>OX336390.1:785234982-786484982 GCA_946902985.2 Meconema thalassinum
TCATGCGAACTCTGGTGTCAAGTGATTGAAACAAAAGACATGGTACATGTACGAAGTCTTCGTATCAGTATTTAAATGGTAAAATGCCTTAATATCAAACATTGTAAGTAGTCGGCATTGCCGGTATTATGTTTCTGCACAATGGCTATTCAAATTTTAACCCACATAACGGTAATGCAGTCATCAATATAATATGATCGTTGTGGTTATACGAGAATTGAGCAAGCCTTCTTGAACTATTACTGAATACATTCTCTTTACTCACAAGAGGGCCTATTCATAAGGCATTTTAAACTCAATTTCACGCAGTAACATTATCGAAACAAGCAAAATATAAATGAAACTTAATTCCGTAATGCAGTATTATTGGAACGTGGAAATAAGTCACCATCGTGTACACAAAACTTGCGAAGTCGAAATAGCCCCGGTTAGTGCTTATGACTGTGAATCTAGAGTTCTTGGCTTCGAATCCCGGACGGGGTAGATATTTTTGCTACCAGATTATCATTTTAAACGATATTTATCAAATCAATATGACTCATTTTAACAGAATCCATATGAAATTACGTGTTGGTCTGTGAATGAAGAGGACCTGTTTATAAGGAATTTAAGGTTATGAGCGGTGTCGCGTCTATTAATCTAGTTGATCCACATCGTATTCTTTATTTAGGCTAGTGCTGGTGGAAGCTACAAATCATCTAATAAAATGAGTTCTGTATTATAAACTACAATATCTGTAAAACACTCCCTTTTACAATAGATTAATATTTGTGCCAATAATAGTAAAAAAAAATACCTGTGTATCAACAATTTCACGTGAGCTTTCTTCTATGTCAGATGTTACATAATATGCGACTACTGTAAGGCTCGATTTTTTTTAAATGAAAGTTATGAAAAATGTAATGGTGTACACAATGATCTGACTGTACTGTTATCTATGTTTCAGCTCCCAGTCCACCGAGCGGGGAGCTGTCTGAGACAAATATGCTCTTCACCTTCATGACTCCACCTGTACAGTCACTGCCTAACAACCCTGTCTTCTGGAGAGGTCAGCTACTACACTCACACGAGGAAGGAGGTATTATAGCATTTCAGTACTGCACTGGCTACAGCAATCTATGCACCTAGTGGAGCACAGTGGATTAAAGTTTGCCCAACAATATTGGAACGGTAATTAATGTTATTGGTTTTACGTCCCTTTTAACTACACTGGCTTTTAGAGACGCCGGGGTGCCGGAATTTTGCCCCGAAGGGGATCTTTAACGTGCCAGTAAATCTACGGACACGGCTCCCTCGCATTTGCGCACCCTCAAATGCCAGCTGACTGCGCCAGGATACGAACCTGCAACCTTGGGCCCAGCAAGCGAGAACGTTACCCCTGAACCACGCAGCCAGCTTGTTGGGGAATTCAAGGCTCACCAGAGGATTTTAATGAGATTGTAAATGGTTTTGGACTGCGTCTTGAGGAAAGAATTCATGATAAAAATCAATAAATGCTTGCCCATCTTCATTCATTTCATCTCTCATTAACTCCTCACATGAGGTTGGCATCAGGAAGGGCATCCGGTTGTAAAAAATCCACCAAATAGAATTTCATCGCACATCATCCCCGACCCCGTTGGAAACGGGAATAATAAGGGCTAAACATACAATGAAATGAAAATCCACAGCCTGCTTCCAGTTTCCGACCAGGTCAGGAATGGAATGAATGAAGCCCCCATCTAGCGGCGAGGATATGAACTGTGCCGGCTGCCGAGGCCTGACGCACTCCTCTGGGGCAATGATTAAATGAATGACAGATGAAATGAAATGGTAGTGGAGAGTGTTACTGGAATTAAATTTGAGACAGGGAAAACTGGAGTACCCGGAGAAAAACCTGTCTGCCTCCGTTTTGTCCAGCACAGATCTCACATGAAGTGACCGGGATTTGAACCACGGATCCAGCGGGGAGAGGCCGGCGTGCTGCCGCCTAAGCCACGGAGGCTTAATTGTCTGATTCTGAGAAAAAAATACAGTCAATCTGAGAGACTTGACTTTATATCATTTCAAATGACACATGCTACAAATGCTACACATGTTAGAAAGGCTCAGGAGGGCTTCTCGCTTCCCTCGAAGCCCCAGGACTCTTTCAACAGACTCCATTACCCATTAACTTAGGCTTCCCGCGCGGGGAACGGAGAGCGGGAGGTGCACTCTGCTTCGTGACTTCACGCACTTGCCGTCTCCGTATCGCATAACGCCAGACCCCAGGAGTAAACTCAGACTCGGTGCATATGCACTGAACAACATGATGACGTCATACACGCCGTAACCGCAACGCATAACGGTAGACCAAAGCATAACGCTGAAGTCGACAAGATCATTTGAAATTATAAAATATTAATCTCATGTAGTTTCTTTCAGGATTAGGGAATAACCCATCACAATCATGTTGACCGACTAAAAAACATCAAATTTCGATTTATAACAAGTGTCTAAATCCCAATGGCATCCTGTTCAAAGTGGTGCATGTGGATTAGTTGTCCCGCCCTTACCTCAGGATCCTCTTTCTTCAAAATACAGTAGCCTAATATAAAGGGGGCATGATGGCTCAGTGGTCAAGCTACTTGCTTCTCAACAAGGAGAACAAAGTTTGACTCCCGGTTAATGGACGAGAGATTAGGTACATGTGCAGTTTGGTGGTTTGGATTCCACATAAAAGGGAGGTCCTGTGTCTCATGATCATAGTCACATAAAAATACAAACTTCCTTCAAGGTTGCCAAAAGTTTGATGCTTTTCAGTCGTTCAACACGATTGTACCCAAATGAGGTGGGTTATTCCCTAATCCTGAAAAAAAAATGTTACACAGGATTAATAAATACACTTGGATGACCAGTGTCGATCATCAAGCGATCATCATCAGATCAATTACACTAGGCTATGAAATTTATTTACGAAAGTGTGGGTGAAAATATTTACAATATAATACACTTATTTATGTTCGACGATGTCGAAATGTGAATGTCAGAAAACTGTATCATAATGATGATCATTAGTACTGTTTTCCATTATGATTCAGTTCCTCCAGCCAATCATAGCTCATTCATTGACCAATAAGGTAAGGATACATTCGCGCATGCGCACAAAATCCAGCATGTCGGACATTAACACAGCATCTTTCTATATAAATTACCGACATGGAAAGTGCACCGTTCATATGTTCGCGTAAATAAACTGACGAATATGAGACAGGAAATAGCACTGTACCTTAATATCCCTAACTCCAATTTCTACGCAGCGCATAGCTTTCAAACGACTTCGGTGACAGTTTGACTGAATGCTGCTGCTCATCGGTGTTCGGCAGCCTGTAATCATATGGCATTGCCAAGCAGACAGAGCGCATGCGTCGGTCGGTCAGAGAACTTTCAAAACAGAGATATCAAACCCAGCGCTTGCACTCCGATCACAGAATTCAAGTGACTGAATCTCAACAGATATTTATGAATATTTATGTTAAAACATATAGTGAAATTATAATTATCGTCGAACATAAACAGTCGTATGCAACTCGCCTATAATGGTAATTAAGACACACGTATGGAAATTATAAAATTCGCTTACGTTCATTTTATAAACATGCTCGTGTCTTAATTATTGCCATTATAGGCTCGTTGCATAATGTACTATTATATGGCTTCAAACACCATAATATTAGGTTGTATCTCTTTTCTGAATACTCAACTATGCCAATCCTGATTCTTGTTTGAATAATAAACAAGTGTATGTATAGCCTAAGTAGGGATGGTTGCATGAATAATCAATATCTCTCGAGAATTCTTTGTTTTAACTCACATTTTTGTTCTCTCTAAAGAAAGTAAGGCTTGAAATTTGATTATGTTCAACTGGTAACTGAGATTTGTTTTCCTCAGTGTTGTACCCAGCTGTGCACTTTGTGGACCATCACAGTGACGAGCTACCAAGCAGTCCACTACACAGCACAGACGACTTCCTCCAACAAGGTAAATATGCAAAAGAGACTTCTCCAACGTGTCCTACTGAACAGCTGGCATGTGATCCATGGATAGACTTTTCTCACTTTACCCATGGGAAATGCTGATACATCCAATCTTATGTAAACAATTTCCTTAACAAAGAGCAGCTTGCTATGAGTAATGTTTAACAAATTGTGCTCTGAAAGAAGTTCATTTTCCGTATTGACAGATTCACTTTATAACAAAAGAGAACTGTTCCGTCTAGTTAATACATTTATTTAAAACAAGTTATAAACTTGTGAACAAAGGAAAAGTTTTAGTTGGACTAAGTAAAGTATGTTTTAATTAGATTTATTGATGGTTATAAAAGATATAATATGTAGATAAAGTTTACAGATGTTTTTAAGAAGTATTTAGAAGTGAAAAATAAAGGAAGAAATATAAAGTATCAAGTATTGTGATAAGGTTAATTAACCACACTTCAGACAATCTGATCTCATGAGATGAATGGGTTTCTTTTCTGATAAGGTTTCGTTTTTTGAACATTGTTACTATTCCACCCTTCGTTATAATCTGACATAGTATCGACTGATCAACCAGAGAACAATTCCCACAGCACACATTTACTCTTATATACTTTTGATATCATGGCAACAAATATAGGAGTTACTACAAGACAACTTTATATTGGAGTACTACGGATATATAAATACACAACCAAGAGAAATTGAACTGATCCAGTGTTTAAGTTTTTACTAGAACTTTTAAGTGTTTCTTCCTGGTTATATACTGTATCTTTAGTTTCTTGGTATTGTAATATATCTTAAAATCCTCCAAGCTTGCCACCTCAGGATAGTGGGGCAATATACTTGCTAAAATGAATCCACAAAGACAAATACACCAACTTCACAAAATATACACATTTATTAATAAAAGTAAGCTTTCAATACCTGGATCTCTTCTACAATATCAGCAACATCTATCATTCTTCACCACTTACAAGTTCTTCTTTTCTGGCCGTACTCTAGCAAGCATAAACTTTCAATACTTCTCTGTATACTTGGACAATCCTAATCACAGTACTCATAATTCCTCCATCATCACTCTCTCTCTCTCACTTTTCACAGACAACCTTTTTATTTCTTCATCATCAACTATCAATACCTAAAACCCTTTCTTCATCATAAACTATCAGTACCTAAACCCTTTCTTCATCATAAACTATCAATTTCCAGACCAGAGAGCATCACTTTTTCATCAAAGCCAGCCTCCATCCTGCATGGCATCATCAAAAACTATCAATAATCACCATAATAACATAGTCATATCCAAGCAAACCTTTGCCATTAGCCAAAGCCACCTATTGGTAGACCACCACAAAAGAATCCAATGGGCACTGAACACACAAGATTCTCCATGGCACTCCACCAACAGGCAGCCATGGCTGGCAACCTGATAAAACAAACAAAACAAAAAAATACTACCAACAAAACAAAGCAGTCTCTGTAACCTACTATAAAGTTCGGTTACAGAAACGCCCCCTTGAGAGTGACTTTCTAACTGAAGGTTAGAAATTCACTCTCAACCCTCGAAACAAATACATAAATGAAAAAGAATACATGGAACATACACAGACAAAAACAAAATACAAAGTGAAACAAATATTGATCATCTTCTTTAGAAAAAATAACAGGATCATCTACGCCAATAGTGGCATCGTCATCTTCCATTTCAATGGCGATATCATCTTCAGAAAGACCATTGGCACTATCATTGCCACAAACAATTATTCCAAGTTCACCAGAATCACCAGCATAAATATTTTCTTCTGATAGAGTAGCCAAAGCTATCTAATCGAGTCTATCAGATACTCCTGCTCCATCGGGAAAATCCGACAACAATATCATAGTCAGAAGAAACGGCAGAATCGTCATCAGACCTGTCTGTGCCGTTATCATAATCATCTTCGTCTTCAGCATCATCATCATTAAGTCCTTTCCCTTTCCTTTCTTCTTCTTTTGGTCTGTGTCTTCTGATTCAGTGTCATCATATTTTCCTTTCTTCTCCTTCTTCTTCTTCTTCTTTTGGTCTGTCTCCTCTGATTCAGTATCATCATATTTTCCTTTCTTCTTCTTCTTTTGGTCTCCCTCCGCATCGTCTCTTTCTGCAGGTGCTTCTCCTGCTTCAGTCTTCTTGGCTGCCTCCTTCTTCTTCTGTTTCAGTTTCTTCTGCTCCTCCATTTCCTTCTCTCTCTCTTCTTCTGCGCCGCAGATTTCATAGTACTTCCACTTCCTCACCGTCACTATCGTCCGCCTCTCGCACTTCCTCTACCATTTCTACGGCATTCCAGGTGTCTTTGACGACCTCCTCTTCCTTATCCTTCTTGTGTTCCATGCTGCCCTCTGACGGCAGGGGGACCCGGTCCACAATCTCCACCGCCACCTTCTGTTCTTCTTGGTCGGCAGTGGCTTGCTGCTGCTTGGTCTTGTTGGGCCGTATCCTGGTGCCGGGTCGAGGAGGCTTGTGGTCGTCCACCGCAGGCAGCTCCATGCCTTGGCCTATGCGAGCCTGCAGCAGGGCCCGAGCATGCGCACGGTCTGCCTTCTGCTTGGATGTCAGCCACTTGCCTTCAGCCTTCAGTCTCTCCTTCCTCTACTTTCCCTTCTTTTTCTTCATCTGCCTTATCTTGCTCAGCAATTCTTTTCTTCTCATCTTTTTTTTTTCTCTTTCCCTTTATCCCTTTTATCTTCTTCTCCTTTTTCTTCTGATCCTTCACTCTCTTATTTCCATCTGCCTGACATCTCATCTTCTTCCTACTCCTTATCTTTGCCTTCCATCTGGTCCATTTCTTCCTCCAACTTGTTCTCCTGCCTATCCTTCTCATCCTTCTCCTCCTACGCTTATTCAGGTTACCTTCTATCTCATCTTTCTCCTTGTTTTCGGTTTTATTCCCCTCCTCCATTTGACGTCCTCTTCTGTTACGTCGGCGGTGACATCTGTGCCTACCTCCGCAACTGCTCTCTCTTCTACGCCTGCTATGGTCTCTCCAATATATACCTCTACAACCTCGCCTTATCTTTTCCACTTCTTGATTTTTTTTTTCTTATCCCCATAGCATCACGTACATAACAGATCTCCTCCTCTTCCTCTACAGACACCCTCAAAGATTCTGGCATCTCAACTTTCTCTTCTACAATACATATGATCTCCACTCTCTGTTCTTCCAACTTCCCTTTTTCTTCCTCCTGCCCCTTCTTCTCATTCTTCTCCTCCACAACCACACTCACGGGTTCTACCATCTCAACTTTCTCTTCTACGATGCATAGGCTAGCCCCCTGCTCTTTGACACTGTCTATCTTCTCAGACATTCTCACCTCCATACCGTCCATCCGGCTTGCCATGCTATTCATCGCGCTTGCCATGCTATTCATCCTCTCCTCCATACCATCCATACAACTGTTCATCTGGCTTGTAATCCTCTCCTCCATCTATCTTAATCCTCCTCTCATATCTGAGCAGAAGCATCTCCAACATGGCCCTCATTTTCCCCCATCCCTTCTCCTGTATTTGTGTGATTCATTGAATTCTTCGAGCTTTCACATTGGGCGCCATTGTAACTATTATAATGCTTGTCACCTCAGGGTAGTGAGGCAATATACTTGCTAAAATGAATCCACAAAGAACAGTACACCGTCTTCATAAAAAAATACACTATTTATTCATAAAACAAGCTTCCATAACCTGGATCACTCACCCAGGACTCACAACTATCTTTTACTTTTTTCCACCTGGTCAATTACTTCATTTCTGGTAATTCTCTGGCAATCATAAAATTTTCTTTCTGTGCATCTTCTTGATAGATGTAACATCTATTTTCCCAATCCTCACAAACAGAACATCACATATCATTCAACAACTATCATCATTTTTGTTCATCCAAAGCCAGCATCCATTCTGCATGGCATCCTAACTATCAATAATCACCATAGTAACATAGTGATGTCCAAGCAAACCTTTGCCAATAGCCAAAGCCACCTATTGGTAGACCACCACAAAAGAATCCAATGGGCACTGAACACACAAGATTCTCCATGGCGCTCCACCAACAGGCGGCCATGGCTGGCAACCTGATAAAACAAAACAAAACAACAAAAAACTACCAACAAAACAAAGCAGTCACTGTAACGTACTATAAAGTTCGGTTACAGTATCATTCATTTTGTTTTCATTCATCCCCATTTCATTTTATTCATTCATTATTCTTAAGGAAGGAGTTTTTCTTGTGCTACCCAAAATTTCTCCTAGGCTGAGGAAGATACCAATTAAGTTACGTATCGAAACATGTACCATAGGATAACAAGTTTATAACTTGTTTTAAATAAATGTATTGACTAGGCAGAACAGATTCTCTTTTGTTATATAATTTAATATTTAATAATAATAATTTTAATATGGACGAATAGTCCAATCAAAGAATGGCTTTATGGAGACAAAGGTGGTTGTCCCATCCAAAATATTCAAGAAGTTATGAAAAGTATTGCTATAAAATCAGATTAGATTAAGCGAGTCCATGAAGAACACAGCCTATTTCCGTATATTCTACTGGTCTATTAAAATAAATTACAGAATTCCCCTGTTAATTAAATATAATTTATGAAAAATAAGTTAGAGATTTCTGTACCAATTTTTCAGGGTTGAGTTAAATATTCCAGTGTGTAAGGAAGCAATTGATTAATGAACCTGTAGGTTTAGGTTACATTAATGGCTCACTATGCCAAATTTTATGGTGATTGAATAAGGTGAAATCATCTATGAAGAACTGACATGCACACCACCTTCAATTTATAAAAATCAAGATATAGATTTATATACCTATAGGTTAGCAAAATAATAGCAGATGGAAGAAGTAGAAGAGAAATAGTCAGCCGCATCAACCAAGCCAAAATAGCAGTCAACAAGAAAGGAAAACTCTTTACATGCAAAAACATTAGTATGAGCCTCAGGAAACGTCTTGTGAAGATATTTGTGTGGAGCGTACCGTTGTATGGTAGTGAAACCTGGACTCTTAGCTTGGCTGACAAGAAACGAATAGTAGCCTTTGAAATATGGTGCTACAGGAAAATACTAAAAATTCCATGGGTGGACAATATCAGTAATGAAGAAACGCTGAAAAGGATTGGAGAGAAGCCATGCTTACTCTCCGAAGAGACAATTGGATTGAACATATCTTGAGGCATGAAAGTCTTCTGCACACAATACTGGAGGGCAATGTGGAAGGAAAGAATTGTAGAGGTAGACCACGGCTAGGATACATAAAACAAATCATTCACGACAAGGGTTGTTATAATTACTTGGACTTGAAGAGACTAGCCACAGACCGGAGTTCATGGAAAGCTGCTACAAACCAATCTTAGGATTGAATACCACAGAAGAAGGTTTGGACTATTAAAGTGGTCCACTATACCAAATATCACAGATATTGGATCTTTCCTTGACGACTTAGGAAAATTCATATCTGAGGAATTGACATACATATGCAATCTATAATATTGTTCCCATATAAGCATGGGCGCCCGCAAGATTTTTTCCAGAGGGGGGCCAAGTTATAATTTTCATTTCATTACCCCCCCCAATTTTGTTTCATTTCTTACTTGCTTCATGAAATTCATTATTCGACTGCTCTGAAACTTTGCCTACTTAATGCAAGATTGGGAGGAATATTTTGTTTTTTAGTTCACAGTTTTTGTCCATGGAAGTTCGCGTTTCTTCTTTTGTGATTCATTGTCATAATGCTCAGTTTTTAAAAACAGGTAAAAACTAGTGGTATCACCATGTATCGACAATAATATAAAAATCAAGCAGTTCATTAATATGCTAATGTAAATCCAGTTCGCCTATTTTCTAAATACGGTAACTGGAGGACATATTTTCAGATATTTCCAAATTACTGAGTTAAATTATACTGTGGAAATATCCCTACATTATGCATCTGTCTAATTTCAAATAGCACTGTTTTCAAATATCTAGATTGTACTGGCCGTTACAGCGGATCCATTACGTTTCTCCTCTTCTTCACAAGCTATCAGGAATACTTCGCATTGCTCTTCTTAGCATAGGGGGCGTGGTGGCTCAGCGGTCTAGCTGTATGCCTCTCACCAAGGCGGTCCAGGTTCGATTCCCGGTCAATGCATGTGAGATTTTCGAAGTGAAATGTCATGTCCTGTGGTTCGTATTCCACGTAAAAAGGAGGTCCCTTGGCTCATAATCACAAGATTCACGGTCACGTAAAACTACAATCTTCCTTCCTTCCTTCTTCTTAGCATAATGAATTTTGTGCGAAATGATAAATGCGTATTGAACGTTACTCGTACTTGTGACGCCCATGGTTTTAGCAAATTTTCGTTTTAGAAAGACATTACATTTGATTATTGCTGACTGTTAAGTAAATTATATAAAACTCACTAAATCACGTACGGTACTTCTTAGTCGCTTTGATAACGACACAAACACCGCAGGATCATTTAACTAGGTACCGGTACATTCGTACTTACGAATGTCGCATAAATGTTCCTTGAGTTAAGACCCAGCCAATGTCTGTTCTTTAATTTTCTTCTTTCAGAAGCACATTATTATCAATCCCCCCCCCTTGAACGTTGGCTTTATCACCTAATTGATTTATATTGAATTGTAACGTTCAGTCGGTCAATACGAGTATAAGCCCAATCTTATTATATATATATATATATAATACGCTAAGGTGTATGTTTCACCAAACTCAAGCTCCTAAACCAGAGGGAGTTAGAAGGTGTGGTTTGTACCAAAATCTTCCAAATCGTCTCAATAGTACAGGAAAAATCTTGCATTTCTTGATAAGTCAACGGAAATATATTTGTTTATTAAGTGCTTTTAAACAAATAAACAATACGATAGCCCCTGGCAGAACTGTGTCGCGTACAGCCCACATAGAACTAGAGCCGGGCGGATAGTCTGTATACATGGGGCGAACACAACCCATTACGCGAGAGTTTTCACACAGGTCCGCTAGTTAAATTACGATTAAATTAGCTTCTCCGCTCATATAAGTAGGCTACATGTTGTGCATCAAAAATTGCCTTGCAAGAAGATTCCATTGGAATCATATAGCCTACAACATCAGGGGCGTAAAACTCCTCGCAAACTTGGTAAGGGGTCAAATTTATAAACTGTGGTTGCCTACCTACCAGGGAGAACTTATTTTCGTTTTAGGCTTTAAAGCTTGACATAACACGGTAATATAGGCCTAACGCTGCATTAAAAGAATGTTAATTTTATTAATTATTTCTAATTAACCCTTCGGATGCCAAGCTAAGTTTAATGAAATCACACGTTTTTGATAAACATTATGGCCTACCGGTACCTATAATTTTTAAGAATTTGATATTTGACTGTAGGAGGCAAATATAGTACTGTATAATGAAAATCCACAGCCTGCTTCCAGTCTCCAACCGGGTCAGGAATGGAATGAATGAAGCCCCTATCTAGCGGCGAGGATATGAACTGTGCCGGCTGCCGAGGCCTGACGCACTCCTCTGGGGCAATGATTAAATGAATGACATATGAAATGAAATGATAGTGGAGAGTGTTGCTGGAATGAAATTTTTGACAGGGAAAACCGGAGTACCCGGAGAAAAACCTGTCTGCCTCCGTTCTGTCCAGCACAGATCTCACATGGAGTGACCGGGATTTGAACCACGGACCCAGCGGTGAGAGGCCGGCGTGCTGCCGCCTAAGCCACGGAGGCTTCAAATATAGTACTGTATATGAGATGCTAAATAATTAAAACAGTATTTCATTAAAAGATACTGCAGGGCACATGCGTAGGGTGTGCTTAAAACGCGAGATGCGCGAGGGAAGAGTCATGCTAATTTACTTAGTTTATTTAAAGAAACGATGCGCACTATGTTCTTTCCGGGCAGGAGTAATGATTTTGTGTGTCCCAGTACCTTACCTCAGTTTTTAACCAGGGCTCAGAAATAATAGTTCGAAAATGTACCTTTTTGGATCTTCATGGTAAGTGGACAAAGCACTAGAGCTCAAAGCGCCTCAGCTCTAGGGTAAGTTAACGCCTCGGTGGGAAACGGGAGAGGGGCAAAACAGACTGTTCGTTCAGTAGAATAAAGATATTCAGACTATGCAAGGCAAGATGGCTTGTCCCATTTTCCGCCTAACGTAGTAGCCTATTAAATCGTTATAGAATACTTTCTGGTTATTTTACTTTCTTTGAAGGGTGTAGGCTACTTAAAAATCTGTCTTGCACCTAAAACTTGAGGGGGACAATGCCTCTACCCTGACCACCCCCCGCCCCTGTACAACATTACAATGTCTATCAGTATTCAATCACCATTTTGTCTCAACTGATCTGCTGTCTACATTCGATTGAGAGTGCGAATCTCAGTCGCTTTGATATCGGCACAAAAACACCGCAGAACAATTTAACTATTAGCCTATAAATTGCTTCGCTCGTAGAAGATTTAACACTGCAGGTTAAGAATCTACAACAATGGCAGATTGCTGTTCATTTGTTGTAATAATTGCTCTGTTCGCAAGAAATGAGCCACTTGCACACCTAAAGAATAAAAATATAGCCTACGGCATTTCACAGCACAAAGAACGAACCCGGTACGGCAAAACGGTGAAAACGGTGTATAGTACAGACAGTAAATGACCCAATATCGTAAGCACGGCCTTAAGGGACCATTGTTTTACTAGTCAGCAAAGAAAACCTCGTTTTAGGGGTTGAAATCCACTATCGGTGTTGCAATGTATAAAAATATCTCCAGAACGTGCTTTCATATCGTCACTGCCAAAGTGAGGAGGCGAAAGTGGTAGTCACTCTTGATAGTGTTGGGGAAACTTACGTTATTTAACATTAGGCATAACCATATTGAAAATTGGAGCTATGTTTCCATTGGTAGTCTAGTGCGTGACATTATTAGAACCATAGATGTTTGAATAGAAATACATATTACGTCAGCAACATTAAAGAAGTTTTCTATTGTAATATTTGTCAGTTGACTATCAGAAACTTCAATTTATGAAATAAACTGGTGACAATGACCAATTGAATATCTACATTCTCGAAATTCCAGGGGGGCCACGGCCCCACCTTGCCCCTCCCTGCGGGTGCCCATGCATATAAGCCATAGATTTATATACCAGTTTCACTTCAATTACTTGATTAGGATATAAGAAATAAAAAAGCATGTTTTTGAATAAAAGTTTGCACAGCTGCCATTTTCAATGTTTCATAAAATTTGAATTTCATCAGACATCAATATATTATACTCCCTAAATAAAGATTTACTATGCCAAGTCGTACTCAATTCAAATTAGTATGTCACCAGAAAAGCCAATTTAAATATTTTAAATTTGCGTGATAGCCAAGTTGGTTTTATGCTTATCAAGTTTTTGAAAGTTACATATGAAAACTTACATTACATAGTCTTTTATCACTACACAAAATTTCAGGTTGATGGCTGCAACAATTTCGGAGATATTGAATACTAGCAAGATATTTTGCAGCAACTACTGAAACTTATTGAAATTTGAAAGGCACATTCAAGGTCAGGCGCGGATTCAAGGGGGGAAGGGGGGGTCATGGGTCATGACCCCCCCCCCCCCCCCGCAAACGGAGACCTAAATTTTTTGCAAACTCAAAAAAACGAAAACACAATAACCAGACAAATAAAACTTAACGAATTTTAACTGAAAAACTTTTTTATTTTTATTTTATTCAATACCGGTACTGAAAATATCTTTATTGCAATTATTATGTTCTGTTACAACTGTACATATTTACAACTTCATACCTGTTATATAAAAACGATTATTTATATAACAAAATCAACTCGTCTATTTTATTTAGCAAACCTTGTGATTACCGAATCAATGTTTATAGTGATGTCACGATGAATGTGCAGCAATACACGGGTAGGAATTTGGGGCTGTTTTCGCACCAAAAGAATTTGCCTACGTCCAAACTGCAAGCTTGTTTGGCAATTTAAGCTGTGACTTTCTCCCTTTGTCGGTACCAACTCGACTTGCCGAAACTGTAACGTACCTAGATACTTTTCTCGAAGCTCGATGTCAAAGTCCCAAAACACGCCGTTGCAATCTGTACGAATATTTTTGGTGTGCTACACGCATCAAATTTCTATCCATGAAGCTTGCTAAAAAATTGGTCTGGTTTTGTACGTTTGGTTATTTTGTGATTGCGTTTTTAGTGATACCATTTTTCTTAAAATTTCGATTCTGTGACCCCCCCCCAAAGCCAAACTCTAGATCCGCGCCTGTTCAAGGTCAGATGGGGCAATGGTAAGTTCTTACCAAGTTTCATTGAAATTGCACCAGCTTATTAGGGGTGAGGAAACACACTCATACAATAGCACATACGGTAAGCTTACATTTCATATCATGAAAAAACTGTAGTTTAAAAAGTTCTGAAAAATTATTGACAACCTCAGGACTCCATCCCGAAACTTCTGGGACTCACAATGTACAACTCCAGATATTTAGCTAATACTTTTCAAAAAGCTTTCCCTGAACAAACACTTCCTAGAAAATGTTTACAATGAATGATTTTAGAAATATTATAAATTGAAATGTCATGTTTTTCAGTTGGTCAACACGATTGTACCCAATTGTGATGGGTTTTTCTTTAATTCTGAAAAAAACTTACATGAAATTAATAAATTCACGAGTATGACCAGTTTGGATCGTCAAGCGATCAACATCAGATCCTTTACACTTAGACCATTAAATCTATGTCCATAAGTATGAATTGTTATGGTATTTACATACTTATTATTAACTTGTTTTAGGGCTGTACAAGGAAGTGAAGAATATCATGCCTCCAGGTGATCACCCACCAGCCAAGTCAAACCACTCCACCAGTTACATCCTGCTGGGGTTCAAAAATTTGGACAAGAGCTTCCACCAGGTAAAATAGAGAAGAGACCATTTTCTGTGGCATAATTCCCATGATATACATAGAAGTGAAATTACAATAATAATAATAATGTCGTATGGCCTCGGGTGCCTGGTGCAAGATTAATTATTTGACACCGAGAGGGCAGCTTGCATGTCGAATTTTGTTATTCCTTGAAGCAGTATGAAAGTCAAGGACGTTGGATATCTAAGCTCCTTGAACACCATAGCGCTTTCTAGTAGAGAAATGAGGAACTTTGTGTTCATGGAAAATCTCGAGATTAACTTTGCCATTATGAACACAGCCTACTGAATTCAAATGGGTTCTTTAACATGCCAACAACGTATGACATGCGTATCGTGATTTTTGCCGCCTTTCAAAAATCACTCACCACGTCCAGGAGCGAACCTCCAAGCTTGGGGTTAGTAATCCAACACAATAACCACTCACCCACCGTGGCAATTAATAATTCTATTTGAATTGGATCCATATCAACTACAACGCTAATAATAAATACTTCTTTTGTTCTACCTTTCAGTACATATAACGTAGGACTGATGATGGTATTATTACAATCCGTACATGTTGAATGTTACTAAAACTAAGCAATTCTTCTAGGTTTGTGTCGTGTCTTGTGTGGAGTTTCACCTAGGACACCAAGCTGGCTCATCAGCGGGCTCTTGGTGTCCCCGTCCGGACCCCCACAGGAGTAACAAACTGTGAGCTACCTCCCTTTATATAGAGTGCAACTGCACTACTTGACTGCGAGAACTAAAAGCTCAAGCAGCCTGAACCTCCCTATGAAGGCTTCCAAAAAGATGGTATATTGACTTTCACGGCCACAGTCAAGTAGTGAAATTGGACTTGCTGGGAGCTTCGGGCTTGCCATGCCTTGGTATGGCCATCGGCTGGAAATCAAATATAATAAATTTTATTACTGAGCATATTCGAAACCCAGCTCTAATTATTTAAAACTAAATCCACATTAGGCATAGCACTGACATTGAAAGCTGCTGACGTTTCACGAACAAAGAATATTATTCACAACAAACTCACCTGTAGTCAGTAAAACTTGCAATTCAGATACTGCAGTCCTTTAAAATTACCTCTCTTTAAAGAGTTGGTTGGTTCCTTTGTTTAAGGGCTGCGACAACTCGGTAATGTAGTCCCGTGTACTTTGGGTGTGTGTAGAATCTGTCTGATAACCAGTGTTAATTGTGATGACTGTATTAGTGTGAGTTATCTGTTTTTAATTCAAGTAAGGACTGCAGACGATAATTTCAAGTACGGTAGTTCCTACTTTCTCCACCAAATGCTACCATCCACGACACCCAGCTATGAACTTGGCTACTACTAGATGCCATCGCAACCAGCACCCAGTGATGAACGTTAGAACTTAAGAGCATTAATCAAACCTAACCGACAAATTTTTGGAAGGTTATTTTACATACCATAAATCTATGACATGGGCCCGCCGGCATTACTTCCCTTCCGAAGGAAGGCATACTGAGGGATTTTTAACGCTCTTAAAAAATGCGGTGACTTCAGCCGGGTTTGAAACCGCGACCTTGGGCATAGAAGCTCAGCATGTTGCACCTACGCCACCGAAGCCGCTCTCTTTAAAGAGTAAGCGATAGTGAAATTTTTTACTGGAATTTGAACTCATGATTACATAACGAGTAGGTAGAAATGCTCTATATTATGAGAACACCTCGTGGTGTAGTGGTTAGCATTCTTGGCTGTCACCCTCAAGGTCCGGGTTCAATTTCCGGTTCTGCCAAGAAATTTAATTTAGGTCTAGGGGCTGAAATGGGGTACACTGAACCTCGTGAGGCAAAGCTAAGAAGAGGTAGGTTTGATTCCTCTCTCAGCCATCCTGAAAGTGTTTCTTCATGGTTTCCCACTTCTACTCTAGGCAAATGCCAGGATAGATTCTAACTAAATAACACGGCCACTTCCTTCCCAATTCTCACTCCAATTACAAATACACACTCTACTACAGACACCATAATTACACAGATTATCAGACAAATCCTACACATCCTCTTTGCTTCGCCAATCACTGGTATGTGCAATTGTTTTGTGGGTTGCTTTCTGCGCAACTGAAAACTCACATATCAATTGCACATGCCTGAGGCTTACCGACTGTCCTCTGTATGACTCTTGAAGCAGGGATTGACAGTGGCGTAAACTATACTACACTGTAGAGTCTCGATTATCCGACCTAAACTGGACCTGGAGTACGTTAGATCACTGAAAATGTCGGATAATACAGAATAACTTTGAAAATCAACTAAAACAAATAGGTAGACTAAAACAATGAAATGTTTTACGGCACTCAATTTACTTAATTTTCAATTCATTGTACATGGAGTATTGAACAAAAACGTTCCAAATGCCTTAAGAAAAGAAACTTGTCAACAATGACTGCTTGCCTGCTGATGACGTTCTCTTGCTGCGAGATCTCGCCATCGACAAAAAAAAGTCAACACCTCCGTTGAGCTTGCTTCCAGCTGTTGCTCCACGTACGTTAATGCCATATCCAATGCACCTAATCCTTCACTGTGAGTCATCGTTTTATCCTTTTGTTCTGCAATATCTCATTCTTTTTCACCATCCTCATTTTCATTAGCATTCACGAAATCAATAACAGGGTCAGATAGTTCAAACAAGCGGCTTCGGTGGCGTAGTTAGTAGCATGTTGAGCTTCCATACCCAAGATCGCAGGTCCAAACGCGGCCAAAGTCGTCGGATTTTTTAAGAGCGTTAAAAATCCCTCAGTATGCCTTCCTCCGGAGGGGAAGTAAAGCCAGCAGTCCCATGTCATAGATTTATGGCATGAAAAAGAACCTTTCCACTAACTACATTTGTGTGAAGCTAAATTTGCAGGTTAGAATTGATAATGCTCTATTAGTTCCAACATTCGCCACCAGGTGCTGACTGCGATGCCATCTGCCATCTGGTAGGCAAGCTAGGTGTCATGGAGGTTAGCATTTGGTAGCAAAAGTAGGAACTACTTGAAATTACTGCCTGCAGTCCTTATTTGATTTAAAAACAGATAACACACTAATACAGTCATCACAATTAACACCGGTTATCAGACAGATTCTACACACAGCCAAAGTACATGGGGCTACATGACCGCATTGTCGCAGCCCCTAAACTAAGGAACCAATCATAGTTCAAACAGCTGATCTTGTGCACACCACTTACTCACATCTCGAGTTGCAGCGCCCTTACAGCCAGGAATGCAATTCAGCAAGGCAACAATGTCGTCCATGTCTTCTTGTAGCACCTCCTCTTGATGTTCAGCCTCACTCAACAATATGTTCCAAGATTTAACCAATGTCGTCTTTTCAACTTCTTCCCAAGCCTGCGCTCGCTATCCAGTGTGTTGCGTCCTTTGTGTTCATTCGTTTTAACTTTCTTTTGTTTACTCACCATACTCACAGAGGATATGAAAACAATAACTTCCTCACCCAAGCAATACAAGACTGAACAATGACTGAAGGCTCTCTGCACCTGTCCAGAGCAAATAACCAATCCTACCACTAGCACTGTAATCAGTGCTTGTCCCACGGCTGCACCCTCCACACCAAGTTTCCCAGAATTTAGTCTCCACCAAAAGTTCAAATTAAGTCTACCAGTGTCGGATAACATGGAATGTCAGATAAGTGAAGGTTGGTTGAGCAGGACTCTAATTAAACTCACTAACACATTACGATCTCTATACACATTAACATTTCTGTCATTCCTTTATGGTTCACAAAGTGTTTGTAGTGTTAGCTAGCAGAACGTCAACTTTCTGTCACAACCCAGTCTATCTGATTCAGTCACTTTAATCTCATGCCTAACCAACACCCTTGAAATAGTCCAAAGAGGCACAATGCACATGTGTCTATTTGAAAGACTACACACTTGAGTGTATTCGTTTTGCAGATGATATGGTGGTTATGGGTGAGAGTGAAAGACAAGGAACACAACTGTTGAAAGACCTAAATAAAATTTGTAAAATATATGGGATGAAAATAAATGAGAAAAAAACAAAATGTATGATCATAGGTGGAAAAGGTGAAATATCACAATAAAAGTTGAAATTGAACACTTAGATTGTTTTAAATACCTAGGAAGTTGGGTTACACAAGAAATGATATGTACAAAAGAAATAAAAGCAAGGATTGCAAGAGCAAAAGAAGCCTTTTAGTAAGAAAAGAAAATTATTTTGTGGTGCAATGAAAGTAAGCCTAAGGAAGAGATTAGTGAAATGTTTTGTTTGAAGTGTAGCAATGTATGGAGCGGTTAACTTGGACGCTTACGAAAGAAGAGGAGAGAAGAATAGATACTTTCAAAATTTGGCAATAGAGGAGAATGAAGAGAATAATTTGGAAGGACAAAGTGAGAAATGTTAAGTATTAAAGAAAGTAGGAGAAGAAAGAATGATATTAAAGAAGATAAGGAAAATAAATATGAATTGGATTGGACACTGCATAAGAGGAGATGGCTTGGTGAAAAGTGCATTAGAAGGGACAGTCCAAGGGAAAATCCGAAGACGAAGAAGAAGGTTTCAGATGCTGGATTCCAAAAAGATAGATAAATCATATGAGCTGATGAAACGTGCTGCTGAAGACCGGCTAAGGTACAGGCAGATAAACTGATGATGATCATCACACACTCGAAGAGGCATCAATCCAAGCTCAGCTTGCTCACTGCTACATATTTTGTGGCAGTAAATTAAAATCTTCCATGCATTGGATTTTGAATGTGGTTATATACCTAGTAAAGTAGTTACCATTTGAAATAACTTAATATATACGTTAATACATTTTCTGTCATGGTTCATGTTTTTGCTTCAAATAATTTGAAACCTTAGATACAAAATACTTCCCCCAGCACTGATGGTGTTGTTGAGGTTCAATGCATGGCACTGTTCAAATGTAATCTACTTGTCCAATAGGTAATGGTGAACACATGGAGAGACTGGACATGTGCGCGCTACATCTATATGTACCTGCCTGATGAACTGGGACTGGCTCGGATCAGCCTGTTCCAGAACCTGTCACCAGCCACTCCCTCACTCTTCACGTATGTGGTGTTAGTGGAGTGTCGGAGCATCAACACCGTACAGCAGCAGGTAAGTTCTCTGTAGATTACGAATATTGGCCTTAAGTGCTGAACATTATCCAAAAAAAAATAGAAATGTCTGCCAGGCATCAATAAAATAATGGCAGGACAGTTGGTACCCATGTTTGACACAGTGCATGTTGTATGCACACAATGATAATACAGTTTCACCATATCAATCAGTTAAATCCTTATGTGAGGGAACCCACTGAAAAGCTAATATAATTTTATTAATGCAGGCAATGGCCATGTATTTTTCTTTTCAGGACGGGTCGGGGAAGGGATTATGAAAGGAAATCGGCCATGGACCTATTGAAAGGAACCGTCCCGGCATTTGCCTGGTAGTGAAAATGGGAAACCATGAAAACCATTTTCAGGACGGCCGAGGTGGGAATCGAACCCACGCTCTCCCGATGCCAGCGAGACACGAGATAGCGCATTAGCGCTCTCGGCCACCGCGGCCGGTACTGAAAAGCTAATGAAATTCATTACATCTCTTGCTGTATCTGCCAGTTGCATTATAGGTTGTTCGCTTGGTGTGACAGATGCAATAATAGTACATTATGCAACTCGCCTATAATGGCAATAATTAAGACACGAGTATGTTTATAAAACGAGCAAAGCGAGTTTTATAATTTCCATACGAGTGTCTTAATTACCATTATAGGCGAGTTGCATACGACTGTTTATGTTCGACGATAATTATAACTTTATTACATGTTTTAACATAAATATTCATAAATATCTGTCGAGATTTCGCCAGTTTTTTGTACTGAACAGAGCTCATGGGACACAGAGAATACCTTGTATGCGACCATAGCCTCCTCAAATACCCCACTATAACACTAGCCACCCAGTGAAATTTAAAAAAAAGGCCGTGGAAGTCAGCGCAGGTGAGATGCTATCCCTACCTAATTGGTCACACAACGTTTCTTGAGGTCTGATTGGTGGGAGAAACAGTTTCATAATGAAAAATAGTACTATAATGACCCTCATTATGATACAGTTTTCTAACATAAAATATTTACATTTCGACATCGTCGAACATAAAAGTTTTGAGAAAAAAGTTTGCCTTGCATTACAATGGTAAAAGGATATCTAATACAGTGCTCTGAACCTCTGATATACAGTATTTGTCATTTCAGGCTCAGCTACTGGACTTTGCGCAGCGACTGAGAGCAGAACGTGTGACAGGATATATCTCCGTCTACAGCAACACAAGCTCCTCAAGGTCTGGGACCCCCGAACTTGTACCGGCCATCCCAAAGAGGACATCATTCTCTCTTAATGACTCTGGCAGATATGGACACTTACACGGGGTTGAAGCAACACACTGATGTCTTGGCCATGACCTACAGATTCCCAGTGCCTAATAATATGTTTTTGGAAATCAAAATACTGTATTGCTATTGTTGTATAAATTGCTTAGTTTTTTCTTTATATGCTCAGGAATTTTCTCCTAGATGGTAGGAGGTATTGAATTCAAATTTGACAAACATGTTGAATATATACATGCAACCTCTTAAAATAACAACACGTATCAAAATAGGATCTGTAATCTCTAATAGTGGAAGCACTATACCAAAGAATTGAGGTGACAAGATCTGCTGCAATAAGACTCATTGGAATCTGGAGAGACCATGGCTTCATCAGAACTTCCATTATTAAAATCACTACAGTAGAGTCTCGCAAATTCTGCACTCCGGATTTCTCGGCCACACTGACAGGAGAAACAAAATCATGATTTTTGTTTGTTTTTGTGTTTTCGCACAGAGCATTATTATGTTTTCTTTCGTCTAGTATTTCTATGTTTTCTTTTATAATTTACAGTAAATGTTTTCCTTGATTTTTATGCAGTACAGTAGAACAGTACTGAACTATATATTCAAGTACTGTAATTGTAGTGGCTTAATCGATTTAAATTTCTTCTTTTTAACACATTTCCCGATAACCCGGCATTTTCGCGAATTCGGCCACCCTTCGGTCCACATTAGGCCGAGTTTGCGAGACTCTACTGTAGTTTTCTCGGTCATATGCTATGAGTTGGGAGAAATAGCCATCTCTCAAGGTCCGTATTGACAATTTGACTAATTTATTGATTATTCTATGGTCCGCCAATCATTTCGAGTGTGGTTTTCTTTTATTCAGGGATTATTTTATCCCCCCTTTTTTCATAATTCCGTAATTTTGTTTAACAGTGGCCACATTATGCCAACACGCTGACCCACAAGCTTCGCAGGAACTGCCCAATTGGGACAACTTTCCACCTTTCATCCACACTTGACTAAGTTCTAACCACTCATAGAATCTCATCATGTTCTCGTCAAGTAGAACTGAACAAAAGCCAACTGAAAGGACTTTATGAAAATTAGAAGATAAGCACGTTTTTTAATTCATCGTAACGCACGGACAAAAGCACGCTCTCTCCGCGCATTTCAACACAAGCTGTCCCACAGCATGGACAAACTCATAGCACAGTGGTTTAAATGAAGTGAAGAAAGTTTTTTTAAATTTGTTTTAATTGTTTTAATGTTTATATTGGTTGGTTCTTAAGTTTAGGGGCTGCGACAAAGCGGTCATGTAGCCCCGTGTACTTTGGGTGTGTGTAGAATCTGTCTGATAACCGGTGTTAATTGTGATGACTGTATTAGTGTGTGTTATCTGTTTGTTAATTTAAGTACTGCAACTAAGAATTTTTCAAATAGTTTCTACTTTTGCCGCCAAGCGCCACCGTCAACGACTACTAGGCCAAGTTCAGGACTGAGCTAATAGATGCCGCCGCAGTCGGCTCTTGGCAACGAACATAGAAACCTAAGAGCGTTGTTTACATTCTTAACCTATCCAATTTAGCTTCACACAGGTGCAATTAGTGGAAGGATCTTTAACATGCCATAAATATATGACATGGGACCGCCGGCTTTACTTCCCCTCCGAAGGAAGGCATACTGAGGGATTTTTAACGCTCTTAAAAAATCCGACGGCTTCGGCCGGGTTTGAACCCGCTATCTTGGGCATAGAAGCTCAGCATGCTACCGACTACGCCACCGAAGCCGCAATGTTTATAATAAGGGTCTTTTAGTATACTTGTATGATGTCATTACTCTTGTGTGTGATTTTTTGTGTGCCAATTCAAATTATCTGAAGAAGAACCGAATTTACAAGGTTCGAAACATGTCTCGTCTTTAGTGCCCACTGGCACACTTCATTGTAAAGGTATTGATTGGCGGACCATAGAATAATCAATAAATTAGTCATATGCTATGAATCAGAAACATGGTTGTGACGAGAATCTCAGCATAGTGTTCTACGAAGCAGCTCCTCTTATGGCCGGCCATACCATTGCTTTCATAATGAAAGTGCTAAGAGAAGATACAGAGAGCTTTGAAGCCATTTTCCAGTGTTGCCTTATTGATGATTGATATTGCATCTTATTATTGCTGCTAATTATAGGAAGTATACTGGTAGGAACAAGGCTTAGAGCCAGAATTTTCTTACTTATGGCCAGCTGAAGTTCATAAATTCAACTGGCATTATTCAAGACCTGCTGACTACAAAGTACTGCATATTATATGTTGAAAGAGAGAGTAAAATAGGAATTTCACATGATAGTGATAGAAATGTTCAAAATGCATGCAACACAAAACTGAAATATATAGGCCTCTTTCAGCTACAAATTGTAGTTGGTAGCATGCTGAGCTTCTATGCCACGATCGCGGGTTCAAACCCGGCCGAAGTCGTCGGATTTTTTAAGAACGTTAAAAATCCCTCAGTATGTCTTCCTTCGGAGAGGAAGTAAAGCCGGCAGGCACATGTCATAGATTTATGGCATGTTAAAGAACCTTCCACTAATTACACCTGTGTGAAGCTAAATTAATATAGGTTCAACATTTGACTAACGTTCTTAGGTTCCTACGTTCGTCGTCAGGAGCCGACTGTGGTGGCATCTGGTAACTAACTTCTGAACTAGTTGGTCATTGGCGTTTGGCGGCAAAGGTAGGAACTACTTGAAAATTGATCGTCTGCAGTCCTTACTTGAATTAAAACAGAAACACACACTAATACAGTCATCACAATTAACACTGGTTATCAGACAGATTCTACACACACCCAAAGTACACGGGGCTACATGACCACATTGTCGCAGCCCCTAAACTGAGAACCAACCAACCAACCAGTTACAAATTGGCATAAGCAGCATATTACCATGAATTATGTTAGATAAACTGCATCAATATGTGTTTGCATTTAGCAGCCTCACCGAATGTTACAGGCCTGATTTGACTTTTAGAATTGGTCAGTTAACAAATCTGGTCAAAATAATCAAAATAATAGTCGTTGGATTTTTAAGAGTGTTAAAATCCTTCAGTATGCCTTCCTTCGGAGGGGAAGTAAAGCCAGCGGGCCTATGTCATAGATTTATGGTATGTAGAAGAACCTACCACTACAATTGCTAGTGTGTAGCTAAATGTGTAGGTTATTTGGTTAAAAACGCTCTATCAAGTTCCAATGTTCACCGCTAGGTGTCAGCGACAGTGACATCCCTGGTAGCCAAAGTTGGAACTACTTGAAATTGAACTTGAATCTGTTTTTTAATTTAAGTACAGACTGCAGCTTATAATTTTTCAAATAGTTCCTACTTTTGCCGCCAAGCGCCACCGTCAATGACTACTAGGCCTAGTTCAGAATTTAGCTACTAGACGCCACCGCAGTTGGCTCTTGGCAACGAACTTAGAAACCTAAGAGCATTGTTTACATTCTTAACCTATCCAATTTAGCTTCACACAGGTGTAATTAGTGGAAGGTTCTTTAACATGCCATAAATCTATGACATGGGACCGCTGGCTTTACTTCCCCTCCAAAGGAAGGCATACTGAGGGATTTTAACGCTCTTAAAAAATCTGACGGCTCCGGCCGGGTTTGAACCCGCGATCTTGGGCATAGAAGCTCAACATGCTACCGACTACGTCACCAAAGCCGCCATAGTCTATTTTCATTATAATATGAGTTGGATAGCATTTTGAGCAAAGATTCTTTTTAATCAGGACTGAATGTAGTCCTCATGACATTAATATTTTCTTAACTGAGGTTCTCTGAGCCTCAGAGAGAGTAGACCATTAATAATTGCACATTGTTCATATGACGAAGTGGACTAAATGTCTCCAATTCCCCAGTGTTAAAAGATAAGTAAGTTGTATCTCTCCACAATTATTGCCAATCATGCTCCACTAGTCCACAAAATAAACAATAGTATTCTTGTATTTCTACAAGGCTCTCTTGTCTTGTAATTAGGCCTACATAAGTATTTGTATAATGTTGTACATACTGAATCATGTCTAGCGTTATTTACCTCAATTTAGTAATGTATATTCTTAAGTACAACAAATTTATTCTATGTATATTTAAATAATTTATGATCTTGTTCTTGTGTGTGTAAATATTGTTTGTGAACATACAAATGTGTGCAGTTTCTTACAGGCAGTATTTTCTAAGTAAAGTGTGTTTTTCAATAACAACTGAGCTGCCAAATATTTATTTATAATTTACCTTTCATCAGATTCCACATGCCTTTGTCTGCTTTTCCACACAGTTTTGATGATTATTTAAACATCTGTTTCCATACCCTCCTTATAGAAGACTGTTACCTGTCAGGTAAGCTATTCCCCAATTACATCATCGATGTCAAAAGACTTCAAGAAAGATGCCCTTTTGAACGAGGATAACAATATAATAGGGCCACCGAGAGGATTTAAGGGCCCCTATGCAATTCTCCCCCCCCCCCCCCTTTAAATACTTTTCATTATTACTATCCACCACTAGTTATTCCGGAGAGACAGTCATTTTGAGAAAAGCATCTGATGCACAGTCAAAATTTTAAAAGAATCATTTCACGGAAAATATTTTAGCATTTAATTTATGAAATATATTTTGCAAAGTGCACAAGACAATTTGGAATATTTGAGTAATTTTAATACAGTTAATATGCATAGAGAAATATATTTGCAATTTTGTAAGTCTTCACTTCAATTCTTTTTTTTCGTAATCACTTTACCCTCCAGGTAGGCTTTTCACACGGACTCAGCGAGGCATCCCACCTTTACCGCCTCTACGGGCGGTGTCCTGGAGCTTGACATCGGGTCGGGGGACGGTATTTGCCTGAAGACGAAGTGGGAAACCATAGAAAACCACTTCGAGGATGGCTGAGGTGGGAATCAAACCCCCTCTACTCATTTGGACCACCCAAAGCTGAGTAGACCCCGTTCCAGTCCTCATACCACTTTTCAAATTTCGTGACAGAGCCAGGAATCGAACCTCGGACCTCCGGGGTGGCAGCTAAGCACGCTGACCACTAATTACCAGTGCGTAATGAAGAATAAGTAGCATTTCAAACGCGGCATTAGTTTGATAGCAGATTGAACACTAAATTATAGTTCATTATCCCTAAACAGTTATAACTCCCAGCTCAGAGTCATATATAGAATGTTATACTCTTCTGAGGTAGAATAAGGTACATTACAGCATGTCTTTTGTAATATTCAGAATCGAGGAAATTCTTTTACCAAATGAATGTCAATACTTTCGCACTGTCATATATGCATCTCAAGTGTTTTTCTGTCTCATTTCTCTTGACAATTACAAGTTCGTTAACATGAGATATCTTCTGCAGGGCTGTGGACAAATCGACATCCTGACTCTGCAAAGCCTCGGACTGGTTGTAAGTTATAGCCAACATTTTACATAATACAAAAGTAGCTACAATAAACTGAAAATAATTTGCACCACTTAGGGGCCCCCTAAGCATTTGCCCCCCTTGCCTCTCCCCCTCTCGGCGGCCCTAAGTCTGCTTTGTAAATACCGTACATAAGTTGTTTTGCACCTTAACCTCCTTTGTCAGTGCACCGTCCCTTTCTTATTCTAAAATATGTAATGAGAATACTAACTATTAAATACTACCCATAATGTTGAATTTTGGGCTTATCATCATCATCATCATTTCCCCTTATCCAGCTTCTGCCGGGTCGGGGTATTTATGGCACTTCTCCACCTTACTCTTTCCTTCCACAATTCTTCTTCCACGATCTTGTCCCAGTTCAGATTTCTTTTTCTTACACTGTTCTTCACTGAATCGATCCACCTTGTTCTAGGTCTTCCCCTTGCTTTCTTACCCTTGCACTTTGCCTCCAGCATCTGTCTTGGTATTCTTTTTTCCTCCATCTTCTTTACATGTCCAAAACCACCTTAGTTTATTCTTCTCAATTCTCTCATTTAGTTTTCCCATCCCAACTTCCTTCCTAACATCTTCATTTCTCACTCTGTCTTTCCTTGTCTTTCCTATCATACTTCTTAGGAATTTCATTTCACTGGCTTGGATTCTACTCTCTTACCTGCTTATCAGGGTCCAAAAGTCTCAGCTGCATAAGTACATAGTACACTTTATACATTACCTCCTTGCTTTTCCTTGGTACTTTCTTATCCCAAACAAGTTTTCTTACACTTTGATAGAATGCATTGCTCTGCTGTACCCTCCTGCCAATCTCCATGTCCAACCTACCAGTTTGCATCAATTCACTTCCTAGGTATTTGAACGTGTCCACAATTTCCAAACTCGGACTTCCAATTTTCACAGTGCCCTTCGGCTTATGCCGTGTTTTGTTACATCAAATTCGATGCGTTTCGAAAGAAACCATGCCTTTCTTCATCAGGAATAAACAGAAATACAACAAATGATTGCTAAGAGAAAGCAACAAAGAACCTGGCTACCTATTATCAGAACCCCGAGAAAGTAATACACTGCTGCTTTTCATTGTCCCTAACATGGGGCTATAATGGCATCCATCTTTGGGCACCTTTTATAGGTTCTTTGTTGCTTTCTCTTAGCAATCATTTGTCGTATTTCTGTTTATTCCTGATGAAGAAAGGCAGCAGAGAGTGCTTGGGGTAGGACGTCAACAAGAGTGAAAGAGAAGGAGACACCGTGGTGGAATGAGGAAGTGAGGAAAGCAGTGAAAGAAAAGAAGTCTGCATGGAAAGAATGGAACCGAGATCAAACAGAAGAAAGCAAAAGGAAGTATCACGACAGCAAACGGAGGTGTAAGAAAGAGGTAGGAGAAGAAAAGAAGAAAAGTTGGGAAGAATTTACACGAAGAATGGAAACAGATGTAAGTGGCAGTAAAAGGATGCTGTATGGACTTCTAAGAAGTAAGAGGAAAGAAAGAGTTACTACAAAGCTAGTAAAAAAGGAAGATGGAGAGTTGTTAACACACCCAGAAGAGATAAAGGGACGATGGAAGGAGTATTTCGATAAGCTATTGAATGTGAGCAATTGTACTGGTGAGATGGAAGTGACACAACCTGACGACTCTATAACAGAAGATGATATAACAATGCTGGAGGTGGAATTAACAGTACAGAAAATGAAGATGGGAAAAGCAACAGGGGTGGATGAAATCAGCGTAGAAATGATAAAGGCTGCTGGACCTGTTGGTATGCAATGGTTGTGTCGACAGCTAAAGTGTGTGTGGAAACGGAAATGTGTACCAGAAGACTGGGAGAAAGGGCTAATAATACCAGTGTTTAAGAAGGGGGACAAGAAGATGTGTGATAACTATAGAGGGATCACCCTCATATCACAGATAGTAAAAATACTGGAAAGGATTTTAGAAAGAAGAATGAGAAGAAACGTGGAAAGAGAGTTGCAAGAGGAACAGTATGGCTTCAGGAGTGGAAGATCCACAGTGGACCCAATCTTTAGCTTGAGGCAGGTGATGGAAAAGAACTGGGAATATGGAGAGGATTTGATCATGACTTTCATAGATCTAGAAAAGGCATATGATAGTGTCCCCAGAGAGAAGGTATGGGAAACCATGGTTAAGAAGAGACTGGGAAGAGTAAGATGGCGATGTTAAACGCAAGTCACGAACGGTTATCTCTTGAAAATTGTTCCCAATCGAGTGATGTAAGTGTTCAATGTGATAACAATTCTTTATCCATTGAAGAGGTGTGTCTTAATTGTGAAGACAAAGCATGTAGTGGCGAAAAAATTGTGAGATGTGAAGGAAATCAACTGGGAAAAAAGTACGAGTTGCCGCGAGCGGCGAGTGAATCTGAACTCCTCAAATTAGAATTGGCCTCCAAAGAGGAAATAATCAAAATGCTTGTGGTTGATTTAAAAAACGCACAATCTCAAATAAGTGTCCTTAAAGAAAGACTACAAGCAGAAGAAGATAGGCCTACTCAGGCAGACTATTTAGAGGTTAGGTCTAAAACGAATGCACGCTTTCCAAGACGTAGGCCTACCTTGGTGAAATCTGGGAATATTCCTAACAACTTTATCTCCCAGAATCCATTTGAAATCCTCAGCCGTTCCGATTCCCAATTAGAAGAAAGACAAGATACCGGTATTGAAAACGGGACATCCAGATACGACAAACCTATCCATAACCCTACTAATAAGAAAAGGAGACGTCCCCGTGTACTTGTCATGGGTGACTCAATTCTGCGAAATGTAGGCCCAGTAGTTGATGATGCCGCAGTCTATTGCTATCCAGGAATAAGAACTGAGCAATTAACTAGAAAGGTATGTGCAAACGAGGTTCGTGAAGACCCTGAGGTGGTAATGATTCATGTAGGGACCAATTGCTTGAACAGTTCTCCAACACCAACTCACATTATGAATGACGTGGACAAGCTCGTGGACGAAGTGAAAAGTGCCTTTCCGAGTGCAAAAGTGTGTATTAGTGGTGTATTGCAAAGACGTGACATAGACCCACGATACATTAATGCAGTGAATTCAACACTGGATTGGTTGTGTGGTGAAAAAAACATTATGTTTTTAGAAGGGAACTCTTGGTTACAAGACAGGGACCTTGCTTATGATGGTCTCCACCTCAATAGAAGAGGAACAATGAAATTTGGAAAACTTTTAAACAGAGTTGCCAAGTTTTTACTCTCGGAAAACTAATTGCTGGAACGAGTGATGACATTTTATTGTTTAGAGAGAAGAAAGCGCTGACTACAAGTGGACACCTAGGTGAAGTACAGTGCAGTGAACATAAGTACAACTGTTTGGATGATTTCATGCAACAGGACTCTAATATAAGTGCATGCATAAACTCATTAGAATTAGGTGGAGAGGTTAGGTGTTTGTACATTAATAGCAGAAGTATTCGGAATAAGCTTGATGACATTGAAATTCTCGTGCAGATGATAGGTCAGATAGATGTATTGGTAGTTACAGAAACCTGGGTGAAAAGTAATGAGGCAGATTTTTATAACTTCAACAATTTCACAAGCGTGTTTGCTCATAGAGATGACAAAGTTGGTGGGGGTCTGGGTATTTATGTATCACACAAATGGAAAGTGAACGTTAAAAGAAAGTGTGAAATGAATCATAGTTTGATGTGGATTGAGGTATTCAGAGATGATGTTAAAAGTAATAGGCCAACATACAAAAGCATTGACATTATTGCAGCATATAACCCCAATAGAAGCAATGCCATACCCTTCTTAAATTCATTTGAAAGTTTTCTTAGCCAGATAAACAATAAATTATGCATCTTCCTCGGAGATACCAACATTGATATCCTAGCTGATGATCAATTAAGAAGGAAATATCTGAATTTAATAGCATGCTATGGTTTTAAACAATGCAACACTAAATATGCTACACGACTTTGTGACACTGCAGCTACCTTAATAGACCACGTGTCACTAAACAATTCAGAATTAAGTTATAAAATATCAAATGTCAGCAATGATATTAGTGATCACAGTATATTAATTCTTCATATTTCCAAGACCAATTATAGCACGTACACTCTGTCACATAAGCCGACAAAATCAACAACACACGAGGACTCTTGGGATAGGCAACACACTCCTGAAACTAATATATCTATAAATGCAGATTCCCATAATGATGCAGATAGTACTGTTAACTCTCTATATAACTCTTTTATCAAACAATTGAATCTAAGGAACAGGCATAGCCAAAGAAAAATAACAAACAATTCTAACAATAACAGACAGACTACTAACTTACCATGGGTCACAGCTGAACTCCTTACACTTATAAAACAACGAGACACTCTGCATGCAAAGCTCAAAAATCCCCTTCACAGAAATAATAATGATATGAACCAAGAATACTGTAGATGCCGGAATAATGTAACAAACTTAAAAAGAAGACTAAAGTCAAATTACTACTCAGATAAATTCAGAACATATGGAAACAATTCTAATAAAACTTGGGAGACTATCAAAGAAATCATACACAACAAAAAACCAACAGTTGAGACATGCACTTCACTTGAAATAGACAACAAAATTATCACAGACAATCAAGAACTATGTGAATCATTTAACTTGTTCTTCACAAACATTGCTGGAAGTCTAGCAAAAGCTATTCCTGAACAGAAGGAAATCCTCAGTAAGGACCACAATCAGTCAAATTCTCTCTACTTATATCCGACAGATGAAGCAGAGGTCAAGTCCATCATCACAAATTTAAAGAATAAAAAGAGCTGTGGATTAGATAGGATCAAGACAAATTTCATTAAAAACAATATACAATCATTTATTAAAATCTTGGTTGAAATGATTAATGAGTCCTTAGTTACTGGCATGATACCAGATGACTTAAAAGTGGCCAAAGTAGTTCCTATATTTAAGGGTTGTGACAAAAGAAATCCAAATAATTATAGACCTGTTTCTATTTTATCGGTAGTTTCAAAAATTCTGGAAGAAGTGGTAAAAACAAGATTGCTTTCATTTCTGAACAAGAATACATTCTTTCATAATATGCAATATGGATTCAGGGAAAATTCTAGTACTGAGGCAGCAACTATTGACCTAATAACAATGCTACAAGAAACTATTGACAAAAATAATATGGCAGTTGGGTTATTTATTGATCTCACAAAAGCCTTTGATACAGTAGATCATAAAATACTGTTATCAAAATTAGAAAATGCTGGTGTCCGAGGTATAGCACTAAAATGGTTCCAAAGCTACCTTATTGGAAGAAAGCAGCATGTAGCTTTGAATAAATGCATAAGTTCAGGAAAATATATAACTCATGGAGTTCCACAAGGATCTATACTTGGACCTACATTATTCTTAATTTATATAAATGATATTGTGGAATGTAATTTGAGAGGGCATATCAAATTGTATGCAGATGATACAAATATCTTCTACACTGGGAAAGACATAATTGAAATCATACAAAATGTGCAACAAGATATAAATACTCTCTCACAATGGTTCCAGGCCAATAAATTAACAATGAACCTACAGAAGACCAATTACATGGTAATTTCAAAGCAAAGCATGAAAGAAATCACACATGACAAAATATATATAAATAATATTGAAATAAAAGAGGTTAATCAGGCAAAGTATTTAGGTCTAATCATCGACAAACACCTGACCTGGATTGAACACGTTGAACGAATTGCTAAGAAACTCTCACCTATAGTAGGGATCCTAAGGAAACTTCGGTATCTTATTCCCCTAAACCTTGTAAAACAAATCTACTATTCACTTGTACATAGCAAGCTCCAATATTTAAATGTTATTTGGGCTCACTGCAGGAAATCCACACTGAATGATTTAATGACTATTCAGAATAGGGCTATTAGAAACATATTTAACCTTCCTTACTGCACTCCAGTAAAAGATCTGTACATCAGAAGTAAAATTCTACCCCTCAGCATAAGTGCAGATCTCCGAGCAGCTATGCTAATATACAAAATTAAACACAACACAATACTCTATAGCTCTCCCTACATCTTGAACTCGGACAATCATTCTTATGGAACTAGGCATGCGAAGGACGTAGCCTTATATATCATTCACTCTTCTAAATACGGTAGAAATAGTTTCAAGTTCTCTGCATCACAGTTATATAATAAACTTCCCGATGAAGTAAAAAGTGCACCAACTTTGTCAGTATTTAAGAGGAAAACTACGAAAGTATTGTGGGAAAAATTCGATGCATCGTAATACATCAAATAAGCTCAAAAATCCTGTGCTTATCATTTTAAGAGACCTTGGTCTAAACAATCTTAGATATAGTATCAACTTTACTAATAGGCCTATGCCCTTATTCATCAATTTGTGTTACCTTCAGAATTTTCTTCCTGGTGTGTAAACACACATATTACTGTACAATTCCTCTGTACGAGCCTATGGCTCTTTGGAATTAATTGAATAAATATCATATCATATCATATCAAGAGAAATGTTGGAAATGGTGCAAGCAATATACAACAACTGTGTTAGCAGGGTACTGACCCCAGTTGGAAAGACAGATTGGTTTAGGAACAAGACTGGACTAAGACATGGGAGTGTGCTGTCACCTCTCTTGTTCATAATGGTGATGGATCAAATTGTAAAGGAAACAAAGGAAGCATATGGACATAAAGAAATGAAGTTACTGTTATTTGCAGATGACATTGTGGTCTGGGGAAGGAACACCGAAGAAGTGCAAAAACAACTAGATGCACTGAACGAAAATATTCAGAAGTACGGCCTGAAAATCAGTATAGAGAAAAGCAAGACCATGGTGATGACAAGAGGGGAAAGACAAGGAAAGGGCACTGTGAAAATTGGAAGTCAGAGTTTGGAAATTGTGGACACGTTCAAATACCTAGGAAGTGAATTGATGCAAACTGGTAGGTTGGACATGGAGATAGGCAGGAGGGTACAGCAGAGCAATGCATTCTATCGAAGTGTAAGAAAACTTGTTTGGGATAAGGAAGCCCAAAATTCAATATTATGGATAGTATCACGGGCCGTGAAAGTCTAAATTATAAAACTATTAAATACTTTTATCACTCAAGATTTTTTAAAGTATTCCTCAAAGCTTTTCCTTTTAACATACTGTACCTTATATTGTGCATTCATTTTGCTATTACAAATGGTGAATTGAACTGTTAAAACATTCACACTCTTACAAAGTTAAAAGTTATTCATAAAATCCTTCTGTGAAGAAGTACCGGTGATGTCGAATATGTTCTGCAAGCAGCTTCCCATGTCACAACTGATTTGCGGGTGTTCTGTTAAACGTTGATTGATATAACACTTTCAATTGTTGATATGCGGTGTTCCTTTTGTACCGTATATTTGGACAGGGGAGTGTGCTGTCACCTCTTTTGTTCATAATGGTGATGGATGAAATTGTAAAGGAAACAAAGGAAGCATATGGACATAAAGAAATGAAGTTACTATTATTTGCAGACAATATTGTGGTCTGGGGAAGGAACACCGAAGAAGTGCAAAAACAACTAGATGAACTGAACGAAAATATTCAGAAGTATGGCCTGAAAATCAGTATAGAGAAAAGCAAGACCATGGTGATGACAAGAGGGGAAAGACAAGGAAAGGGCACTGTGAAAATTGGAAGTCAGAGTTTGGAAATTGTGGGCACGTTCAAATACCTAGGAAGTGAATTGATGCAAACTGGTAGGTTGGACATGGAGATTGGCAGGAGGGTACAGCAGAGCAATGCATTCTATCAAAGTGTAAGAAAACTTGTTTGGGATAAGGAAGTACCAAAGAAAAGCAAGGAGGTAATGTATAAAGTGTACTATGTACCCATATTAACTTATGCAGCTGAGACTTGGACCCTGATAAGCAGGCAAGAGAGTAGAATCCAAGCCAGTGAAATGAAATTCCTAAGAAGTATGATAGGAAAGGCAAGGAAAGACAGAGTGAGGAATGAAGATGTTAGGAAGGAAGTTGGGATGGGAAAACTAAGTGAGAGAATTGAGAAGAATAAACTAAGGTGGTTTGGACATGTAAAGAGGATGGAGGAAAATAGAATACCAAGACAGATGCTGGAGGCAAAGTGCAAGGGTAAGAGAGCAAGGGGAAGACCTAGAACAAGGTGGATTGATTCAGTGAAGAACAGCGTAAGAAAAAGAAATCTGGACTGGGACAAAATCGTGGGAGAAGAATTGTGGAAGGAAAGAGGAAAGTGGAGAAGTGCCATAAATATCCTGACCCAGCAGGAGCTGGATAAGGGGAAATGATGATGATGATGATGATGATGATTTTAATGTAGAAACACTTGCCTCCAAGGAACTTCCTGAGGTGCAGGAAGAGGAGGTAGTCGCTAGAAGTAAGGAGGATTATCCAACTCTCCTAGCCAAAAAGATGTGATTTGGATTTGAATGTCACATGTAACATGAGGCCTTGCATTGTCACAAAACAACAAAATCTCGGCTTACAACAAACTACGTCACTTACACACAGGTTTATTGATGTTTTTTTTTGTTTTTTTTAATACAAGATAAAAGACATTAGGGGAACTATGGAGCCTGAAGAGTAACTTAAAATCACGACTTGTGGAACAAGATGCATAGACCAAACTTGCTTCCGTAAGTGTTTCAAGTTCAACTTTAGTTTTTGGGTTTCGTTTGTCTTTTATATCTCTTTTCTACTGTGTGGTACTCAGTTATTTCATATTACTCATTTCAGATGCCGTGGACAGAAGAATACATTTTTTTCAACTCTCAAGGCATTAAGCCAATTGGTCCATTAGAACAAATTTTCAACCACAATGGTCACCAATCGCCCTACAATTCACCCATCAGCCACACCACTTTCATCATCATCTTCATTTCCCGTTTCCAGCTTCCTGGGTCGGGTTGTGAATTAAGGACCTCCATCGTTGCCTGTCTCTCCACCACTCCTCTCCTGATTTTAGTACAACTTCGGGTTTTCCTCCCTTCTTTTCTACACACTCCCACACTGTATCTGCCCATTTCTTCCGGGGCCTTCCTCGTGGTCTCTTCCCTGTCATCTTTTCACATAAAGTTTTCTTTGGTACTCTCTCCTCTCCCATTCTCATCATATGTCCATACCACTTTAACTTGGTTGTTTCTATCCTGTCCTGCAGCTTCAATATTCCTGTCCTTTCTCTAATCTCTTCATTTCTAACTCTATCTCTTCTGGTCTTGCCCTCTATACCTCCTAGGAATTTCATCTCTGCGGCTTGTATTCTACTCTCCTCTCTTTTTGTAGTAGTCCACGCTCCAGCTGCGTATGTTAGTATGGGTCTGTAGTAGGTTGAATATAATACTTTTTTGCATTTCTTTGGGACATCTCGGTTCCACACAATACCCCTTACACTCTGGTAAAAACTGTTCGCTTGTTGTATTCTCTTTCCAATTTCCTCAGTTATCTTTCCATCTTCTGCGATCACACTTCCCAAATACTTGAAACTTTTAACGACTTCTAGAATTTTGCCATTCAATTCTATCTTTCCTCTTCCTTTCTTCCTTCCTCTTGACATTACCATTATCTTGCTCTTCTCTGTGCTTACTTTCATCCCAAATTTCTCTATCTCTTGGTTCCATACATCTAGTTGTTTTTGTACATCCTTTTCATCCTCACCCCATATAACGATATCATCTGCAAACAGCATGGCCTTTGTTGCTTCTTGTCCCAATCTCTGTTTGACATTCTTGTGGATTTCATCCATGACTATGATGAATAGTAATGGGGACAATGCACTTCCCTGTCGGAGACCCGTTTCCACTTTAAACCATTCTGTTTCTCCTATACTGGTCTTCACGCTACTGACACAATTTTTGTACATAGCTTTTAACATTTGGACTTCTGCCCTGATAACTCTTCTTTTTCTTAATACATCCCAAACCACCTGTCTAGGCACACTGTCATATGCTTTCTCAATATCAATAAATGTCATCACCATGTCTTTTCTAAATTCCCATCTTTTCTCCATCATTTGCCTTAATGTAAAGATTAGGTCAAATGTTGATCTGTCTTTCCTAAAACCATACTGTTCTTCTTCCAACTCTCCTTCTATCTTCCTCCTCAGTCCACCTTCCAATACTCTCTCAAAGATCTTAGCTACATGAGCAATAAGAGTGATCCACCACTTTAAAGAAGTGTTTTCAAGCATTTCTTCAACTCGGCATAAGATTCACCAAACGGTGATTATAACAGAACATGTTACCATAGACAGTGATCAATCTCCAAGGTCATTTTATGTTGTGTTTCAACTTGGGACCATGTGCGTCAAATGACGTTGTTATTCGAAACACAGGACAGAAACATGGGTAATTAATTGTACCTGAGAATTTGTGACACATTGCATGTTGTTTTTATTAGTTTTCTAACCAGTGTTTTAATGTTTTAATATGTTTATGTATACTTTGTGCTATTATTGAGAGCTTCGATGTTACTTACGATTGATGCGTCCAAAATATAGTATTATGGGCTGATGAAGGGACCAATCAGGCCCCGAAACATGTACCTATAAGAGTGTGGCAAATTAAATGTATTGAATAGGTGGAAATTGAAAAGGTCTTATTCTTCTTCTTCTTCTGACCTGTATCCAATCTGACTTTTTTCATGCTCTACCTTACTTCTGCTGGAATTGAACCCAACTTCAGCAGTGACAGTCAAGAATGTTAGTCACTATCCCACGAGGTGAACAGTTCTCACAATGATAATCGTACTGGATCTAGTTCTTGTAGTTGAGGAGAAGTCTAAGTAGTCTTGACAAATGGCTTCGGTGGCATAGTCAGTAGCATGCTGAGCTTCTATGCCCAAGATAGCGGGTTCAAACCCGGCCGAAGCCGTCGGATTTTTTAAGAGCGTTATAAATCCCTCAGTATGCCTTCCTTCGGAGGGGAAGTAAAGCCTGCGGTCCCATGTCATAGATTTATGGCATGTTAAAGAACCTTCCACTAATTACACCTGTGTGAAGCTAAATTGGATGGGTTAAGAATGTAAACAACGCTCTTAGGTTTCTACGTTCGTTGCCAAGAGCCGACTGCGGTGGCGTCTAGTAGCTAAGTTCTGAACTTGGCCTAGTAGTCATTGACGGTGGTGCTTGGCGGCAAAAGTAGGAACTATTTGAAAAATTCTAAGTTGCAGTCTGTACTTAAATTAAAAAACAGATAACACACACTAATACAGTCATTACAATTAACACCGGTTTTCAGACAGATTCTACACACACCCAAAGCACACGGGGCTACATGACCGCGTTGTCGCAGCCCCTAAACTTAAGAACCAACCAGTCTTGACAAAGAGTTCTACATATTTCTTACAAATCCTCAGGTATGGTACTTTATGTTTTCTTTCTTATTGCAGCAAATATCTCAACTATCTCCATTCTACTGTTGAACTTTCTTATAACGACATTGGTTGCAGTGACAACCTGGCCATAACATCATTTTATGTGGTGCGGACGTATTCCTCATAAATTATGTTACTTAATACAACAAGTGTTCATACGTGTGCCTCTCATGTAACGTCATTTTCAACCTCAGTTTGCAATAAGATTTTCCAAGAACCAATTGTTGAAATCTGGCAACCTGACAAATTCTTTCCCCTTCTGTTCTGTCTTTAGTGCATACTGCATCCCCTGTTAACACAACCTGCAAAGTGGCAGGCCTTCTTCAAGGCCAAGATCAATACTTTAGATTCCCTACCTCATCGTAACCCTTGCACATCCCACTGAACTCATTAACCCTGTGTTAGTCGCACCTTTTCTGACATACCGATGGTCACACGGGGAAGATATCTATACCAAAACATTTTACTTGTAAAATAATTCATTATTATTTATTTCAGATATACTACAAACCATGTAGAACAAATGTCAGCTGAAACCAAAATGTAGTATTTATCATCATTTTCCGTTTTCTAGCCTACTGTAAGCTGGGTCGGAGCAAATATGACACTCCTCCACTTTACTCTGTCTGTCCACCATCCTTCCTCAAACACTGTTAACTCCACTCCAGGTTTCGTTCTCTCACACTGTCCGTCACTAAGTCCATCCACCATACTCTAGGTCTTCCTTGCCCCCTCTTTCCAGTCATCTGCCTCTCCATCACTTGTTTTGGCATTCTTTCATCATGCATCCTCGTGTCCATACCATCTCAATCTGTTGTGCTCTAGCTTATCATTCAGCTTCTGTACATTCACTTCCTTTCTAATGTCTTCATTTCTCACTCTCTCTCTGCTAGTCTTCTGTACCATACTCCTCAGAAATTTCATTTTGGCTGTCTGTATTTTACTTTCATCTCTCCTTTCATACTTACTTACTTACTCCTTGGCACTACAGCCCTTGTAGGACCTTGGCCTCCTGGACAATCTCCACCCATTCTTCCCTGTTGACTGCTTTGGTTCTCCATCTTATGACTCCCATCTTTCTCAGATCCTCCTCCACGTTATCTAGCCATCTGGTCCTAGGTCTTCCCCTCACACGCCGTCCTCCTGGCTTCCCATTGAAGACCTTCCTTACTATCCTGTTCTCTGTCATTCTTTCTACATGTCCCAACCAACACAGTCTACTACTCTTTATTTCCACTACTATATCTGGCTTAACATACAACTCTCTTATCTCCATATTATTTCTGATTTGCCAGAATTCACCCTCTTTTACTGGTCCATATACTTTCCTGAGTAGTCCAAGTCTCCGAACAATACATCACCACAGGTCTCACCACCGTACGATATACTGTCAGCTTCAGATTTCTACTAAGACTTCTTGATTTAAAAACTTTGCTTAAAGCATAGTAACCAGTGGCGTGGCGTGGAATTTTTTCGAGGGTAAGCTGTGAAGAAGACTCAAAATATAGGCTTAAACCATAAAGCAACTTCAGCACCCGGTTCCAGCTATGCCCTTGTCAATGTTGAGGTTGATATCTGAAGTAGCAACAATTACTCTACACACATAATTATTAGTCTTTCACATTTAAAAAAATAAAAATAGAAAGAATTGTAATACAGCACAGCTCATTTTTCCCTTTTCAACTTGAGGCATGCCAATCCATGTACATTAATTGCGGAGAAAATTATTCATCAATAGGGTTGGCGGGCTTCTCTTGTCTTGTATCATTTGACGATTGAACAGTGTGGCAATTTGTGTTTTTGTTGTTCGCATTTCTTGGCCTAAGGAGCTAAACTTTTAGGTTATTACCCGTAAATTTTCTATTATGCGTGGCTCAGCGGTAACGTTCTAGCTTGCTGAGCTTAAGATAGCAGGATCGAATGCCGTCGCAGTCAGTCGGCATTTGAGGGTGCGCAAATGCGAGGGAGCCGTGTCAGTATATTTACTGGCACGTTAAAGATTCCCTTCGGGTTGAAATTCCGGCATCCCGGCGTCTCTAAAAGCCTCAGTAGTTAACAGGGACGTAAAACCAATAACATTATTATTATTATTTTCTATTAGACTATGAGACCTAAGTGAACATTAAAATAATAAACATGCTATTAGTAGACTAATAGATATTCTTATGTCATTGGATTGCATGCTCAGTTAATATTTATTTGCAAATATCACTCAAATTGTACTGATGTAGGCTTTCACGGCTTCATTAGTTTGAATGACTTAATTGGGGCGTAGGCCTATAACCTATGCAAACTAGTACTACGGGGGGCATGGTGGCGCAGCGGTCAAGCTGTTGGCCTCTCACCAAGGTGGACCGGGTTCGATTCCCGGTCAATGCATGTGAGATTTCGAAGTGAAATTCCATGTCCTGTGCTTCGGATTCCACGTAAAAAGGAGGTCCCGTGGCTCATGATCGCATGATTAATGGTCACGTAAAGCTTCCTTCTTTTTTTAAACTAGTACTAACAATTCCTGCGTCTAGTGCATCAGTGGAAAGAATGTTTTCTACCATGAAACGTACAAAAACCTTCGCCCGAAACTCAATGCATCAAGAAGGACGTTCATATCTCGCGCTTCTTTCCATTGAAAAGGTGTTATTGTGCAGCCTTCAGGGGAACACTGATTTTCACGACCATGTAATTGATGAATTCACTAAGAGGGAGAGAAGAATTGAACTTCGCTACAAATGATCCGCCAAGGTACAGTAAATAGTGGCATTAATTAATTTTGTTCAAATGAGAACTTGATAGACCCTACCTACCGTAATAACCAAATGAAAATCCACAGCCTGCTTCCAGTCTCCGACCGGGTCAGGAATGGAATGAATGAAGCCCCCATCTAGCGGCGAGGATATGAACTGTGCCGGCTGCCGAGGCCTGACGCACTCCTCTGGGGCAATGATTAAATGAATGACAGATGAAATGAAATGATAGTGGCGAGTGTTGCTGGAATGAAATTGACAGGGAAAACCGGAGTACCCGGAGGAAAACCTGTCTGCCTCCGTTTTGTCCAGCACAAATCTCACATGGAGTGACCGGGATTTGAACCACGGACCCAGCGGTGAGAGGCCGGCGTGCTGCCGCCTAAGCCACGGAGGCTTCGTAATAACCAAATGAAAATCCACAGCCTGTTTCCAGTCTCCGACCGGGTCAGGAATGGAATGAATGAAGCCCCCATCTAGCGGCGTGGATATGAACTGTGCCGGCTGCCGAGGCCTGACGCACTCCTCTGGGGAAATGATTAAATGAATGACAGATGAAATGAAATGATAGTGGAGAGTGTTGCTGGAATGAAATGTTGACAGGGAAAACCGGAGTACCCGGAGAAAAACCTGTCTGCCTCCGTTTTGTCCAGCACAGATCTCACATGGAGTGACCGGGATTTGAACCACGGACCCAGCGGTGAGAGGCTGGCGTGCTGCCGCCTAAGCCACGGAGGCTTTCGTAATAACCAAATATTTTTTAAAATAATGTGATAGGTCTTTAAAATATTATTCATATTATACGGATGTACATACATGTATCCTTTACACCTACTCTTTGAATATAATTTGAATGATAATCTGAGCAACTTTTCGGGTTGATGGGTCACTCTGAAGATTCCAACGCACTGTACACTCCAACACAATAATATAAACAGTAGTTACGGTATACTAAATTTTGCTAATTGCACTCAAAAACATAGAGTTGTGAGTTAACCGGACAAAGAAGAATTTTAACTACCGCGCCCAGCAAAGGTCGGGTCTGATGGTCAGATGGTGGGTGGGCAAAGAGTGAGTGGGGACTGGGGAGGCGCGCCAAATAATTTTAAGCAGTGCTGGTGTCCAGGCTCGCTAGGGTAAGCCACCCGAATTGAAGCAGACCTTGCTACCCGCTTTCACTTGTCTCGACGACAGCCCTGTGGCTATGGAACGCCACACCCCCTGTCTTAGCCAATCAAGGACGACCTGGCGTTGTTGGTGTACCACTCCATCGGCCATAGCAGTGTTCCGGGCCAGAAGGCTCCTGGAGGTAAACAAGCCGTTGTCATAGCGACCAGCCGCACTCTTTCTTCTTTCTCTCCAAAGTAGTACTGGCTGATCGTGGAGAACTGCGGTAGAGAACGAGGAACGTCATTCAAAGTGGCGTTTTTGCAGATGCTTGCGCGTTAGAAAGTTATATTATATACTTTATTCTTATGATAATATGCTAGGTAAGCGGTGCTTACCCCGTGGTATTGGAGAAAACGCCACTGATAGTAACTCCTATTTCCAGCAGCTATCCTTGCATGTATCTCTTCTCTCATATCATTGTTTTCAGCTATCACTGACCCTAAATATTTAAAATTTTTACAGCGTTCATATTCTTTCTAATTCAGTTTCACATTTTTCTCTAATTCATTATATTTTCTCCTAGATGTTAGCATATACTTAGTTTTTGACTGATTAATCGTCAATCCAATCACTGCCCCGTATTCCTCTAATTTCCTTAGCTTCTCTTCCAAATCCTGTTTCCTCCTAGATAATAAATTAATATCATCTGCATAAGCAAGGTCTTGCGTCACTCGGTTAAGCAATGTTCCTCCTGCGTTGCCCTCTTGTATCCTTCGCATTACACTCTCCAAGGCAATGTTAAACAGTAAGGTGGAGAGAGCATCACCCTGTCGTAATCCTTGGTTAACTTCAAAGGTATTTGATAGAATATCTTCAACCTTTACTTTACATGTTGTTCTCTCCAAAGTCATTTGTACCATTTCCCTACTTTCATAAAATCATAGAAATTAGACTTGTATTCTTCACCTACATTTTTTTTTTTTTGGAAGAAAAAGTTATAGTGATTCATGAAATTGAGAATGAAATAACAGCTGACATGGGTTGACTATTTGGCTTAGTTAATTCCACACTTAAGTAAGGAGTTTGGTGAGTACTCGACAAACTGTTTTAATTGTAGTGTATGCTCATGTAGGCTTAATAGTGAGGCTGATTAAGTTTGTTCTTTATCATTTTTCACCAAATGAATTTTGTTTACGACGACACTAATTTATAACAAAATAATTTTTTAAAGGTCCCTTGGATGTCGTTATAGCAAAGTTCAACTCTGCTGCTTAGTGCTTGTGGCTTTCAAATCTGTTATGATTGGCGTTGTACCTTTCGTGATAGGCAAATGTCACTGTTGGGTACTCAATTGAGGAGAATTAACTTCATTCTTTGGTTGGAGTAAAAGAAAAATTTACCATACTCTTGTATGGTTGTAATCTCAGTATTGTAAAGGATTGTTCACCCCGAGAAAGATTAAGGGTATATTATTAGCTTACAAGGGAGAGAATACATTGGAATATTTTCATGGGGGATTGGGAATGGTAAGAGGGTAGATAGGGGTAAAGTTAAACTAAGTCAATGGATTCCTTTGTTTGGAGAGGGGACATACAATGGAACAGTTTCCCACACAACATTTTCAGCCCTATGTCTCCAAATATTTTGAGGTACGGTATATAAAACTACCGGTTATCAGGCAGTATCAACAAAACAAGAAGTTGTATTTAGGTTAGGTTGGTGTTCTGGATGAAAGGGGTTGGAATAATATTTTATCATTTGAAAATTATTGTTATTACCATTTGTTTCTATAGACATTTTCATTGTTAATCTTCATTCTATATCTTAAATTTTTGTCTTATAGTAATTTTGCCACCAAGGACTATGCCCCAAGTAGTAAATTAATCTGTCTATCCATTCATATTCTCTTGGCATGAACAGCCAACAGCTGGAGCATGGTGTGGTTACTAGAGGTGGGAGAAGAGAAGAATGGCAGGATACATACCGTACATGCAGTGCTTTTTTCAGGGGGGACGCGGGGGTACGTGTACCTCTTAAACAGTTGAATACTGTTTAAGAAAAAATATTGGTACATTTGTATCTAGTCCGGCAAATATAACTTCCGGCTTGAAAGTTCATTGATCAGTTTGCCACGGAGGGTGAGTGGATAGCATGTTGGTCTACTAACCCCAAGATTGCAGGTTCGCTCCTGACCGTGGTAAGTAATTTTTGAAAGGTGGTAAAAATACGACACCATGTCATATGATGTTGGCATGCCAAATAACCCATTTGAATTCAGTAGGCCGTGTTCATAATGGCAAAATTAATCTCGGGAGTTTCCGCCAACACAAAGTTCCTCATTTCTCTACTAGAAAGCGCTGTAGTGTTCAAGGAGCTTAGATATCTAACCTCCTTGACTCTCATAGTGCTTCAAGAAACAACGAAATTCGACATGCAAGCTACCCTCTGGGTGTCAAATTACAAAGCTTGCACCCAGCACCCGAGGCCATACGATATTATTATTGTTATTATTAGCTGACATCAACACGCTGTTCACAACAGCTGAAGGAGATTTCGAGTAATCCTCAATTTAAATCGATCTATCTAATCAGTTTCTTTTGGTTGGCAACTCGGCACTCTGTTCTTATAAGAACGCAGGCTAATGTTCGGAGGCGGGGTAGGTTGTTATTTTGCGCATGTGGTTAGTTTTGAAGGATGAGGAAAATAACAAACTATTTTATATCCACCCAGGCATCGAAAATGCTGAAAGTTAATGATTCAAAAACAAACAATTACTGGACTTTGCAAATTGCCGAAAATTGCAAGATCGTGATGTTTAGTCGACTACAACTGAGAGTACTCCTTAATTTATTTTTTGAAATAAAAGCAGTGCATACAGGTATAAAAATATTAACCACTTTTATATATAATAATAATAATAATAATAATAATATCGTATGGCCTTGTGTGCCGGGTGCAAGCTTAGTTAATTAACACCCAGAGGGCAGCTTGCGTGTCAAATTTAATGCTCCTTGGAGCGCTATGAATGTCAAGGAGGTTAGATATCTAAGCTCCTTGACGCTATATAGTAGAGAAATGAGGAACTTTGTGTTGGTGGAAAATCCTGAGATTAATTTTGCCATTATGAACACTGCCTACTGAATTCAAATGGGTTCTTTAACATGCCAACAACGTATGACATGAGTATCGTGATTTTTGTCGCCTTTCAAAAATCACTTACCACGGCCAGGAGTGAACCTGCAAGCTTGGGGTTGGTAGTCCGACACTATAACCACACACCCACTTTTATGAAGTTACTACAGTATACGGTACCTGTATGATTATTTGTAATAAACAAATTAGGTTATGTGTCACTTAACACCCTATGACCTGAGAAGAAACCAATTCTTCTTTGATAAATGAACAGCTATCTCCAAATCTATGTAATGTAGGGGAAAGGAATACAAATATTGCACGAAGCCAGAAAACCTTCTTTGAACATTGCTTTTAGAGTGCAGAGAATAGTTATTGAGGTTTCAAGGGGCAGAATTACGAGGTCATCTGCCCCTAAAGAGTACATGATTTCATGTGTTAATAAGAATGTGGCGAAGTGGACAGTAATTGGTCAGTCCACTTACTTGCAATTGTTGCATCCCTTGTGAAGACCTATATAACGAAGTTAAAACAGCAATCAAGCTTCTCTTTCAGATCCTGTCTCACCAAGTGACAGGGTCTGTCGTCACCATTTAACTCGATCCTGGGCCATTATCAACATGAAGACTTGTGCTCCTTGACTCTAATGTAGCGTATCAGTTCATTGTTAATGCAGTCAATCCTTTGTCTTCTTCCAACAACTTCCAATGTCGGTGTTTGCTTGTAGGACATGCCCAAATCATTGCAGTCGATTTTCATGCATTCTTTCCTGGATTGATGCAATACCAAATAATTTCCTTATGGAAATGCAATTCAAGCTGTAACGTGTTTTTCGAGGGGTTTTATGCAACTGGCATAAGTCAGTAGGAAGCCATTCTATATTTATTTACGCGGCAAATTGTTCAGCCAAGAGAATTTTTCATGGTAATTTATTATTATTATTAATTTATTATAATTATTATTAAGGTATTTTCGGAGCATTTTATAAAAATTATTAGCATTCAGATAGGTTTTCTATGTCTTAGAAAACGCTATCAAGCAAATTATTACGAACGACAATATTATAGAAAATTATGTGATTACGGAATTTTACGGAGTTTTGTCAGTTAGGGTATTTGAGAGACATTGAAACGTTTTGCTAGCTCCTAACTGTTGGGTGAGAAATGTAACTGTTTACCTTTGCCTAAGCTATGTTGTTTTAATGGGCGCCAAGACCTCAACGCAATGTTGAAATCTAAATTTGTATTTAACAACGTCTAGCTCTGGCAGAACACCTTCAAGACTCTATTCACTCAGATCGTGGTATGATTTGATCATTAACCCAACAAACAATTGTATCAGGAGAAGGAATTGGTCTATATCTAATGCTACCTACTGAAAGCAAAGATTGCATTGTAAAAGAAATGAATTTATTATATAAAACAAGTATAGCAAAATTAATAATAATAATAACTATAAAATTTAAATTGGAGCGTTGTGATTTGAATATTACCGATAGAAAATTACGTGAAAACGGAGTCTGATAAATTGATTTTACTCTTATTTCCAAGCTATGAAGTTACTGAAATATGAAATGTAAAACAAAGAAAATGAGAGATTGCGTATTTCTGCGTCATTGGCGCTTACCACTGGAAATTGCCAAAGCATTTCCCTCGTTCTTGATGATGTTGTGAGCTTCCCACAGTCTCCTGGACGTCGTCATCTCCGTCGGAATTTGATGATATTCTGGTAGATTAGATAATTCTATGGTCCGTACCTCGGACCCAAACACTCGTACAACCAAGTTTTACAAAAGTTCGTCGCTAACTCCACTGAACATCGGAGCGACACGCACTTGCGACCGTACACCTCAAGTATTTCACAGATAGTCCTCGTCCCACGGAACATCGGAGCGACTCCCGCGTATATCCACACTCGGCAAGAACTATACAGATTGTCCTCGTTTCACGGCGCGTCGAACGATATATGCACACGTTGGCTCCCCCACCATGGTACCGACATCTAGCTTACGTCGTCCTCACTGATTGGTTGACCCACCACGCGATCTTCTCCTCCTCCGGGTCATTACACTCGGCGGGAGGGTTCCGTTCCAACAATTCGTCTTTTCTAGACCTTACGACCCAAGATTGCGTCATGCTTCTCGACAAGATTAAGCGTGTACTTGAAATCCCAGTGAGTCACGTCTCTCGATATACCCTAACTGACGAAAACTCCGTAAAATTCCGTAATCAGATAATTTTCTATGATATCGTCGTTCGTAATAATTTGCTGGATAGGGTTTTCTAAGACATAGAAAACCTATCTGAATGCTAATAATTTTTATAAAATGCTCCGAAAATACCTTAATAATAATTATAATAAATTAATAATAATAATAAATTACCATGAAAAATTCTCTTGGCTGAACAATTTGCCGCGTAAATAAATATAGAATGGCTTCCTACTGACTTATGCCAGTTGCATAAAACCCCTCGAAAAACACGTTACATATTCGCCTCGGATCATCGGATGATTTACCGTGACGACGGTCCATTATCCGATTATCCCAGACACGTTAATAAACCCCATCCAAAATACATATTACATAAATGAAATCACCCTAAATTACAGATATATACACTCATATTTTTTCTTCACGCACTTTGCGTCAAAGTTTGTTGTCACAATGGATCGCACTTTGCAACCAGTCCAATGTTTTACATATGGAATAGTGTTCCACGGATATTTCCGCCTCTCAAATTTCTCTATGTTGGAGAAATAGACATAATTAATGTGTGAGCACTATGTATTTATGATGTCATATCACACGCATTGAAGGTGTTCTGATATATTTATATCACCATAGAACTTCCTAATTTCACTGGAGGTCCCCTCCTTATGGTGACATTTAATTCCACTTATCACTCAGCACACGATCACACTATTGTGGCAGCGCCTCGTGACCATAATACTTAATCTCTCTTTGAAGTAGATTAAATTAATATTGACTTCTGAAAAAAAAAACAGTAAATGCGCATTACATATAACACCAAATATTTCTGTGCCGTAAGCGCCCTGTCTTGTTAAGTTCCCGTTAACCATATTCTACTTAATACTAGTTCTCAACACAGACCATTTCTCCTCACACAAATAATACCATTGTACCTATTATCTTAAATTACACACTTACAAATCTTACATGGCGAGGCCGTAAACAGAAATCACGTGTGCTGATATGTATGAGTTTCATGAAGGACTGTCTCGCATTCTGATGGCCCATCTTTTATCTCGTGGACGCCTTAAGCTAACAAGCCCTATACAAGCGCTCCCCCATCTCTTGGAGATAAATGGGAACCCATCAGCGCTGCCAAAATGGCCTTGGTGCATCGAGACAATTTAGTGCTCAACAGCATCCGACAATCCCGTCATATTTCCCTGTACCTTAAAAACTCTCATTTACTTACATACTACCCCCCTGTGTGACTTCTGATACGCCTGCCTTAAGACCAGATCCTCCCACGCACCAAATACCACACTTACTCATTTGATAGGCTGGCTCGCCAGCTAAACACACAACACACTCACTTTATGACACATATTTTCGTAGACTATGTATATTATACGTCCCGTATAATCTGTTTCCCTCACTATTCTCCAGCACATATGCTGTTTTCCCAATACGTTTGGAAACTATAAATGTTTCTGCGTCACCTGCTTCCAACCTTGCAAGTGGCTCCCTTTAAATGAACGTCATCACGTTGCTCTACCTAGCATATTTCTCAGTATCTGTAACGATGCCCTGTTGCTACTGTCCACACATGCTAACCCTACTTTCCTCTGGTGTCACACCACTACTCGACACTCTATGACCTAAAAATGTCACTTCTGACTGACAGAATGACGACTTAGACAGCTTCAAAGTGAACCCTGCCTGATCTAACTTCTGAAAAACTATATTTAAATGACGTAGATGCTCCTCAAAACTGCGTGAACTAATTACCATATCATCTATGTAAATGGTTACAAACTCTCCTGTGTCATCCCCTAATGCGATGTTTAAAGCCCTAATTAAAGCTGCTGAACTACTCTTTAACCCATAAGGTGTTCTACAAAATTGATAAAGGTTATATTTATGACTAAAAGCTGTAAATGGTCTATCTTCGTACATAAGTGGCACTTGCCAAAAACTGGAACTCAAATCTACACAAGTGAAATACTTCTTCCCCTCAAATGTTTGCATTAATTCTTCTATTGACATAGATTTCAGCTGATCTGAACTAATTCTACTGTTAACCAAACGAGCGTCTAAACAAATACGAACAGTGCCGTCGGTCTTGGGTACCGTTATCAAAGAATTAACATACGGACTGTTAGAGTGCTCAATAATCCCATCTTCAAGCATCTGATTAATTTGTGCCTCAACTGCACTCTGATAAGCGAAAGTTACAGGATATCTATGTCCTGTGAATACTGACCTATCAATAACGTTCAATGAATGTGTATAGCAATTGGCCATACCAATGCGATCCTCAAAAACTCTCCTATTACACAATAACACATCATAGAGCCGAACACATTGTTCCACCTCTATATTACCCTGAAATGCAGCATCACGTAACGAGTCCTCTAGACTTCCGTTCGTAATCACACTGCCCACAAAACATGGAGAACCCCGCTCTACGGCTGGCGATATCTCATTTAAAGTACAAATCACACCTACAATACTACTCCTCTGAATATGGTCATTGAACGCTACTTCTACTTCAGAATCTCCCCATTTAAATCTCAAACTCCCTACATCATAACATAAGTTACCAGACACTCTACTTAGCCACTCTGAACCCAAGATAACACTGAATACTAAATTTGGAATTACAAGGCAACTCTGCTTCTCTACATGATTATTAATTTTAATGTCTACTAAAACTTGCTTAGAAATTACTTTAGACCTCTTCCCAACAGCTGTGATAACAAAAGTGCTTTTAATTGGCAGCTCCTCAAAATTTACTCCAGTTCCTTTCATTTTATCATAAAATGCACTACTTATGCAACTCTTCATACAACCACTATCAATTAAAACATCTGTGTACGCCTCGGACACGTTAAATTTAACTATGGGGCTCTTACTAACCACTTCCTGAATAATACCTTCATCATTTAGTTCATGTAATAATTCATTTCTTACATTTAGGTCATAGGGTTCCTGTATAATTGTATGGACAGGGCATGCTACAGACTGAGATTCTGACCTTACTTCGCAGCCTGGTTCGCGTTTAAAGAACCGCTACAGCTGGCCGTAGTACTAGTTACTACTGCACTGGTCTGGTTGTTCTGAGTTGTGTTGTCATTGTTTGGCTGTATATTACTACCACTAGGCTGTCCTCTTCCTTGACCCCTATTCTGGTTGTAATTATTGTCGTTATAATTCCTCCCTTGATTTCCCCTGAAATCATTGTTTCTCCCTTGATTTCCCCTGAAATCATTGTTCCTCCCTTGATACTGATTACCATAGCCATTTCCTCTGTTCTGATTTAGCTGATTATTATTATTTCTATTTTGAGCATTGGCCCCTTCGCCACCGTTCCCTTGAACTTCCTGATGCCTGGCTTCATTAGGTCTATTATTATTATTACCCTGGTTCCTATTGAAATTGTCCTCATAACCCCCTCTCCCTAGTGCATCAAATGTGCTTAACAAATTTTCTACTTGTGATATAGTCTTTACATTCTGGATACAAGCAGCCTCCTTGATCCTATAGGGAAAGTGCCTAAGTAGCAACCTCACCACATCACTTTCCTCCTTCAAGCCATCCAGATATTTACACACTAATACCTGCCCTAAAAAGTGTTCGGTCATGGTGGAGCTTCCTTTAGGGTTATATTTACCACACACTACTCCCTCACGATGCTGCGACTGAATAACCTTATTCCAGAACTTTTCACAGAATTTCATTTTAAAATCATTAATATCAGTAAACTTGTCTCTGTAGACAGCAAACCAATTCCTCGTTTCCCCCACAAACACTTGTTCTAAAATTTCAACTACCTGGCACCACTCAATACTACCATTTTCCAACCTTTCCCCGAATTTATTTTCTATAGTGTTCATGAACTCCATTGGGCACCCCTGTCGATTGCTGAACTTACCCAGTTCTACCTCCCTGTGTGTGCTATTCACAAAAACTGGTCTATTCTGACTATTTTCTTGCCTGATCCTAGCTTTTAATTTTAATTCTAATTCTGCGATTTTCTCCTCAGCCTTCCTCTCAATACTGTTTACTGTTAATTTAATGTTTCCTTCTGATTCTTCTACTTTATCATATAGCTTTGCTTGTTTCTCCTCAATCTTGCTAATGCTCTCTTTATTACTCTCTCTTAAATCATTTACTTCTGCAACTATTTGTGAGTGGACTTTCTCAATTCTACCCCCCCAGCTGTTCCTTAACCTCTTTAGTAGCTACCTGAATTTTGTCAATTTCTCCCCCCAATTGCTTTTTGACCTGCTGTGTTTCCAGTTGCACTAGTTCTTTTAAATTTTCAGCCTGTGTACTGATTCTAATTTCCAACTCCTCCTGTACTTTTCCTAATTTTCTGTCTACATCTGCAATAATCTCTTTAGCCTTTTCTTCCATCACCCCCCTGATCTCACCTCTAATCAGTTCGAATTTGTCACTCATTTCCCTACTGTTTTGTTCTAATTTAGCATTTAATGTTTCAGTACTCTCTCTATTTTCCTTACTGTTTTGTTCTAATCTGGCGTTTAAACTATCGCTCAATTCCCTATTACTCTCTTTATTTTCCCTACTGTTTTGTTCTAGTTTAGCGTTATTCTGTTCTAACTTTGCATTTAAAGCTTCTGTACTTTCTTTATTTTCCCTACTGTTTTGTTCTAGTTTAGCGTTATTCTGTTCTAACTTTGCATTTAAAGCTTCTGTACTTTCTTTATTTTCCCTACTGTTTTGTTCTAATTTAGCGTTATTCTGTTCTAACTTTGCATTTAAGGCATCACTACTAACTTTGTTCTGATACATAAACTCGAGAAGTAAAGTTTTTAATTCTGGTTGGCCGCCTACACTTCCTGTTTCAGTATCGGGATTTACCTCCGCTACCCCGGTACTACCATCACTCGACATACTGCTCGTATCATCACTCTCCCGTTGATGACCACTACGTAACCTCATCTGTCTTTCTTTCTCATCCCCCATAATGATATACACTGATACAGACAAATAACCCCCAAAATACAGGCACAGAAATATATACCCTTCTCCTTCCACAAATGTTATTAGGTTTTCAGCCCCAAGTTGTCGGCGACAAGTGAAACGTTTTGCTAGCTCCTAACTGTTGGGTGAGAAATGTAACTGTTTACCTTTGCCTAAGCTATGTTGTTTTAATGGGCGCCAAGACCTCAACGCAATGTTGAAATCTAAATTTGTATTTAACAACGTCTAGCTCTGGCAGAACACCTTCAAGACTCTATTCACTCAGATCGTGGTATGATTTGATCATTAACCCAACAAACAATTGTATCAGGAGAAGGAATTGGTCTATATCTAATGCTACCTACTGAAAGCAAAGATTGCATTGTAAAAGAAATGAATTTATTATATAAAACAAGTATAGCAAAATTAATAATAATAATAACTATAAAATTTAAATTGGAGCGTTGTGATTTGAATATTACCGATAGAAAATTACGTGAAAACGGAGTCTGATAAATTGATTTTACTCTTATTTCCAAGCTATGAAGTTACTGAAATATGAAATGTAAAACAAAGAAAATGAGAGATTGCGTATTTCTGCGTCATTGGCGCTTACCACTGGAAATTGCCAAAGCATTTCCCTCGTTCTTGATGATGTTGTGAGCTTCCCACAGTCTCCTGGACGTCGTCATCTCCGTCGGAATTTGATGATATTCTGGTAGATTAGATAATTCTATGGTCCGTACCTCGGACCCAAACACTCGTACAACCAAGTTTTACAAAAGTTCGTCGCTAACTCCACTGAACATCGGAGCGACACGCACTTGCGACCGTACACCTCAAGTATTTCACAGATAGTCCTCGTCCCACGGAACATCGGAGCGACTCCCGCGTATATCCACACTCGGCAAGAACTATACAGATTGTCCTCGTTTCACGGCGCGTCGAACGATATATGCACACGTTGGCTCCCCCACCATGGTACCGACATCTAGCTTACGTCGTCCTCACTGATTGGTTGACCCACCACGCGATCTTCTCCTCCTCCGGGTCATTACACTCGGCGGGAGGGTTCCGTTCCAACAATTCGTCTTTTCTAGACCTTACGACCCAAGATTGCGTCATGCTTCTCGACAAGATTAAGCGTGTACTTGAAATCCCAGTGAGTCACGTCTCTCGATATACCCTAACTGACGAAAACTCCGTAAAATTCCGTAATCAGATAATTTTCTATGATATCGTCGTTCGTAATAATTTGCTGGATAGGGTTTTCTAAGACATAGAAAACCTATCTGAATGCTAATAATTTTTATAAAATGCTCCGAAAATACCTTAATAATAATTATAATAAATTAATAATAATAATAAATTACCATGAAAAATTCTCTTGGCTGAACAATTTGCCGCGTAAATAAATATAGAATGGCTTCCTACTGACTTATGCCAGTTGCATAAAACCCCTCGAAAAACAAGTTACAACATGACTCACTGGGAATTCGAATACAAGCTGATTCCTGTCGAGAAGTATTACGCAAGGCTGGGTCGCAAGGTCTAGAAAAGGCGAATTGTTGGAACGGAAAACGACTTCTCCCTCTCGCGCGCCGAGTGTAATGAGGCAGAGGAGGGGACTGGAGGCGTGCTCAGCCAATCAGGGGAGACAACGTAAGCTGGAAGACGGTACCGTGGTAGGGGAGCCAACAGGTGCATATATCGTTCGACGCGCCGTGAAACGGGGACTATCTGTGAAATACTTGCGGAGTATGGTTATACGCGGGGGACGCTCCGATGTTCCGTGGAACGGACTATCTGTGTAGAACTTGCGGAGTACGGTCGGAAGTGCGTGTCGCTCCGATGTTCCGTGGAACGGACTATCTGTGTAGAACTTGCGGAGTACGGTTGGAAGTGCGTGTCGCTCCGATGTTCAGTGGAGTTGAAGACTAACTTTTGCAAAACTTAACCAGTGCGGTTGTACGAGTGTTTGGGTCCGAGGTACGGACCATAGAATTCTCTAATCTACCAGAATATCAGCAAATTCCGACGGAGATGACGACGTCCAGGAGACTGTGGGAAGCTCACGGCATCATCAAGTACGAGGGAAATGCTTTGGCAATTTCCAGTGGTAAGCGCAAATGACGCAGAAATACGCAATCTCTCATTTTTCTTTGTTTTACATTTCATATTTCAGTAACTTCATAGCTTGGAAATAAGAGTAAAATCAATTTATCAGACTCCGTTTTCACGTAATTTTCTATCGGTAATATTCAAATCACAACGCTCCAATTTAAATTTTGTTCTTATTATTATTATTATTAATTTTGCTATACTTGTTTTATATAATAAATTCATTTCTTTTACAATGCAATCTTTGCTTTCAGTAGGTAGCATTAGATATAGACCAATTCCTTCTCCTGATACAATTGTTTGTTGGGTTAATGATCAAATCATACCACGATCTGAGTGAATAGAGTCTTGAAGGTGTTCTGCCAGAGCTAGACGTTGTTAAATACAAATTTAGATTTCAACATTGCATTGAGGTCTTGGCGCCCATTAAAACAACATAGCTTAGGCAAAGGTAAACAGTTACATTTATCACCCAACAGTGTGGGCTAGCAAAACTGCTACATTTGTCGCCGACAACGTGGGGCTGAAAACCTAATAACATTTGTGGAAGGAGAAGGGTATATATTTCTGTGCCTGTATTTTGGGGGTTATTTGTCTGTATCAGTGTATATCATTATGGGGGATGAGAAAGAAAGACAGATGAGGTTACGTAGTGGTCATCAACTGGAGAGTGATGATACGAGCAGTATGTCGAGTGATGGTAGTACCGGGGTAGCGGAGGTAAATCCCGATACTGAAACAGGGAGTGTAGGCGGCCAACCAGAATTAAAAACTTTACTTCTCGAGTTCATGTATCAGAACAAAGTTAGTAGTGATGCCTTAAATGCAAAATTAGAACAAAACAGTAAGGAAAATAAAGAAAGTACAGACGCTTTAAATGCTAAACTGGAACAAAACAACGCTAAATTAGAACAAAACAGTAGGGAAAATAAAGAAAGTACAGACGCTTTAAATGCTAAACTGGAACAAAACAACGCTAAATTAGAACAAAACAGTAGGGAAAATAAAGAAAGTACAGAAGCTTTAAATGCAAAATTAGAACAGAATAATGCAAAATTAGATAAGAACAACAAGGAAATTAGTGTGAAAATGGAGCAGATTAGAGGAGAAATCAGAGGAGTAATGGAAGAGAAGGTTAAAGAGATCATTGCAGATGTAGACAAGAAATTAGGAAAAGTACAGGAGGAGTTAGAAATTAGAATCAGTACACAGGCTGAAAATTTAAAAGAACTAGTGCAACTGGAAACACAGCAGGTCAAAAAGCAATTGGGGGGAGAAATTGACAAAATTCAGGTAGCAACTAAAGAGGTTAAGGAACAGCTGGGGGGTAGAATTGAGAAAGTCCACTCGCAAATATTTGCAGAAGTAAATGATTTAAGAGAGAGTAATAGAGAGAGCATTAGCAAGATTGAGGAGAAACAAGCAAAGCTATATGATAAAGTAGAAGAATCAGAAGGAAACATTAAATTAACAGTAAACAGTATTGAGAGGAAGGCTGAGGAGAAAATTGCAGAATTAGAATTAAAATTAAAAGCTAGGATCAGGCAAGAAAATAGTCAGAATAGGCCAGTTTTTGTGAATAGCACACACAGGGAGGTAGAACTGGGTAAGTTCAGCAATCGACAGGGGTGCCCAATGGAGTTCATGAACACTATAGAAAATAAATTCGGGGAGAGGTTGGAAAATGGTAGTATTGAGTGGTGCCAGGTAGTTGAAATTTTAGAACAAGTGTTTGTGGGGGAAACGAGGAATTGGTTTGCTGTCTACAGAGACAAGTTTACTGATATTAATGATTTTAAAATGAAATTCTGTGAAAAGTTCTGGAATGAGGTTATTCAGTCGCAGCATCGTGAGGGAGTAGTGTGTGGTAAATATAACCCTAAAGGAAGCTCCACCATGACCGAATACTTTTTAGGGCAGGTATTAGTGTGTAAATATCTGGATGGCTTGAAGGAGGAAAGTGATGTGGTAAGGTTGCTACTTAGGCACTTTCCCTATAGGATCAAGGAGGCTGCTTGTATCCAGAATGTAAAGACTATATCACAAGTAGAAAATTTGTTAAGCACATTTGATGCACTAGGGAGAGGGGGTTATGAGGACAATTTCAATCGGAACCAGGGTAATAATAATAATAGACCTAATGAAGCCAGGCATCAAGAAGTTCAAGGGAACGGTGGCGAAGGGGCCAACGTTCAAAATAGAAATAATAATAATCAGCTATATCAGAACAGCCTTGGAGGCTGGATTTAGACAGCTCCTTAACCCGGTCCATGAGTCAATCCCAATTGGCTACATGGATAATTCTTGCCAGGCGCGTCCACGTCGCGGGGGTGGGCAACGGTACTGTAATATACCATGGAACTACAGTACCGGCTAAGTTCTGGTGAGGACCCAGTCCTATGGGGTATAACATAGGCCCCGTGCACAGGGTTACGTGCGAAGACCTCAACGGAATCTGCAGCGGAGAAGATGGACTTCGGAACGGTGGAGATTGCGGAAGAGGCAACCCAGTACTCGGGGAATAGTATGAGTACAGCATCAATCGGCAGCGTCTGTTTCCCATGTTAGGGGCGGCTGCAAGGGCGTCTGTTCTCCATGTTAGGGGCGGCCTGAATAATAGCTGGCAGTAGCTTCCTAAAATGCCTTTGGGAGTGGCGACCCCATCGTAATAATAGCCTAAAATGAAAATGGCACTTCCAATGATTCGGAAAAGGTTAGGGCGTACCCTGCAGGCGACGCGCAGTTCCTTTGGTACTGGGGGAACTGTGAGAAATGGGCGACCAGTAACCGAAATGAAAGTGGGAATCATGAATGTCATGACCCTGACAGGCAAGGTGGAGGAGGTGGTAGACTTCATGGAGAGGGAGAAGGTTGGAATGATGGGGCTGAGTGAAGTGAAATGGAAAGGTAAAGGAAGGAAGAAATTGAGGAAAGGATATACATTATACTGGAGTGGTGGCCAAGAGGCAAAAAATGGCGTGGGACTGATAACCTCGAAACAACTGGAGGAGTATGTTGAAGTGGTAGAGTGTGTGAGTGACAGAATAATGAAAATTAGAATGAAGATGAAGAATGACGTGATGGACTTCATACAAGTGTATGCACCACAGACTGGAAACAGAGAAGAAGATATTGAAGTATTCCTGGAGGATGTAGAAAGAGTAATCTCAGATGTAGAAGTGGTGATCATGGGAGATATGAATGCACAAGTCGGAAATGAGAGACAAGGAAAGGAAGAAGTCGTTGGACCATATGGATATGGGAAAAAGAACCGGGAAGGAGAGGAACTTGTAAACTTTTGTGAAAGGAATGGACTGATAGTGGGTAATCCATGGTTTCGGAAGAAAAACAGCAGGAAAATTACGAGATATGGGTGGGGTGATAGAAGAACAAAATCAGTAATTGACTACTTCATGGTGGAAAGGACAAATCGCAGAAAGCTGATGGATGTGACAGCTTTACCAGGAGAAGCATTTGATGGGGACCATAGAACTGTGGTGGCAAAATTTAGATGGGGAAAATTGGAAAACCTAAAGGAGATCAGAGAAAGTAAAATAAAAGTATGGAAATTGAAAGACAAAGCTGTACAGGAAGATTTTCTGGAGAGATTGAAGCAACAAATCCCAGTTACTGAAGTGGAAAATGTAGAAGAGGAATGGTCCCACTTTAAAAAGGCATTTGCTGGTGCAGCAGAGAGTGCTTGTGGTAGGACATCTACAAGAGTGAAAGAGAAGGAGACACCGTGGTGGAATGAGGAAGTGAGGAAAGCAGTGAAAGAAAAGAAGTCTGCATGGAAAGAATGGAACCGAGATCAAACAGAAGAAAGCAAAAGGAAGTATCACGACAGCAAACGGAGGTGTAAGAAAGTGGTAGGAGAAGAAAAGAAGAAAAGTTGGGAAGAATTTACACGAAGAATGGAAACAGATGTAAGTGGCAGTAAAAGGATGCTGTATGGGCTTCTAAGAAGTAAGAGGAAAGAAAGGGGTACTACAAAGCTGGTGAAAAAGGAAGATGGAGAGTTGTTAACACACCCGGAAGAGATAAAGGGACGATGGAAGGAGTATTTCGATAAGCTATTGAACGTGAGCAATTGTACTGATGAGATCGAAGTGACACAGCCTGACGACTCTATAACAGAAGATGATATAACAATGCTGGAGGTAGAATTAGCAGTACAGAAGATGAAGATGGGAAAAGCAACAGGGGTGGATGAGATCAGTGTAGAAATGATAAAGGCTGCTGGACCTGTTGGTATGCAATGGCTGTATCGACTGTTAAAGTGTGTGTGGAAACGGAAATGTGTACCAGAAGACTGGGTGAAAGGGCTAATAATACCAGTGTTTAAGAAAGGGGACAAGAAAGTGTGTGATAACTATAGAGGGATCACCCTCATATCACAGATAGTAAAAATACTGGAAAGGATATTAGAAAGAAGAATGAGAAGAAAGGTGGAAGGAGAGTTGCAAGAGGAACAGTATGGCTTCAGGAGTGGAAGATCCACAGTGGACCCAATCTTTAGCTTGAGGCAGGTGATGGAAAAGAACTGGGAATATGGAGAGGATTTGATCATGACTTTCATAGATCTAGAAAAGGCATATGATAGTGTCCCCAGAGAGAAGGTATGGGAAACCATGGTTAAGAAGAGACTGGGAAGAGAAATGTTGGAAATGGTACAAGCAATGTACAACAACTGTGTTAGCAGGGTTCTGACCCCTGTTGGAAAGACAGATTGGTTTAGGAACAAGACTGGACTAAGACAGGGGAGTGTGCTGTCACCTCTTTTATTCATAATGGTAATGGATGAAATTGTAAAGGAAACAAAGGAAGCATATGGACATAAAGAAATGAAGTTACTATTATTTGCAGACGATATTGTGGTCTGGGGAAGGAACACGGAAGAAGTGCAAAAACAACTAGATGCACTGAACGAAAATATTCAGAAGTATGGCCTGAAAATCAGTATAGAGAAAAGCAAGACCATGGTGATGACAAGAGGGGAAAGACAAGGAAAGGGCATTGTGAAAATTGGAAGTCAGAGTTTGGAAATTGTGGACACGTTCAAATACCTAGGAAGTGAATTGATGCAAACTGGTAGGTTGGACATGGAGATTGGCAGGAGGGTACAGCAAAGCAATGCATTCTATCAAAGTGTAAGAAAACTTGTTTGGGATAAGGAAGTACCAAGGAAAAGCAAGGAGGTAATGTATAAAGTGTACTATGTTCCCATATTAACTTATGCAGCTGAGACTTGGACCCTGACGAGCAGGCAAGAGAGTAGAATCCAAGCCAGTGAAATGAAATTCCTAAGAAGTATGATAGGTAAGACAAGGAAAGACAGAGTGAGGAATGAAGATGTTAGGAAGGAAGTTGGGATGGGAAAACTAAATGAGAGAATTGAGAAGAATAAACTAAGGTGGTTTGGACATGTAAAGAGGATGGAGGAAAATAGAATACCAAGACAGATGCTGGAGGCCAAGTGCAAGGGTAAGAGAGCAAGGGGAAGACCTAGAACAAGGTGGATTGATTCAGTGAAGAACAGCGTGAGAAAAAGAAATCTGGACTGGGACAAGATCGTGGAAGAAGAATGGTGGAAGGAAAGAGGAAAGTGGAGAAGTGCCATAAATACCCCGACCCGGCAGGAGCTGGATAAGGGGAAATGATGATGATGATGATGATGATCAGAACAGAGGAAATGGCTATGGTAATCAGTATCAAGGGAGGAACAATGATTTCAGGGGAAATCAAGGGAGGAACAATGATTACAGGGGAAATCAAGGGAGAAACAATGATTTCAGGGGAAATCAAGGGAGAAATTATAATGACAATAATTACAACCAGAATAGGGGTCAAGGAAGAGGACAGCCTAGTGGTAGTAATATACAGCCAAACAATGACAACACAGCCCAGAACAACCAGACCAGTTTAGTGGTTAGTAGTACTACGGCCAGCTGTAGCGGTTCTTTAAACGCGAACCAGGCTGCGAAGTAAGGTCAGAATCTCAGTCTGTAGCATGCCCTGTCCATACAATTATACAGGAACCCTATGACCTAAATGTGAGAAATGAATTATTACATGAACTAAATGATGAAGGTATTATTCAGGAAGTGGTTAGTAAGAGCCCCATAGTTAAATTTAACGTGTTCGAGGCGTACACAGATGTTTTAATTGATAGTGGTTGTATGAAGAGTTGCATAAGTTGTGCATTTTATGATAAAATGAAAGGAACTGGAGTAAATTTTGAGGAGATGCCAATTAAAAGCACTTTTGTTATCACAGCTGTTGGGAAGAGGTCTAAAGTAATTTCTAAGCAAGTTTTAGTAGACATTAAAATTAATAATCATGTAGAGAAGCAGATTTGTCTTGTAATTCCAAATTTAGTATTCAGTGTTATCTTGGGTTCAGAGTGGCTAAGTAGAGTGTCTGGTAACTTATGTTATGATGTAGGGAGTTTGAAATTTAAATGGGGAGATTCTGAAGTAGAAGTAGCGTTCAATGACCATATTCAGAGAAGTAGTATTGTAGGTGTGATTTGTACTTTAAATGAGATATCGCCAGCCGTAGAGCGGGGTTCTCCATGTTTTGTGGGCAGTGTGATTACGAACGGAAGTCTAGAGGACTCGTTACGTGAGGCTGCATTTCAGGGAAATATAGAGGATGAACAGTGTGTTCGGCTCTATGATGTGTTATGGTGTAATAGGAGAGTGTTTGAGGATCGCATTGGTATGGCCAATTGCTATACCCATTCATTGAACGTTATTGATAGGTCAGTATTCACAGGACATAGATATCCTGTACCTTTCGCTTATCAGAGTGCAGTTGAGGCACAAATTAATAAGATGCTTGAAGATGGGATTATTGAGCACTCTAACAGTCCGTATGTTAATTCTTTGATAACGGTACCCAAGACCGACGGCACTGTTCGTATTTGTTTAGACGCTCGTTTGGTTAACAATAGAATTAGTTCAGATCAGCTGAAATCTATGTCAATAGAAGAATTAATGCAAACATATTAGGGGAAGAAGTATTTCACTTGTGTAGATTTGAGTTCCACTTTTTGGCAAGTGCCACTTATGTACGAAGATAGACCATTTACAGCTTTTAGTCATAAATATAACCTTTATCAATTTTGTAGAACACCTTATGGGTTAAAGAGTAGTTCAGCAGCTTTAATTAGGGCTTTAAACATCGCATTAGGGGATGACACAGGAGAGTTTGTAACCATTTACATTGATGATATGGTAATTAGTTCACGCAGTTTTGAGGAGCATCTACGTCATTTAGATATAGTTTTTCAGAAGTTAGATCAGGCAGGGTTCACTTTGAAGCTGTCTAAGTCGTCATTCTGTCAGTCAGAAGTGACATTTTTAGGTCATAGAGTGTCAAGTAGAGGTGTGACACCAGAGGAAAGTAGGGTTAGCATGTGTGGACAGTAGCAACAGGGCATCGTTACAGACACTGAGAAATATGCTAGTAGAGCAACGTGATGACGTTCATTTAAGGGAGCCACTTGCAAGGTTGGAAGCAGGTGACGCATTAACATTTATAGTTTCCAAACGTATTGGGAAAACAGCATATGTGCTGGAGAATAGTGAGGGAAACAGATTATACGGAACGTATAATATACATAGTCTACGAAAATATGTGTCATAAAGTGAGTGTGTTTAGCTGGCGAGCCGGCCTATCAAATGAGTAAGTGTGGTGTCTGGTGCGTGGAAGATCTGGTCTTAAGGCAGGCGTATCAGAAGTCACACAGGGGGGTAGTATGTAAGTAAATGAGAGTTTTTAAGGTACAGGGAAATATGACGGGATTGTCGGATGCTGTTGAGCACTAAATTGTCTCGATGCACCAAGGCCATTTTTGGCAGCGCTGATGGGTTCCCATTTATCTCCAAGAGATGGGGGAGCGCTTGAATAGGGCTTGTTAGCTTAAGGCGTCCACGAGATAAAAGATGGGCCATCAGAATGCGAGACAGTCCTTCATGAAACTCATACATATCAGCACACGTGATTTCTGTTTACGGCCTCGCCATGTAAGATTTGTAAGTGTGTAATTTAAGATAATTTGTACAATGGTATTATTTGTGTGAGGAGAAATGGTCTGTGTTGAGAACTAGTATTAAGTAGAATATGGTTAACGGGAACTTAACAAGACAGGGCGATTACGGCACAGAAATATTTGGTGTTATATGTAATGCGCATTTACTGTTTTTTTTTTCAGAAGTCAATATTAATTTAATCTACTTTAAAGAGAGATTAAGTATTATGGTCACGAGGCGCTGCCACAGTAGTGTGATCGTGTGCTCAGTGATAAGTGAGATTAAATTTCACCATAAGGAGGGGACCTCCAGTGAAATTAGGGAGTTCTATGGTGATATAAATATATCAGAACACCTTCAATGCGTGTGATATGACATCATAAATACATAGTGCTCACACATTAATTATGTCTATTTCTCCAACATAGAGAAATTTGAGAGGCGGAAATATCCGTGGAACACTATTCCATATGTAAAACATTGGACTGGTTGCAAAGTGCAATCCATAGTGACAACAAACTTTGACGCAAAGTGCGTGAAGAAAAAATATGAGTGTATATATCTGTAATTTAGGGTGATTTCGTTTATGTAATATGTATTTTGGATGGGGTTTATTAACGTGTCTGGGATAATCGGATAATGGACCGTCGTCACGGTAAATCATCCGATGATCCGAGGCGAATATGTAACGTGTTTTTCGAGGGGTTTTATGCAACTGGCATAAGTCAGTAGGAAGCCATTCTATATTTATTTACGCGGCAAATTGTTCAGCCAAGAGAATTTTTCATGGTAATTTATTATTATTATTAATTTATTATAATTATTATTAAGGTATTTTCGGAGCATTTTATAAAAATTATTAGCATTCAGATAGGTTTTCTATGTCTTAGAAAACGCTATCAAGCAAATTATTACGAACGACAATATTATAGAAAATTATGTGATTACGGAATTTTACGGAGTTTTGTCAGTTAGGGTATTTGAGAGACATGACTCACTGGGAATTCGAATACAAGCTGATTCCTGTCGAGAAGTATTACGCAAGGCTGGGTCGCAAGGTCTAGAAAAGGCGAATTGTTGGAACGGAAAACGACTTCTCCCTCTCGCGCGCCGAGTGTAATGAGGCAGAGGAGGGGACTGGAGGCGTGCTCAGCCAATCAGGGGAGACAACGTAAGCTGGAAGACGGTACCGTGGTGGGGGAGCCAACAGGTGCATATATCGTTCGACGCGCCGTGAAACGGGGACTATCTGTGAAATACTTGCGGAGTATGGTTATACGCGGGGGACGCTCCGATGTTCCGTGGAACGGACTATCTGTGTAGAACTTGCGGAGTACGGTTGGAAGTGCGTGTCGCTCCGATGTTCCGTGGAACGGACTATCTGTGTAGAACTTGCGGAGTACGGTTGGAAGTGCGTGTCGCTCCGATGTTCAGTGGAGTTGAAGACTAACTTTTGCAAAACTTAACCAGTGCGGTTGTACGAGTGTTTGGGTCCGAGGTACGGACCATAGAATTCTCTAATCTACCAGAATATCATCAAATTCCGACGGAGATGACGACGTCCAGGAGACTGTGGGAAGCTCACGGCATCATCAAGTACGAGGGAAATGCTTTGGCAATTTCCAGTGGTAAGCGCAAATGACGCAGAAATACGCAATCTCTCATTTTTCTTTGTTTTACATTTCATATTTCAGTAACTTCATAGCTTGGAAATAAGAGTAAAATCAATTTATCAGACTCCGTTTTCACGTAATTTTCTATCGGTAATATTCAAATCACAACGCTCCAATTTAAATTTTGTTCTTATTATTATTATTAATTTTGCTATACTTGTTTTATATAATAAATTCATTTCTTTTACAATGCAATCTTTGCTTTCAGTAGGTAGCATTAGCTATAGACCAATTCCTTCTCCTGATACAATTGTTTGTTGGGTTAATGATCAAATCATACCACGATCTGAGTGAATAGAGTCTTGAAGGTGTTCTGCCAGAGCTAGACGTTGTTAAATACAAATTTAGATTTCAACATTGCATTGAGGTCTTGGCGCCCATTAAAACAACATAGCTTAGGCAAAGGTAAACAGTTACATTTATCACCCAACAGTGTGGGCTAGCAAAACTGCTACAAAGCTAGTGCTGCCAGAGCTGTCCATCTGTCATCTTTGGTTTGGAGACACTCAGTCAACATTCGGCCTCTTTTATGGCTGTCTGTTAGGTAGTCAGCCCGAAGGCTGGTTGGATCCTCAAAAGTACCGCCGTTACGTTATGTGAGTAGATACCCACAAAAACCCAAGGCAGCACTATTTTGAGGCGTTCTAGGCAAGAAGAGGAGTGAGGTAGTTTGCCATTGCTTTCCTCACTGAGTCAGAACAGTTGTCCTAACCCTATGAGTTGAACCTTTCACAGCATTCACAGGCACTGACTGTGCCCCGAATGTCTTTTATGGCTGGCCAACATAAATTGCAACAGGACAGACAACCAGTAGCAGCCGGCCCATAAGGACTCCCGGGTGGTGTCCTTCCTACAGAATGAAAAGTAGTTTTCATTTTTCCTTGATGTTTTAAGACAAGTACTGGGCTATAATATTACTAAGAAAATTACATGTAATTGTAAAACTGTAGCCCTGTCAATAAGGAAAGCATGTGCTCGACGATTTCAAACTCTGCGCACAGTTCAAGGGTCAATAATGTTTCAGGATATGGACTCTTCGCCTTCCGTATGAAGATGTGCGAGGGTGAGAGGGATAAGACATAACTGGGCTGGTGCGCTTGTAGGCGGTTGAGAGGGACAAAGTGTGCAGAAAGAGGGGCTTTGAGCCGGCCAGAGTCCGTACAGCTCTGTAGCACGGGAAAATAATCTAACTCTCCTTGCCCCTCTAGTCAACCCAACATGTTACAGGATCTACTACTATCTACTATCTGCTGTGACTAGCATCAGAATCCAATAAGGATAGGGGCCATATTTTTTGGTAATAGCGATACACACAAATTTTTTTCATAACTCCTTTCTTGCCTATATTATGATCTTCTAGGTACTTAAAGTAGCATATTTTAGCAAAATGAACTCACGAAATATCACGAAATCTGATTTATTGCGCGAATTGCATAAATAATATCGTGGTTTCCTTCTCGTTTGATTGATAGTGTCAACACCAAGTGCTGCATATTCTCTACACAACTGCCTGCAAAGCCGGAAGTATGTGCATTTAGTTCCGCGATATGTAAGGCTATCGATGAAAATTGATAACTGCTATCGATTACATCAAATGGCGTTGTGGTCGTAGATACAGCAGTGCGAGTTCGCGACTGATAAAACTATCGGCAAACATCCAGCATTTAAATATAAAAATGCCGAAAACTAAAGTCACAACAGTTTTCTCGAGGGCCGAGGAATACAACAGTGAGGGTTCTATGTATTTGACGCTGCAGGAAAGATTCTAATGTGTAAATACTCCAATGTTTGTATTCAGTGGGAGCGAAAAGACACGTGCAATAAATACTGCAGGGATTCAGCAACGCATAAAATAGGAAGAAAGAAGGAAATAAACATAATTCTAAGCGGCAAATAACATTCGGCGATACTCAACACATCGCAAAAAAGTTGAAAAACCCTCTTATCACATAATTCGTTAGATATACCCTATACTATAAGGAAGATTTCAGAAGAAACATCGATCATTATGACAATTTATTTCGCGAAATACCCACCGAAATAGTGTCAGTTTTAACACCGAAATCAACTATTTTATTTCACCAAAAAATAAGGCCATTATTCATTATTGTCATTCCGCTGTCAGCTGCCACACGGTGAACTTCATAAGCCAAGAACTGTGGCCTGATCACAGCCTGCTTTGTTCCAATGAAGATTTGACAACAGTGACCAACAATAGCATTAGATGATTCCTCACAAACCCCTCTATGAGCATGCGCCATCATGGTTGCATGCAATGAATAATAATCCATGCCTTTTGTTTACCTTTGAAGACAAAGTATTTATAGTCGGCTTTGGTGGCGTAGTTGGTAGCATGCTGAGCTTCTATGCCCAAGATTGCGGGTTCAAACCCGGCTGAAGTCGTCGGATTTTTTAAGAGCATTAAAAACCCTCAGTATGACTTCCTTCGGAGGGGAAGTAAAGCCAGCGGGCCCATGTCATAGATTTATGACATGTAAAGGAACCTTCCACTAACTAAACTTGTGTGAAGTGAAATTTGTAGCTTAGGTTTGATTAATGCTCTTAAGTTCTAACGTTCGTCATCGGGTGCTGGTTGCGATGGCATCTAGTAGTAGCCAAGTTCACAGTTAGATATTGTGGACAGTAGCATTTTTGATGGCGAAAGTAGGAACTACTTGAAATTATCGTCTGCAGTCCTTACTTGAATTAAAAACAGACAACACACACTAATACAGTCATCACAATTAACACCGGCAATCAGATAGATTCTACACACACCCAAAGTACATGGGGCTATATGACCACGTTGTTGCAGCCCCTAAACTAAGGAACCAACCAACCAAAGTATTTATAGGACTATAATGTAGGTAATCTAACATTAGGGACCAGGATTCTCGATTCAAATTGCAAGGGTGAAGTAACACGAACCTCTGGCCAGAATTCAAGGATTAGTGAAGGTTGGCAGCAGTGAGGTAGTTTGTTTTGGAGCTGACGTCTTGAATGAGTGCGGTGGTAATATTCAGCAGCTGTAATCTTTGTTTGTGTAAGTGATAATTATTCTGTACGTTATTGAGCTTTGAAAGCAGTGTTTTTTTAATTTACCAGTGTGGGGAGAGTCAATTAACCCTCCATCGGGCGCAGCTGGCCTGACAGGCCCCGCAAATCTATTCTTGCTCCCCCATCTTCCCCTTTTGCACCTATGCACCTGCCCCTTTTAGTATTTTCCTATCTCTAGGTCCCTTTCCGAATGCTTCCTGTTAGTTTTCCCGCCTCCTCCGTAAAGCGCAGTAATTACCCTCCAGGCCTGTGAGGCGCATTGCACCCAAACTCGTTCGACTTTGGAAGGTTCATATTTCCTTATTGTTCCATCGCATAATTGTTTCTTTTCCTCATTTTATGAATAAGAAATACATAGATTGTGGTTATTTCGTGGAATAAACGGGTCAAAGGATGTCGAATTATGAATGCTATGTATGTCACATAGCAATCTGTCTGCCCCATACAGATACAGCATGACTTGCCAACCTTCCACTTTACTGGGGCAATGTATCTTTACTGCTGAGCATTCCAACAATGATTCCAAGTAAGACTGACTCTTTATGGTGTTTGAAGCCAGTTTTCAGGGTTGCCTTAGTAAACAGAAATTTGGTGCTTTTCAGTCGGTCAACACAATAGTGTTGACCGACTGAAAAGCACCAATTTTTTGTTTAGACTGACTCTATTGTGCTGTATATTAGTTTGTAATAAGAACATTATTTAAGTTTTGTTCGTAATTTTAATATTTGTTTGAATTTTTCATATGAAAACTGAACGCAATTTGGTGGTGGGTTGTAAATGCGAGCTATTATTTTAAAGTTTGATTGTGAGCAATAAATTATAGTATGTTTTTAAAAACCTGATATTGAATAAACTCCCTATGTATATCCTAATGAATGCCACTCATCACTTAAAAAAATAATTGCGTTAATTGAGTGTTAATGACGTCTATACAACAAGCGCCTGTCAGGCGCACTTCGCCCGAACTCGGGAGTCGCGGAGGTGCGCCTGACGGAGGGTTAAGGTTAATTTAATTTAACATTCTCCTGTCCTGGTGATTTTCTTACCTTTCATAGTTTGTGTATTGCCAATAACAAAAGAAAATGTTGAAAACATTGTTGCAAGTGTTTCTTTTATTTACCAACAATATCAATATATATTTACAGTACATAATTGCATTCATAACCGTATTCACACGCTACAAAAAACTGTGGAAGGAATAAGTTAGGCACACATTCTCAAACTCTGTTATGGTGTGTGAAATAAATGGTACCCTTTATCTGCTGTCATATTATTATTAACATCATCCATGTAAAATTCCAGTGTTTAATTAGTAGTTAAATGCATGGTCTTGGTTCCTTAGTTTAGGGGCTGCAACAATGCGGTCATGTAGCCCCGTGTACTTTGGGTGTGTGTAGAATCTGTCTGATAACCGGTGTTAATTGTGATGACTGTATTAGTGTGTGTATCTGTTTTTTTAATTCAAGTAAGGACAGCAAATTTGAATTTTTCAAATAGTTCCTACTTTTGCCGCCAAACGCCACCGTCAACGACTACTAGGCCTAGTTCAGTACTTAGCTACTAGACGAACGTAGCAACCTAAGAGTGTTGTTTACAGTCTTAATCTATACAATTTAGTTTCACACAGGTGTAATTAGTGGAAAGTTCTTTAACATGCCATAAATCTATGACATGGGACCGCTGGCTTTACTTCCCCTCCGAAGGAAGGCATACTAAGGGATTTTTAATGCTCTTAAAAAATACGACGGCTAGTGATTTAAAGATTAATATATAATTTAAGCATAACAGGTTAGTACAGGCTATGAATGAAAATGAAATTTTCATATCAGGTTCTAAGTGTTGTTTCCCTTTAAATGTAATCATTGTTGAGTTAACAAAAGGTAAGAACAGCTGTTAGGGGAGCCTTTGGGTGTAGTGTCATAAACAAATATCAAGTATTAATGTTAAGATTTGAAGCCATTCTTCCAGTGTTGCCTATATCAACTATCATGTGATAGAGAAATCAACGCAAGCAATACGGGCAATACATGAAATTAGATACTTGAGAACCCTCAGCTTAGAGACAGCAATGGCTCTTTTAGAATTAAAATCATGCCTATTCTAATATATGGCATTGAAGTCATTTGGCAACAACTCACAGAAAGAATCTTTCCCCACTAGAAAGGGTGAAGGCATTATTCATTTAAAAAAAGCAATCGGAGTGTCAAAAACTACCAGGTCACGATTCGTCTACCTCCTGGCAAGAGAATCTTTTCTTATTCAAGATCTTAGAAACGATTTACCTCTACCAAACACCAGAGCCTCGGAAAAACTACCAACATCATTGAATAAAAAACGAGAAGACATACCTCAAGAATTTTATGGAACCGGAGCCATGATCGACCGGACGTGGACAACAGCCAACTTTGAGTTGAGGCATGTGTTTACACGTCTGGCTGTCCATGGGTTTCACCACCTTATTTGCATTAACAAATATTTCCATGAACCTACAGAGGCGTGTGTATGCCAACTATGTGCAGAAGCATGTGATCGCTTCCAGTTAGAGCTCTGTAGGAAAAGGAAAAAATCAATCAAAGACTATGCATCTCAAAGTGTCAGAGCACAATTTTAGTGTATGTGTTCATACTTTATTTTCGATGGCTATTTGGTTGCAATAAAGGTATTATTACTAACTAGGGCCCGGATGTTGATGACATGTCATCTTTTTACTGAGTTGTCTAAAAGAAATGCTGAAGTACATCGAAACTCCGGACGGGCCTTCCGTCTTCAAATATGTCATTTTTATTTTGCATCTCTTTGCATTTTTTGCTATTTTTGCATTTTAAGAGCATTTTTCTAAGTTTGGTAGATTTTTTTGGTATTATTGTAGAGAAAACGGCCTTTTAAGGTCATTTTTTTTCCAATTTGGTCATGTCACAGCTTTATATGGGGGAGTTACGTCTCTCAGAGTTAAGAAGAGGCTAGTAGCTGATACAAGATAATTTAAAATATTGCAATATTGATTCCATTTCCTTAATCAACCGGGTGGAAACTAGTATTTGCAACATTCGTGGCGAAATTGCTGTGGGTATTGCATCAAAACTGAAAAAAGTGCTGGACAAAAGCACCGGGTATAAAACATTATGCAAAATCGCAGACATTCTTTCTGGTGAAAACTACTGCATGGATGGAATTGAGGAGGATTTAGCAGCAAACGACCTTCCTCATTCAAGTATGCTCTGATCTCAGCAGTTGATGTTGAACGCAGCTTTTCGAGATATAAAAACTTGTTGGCTGATAACCGCAGATCATTTACATTTGACAACATCAGAATGACATTCGTAGTGCACTGAAACTCAGACTAAAGTGAAAATAAACCTTTTGTTAAGTGCTGGAAATCTATTTTGATTGACTTTTTAGTTTCAGCTTAAGATGTCATTTTAGAAATATTGGTGAGTTTATTATTATAAGATGTTTTTCTCCGTTTTATAGTGCATTTTTTCGAATATTTAGGTCATTTATTACAGTCATTTTTGAAAATTTTAAGTGCATTTTTAATTTTTTTTACGGCATCAACATCCGGGCCCTAATTATTACTGACATTTGTAGCTCTTCAGTCAATCAACATGAATTTGCGCAATGACTGGGCAAATTGCAAATTGCCCCATTTTGATTGTGATAATACATGTAATATTTTTCAGGAGTGTATTTACATATTTATACTTTGTACCCCACCCATTAATTGGGCAAATTCGTGTTGACCGACTGAAAAATCATATCAAGTATTAACACAAAATGTTCATTTCATGCAACGATGGTCCTTGGGAATTACACGGCTGGATCATATTAAGAACGAAGACGTCCGCAATACTCTTGGAATTGCCACTATTCCAGCCAAAATGGGGGAGACTCGGTTGCGTTGGTACGGGCATGTAGCCCGAGCAAATACAGAGTCCATTGTAAGCAAGTCACTTGCTCTCGAGCCTGATGGACAAAGACCTCCAGGAAGACCAAAAAGGCGGTGGATGGATACCCTACACGACGATATGCGCATCGTAGGTCTTCGTCCTATAGATGCAGCAAACCGCAACAAATGGAGAGCGAGTTGCAGAGTGGCGGACCCCAAAAAACAATTGGGAACAACGCCAGGAAGAAGAAGAAGAGAAGATAAAAGTAACTCGTTCTGTTAATGTTATAATTAGGTGCGGGAAACAATTACTGTGATCGCCCTCCCGACCTAAGAGTCTGCCGGCCGCCTCTGCAGACAACAGTGTGGTAGATCTTGGTTTTACAACAGTCCTTCATATAGCTTTGCTTGGGGTAGTTAGCTAGTTATTACCACTACCGTATTTCACATCAACCTGAAGAAATCATGTTTCTATTCTATTCTATTATGCTGTTAATTGCCTAAACTATAGTGCAGGACAAAGCATTGCAAGCCTGAACGTCATGCATAGTCGTTGTGGTGTTGTCCTGTAAGTTCTTGCATCCAGAACGCGACTGAAGGTACGGTGCGATAGCATGGCAACACCGCCGGACGCGGCGAGGAGAGCGGAGCGTAGGGCCGGTTGACCTTCAGGCCTGCAATGCTGTGTCCCGCACTCTAGCTGAGGATAACATTTTGCTGTTGATTGGGCATTTTCTTTTAAGGCAGAAAGACTAAAATTGTAAAACTTCTCCTGTATACATACTAGGCCAAGTGTGTGTGTGCTCGCATTAGAATGGCCTTGTTTGACAAGTGCACAGCACTTCCCCTCTCATGCCTGATGTACACACTATTTCCTCTTTTCCCACTGTAGCCCACCTCATGTTAAGGTCGAGATGATGCTTAAAAAAAACCAAGTTGTTGTTAGTTCATTTGAAGGGCTCGGGACTTCTTGGTCATTAGCCCCATGTAGTTGGGCGTGTGTTGAATGTGTCTCATAACCTGGGTTTCTGTGATGACTATAGTAGTGTGTATAACTGTATTAAGGACAGGGATGAGGTAGGTGACCCAGGTAGGCTACTATACCAGCATTTGCCTGGGGATAGCCACTGTCAGGGCTGGGATTCAAACCTGCAATCTCTGGAGTTACTGCAGCTGCCCTCGCGGTCATGGTGCACGATTTAACAAACACAGCTATGCCGCGGGTCACAACAACCAAAATGTTCTGACAAGGCTGAGTTAGAGCTTTTCTTCACACCTATTACTACGGTACATAATTCTTGTATATTTACCAAAACTACTGTACAGTATGTTTAGAAACCCTTTCTTTGTAGTGTGATATTGGCATAGTTGGGGCGTCGTCGTCGTCGTCGTCATCGTCATCGTCATCATCATCGTCATCATCATCATCATCCCTTTTTCCAGCTCCTGCCGGGTCGGGGTATTTATGGCACTTCTCCACTTTACTCTTTCCTTCCACCATTCTTCTTCCACGATCTTGTCCCAGTCCAGATTTCTTTTTCTCACGCTGTTCTTCACTGAATCAATCCACCTTGTTCTAGGTCTTCCTCTTGCTCTCTTACCCTTGCACTTTGCCTCCAGCATCTGTCTTGGTATTCTATTTTCCTCCATCCTCTTTACATGGCCAAACCACCTTAGTTTATTCTTCTCAATTCTCTCATTTAGTTTTCCCATCCCAACTTCCTTCCTAACATCTTCATTCCTCACTCTGTCTTTCCTTGTCTTTCCTATCATACTTCTTACGAATTTCATTTCACTGGCTTGGATTCTACTCTCTTGCCTGCTTGTCAGGGTCCAAGTCTCAGCTGCATAAGTTAATATGGGAACATAGTACACTTTATACATAACCTCCTTGCTTTTCCTTCGTACTTCCTTATCCCAAACAAGTTTTCTTACACTTTGATAGAATGCATTGCTCTGCTGTACTCTCCTGCCAATCTCCATGTCCAACCTACCAGTTTGCATCAATTCACTTCCTAGGTATTTGAACGTGTCCAAACTCTGACTTCCAATTTTCACAGTGCCCTTTCCTTGTCTTTCCCCTCTTGTCATCACCATGGTCTTGCTTTTCTCTATACTGATTTTCAGGCCGTAATTCTGAATATTTTCGTTCAGTGCATCTAGTTGTTTTTGCACTTCTTCGGTGTTCCTTCCCCAGACCACAATATCATCTGCAAATAACAGTAACTTCATTTCTTTATGTCCATATGCTTCCTTTGTTTCCTTTACAATTTCATCCATCACCATTATGAACAAGAGAGGTGACAGCACACTCCGCTGTCTTAGTCCAGTCTTGTTCCTAAACCAATCTGTCTTTCCAACTGGGGTCAGTACCCTGCTAGCACAGTTGTTGTACATTGCTTGCACCATTTCCAACATTTCTCTTCCCAGTCTCTTCTTAACCATGGTTTCCCATACCTTCTCTCTGGGGACACTATCATATGCCTTTTCTAGATCTATGAAAGTCATGATCAAATCCTCTCCATATTCCCAGTTCTTTTCCATCACCTGCCTCAAGCTAAAGATTGGATCCACTGTGGATCTTCCACTCCTGAAGCCATACTGTTCCTCTTGCAACTCTCCTTCCACCTTTCTTCTCATTCTTCTTTCTAATATCCTTTCCAGTATTTTTACTATCTGTGATATGAGGGTGATCCCTCTATAGTTATCACACACCTTCTTGTCCCCCTTCTTAAACACTGGTATTATTAGCCCTTTCTTCCAGTCTTCTGGTACACATTTCCGTTTCCACACACACTTTAGCAGTCGATACAACCATTGCATACCAACAGGTCCAACAGCCTTTATCATTTCTACACTGATTTCATCCATCCCTGTTGCTTTTCCCATCTTCATTTTCTGTACTGCTAATTCCACCTCCAGCATTGATATATCATCTTCTGTTACAGAGTCGTCAGGTTGTGTCACTTCCATCTCACCAGTACAATTTCTCACATTCAATAGCTTATCGAAATACTCCTTCCATCGTCCCTTTATCTCTTCTGGGTGTGTTAACAACTCTCCATCTTCCTTTTTTACTAGCTTTGTTGTAACACTTTCTTTCCTCTTACTTCTTAGAGGTCCATACAGCATCCTTTTACTGCCACTTACATCTGTTTCCATTCTTCGTGTAAATTCTTCCCAACTTTTCTTCTTTTCTTCTCTTACTACTTTCTTACACCTACGTTTGCTGTCGTGATACTTCCTTTTGCTTTCTTCTGTTTGATCACGGTTCCATTCTTTCCATGCAGACTTCTTTTCTTTCACTGCTTTCCTCACTTCTTCATTCCACCACGGTGTCTCCTTCTCTTTCACTCTTGTTGACGTCCTACCACAAGCACTCTCTGCTGCACCAACAAATGCCTTTTTAAAGTGGGACCATTCCTCTTCTATGTTTTCCACTTCAGTAACTGGGATTTGTTGCTTCAATCTCTCCTGAAAATTTTCCTGTACAGTTTTGTCTTTCAATTTCCATAATTTTATTTTACTTTCTCTGATCTCCTTTAGGTTTTCCAATTTTTCCCACCTAATTTTTGCCACCACACCTCTATGGTCCCCATCAAATGCTTCTCCTGGTAAAGCTGTCACATCTATCAGCTTTCTGCGATTACTCCTTTCCACCAGAAAGTAGTCATATACTGATTTTGTTCTTCTATCGCCCCAACCATATCTCGTAATTTTCCTGCTGTTTTTCTTCCGAAACCATGAATTACCCACTATCAGTCCATTCCTTTCACAAAAGTTTACAAGTTCCTCTCCTTCCCGGTTCTTTTTCCCATATCCATATGGTCCAATGACTTCTTCCTTTCCTTGTCTCTCGTTTCCGACTTGTGCATTCATATCTCCCATGATCACCACTTCTACATCTGAAATTACTCTTTCTACCTCCTCCAGGAATACTTCAATATCTTCTTCTCTGTTTCCAGTCTGTGGTGCATACACTTGTATGAAGTCCATCACGTCATTTTTCATCTTCAACCTAATTTTCATTATTCTGTCACTCACACACTCGACCACTTCAACATACTCCTCCAGTTGTTTCGAGGTTATCAGTCCCACGCCATTTTTTTGCCTCTTGGCCACCACTCCAGTATAGTGTATATCCTTTCCTCAATTTCTTCCTTCCTTTACCTTTCCATTTCACTTCACTCAGCCCCATCAATCCAACATTCTCCCTCTCCATGAAGTCTACCACCTCCTCCACCTTGCCTGTCAGGGTCATGACATTCATGATTCCCACTTTCATTTCGGTTACTGGTCGCCCATTTCTCACAGTTCCCCCAGTACCAAAAGAACTGCGCGTCGCCTGCAGGGTACGCCCTAACCTTCTCCGAATCATTTGAAGTGCCATTCCCATTTTAGGCTATTATTACGATGGGGTCGCCACTCCCAAAGGCATTTTATGAAGCTACTGCCAGCTATTATACAGGCCGCCTCTAACATGGGAAACAGACGCCCTTGCAGCCGCCCCTAACCTGGGAAACAGACGCTGCCAATTGATGCAGTACTCATACTATTCCCTGAGTACTGGGTTGCCTCTTCCGCAATCTCCACCGTTCCGAAGTCCATCTTCTTCGCTGCAGATTCCGTTGAGGTCTTCGCACGTAACCCTGTGCACGGGGCCTATGTTATACCCCATAGGACTGGGTCCTCACCAGAACTTAGCCGGTACTGTAGTTCCATGGTATATTACAGTACCGTTGCCCACCCCCGCGACGTGGACGCACCTGGCAAGAATTATCCATGTATCCAATTATAATTGCCTCATGGACCGGGTTAAGGATCTGTCTAAATCCAGCATCTATGCATAACGGTGGGATACACCATGGCCACACAAGCAATTTAATTTTAATTCATAATTGTAAATATTTGTCTCATCAATTTATATGGAAGGAGAGGGTATTTTATTATGTTTATATTCAATTGGAGCTAATGGAAGATTTTCGATAAACGGATACTATAAATTTAACGCAAGGGCAAATCAAGCAGGAATGGAGATTTTAAGTCATCTAGCTAGGCAGAGTAGATGTTGCAACTCAAGATATTTTCGGCGGAATGCACAATAGGGCACTTTCCCAGAATAGGAGCAGACAAGAACCGACGCTTCTCTGAGGCGCATTTCCACGAACTTGGTTCACGTGAGGTCAAGTCTACTGAGGACAAGGGAAGCTAGGTTCTTGACGTCCAGCATATCCTTATTTGGCTATAAGACCTGCAATTCCCAGAATCAGATCCACGCTACATCTGAGCGAATCAGAACTTTGACGACAACCCAATTTGAAGGAGTAGGAGACCTGGAGTTGGCATCGCAAGAGGAGATTGGTCTACGACCGCGTGAGAGGGGTGCTGGAGAGAGGGTTGTCAAGAAGTTTTAAAAGACTCAACCCGGGGACGGAGAAGCATTCCATTTGATTCTTTTTCTTTAGTCAGATTCGATTATCATGCTGATGGTCAGTCTATTCTACTTTCGAGCATCTCTAAGCTCATAAACCATTACAGTTGCAGTATGCTGGGGATATATCTCGTTCACGCATATTGATGATAACAGTTGTGTCATTGGCTGTTGTCATAAATGGGATTCTTGAAGCTAGGTCTTCATCCCACGCAACGCTATAATTTTACAATATCAAGAATTTTCAAGAAGATGATGGCAATCTCGTACAGAAGACAACAGATTTGCTCGAGGTTGAGCATAACCTACCATGAAGACAGCACTGGTGAGCCTAAATGACATTATGACATATCTCTCTGTTTTTCTTCTCAAATTAATCAATCTTTCTTTGGGCAAAGTAACTGTAAATTCAATTAAAATTCTGCAATACGTTAAAGTAATATCATGTCTCCGCTTCGTCTTGGTTTAGCCGCCACGTTAAGAGTAAATTCTACATCTTCCATTAGTATGTGTTTTATAGTTGATCTTTTTAGTATAATTAAATTCAATTCATTAAATTCAGTTTCCATGTTCCATTCTTGTAGATAGAATTAGCTATAATACCGAACCTGTCCTCTCTTGGTAAATATCATTCGTGTTGGAAGCTTAAAGTTTCCCCACGGACTGAGTTAAGAGAGTCTGAATAGCCGAGGTACATAATGATAAGTCTGTTCATATGTCTATTTCAATGTCCTAATGGTAGTTGGACACGATGGCGCCCATCCGGTATAAAGGTTTATAGGTAGTGGTTTCACCACGGTACTTCAGGTGAATGGCCATTACTTCTATATGTCCAACTGTGGAACTTGCTATAGTGCTGATTCACTGCCATCAGGAGAATAGTAACCATCACAGTAGTAGTAGTAAGAATGTATGCTATGTACACACATGTCTAGGTGGGGGACAATACCCCAGAGTCATTTGGTTTTACTAGTCAACCCTGTGTCCTCACGCTGTTCCAAAGTTATCAAGTCAAAAGCTTAGGCAATTTTGAATTAATAATTTGACCCCTTATGTTACAATAATGTAATCAGTGGCGGCTCCCACATATCGCATGCACATGCATTAACTTACCTTATTTGTAGATCAACCTCGGGCGTCGAGCGTTGAACGTGACAAATTTTTCGATGACGAGGTTATTGATATTCGGTATGCTGTTAATCAGACCCTTCTCAATAGACAGCATTCCAAGTGCAGTAAGTCTTTGTCGTCCCATGACATTCCTGAGGAACCGTACGTTTTGATCCTCTTTAGGCACGGGAAGCAGTGTCCTGGTTCAGCAGTAGTCATAGGCAGGGTGATAGCGATGCATAACAGTTTAATGACCTCTGTAAGTGATGGGCCTAAGTTTTCAGTGAGAAGGAAACTCAAACGTTTTACAGCTGCACCGATATTTTGAAATTCTTCTCTTTGATATAAACATTTTCTTGCGATAGTATTATGTTTGGAAATTGTGGACATGTTCAAATACCTAGGAAGTGAATTGATGCAAACTGGTAGGTTGGACATGGAGATTGGCAGGAGGGTACAGCAGAGCAATGCATTCTATCAAAGTGTAAGAAAACTTGTTTGGGATAAGGAAGTACCAAGGAAAAGCAAGGAGGTAATGTATAAAATGTACTATGTACCCATATTAACGTATGCAGCTGAGACTTGGACCCTGACGAGCAGGCAAGAGAGTAGAATCCAAGCCAGTGAAATGAAATTCCTAAGAAGTATGATAGGTAAGACAAGGAAAGACAGAGTGAGGAATGAAGATGTTAGGAAAGAAGTTGGGATGGGAAAACTAAATGAGAGAATTGAGAAGAATAAACTAAGGTGGTTTGGACATGTAAAGAGGATGGAGGAAAATAGAATACCAAGACAGATGCTGGAGGCAAAGTGCAAGGGTAAGAGAGCAAGGGGAAGACCTAGAAAATGGTGGATTGATTCAGTGAAGAACAGCGTGAGAAAAAGAAATCTGGACTGGGACAAGATCGTGGAAGAAGAATGGTGGAAGGAAAGAGGAAAGTGGAGAAGTGCCATAAATACCCCGACCCGGCAGGAGCTGGATAAGGGGAAATGATGATGATGATGATGATGAGTATTATGTTTCTATTTATATACAGTATTTCCCTATTTCTAGTTACTTCATTGTTATAATGCTCACCCGCTCGTTGATATTCCGAACTTAAGCTCTTCTCTACATCCACTTTCCCTAACACTACAAAATTTATCATGTTATTCAAATGAGTTCCGGAAGGTGCGTGCTTCTGAATTTTTTCGCTCAGTTTTCTATGATCTGTTCAGCTAAATTCTCTAAAGACTATATTGTGAAATAATATACAAGTATATGTTAAAATCATGCAAGCATACTTACTACATTAGAATCATCGTCAAATTCCAGCTCCAGTCGCCCGGGTGCTGTTAACGAGCCCTCCCCACCCTTTCCTGTCCATGAATAGTTGGTCTTCATGAGTCCTTCCCCAGTCTAGCCCTTTGCCTTCAAGATCATCCTTGATTTGTTCCAACCATTTCTTTTTTGGTCTTCCTACAGGTCTTTTTCCTGGGATAATCTTGTTGAAATAAGCTTTTGGTGTCCTCTCATCTCCCATTCTTTGAAGATGCCCATACCATCCTAATCGTTGCTTCTGCAAATATTTTGTAGCACTGATATCTATGCCAGCCTCTGTCCTATTTGTTTCGTTCCTTACTTTGTATCTCCTTGTCTTTTGAAGCATTGTTCTTATAAAGTTCATTTCGGATGCCTGAATCCTACTTCCTTCTCTTCTGGACAGGGTGCATGTTTCTACTCCGTAAGTTAGAATTGGAATGTAGTATGTCTTAAACAGTATATGTTTACATTAGAATCTTGATCTATAATTCTCATGTTGGCAAGACTGATAGTACAAGTGTTTGAAGAAAATGTGCACAAATCATGGAGATGGTGGAATGCCCCTCTTTCACTGGCTAAGGGATGATGATGATGGACTTGGTTCTTCTAGTACCTACTAGTTGCCGTGAGCATTTCAGTTCCATCCTGCTTCTGCTCATGATTCTCATTGCCATTCATTGCTACAAACCTAGCCATGTTGCAGCAAAAGCTTTAAACATTTTCTTGCGATAGTATTATGATTCTATTTATAATTTATTGTATTAGAATATAAGTCGCAAATTTTCTGAATAAGAATTAGGAGCTGTTAACCACTGCCAGTACAATAATTGAGCCGTTTGTAAACTGTATACTGGTACTCGATTGTTTCCAATGATGTGTTGGCACTCTGTGGCATTACTGCAAGGATTGCAGCACCCCAGGAGGCTTTCATAGGGCAACTTCGCAGTGGAGGAAGTGGATTCAGGAAGTGCGATGTTCAGTTCTTAAGGTGCTGCCGAGAATGCAGCAGCCGTGGGGGGAAGCGGATTTACAAGCCAGCCTGACCTTTACTTGCGAAAAATTTAAATGGCTCAGCAGAGATCTATTTAATCATACCATTACCTTGTTACTTTCAAAGTGTAAATTGAAATCGTCAAATACCCTGGGAGGGGGGCTGCAGCACTGCAGCTCCCCTTTGCCAACCACCACTGCTTGAAATATTTGAAGCCATTTTTCAGTGTTGCGTAGTTCCATTATAAATAGCTTTTCAGTCGGTGAACACATTGTTTCTTCAAACACTTGTAATATCAGTCTTGCCAACATGAGAATTATAGATCAAGATTCTAATGTAAACATATACTGTTTAAGACATACTACATTCCAATTCTAACTTACGGAGTAGAAACATGCACCCTGTCCAGAAGAGAAGAGAAAACAAGTATTTGAACACACTAACCTGAAAGAAATATTACATAAGGTATTTATCACAAAATAACACGCTTTTATGTACAAAAAAAAGGAGGAGTACTTAATTGGATGACATGACGATTGAAACATGTCATCCAATTAAGTACCCCCACTTCTCGTACATAAAAGTGTGTTGTTTTTTTTTAAATAAATGTTTCATGTAATATATATTTCATGATAGGGTGTTTAAATACTTGTTTACCTTCCTCATGTAATTGGGCTTTCTATAATAAGGACACTTGTCAAAATACAGTTTGTCTTCTGTTCTGTTACTACAAACTCTGTAATTTCATCAGGCACATAATAACACGTCTTATGTTTGTTTATATATGAGCATTACAGCTTGCCACGGTGGGTGAGTGGATAGCGTGTCGGTCTACTAACCCCAAGATTGCAGGTTCGCTCCTGGCCGTGGTAAGTGATTTTTTTTTTTTTGAAAGGCAGCAAAAATACGACACGCATGTCATACGATGTTGGCATGTCAAATAACCCATTTGAATTCAGTAGGCCGTGTTCATAACGGCAAAATTAATCTCGGGAGTTTCCGCCAACACAAAGTTCCTCATTTCTCTACTAGAAAGCGCGATAGTGTTCAAGGAGCTTAGATATCTAACCCCCTTGACTTTCATAGTGATTCAAGGAACAACGAAATTCGACATGCAAGCTACCCTCTGGGTGCAAATAACAAAGCTTGCACCCGGCACCGAGGCCATACAATATTATTATTATTATTATATTAATATTATTACAGTAAATGCTACTCATTTAGTGCCACAACTGATGTAGTACATTCCTGGAATAATGTAAGCTACAACAAACTTGTATTTTATCATCACAGTGTGTCAGCACAAAAAAAAACCACCTCTGAGATCAGCCTACATCACCAGTCTGCGAACAAATCATTGACGTAAGAACGTTGATAGGCCCATGTTGAGTGGAGAGGAGAAGTGTCTTCTCCTTTAAACCTCCGTCGGGTGCACCGCATCTGAGAGATGAACAAGCAATGCTTTGTTCTATTGGTTGGAGATGGGGGAACTGGTAGAGCCAATCATCCTCCTATCTTCCTATCTCCCTGTCCGCTCTCAACCAGGGGGTTGCGAACTAAGATCGGGCACGATTCTATGTTACAGTGAGCGATTTCATCTGTCAGATGTATTGCGCCCTGAGTGTACCACGTGGTTTCTCTCATAAGTATGGCAACTACTGTCGACCAAAGTATTATGTGTACTCGAGTTTGAAGGTTGTTTGTTAAGTAACCAATAGACCTACATAAAATCCAATAACATCATCATTTTCGTCGTTCTATTTTACGTCAGTTCACGTAGGTTTGGATTTTTTAATTAATATTTTAATATTTTTTATCGCAGTTGGAACACAAAAAGTGCACGTTTTTAAGCACGTTTCAACCATGCGTCACATTTAAGAATTATTATCTCAAAAGCCCGTCATCAGATCGAATCCAAATTTTAATACAATATACATTGGAATGTTGTATAACTGGTTTATTAATTTCACAATTTTGTGTGTCCAAGAAACAAAGTTGTTATCATTGTTGTAAGGTAACTTTTTCTCGGCTCGGGGTGGTTGGAAAATGTAGTTCTTGGTCGCGTTGAAATCGTTACATCAAAACGATATGCTGTATGACTGTGAAATACGTAAATTAATTCACTTATTTTATATCGGTTTGTATTTGTACGAGGAAATAACACATGGTTCACCACCTAGCCGCTCCGGAAAAAACTGTACAGCGTTGCTGAGGTGGAGCCCATCACTTCCGAGCGAGACGCGCCATGATGCGTGTGGGCACCATTTCGGCAACGCTGTACAGCAGATCTTCAACTTGAAATCAATAATCCGTCACAGACTGCTGAGTAATAAGAAAATTGTGGTATCCTTCATAGACTTTAAAAAGGCATTTGATTCAGTGGACAGAGAGACCTTAGACAGGATCCTAAGGGAATTTGGAATCAAAACCAAACTAGCAAATATAGTCAAAGAGACCCTAACAAACACAACTTCCAGGGTGAAGTTCATGGGAGAGCTTTCTTGGCCGTTCGAAATTAAGACAGGAGTCAGGCAAGGGGATGGCCTATCACCAATCCTTTTCAACTGTGTCCCAGAGAAGGTTGTGAGAATTTGGAACTCGGAATTGGAGAGTCGAGGAATAAACCCAATCTGCCTCGGGAGGAAGTCGGTAGGAATTAAAGTCAACTGCCTGGCGTTTGCAGATGATTTTGCAGTACTATCGGAAACCACGGAAGAAGCAGTCATACAAATCAACCTCTTGGAAAAGATCGCTAGCCAAACAGGACTAAGGATATCAGTTGAAAAGACAAAATTTATGACAAATGACAAACATGGACCAAAGTTCCTTGACACGGAGATAGGACGGATTGAAAGGGTAAAAAAGTTCAAGTACCTAGGAGAGACTATACAGGAGAATGGGTTAGAAAAAGCAGCTGTTGGAGATCGAATTATAAAAATGGAAAGAGCGTATGGATTAACAAAAAATATCTACAACAAAAAGTGCATCTCCTGGAATGCCAAAATAAGGCATTATAACACTGTCGTAAAAACAGAGTGCCTCTTTGCCAGTGAATGCCTCTCGATGAACTATAGCCTCGAAAAGCTAGAAGTCATGGAAAGGAGAATTCTTAGAAAAATCATGGGTGCAGTTCAGACTGAAGATGGATGGAGACTGAGAAGCAACGGAGAAGTCTACCAGAACGTGGAAAGAATCTCCGCGTCTATGCGGAAGAGAAGGCTGACATTCCTCGGACATCTCTATAGAATGAACGACCATAGATTAACTAAACAAATATTCGACTATCTCTGGAAGAAAAAGACCACCACAACATGGATTAAGGAAGTTAGGAAAGATTTAGAAAAGTTAAACATCAGAGAATCTCAAATGCTAGAAAGAAATGTATTTAAGAGCAAAGTGAACAATCTGGAAGGGTTTCAAGACGAAGGAAGACCTAAGAGAAGTGGACGAACTTGGACAGAAGACCAAAGAAAAAATGCCAGTGAACGCATGAAGGAATATTGGAGACAGAGGAAACTCCAGGCAAAGAATAAGAAAAAGAAATAAAGTTGTTGCGTGATCCTAAGTGGTCAATTCGCGTGAAAAAAAAAAAAACAGTTATACAACATTCCAATGTATATTGTTTTAAAATTTGGATTCGATCTGATGACGGGTTTTTGAGATAATAATTCTTAAATATGACGCATGGTTGAAACACGCTTAAAAACATGCACTTTTTGTGTTCCAACTGCGATAAAAAATATTAAAATATACATTAAAAATTCCAAACCTACATGAACTAACGTAAAATAGAACGACGAAAATGATGATGTTATTGGATTTTATGTAGGTCTATTGGGTACTTCACAAACAACCTTCAAACTCGAGTGCACATAATACTTTGGTCGACAGTAGTGAGCCTGGTTTGGACTTGAATGACCCAAAAGTTGTTGCGGAAGTTCAGCAAATGTTACTCTTCGACACAGTATGATAAATGTTCATATGCGTCTGCATATTTAATATGCTTATGTAAAATGAGAGGACCAGAGAATTAATGGAGGAACCATTACAGAATGGTATAGAGAAATCTAGACTTAGATGGTACGGACATGTAAAACGAATGGAGGAGAAGAGGATACCCAGGAGAGTGCACGAGACGGAGTGGGAAGGAAAGAGACCGAGAGGAAGACCGAGAGACAGGTGGCTGAAGGGGGTGGAAGAAAGCGTGAAGAAGAGAGGAGAAGACTGGACAAGGGTGGAGGCTGAGAGATGGTGGGAAGACAGAAGACGTTGGAGAGGCTTGTGTTCCAAACAGACCCGGCCAGTGGCTGGAAACTGTGCAAGATGATGATGATGTAAAAAGGTGTAGGACTTCCACAATATTTTAATTATCTGTATGTCCTTGATGGATATTGTATATTATTTTCAAACATATGAATAAATGACATAAATTTATCAGTAATTAATAAAGTGCATAACACAAAACAGTCGGCTCCGTGGTGTTGGGGTAGCGCGCCTGCCTTTCAACCGGAGGCCCCGGGTTCGTTTCTCGGCTCCGTCAGGGATTTTATAAACTGACGTGAGGGCTGGAACGGGGTGCACTCAGCCTCGTTAGGACAATTTAGTAGCTGTCTGACAGTGAGGCAGCGCCCCGATCACAAAAACCAAGATTAACGGCCGAGGGGACCTGATGCGCTGATCACATGTCATCCCAATATCTGCAGGCCAAATGGCTCGGCAGCGGTCGTTTGGTAGACCTAGGCCCTTCACGGACTGTAATGCCAGGGCTTTTTGTTTTATTATAACACAAAACAACACCAAAATTTGAAATACAATGTCACACGAGCTTTACATCTCACAGATCCATTGCGCCCGTTTATGACTCAGATGCAATGTCTCCGACGGAGGGTTAACACATGGAGAATAATGGCCAACACCAATATGATGTCCAACGTAGGTGCCTAGAGGGAACTGCTCACTTCATACTTGGCAATATAATGGTAATCATTATCAGTTAGCACAGTTCCCTATTAGTGCTGGATTATCTGGGTTGTTTTTCATTATTTCCACTTATCCTTCACGTGTAACACAGCATATTCCAAAACATGTCACATGACGTACCGAAGCTCCCCATTCAGCAGACTATTTATTGGTCTACAACATAGAACCACCACGATTCAAGGAATAGGAAATCAAGTTTCCATTAAGCCGTCAATAAAAACACAGAAAATGGAGTATAACTGTCAATAATGTAATTAAAATAAAAAAGTTCTCATTTACAAAAATGTACATCAAGAATAGTATTAACAGAATGTAAGAATATCATTCATTACCACAATGTTCCTGTCTTATGTGCAAAAATATAGGAGAGAGTATTTCTCTGCATTTTTAAAATCTGGTGAACATTAATGAATGATTTCATAGTGATTATGAAAGATCAAAACAGATCATATAGGCATACCTGTAAGTCTAGGAAATGATGGTTATACAATATATCATCCATTCATTTTACAAGAAAAGCATTATGGCAAAATTGCAAGGTAATAACCTTACTTACAATCTGTCATCTCATCTCATACTTTCCTGTCAAATATATGTCATAATAATAACAGCATGTAATACTTCACATAGTCAAGAGAAAAGGAAAGGCACATATAAATCACATGATTCACATTCACTACTACAACACAAAAATGTCTGCTAATTCACAACCATAAAACAATCGACTAGATTTTAGTAAAAAAAAAACAAATTCCAATACAAATATCTTACAAACCAGCATCTCGACAGCGGGTTCAACATAGTTAGTAAACCAAACACCCAGCGCACTTATCATAAATAGGAGATTTTCACAACAGTTATAATTCATTCAGTGAGCTAAACATAATCCCTACATTTACACTCCACACACACTCATGACCTGACATAGTGGAAGTCCATTTAGTAACCAGGCAAAGAAGTGGAGAATTAGAATTCAACACTGCAAAGGAGCACCACATTTGTACAGTCATATGGCAAGTTTAAGGAAAACAACTATGCAAAATAGTGTCTTCGTATAATGTACTATTTTAAATAGTTATACTTGTTGGTGTAAAACACATTGTATCAGTCTATCTTGACTCAGATGTGAGGCTAAATTCTCATATAAATAAAACTGTATCTTTACCTATGTCTTTCATTGCACAATATCTTTTCACTAAGATGATGCTGATGAAGATTCTTGTCGTTGTCTAAAGGTCTTCTTGTTTAGAATATCTGTAAAAATGTTCACTGTGTCATCGAGAAGAGAATTCCAAATGGCCACAGTCACTTCATTCTTAACTGTAACTTCGTCTTGCTCGTAATTCGTCCAGCCGGGTTCCTCTTCGTGAGACTCACGAACCAACAGCTCGTCCACATAGTCTCTCCTCTTCCTGCTCCACCGGATCACAAGGTTCTCTTTGCTCGCCCTGGGAATCAATCCAAAGTGCAACAAAGCCTGTCTATTTACTGTCTCGAGCAGCAAATCTCTGGATCTCGGAGGCATCTTCTTTCTTTTACGAGAACAAGCTGGCCATTCCCATGCAGCACAGGGCTTGCTAGTTTCCCAGCCACATGCCTCCTTCACCAGCTGCTTACTAAGATCAAAAATAAATTTGTTGAAGATTCTCTGGCTATTTCTCTGCAGGTCATTAATGTCCTCATCTCCTTCCTCATCCTGAAAACAATCCGGTGGAAAGTCCACCAAGTCCAAATTCTCCCCCAATTCAACAGCACTGTAAAGATAGTCTGTTGCTCTGGAGACAAGCACCGAGATGTCCTCACGGTTGGCGGGAATCACACGACTCTCCTCTTTAGTAAGCTTGGTCGGGTCCTCCTTGCTCGAGGCTGCAGGACTGGATCCTCGGGGGGTCTGGCTTGGTGGTGTATAAGGAGGTGGTGGTTTATTTGGGATCTCACGCACGTAATAGAAAGGAATCTGTTCCTGGGCCTGCTGTAGTTGCTGAATCTGAAACACAAATATATTCAATTTATTTCAACCAGGATGGATTAGTGATGCTTATGGACAACCTGAATTAGCAAGAACTACATTGACTACAATGTTTAAATCAAACTGGAATTTGGAGTGTTCTAATGTGATTTTGTTATGTTGAAATGCACTAACTGTTGGACTAAGTTTCTTTCAACACGAAATAACTAACTTGACGGCTGTGGTAATATCGCAAGCACTGCCAGGACATGGTTCCATTCAACACCAAAACATGCATCTTGCTTCCTAGGATGCATTATCGTGATAAAAGGGATTTGTCAAAAATGTGGACTTAGTGCCTTTCAACAACGAGCAATTTAATTGTACGTTTAACCCATGCACAATTTTATCAGGTCAGTAATATTCGAAATTAGGGGGAAAAAATGAAGCGAACAGCCTCAATCATCCCTATCAAGGCTTCAAAAACGATTGTGGCGAAGGAATTAAAACTCAGCAACTTTTCTAGGTTTACGCCGTGTCATGTGCGGGGTTTCATTGGCCGTGAAAGCCAAAATACCAACTTTATTGAATTAAGTTTGCCAAATTCCTCAGTAAGTAAGGAAGATCCAGACATTTGTCAACAAATATCTAAAAATCATCTTGGGCAGGCATTGGCCATACACGATGTTAAATGAGGAATTGTGGGAAAGGTCACACCAATTACAGTTAGAACAACAATTGAAGAAAAGACAGTGGCAATGTATTGAACACTTGGAGCATCGTCCTGATGTCAGCATTACCGAACAAACTCTTGAGGGGAATCCACAGGGACAGATGTGGAGAGGAAGACTAATACCCCATTTAGAAGGCACAGTTGTAATCTGAACGTTCTCTGATCTGGATAATGACCAATCCGGATCAACTTCATTTGTCACTAGAACATGTTTAGATGTAAGATGTTAGATAACCGACAAAGAAGCGTGACATCGCTATGTTCTGCCAATTTTCTAATTCCAAATGCTAAAGCAAAAATGTATAGTTTGTTTCCCCCAGTTCTGAAGTATTTCAGTTATTCCTCTTACAGAATTCAACATGCTAATGTATATTCTTAATTTAATAAAAAGAAAGCCTGAGGAGATATGTAGGCAAGGCCTACTCTTGAAGTGGAAAAAAGTATTTTAAAATATTTATGTACTGGTCTAGGATATTTATTAAATAAATAAATTTGTCTCCAGAGTCATATCTCCTGTCGGAATCCCTTATATATCTGTGACAATAAATAGGCCTATATGTCTTTATTATTCGTCTTCAACGACTTTCTCCAAAGGCTAGGAATTTCTCCAAGTTTAAATACTGGTATTATAGTTCATTTCGTGTTTGTCAATCTTCTTTTATCGGATATCAACCAACATAAATAAAACCAACATGGCTAACATTGCATACTTCTCGCTTACAAAAAGCAAGAAAAAGGAAAATGGCCATTATTTCCACACAATGTACGAGAATAGAACACACTGACGACCACAATGGCCAGGAATGAGATTATCTAGTTGTGGGAAGAGGATTGGCTGATCTTGTTTGGAGAACAGTTAATCTAGATAATGAAATCTCGTTGTGTTTACAAGTACCAACTTAATCTGGATCGGGGCCTAATCGGGATCGCGACTGTGCCGTCTAAACGGGGTTTTAGGATGGTTTGGAGCAAGAATAATGTTATTGGTTTTACATCCCTTTTAACTGCTGAGGCTTTTAGAGACACTGGGGTGCGAGAATTTTGCCCCGAAGGGGATCTTTAACGTGCCAGTAAATCTACTAGTAATGCTCCCTCGCATTTGCACACCCTCAAATGCCAGAAGTCAAACCTGAAACCTTGGGCACAGCAAGCGAGAACATTATCACTGTGCCACGCAGCCAGGAGGAAGAGATCCATCAACTTGGTCACAAATTATGAGATTTTAAAGACACAGAGTAACACAGAACCAGAAGGCAAAACCTTGTTTCAGTTCTGTACTCCTCAAAAGGAGTTCAAGGAACCAAGGCAAGTGGGATAATTTAAAACAGCTCATGCTGAATACTACTGTCTACTTTGTGCCCATTCAAGCTGTGATCATAACAGAAGGATTGAGTATGTTCATGACCAATTTGCTGTGAAAATGAATGTAGCCTATTCAAAAAATGGCTGTGAGTTCTAATAATAATAATAATAATAATAATAATAATAATAATAATAATAATAATAATAATAATAATAATTGTCAGTTGTCTACCAGAGGTTTGTTATGAATTAGTATTTATGTTTGACCATGCCTAAATATAAATATTATATGCCGGAAAACTGCATCTTAAAGAAGCGCATTATAGTTCAAGTTTCATTATGGTACAGGTTCTCCACCAATCAGAGCTCAAGATTTTAATTACGATTCAGCTTATTGACCAATTAGGTAAGGATAACATCGCACCTACGCTGACTTCCACGGCCTCCTATTTTAAATTTCACTGTGTGTCATAGTGGGATATTTGAGGAGGGCGTGGTCGAATACAAGGTGATCTCTGCGTCCCACACGCTCTGTTCTGTAAACGATACTGGTGGAATCTCGACAGATATTTATGAATATTTATGTTCGAACATAAAATAAAGTTATCACCCGTGCTTTTCTTCAGGGGGAACGTGGGGGTACGCATACCCCTTAAACATTTGAAAACCGTTTAAGAAAAAATATTGGTTCAATTGTTTCTAGTCCAGCAAATATAACTTCCGAATTGAACATTCATCGATCATCTGGCGTCAACATGCTGTTCGCAACAGCTGGAGGAGATTTCGAGTAATCCTCGATTTAAATCGATCTGTTGAATCAGTTTCTTTTGGTCTGCAACTCGGCACTCTGTTCTTATAAGAACGCAGGCTAGTGTTTGGAGGCGGGTTTAGGTTGTTCATTTGTGCGTGTGGTTCGACATCTGGCGACCGACAAGAAAATCAAGTAGAGGAAGCGTGAAAATGGCAGTGATCAGCCTCTTTTACCAGTGTGGAATTTACTGTAAGCAGGACAGCAAAATGAGACACTGCCACAGTGCTTATATTTAATTCACTTAATTTGAAAATGTAAAATGATTAGAAATACTGAGTCAGCACAAAAAGTAATAACCGGACTCTGCAAATTGCCGAAAATTGCAAGATCATGATTTTTTGTCGTCTACAACTGAGAGTACCCCTTAAATTGTTTTTAGAAAAAAAAAGCACTGGTTATAACTATCGTCAAACATAAACAGGCGTATGCAACTCGGCTGTAAAAGAAATTAAGACACTCATATGGAAATTATAAAACTCGCTTTGCTCGTTTTAGAAACATACTCGTGACTTCATCATCATCATCATCTTGCACAGTTTCCAGCCACTGGCCGGGTCTGTTTGGAACACAAGCCTCTCCAACGTCTTCTGTCTTCCCACCATCTGTCAGCCTCCACCCTTGTCCAGTCTTCTCCTCTCTTCTTCACGCTTTCTTCCACCCCCTTCAGCCACCTGTCTCTCGGTCTCTTTCCTTCCCACTTCGTCTCGTGTACTCTCCTGTGCATCCTCTTCTCCTCCATTCATTTTACATGTCCATACCATCTAAGTGTATATTTCTCTATACCATCCTGTATTGGTTCCTCCTCCATTAATTCTCTGGTCCTCTCATTTCTTATTCTGTCCATCTTTGTAGCTCCAATACTGCTTCTCAAGAACCTCATCTCACTGGCCTGTATTTTGCTCTTATCCCTTCCTTTCATAACCCAGGTCTCCGAGGCATAAGTCAGGATAGGGACATAGTACGTCCGATATAAGACCTTTTTGCTGTTCTGAGGGACATCCTTGCCCCATATCATGCTTCTCACACTCCTCCGGAATGCTTCTGCCTGTCTCCCCCGCTCATTTATTTCTCTATCATTTCTTCCATTATCTTGTATCAGGCTTCCCAGATACTTGAAACTCTCCACTTTCTTCAGCTGTTCCCCACCAATTGTTATTCCCGTCGTGGTTCTTTCCTTCTTCCTTGTTGTGATCACCATCTCACTCTTATTTATGCTAAATTTCATCCCATATCCTTGTATTATTCCTTCCCACACGTCCAACAGCTCCTGTACCTCCTCCTCCTTGTTTCCCCAAATCATCAAATCATCCGCAAACACCATTGCTTTCATCTTCATCGTGTCTTAATTATTGCCATTATAGGCTTGTTGCCTAATGTACTATTCTATTTTATGGAAAATGATCTAACGCAACTGTATTGCATGAATCTTGTAAGCTCTGAACAGAAAGATGACAAACAAGTTTTCTGCAGACCAACTGTACTAGTTATCTTGGTTACCAGCCCCATGTACTTAGATTTGTCTGATGACCAGTATCTCTGTAATGAGTGTAGTAGTGTCACTGTAATTATTATATTCAGGTATTGGGTAGGTGCCCTGGGACTTATCCCAGCATTTTTCCTGAGTGTAGAAAAAACTCTGGGGGAATACCATACTCAGGATGGCCACTGTCAGCACCGAGATTCAAACCTTCCATCTTCGGACTTGCAGTTGTGGTGCATACATTAATAATATGTAAGACTATGCTTACTGGGCTAGGAGAAGTCAGGATGGCCACTTTTGTCACAGCAAGGTCATGTCCCTGGCACATTGAAAAACTCGGCAATGTACGTTACCATAACAGTTTATATTATAACTTTCAGTTGGTCAACACAAAATAATACAAATTACTGGAATATGTGAAAAAGAATTAAAAATAAATAAATTCTTGTATAGTGACTCCAGAAACTTGGAGTTTCAAATACTGGCACCAACAGCTTCCATCCTCTCCAAGAAAATGTCAGGATGGCACCTTATTTTAAGCCCCTAGGTGACATATCCCAATCCTGTACCTTAATAATTACAACTACACACTACTATTTCCACCAACACTACAATAACATGGGTTACCAGACAAATGGCATACACATGTTCCAAGTCTTTAATGGAAGTAACAATAATTAATTATTAACAACCCAAATTTATGGTGGGTTGAGGGAACTTACCTCGTGTTCAATTTGAAGTTGCTGCAGTCGAAGTTCTTCAGCTTCTCGTCTTGTATGACTGAGACCAAAATCATCATCAAACCACTCTTGAGCGAAACCTTCATTATCAGCACCATCTGGTTCTCCTCCAGCAGACAAGCCAACTCCCAGCTCCACCTGCACAAGGACATAGTAGTGTAAGTCAAAGCTGTCTCTCCAGTGGGCTGTTGCTGCTGATATTATCATGGTTCACCACCTTGATTTGCTGCCAAACTATGAGTGTAAGCATACTGGGTTCGATTCCCAGTTAATACATGTGACATTTGTGAGGTGAAATGTCATGTCTGGTGGTTTGAATTCCACATGGCTCATGGACCTCAAGATTAACAGTCGTAAAATTACAAGTTTTCCTCCTTACACAGTTTTCTTAAAATTCTTAATTTTTTATATGGAACATCTTTCCACTCTGTATCAGTAGGGGAGTAGTGCCGATTCTAACCAGTGTCATGGCCGCCGCGTGAGTCCAAGCCAATATTTCGCGAACCCATGGTCGAATGTTGACATATAAGGTGTCGTTGAACTCGAGCTGACGTCCTCTTTCCTATTGACCATGTATTATATTTTTCAAAAATTCTTTGTTTTTTTTTGTTTTCGAAAATAGGCGATAGTTTGAAAACCAAACAGGATAGAACGTTGTGCCATGGCTCAAACGAACAGTCTTTATGACCTTTATTTTTTGTAATAAAAAATTTTTATTTTTTATATTTTTTTGAAAACACTCGAATTTTGAAAATCCTATATTTTGGAAACTAGGAACTCTACAAAAAAAATTGTTTAACGTAAATCAATGGTCCCTACCCCCTCTACCCCCAAAATAAATTTCAAGTCTCTAGGATGAAAACCTGCAGTAGTGTGGTAAGGACAGAGCTGCTTATAAAAGCAAGTGGTGAGCCCCTGCGACCTTGGAATGGAAGGAGCCATGCTAGGAGGGCGTGCTTGGATTCGTTTTTTTCGTCTCGTTGCGCTCTTTACGGGAATGTCGGTGTCGAAAAGATGAAAATTTGGAAACACGGTCTTTTTGGGGTAAAAACGTGATTTTAGACTTTTTGCTATATCTCGCGAACCAAGTATGCTAGAGACATGAACGAGGGGTCCAAGGACTCGGGCTGACGTCCTCTTTGCTATGGACCACACGTTATATTTAAAAAAAAAATTTGGAAACTCGATTTTGGGGTAAACACATGCTTTTTGTGATTTTGCCGATATCTCACGAACCAATAACGTTAGAGACGTGTACGAGGTGTCCTAGGACTCGGGATAACGCCCCCCTTTCGAGTGTGGTAGATATTGTTTTCCAAAAAAAAAAAAATCGCAAAGGGACTAACGCCATACACATTGAAAAAAAACTGTTTTTTTTTCTTTACCTGTTTATAATGTCCATGAAGCGTGGTGGTTGAGAGAGACGATACGGCTGGGTGTGTGTTTTTCAACGAACCTGTCGCTAACCACAAGGACCATGCTTAATAGAACAATCGCTATTTCGGCTGGTCGGTGTATGACAGAACGAGCATGCGGTTTCTGATATTTTACCTTTAACGTGTAAACGGTGATGAGAACTTGATTCTATGTTGGTCGAAGCGAGTACAGAAAACAAACTTACAGGAGGTGAAGGTCATTTGAGCTTATTGGAAGGCGTTGATCTGATTTGACAACAGGTGACGCTTAAAGGTGAAATAATCTGACCATTGTGCTGGCAGGGAAGTGCGAAAGGCATGCACACACATTTGTGAAACCACAGGCACGCTAAACCAGTGACATCCTGTCTTGCTTCGTACGTGACAAAATGCAAGTCCATGTGACATTTGATCTTCCACAGGTGTTCGCTTGGGTGTTATCTGTCCACGTGCATGATAACTGTTAACAAGTCACATCCTGTTTTGCTTCGTACGTGACAAAATGCAAGTTCAGGTGAAATTTGATCCGGCACAGGTGTTCGCGTGGGTGTTATCTGTCCACGTGCACGATAAGAGAATGTTCAAAGCGTGGGAATCGCTGAATCAGTAAAAAGTATAATGCAACTTGTCGGAATAATGTCACAACCAATAGATAGGCAAGAGCTGCAAACAGCAGTGGTGGGAGGTGAAGGGAGGGAGAGGGGAGGGGGTGATGTATGAGAGAACACAGGAGGAAAGGGAAAGACAAACATGTATGAACATGCATGAAGCGCGGAGCGCTGTACACATAGAGCTATAGGTGGTGTACAACATGTGTGAATAAATAAAAAGTACACAGGTTCACACAACATGTAATTTATTGATCCAGGAATTAAACGTAGAGTTAAACCCTAACCATTTGACGTAGAGTTTATTTCCTTTTTGTTTCAACACTTTTTCCACAAGATAATGCTGAGGAAATGCTGTTTTCTGAAGTTCATGGAGATAAAATCTACCTTTTATGGGTTGATGGTTGAGGTCCTTGAGTAAATAGGTGACTGGAGTGTCCAAGTTGACTCGACGAATTCGAAATAGTTCAGTCCCCCACTGAGGCGTGTAGCCCTTATTGAAGACAGACTTAAATTTGCTCACACGAACAAAATCCCCAATGTTCAGTCGGTGACGTTTAGGATCGGCTGTTTTTATGGGGTTAAACAGTTTATCCAATCGCTGAATATTTTTAGTTACGAGACGTGGCTTGGTCCCAATCGTTCTATGTTTGGTGTCATTGTAACGTGATACTAGCTCAGGTAACATGTCCAACCAGCGATACGTGCCCTGAGCGGTAAACGCTTTCCACATATGGGTTTTCAATGTTCGGTTGAACCGCTCGACCACACTGGCTTTGAGATTGCTGTACGTGGTGTAATGGTGAATATCCTTAGATTTGAGAAAACTGGAGAAATCCTTGTTGAAAAATTCTTTCCCCTGGTCAGTTTGTAGCAGTTGAGGTTGACGTTGGGAGTGTTGAATAATATGTTGAAAGGCCTTGGTAACTAGTGGACCAGACTTGCGACGCACAGGTTCAACAAAGGCCATTTTGGAATAGACATCAATGACGGTCAACATATAGCGTACACCGTCGTTAACGCCAGCATAGGGTATCATTTCAACCAAGTCAGCCTGCCAAAGTTCATCCACACCTCGTGAAATCACCTTGAGTCGTGGATAATGACGCCTAGCTGGGCGATGCAACTCGTGAGCAATACCCATTTTAATGGGTGAGGGCTTAAACAATAATTTTGGCATTTCGAAGTTCTTGTTCAATTTCTTGAATTTCCCAATCGTGACCGGTATGGCCAGCTTGACGTGAGGCATGCAACAACTGTAGCCGCTGGACGAGCTTATTGGGATTGTGCCAGTAGGTAACATCCACAAGGGGTTTTAATGGTTTAAAAGTCACTCCCGAAGCGGACACTTTACGACGAGTACTTTGACTGGTGGGAAACATTTTTGCAATGATGGTTTTATATTTTTGAGATATATTGGCATTCACTTGTTGCGTGGGATCATACTGTCTTTTGTGGGCATGGGTATCCAATAAAATGGATTTATATTTGTCAAGGTCCTCTGACGTATAATCATGGGAAGAGGGGGTCCGAGAAAAGAGCAGCTTTAACAGTCCTGGCGTTAATTTATAGTTGATGTTTTTAATGACAGCTTTAGTACGAGCAAATTTAATGGATGAATCGCCAATTTTAAAACTATCATCCTCATAGCGAACACCATACGTGGTATCTGTGTTTCCAATAAATAGATCGGTGAAATAGGGTTCCAATGTTGATCCATAATATTTTATTAAAATGGTTTTCAGTTGAGCTTTATGTTGAGGGGTGGCCAAGAGTTGTGAAAACGGAGACGCTCTGGAAGGGCAAGGTGTTTCGACCATGGCCAAGGATTTCTTTTTTCTCAAAAACTCTGCAAGGGGTGCGGCCTTTTTTTGAGGCGTAAACACTTGTTCCTCCTCATCCTCAACTTCACTATCACTAGTCAAATCTTCCACTTCCTCTTCCTCAGGGTCCTCGTGCAGCGTCTGCGTGGCTTGTGAAACGGTGGGTAGCGTTTCAGATGGCTTGAAAGAGGGTTTCAACATGGCTTTTAGTGGAGGTGCTAAATGTTGCTGAATAAACAAAGCATGATTGGCACGTGATTGTTTCAATTGACGAAACTTTTGGCGAATAGTATTTTTTGCTCTAATAATATGCTTTTTCAATTGACTCTCTGCTAACGCCATGGTGTCTTGACAAATGACTTGCCGGGGAATGAGACAAGGCCTTAAATAGCAATAAAATGATCAAACCCTAAGCGATACCGTCCTTGGTTGAGTTCACTTTGTTTGTCAATCACTAAACAGGCATGACGTTGAGTGTTCCAGCACTTGGCACACAATTCTGTAAACATTTGAAAGGTCATATCCGGATTCACATGTTCATTATAAATGTGACGACTGTTCCTCTCGTCCTGACGAAATAAAACAATGACATTGGCATTGTCACGAATCAACTGTTTGGACATTTTAGAATACGTTTGCCCAAGATAGAAGCAATCGATATGTTTGTGTCGACCCATGCTGAAATAGCTTTGAATGATGCCTTGACGTTCAGTGGATACATCATCGAAAATCATGAGTGAATCAGGCTTTACCTCATCCGGTGAAATCACATTTTCTTGCATGGAAAATGTAAAATAACCCATATTCTCTTTTTGTAATCCAGACATGACTTGATCCAGAAACACGTAGAGGGGTTGGTAGAGAGATTTTGCAAAAATATAAATATTTTGAAAACGCAGACCATTGGGCGCTGTGATGAGCGTTAGCAAAAGATTAGTCTTTCCACAGCCGGAAGGCCCCACAATGATGCAGCGAATGGAAGATGGAAACAGTGAACCATGGCGTTGTTCACGTGATGTAGGACAGAGATGGGAAACCATGTCCCCCACGGGGAATGACTCTTGCTGCTTAATAATCTTCATGTCAACTAAGGCTTAGACAGGCTAGCCGGCTGTCTATATACAGGACACCGAGCCTTGTCATAGAAACAGTAGACTGCTACTACAGGTTGACGATGGATGTCTTTGGACGTGCGTTGATGGCCAAAGCTAGGCCTGTCCCCATACATGATCCTAAACAGGAAACAGATCCTGCTAATAAACACTATGTGGATAGGTCAGTAGTACCACGCACAAAACAGGGAGATTATGACTTTAAGGGAAAGCGGTTAACCCGTGTAAAACATCCTCAAGTGTCTACAGACGTTACTACGAAAAAGTATGTGGATAACAAAGTGTATGAGTTTTATGACAAAGTGCCCCAGCTTATGCTGAATGGCTATAGCGCTAATCACCATCGGATTATTCACGTGGAAGACCCACAAGACGAAGACGATGTTTGTACCAAGCGTTACGTGACCCATGAAATGAAAAGGCTTTATAAATTTATCCCATCTGTGTTTTTAGTGTATCTGACAAATGAAAAACCTGTGAATGACAGAAACCATTTACCGCTAGTCCATGATCAGCACTCGACCTATGTGCTTGCTTCGGGTTTAAGCCACTATCGATTACACTATGATGGAACCATTCACATCAAATATGCCATACCTGATGAGAACCATTTACAAATAAAGATAAATGGTCATAGGATGTTGATCCATAACCATGAAATGGTCAATGCAGGGGATGAATTATCTTTTCATCTCATGTTGACATGGGATGAAAAGCAAGCGGGAAAAACCATAAACGATTTCCCACTTTATGTGGAATTGGAATATACAGCCATGAAATAACCATCTGACGTTAGTTGTGATTTAAACTTTCTTGTGAAAGGTTGTTGGTCATTATCATCATGGTGAAACAAAGGTATGCAGTGAGAAAGACTAAAAAAAGGACTTTGTCCTTGGCAAAGCCTGGGCTTACAACATTCGAGGACAAGCCCTTGCGAAAGAAAAAAAGAAAAAATAATGTATTGACCATAAGGAAAGCCCTTCGAGCAGCACAGAGACAGGTTATTCCAAAACGTTGGCGACAGGTTTCAAACCAAGGGCGAGTGATTCCCGTTCCAAAACGAGCGGGATTTTTACCTGCATTATTTGCTGGTTTGGCTGCTCTGGGCTCACTTTTGGGCGGTGCCAGTGCAGTGGCGAAAACCATTAAAGCCGCGCAGCAGGGCAAGCAACAACTCAAAGAAAGTCAGCGACATAATGAAACGATGGAAGCGATTGCCATGGGGGCTAGAAATGCCAATTTAAAGCCAGCCTTTTATCAACAAGGATTTGGGATTTCACCATTTCGAAATATTAAAAAAAAAAAAATTTAACCTCAGCCATAGCAAGACATGCCCTGACGCATCAACAAGTGGAAAGCTATGCTAAACAACTAAAGCTTTCTCATTTTCGAGGTGTGTTTATGCGAAACCAATTACCCCCACGACCCTGGAAAAAGGAATGTGCTGTTGTCAATTTGGATGATCACCGAGGACCAGGAACGCATTATGTAGCTTATGTCAAAGAGGGATCCATGGTATGGTACTTTGACAGTTTTGGGAATTTGCCCCCGCCCATGGAACTAGTGACCTATTTTGGAAACAGGATCAAGCTATATTATAATGTGAAACGAGAGCAAACGTTTAACAGCCAACAGTGTGGACGTTTGTGTTTAATTTTTTTATATAAGACGCAGCATAAGCAAAAACGCCACCAGTATGTCGGCAGAAAGTAAAACGTTTACAGTGCATGGACGTGGACCTGAAGTCAGCCTAGACTTTTACCCGCCTATCGAATTGAGTGAAAAACCCTATGGTTTAGGACTTGTTTCTCTTGAAACGTACAATCGAATTTACAACATACGTGAAAATGTGAACAACAAGTTTTACTATGATGATTCTGTGCTCACCTTGAACTCTGGTGGATACACGATCGATGATATTTATGAACACATTTATGTGGTGTTGATCAATCAATATGGTTTAAAGTCATTTCTCGACGGAACGCACAAGTTTGAACTTGTAGGAAATACCAACACTCATCGCTGCAGTATTTTCTCCTCATTCAACATTGACTTTAAAACACACCCCGATTCCATTGGCCCATTACTAGGATTTAAACCACGTGTGTTGGAGCCCAACAAAAAACATGAATCAGACCATGAAGTGAAATTCATTGAAGACCATCATGTGTCGGTGACGTGTAATATTATTAGCCAAGTGTACACCAATCAAGAACCATCGCATTCACTTTATGACTTTATTGTGACATCGCCCAATGGCTATATTATTCGTGAAAACCCTCCAGTGGTGCTTTTTCATTCTGTGGCTGTTGATAGTATTAGTAATATAACATTAAGACTGATCAATAGAGATCAACAACTCATTGATCTAGATTCTACCACACCAGTGACTTACAAGTTAGTGCTAAAGCCACTATGAAGTTTGTGTATAAAACAACAACACCGTCTAGGAATGGTGTTAGTTGTTTGCCACGTGAATACACGTTAACATCTCAGAACAAGCAGATTTTACAGCATTTGGGTTACCACGTCAACCCTCATAATGAATTCTATCCTAGAGATAGCGAACCACATCGAAGAGCAACCAGGAGTGGTAAGAATTGATCTCCATTCCTATCAAGCTCAAACACCTGGACTCAATAACAATGATGAAATTCAATTTGTTATCAACAACCAAGATATTTACACCCTACCGCATGAAAGTGTCATTCAAATTGAAGGTCGGCTCACCAAAGCCGATGGCTCTACACCTACCACATCCAAGTTGGCCAACCATGGTTTAGCCTTTCTGTTTTCTGAAGTGCGGTATGTCATTAACGATATCGTGGTGGATAGCACTCGAAATGTGGGCATTTCCAGTGTCATGAAACTATACCCCTCTTATAGTGAGGAAGAAGGTAAAACACTTTGCATGGCAGGTTGGTGTCCTGACTCGACCAATGACTGGATGGTACACACCGATGGGACCTTTACTGGATATTTACCTCTTAAACTGATTTTAGGCTTTGCCGAAGATCACCAACGCATTGTGGTCAACGCAAGGCAAGTGCTTTATCTGGTGAGAGACAGGAGTGATAATAATGCACTCAAGGGAGCCGACAATGCCCCCATCGATTCAAAAGTTCAACTACAACGCTTGCTATGGAAAGTGCCTCATGTGACCCTCGAAGATAGCAAAAAACTGGACGTACTCAAAATGGTAAAGAGAGATATGCCTCTACCCATGGAATTTAGAAGCTGGGCACTCCATGAGTATCCGCTATTGCCCACCACCAACACACACAGTTGGTCTGTAAAAACAGCTCGCTATACAGAGAGACCTCTCTACCTGATCGTGGGATTTCAAACGAATCGCAAGTATCAACAAACCAAAAATGCCTCGCAATTTGATCACCTGCAATTGAGAAATGCACGTCTTTTCCTCAACGGAGCTGTGTTTCCCTATGAAGGACTGGATTTGGATTTTTCAAAAAATAAGTTTGGGCCCCTGTACGACTTGTTTTCTAAATTTCGATGGTCGTATTATCAAAAAGAGAACGGCCCCATGCTACTACCCCAAGCGTTTAAGGCAAGAGCACCACTGATTGTTTTCGACTGTTCATACCTGGAAGAGTCTGTCAAGCCATCCAATATCGACATTCGACTAGATTTTGAAACGCATGACAATGTACCAGCCAATACGACGGCCTACTGTTTGATTATTCATCACAAACAAGTCAACTATTATCCACTATCCAACCAAGTGACGAGTGTATAAATAACAGGTCATCCCACGTCAAGCCGCTCAGTCATGTCTTGCTTTAAAGCCTCAAGAGACGTTACATCCATGAATTTAAACTCTGAGGAACAACGTTTCAAGACTTTTGCCACATGGCCAGTGCCTTTCATAAACCCTCAAGCCTTGGCGGCCGCTGGATTCTACTATTTAAAAACAAGAGATGAAGTGAAATGTGCCTTTTGTCCCATCATTATAGACCAATGGCAGGAGGGCGATGAACCCATGCAGGAACATCAGCGCTGGTCACCCACCTGCCCCTACCTGTGCAGAATGAAAGTGGGAAATATACCCTGTCATTCAAGCTATCCCTCACTTGTGTCTCTGGGTGATGAAAAAAATACAAGTTACGATACATGTGGGCCGTATGGTATCCATGGTGCTTCGGTGAGCAGCTCACCATCAAAAACACCTAGTTTAGAGACATTGGGACATCATCGGTGTTATGGACGTTACAAACACAAGAGACTATATTGTTGTATCAGTTGCTATCGTCCTTATCCTAAAATGAGAAAAGCCTGTAAGACGTGTTATGATAATAAAATGATGTAATTCTTAAATTCTAATTTTTGCATGTCCCCCTGTCCTACCCTAACCTTCTTTTTTGAAACTAGCATGGCAGGTAAGTCCATGGCATGATCACACCTGATCGTCCGTCAGTCGTCAGTTGAACTTGGTCCAGGCAAGCGTCAACATGTTGCGCACACTCATTGTGGATTGCCAAGGGTTTAAAATTGGTGACAACAAATTTATATTTAAACAAGTGGCCATGATCGATTGTACCACGTTTTGGATATCACAAGCTACGCATTTGCTATTTAAACCACCCCATGCTTTTGATTTGTTGTGTGAAAAAGACCGTAAACAAACCCAGTGGATTGAAAATCATAGGCAACTAGACTGGAGTCAGGGAACCATTTCCTATAAATATTTGGACGTGGTCATGAAAGCACACTTGTCCTCGGCCAATGTGGTATTTGTGAAAGGTAATGAAAAACGTCAATGGTTGCAACCATTTTTGGCGTCTTACTGCCAATGTATCGACCTCATGGAGTTGGGCTGCCCCTCCCTGCAAACGCCCATGGATACTTGTTCCTGTGGCAACATTACCCATACAGCCCTGTCACATGCGTGGCATCTCTTTCATTGGTTAACCACTCATGCCTGCTGGGAGTTGTTGAACAAAATTATAACTCAAGATTTACCTGTGAATGACGTCAGTGAGATTTCTACAAGCGACGTGTAAACATATACAGCACGTGATACCATGGAGAAAGGCAATGCTACGGACAAAGCCATCGGCAAGTTCTTTGTGTGCAAAAAGAAACTAGACAGTTTTACCAAAGAGGAACTCTTGGCGCTGCCCAAGTCGTTCATTTATTATGTGGCCGCCAACGCGGTCAAAGAAATCTGGCAACATGTACCAAAATCATGGACTCAAGATCCTGTGTTGAGTGAATTGCAACCCTGTACGGATTACGATCACCATAAGCAAGTGGCCATGGCAAAAATACCGTCTATGCGTCAGTGTGCGACTTGCCAGCTAGTGAAACTGTATCACGGTCATAAAAGTCCATGTAAAGACTTTGTTGAATCATTCCACGGGTGTCATGGCGAGAAAAAGCAACAACAACAACAACAAACACAAACATCGTCCACAGAGGAGGAGGAAGACCAAACCTTTTTACCATCGATGGAAAAGGATATGCCAGACCTGTACTGGCAATGGCGTCATTGACAAAGTGATTCAATACTTACCTTTCGAAATCCATCTTCCAGGTTATCGTTTTTGTGGCCCTGGAACTCGTCTCGAAAAACGTTTACAACGTGGTGAAGTACCCATTAATCTTTTGGATCAAGCATGCAAGGAACATGACCTTTCTTATCGCCATAGTCATCCTGGTTTAAGACATGTGGCAGATAAATTGTTATTGAAGAAAGCTAAACAACGTTTCACATCCAATGATGCCTCAGTGGGTGAAAGAATGGCAGCCCTGATTGTCATGAGTGCTATGAAAGGAAAGTTGATGATGCATGGACATAAACATTGAGGAGTGAGGAATTGGGATTTGTTTGTATTCTATTTTTCTTTTGTCAATTCACTATGACTATGAAATAAAAACAAAAGTTTTCCAGAGCACGATGTTTTGTTATTTTTAATTTTAAGAAATCGTGATGTTGATGGCTGATTTTTTCATTTTACACATTTCACACATGATGAATTCCACACACTGTCATTTATCATTTTGCAATTTACAGTTTTTGAAAACATTCGTTTCAAGTTTAACGTTTTTGATGATATGGATTTTTCCAGTTTGTTGATGACACATTTTAAACAATGTCTGTTTGAAGTTTTTAAATTTTCAAATTTCACACATGGCCATTTCCAGTTTTTAAAAATGCCCGTTTTAAGTTTTGCTGTTTTGGTGATATGGAAACATGGAATTTCCATTTTGCTGTTTTCATATTTTTTCCATTTGGTGTATGTTGAATGTTGAGATTTGATAATGATGTTGATGCAAGTGCATGACCTTGATAATACTGCAATGTGCTGATGCGTGTTTGGAGAAACGTCGAGGTCTACGACTACTGCAGGTAAGACTGTTTTTGCAAAAATAATGTCTTTTGACTGCCACATTTCAATGAAAAAAAACAAAACTATTTAAAACAAAATGAGTATATAAGTGAGCATTTACCCCCTCCCCACCCCCCCACCCTACCTCATTGTGTTTGCTCTGGTCAATCATATACATCAGCTTTCTCTTTCCACTCATACATTCACACCTGTCTTTGGGAACAAACACAACCACTTTATTTATTCCCAAAAGCACATTCTCGACATGCTCACTCATCCCAAAAGAACTTTTTAGTTTATCATTTACATTACGAAAAATAATTAAATACTAGTTATTAAAGTTACTAAAAATCTTACTTATTTCATATTTACAAAAAACTCAACTTTGTACAGCGTTAAAATAATCACACTATTTACCAATCAAAAAATTTAAAAAAAATAAGGTTGCATAGAACTTTTTAAAGAGCAAAAGGTCCAAGTGGATTGCCACTATTTTACAAAATCTATTATTTACAATGACAAGAAAACAATATTTACAAAATACTAAATCTACAAGTTACAAAAAGCCATGTCCCATAAACGATTATACAGTGAAATCACACCTCCTCCTCCTTGCGATCATAACCCCAGGGCAGGCTGGTGAGCAGGTCATCAGCCCACACACGTTTGTTATCCATGGAGGCGAGGGTGCGTTTTCTCTGTTCCACAAGATACAGATGATGGTTGCTGGATTGTATCCTGCACTGTGTATGAGACATAGCTTTGCCCGTGCGTAAAACCGCTAAGTAATCGTCTACACGTAGCGATTTTACCACTGCCCTACCTACACCTTTTGCTCTTTTGGCTTCCTTAGAGTCGAGTGTGCGATAAGCATACATTTTCGAAGCCAAACCTACGAATTCCATCATAATGGAATCACCGCATTCATCTTTTAAAACGCCCATTTCCTTCTTGTTTTTTATGGGCAGCTGAAACACGTTGTCAGCACTATAGCAAGAAGTGTCGAACCAGTCACTATGTTGCCTCATGACGTCATAGGGGTTGCAGTGGCGAATGTGGTAAATGAATGAGTCCGTGTCCATATACAAAAGAGAGACGTCCTCAAAATGGCGTTTCGCAAACTCATAGTGGAATCGATACATGACCGATTTAGAAAAGTCTAAAATGACTTGACCCAAGTAAATGGGCTTATCCATGGTCACGCTGGTCTTACTCATTTCAATAGTAGCCAAATCCTCATCGATAATTTTGATCGATTTGAAATTTGGCTTGGCAATGTACCGCCGGGCACCCCACCGCCCCTCCCAGACATTCACCAATTTAATGTCACGGTATTTGCGGACATTCTCCATAGACTTGCCATAGATGCAGTTGTTCATTAATTTAAAAAAATTAATTTCAAACTGCTGTGTTGCCATTTGTCGGTGCTCTGTGTTGAGTCGCATGTATGGCTCAAGCCATGCTTTTTGAGCAAAAGAAATACCCCTGTGGACTTTCTTCAACACCAAGCCTTGGGCGAGGCATTGCACCAACATTTGGATATGTAGCACATACCGATTTTTGTTGTAAAGTGTGCCCATGAGTTTTTCAGTTTTCACTTTACTGTCAGGGGGAACCATTTGCTCAAGACAGAATGGGAAATCGGCATGTTCATCATACAAGGATGATGGATATTCAATATCCACTTCTAGCACATATCCACGGCCTGTTTCTTGGCTAGCCATGTTCACATCAAATTCTGACACTTGTTTCTCTGTCAGCCAAGCAAACTTCCCATAGGGCAAAGGCTGACTCATGGCGTAACCGTACAAATTATTCACGTCATAGTACATTAAGTACGATTCTGGTTTGTCTGGTGAATAATCAGGCATGTAGACATTGTTCGCTTCAGCATGGCGTTGGTTAAGTGACACAAAGCCGCCACGAATGCCCTTTTCAAAAAATAGAACCATGTCTACATCAGTGAGTAAATCCAATTCCACTTGAGTGTATTTCAAAGCGGCATCAAACGAGAGCCCAGGACTCGTATAATAGTGAGCCGGGTCAAGACCGTAAATGTGTTGACACAACTCACGGAATTTTTCAAACACATCAGTGAGCAGCAATACATCCAGTTTTAGGTAATGCAAAGCATATTCACTTAGCGTCTTCATGCCAAACACTCGCCAAACTTGACATGCATGTGCATAGTCTTCATCGGAAACGGTACTGCGTGTTAGTTTCGAGTAAAATTTCTCTTGTGGTGGGAGTTTTCTTTGCTTTAACACGTCCCAGCTGTTGCAGAAATCATACGGGAATATACCTTTCCGAATGCACAACTGAAATTGCTCAGGATCATTAAAATGCATTCTAGTATTTTTTAATTCCTCCTCATTCAAGCCATTCACAAGGCTGTCTAGCGAGAATGCCATAAACTTAAAGGAATCCAAAAATCGAATGCTAAAGTCGCCCAACCTCCATGTCAGGGCCGTAAAACGCTCATGGTTTTGGGGAATAATGGTAAACGAGCCCTTGTTGACATGGCCCAATTCACGAATCAAAAACTGAATGTCATAATTTGCCAGATTGTGGAAAAAGACACCGATGAAACGAGGAGCTGGAAAGTTCAAATTGCATTTACTATGCGCAGCTCCACGAAACTCCCCCGTAAAGTGTGAGTGATCACGAACGGTGTCTTCAGCACTGATCAGTGGCTTTTCGCAAATATGGCATGTCGTGGCATGCTCATACTGCTGCTGTTGTTCTGGAGATAGGCTCATGGGTACTGGGTGGTCCAGTAATTCCTGTACATGGTCGGCCAACTTGACAAGTTCATCCAAGAACCATTTGGCACAATCTGGCCCCTCACGATATTTGTAAACGGATTGTGTGGGGTCATGGGCACACACCACATTAAATCCTATGGCAAAGGGTTCATGTTTTTGAATGGGTGTGGTTGAGCTCATGGAGGGATCTGGTTCACATCCCGCCATGGGTGTAGTGAGAGCTTCAAAATCTGCATATACCACATAGGGGACAGTGTCACGCTTATGAATGTCTTTAAACTTTAACACAGCCTTGTCCCCTTGTGGCAATATCAATCTCACCGCTTCCTGAGTAACACAATCTACCCTATGACGTTCCAAAAGCGTAGGGGTTGTAAAATATTGCAAGCAACGGTCGCAAATATGTGTTTTATGTCCATGCTTAGACGTTTGACTGCTTAGCAATCTACTCAGGCTTTTAATGAGGCAATAGTGATTTACCTCTCCCTCAGACAGATATAAAAGATGAATGTGATGTCGTTTTGGTTCTTTTGAGGCATAAAGAGGACCCACAATCTCATCACCGTCAAGGCCATACACCATGAACGAAAAGTCCTGGTTGTCTCGTTCAAACCTATGGATCTCGGTTAAGTCCATAGGGAACGTCACTCGAGTTAAATTTAAAGTATGTTTCAATTCAACAAACTTGGCCTTGTACATTCCTGGTCTGTTAACATGACGATCTTGAGCTGGCTGCAAAAAGGCAGCCACAGACCACAGAAAGCAATCATTGTCATGGTTCTCAATATTCACCACAGCCTTTTTCGAAGCTATTGCTGGAGGTGTTTTAATATAGCTAGACCCAGCATTCAACGGGTTGAAATGACAAATGTTGATTTGTAAATGATGAATTTTGTCTAAGGCTAGACCACTCGGTCCTTGTTGCAGTTTATCAAATTTTGATAGCAAGGCATTCACCACGTGGGTTTCATACCACTGTTCCAAATTATGGGCTATGAATAGCTCTTGCATTTTACTGCAAATATAAAATGTCTCTTTATGCTCCACGTCCTTCTTTTTATATATGAAATCACACACCAGTTCTGTATTCACCTTTAAAGCCGTATGCAACCTTTGCGCTGTACAAATTTCAATTTTAAAAATTTCAAAACAAGATTCTAAAAATTCTTTGGGAATCAAACTTTTTCTAACATTGACCACGCGGCCAGAGCACACACGCGATTTGAAACAACTGTTTATGGGTTCCCAAGTTAACGTATTCTCAGCAGTAAAAGACATTATTTTGAAAGAACACTCTCACCTGAGTTTAGAAATGTAGACTGTCTGACAATAATCCAAAAAACACACACGTTCCTGGTTATTCACAGAGGTCAAGCGTTTTCCAACACTCTAAAAAGAAATAAAATAAACCACCATAAGTATATCCATTCCATATAGTTTATGCATTTCATAAACAAAACAAAATCAAACAGGTTATATATTAAAAAAAACAAATCTCACCTCGACGTGTAATGCTTTTCTATATTCCCGTCTCGTGGACTAGTATGGAAATGGTTTTCTTTTCTAGTTGTCCGTTTTTCTCTCTTTCTTTAATATCGTTCACACACACGATAAGTAGGCTATACACGTTATCTGCAAACAAATAAATAAATAAAATCATTAATTATCTAATCAATAAATAATTGCATGTATTTATATAAAATCAATAAATATATAAATGAATAAATATATACCTACCCCACAACAAGGTTAAGTATTTTCCACCAACACCAAAACTGTTAAACAAGGCCAAGTGTTTCACACAACGCTGTAGCGTGTTCAAAAGTAGTCACATAAGTGCGAGTGGAAATGTCAGCGACATGTCTTTATATATGCTACGTTGCATGTATAATCTTTTTTCCCACGCTTTGAACATTCTCTTATCGTGCACGTGGACAGCTAACGTCCCAGGCGAACACCTGTGCCGGATCAAATTTCACCTGAACTTGCATTTTGTCACGTACGAAGCAAAACAGGATGTGACTTGTTAACAGTTATCATGCACGTGGACAGATAACACCCAAGCGAACACCTGTGGAAGATCAAATGTCACATGGACTTGCATTTTGTCACGTACGAAGCAAGACAGGATGTCACTGGTTTAGCGTGCCTGTGGTTTCACAAATGTGTGTGCATGCCTTTCGCACTTCCCTGCCAGCACAATGGTCAGATTATTTCACCTTTAAGCGTCACCTGTTGTCAAATCAGATCAACGCCTTCCAATAAGCTCAAATGACCTTCACCTCCTGTAAGTTTGTTTTCTGTACTCGCTTCGACCAACATAGAATCAAGTTCTCATCACCGTTTACACGTTAAAGGTAAAATATCAGAAACCGCATGCTCGTTCTGTCATACACCGACCAGCCGAAATAGCGATTGTTCTATTAAGCATGGTCCTTGTGGTTAGCGACAGGTTCGTTGAAAAACACACACCCAGCCGTATCGTCTCTCTCAACCACCACGCTTCATGGACATTATAAACAGGTAAAGAAAAAAAAACAGTTTTTTTTCAATGTGTATGGCGTTAGTCCCTTTGCGATTTTTTTTTTTTGGAAAACAATATCTACCACACTCGAAAGGGGGGCGTTATCCCGAGTCCTAGGACACCTCGTACACGTCTCTAACGTTATTGGTTCGTGAGATATCGGCAAAATCACAAAAAGCATGTGTTTACCCCAAAATCGAGTTTCCAAATTTTTTTTTTAAATATAACGTGTGGTCCATAGCAAAGAGGACGTCAGCCCGAGTCCTTGGACCCCTCGTTCATGTCTCTAGCATACTTGGTTCGCGAGATATAGCAAAAAGTCTAAAATCACGTTTTTACCCCAAAAAGACCGTGTTTCCAAATTTTCATCTTTTCGACACCGACATTCCCGTAAAGAGCGCAACGAGACGAAAAAAACGAATCCAAGCACGCCCTCCTAGCATGGCTCCTTCCATTCCAAGGTCGCAGGGGCTCACCACTTGCTTTTATAAGCAGCTCTGTCCTTACCACACTACTGCAGGTTTTCATCCTAGAGACTTGAAATTTATTTTGGGGGTAGAGGGGGTAGGGACCATTGATTTACGTTAAACAATTTTTTTTGTAGAGTTCCTAGTTTCCAAAATATAGGATTTTCAAAATTCGAGTGTTTTCAAAAAAATATAAAAAATAAAAATTTTTTATTACAAAAAATAAAGGTCATAAAGACTGTTCGTTTGAGCCATGGCACAACGTTCTATCCTGTTTGGTTTTCAAACTATCGCCTATTTTCGAAAACAAAAAAAAACAAAGAATTTTTGAAAAATATAATACATGGTCAATAGGAAAGAGGACGTCAGCTCGAGTTCAACGACACCTTATATGTCAACATTCGACCATGGGTTCGCGAAATATTGGCTTGGACTCACGCGGCGGCCATGACACTGGTTAGAATCGGCACTACTCCCCTACTTGTATCTGTATATTGTTTGTGGGGGTGATTTTGAAGAATGGGACGGAAACAATGAGCGCGCGCGGTGGCGGAGATAATACCACGACGAACTGTCAGCCATGTGGCTATGTGGAATGTATATCGCATACGGTTTACTTCAAGATTTGGAGTCCCCATTAAAGATATTCCTACAATATATCATCTTCAAATTGTCGTTCTTTGGTGTGAAAATATTCATTATATCATATTTGCTGAAAACAATTATGATTTATTAAATCTTCATACTTTGCTGCATTCTTATTTCATGTAAGCACTCGAGGTACTGTCGGCCATGTGGCTATGTGGAATCTATATCGCATACAAAATTACTTCAAGGTTTGGAGGCCCCATTAAAGATATTCTTCCTACAATAAATCATCTTCAAGTTGTCGTTGTTTGGTGTGAAAATATTAATTGTATCATATTTGCTGAAAACCAGTCAGGATTTAGCACTGCAGTTTTACAAGTAGTTATTTCAATGACCAACAGAGTTCACTGTTGACAAGGGGATAACATGTCACATGTTACACATCATATGCGACTACTGTAAGGCTCGTCATTTTTATTTTTGTTCCTATTATGCAGTATAACAGTACTCTGATAATGTTCAGCCCCTAAACTAAGGAACCAACCAATACTTTGATAATGCTATTATCATCCTTTTTCAGAAATATCTAAAGCAGATTGAATGACGTGCAGTACAAGTCCCTTCAGAAAAACATCCACCATCACCATTAGAAATATATATTTCTGTGAAGCAAATATGTCAGGTATTTTTAAGAGGATAGGTAAGAAGACCTTTTATTGACCTGTTGATCTGATGATGATGTCACATGTTAGTGAAACTAATTGTGCAGTTTTATAAATACGTAACAAATAAAGAATGATGCAGTGTGCCGGTACTGAATATACTAGTGCTCAGGAACTTTAATAAGAAGTGTCCATAACATTTTAGTGTGACAGGATTTCAAATTGATTAAATTAAGTGGTCTCTTTCAATGCAAAATACAGTAAGATTTAATTATCAAATCCAATAGGAGACAGGAAACACAACTTAAATCTAAAATGTCCATAACAACTAGAGGTCCCGCCAAGCAGTAATTTCTATCTTAAAACAGAACTTAAATATTCAGCTTTATTGAAAAATATACTTAAGTAACAAGAGGTAAAATATTTTTTACTACAGGGTTTAATGAATTTTGAATAAAAATGGATTTATCATTGTGTTTTGGATTATCTTCTTTCTTAATTTGATAATTTTACATACACTTAAAATAAAGATTTTGGATTAATGTCACGTGAATAACTCGGCCAGATATAGTCAGTATGAAATCTTAATATTCCCCCTGATTAAAATAGTTTACACAAAATAAACCCTAATGATTTTCATAAAATAAAATAAAAATAAATTAAAAAACAGGAATTTTCTGAAATCAGTCATTCATTAGTTTCAGACATTTGTGTAATTAGTAAACTTTGCCACCAGGAAATTACCATATGTCTTAATGCAGATAATTGCCATATAATAGATGCGATTCAAGAAATTAAGCTCAAAGATTTCTGGTGAGAAAAACTGTGTATGGTATCGTGAGAATGCTGAACAGAATTGTGTTATTCATTCTTCAGTTGAGCTAATATAGGTCAACCATACAACATTCAATTTCAGATCAAATCTATTCCTTAATGCTACTAATTTAAGTGACATTAATGCTACTACAGGCTACTGACGGCACACAAACAAAATCGGCAAAAAGAACACAGATTACCCATTCTTGCTTTCAGTTATCTAGTAATAGGGGAACATGTCCTCACTGTTCCATCCTTTAAAACAACATTACGTAATAACTAACTATCTAGGAATAATATACAGTAACACTAAAACATACAATACAAAATGTAAAATTTTATTATTACAAATAGAAATAAGATGCAAATTTTATTGAAATATTTCAGGCCATACTTCAACAAAACATTAAGTTAAATGTGTATTGCATAACCGGCGTGTATTTCGTCCTGTACCGGTAAACATGCGTAACTACAGTACTTTTCAAACAGTAGTCACTGCTTTAAATTCTGTTATTCCAGTGCCTTGGCTTTGCAGTAGTACGGTAAGTGATTCAACAGCATGCATCCCTAAAATTAAAATCTTTACAATCAATGTCTAAATACATTATATTCAGTTTTGAAAGTACACAAAACATATTATGGGGTCCTGATTGGTTTCATTATTCAAGTTAAGGGTTCTAACATCCAGAGCAGAAAGAAAAAAAAAACAGATGGAGCTGTCATCTTTGAAGTTAGTAGGGCGAATGTTAAAAGATGAACTCACCCAGTTGACAACAAAATCACTTCCACTTTCTAGATGATGACCAAGACTAGCGATCTTCCCGTGACGTCGTTTTGAATGGACCAGAGGAAACTGTGAGGGCACGAGGACTGTTGACGCTACCGGTGCCTATTTATAGTTTAGATCGTAAATAACGGTAATCTTGTGTCGATTTCTGAGAGAGATTAAAAATAGAAAGGGCCCAACAGCTAACGCAGTGGCTCCAGAAATTGGGCAGTAGCAGTGTGAATGAAACGAAGTCGTGGGGTGTCTACAATGAAGCCTCTAGACCAGCGCCAATTCGACAACGAGCTCTGATTAGTGGAGCCACAGGATCATTAACCCGGTTGAAAATACCACGCACCTAACACAGCGAGGCTGTGATTAATAACAACTAATCGTCTTGCTTTCTTCATACTCCAACCAGTCATTTGATAACAACTGGATCAAGAACACCCACGAAGGTCAACTCCCCGATCATCATTTTAGAGCCTTAGTGCCTACATCTTGGCCATAAACCCCATGTAGGCCTACTTGGCTGTGTTTTGAATTTATCTGATCAACTGCATTTGATTTTTAGTGTGTGTAGGATGGGGGGAAGGGGTAGATGCCCCGAGGTTTGAAATAAGGTACTAACCAAGGGGACACACTCTGGATGACCGCTGTCAGACCTTCGATTTCCCCTTGCAGTTGTAGTGCACGGCACGCATGTAGATTAGACCAAAAGAGCCCTGTTTATAACGGTATTTCGACCCCAAATTCACTTGGACCTTCTCTAAAGAGAAAGACAACATTACACAAGTTGTAAATATTGTAAATATTTTCATCCATAGGCTACTTTCTGACATAAATTTTAGGGTTTAAGTGTAATGGATCTGATGCTGATCGCTTGACGATCGAAACTGGTCATCCAAGTGTAGACTATTTGTTAATCTCATGTCTTTTTTTTTTTTTTTTTCAGGATTAAGGAATAACCCATCTCTTTTGGGAAAAATTGTGTTGACCGACTGAAAAGCACCAAACTTTCGATTACACAAGTTTAAAATACGCGCGGGAGATCTAGTGCCCATTACGATATGGTCGTGCTAACAAGCTCCCTATCATTCTGCTACCCTCCCTTTCCTTAGCAGTCTGTTTACGGAGGCTATTTGAATTACATCATACGTATGAGCCATGGTCCTGCACAACTTAAACAGCTCTTCAAACACACAAACACAAAACCCATGTCAAAACTTAAAAAAACACAAATAAGCCCGAGACACTCATAGCCGATTGACGACTGCTATCCTTCACGCACTTAACGTGGCAAATAAGTCGAAATTTGATGTTTTTCAGTCGGTCAAAAATATTGTACCCAATTGTGAAGAGTTATTCCCAAATCCTGAAAAAATATACAGTCAATCTGAGAGACTAGACTTTATATCATTTCAAATGACGCATGCTACAAATGCTACACATGTTAGAAAGGCTCAGGAAGGCTCCCCAGGACTCTTTCAACAGACTCCAGACCCATTAACTTAGGCTTCCCGCGCGGGGAACGGAGAGCGGGAGGTGCACTCTGCTGCATGACTTCACGCACTCACCGTCTCCGTATCGCATAACGCCAGACCCCAGGAGTAAATTCAGACTCAACAGACTCCATTACCCTTTAACTTAGGCTTCCCGCGCGGGGAACGGAGAGCGGGAGGTGCACTCTACTGCATGACTTCACGCACTCGCCGTCTCCGTATCGCATAACGCCATACCCCAGGAGTAAACTCAGACTCGGTGCATATGCACTGAACAACCCGATGCCGTCATACACGCCGTAACCGTAACGCATAACGGTAGACCAAAGCATAACGATGAAGTCGACAAGATCATTTAAAATAAAAAATATAAAAAACATAACATGTACTTGGGTGACCAGTTTCGATTGACAGTGTATTTATTAATCCCATGTAATTTATTTTCAGGATTTGGGAATAACTCTTCACAATTGGGTACAATCGTGTCGACCAACTGAAAAACATCAAATTTTGTTTACTAAGACCACACTGAAAAAGGCTTCAAACACCATAATATGTCAATCATGACGTAACAGGTGTCTTCGGAAGGCTGGGCCATCTCCATTCTAAGCCCTTACACCCAGGAATATTCCCTAGTTAGGGGTGGTAATAGAACCCAGCAATCAACTACCCTATCCACTAAACAAGGCTGGCGGTCCACGCACAATAGAAGGACATCGTAGCCGATTAGAAGGAAACATGTTGCATAATGAACATCTTTTATGGCTGTCATTTGCTCGTTCTGCCTAACATATTAAGGCTACATTGAACGGAAATCTATTAGCGCGAGTCGATCAAAATTCCTTTGCGGGCTGCATGCGAGCCGAAGGCCATGTGCTTGACATGTCTGGCCTAGGAGACCAACGAGCTGAGAGAAGCACTGACAGTTTCGCTTACATACTTCAAGGATTTAGCTTTAGTAGCTTGCCATACGTCCCGGTGTCCCACCCGGTTTTATCAATGTCCCGGAAAACGGCTGTAAGATGTAAAAAGTAATGAATATATGTGTCTAAGAATCTTTTTTTATGCAGTAAATCGGTTACTTTTCAACAATCAACATCGTTTTATTTTATCATTTTAAATGATCTTGTCGACTTCGTAGTTACGCTGAGGTCTGGCGTTACGTTACGGTGACGGGACGAAATGTACCGAGAATGCACTGAAGTGTGTGACGTCATAGTACGATGTAGCAGCCGAGTACCAAGAAGGCAGTGCGAGAACAGAGTTTCAAGACGGCAGTGCGAGAACAATCAAGTAGGCAATGAAGAAACAAAATAGAATCTTGAAACTCTGTTCTCGCACTGCCTTCTTGGTACTCGGCTGCTAGACTGACTATCAGTCTCTTTTTGTAATTGTTTTTGTAGTTAGACAAAAAGTTGTAGTTTTTCATAACTTTGTTCAAGTAAACAATTATATGAAGTATTTTAAATTGTATTTTATTAACACTCTTTTCTAGAAGGTAGACCAGAAAAAATTATAATTTAAAAGGAAAAAAAATTGTAGCAAAAATTCCTTTTTTATTTTTAAAAGGTGTGTCGAACTAACAATTTAGGGTGCCAGATTCCCCCCTCCCTACCGTCACTTGCGAGGCTTAAAAAAACGTTTAAAACTCACTCACCATTTTGCTTCTAATTTTAAAAAAATCCCGGACCGCCCGCTCAATACCCTCCAGACCCCCCGGTAAGGCCATCCCATATTAATGTGTCCCGGTTTCACTCACCAAAAATATGGCAAGCCTACCTATGAACACTCACCCGCGTAGGAGAGGAGAGATGTTTTTGGCGACTGCTAATGAAGAGACGAGATAGGTTGGTAGGACACTTACTAAGACACCCAGGAATAGCAAAGTTAGTTACGGAAGGAAGGGTTGAGGACAAGAACTGTAAGGGTAGATCAAGGTTAGAATATATTAAACAGATTGCCTCGGATATAGAGATGAAACGATTAGCTCAGAACAGGGAGGCGTGGAGTGCTGCATCAAACCAGTCAAAAGACTGAAGACTCGAACAACCTGGATCTCAACCGCCACCACCTATTGTGGATTTCTAAAGGGCAGCCGTGTGACAATGCTGTACCGTACTGTACAGTATTTCCGGCCGCTTTCACTATGTCAACCTCTCATTAGGAAGTGAAGCCCTACATAGAGGCAGTGAGTTGATGAGGCACCACGCCTGGAACGTGCTCGGATTGCATGAGACTGAGACGTGGTCTCACGTAAGCACAGCTCTCCATTCAATACGAAACATGGTGGTCTCTTCAAGGTCGTGGCCAGGGGTGAATTAGGGCAGCAAATGAGTCTCGGTGGCGAAGCATCGACTCACGATTTCCGGCAGAGGTGAAAGAATTTTAGTACTGACCACCTTTCAGATGACCGATCGACACCGATTTTACTTCTGGGTCGGCTTTGTGGCGTAAAATGGCAAGATTCTACTGTCCTCAAGGTAGCGGGATCGAATCTCAGGAGAGTCAGTTGGAATTTAAAAGTGCTTAATTGTGAGTCTAGTCTGGCATGTTAAAAATTCCATTTCTAGAGCAAAACTGCTGCACCAAGGCCCTGCTAAAGCCACAGCATTAATCAAACATTAATGTTTTTTAGTCGGTCAATACGATTGTACCCAAATGTAATGGGTGCTATTCCCTAAACAAGAAAAAAATTACATGAAAATAATTCATTATTAATTATTAAATATTAATTAAACTCATGTATTTTTTCAGGTTTTGGGAATAGCACCCATTACAATTTGGGTACATTCGTGTTGACCGACTAAAAACATTAATTTCATTTCGTAAGTATAGTAGTAAGCTAATTCTGTTACCAGTACCGTACCATAAATGTTTTTTAATTTCATGGTAAGTTTTTCTAAGAAAATTCAAGAAATATGGCTTAGAAATAATTATTATTGTAAGCAGGGGCGAGGAGGGCGACCACCCAGGGCCCCGCGGTCCGGGGCTCCGCGCCATGGATTTTTTAAATTTAATTAAGTTAATTAAATGATTAATTATACTTTTCAAACTAATTTATAATTCATATTCCTTTTTTCAGTGCAGCTATGACCTCCCATGACCGTTTAGCAAGTTTAGATTTCAGTGAAATAATAGAAGACTTCAGCCGGGGGAAAAAAAGTCGCAAAATAGTATTTTAATATTTTATAGTTTACATAATCTTCTTCAAGGGGACTTAAAGGTTTCTTTCATATTATAAAAAAATGTACAGTAGTGTATTCAAAATATTGTAGCTATTCTTTATTATTATTATTATTACCAAACTATTTTCCATTTGATTTGATAATTTTTAATTTCCTATTGTTGTGGGCCCCACCTTATCATATCGCCCAGGGCCCCGCCACTGATGTAAGGGTAAAACGGTAGATCATTTCAAAATGTGAGAACTTTCGGGTTGGCTGTCTCTAGTGTAGACCGTACAGGGCGGGGCTCCAGCCACACTGATGGAATACAGTTCAAAGGATTCGACGCGACGGTTTCCGATCTAAATTAGTCTCTTGTGACGCTGTTTTCTGTTTCCGCTCGGCTTGCCTGTCTAAACTGTCGAGATGAAGGAAGTTATTTTAGCTCGGCGGCCGCGAGCGAGGGACGAACGTGTAGGTTCTTGAGGGCAAAGATCGCGTCTGCATGACTCACAGTTCTCTCTTCATGATTACATCTAAACAACGACTGTAAACAGTGATTATGTAAGTGTTTCAATCAAAGCTGAGGTCAGAATTTATATTCGGGGGTGGATCGAAGATCATTGGTGTCATGTGCTCTTCATAGTACCAGGCTTAAGAGAACTGCACAATATATTCCACCCAGTGTTTCTTTAACTCGCCCTTCGGTAGGAATACTGTCTGCCCCTCCAACCCAAAGATTTGAAGAAAATAATTTATCTAAATTCCTTCAAAGGTACTTACATCATAACATACCTGAATCACCTTTAGTTTCTTCTTCTTCTTCTTCTTATTATTATTATTATTATTATTATTATTATTATTACTAGCAACTCGCTCCGGCTTCGTCCGGGAACAGTTATGAATGCATTAGCCTACGTGATAAGCGCTTTTTTTTTTCGATGTCAATGAACTACGACCTATATCCGTTTTACGTCTCGGCATGATGGGTTAAAATCACTGACTGGACTATTAATTATATTATCATGGAGATGCATGTGCAACGAATTCTTGTCAGACGTAATTTAAGAATGGCGAGGTGCATGAAACACAAATCCCCCTTCTGTCCAATCTAAAACACTTATAGTGGGCGATGTATTGAAGATACATGGACTTTTTTGTAGAACGTTTCATGCTGAACAATTCTTACACTCATAGTATACTGATATTGTTAACGGTTTGCCCAGCGTAAGCTTAAGAAGCGCACGGACGCCAGGTTCTTTTTCGACCTTTTCACTGAAATCATTACTGCTTGGCTTCATTTGATCATAAATAAATTATTTTCTACAGAAACCTTCTTCGAGATAACCTTTACAGAATGGTGAAAAACGCAGCAAAATCCATCCAGTGGTTCTCGAGATTACCCGTGACATCCAAGAATCGGGGACTTCGTTTTATACTTGGTAGATTTATTTATTTAGCTTATGGCTAGAGATACAGGATAATTTATACACGTATGTCCAAATTCTGGATATAACCAATAGTCTCTCTGGTCACGAGAGTAAAGTCACTAGCACTGCCACTGTACTTTCTTTTGCTGCACTCGGTGATGATGTGCTGGATCGTCTGTTCTGTAGCACCACAGTCACACTCAGGCGTTGAAATTCTGTTCCATTTGTAGTGGAAGGCTGTACAGTTCCCATGGTTGGTTCGTATCCGGTTCAATGTGGACCATAGTCTACGAGGGAGGTTGAAACCAGGTGGCGGCGTCTTCTTCACATGAGGATATGTTGGACAACATTTGTTGTTGACTCTCTTCTGCCACTCAACGAAAGTTTGGTAGTTGCTGTTCCTCAAGTTCATGGCATCTCGTATTGATGGTTTTCTGGAACGCATGCGACCAGTAATTGCATCGCTGATGTCATCATGTATCGGCAGTCCTGGATTGTTCATTATTTTATTGAATTCTCTTAGGAGAACATCTTTACTTCTGAGATCTGGAGGTGGAATATGACTTAACACTGGTAGCCAATGTGTGGGAGTAGATTTGATTGTGCCTGTGATGAGACGCATTGTGCTGTTCAGTTGGGTATCTACAATATTTGTGTGAGCACTTTTGAGCCAGACAGGAGCACAGTATTCGGCAGTCGAGTACACCAAACCTAGAGCTGAACATCGCAGAGTAGCAGCTGAGGATCCCCAAGTTGTTCCACATTATATACATTAGATACCCTAAATATCTCTGGGGTCACATTGGATAGAACGCTGTCTTACAAACAACATCTCCAGAATGTTGCTGCAAAAATAGGAACCCGCAACAATATACTTGGTAGAGATGACTGCCGACCCCCAAGTGGCAAGAGGGTAGCACTCTCGTCTCTTACTATGGAGGTTCAATTCCCGGCTCCGACACAGGTTTTAAAGTGACGTGAGGGCGGGAAAAAGATGCAGTTAACCTCATGAAGAGAACTGAGTATCTGACAGGCAGCGACCCATATCAAGAAACCCGAAAAATTAACGGCCGAAGGGACACGTCACGCTAACCACGCGTCACTCTGCAATCTGCAGGTCAAATGACTAGGCAGCTGTCACTTGGAAGACGAGGCCCTCAATGGGATGTCGAGCCAAGGGTATACGGTTTATTATTATTATTATTATTAGTAGTAGTATTATTGTTGTTGTTGCTGTTGATAGAACCAATGGGTGATGGCGTCTATTGGCATATGACATTGGAGATAAATATACATTAGAGACATTAACCTAAGAGAGCTCCAATTTTAATTAGATCACTCGATGTCAACAAAGAAATGAACTCTAGTTATCTAAACTGACGAACTAATAAATTTATAATTTACTTTGGGCAATGCATGTTTATGATTGTGATTATTCTTTTAAGAGAATTGGGGCATGATAGGGCAGTAGTCAAGCTGCTTGCCTCTTATCAAGGCGAAACGAGGGCGATTCCCGGCCATTACATGTGAGATTTTCTAAGTAAAATATCACGTTCTGGGGTTCGGATTCCACGTAAAAGCAAAAGTCCCATGGCTCATGATTGAGAGATTAACGGTTACGCAAAACTACAAGTTGCCTTTCTTTCTTTTTTTTCTTTTAAGGGACGTACCATCTAGGTTATCTCCCCCAATGATATGTACGATAATATATATATGAAAACTAAGTCTTGTTACTGCCACCACAACTACTGACTTACATCTAACTTACATACACACCAGAAGAAAAAATAGACAAACGAAAAGGAATAAGACAAATAAAAGATAGGGAAAAGAAATTCCCTCAATCCTGAAAGAATGACGATTGAGAGACGAGGAAAGAATAATAATAATAATAAGAAGAAGAAGAATGTTATTTGTTTTACGTCCCTTTCAAATACTCTGGCTGGAATTTTGCCCCGAAGGGGATCATAAACGTGCCAGTAAATCTACTGACACGACTTCCTCGCATTTGCGCACCCTCAAATGCCAGCTGAATGCGCAAGGATTCGATCCTGCAATCTTGGGAACAGCAAGAGAGAACGTCACCGCTGAGCAACGCAGTCAGCTAAATTTGAAAAAAAAAAAGTGCCAGATAGGCGAGGGAAAGAGGAGAGGGTCCGTCCCAAAGGAACTGGAAAAAATATGGAATCAGATCAGGAATGTCTCGAGATCACCAACACCAACGTAATGAACCATTGCGGATATAACGCTCTACAAGGTGCACCATACGTGGTGGTGGAGCTACACACACATCCTGCCTCCTTTAAGGTATCTTACAGAAGGCAGGCGATATCGTGAAGACCCCTCGTAAAATTAAGGTTTCAGGAATGAAGAGACACGGGCCCATTAAAGCACATAAATGAAGGACACCCTAGTCCTCGGATACTTTATAACCGGTGGGGTCAGAGAAGAATAAAGGTCGACAGGGAGGAGGAGCCCGGTACAAATAAAGGGAAGCAGTGCCTGATTCAGCCAGGGTCCCACGTCCCATACTTGTCAGCCTATGGGATGGAGAAGTACATGACACCGACGTGGATGTTATGTTCTACTGACTGTGTATTCTAGAAATTGCTTTAGGACCTGTTTCTTTAATTAAAGAAGAAGAGAATTTGATGGTTGGTTCTTAAGTTTAGGGGCTGCGACAACGTGGTCATGTAGCCCCGTGTACTTTGGGTGTGTGTAGAATCTGTCTGATAACCGGTGTTAATTGTGATGACTGTATTAGTGTGTGTTATCTGTTTTTAAAATCGAGTAAGGACTGCAGACTTTTGAAGTTTTCAAATACTGTAGTTCCTACTTTTGCTGACAAACGCCACCGTCAACGACTACTAGTTCAGAACTTAGCTACCAGACGCCACCGCAGTCGGCTCTTGGCAACAAACGTAGGAACCTAAGAGCGTTGTTTACATTGTTAACCTATACAATTTAGCTTCACACAGGTGTAATTAGTGGAAGGTTCTTTAACATGCCATAAATCTATGACATGGGACCGCCGGCTTTACTTCCCCTCCGAAGGAAGGCATATTGAGGGATTTTTAACGACTTCGGCCAGATTTGAACCCACGACCTTGGACATAGAAGTTCAGCATGCTACCAACTACGCCACCGAAAGGGAATTTGATTTAAATCGACTATGCCCAAGATCGCGGGTTCAAATCCGGCCGAAGTCGTCGGATTTTTAAGAGCGTTAAAATCCTTCAATATGCCTTCCTTCGGAGGGGAAGTAAAGCCGTCGGGCCCATGTCATAGATTAATGGCATGTAAAAGAACCTACCACTACAATAGGTAGTGTGTAGCCAAAATTTGTTGGTTATTTGGTTAGAAACGCTCTATCAAGTTCCAACGTTCGCCGCTGGGTAAGTGACAGTGGGGTCTGATAATCAAAGTTGGAACTACTTGCAACTGAACTTGTTGGGGAGCCTACAGGCCTTCAATTGAAATGCCCTGCTATGGCCATTTGGCTGCAATTCAAATATAATAATTTAACTCGACTAACATGCCCTAAGCTTCGACTGCACACACACTAATACGGCCATCCCAATTAGAACGGGTTATCAGAGAGATTCTACACACACCCAAAGTACACGGGGCTGCATGACCGCGTTGTCGCAGCCCCTAAACTGAGGAACCAAAAAACCAAAAATGCTATTCACTTGTTACGTAATATTTTCCTTCCAGGAAAATTCCAATGTCCTCAGAACAATCGTATTTGGATAAACAACATGCTGTGCGAATAGGACGGGAGGGAATTTCTCTTAATGACTTTACATCGCTATGGCATTAGTCATTTTTTATTTTTCTTTGATCCGTGTTGAATATTAAACTAATATATACTTATCAGTTCATTGTTCCACCTATCAATACAACTTATTCTCATATATAATACTGTTACGGCTGTGAGTTTGTGTCATCACTCGCCGCATGAGTCACAACTGCCGCAGGGCTGGGCTGTGTCCTGCCTCCTGTATTGCGCGCGCCTTATGCAACAGGGCTACTAAGACAAAGGGATAGTCCAGAATATTCGTAACTGGACCAGCGATGGAAACCTCGAGAAGCCGTGAACCCTGGATGGATCTAGAAGCATTTATTGAGTCACCTGCCTGCTATATAAGTGCGACCTGTCTAGCAGTTGTCGTTGTTGTGTTTTACGAGCTAGTGTGAGCGATTATTCTGAGCGACAGAAGTGTGGTGACTTGCGAAACCTCTAGTGGAGCGGGGAAGTGAGACTCCTACAGAGGAACTGTGTTTTGAGCGAGTGTGCTTACTTAGTGCGAAGAGAAGTGATTGTGCTGCATTGTGAAACAGTGAGTGACAGAGCTAGTGCAGCTATTTCCATCCAGCGTACGGGGCACCTCATTACGAGGGATTAACTGTGGTCTGTTGACAAGTGAAAGGGGAAGTATTCTCGACTTGAGGAAACTGGAGTAAGGTAATAATTGCTATTTGCTGTTGAGTAGTGTATATTTCTGGCCACAATAAAGTTAATTATTTCTTTAAAGCAGTAATTGGTGTTGTGCTTCCTACCCACCGTAATCCAGTTAACAAAAGTGCCACTAGGGGGGTGGCACGTAACAATACACTAGTACATGTTTCGGTACGGTACGGCAAGATCTGAAATGATGAAAAGAAAATCTGGGAGAACAAGAGAACACGACCCACTAAACACTGATTGATCATTCCCCAAACTGGGTGAAACGGACAAGAAGAAGAGCAAGAAGAATAAGAAAAAAGAATAAGAAAAGGAAGTAATTCTTACGAAACATGCTTAATGACCTATTTTATAAGTAAAAAATCCACAGATGTTGGAAATTTTTATAATGTAAATGTCATGTGAAAGCTGATGGAGATCTAAATATAGTCCTCTCTTCTTCAGAAATTCTTTGTAGTCGTTTGGTATTGACCCTGTCCTGAAACCTCTTCATTTTATCTTTGGTTATATTCTTCGCGGATCCATCTGCAAGCAACCAATCTGTAATTTAGAACTCACGTAGGTCCTTCTCAGTCTTCTTAAACCAGTTCGGCTTGGGTTTCTTATTGCGGAAAAAGTCGAAGATTCTTTTAGTTATCATTTTCGGGTCCATTCTTACGATGTGGCCATAGAAGTCAATCCTCCTTTTCTTTATTATGTCGGCAATCTTTTCGGTTCTCCTATACAGGGTTTCATTGCTGATATGCGAGAGTTCGTTAGCCTATTATGGAATTTGGAACCTATAATTTTTCGTAGTATTTTCCTTTCTTTGATCTCCAACTTTTCCATTGGACCATATGTGTAGTTATGGACAGCGTTTCCACAGCGTACAGGGCTTCAGGCTTGACTACTGTATTATAATGTCTTATCTTGGCATTCCGGGAGAGTGACCTTTTGTTATAGGCGTCTTTTGTAAACTGACAGGCTGTTTCCATTTGGTTTCGTCTAGATTCCATTGCTTTTTTCTCAAGACCATTCAAACAGATCCACTCACCGAGGCATTTGAATTACTTATTAGAATAGACCTCATACATATTAGTCTTAAACTATACTTTAAAAGTTTCTGTCCTTGAGCATTATCGTTAGTCATGCGATCATGAGCCACGGGACCTCTTTTTTACGTGGAATCTGAACCACAGGTCATGGCATTTCGCTTCGAAAATCTCACATGCATTGACCGGGAATCGAACCCGGTCTACATTGGTGAGAGGCCAACAGTTTGACCGCTGCGCCACCACGCCCCCCTTGAGCATTATAGGACATAAACGTTTAAGCCATAGATTAAGAAAAAGACAACGGAAAAGGTGAAGTGAGAATCGAACCCACCGCTTCTCACTTTTACATCATGAGGATGGTAATTCTAGTAAAAAGTAATACTTATGAAACATGTTTAATGACGATATTAATAAGTTAATTTTTAAACACAGATATTGGGACATTTTTCATAATTTAAATGGATACTAAACATTTCAATTAATGTTACTGTAGATTAAAAATAGACTACTATTTCACAAAATGATAGAATTTCGAACTGTCGAAACTTGTAATGAATATACTATTATTCCGTTTCGTACAACATTTGAATTGAAGAACTTGTGCACGCGAGCACTTATTGACTCGTATGACGAGAGCATCACATTTCATTTAAAGAGCACCGGGGTGCTCGCGAGTACCAGGTTGAAAACGCATGTACTAGTGTATTTTATACGGAAAATAAGTTATATTGGAAGGTGGAACAACGAACTGGTAAGTATTATATAAATCGAAATCTTCTTTCTTCCACCCCCTTCTAAGGTCTCGGTGCGTACCGAGACTCATAACCTAAGCATTCTGGGTTTGATTCCCGGCTCTGAGGACTGAAGCGATGTACGCCCATCCTCATTAGGTAAAACTGAGAAGCAGTGGGTTCCATTCTCACGTCACCTACTCAAGAAGTGGTTTTCCGTTGTTTCTCACTTCTACTCCAGGTAAATGTCGGGATGGTTCTTAACTTAAAACCCCGACCGCTTCCTTTCCAACCCTAGCCTGGTTTGTTGGTTGGTTCCTTAGTTTAGGGGTTGCGACAACGCGGTCATGTAGCCCCGCGTACTTTGGGTGTGTGTAGAATTTGTCTGATAACCGTGTTAATTGTGATGGTTGTATTAGAGTGTGTTATTTGTGATTCAGGTAGAAGGACTGCAGACGATCAATTTTTCAAGTACAGTTCCTACTTTTGATACCAAACGCTACCGACCACAACACCTAGCTGCGGACTTGGCTACTAGATGCCATCGCAGCCAGCACCTGGCAACGAACATTGGAACTAATAAAGCGTTATCAAACTAACCTACAAATTTTAGCTTCCACAAGTGTAGTTAGTGGAAGGTTCCTTTTCATGCCATAAATCTATGGCATGGGACCGCCGGCTTTACTTCCTCTTCGAAGGAAGGCATACTGAGGGATTTTAACGCTCTTAACAAATTCGACGACTTCGGCCGGGTTTGAACCCACAATCTTGGGCATAGAAGCTCAGCATGCTATCAACTACGCCACCGAAGCCGCGAATAATCCTAGCCTGTACTACACACTAGTGGTGGTGATTGTTACTTCAAGGGCTGAGTATTGAGGTCATCTACTCACCACAAACACCACAGTAACACAGGTTATCAGACAAATTCAAGTATGCGAGACTGATGACCACAAAATTCAAACTCCACCCTTCAACAACAACAATTTAGCAATCTTATGAGCATATTTCCGGAAGTAAATTTGTGCATTTGTGTTACACAGTCAGTGCCGGATTAAGGTAAAATGAGACCCAAGTCCCTCAGGTTTTTGGAGCCCCTTTATTTTTTCAAATTGATTTTATTTTTAGCACCTGTATATTTAATAAAGTATATATAAGAGTTTTTTTTCTCAAGATGAATAATACACTTTTTATTAAATCATATATACAGTACATACATTTCAATTGAAACGATCATCGTTAATTGAAAACATTTCAGATGATATGATGAACAATCTAACAAATCATACTATATTCTTTTTTACTTCTGTAAATTATTTTTTTTTCTGCTTTGTTCGGTCAATGAAATCTTCTACAATGTCATCAACATCAATTTCCCGCAGAACATCTGACTCGATATACATTAAACTGAGCATGTCTAATCGTGCTTGTGACATGATACATCTTTGCGCACTTTTGATCCGTTTCAATTTTGAAAACGAGCGCTCCGCAGAACAATTCGTTATCAAGAGGGTCAGGAAAATGCGAAAAGCAATTTCAACGTTCGGAAAAACAGACTCAAGCTTGTCTCGAATAAGAATTTCGTAAAGTTCAGAATGAGTGAACTCAGTTTTTAAAGGACATTGTAATTTAATATAATGCTGAAACTGTCTCAGTTCTGGTTAAACATTTTCTGAATCTTCGGAATAAAATTTGGGGGGCCCCAGATAATTGGGGGCCCTAGGCCTGGGCCTAGTCGGGCCTAATGGGTAATCCAGCACTGTACACAGTACAGTAGTACCTTGCGTCATATACTAAGGCTAACTGACTTGCCAAGCGTCAAGAGCTTTAGACTCCTCTGTAGACGGTACCACCGCCGCTGGGAACCTTCATTCTCCCCGCTTGGTGGTGTTCTCTCGCTTGTTCTTGGCAATCGATCCGTGATATAAATATCTCAACTACATGAGACTGTCTGTTCACAAGTAACGGGGATGACAGATATATGAGTATTTCGTATTGTGATGAGCCGAAATACTATGACCTCCTGCCCTACAGCGGTCGTCCAAGTGGGACCGAGTTCTTCCTAACGTTACTTCACAGTCGAGAAGAAGATTATAGTCTTCAAGCTAATGTCGGGATAACAATCACCATCTTGGTATCCACACGATTGCATGTCGTTATTTACACATCGAAGAATACCGCCAGTTGGAAATTGCTTGTCACGGTAGGTGAGTGATTATCGTGTCGGACTACCAACCCCAAGCTTGCAGGTTCGCTCCTGGCCGTGGTAAGTGTTTTTTGAAAGGCGACAAAAATCACGGTACGCATGTCATACGTTGTTGGCATGTTAAAGAACCCATTTGAATTCAGTAAGTCGTGTTCATAATGGAAAAATTAATCTCGCGATTTTCCGCCACCACAAAAAGTAGCTCCTTTCTCTACTAGAAAGCGCTATAGTCTCAAGGAGCTTAGATATCTAATCTCTTTTACTTTCGTAGTGCTTCAAGGAACAACAAAATTCGACATGCAAGCTGCCCTCTTGGCACCCGGCACCGAGGCCATACGACATTATTATTAATTGGAAATTATGTTGTTGATGGTTCTTTAGGGGCTTTGCGACATCGTGGTAATTTAGTCCTTCAACCGTGGCTGTGTGTAGAATTTGTCCGATAACCTGTGTCACTGTTATGTCTGTAGCCTACTACTACTACTAATAATGTTAGGCCCTGTGGGTTTTACGTCCCTTTCAACTACTGCGGATTTTAGAGACGTTGGGGAGCTGGAATTTCCCCCGAAGGGCCAGTAGATCTACTGACACGCCTTCCTCACATTTAAGCACCCTCAAATGCCAACTGATTGCGCCGGGATTCAATCCCGCTGTCTTGGGCTCAGCAGGCGAGAACGTTACCGCTGAGCCAGTCTGTCTGTACTAGTGAGAATATTTTTAATCGAGGTAAGATTTGGGGGAAGCGGCCGTAGCCTTGAGCTAGGTACCATCCCAGCATTTTCCTGGGACAGAAGTGGGGGGGGGGGGGGAAACCACGGAAAACAACTGGAAAACCACTTCCTGGATGGCTGAGATGGGAATCGAACCCACATCTTCTCAGTTCTGCATGAATGGCTGCGTGGCGCAGCGGAAAAGTTCATGCCTGCTGTGACAAAGGTTGCAGGATCGAAACCTGGCCCATTCACTTGGCATTTGAGGGTGCGCAAATGCGAGGGAGCAGAGTCAGTAGGTTCACTGACACGTTATAGATCCCCTTCGGGGCAAAATTCCGCAACCTCGGCGTCTCTAAAAGCCACAGTAGTTAAAAGGGACTTAAAACCAATAGCATTATTATTATTATTAACATCCCAGTTCTGCCCCACGAGGCTGAGTAAAAACCCCGTTCCAGCCTAAAGATCAGAATTAAATTCATTGGCAGAGCCGAGGAATCGAATACGAACCTGAGGGATAACAGCCAAGCATGCTAACCACTGCGCCACGACGAGGACCCTATAATAATATAGGAGTATTGGCTTTTGCGGCCAAGTAATTAAACTCCAGGTTTTTGTTGCGTCTGTTGCGGAGAACCCCGAACTGTACCAAGTTGGGCTCATCAGCAGGCTTTTGGTGCACCCTGCTTGCACTCCGATATGATAGTTAACCTTGCTTTAGTAAGTTAATTATTGTTGTTTTAAGGAACGGGACTACGAGGTCATCTGCCCCTCTAACACAGATTAAAGAATACAAATTTGGACTTGAATTTAAAATTTTGAGGTGGACACCTAAATTTCAAAAGACCAAAAATTAATAAAACAAAAACAAAAAATTAAATAAAAAATAAAAATTATAAAAATAAACAAAAATTACGGAAAAACAAAACATTATCATTTAAAAACGAACAAGCCTTTGAGTCAATTTATACTGGAAAATTTAGATTGTTGGCCCTAACCCACTCTCACTTATAAATCGGATAACGCCAACAGCAGCCACCGCATCATCGGCTAAAATAAGTTTGAGTGTCATCTACAAACAAAAGTTTCTTCGTAAGTCAGCAAGATCCACACACTCGGTTAAAATGTGGGCCACGGTGAAAACGGCTCCACAGGTACAAAGTGGGGGATCTCCCCTTCTCATTAGGTACGAGTGGATGGATCTTGTATGAGCTATCCTTAGCCTACACAAAATGACGGACTCTCTCCGTGACCGGAAAGAGCTCCGCCACACGCGAGTAGTTCCCTTGAACGCTCTCAGTTTACTGGGCAGTGGGTCAGCTAGCCACTGACTCTCCCAAAATGCCAGAACTTGTAGGAGTAACTGAGAGCGAATATCTCTAGCGGTTACCTCCATTGGTCGAGATGGTAGAGATACCGCCTCTTTTGCAGCTGGGGGGCGTGGTGGCTCAGCGGTCTAGCTGTATGCCTCTCACCAAGGCGGCCCGGGTTCGATTCCCGGTCAATGCATGTGAGATTTTCGAAGTGAAATGCCATGTCCTGTGGTTCGGATTCCACGTAAAAAGGAGGTCCCGTGGCTCATAATCACAAGATTCACGGTCACGTAAAACTACAATCTTCCTTCCTTCCTTCCTTTCTTTTGCAGCTTGATCCGCTAACTCATTTCCCGCAATTCCTATGTGGCTTGGAAGCCACAGAAAGGTGATTTAGAGTGTCAGCGTGGCACAGCCCGGCTAGTAGGTCGTGGATTCGCTGCACTAGGGGGTGTTGCGGGAAACATGTAGCAATTGACTGCAACGAACTCAAAGAGTCGGTACACACGAGAAAATGGATTCGTGCATCCTGTAGTGCAAACTGCAGAGCTTCATAGATGGCGACGAGCTCCGCAATGAACACACTACAGGCCTCAGGTAAAGAGATCTTGGTATTTGAACCATCAATAACGTAAGCACAACCCACCTTCTCGTCCACCTTCGAATCATACGTGTAGAGAATGCCAGCGTCCGGAAATTGGTGAACTACTGTATGCTGTGGGACTGCCTCCGATAAACGGAGGCATCCGTGTTCACCTTAGGATCTCGGTGCAGATCTAACCGAATTTCCGGACGCGGGACTTGCTACGGAGACACCTCGCTAGATGTCCGGATCATACAGAGACCTACAGCCACTCCTACTTCAGTACACGAGCTATCACGTCTAATACCAACTGGCCGAGTGGCACGAGGCTGGTTGGCGTACCCCTGGTGGTATTGGGTACTGAAGAGAGCTTGATAGCTCGGGTGTTGCGGCATTTGACGCACATTGGCAGCATATGCTAAAAGCATATGTTTACGTCTATAATTTAGAGGTAGAACACCCGATTCGGCGAGTAGGGTGGGTATCGGGTGGTCCGGAAGGCACCAGTAGCTATCCTAACGCCACTATGGTAGATACTGTCTAGCATTTTCAAGGTTGCCGGCCTTGCTGAACCGTATGCCGCAGAACCATAGTCTAGCAGGGACAGGACGAGGGATTGGTAGAACCGTAGCAGCACCGCACGGTCAGCCCCCCACGTAGTGCCGCTAAGAAACTTGAGCATGTTCAGTTTCCTGGGACACGTCGGTTTTAGTTGCCGTATATGGTGCTGCCAAGTTAATTTGCTGTCACAATGGAGCCCCAGGAAGCGATAAGTGTCAACCAACGGCAACGCAGCATCCTTAAGATGTAGTTCAGGGTGTAAATGTAGCCTCCGGAGCCGACAAAAATGGACGACGGAGGTTTTCGCTGCTGAAAAACGAAAACCCCGGTCGTGAGCCCACCTGTCAACCCAGTTGATAGCTAGCTGCAATTGCCGTTCCACGACTGCCATACTTTCAGAGCTGTAATGTAGAGCTAATTCAAACAGGCAAATTTCGGAGGTCAATCACCACTTCCAGTATCTCAACAAAATATCACATAGACTACAATTAACAAATACTGACGAGTTGCATTATCTCAACTAATACTGCAACTAAGTAAGTGTACATATTGTAAATATGTTCACCCATATTTTCAGACATAGAATTTATAGTCTAAGTGTAATGGATCTGATGACGATCGAAATTGGTCATCCAAGTGTGTTTATTAATCTCATGTAATACTTTTCAGGATTAGGGCACAACCCATCTCATTTGGGTACAATTGTGTTGACCGACTGAAACGCACCAAACTTTTGTCTACACACACACTTCTGCGGACATCAAACTAATACAAGTTATCAGGAAAATTCTACACACGCCCAAGTAGACGGGGCTGTATTACCACGATGTCGCAAGCTTCAAAAACCTAATCACAAAGAAACTTGGTACAGAAAACTAACACAAAACCTCAATATCCTGACGAAGAAAAAACATTTTGTTGTTAATAATTCACTTTTAGGGGCTTCGGACATCTTGGTTATAAGCCCCGTGTAGTTGGGTAAGTGTTGAATTTGTCTGATAACCTGTATTTATGTGGTGACTGTAGTAGTGTGCATGGTTTTATTAACAAGAGGGATGAGATACGTGTCCCGGGACTTAAAATAAGCTAGCCTACTATCAAGGCATTTGCTTGGAGGGAGCGTGGAAAAAACACTCAATATAGCCGTTGTCAACGCCAGCATTCGAACCTACGATCTCCAGGCTTGCTGCAGTTGCCCACGCGATCATGGTGAACGATTTAACGAGTACGGCTACGCCACGGGACTAAGAAAAAACAACACGGGACTAAGAAAAAACAAAAGAACATTCTTCAAAAATGTATCTCGAATTCCAATTCCTAAACCAATCGCCTGGAATATCATAAGGATAAAATCGGCAGTTACCTTAAAAAAACAAAATATACTGATAGGAGAGAGCGAAGTTTGTGATGTTTGCTTACTACTCTCCCGTATTTCCCGGGATCTCCCGTATTTGACCCTAGTTTTGCACGATCTCCCGGTTCCCGTATTTTCAGTCTCTTTGGGTGAATTTATCCACGTATTTTTTTTTTTCGTCAAGTAAAATCATTCAGTTTCAATCATTTAAATTTTGCACGCTCGGTCGAAATTCGTTTAAACGTTCGAGAGCAGACGCGGTAGATTCTATATCGAGTTTTCCATCGATTATCTCGTTTAGAAATGACCAACCAATGAGTTTAAATCTCATTAAAACTCAGCAATTCTTCTAGGTTTGTGCCGTGTCTTGATGGGGGTTCGCCCAGGACATCAAGCTGGCTCATCGGCGGGCTCTTGGTGTCCCCGCCCGGACCCCCACAGGAATATCGAACTGCGCGATACCTCCCTTTATATAGAGTGCAACTGCACTCCTTGACTGCGACAACCAAAAGCTCAAGCAGCCTCTACCTCCCTATGAAAGCTTCCAAAAAGATGGTGTATTGGCTTTCACGGCCGGTGAATTAAAACTCAGCAATTCTTCTAGGTTTGTGCCGTGTCTTGTGTGAGGTTTCGCCTAGGACACCAAGCTGGCTCATCCTGTGGGGGTCCGGGCGGGGGCACCAAGAGCCCGCCGATGAGCCAGCTTGTTGTCCTAGGCGAAACCCCACACAAGACACGGCACAAACCTAGAAGAATTGCTGAGTTTTAATTCACCGGCCGTGAAAGCCAATATACCATCTTTTTAAATCTCATTGTCTGTTAAACCAATGAACGCCTACTTACTTCCTTTCGTTCGTTCTTTGTGCTCAGCTGAAGGTACTTTGGCGTGATTTGTTTTCAGCGGTTTTTGGTTTTACTCAACATCACCTGTGAGACGCATAGGGGCAAGAGTTAATAATACAATAATGGTCAGTAATGACGAAGCTAAAACGTCTCCAAAAAAGAAAATGAAGTATATGTGTAAATTTTAGAATTAGCAAAATGTGATGGCAAACTATTGTCTGAAGAAAAATCTGTTACAAAATACTGTATATGTAAGTCTTCTTAAAGTACAAAATGAAGTTATTTTTAATTGTATTTACAAACACTGCATTGCTTTTTTTTTTGTCGTGTTCTACATTTCCCTTATTTTTGGTCAAGATATACAAATCTCCCTTATTTTCTTCACAAATAGTTGGTCACCCTAGTAAGAACACTGGTTTGACCAATAACTATGGTGTCTGAATTAGAATTGGTTACGAAGTTTTTACAAATTTTCATTATTTTGGATAATACTGTATGCGGCTACTTTAACCAGAAATACTGTCCACCATCACCAAGCGCAAACTTAAGTATCGTACGTAAGACAAATTACGCGAAATAAATTCAAAATCGCTACATCAGAAAGCAGAGCGCTTAGTGCTGCCAAAAGGAGCATACTGGGACATCGTAAGATCGCTTCGTTCTGATCTACGGTCAGTAATTGGAAGATATGGGAGCACGAGAAAACAATAGCACACGATGCTTCAACAAGAACAATGCTGTCTTAGGTATGCATATTCTTTAATTACATCAATTTAGAAGGGGACGTTGGTCTCCTTTAAACCATGCGAGTGGGATTTGATTGCTGAGGAGACCGTTCTCCACCCATGGAACATAACTTCTCGCTGCTCCAAACAGAACATGTCTTAGCAATAGCTGGAAGTTTTATTTTTGACTTTACGAGAAAAGCAATTTTAGCCTATTTACATTTATGATAAAAAAATATGCTGATGAGATCACCTTTTGTCCGTGTGTTTACGTGTGCGTATGTGTGCGTGTCCCCAATGAAATCTAAACGGCGAAAGCGATTTCAATGAAACTCGGTAAGTGCATACTAGTAACTCGTCTGAACTCGACCGTGCTTTTCAAATTTTAATACGTTTCACCAATCCAACATGGCGGCCGCGCGAAATATTTCTCCGCAACAGTAACAGATATCACCCTGAAATTTTGTACGATACTACTAAAAGTTCATCTATGTGACTTTCATAAACCTGTTTACCAAACGAACATGGCTGTCAAGCGAAGTTGAAACATTTAAATAGACGTTTATCGTGATTTAACCATTCGAGCGCAATGAAATTTGGTACAGCGAATGTTTATACACATTGTAATGCACTAACATCTAATCTAGTTCAATTGTTTACATAACCTCAAGATGGAGGCTCTGCAAAATTTTGAAATTAAGTTTTTATTTCTTGTGTCCTGATCATGCGATCAAAGTAAACGTTTGAATAATGAACCTACGCAATAATCTTCATTTAATAGTATATAACTGTACGCCCTACACATATACCAATCCAGCATGGCAACCATCCGAAATATTTAGACGATTTCCAATATCTACGAATCTATCACAGCAATCAAACTGAAATTTTGTACGTTGATAGAGCATGCACAAAACCAACATCGCAGCGACGCGAAATTTAAATATATAAATGGATTTTTCTCGCGACTTTTCACCCGAGCGATTTGAAACTTGGCAGGGTATAGATATACGTATCTTCATACAAACCTCAATATACTGACGTCTAATTTAATGGAATTATAAGAGAAGTTAAAAATGGCGGCTGTCTATTTATTTTTTTAAATCTCTTTTTCATTTCTCGTGTCCTAAGTAAGACCAGTAGGATGTATGAAAATAGGCTATTTAGTTCTTCGCGGAACTACTTGTATTTAATGGTTATGAATGTTTAAATATATTGTTCCATATTCTAACAATTAACATCAAGTGGACGCAAAATATAATCGCCAGTTTTAGAGAGTGTTAACAATATCCTCGGTTTCAGAAGTTTGCGCTGAGTTTTAAGAAATCGTCTTTTGAAATTTAATGTTATGTGTACACAATAAAATGTATAAATTTTAGTCGACATTTTTGTTTACAGGGCGATTCTTAGGGGTAATCGGTTATCGTGTTACACAAACAGCAATGACATGCTTCTCATCGGAGAAATCGAGTAATGTTTTCGTAACTCAAGGTTCGTTGTTGTTGTTGCTATTGATTCGTTTATGGACTTTGCGTCCCGATCATATAACCCTGTGTACTTGGTTGTTGTTATTTTTTCATTTGAGAAGCTTGGAAATCGTGGTCTTTCAACCTCTGTACTTGGGTGTGTGCAGAATTTTATCTCATAACCTGTCTTATTGAGATGGCTGTGTATTTGTAATTCAGGTGAGGATTGGTAAGTAGGCGGCCGTGTCGTCAAGTTAGGAACGATCCCGACATTTGTCCGGAATAGAAATGGGAAACAATGAAAAACCACTTCCAAGATAACTAAGGTTGGAATCGAACCCACCTATCCTCACGAGCCTGAGGCGTGTACTTGTGTGTGTGTGTGTGGAATCTGTTTGATAACATGTGTCATTGTGATGGATGTAATACAATGCGTATTATTAATTGGGGCTACGATTTGGGTAGACCGTGGCCTGGATTAGAAGTGGGGAAGCCACGGAAAACCATTCTAGGACGACTGAGATTGGAATCGAACCCACCTCTTATCAGTTTTGCCTCACGAGGCTAAGTGCACCCCGTTCCAGCCCTCAGGTCAGTTTCTAAAATCCCTGACGGAGCCGTGAATCGAACCCGGGTCAGAGGCAGGCGTGCTACCTCGACACCACAGGGACGGCTCCGTTTATAGTAGTATAATATGAATTTTTAGTCCATAATTTTTAAAAGTAAATTTGAAGATATTGTTTATTCTTAGCTCTAGTTCAGGGTTACCCAAACTTTTTCTGACCATCGCCCACTTTCAAGATTTATATATTTTTTTCGCCCACCTCATTTCAAAAAACGCACAAATCTTAAAATTACTAACACATACATTCAAATACCTACATATACATAAGTTGAGAACTGAGGATTATTACGAACATTTTTCTCTTAATAAATACATCATGTTTATTTATGTATAATTATGTACATTAAACATTTGCAAATAATAGGTCTAAAAAGGAATAACAACCAATGAAATGAATTAAAGAAAAAATAAATTAAACATGAATTTTTATATCTAATTAATTAAACAACATGAATACCTATGTCTAATTAGGTAATTTGATAAATTACTGTAGTTGCAAATAGATTAAAATGGAAACATAATTTGGTATATTTAAATTACATGTTTGCATTTTTATTTTATTCCCTGTTTTTATAGGCAAAAACTTCTTGGTCATATTGTATATATAAAAAACTTAATCATTTTCCCACCATTTTATTCAAATCGCCCATCGAATTCGCATTCTGTCAGTTTCGCCCACTTGCGTGCTAAAATCGCCCACTACTAGGCGAATTCGCCCAGTTTGGGAATCTCTGCGTCTAGTTGAGTGAAAGAAATCCTACCTACAAGAAAATTCAAATATTTTCAGCACCTTTCAGCTTACATCTTATTGTTTGGTTATTTACTGCCAGCAAAGTGGGAATAAATCTCTTATTATTTACAAGAATCCTATATTCCAAATAAACAAAGTTAACTAAACAGGCTAGACTGTGAAAATCACCTCTGACATCCTCGGTTTTATTGAATTTGAATAATTAACATATTTAAGGGGAGCAAATATTGCCTAAAATTGACTAAGAGTCTGAAGTTCTCGGTGATATAAGGTGCATTCAAAAAGTAACGAGCCGGAGGCTGTAATGCGCAAACTTGTGACGACATCGGCTAATCGTGGCGTGTGTAACGAGGTGTGGTTCCGACCAGAGCGTGGAAGGTCACAGCCCGTCGCTAGAGGGCACGCGTGCACGTCACGTGACGATACAAAGCGAGCAGCAGCATGCATCAATCGTCCAATGCTGCCAGTCGCATTGCAAACAGTGACATGGAGGCGTCAAACGAAGGGCAAAGAGGTGTTGTTCGGTTTCTGACAGCGAAAGGAGTAGGGGGAACGGACATTCATCGCCGAATGTCACAAGTGTACGGCGAACACTGCATGTCCCTTGCAAGGGTCAAGGCGTGGCACAAGTGCTTCAGGGAAGAACGGGTGTCGTTAGCCGATGATGCCTAGTCTGGGGCAGCCCCCTGCATTACCGATGACAACGTCCAGCTGGTTGATGCACTCATTACCCAGGACCGCCGAGTGACAGTGAACGCCATAGCCGCCGTGGTCGGATTGAGCGTCGGAAGTGTGCACACCATCATGAAGGAACGACTGCACTTGCGGAAAAGGTGTGCCCAATGGGTGCCCCACAGTCTTCAACCACACCAGGAAGCATGTCGAATGGCCCACTGTCTTGGTCTTGGTTGGACGATTGATGCATGCTGCTGCTCGCTTTGTATCGTCACGTGATGTGCACGTGTGCCCCCTAGCGACGCGCTGTGACCTTCCACGCTCTAGTCGGAACCACACCTCGTTACATACGCCACGATTAGCCGATGTCGTCACCGGTTTGCGCATTACAGCCTCCGGCTCGTTACTTTTTGAACGCACCTTATAATTTGATAAAAGACTTATTAATATGTAAAATATTTACACTTTCCTTGCAATCACATTTTTTTACTAAAAATTAGGTATTAACTTTAAGCTTTGCGCAGTTTATGTCAGCTTTTGCTATGCATTAAACATAAAAACCTATTTAAAAACCTTTTCTAACTATTAAAAATAAAATAAAAAATGTTTTTGAAAACCAAAAATGACAATTTTAAAAACCTAAATATCCGGTCCCGAGTAATTACTGCGGTTTTTAGAAACGCAGCGGTGCCAGAATTTTGCCCCGAAGGGGATCCTTAATGTGCCAGTAAATCTACTAGCACGCACCCTCAAATTCTAACTGACTGCGCAAGGAATCGATCCCACAACCTTGGACATAGCAAGCAAGAACGTTACCACTGCACCAAGCAGCCAGTGAAATACAAAATGAACATAAGAGTTAAATGTTTTGAGTTTAATATCTCACAGAGTCTCCTCTTGCCAACTTCTAGCTCTCGCAGTGAAGAAGCGCAGGTACGCTTCATAAAAAGGGAGGTAGCGCGCAGTTCGCTATTCATGTGGGGGTCCGGGCGCGGACACCAAGAGCCCGCTGATGTGCCAGCTGGTGTGCTAGGCAAAACCCCTCACAAGACACGGCACAAACCTAGGGAGATTGCTGAGTTTTAATTCACTGGCCGTGAAACCAATATACCATCTTTTTGGAAGACTTCATAGGGAGGTTATGGCTGTTTGAGCTTTTAGTTCTCGCAGTAAAGAGGTGCAGGTGCGCTTCATAAAGAGGGAGGTAGCACACAGTTCGCTACTCTTGTGGGGGCCGGGCGCGGACACCAAGAGCCCGCTGATGAGCCAGCTTGGTGTCCTAGGCGAAACCCCACACAAGACACGGCACAAACCTAGAAAGATTGCTGAGTTTTAATTCACAGGCCATGAAACCAATACATCAACTTTGTTGTTGTTAATTCCAATTATGGGCTTGGGACATATTTTTTCATCAGCCCCGTGTACTTGGGCATGTGTTCAATTTGTCTGACAACCTGTGTTTCTGTAATCAGTAGGGACTGGATTTTTAGGTTTTCCTAAAACATAACATAGGTTTGTTTAGGTTTATAATAGGTAGAATAAGTTTTAAAATAGGTTTTTATGGTTAAAGTGCTTGCCACGGTGGGTGAGTGGTTATAGTGTCGGACTACCAACCCCCAAGATTGCAGTTTCGCTCCTGGCCATGGTAAGTGATATTTTTTTTTGAAAGGCGACAAAAATCACGACACTCATGTCATACGTTGTTGGCATGTTAAAGAACCCATTTGAATTCAGTAGGTCGTGTTCAATGGCAAAATTAATCTCGGGATTTTCCGCCATCACAAAGTTCCTCCATTCTCTACTTGAAAGCGCTGTAGTGTCAAGGAGTTTGGATATCTAATCTCCTTGACTTTCATAGCGTTCAAAAGAACGACGAAATTCGACATGCAAGCTACCCTCTGGGTGTCAATTAACAAAGCTTGCACCAGGCACCCGAGGCCATACGATATTATTATTATGGTTAAAGTGTAGCAAAAGTTGAAATAAACTGCGCAAAGCTTACCGTTGATGCCTAATTATTAATAGAAAATATGATTGCAACGAGAGTTTACATACATAATTATACGTCTTTTTTATCAAATGATCACCGAGAACTTCACACTTTTAGGCAATATTTGCTCTCCTTAAATATGTTAATTATTCAAATTCAATAAAACCAAGTATGTCAGAGGTATTTATTTAGCGTATGGCAATAACAAAACTGAATTACGACATAATAAATACACACAATTAATTTAACTAAGTCATTAAATTTATAATTTAATATCTAAATTCTCTATCCATTGAAGGGCTCTGCCACTTCATAGAAATCGTTAAGATTTCCAGGGTACGCTCGACGGCTGCAACTTGATATAATGTGTTGGATGGTCTGATGTTCACTGCCACAATCACATTGGGGAGATGGGACCTTTCCCCAGCGGTGAAGACTCTCTGCGCAGATGCCATGGTCTGTTCGAATCCTGTTAATATATTGTCTTCCATGCATGTCGTGCCTGGCGGCTTTGTGGTAGTTCTTATTAGAGTCTGATGTTCGACGTTATTAGTTCTACTCCACATTTCCGACCACTTCTTGTTCATGTTAAAGTCCATTTCTTGTAACGATTCTGCCAATATTATGAATGGCCGCCTAGATTTTAATCTACTCCTTTTAAGCATAGGAACGTCAGAGTGAATTGGGAGCTGTGGATTTTTAATCAATTTTTCATATTCCTTGAGAAGGGCATTCTGTCTTCGCAAATCTGGTGGAGCAATATGACTTAAAGGTGGTAGCCATTGTAGAGGAGTAGATCTAATGCATCCTGTTATTGTCCTCATTGCTGTATATAGTTGAACATCAATTTTCCTCACAATAGGGCTATTAAGCCATACTGGGGCGCAATATTCAGCAGAGTAGACAAGACCTAAGGAAGAGCATCTTAAAGTTGTAGCTGTTGCACCCCATGAACTTCCACTCAACTTCTGTATGATGTTATTACGTGAGCTCAACTTTGCAGCGATGTTTTCTATGTGTTTCTTGTAGGATAAAGTTCTATCAAGAGTAACACCTACATATTTTGGGTAGATTTGATGGTGAAGGACTTGATTTTCACACTCTAACCAGTTTAATTAACTTTGTTTATTTAGAATATAGGAAACTTGGAAACAATAAGAGATGTATTCCCACTTTTCTGACTATAAATAACTAAACGATAAGATATAAGCTGAAAAGTGCTGAACATATTTGAATTTTCTGGCAGGTAGGATTTTTCTCAATCAACTAGAGCTAGGAATAAACACTATCTTATGGTTTACTTTTAAAAATTATGAATTAAAAATTCATATATAAAACAATAAATGGAACAAACTGCAATTAGGTATGTTTAGGTACTCTCATATCATCTAGGTTCTTTTAGGCACTACAGAATTCATGAATATGAGCTCTTTTGAGCCTGATTCAGAAAAGTATTACAAAGTATTTTTGTGTTTAGAATGAAGGAAAAAAATAGGTAACAATCTAAGAATCCGGTCCCTAGTAATGACCGTAGTACCCGTATTGTGTGTAAGTGTAATTATTAGGGTTGGGGATGGGGTAGGTGCCCTGGGACTTTAAATAAGGTAATATCCCGACATTTGCCTGGGATGTGGAAATACCACACTCAGGATAGCCGCTGTCAGCGCCATGAATCAAATCTCCGATCTCTGGACTTGCTGCAGCTGCCCTTGCGGCCATGGTGCACGATATAACGCGCATGGCTACGCTGCGGGGTAGATGTGAAACCAGGCTTAACGTTATTATAAAAGAAGGATTATTATTTAGTATTTAGCGTATGGCTTTTAGTACCGGGAGTGTCCGAGGACATATTCGGCTCGCCAGAGGCTGTAGCTGCTTCAATGCGGACACTCATGGGGTGAGATACAAGTTCCGTTCAATTTCAAGTAGTTCCAACTTTCGCTACCAGATGTCACTGATACCTAGTAGTGAACGTTGGAACTTTGATAGAGCATTTCAACGAAATCTAACTTGCAAATTTAGCTTCACATACGTTTAATTACTGGAAGGTTCTTTCACATGCCATAAATATATGACATGGGACCACCGGCTTTACTTCTCCGAATGAAGGCATACTTAAGGATTTTAACGCTCTTAGAAAATCCAACGGCTTTGGCCGGGTTTGAATCCGCGATCTTGGGCATAGAAGCTCAGCATGCTACCGACTACGCCACCGAAGCCGCTATAAAAAAGGATGACAAAGAGGAAGAAGAATAAACGTCAAAACGTGTGGAGCAGCAGTAGCTCAGTTCTGATGGCTCTAGACGTAAACATAGTGGCGTCTCTAGGCAAACTGAACATTCCCAAAGTTAATACCAGTACGCTGCTGGGCGATGAGGTGTGAGCAAAGAGCTGTCACTTAAAGAATGCTGCTATGTGCAGGGTCCTCAAGTAGAGTTACTCTCGGTCCTGATTTGGGCAGTCCATTCCGTCCATTCTTTTGTGTGAATGTGCGTGAGTGGAAACGCCCACTTAGACAAGGGCTGGATCCGTCAGCATTTAAATAATAATGTATATACGAAGTACATCCAGAAAGTAAGTTCCGTTTGGTAATAACATTAAATTGTGTACAGATACAGAAAAATTATTTATTGTACAAAATTCTACAACCCTTAAACTACTTTTCCACATAACTGCCGAAATGTTGCAGGCATTCGTCGTAGCGTGGCACGAGTTTTTGTATACCTTCTTCATAGACGTGTGCCGCCTGTGTCCTTCAACTAGTTGTACGTTCCGCTGCAGCGCAGTTCCGCATATGCGCGGCAGACGCTCTGTATCAAGGAGAAGAAACGTGCGCCATTTGGAGAGCGCTGTCAGCCACGTACGCGTTGTTGTGCATGTTTACTCGTACAATGTTGGTGTTGATTGAAAATCCCGCCGCTTGTGAAATCAGATCTGTGATTCGTTTTCTGAATGCTAGGAAAGTGAAACCAATTGAAATTTATCGGCAAATTTGCGAAGTGTATGGACAAAATGCGATGAGTGATTCAATGGTGAGAAGATGGGTCCGACAGTTCAATGAAGGACGTAGTGAAGTGCACGATAAAGAACGAAGTGGGCGTCCATCTTTGGTTACAGAAGAACTGGTTCACGCGATTGATGACAAGATCCGGGAAAACCGCAGGTTTACAATTAGTGCTCTCGCTATGGAATTTCCCCAAATCACACGATCACTAATTCATGAAATTGTTACCGAAAAACTGAACTTTCGTAAACTTTGCCGACGTTGGGTACCAAAGATTCTTACGGAGCAACACAAAACAAAACGGATGGGTAGTGCACTTCAGTTTTTGACCCGTTACAATGAAGGCGGCGAAGAATTTCTGACACAGTCACAGGAGATGAAACTTGGGTTTCTTACGACACCCCTGAAAGTAAGCGGCAATCAATGGAATGGAGGCACACTTCATCCCCAGTAAAGGTTAAGCCGAAACAAATCTTGACACCTCGGAAAATGATGTGCACAGTGTTCTGGGACTGGAAAGGCATCTTACTCATTGATTTCTTACCGCGTGGTCAGACAATCAACGCAGATGCTTACTGCGAGACACTTAGGAAATTGCGCCGCGCAATACAGAATAAGCGCCGAGGGTTGCTGTCAAAAGGTGTTGTTTTTCATAACGACAACGCACGACCACACACTGCAAATGTGACGAAAAACCTCCTACAGGGATTTGGCTGGGACGTGTTTGACCACCCTCCGTACAGCCCTGACCTCGCTCCTAGCGACTTTCATCTGTTCACACATCTCAAGTCTTTCCTTGGCGGTCAACACTTCAACAATAACGACGAGCTGAAAGAAGATGTTTCCAACTGGTTGAAGACACAGGCGGCAAACTTCTATGAAGAAGGTATCCAAAAACTTGTGCCACGCTATGACAAATGCCAGCAAAAGTTCGGCAGTTATGTGGAAAGGTAGTTTAAGAGGCGTAGAATGTTGTGCAATAAATAATTTTTCTGTATCTGTACACAATTTAATTTGATTATCAAACGGAACTTACTTTCTGGACGTGCCTCGTATTTCTACCCTTTAATACATCCCTCCCCTTTTTAATAGACCCAGGCAGGAATCAGGCAGGTGCCTCGGGACTTGAAGTTAGGTACGACCCCGGCATTTGCCTGGAGGTAGTGCAGAAAAATCGCACTCAGGATAGCACCGTCAGCACCAAGATTTGAATCTCCGAACTTTCTACAGCCGCCCTCGCGGCCGTGGTGCACTATTTAACGAGCACGGCTATGCCGCGCGACTAGACACTACTGAAATACAAAGCAAGCATGTAGTTTTGCATAACCTACTGTGCCTTCCACGATAAACCAGGGGTTGGGTATCGATCCACACAACCCATAATCAAGAACGATAATTATCTTCCCCTCGTACCAAGCGAGCTCAGGAACTGAACGCGTTCGAAGTACTTCTACTTCTCGGTTACAGATCCACCATTAAAACATAACCTATACAGTGTTGGAGTAAAAGACGGATTATGAAACAACTCCAATACCAGAATTTTTACGCAGGAAACGCATACAATTCATTGGGATCCTGAGAGAAACACCCAACCAGACAAATCTACTAGGCATATAGCATAATGTGCCATGATACGTGGTACGTCCAGAAAATAAGTTTTGTTTGGTACGGTAATAAAAACAAGTGCAGGTACAAACTATTTATAGCGAAACAAACTGCAAATCGTCAACTACCTTTCCGCATAGCTCCCACCATTTTGGAGGCACTTGTCATAGCTAGAGCCCTGCGCGGAAAAATTAAACGTTACCCGCATCCACCCCACATCCGCACGACTGTTGACCGCATCCGCCCCGCATCCACATGACTTTTATCCGCATCCTCCCCACATCCGCACAACTGTTAACCGCATCCGCCCCGCATCCGCATGACTTTTATCCGCATCCACCCCACATCCGCACGACTGTTATTCGCATCCGCCCCGCATCCACATAACTTTTATCCGCATCCACCCCACATCCGCACGACTGTTATCCGCATCAGCACGACTGTTATCCGCATCCGCATGACTTTTATCCGCATCTGCACGTTTGTTATCCGAATCTACAGGCATTACAAGAATAGTTTTAATTAGACAGGCTAAAGCATACGGTATAAAGTATTGAAGCAACACATTTAGACATTTGAGCAGAAAGTGGTTCCCCTAGGCTATGTGTGCCATGAACTATGTTTAAAATGAATGTTATACAGTCAGAATTGCAACGCTTTACATTCGGAGTGTTAATTATTCTTAATGACATAATTTGAATGAGATTAGCTTAAATCATCTTACATTTGTCATGGAAAAATATGTGGTGTAAACATCCGGGTCGTAGTAATGATAATATTCATTAACTTCGGATTGTATTCTAAACACTATCCGGAAATTAACTCCAAACATTGTCCACAGCTTATCCGCTATCCACACAACCATGCAAACTCTATCCGCATGGCGAAAAATTTTCCGAATATCCGCGGGTGCCTGCATCCGCGCAGGGCTTTAGTCACTCATGGCGTGGCACAAGTTTTTGTAAGCCTTCTTCATAAAACCGGAGATAGAGTTGTTCACTAACGGACAATGGACGGACACTTCGTCCGTCATCCTGCACTTGATCACGCCCTTCATTGAACTGTCGGATCCATCTATTTACCATTGATTCACTCATCGCATTTTCTCCGTACACTTCACGAAACTGTCGATGAATGTTTAGTGTTCTTTGCATTAAAACAACGAATGACAGATCCAATCTCACAATCGGCGGGATTTTCAATCAATCTCGCCATTCTAATCAAGCATTATAAAACGTAACAACAGACAGTGATCTCAAAATGGCATCATCTTCTTCTCCTTGGCCCAGAGAAATCACCACGCATGCACCAAGCTGCGATTGCAGCGATGCCGGAGCAACGTATAAAAACGGAACTTACTTTCTGGACGTGCCTAGTCTGTACGAAGACGTGCAATCCCTTCTACATACGAAACATAAAATTGGTCTAGTGTAACAGTTAAGGCTTTAACGACCGGCGTCATAATAAATGAACAAGTTTTTCCTACTTGTTGGCAGTGGTCAAATAGGGTTTGAATTTCTCAAAGTTTCATCAGACACCGTGTCCGGCATGTTCAGGACGATCTCTGTCGGATCTAGAAATTGTCCTAAAAAACTGTCTTTCTATGCTCTAAGAACCCATCAACAACGTGTAGTGATAGCTACTTTCTCAAAAGGACTATGTTAGTCACTCTCTCATCACCATATTTCTGAAACCTCTGAACCTGAAACCTTATAATTTTGCATGGAGGCTAATTTAAGTTCGGTTGGTTGGTTCCTCAGTTTAGGAGCTGCGACAACGCAGTCATGTAGCCCCGTGTACCTTGGGTGTGTGTAGAATCTGTCTGATAACCTGTGTTAATTGCGATGGCTGTATTAGTGTGTGTATCTGTTTTTTAATTCAAGTAAGGACTGCAAATTTGAATTTTTCAAATAGTTCCTACTTTTGCCGCCAAACGCCACTGTCAACGACTACTAGGCCTAGTTCAGAACTTAGCTACTAGACGCCACCACAGTCTGCTCTTGGCAACGAACGTAGGAACCTAAGAGCGTTGTTTACATTCTTAACCTATACAATTTAGCTTCACACAGGTGTAATTAGTGGAAGGTTCTTTAACATGCCATAAATCTATGACATGGGACCGCCGCCTTTACTTCCCCTCCGAAGGAAGGCCTACTGAGGGATTTTAACGCTCTTAAAAATCCAACTGCTTCAGCTGGGTTTGAACCCGCTATCTTGGGCATAGAAGCTCAGCATGCTCCATGCTACCAGCTACACCACCGAAGCCGCTAATTTAAGTTCATACTGTATGTAAGGAATGAGATTTCTAAAGGGTGAAAAATAGGAGTTAAACAAGTAGACTTTGCGCCACTAACATGAAACGAGTGCTCATTGATAAAATCGAACTGACGGTGGTGTGGGGGTCTTGGGGTGAGAAACGCGAAGTGTGGGGGTCTTGGGGTGAGAAACGCAAAGTGAGGGGGTCTTGGGGTGAGAAACGCAAAGTGTGGGGGTCTTGGGGTGAGAAACGCGAAGATATGTCAACATTCTCCGGAAGTCACAACATGATACCCTTTGCAATAAGGAAATCTACCTTATAATTAAGTTCATCAGCCGTTTGCTTGTCACGGTGGGTGAGTGGTTAACGTGTCGGATTACTAACCCCAAGCTTGCAGGTTCAACCTTGGCCGTGGTAAGTGATTTTTGAAAGGCGGCAAAAATACGATACGCATGTCATACGATGTTGGCATGTTAAAGAACCCATTTGAATTCAGTAGGCCGTGTTCATAATGGCAAAATTAGTCTCGGGAGTTTCCGCCAACACAAAGTTCCTCATTTCTCTACTAGAAAGTGCTCTAGTGTTCAAGGAGCTTAGATTGTAACGTGTTTTTCGTGGGGATTTTATGCAACTGGCATAAGTCAGTAGGAAGACATTCTATATTTATTTACGCGGCAAATTGTTCAGCCAAGAGAATTTTTCATGTTAATTTATTATTATTATTAATTTATTATAATTATTATTTAGATATTTTCGGAGCATTTTATAAAAATTATTAGCATTCAGATAGGTTTTCTATGTCTTAGAAAACGCTATCATGCAAATTATTACGAACGACGATATCATAGAAAATTATCTGATTACGGAATTTTACGGAGTTTTTGTCAGTTAGGGTATTTGAGAGAGATGACTCACTGGGAATTCAAATACAAGCTGATTCCTGTCGAGAAGAATTACGCAAGCGGGCTCGCATCGTCCAGGAAAGGCGAATTGTTGAAACGGAACCCTCCCGCCGAGTGTAATGACCCAGAGGAGGGGAAGATAGCGCGGCGTGCTCAGCCAATCAATGAGGACTACGTAAGCTAGTAGACGGCTCCGGAGTGGGGAGCCAACGTGTGCATATATCGTTCGACGCGCCGTCGAAGGAGGACAATCTGTGAAATACTTGACGAGTATGTTGTACGCGGGAATCGCTCCGATGTTCCGTGGATTGGAGGACTAACTTTTGTAAAACTTAACCAGTGTGGTTATACGAGTGTTTGGGTCCGATGTACGGACCATAGAATTATCTAATCTACCAGTATATCATCAAACATCGACGAAGATGACGACATCCAGGAGACTGTGGGAAGCTCACAGCATCATCAAGTACGAGGGAAATGCTTTGGCAATTTCCAGTGGTAAGCGCAAATGACGCAGAAATACGCAATCTCTCATTTTCTTTGTTTTACATTTCATATTTCAGTAACTTCATAGCTTAGAAATAAGAGTAAAATCAATTTATCAAACTCTGTTTTCACGTAATTTTCTATCGGTAATATTCAAATCGCAACGCTCCAATTTAAATTTTATACTTATTATTATTATTAATTTTGCTATACTTGTTTTATATAATAAATTCATTTCTTTTACAATGCAATCTTTGCTTTCAGTAGGTAGCATTAGATATAGACCAATTCCTTCTCCTGATACAATTGTTTGTTGGGTTAATGATCAAATCATACCACGATCTGAGTGAATAGAGTCTTGAATGTGTTCTGCCAGAGCTAGACGTTGTTAAATACAAATTTAGATTTCAACATTGCGTTGAGGTCTTGGCGCCCATTAAAACAACATAGCTTAGGCAAAGGTAAACAGTTACATTTCTCACCCAACAGTTAGGGGCTAGCAAAATGTTTCAAGATATCTAACCTCCTTGACTCTCATAGTGATTCAAGGAACAACGAAATTCGACATGCAAGCTACCCTCTGGGTGTCAAATAACAAAACTTGCACCCGGCACCCGAGGCCATACATTATTATTATTATTATTATTATTATTATTATTATTATTATCGGCCGTTCAGTTCTTGCAATAAGGGAATAATAAATTTATGGGTTATTTATTTTATCTATCTGGAAGGAATGTCCGAGCAAAAATGGCTTCAAACTCAATATAGGGAAAACTGAATACATAGACCAACGGTCAGAATAATATTATCCATTTCAGGTCCGTATTGAATATGTTCACTAATAAAACTATCAATATTCTCCGTCTTTTCAATACAATATTAATAGTATATTTATACAATTGGGTACATGTTTCGCACAAGCGTTAGAGCTTCCTCAGCCCAAATATACATTAAGACATAAACAAATATTACGCACTTATCAAATACATACAATGTATGTTTATGTCTTAAGGTATATTTGGGCTGAGGAAGCACTAACGTTTGTGCGAAACATGTACCCAATTGTATAAATAGACTATTAATATTGTATTGAAAAGACGGAGAATATCGATAGTTTTATTAGCATACCAACGGTACCATAAGCATTGAAGAGCATCATCTCACTAAAACTACACACTTTAAATATCTCGGTTCCCTTATCACTTCATATGGCGAAACGCTTCTCGATGCTCGAGCACGAGTTAACACTGCGTGGATGAAGTGGCGCCAAGTCACAGGAGTGCTGTGCGATAAGAAAGTACCTATCCCTTTGAAAGGGAAAGTTTACAAGTCCATGATACGACCAGTGGCACTTTACGCCACATAATGTTGGCCAGCTTCAACCAAGCATGAACAAGCCCTACATGGAATGGAGATGAAAATGTTACGTTGGTGCATGGGTGTTACACGGCTTGATCATGTTAGGAATGAACAGATCCGGAAACAGATGGGAGTTGCAGCCGTTACTGATAAAATTAGAGAAGCACGGCTTCGGTGGTATGGGCATGTCACTAGAAGTGATGAGAACTCTGTGGCAAGAACAGCTCTCCAATACGATTCAGGAGGAAATCGACCCCGTGGACGTCCAGAATCAAGGAAGACTTGGTTATGTGTGGACTTAAACCTGAAGATGCCCTTGACAGGAAGAAGTGGCGAACAGCAACCAAACAAGCGGACCCTGCACCATCGCGGGATACACGCTAGGAAAGAAGAAGATTCATTTTATCTATCGTATGGCTTTTAGTGCCGGGAGTGTCCGAGGACATGTTCGGCTCACCAGAGGCTGCAGCTGCTTCAAGCGGACACCCATAGGGTGAGCTACAAGCAAAGTTCAATTTCAAGTAGTTCCAACTTTCGGTACCGGATGTCACTGATACCTAGTGGTTAACGTTGGAACTTTGATAGAGCATTCCAACGAAATCTAACCTAGAAATTTAGCTTCACACAAGTTTAGTCTGTGGAAGGATATTTTACATGCCATAAATCTATGACATGGGACCGCGGGCTTCACTTCCCCTCCGAAGGAAGGCACACTGAAGGATTTTAACGCTCTTAAAAATCCGACGACTTCGGCCGAGTTTGAACCCGCTATCTTGGGCCCAGCAGTTCAGCATGTTACCAACTACGCCACCAAAGCCGCTTAATATTATGGGTTTTACGTCCCTTGTAATTACTGCGGCGTTAGAGACACCGGGATGCCGGAATATTGTCCCGTAGGGAATCATTGATATGTCAATTAATCTCTCACATTTAAGCACCCTCAAATGCCAAATTACCGGGCCAGTATTCAATCCTACAATCTTGGGTACAAAGAGGCGAAAACCTTATCCCAGCACAACGCAGCCGGTCAAGCATATCAAGAAAACAGACAGCTAAACATGCCTACGAGCGGTAAAGCCAAATATTCTAAATACTTGTACCGTTACTGTGCGACCTACGACAACCACACCGGTCTTCGTCATGCACATACCTTGGAAATTCGTTTGGCACTTAAAGACAATCAACCGCCACGTGCAGTTACTGTATTTACAGATTCTGAAGCCACACTTGGCTAGTCCAACTCTGGACCACTCGGCAAGTCAGGGACATGCAAGCCCAAAATGGCGCCTCAGTCTTTGCCTGGATTCAAGTACACAAATTTGTAAATATATAGCAGAGTCCTTAATTGTAGGTATCACTTAGAAGGCTATTCTTAGATCGCACTTGCACCTCAGGTTACAGAACAGGAGGCAACAAATCACGCGAAAATTGTGGAACATGACTATAGATCGTTAATTATTTAATTGATTAATTGGTTAAACTTTCGCTGTCTCCCTCGTGTGGATTGTGCTCATAAGAGATTTTTTTTGCTTAGCCTACTCAAAATTAATCGTGCACACTGAAACATCGCAGAACGAACCTGTCGCTGATCAGCCCAAAGCCCAGGGAATGTAACCTCAACAAGTACAGCATATCCGGCAACACTGCTCACGATACTCGAGCACTCAACCCTCCATGAGGTACCTGGTTTACTTTATACTTGAGCTGGACCAAGTTTTCTAAACAAAGATATTTACCGAAAGTGAATTCATATTAATACTTGTCTATCATCCTTGAAAGCAATTTCAGGAACTCCCCCAGGTACGCGAAAGAGAATTTGAAATGCGTCTAATATTTTATTCCTTGCTCAAAATCACGTTTTTCAGTTTAGGCTACACTCTTTCAATAGCCAACTGTTTAACTAACGGACGTTTGTTACAAGTCTAGCAATAGCCATTACTGCAGCCAACGTTTTAACTAACAGACGTTTGTTACAAGTCTAGCAATAGCCATTATTGCAGCCAACATTTTAACTAACAGACGTTTGTTACAAGTCTAGCAATAGTCATTACTGCAGACAACATTTTAACTAACTAACAGACGTTTGTTACAAGTCTAGCAATAGCCATTACTGCAGCCAACTTTTTAACTAAGAGACGTTTGTTACAAGTCTAGCAATAGCCATTACTGCAGCCAACGTTTTAACTAAGAGACGTTTGTTACAAGTCTAGCAATAGCCATTACTGCAGCCAACGTTTTAACTAACGGACGTTTGTTACAAGTCTAGCAATAGCCATTACTGCAGCCAACATTTTAACTAACAGACGTTTGTTACAAGTCTAGCAATAGCCATTACTGCAGCCAACTTTTTAACTAACAGACGTTTGTTACAAGTCTAGCAATAGCCATTACTGCAGCCAACGTTTTAACTAAGAGACGTTTGTTACAAGTCTAGCAATAGCCATTACTGCAGCCAACGTTTTAACTAACGGACGTTTGTTACAAGTCTAGCAATAGCCATTACTGCAGCCAACATTTTAACTAACAGACGTTTGTTACAAGTCTAGCAATAGCCATTACTGCAGCCAACGTTTTAACTAACGGACGTTTGTTACAAGTCTAGCAATAGCCATTACTGCAGCCAACTTTTTAACTAACAGACGTTTGTTACAAGTCTAGCAATAGACATTTCTGCAGCCAACTTTTTAACTAACAAACGTTTGTTACAAATCAAACAATAGCCATTACTGCAGCCAACGTTTTAACTAACGGACGTTTGTTACAAGTTTAGCAATAGCCATTACTGCAGCCAACATTTTAACTAACGGACGTTTGTTACAAGTCTAGCAACAGTCATTTCTGCAGCCAACTTTTTAACTAACAGACGTTTGTTACAAGTCTAGCAATAGTCATTACTGCAGCCAACATTTTAACTAACGGACGTTTGTTACAAGTCTAGCAATAGTCATTACTGCAGACAACATTTTAACTAACTAACAGACGTTTGTTACAAGTCTAGCAATAGCCATTACTGCAGCCAACTTTTTAACTAAGAGACGTTTGTTACAAGTCTAGCAATAGCCATTACTGCAGCCAACTTTTTAACTAACAGACGTTTGTTACAAGTCTAGCAATAGCCATTACTGCAGCCAACGTTTTAACTAAGAGACTTTTGTTACAAGTCTAGCAATAGCCATTACTGCAGCCAACGTTTTAACTAACGGACGTTTGTTACAAGTCTAGCAATAGCCATTACTGCAGCCAACATTTTAACTAACAGACGTTTGTTACAAGTCTAGAAATAGCCATTACTGCAGCCAACGTTTTAACTAACGGACGTTTGTTACAAGTCTAGCAATAGCCATTACTGCAGCCAACTTTTTAACTAACAGACGTTTGTTACAAGTCTAGCAATAGACATTTCTGCAGCCAACTTTTTAACTAACAAACGTTTGTTACAAATCAAACAATAGCCATTACTGCAGCCAACGTTTTAACTAACGGACGTTTGTTACAAGTTTAGCAATAGCCATTACTGCAGCCAACATTTTAACTAACGGACGTTTGTTACAAGTCAAACAATAGCCATTACTGCAGCCAACATTTTAACTAACGGACGTTTGTTACAAGTCTAGCAATAGCCATTACTGCAACCAACTTTTTAACTAACGGACGTTTGTTACAAGTCTAGCAATAGCCATTACTGCAGCCAACATTTTAACTAACGGACGTTTGTTACAAGTCTAGCAATAGCCATTACTGCAGCCAACATTTTAACTAACGGACGTTTGTTACAAGTCTAGCAATAGTCATTTCTGCAGCCAACTTTTTAACTAACAGACGTTTGTTACAAGTCTAACAATAGTCATTACTGCAGCCAACATTTTAACTAACGGATGTTTGTCACAAGTCTAGAAACAGCCATTTCTGCAGCCAACATTTAACTAACGGACGCCCTAAAAAAAGCGAACTGAAATAATCCTGAATCATTCTTATGGCTAAAAATATGTTGCCTTGTGGCAGAACATTAGCAGCTTGGAATTTCAGAACAGAATGTAAACAAAAAAACAAAACAAAACACTAATGCATCTAAACTTTCTATTGAAATTCCAAGAATTGGATTTGGTCATTCGATGGTAATCTGGCAACCATTCATTTCTAGGAGCACTTCCTCGTACAGCATACTTCCATTTACTGTTATTAGCTAGGAGCCATCGGAACGGCCGTAGCAGGTGAGCCTCCCTGAGTGCGTGTCGCATCAGCTGCGGTTCGAGTCCATCTTCAAGCATCGACGTTTTTTTTATTACGGGGTTGAGGATGAGGTGGGATACATTTTCAATTTGGCTTTCGATTTCCATGGTCGGAGGCCCTCCTGGCACCAACACATCAGAGATGTGATTGAGAGATGACATTAATACAACAGAGCAAGGCTTCTAGTTAGTTTAGTTAGTGGTCATTTGCCCCAAGGAGTTCGAAGGAAGCGCCCGTGGTCTATTAGAAGGTACCGTACCGCCATTTGCCTGAAGTTGAAGATGGTGCACCAAGGAAAGCCATATAGTCTGGCATCATGGTCATGCGCATTAGCGCGCGTAGCTCCCCGGTCGGTAATTTGTAATGTTATTATAGGGACTATTCTAGCGGCTTCGGTGGCGTAGTTGGTAGCATGCTGAACTGCTGTGCCCAAGATAGCGGATTCAAACCTGGCCGAAGTCATCGGATTTTTTAAGAGCGTTAAAATCCTTCAGTATGCTTTCCTTCGGAGGGGAAGTTAAGCCGGCGGTCCCATGTCATAGATCTATGGCATGTAAAAGATCCTTCCATTAACTAAACTTGTGTGAAGCTAAATTTCCAGGTTAGATTTCGTTGAAACGCTCTATCATAGTTCCAACGTTCACCACTAGGTGTCAGTGACATCTGGTGGCGAAAGTTGGAACTACTTGAAATTGAACGGAACTTGTAGCTCACCCCATGGGTGTCCACTTGAAGCTGCTACATCCTCTGGCGAGCCGAACATGTCCTCGGACACTCCCGGCACTAAAAACCATACGCCAAATAATAATAAGGGACTATTCTGAAGACACAAAATAAATGAACGAAGTTTAGCTCAATAGGGATGTAGCCGGAGAAAGTTCGCGCCAGATAGCGCTCGTGTAGTACTGGGTAAGCGCAAGGCGATTGTCTTATGTTTCTCCCAGTCAGCTGCGAGGAATGTATAGATTGTGACCGAGATTTCTAAGTTAAAGTAAATTATATCTTCTCTAATTTTACTCCAAGACTATATTAATTAATTCTAAGGGTATATACCCTGATATATTATGGTCGATTTTCAGCGTTTAAGCGTTAAACATCTGCAAAATGAGCTACGGACCAGAGGCACTAAAACTAGTGGGAGGAACGAAGAATTAATACCGCGGTAATAACAAAATTTTGATAAATATATCTCCATAAGACTTAAATCATAAATAGAGATTTAAATATTCACTTGCTCCCCTTGCTTGTAGACTTCGATTCATGTCTCTTCTTAGGTTGATAGCTTACATGAAACTGTCGTGTTTTAAGGTAAACATAATCAAAGAAAGTTGATACCGGTAATGTAGGCCTATACCTCGAAATTTCATTGCAACGTTTGGTTCTTATGCCATTTTGTCAATTTCTCAATAAGAATCGTTCCCGTACCCCTTGGAAATGAATAAGGGGTACAATTTTTAAAACGTCTGAGAATCCCTGCTTTAGGGCCACGAACTGTTTCCATTCATCTGACTATATCTCAAGAATGTAGAAGTCAGTCGCTACCACATTCTCCGTCGGGCAGATGGAAGTTGACGATTAATTCAGATTTCAAGAAACCAACCATAGTACGTTTGTGACTCAATGTTGCGACATTTATTCTTGAAGTATTTGTCCGAGTACCGTATTGATGTCTTTGAAAATTGGAGTCACAAATGTTACATTCACTTCTTCGTGTATATTGACGATTTCTTCCCGTACTTCAATGGAGATGATTTCTGCAGAGTCCGATATTATTGTAGGCTTATCGTGGTAATCCGGAAATTTTCTTGTGTATGGCCTCATCCTTTTTTGTTGTTGTGTTCGTGGTCCACGGAAAAAGCGACGAAACAGCGCCCGGTTTTAACCTTGCTCTCTCACCTTCAAATACAAACGCATAAATTCAGTGGTTGTTCTCGAAATGTCTAATCAGTTTATAGGTATAAAATAGAAATTATTTCCCTTTGTACATCACACTTACCCAGCACAGTTTTCGTGAAGTCATCGGGTTGAAAATGATGGGAACACACTTCAATAATTTCGGTCAGGTTTTTCTCACCGAAATTTTTCCTTCTAATAGCATGTAACCATTTCTTTATTTTGTGGAAATTGGTGAAACGAAAACGGGCTTCCCTGATTTTTGCAAAGAGGAACACTGCAATAGCTCGGCATAGTCACGAAAATAACCATTTAAACAACTTAAATTCGTGGATATTAGTGGCATGAGAACACAGGAGACAACTGAAGAGCGCCTTGCGCTTACCCAGTACAACAGCAGTGCGCTCTATCGGTGCTAGTTCTATACATCCCTATTAGTGGCCAATAATTTGATATAAGACGTAAAGGACTAAACGGCAAAGGGTATAAGAAAATACTGATAGTGTCACTTCAACTTTTCATATTGCATTATTTCCAGTATCTCAATGTTACATTATAATATAAATCTAGAAGCTACTGTATGTTTCTAATGAAGTTCACCTTTCCCTACGACCATACGCGCCAAAACAGACACACACCGAGAGAGAATTAGGGACTGGAAGCGAGTTTCTTCGAATCTGAACAACGGGGAATTTTGACGTTTATTCTGAGCGTCGTTTCTCTCCAAGGTTTTCCAAACTAAGTCTAGAAAATACTGAGTGACTACCTTATGCTAAGTATTGAAGCTCCCATCCCGAAAATAGAGCTAAATAATCAAATTTAAAACACGTACAAAACACTACAATAACACAGGTTTACAGACAGCTTGTTTATACCTCCCAAGTAAAATTAAATTATTATGACGATGCCATCGCCTCTAATTAAACAACTTGTTGTAATTGTTAATTCATGTGAGGGGCTTGGGACATCCTAGTCATCAACCCCGTGTAGTTGGGTGTGGGTAGATTTTGTCTGATAACCTGTATTGCTGTGATGACTGTAGTAGTGTGTGTAACTGTATTAGGTACAGGGATGGGGTAGGTCCCCAGGACTTAAAGGTACTAGCCCAACATTTTCCTGGAGGGAGTGTGTGTAAACACGAGGAAAACCACACTCAGGATAGCCGCTGTTGACGCCGGGATTTGAACCTGTGACCTCCAGTCTTTCTGCATCTGCCCTCGCGATCGTGGTGCACGATTTAACTAGCACGACTACGCCGCGGGACAATTTAACAACTATACAACATGCTGCATATGAACGTGGGGAAGATTTGTAGTGATCGTGTTTTAAAGGGTTTAAGGTCTTGATAGTGATAGGCTTCTCTTCAATTAAGGACAACATCTCAGCATTTTAACTTCCAGGAAGGCTGATGTGCGAATCGAACCCACCTCTTCCCTGTTTTGCCTCACGAGGCTGAGTGTGCACCAGTCCAGTTCTCAGAACAAGAATTAAATTTCTTTGCAGAGCCGGGAATCTAACCCAGCCCTTAGGAGTGGCAGCCAAGAACATTAGCCACTGCGCCACGTACGGATTATCGTATTATTGTTGAAGTTCAGATCTCAGCGCTTAATTCAGTCGCAGAGCGTAGCCTAGTCCGCTCGACTAAGGAGAACGATGTGACGATTAGGCCTAAGATCTGCACGAAGTCTCTGAGATGCCACCGACAGGTCAATATTGGAGCGATCTCTGGCTGAGATTTAATCTTGTGGTTGCTGTTGTTGTTTGAGTCTCCCATCTTTTGACTGGTTTGATGCAGATCTCCATGTCTCTCAGTCCTCAGCTAATCGTTTCAATAATAATGTTGTGGGTTATACGTCCCTTTTAATTACTGCGGCTTTTAGAGACGCCGGGGGTACCGGAATTATGCCCCGAAGGGGATCTTTAACGTGCCAGTATATCTACTGACACTGCTCCCTCATATGTCAACTAACTGCGCCGGGATTCGCTCCCGCAATTTTGGGATCAGCTGGCGAGAACGTTACCGCTGAGCAACGCAGAAAGTCAAATCGTTTCATCTCTGCATAGCTACCACACTCTACATCCGAGGCAATCTGTTTAACATACTCTAACCTTGATCTACCCCTCCAGTTCTTGAACTCGACCCGTCTTTCCATAACTAGGTTTGCCATTGCTGGGTATCTTAGTATGTGTCCTATCAACCTATTTATTTAATTCCTTAGCAGTCGCCAGAAACATCTCTCCTCTCCCACTAGTCTGCTATTCTACTACCCAGTTGATCATCATTTTCTTGTAACACCACATTTGAAATGCTTCTATTCTCCCCTTTCCTGCTGCGCCAACAGACCAAGTTTCACTTTTATAGAGAGCCACGCTCCAGACAAAGGCTTTAAAACTTGACTTTCTGATACCTAAATCCATATTTGATGACAACAGATTTCTTTTCTCTAGAAATACTTTTTCTACTTGATCCAACCCACTTTTTATATCCTCTCTGAAACGCCCACCACTGGTTAGTTTGTAACTCAGCAATTATTTTAGCTTTGTGCCGTGTCTTGTGTGGGGTTTCCCCTAGGACACCAAGCGGGCTCTTGCTGTCCTCGCCCGGACCCCCACAGGAGTAGCAAACTGCGCGCGACCTCCCATATTATGAAGCGCACCTGCGTCTCTTTACTGCGAGAACCAAAAGCTCAAGCAGCCATAACCTCCCCATGAAGGCTTCCAAAAAGATGGTATATTGGCTTTTATGGCCAGTGAATTAAAACTCAGCAATTTTTCTAGGTTTGTGACGTGTCTTGTGTGGACACCAAGCTAGCTCATCAGCGGGCTCATGGTGTCCCCGCCCGGGGAAACGTCTCCTACTTCCTTTAGCTTCTCACCTGCCAATTTGAAGTTAATAGGGGTTTCTGCTTTCTTTCGGCCGTATTCCATTATTTTTGTTTTACATTATTGATTTAATCTTACAATGACAAAATTTGATTTGAGAGATATTTTACGAGCCTTCATCGTACGCTTCAGAGTAAGTTTACTGGAGATTTTTCTTGCTGACTTTCTCCACCGGGTTCGAACTTGTGATATTTTGGGGACAGGAAGCGTACGCTAACCACTGATCCACCGAGGATTATTATTATTACTATTTGGAGCATTAAATTCCGTTTTATGGAGCAGAAATATTTTAAACAACACTAAAGAAACTTATTTAAAGTTCATTGGTACAAAGTATTTTGTTATATGGAGCAAAACTTGGGCGTTAAACAGACAGACAGCACGCAAGCAAACAAATTATTAGTAACAGAGATAGATTGTTGGAGGAGGGCGGCAAGAAAATCAAGATTGGATAAAATTAGAACTACGAGAATCAGAGAAATTATGCAGGTTAAAAAATTGTACTAGAAGTGGTTGAAGAAAGCAGATTACAATGGTTTGGACATGAGAAAATGGTGCAGAATAGTAGAATTCCAAATTTAATGTTACGTTGGCAAGCTGAAGGCAAACGGTAACTGGGTAAACCAAGAGAACAATGGATGGATGGTGTAAAGAGAAGCATGGCTATCAGAGGCTTAACCGAGGAAGATGCTGAAGACCGAAATTTATGGAGGAGTGGAGTATTTTTGGGTTGAAGGAAAACTACTTTATTGCGGAATATTCCTAATAAAGAAGAAGTATTATTATTATTACCGATAAATCAATACATGTTTGCGGAGAATGTCGACAAAAGTTAGAAACTTCAGGAAATAAGCCTTGGGTGATTTAACACTACTGCTCATAACACTCCAATTATAATTTTTATTTTCTATTTTTTAAGCGTATGGCTTCTAGTGCCGGGAGTGTCCGAGGACATGTTCGGTTCACCAGTTTGTAGCTGCTTCTATGCGGATACCCATGGGGTGAGCTACAAGTACCGTCGCGTGTGGAGTGTTGTCAGGGGAGGAAAGTGTGAATGTAAGGACTAGGAATTGGAAGGTAGCGGCTGTGGCCTATAGTTAGGGACCAACCCCGGCATTTGCCTGGAAGGAAGATGGGAAACCACAGATGACCATCTTCAAGGTTGCCGGCGGGGGGATTCGAACCTCCTCGCCTCCCGGATGTGAGCGACTGCCTGCAGCCACGCCGTAACGACCACGGCTAACTCACCAACACTCCAATTAAGAGCACACAATCAAACTGTTGATTAGCGTACTCTCCGGGTGTGGCCAGCGGCTATTATTGAATTATGTACTACGTGGGAAAATATTTACAACAAATTCCTACTCTTCCTGGTAGAATACCTCACATAATTATGTAAATTCATTTCAGGGATTTGGGACATCTTAATCATCAGCTCAGTGAACTTCTATTGATTGATTGATTGATTGATTCACTCATTCATTCATTTTCATTTGAGACTGATGATGATGATAATTGTCGTTTTAAGGGGCCTAACATCTAGGTTATCGGCCCCTCATTTGAGACTACTTAGCTCCTTAGCGTCCAGTCTTTCGGCGGCTTCGGTGGCCAAGATCGCGAGTTCAAATCCGGCCGAAGTCATCGGTTTTTTTAAGAGCGTTAAAAATCCCTCAGTATGCCTTCCTTCCGAGGGGAAGTAAAGCCTGCGGTCCCATGTCATAGATTTATGGCATGTTAAAGAACCTTCCACGAATTACACCTGTATGAAGCTAAATTATATAGGTTAAGAATGTAAACAAAGCTCTTAGGTTCCTACGTTCGTTGCCAAGAGCCGACTGCGGTGGCGTCTGGTAGCTAAGTTCTGAACTATTAGTCGTTGACGGTGGCGTTTGGCGGCAAAAGTAGGAACTACTTGAAATTAAAAGTCTGCAGTACTCACTTGAATTGAAAACAGATAACACACACTAATACAGTCATCACAATTAACACCGGTTATCAGACAGATTATACACACACCCAAAGTACACGGGGCTACATGACCGCGTTGTCGCAGCTCCTAAACTAAGGAACCAACCAACCAACCAAGCGTCCAGTCTAGTCTGAAACCATCTGTTTGCGAATGAGTCGCCTCCATGATCCCCTATGAACAGTTAGCACTGCGTGCTCCTCTGCTTCTACATTTGTTCACCTTGAAATCGTTCAAAAACGAATCTAACCATCGCTTCTTAGGTCTACCTCTGCTTCTTTTACACTCTAAAACAGAGATTATTAACCTCCTATAAAAATCTCTCCTGCCCCATTCTCATCACATGACCTCACTATCTGAGTCTGCTCATACGAGCAGCTTCATCTAGCGTGTTTACTCCCAATGCAGATACTTATATCTTCATTACTAGTTCCTTCCTGCCATTGCACCCACCTATTTGTCGCAGTAATCATTCGTGCTACCCTTATGCATGAAATCAATCGAGCTCTTACTCCCATACGGCAGGGGCGGTCTAACCCAGTGGTTCATAACCGGTGGTCCGCCAGCACGTATTAAAAAGTGGCCAATAAATGGGGATTTCAAAAACGAAGTGCTTTGAACGATAATCGTCCGAATGTATTCGCGGCGATGGCTATCAGGTTTTGAATTGAAATATCTTCAAAATATGTGTTATTGAGGAAGGGTTACAACTGATAAGGTGTTTTGGGGGGAGGAGTGGGGGGGGGGGGGGGGGGAGTGCGTACATGATTCAATTTCAGGCTGAGTGGTCCGCCGACTTCTACGGGTTCAGAACCACTGGTCTAAAAACTGAACGATGTGTGTTGAATTTGTCTGATAACCTGTCTTTCTATGGTGACTTTAATAGTGTAACTGGCGTCCAGAGATGAGATAAGTAGTGCTTCAGAACTTGAAATAGACCACCTCCGGGTTTGATTCCCACCTCAGCCATCCTGGAAGTGGTTTATCCGTGGTTTGCCACTTCTACTCCAGGCAGAAAGCCGGGACGGTTCCTAACTTAAGTCCACGACCACTCCTTTCCCATTCTTACCTGAATTACAGCTACACACACACACACTCTCTCTCTCTCTCTCTCTGCTACAGACACCACAATAACACAGGTTATCAGACAGGACTAGCTGCGTGATTCAGCAGTAACGTTCCTGCATGCTGTGTCCAAGGTTGCAGGATCGATTGGCATTTAAGGGTGCGCAAATGTGAGGGAACCGTGTCTGTAGATTCACTGGCACGTTAGAGATCCCCTACGGGGCAAAATTCCTTTTCAAAAAGCCGCAATAGTTAAAAGGGACGTAAAACCAATAACATTATTATTATTGTTATCAGAAAAATTCTATACACACACATGCACCCATGTACACGGTTCTGAATGACCACGATGGCAAAGTCCCCTAATTAAACAACTACAACAGAATTTAAGATAAGGTACTATCCTGGCATTGAGAATGTGGAATAACCGGGTGGGAGGGAGAAACTGGAATACGAACCGTCGATCTTCGAACTTCTAGTTCCTCCTCGTAGTTGTGATGAACGACTTACCGCGTACGGCTATGCTGCAGTCTCAAATAATGAATGCTTTCGGAACTCGTAACCAAATAATCTAATTTCCTTGACGGATACATTTAACAATTTTGCTAAAACTAGTATTTCTAAATTTAATTGTACAGCCGCATCTTGGCCAGACATGGCCCGCCAACATAACGCTCACTCTGGGCAGGGTAGTTGGCATTCGGAGATCCGAACTTCAAATCCCAGCACCCCCAGGGGCTCACATCCAGTGAAACGTGGGTTGGCGACCACGGGACCCCAGCTAAGTACGGCATTGCTTCCACTTACTTGAGCCGGGTTCCTCTCCGTCTTCTTTCCTGTCGACCTATCTTGGTTAACTCTTGTTCTCTTCCGACCCCGACGGTATTAGGGTATCCGAGGCCTAGGGAGTCTCTTCCTTTCCCGCCTTAATTGGCCCTTGTCTCATCTTTCCTGATACCCTCATTCTTCGAGGGGTCAGCCTTCTTTTTCTTTTCATGTTATCTCCTGCCTTCTGAACAAGGCCCTCAAGGAGGCAGGGTGTATGTAGCCCCACCACTTCTGGTGCACCCTGGATAGTGCTACACCCTCAAGGGCTCACGGCTGGCGTGTTTTGGAGTTGGCGACCACGAGGGATTCCTGAGCTGGGTCCGTTTTGTACCCCTTTTCCTCTTACTTTGGGGCGGGCCCTCTCCTCCTCCTCTCTGCCTTTCATGGCTCTCCTTCCTTCCAAGTCCCTCAATCCTCATTATTAGAGGGTTGAGGGCATTTTTTCTTCCTGTCCTTTATTTGCCTTATCCTTTATTTGTTTACCATTTCTTCTTCTAGTATGTAAGACTGTAGTTAGTATTAGTTATAGTTATCATTCTCATCTCATCTTTCACCCAAACCATTAGGGGCCGATAACCTAGATGTTAGGCCCCTTAAAACAATAATTTTCATCATAATCATCAACAAATCCCAGCGCTGACAGTGATTTTACGTATTGTTGTTTAAAGGGTAAGAACAGCGAGGTCATCTACCCCTAAGGATTTTCCCCCAAAGATTTTACACACTCGCTCCACGTAAATTCTTGGATGGTACCTTATTCAATGTTCCGAATACCCTTGCCCAACTTTAACCGTTACAATACTACTCACCAAACAACAACACAGGTTATCGGACAAATTCAGCACACACTCAATGACAAAGGTGCCTAAACCCAATAAACGAAAGATCAACAACCCGAAGGGGGCGAGGTGATGCAGTGGTCAAGCTGCTTGCCTCTCACCAAGGCGAACCGGGCTCGATACGCGAACAATGCATGCGAGATTTTCGAAGTGAAATATCTTGTCCGTGGTTCGGATTCCACGTAAAATGGAGGTCCCTTGGCTCATGATTGGACATTAACGGTAACGTAAAACTACGAGCTTCTTTCTTCTTTGAAATACTGAAAATACCCAACAGTCTCATCTCTCTTATGTGGAATATTCCAGCTTACAGAAGGTAATCCTAATGAGGTTTGATGGTGTCGGATTTCCTCTAATACTAATGGAAGTAAGTACACAGCGATTATACAACAGAAAATGAAAGGCTGTGCCCTTGAAGTATGGGTGCCATTGTGCGTGTGTTGTGCTTCATTTTAAGGGTAAAGTACGGTACCATCCCCTCCAAAAGGCTCGGGTTTGATTTCCAGTTCTATCATGGGGGATATAAATCCTAGTAATAAATTTCACATGGGAAACATTCAACTTCTTGAAGAAAACCTGGCGTTCACAGCGGCCATCCTGAGAGTGATTTCCCCCTATTTCTCCCGCACCCTCTTCAGGCACATGATTGAATTGTACCTTGTTTTAAGTCTCGGGATAGTACATCAATCCTGTAACCTAATAATTTCAGCTATACACAGCAACACCGGCTATTAGACAAATTCAACACACCCCGTAGTATACGCAGCTGATGAACCAGATGTCCCAACCCACTAAAATGAATTAGCAAACAACTATATATTTCTATATCTCCGACTGCTGACCAATATAAACCTTCATCTCTGAAGAAAGGAAATGAAGGAAGCGACTCACTGACAGGAAAAGGGGCATCCTGTGACGAGGATATCATTCTTGGAACGTAATGGCAGCATATTATGTCTGCCATTTTTATCGGGCTATCTTGAATGACTCATCACCAGAAAGGAAAAACATCTGATGAAATGATGTATATGGGCCGGTCATTCGTGGCCGGTCGTAATGCGTGAGAATTCTTCTTAAAGCCCGAGTAGATCACTGAGACCACTGAATATTCACATGCGCTGCCGAGGACACATCGAGCACTTTATTTGCATTGATCACAAAGGTATGAAGGCTCACTGTGCGTGGAGACACCACTGCGCACGTAACATGTACCGGTCAAGAAGGAACGGCTCACTTATACAGTCGCTGAAGGGTCAGCACCACCTTTGTTGCTCCCGTCTATCGTTTCTTTTCTTAAAACTAACTAAATCATTGCCATCAATAATATTATTACTATTAACAACAACAACAATAATAATAATAATAATAATAATAATAATAATAATAATAATAATAATAATAATAATAGGATGTATAGCCCAAAATGAAAACGGGTAAGATGTGGACCGAAGAACGGAAGGAATCTAACCGAAGAAGAATGCAAGAATACTGGACAAATGTGAGAGATCTAGAGAGAAAGCAGTTGAAATATCGTGGTCCATAGATGACCGAAACGAAAGAAATAATAATAATTATTATTATAAAAATGTATTGATTGTGCAACCAAAATAGGACTCAAGATAACTTACACTAAAACCAAAGTCATTTCTAATATAAAAGAAGCTCCAGCTCATCTTCAAACCACCCACGGCCAGATCTTACAGTAAAAGTTCAAAAGTTTAAATATCTTGGTGAGTGGATCGAACCAAATAATTCTGAAAAGTTCGCCATCTAAACACGAGTCAATACATTCGAAACAGCCTTCCGCCTCCCACATCAACTGTACAATAAAAAGTCCATCTCTAGGAATGTAAAGTTCAGACACTATCAAACTGTGATTAAACCGGAAGCACTGTATGCAGCGGAATGCCTAACAAACCACGCCGCTGGCCCGATCGAAGGACTTGAAGTTAAGGAAAGAAAGATTATTAGGAACATTCTTGGTCCTAAGTTCAAAGATGGAGGTTACAAGCTCTGGAGTAATTCAGAAATATACTCCCACACTTAAATGATCTCAAGCGTAATCCGGAAACGGAGAATAACATTCTATGCCCACCTCCTCAGAATGCCAGTCAGTAGATTCTCCAACCGTCTATTATCATACTTCCGAGGTTTAAAGGTGATGCCTCTTTGGCTGGTGGAAGTGGATAAGGTTGAATTTTTTGAATCAGATATCTTGCTCAGAACCCCATTGAAACAAAAACTTCGTCAGGTTCATCAAGAGGAAGTAAAACCCAGCAAGAAATATGTTCACTCGGATGAATGGAAGAAATCCCATTCCGAAAGGATGAAGGCGTGGTCTCGCGGTCCTTAGTGGCCACAACGATATAAGTAAAAGTAAAAATGTATTTCATATTTTATGGCCAACATAAAATTATACAAAGAAAACTTTTCTTTTCTATGCTTCTTTCTCTCAGATGTCAACATCCTTTTCTTCAGTTGAGAACACCCTTCCTTTTGCCTAACAAATAATAATAATGAAGCGCAGCACTAGGCCATGGGACAAAGCTACCTGCGGCCGTCCTTGAAATGGTCTACCGTGGTTTCCCCATCTTCAACTCCAGGCAAATACTGGGACGGTACCTTCCGACAGGCCACGGCCGCCTCTTTCCACATCCTTGCCCAATTTCATTCATCTTCATTCATTTCAACTTTCATTAACTCCTCAAGAGGTTGCCGTCAGGAAGGACATCCGGCCATTTTAGCAATGACCCCTGAGTAATTCCGCAATCTTTCAAAATGCGCCACTGTTTTATAATAGTAAAAGAGGAACCTAACTGTAGCGTGAGATCGCTGGGAGCGCTGCTAAAAAAAAACAAGGCGATGAACTGTTAGATTCTCGAAATGCCATGACGCATGTGAGTTTCTGGTGAAGTTGCGGATCTTTACTGTGCCAGCCGTCATAAGACGTCTTGTTTAGCCGAGAGAATGTAAACACTTCTCGTCTTCCGAGGCCATCAGCACTCAAAGGACACATCCCTTCCAAAACATAACCAAAGAAAAATGACTTACGAATGCCAATAACTGCAAGGTACTTTTTGTACATGCATACAGTCACTCACGGGCCTGGTATGCCATTGGTTCAATTAAGCGGTTGGCCCAATTAATGCAATGTAAACTAAAATATTAATCAATCTACTATATTTCTAGAGAGCAAGTAGACAGATTGTAAGCATATGAAACCAAGGACTTCAATAACATTTATTATCAGTTTAAAAACAAATGATAGGCCTAATAATAATAATATTAATAATAATAATAATAATAATATTCAAGTGTACCCCAGCTAACTGGTGTAGACCTATTGAGTTGGAGTCATTTAGACGATTTATTCTCCAACTTGGACATTCCGCTTGCACTGCCAACTATCAGGGAAACAGATACTTTTTCTAGCTGAGACTTAATTAATATTGTCTTATCACCGAATTTGATACGAGAGGTCTTTCTTACCAACTGAAATTGTACGGTTCTGTATGCCGTGGATTTGACCCACATATTATTCTTAATTCAAGGGGCTTGATATATCTGGGTCTTCAGCCTCGTGTGGTTGGGTGTGTGTTGAATGTGTTTGATGACCTATATTTTTGTGGTGACTGTAGTAGTGTGTGCAACTGCATTAGGGTCAGGGATGGGATAAGTGCCCCAGGTCTTGAAATAAGGTACTATCCCGGCATATACTGTACGTGGAGGGAGCGAGGAAAAACCATGGGACACACCACACTTAGGATAGCGGCTGTCAGCGCCGGGATTTAAACCTCCGATCTCCGAACTTGCTGCAGCTGCCCTCGCAGTCATGGTGCACAATTTAACGAGCACGGCTACGCCACGGGGTAAACGTAGCTTTAAGAAGCAGCCCTGCACAAACTCCCGACATCGCCTACGTGTCTACAGCCGCATGAGTTCAAAGTTATGTTTATAAGCTCAACGTGTGTTTGAAACAATGGGCTATGTCTTCCATCACTACATCTACTACACTTGTAGGTACATTGTTACCTCAAGAATACTGAAAAAACTATTTTGTGGTGTGAATTTCTTTCCGCGAAATTATTTTATGCATCTTTTATTCTGTAACTGGGGGCTTCGAGATCGCAGCCAGTCAATCATTCATCTATGGATTAAAGACATCCGACTACATTTTGCACTCAAGCGACTACTTTTTGCACTCAACGTAACGCTTTCATCTAAATTTCAGTAAATAACGTGGATCAACAAAAATAACTTCAACAACAGTAGTTTTTTACGCTGTAACATAGCTCTGTAGGCAACACTTTAAACTTCTATATTAGGCGGGTAGTAACCCCCTACACAAGTTTGTGCTTTGCGCTGTGAGGTAGCCTCATCATGCAACCATATTTACATTTCTGCAATGCATTCCAGTCATTTCCCGAAAATAATTTCAGAAGGAGATACATTCGCACTCCACTACTACTCCAACAAATATTTATAAATCGATAAAGGAATCCAGAGACTGTTGGCACCAAACGTAAATATTTTACGCACATTTGAGCAAAGGCTCATAAAAATTATGAGACCACCTCGTGATGTACCGACTAGCATTCTTGGGTGTCATCCCAGAGGTTCGGGTTCGATTCCCGGCTCAGCTAAGGAATTTAATTCTGGTCTGAGGGTTGAAACGGGGTTCACTAAGCCTCGTGAGTTAAAACTGAGAGGAGGTGGGTTCGATTCCCACCTCATCCGCCTTAAAAGTGGTTTTCTGTGGTTTCCCACTTCTACTCCAGACAAATACCGAGATGGTTCCTAACTTAAGGCCTCGGCCGCCTCCTTTCCAATCCTGACCTGAATTACAAATACACACAACACTACAGACACAAATTATCAGACAAATTCAACACTCACTCAAATACATCGGGCGAAATGGCAACGAACCCGGCCGAAGTCGTCGGATTTTTTAATGCCGTTAAAAATCCCTCTGTATGCCTTCCTTCGGAGGGGCAGTAAAGCCGGCGGTCCCATGGCATAGATTTATGACATGTTAAAGAACTTTCCACTAATTACACTTGTGTGAAGTTAAATTATAGGTTAAAATTTGACTAACGCTCTTAGGTTCCAACGTTCGTCGCCAGGAGCCGACTACGGTGGCATCTAGTAACCAAGTTCTGAACTAGTAGTCGTTGACGGTGGCGTTTGACGGTAAAAGTAGGAACTACTTGAAAATTCAATGTCTGCAGTCTTACTTGAATTAAAAATAGATGACACACACTAATACAGTCATCACAATTAACACAGGTCATCAGACAGAATCTACACACACCCAAAGTACACGGGGCTACATGACCGCGTTGTCGTAGCCCCTAAACTGAGGAACCAACCAACGAAATGGCAACGATGGCCAACAATAATAACAAATCATTAATTGTGGCATTTTTGGTATTAAATAAATAAATAAATACATAAATAAATAAGGTTTTAATATATAGTGCGAATAGTGCAAACCATGTAGATGGAAGATAGAGAATTTGTATATCATGACCCACGTGGGATTCAAACCTACGACCTTTGACATTGTACGTTGATGCTCTGACCACTGGGCTAATGGGGGACACTTAAAATTCTCACTTGGCAACGATATATCTTAGATGCATGTGCTTTACCCTGTGAGATAGCTTTAACATGCAACCCTTTTCACTTTTTTGTAAGGCATTCCAGTAGTGTTTTCCGTCATAAGGTAGCTTTGGTTGTTAATTCATATTAACAGCTTGGGACATTTTGGTCATCAACCCCGTGAAGGTGTGTGTTGGCTTGTCTGATTGATGTGATGACTGTATTAGGAGTTTTCTTTCGTGTGGCCTCTTGAGAGGTCGAGTGCAGGTCTTTCTAGTCAACGCCCGTGGGCCACCTGCGCGTCGGGATGAGAGATGGAATGGATGGAGATGAATGGAACTGGGCAAGGATGTGGAAGAAAGCGGCCGTGGCCTGGCGGAAGGTACCATCCCAGCATTTACCTGGTGTTGAAAATGGGGAAACCACGGAAAACCATTTCAAGGACGGCCGACGGTGGGGTTCAAACCCACTCGTCTACCGAGTCAGCAGAGAACTTGGCCCCTCGCTTTAGCGAGCTTAGCCACAGCTGTCGGTGAATATAATAAAAATTAATTATTATTTTACAATAATAATAATAATAATAATAATTATTATTATTATGAATGGATAGAATCTAATTTGTCCGAAAAAGAAGCCTTTACATCACGCATCAATACAATTTAAATGGATTATCGTCTAAAAAGTATTATTATTATTATTATTATCATCATAGCCTAATAATGCAACAAGCATGCTCCTCACTTTCCTTTTCCTATCACTCTCCCCGTCTGAAGTGGTTTAATAGCCAGGGATTCATCGCCCACCACACATGCTGAACTGCTTACATGGCTAATGCAGATAAGATACATGTAGGCCTACGTGTGAACAGTCAAGTCGAAACAGCATCTTTCGTGTTAATTATAAAACAGGGATGTTCAATTCTGTTTACGTAGATTTAAAAAATACTATTTCACAAAATTATATAATTTCTGACTGTCGAAACTTGTAATGCAAACACTATTGTTCCGGTTCGTGCAATAAATTAGAATTGAAGGGGTGCTGGTGCTTGCGAGCATTTTTGGCTCGTATGACAAGAGCACCAGGTTGCGAGATCATGATCATTAGTTCCGTGTACCTGAATGTGTATCCAATTGTGTTCTGATGACATGTGTTATTGTGTGCCAGTGTGTGTACTTGTGATTAGGGCTATGATTGAGAAGGAGGTGATATCTGCGGCCTTGAGTAAGATACCAACTCTTCTCCAGCTCGCAAACTTCAGTACATTAGTTGCGTGGGGCTCTGCATAGCAACAATGGTGCTTGCTTCAGAGGCTATTCACTGCAACTAGTAATTTCTGTCCGAGTTGAAACTATCACTTGTCGTACTATGCATCTCTGCATAGTATAAAACTAAGTCCCCGATTCTTGGATGTAACGGGTAATCTCGAGAACCACTGGATGGATTTTATGAGGTTTTCACCATTCTGTAAAGGATTTCTCGAGGAAGGTTTATGTACAAAAGAAAATCATTTAAGACCAAAGGAGGCCGGGCAGTAACGATATCAGTTTTTTTTAAGCGTATGGCTTTTAGTGCCGGGAGTGTCCGAGGACATGTTCGGCTCGCCAGTTTTGTAGCTGCTTCGAGACGGACACCCGATGGGTGAGCTACAAGTACCGTTGGGGAGGAAAGTTGGCATATAAGGACGAGGAGTTGGAAGTTAGCGGCTGTGGCCTATAGTTAGGGACCAACCCCGGCATTTGCCTGGAAGGAAGATGGGAAACCACAGAAGACCATATTCAAGGTTGCCGGCGGGGGGATTCGAACCTCCTCGCCTCCCGGAAGTGAGCGACTGCCAGCAGTCATGCCGTAACGACCACGGCTAACTCACCCGGTACGATTTCAGTGAATCTAGTCGAAGAAACAACCTGCCGTAGTGCGCCTTTTAAGGTTACGCTGGGTAAACCATTAAAAATATCTTATACTATGAGTTTAAGAATTGTTCAACATGAAAATTTCTACCAAAAAAAAAATCCGCAACAGCATATTTCGATCTTTAATACATCGCCCTCTGTAAGTGATTTTACGTTTTCATTTCTTCCAACAATCTCCATTCAGCGGAAATTTAAATTAGTAGCTTCGGAGCGAGTTTACACGCTAGTGAGCGAGCCTATCACCCCAGATTCGGCCAGCATCAAACTGACGAGTCGTGTCGAGTTAAGACTTCAGAGAAGAGTATATGTGTTTGGACTTTCGCCTGTTCACCTCGGCGTTTCTGATTTGCGTCTGGGACTTGCCGTCCGTGCGCCTTTTAAGCTTACGCTGGGTAAATTGTGTGTTGGCGTGTGGAGATAAGGAAATGGTTTGTATCTTTAAATTATTATTATTATTATTATATTCGTTAGTACCTTTTGTTGTTGATTCATTGAGGGACTCTGCGACATCATGGTCATGTAGCCCCGTGTTCTTGGATATGTGTGGAATTTGTCAGAACCTGTGTTATTGTGATGGCCGTATAAGTGTGTGTAGTTGTAATTCAGATGAGGATTGGGAAGGAGGTGGCCGTGGACTTAATTTAGGAACCATCCCGGCATTCGCCTGGAGTAGAAATGGGAAACGACTTCCTGAATGGCTAAGGTGGGAATCGTACCCACCTCTTCTCAGTTTTACCTCACGAGGCTAAGTGTATCCCGTTCCAGCCCTCGGACCAGAATTACATTTCTTGGTCGAGTCGGGAATAGAACCTGGGCCTCCGCGGTGACAGACAAGAATGCTAGCCACTACGCAACGAGGCGGACTAGTATCCTTTGTAATTTGTCACCAGGGATCATCTCCCCCATTAATTAATCTATATATCATCATCTGTGGTAATGATATTCTTAGCGATTTATGTCATGTAGAACGAGTGGAAAACCGAGTTTCACATATTTTTAGTATACAGTAGGCTTACGCGTTAATTCGCGCACATGGACTATAATTGATAGCAAATCCGGAGATCACAGCTTCTAATCCGGGCGCTAATAACGACCATCCTTAATGTGGTTTTCCAAGTTTTTTTCTTTTTGCAAATACCGGGATGGTGCCTAAAAGCAAGTCTGGGGCACGAACCCCAATCCTAAATCGAAATAATTACAACTATACATACTGCTACATTCACCACGATAACTTAGGTTATTAGATATTCAACATGCGCAAAAATACACGGGACTGATGTACAAGATATTCTTAGTCCCTAAAGATATATTACCAACAATAACACCATTGTCTTTGAGGCAGCCATCTTGAGACCGTTATTTTTCTGTTATTTTCCACATTCCCTCCAGGCAAATGCTAGAATAGCACCTTATTTCAAGTCCGGGGCACCTATCCAATTTCCGACCGTAATACAGTTACACATAGTCTACTACTACTACAGTCACCAAAGAAACACAGGTTAACAGACAAATTGAACACACAACTAAGTACACGGGGCTGATAACTACGATTCCCGAACTCCATAAAACAATTAACAACAACTCGATTCCCGGCTCTGCCAAGAAATTTAAATCTGGTCTGAGAGGTGAAACGAGGTACACTCAGCCTCGTGAGGCAAAACTGAGAAGAGGCGGGTTCGATTCCTCCTACCCCCAGCCATCCTGGGAGTGTTTTCATGGTTTCCCACTTCTACTCTCGGCAAATGTCGGGATGATTCCTAAAGTAAGGTCACGGTCGCCTCCTTCCCAATCCTCATCTGTATTACAAATACTTACCATCAGCCATCACAATAACACAGGTTATCAAACAAATTCCACACACACACACACACACACAAGTACGGAAGGAAGGAAGCTTTTAGTTTTAAGTGACCGTTAATCATGCGATCATGAGCCACGGGACCTCTTTTTTACGTGGAATCCGAACCACATGACATGGAATTTCACTTCAAAAATCTCACATGCATTGACCGGGAATCGAACCGGGTCCACCTTGGTGAGAGGCACACACACAAGTACACGGGGCTACGTAACCACGGTGTTGCAAAGCCTCAAATCATCAACAACAGAATATTTTTAAGCAGATGTTAATAAATAATTAACAACAGTACACAGGCAAGGTCTCGTGTAATTATAGTATGTCAAGGTTACATAGACTGTGGCGCAAACAACTGCCTATCAAGATCTGCGACGCGTCCACCTGAATACACACGTGCCAATGTTTTGTGGTTCTCGAGATCAGCTTCGACAATGTAACAATAAAATGTGTACTCACATCTCTACGGCAACAGTCGAACCACGCGCATCTGCCCATGCCTTATTGACGTCTGCTACCATTGGCTCACCGTCTTCAAACACCGGCTGTCTATTTGTAAACACTGCTACTCCATTTAAAAATGGCGCAGCTGAGCAGACAGGCATACGACGACGCTGGGCGCCAGCACACACACGCTACTGCCAAGCAAGTCAGTCAGCCAGCCAGTGCGAGAGTGGCGAACAGGAAGTGCACAGAGAGTGAGTCACCGCACTGGAAGACACTTCCCGCCTCCCCACCGCCACTGCCTGTGTCATTACAGAGCACATTAGTCTACTCTCTGATCTGCCTCGCCAAGCCTACGCAGGCAGGCGGCATTCTCTCTAGCACCTAGCAAATCCTTCTGCACTGCTTCCATTCCGCTTAAATCTTGGCAATCATGGTCACGCAGGAGCCAAATACACTTTGACTCTCTCCGTCGCGTCGCGTCGCGTCGCGTCGGAGTGCACTCTGCACATTATTTATTTATTTATTTATTTATTTATTTATTTATTTATTTATTTAGCGTATGGCTTTAAGTGCCGGGAGTGTCCGAGGACATGTTCGGCTTGCCAGAGGCTGTAGCTGCTTAAAGCGGGACACCCATGGTGTGAGCTACAAGTTCCGTTCAATTTCAAGTAGTTCCAACTTTCGCTACCAGATGTCACTGACACCTAGTGGTGAACGTTGGAACTAAGATAGAGCGTTTCAACGAAATCTAACCTAGAAATTTATCTTCACACAAGTTTAGTTACCGGTAGTGGAAGGATCATTTACATGCCATAAATCTATGACATGGGACCGCCACCGGCTTTACTTCCCCTAGGAAGGAAGGCATACTGACGGATTTTAACGCTCTTCAAATATCCGACGACTTCGGCCGGGTTTCCAAAGTAGACAATTTCACTGAATATAATTTCTATAGATTTTGAATTCTTCTGATAAGGCTATATAATTTAATGTAACAACAATAAATAATGAATAATCATCAAAAAGTCAAAAAGAGAACATAACAGTTTATGATAACCATGATATTTTTAGAGTTTCCAGATAATGTATGGCATATTGAAGTCAAGAGTTGCTATCTACATCAATAATTGAAAAATCGATTTAGCTTTCTTAGTATGGTTCTGAAAAGCGTCTTTTTTTGTCCTTGTGGTGACTATAAAGGGTCTCATACAACAAAAATCACTACATTCTACATTGATGAAAATCAAGAAAAAACTAAAACAATCAATCAATGGGAGACAATAATAGAGCTCTGAATAACGGAAGAACAAGGAAACTCATATTTAATTAGATTACGGGTAAATTACATGGAGGTTTACTGTGTGTAAAATGAAAGTTGGATACTTCCAGGTTAATGTCACGGGTCGAATAAAAACTAGGGGCCCGGAAATTCTAGTCCTGGGGCCCACGGTCGCTCTCTGCGGCCCTGCACAGTATCACTGTTTTATTATAGATACTGTTGTTGTTGCTTCATTTAAGGACTTGGAACATCATGTACTTGTGTAAGTAATTAGTTTAATTATTTTAATCTATTTCTCATTTATGAAATGTAGGCTTATTTTTATTAATGCACCTGATGACCGACAGTGGTAGCTACGCTCGCTAACGAGCAGCGCTAGGCCGTGGACCCAAGCTAATTGCGGACTTGGTAGACGAGGGTTCGAGCCCCACCGTCGCCGTCCTTGAAATGGTTTTCCGTGGTTTTCCCATTTTCAACTCCAGGCAAATGCTGGGATAGTACCTCATGACAGGCACCGGCCGCTTCCTTCCACATTCTTGCCGAGTTTCATTCATATTCATTCATTTCATCTCCCATTAACTCTTCTCGTGAGGTTGGCGTCAGGAAGGGCATCCGGAAGTAAAAAATATCCGAGAGACAGAATTTCACTCCATCTCATCACTAACCCCGTTGGAAACGAGAATAATAACTGGTAGACATACATTAATGCAGCCAATGTCCGTGTATTTTATTTTCAGGACGGGTCAGGGAAGGAATTTTGGAAGGAAATCGGCCGTGTACCTACTGAAAGCAACCGTCCCGGCATTTGCCTGGTGGTGAACAATTTGTCCGTGTGTGTGTGCCCCACCCCAAGTAATAAAATCTAAACGGCTGGAGCGATTTCAGTGAAACTGTACTACTGTACTACCTCGTCCAACCTCGGCCGTGCCTTTCAAATTTTAATAAATGCCACCAATTCAGCATGGCGGCCAAGCAAAATATTTCAACGATATTCAATGTCTCCGAAACTAGTAACGTAATCAAACGGAAATTTATTTTGGTAAAAGACGATACTATGGCAAGTTCACCAAAGTGGTTTTCAAAACCTCATCTAGCATGCTGACCTTCTATGCCCAAGATAGCGGGTTCAAACCCGGGCGAAGCCATCGGATTTTTAGGAGCGTTAAAAATCCCTCAGTATGCCTTCCTTCGGTGGGGAAGTAAAGCCGGCGGTCCAATGTCATAGATTTATGGCATGTTATAGAACCTTCCACTAATTACACCTGAGTGAAGCTAAATTGTATAGGTTAAGAATGTAAACAACGCTCTTAGGTTTCTACGTTCGTTGCAAAGAGCCGATTACGGTGGCGTCTAGTAGCTAAGTTCTGAACTAGGCCTAGTAGTCATTGACGGTGGCGTTTGGCGGCAAAAGTAGGAACTATTTGAAAAATTCAAAGTTGCAGTCCTTACTTGAATAAAAAAAAACAGATACACACACTAATACAGTCATCACAATTAACACCGGTTATCAGACAGTTCTACACACACCCAAGTACACGGGGCTACATGACCGCGTTGTCGCAGCCCCTAAACTGAGGAACCAACCAACCAACCAACCAAAACCTCATAAGCACAAAACAAACACGGCGACCATGTGAACGGTATATAAATGTATTTTTCTGGCGATTTTAATCATCCCAGCGTAGTAAATCTTGGCACGGTAAATCTTTACTCAAGGCGTAATATACTGGTGTCTTAATATTAAGATTTAAATCCAATATGGCGGCTGTGCAAAAATTTTAAATATTCTTCTTGTGTCCTAAACAAGGGACCAAAGTGAAATTTTGTATAATAAACGACCATAATATTCATCTGCTAGTCAGGGGCGTATATACACATTTTCGGAGGGAGGGAGGGGGGGGGGGGCTGACTATCCTGGAAAATTGTGAGTATTCTCAGGGGATTGTCACCGCAAAATACCCAGAAATATCAACCAATACCTTAGAGCATATAACTTTGTTTAATTATTTTAGGTAAGATTCAAAGTTTATATAGCCTACACTGGCAATACAAAAAAGTTGTAAAATACAACACAAATAAAATGTTATACTTAATGAATTTTCTATTATCGCCTATGGAGTATGAATGGCAATTATATACCCATATTTGTCAATTTACTAAGCAGAAAGGTAACCAGTTTTTGTTTTAACAAGTTGATAATTTATTTCTCAAAAGTACCGTACTGTGGATTCACAGTTTTGCCTCACGAGGCTGAGTGTACCCCGTTCTAGCACTCAGACCAGAATTAAAATTTCCTTGGCAGCGCCGGGAATTGAATTCGGACCACTGGAGCGGCAGCCAAGAATGCTAGCCACTACACCACGAGTTAGTCCAATTTCAATCTTAATATTGTTTATACCTTAGCCAATAATTTAAGATTAGAGTACAACCAAATTTACAATTATGTTATGCTCTTACCACAGCAACACTTACTTAATTTTTATTGGCTTCTTTCGGGGGGGGGGGGGGGCTGGAGCCCCCTCAGCACCCCCCCCCCCTATATACGCCCCTGCTGCTAGTATATAATTCTATGGTCCACATAGCAAACAATCTAACTTGGAAGGCATGCAAAATCATTCACCGGTTCTAAATATCTCTCGAATATATTCCAACAATCAAACTGTCATTTTGCATGGTGATAGAGTAAATGTACTGTAAGTGACCTGCAAAAATACGATAAACACAAAACAAGCATGGCAGTCACGCGAATGTCATATATTGGAAATGACTTTCATCCGACAGCGGTGAAACTTGGCACAGCGAATCTTTATTTAGAACTCTGCATATTGGCAGTTAATGTTGTTCAATTGTTTACAAAAATTCAAGTTGGTGTCAGTTAGAAATTTAAAAAAAAATTGGTTTCTCTTGTCCTATTCAAGCAATCGAGGAGAAGATTCGTAGTCTATAATGAACCACAATAATTTTCTAATGGCATTGAATTCTGTAACTCTGTAGGCCAAGATATTAGAGATGCTTTCATCACCCAAGGGAAATGTTGTTTGAATCTCAGACCATAGACTAGTTCGATAAGCTCTTTATGCTACCCTGAGAAAAATGTGACATCTCTTAATAGCTACAGAAATCCGTTTAATATATTCTAACCTAGGCCCTCCCCTAACGTTCGTGTCCTCCACACTTCCTTCCATACCTAAGTTTGCTATTCTTCGGTGCCTTAGCATGGCCCTACCAACCTATTTCTTCTTTGCATTAGCTCTCGCCAAAAACACTCTCCTCCCCCATTCTGGGAAGTGCCAGAAAAGTGCAGCTTTCAATATATGACAGTGTGTATCACAAAATATTTCAGATATTTCCTTAAAACCTTCCTGAAATGTAAATGACACTTCTTATGAAATTATATGTAGAGGTATATAATAATGCTATATAATGCAGTTGCCAAAAACACAGAATTCTTTTTTTTAATAACTGGTATCTTCATGTATCTTTTTCTCAAAACCAATTAGGTCAATCTAAATGAAACTTGGTATGATGCTTTAATGCTATGTTTTGTATGTGTGGTGGTAAAATTATTCAGATATATATTTTGGTTGTTGAAAACCAGAATGACAACCACTAATATTTTTACTGAACATTTGAAATTCAAATAATGATTCACCAAAAAAAAAAAAAATCCCTCCGTTCTAAACATACCAGGACAACAGTTTTACTATCAAAGCTCAAGATGAAAATGAAAATCCACAGCCTGCTTCCAGTCTTCGACCGGGTCAGGAATGGAATGAATGAAGCCCCCATCTAGCGGCGAGGATATGGACTGTGCCGGCTGCCGAGGCCTGACGCACTCCTCTGGGGCAATGATTAAATGAATGACAGATGAAATGAAATGATAGTGGGGAGTGTTGCTGGAATGAAATTTTGACAGGGAAAACCGGAGTACCTGGAGAAAAACCTGTCTGCCTCCGTTTTGTCCAGCACAGATCTCACATGGAGTGACCGGGATTTGAACCACGGACCCAGCGGTGAGAGGCCGGCGTGCTGCCGCCTAAGCTCAAGATCTGCTATAACAATATTTGAGTAAAATCTCTTGACTGTTTGTCTAGTAGTTTCTGCGAAAATGGTACTTGAAGATAACAATTATTTAAAAATATTTAAGACTTTCTATGAAAATTGTTCCAGTTTGTTTACAACCACAAGATACAGCATACTGAACCCCTCTACATATAATTGCAAAAGTGTCACTTACATTTCAGGAACGTTTTAAGGAAATATCTCAAACACTTTGTGATATACGGTACACTTGTCAAATATAGGAAGCTGCACTTTTCTGTCGCTTCACATTTCCCTGTTTCCTTTGTTACTCTATCTACCCATCTAGTCTTCATTGTTCACCTGTAATACCACATATCAAAAGTGTCCCTTCTTCTCTGTTCTGCTGTGTGAGCAGAACAGTCGGAGTTCCATTACCAAAGAGCACCACGCTCCAGACATAGACTTCCTAGTGCCGTACGTTAATCTATATTTGAAGTCAACAGATTTCTCATCTCTAAAAAAACACTTTCTAACCTATTTTTTTATTCCTATTTGCTTTGTTCAGCACAGCTTATTTTGCTTCCCATCACCACGAATCCTTTCCTCAATGACGTGTTCATACCATTTAGATAATTAATGAATATAAAACAAAAATATTGGAATGCAGCCGCAATAAATCAGAAACCTCTATGGGCATCAAATTGGTAGGGGAGAAACTAAAGGAAGTAGGAGACTTCTGGTACTTAGGAAGCAAAATAACCAGTGATGGACGAAGCAAAGAGGATATAAAAAGTAGGTTGGCTCAGGCAAGGAAAGCATTTCCACAAAAAAGGAATCTGTTGACATAGAATATAGATTTAGGTATTAGGAACTCATTTTTGAAAGCCTTTGTCTGAAGCGTGGCGCTCTATGGAAGTGAAACTTGGACTATTGGTACAGCAGAAAAGAGGAGAATTGAAGAGTTTGAAATGTGGTGTTACAGGAGAATGATGAAGATCAGATGGGTAGATACGGTTACAAACGAAGAGGTATTAAGACGAGTGGGAGAGGAGAGATCTTTCTGGCGAATGCTAATGAAGAGAAGAGATAGGTTGGTAGGACACATACTAAGACACCCAGGAATAGCAAGCTAAGTTATGGAAGGAAGGGTCGAGTACAAGAACTGTAGGGGTAGACCAAGGTTAGAATATGTTAAACAGATTGCCTCGGATGTAGGGTGTGGTAGATGTAGAGATGAAACGATTAGCTCAGGACAGGGAGGTATGGAGGGCTGCATCAAACCAGTCAATTACTAAAAATGTCTTCCTAATACCTAAATCTATATTCGATGTCAATAGATTGACTGAAGACTCTAACAACAACAACCACTCTCTTGGTGACTCACCTAAGATGACAATGTCGGCGGCTATTCTCACAATCGTAATAATTCCAGTTGAACCTTGACTCCTACTCTAAATGCTATAAATGGAGCATAAATAAATGTAAATAATGTGAAAATGTGGTCGGAAGAAAACAATTGTTTTCGGTGTAATGGAGTGACAGATATAACAGTCCCCCTGCAATTTAGCTAATCGCCAGTCAATTATGTTCTTCATTCAAATTATTGTACTGGGAGTGTCAACATGTTGTCTGAAACCAAACCTTTGTTTGCAAATGGCGTGTTTATTTAAACTATTAGTATTTAGCTGAAAACAGGTAATGTATGCGTGAAGGCCGACGGCATCGAGCCTCAGGACAAAGCATGGTTGCAAGCAGTTCACTTGTAAAAGTAGAAACCCGAAACACTAGTGATCATTAGTAGGGCAATCCAGTTCGATAAGTTATCTGCAGATAACCAGGGCCAGTTGCAGTAAAATACGACTACGCCTGAAAGTCGCTTGCGAAGGTCCTGTGATAGTGTCTGCTAAAAGTGGCAGTTAAAGTCAAGGTAATATTACCTATGAACAGGTCCGACGAGAGGGAGGGGCAAGCGGGGCTGTAGCCCCAGGATCCGAGGAGGTAAAAGGACTTACAGTGGACAACTTTATTTAATTTAAGGTCAAAACCTTTTCTAATATGACTCCGTATGATGTAAATACAGCCAGCGAATAATAGTCAAAACAGCACAAAAAGAACATATAGTTTTACAATGAGCCTTTGTGTTTTTCGTTTTTCTTCCGGTTAAACGGCAAAGTTGTAGAGTTGTTTATAACGTATTAAAATTCAAGAGCATTTTGTACGGCATAAAGTTCCTAATTCAATCTCAGAAAAATTTGACTCTTTACTTCTGAAAGGAATATGGCTGATTCGTATGGTGCCTGAACACGTTCAGATACAAAGAAAATGGAATTCTTAATGCATAGCGATCAAAACCTTGAAGTAAAAGAACAAATGAGAGAGATAAAAATGGAGAGTGCCTGAATAACTAAAAGCAAAGTATTCAGTTGAGCTTTTTGGGGGGTTAAAAATTTGCAACCGTAATACCATAATTTCAAAATTTCAATTTCAATTTCAATAAATATGAAGGGGCCCAGAAGACCTAGTCCTAGGGCCTGTCGTCGCTCTCTACGGCCATGCCTGTATCTGTGCATCGGACCTTCAAATAGAATGGATCAGGGGAAGATGGAAAAATATAGACTATATTTACTTCCTAATACATATGATAACATTCCACATCATATTCTAACACTCCAATTTATTTTATTTTAGCAAAATTAGAAAAATATTTTGGAATTCAAAACTATTTAGTTTCAAGTCAACAGTTTAGGCATCTCACCCCGAATGCCGGGGTAACTTGCCAAAAACATAAGATTTCTGTTATATCAATTAAAAATAGATACGAGCCTTACAGTAGTCGCATATGATGTGTAACATCTGACATGTTATCCTACTCGTATACTACACAGCTTGGACATTCTTAAAATGTTAATTTACACTCCATTTTCATACTGGTACTATGATGAATGTATAGATTGAATTGGAGATATGCTACTGTCACATTTTTGGTGCAGCGGTCAAGCTGTTAGTCTCTCACCAAGGTAGACCGGGTTTGATTCCCGGTCAATACATGTAAGATTTTCGAATTGAAATGCCATGTCCTGTGGTTCGCATTCCACGTAAAAGGGAGGTACCGTGGATCATGATCGTGAGATTCACGGACACGCAAAACTACAAGCTTCCTTCCTCCCTTTTACATTAATAATTCATAATAACGAAGTGACACACAACGTCGACAGTACTCGCAAATACTGTGAGCACATTCCTCAGTAACTATAACATACATTATTCTCAAGGCTCTCAGACAGTTCGTCGTAAACACTCAAAACATTGCTTCCTACAATCATGAAATGACATAGTCTCACATATGATGAAAATACAGCTTTTATTCCACTCATATAACAACATTCTGTTATGCATTTAATATTTGACTACTCACCCACAGCTTGACAATAATGCCGCTTACTTAAATGTCATTTGTCGTCTTTGTCATACCCCATGTGATATTCAACCTTGAACGTGAAGCTTTATAAACTGCTCAATGACAAATGAAAGTCGGTGAAACATTTGCCACTGTGCTCGTCAAACCAGTGCCTGCTAAATGCACTGCCTACTGTATTGCCATAACATTCTCGCGCTACAGAGCACACACTGCCTTGTTTCACATTTTCAATTGTACATCCAGCTGGTAGTGCGTCTTCACTTCCGTCCGATCCACTTCCGTTCGATCCACTTGCGCCCGATTCACTTCCGTCCCCAATTTTCAAAATCCCTCCCACAAAACTATCCAGCAACCGAGCGGAAAGATGTTACACATCAAAAATATGTATATGCCCAAAATCATGTTTACTAATAGCAATATGGTGATTAATGATTTAATTATTAACAAATTATATTAAATCCATCAGCCACCTTATGCCACAGTTGTCACAACAATCTTTTTCATGAGTTGCAAGTTTCATGCAGCCATTTATTTGCTTTCCCGACTAGAATCAACCCTGTGAGACGTCTAACATAGTTTCTAAGCATTTTATGCAAGAAAATTACGAATAATTAATTAAAATGAGAATCTGCCTCCCACCCTGTTAAAAAGTGACATCTTCCCCAAGCATCGGGGTGAGATGCCTAATATACTAAATCTCCATTAGATGTTCGAACAAATGTGGCGCACACCGACAACATGCACTTCAAAACATCCTTTATACGTGGTTACACTAACTTATTACCGGAATTTCAATTCAATGTCCTCGGTAATATACATTTTATAAACGATTGAACCTGTTAGTGGTTTACTTTTGAGCAGTTACATGAATTTATTGTTCCTAAACGAACAATAACATGTACATGGACGCTAGCCCACTCTACCCGCACAACGACCTGGCGCGAATAACACCACAGGAAAGCGAGTGGTGTGATCTCTTCCAGTTTCCGAAACTGAAACAAAATAGGCAATTTCCCCCGATTGCCATCTTCCCCCGATCCACCCTAAATCAATGATGATGATTATGATGCTGATAATTACGTGTAGTCTCCAGGGATGCGTGGTGCAGATCCTTCGAGCGTCGTCATGAAGATGAAATCAATGGTGATGAAGACACTAACACCCAGTCCTCGACTCAGAGGAATTAAGCATTGGAATTAAAAACCCCGAGGCCCGGCCGGGAATCAAACTAAGAACCTTTCGGGTCAAAGTAGCATGCTAACTACTTATAAACGGACCTGGGCATGATGATTATGATGTCTACACACTGATTTATGTCAGAGATATTTTTCAGAATTTTTAGGCGCCTTAACTTGATTTCATAAACAAATGCTTAAAGATATTTTTGTACAATCTTTTAAAATTAGAAAATGTCGGAAAGTTATTACATTTTACGCGAAATACGACAGTCATTCAAAAAGTATGTTATGGATGATGGCATGTCACATAACATAAAGCGAAGTGAAAAGATACACCCCGCTATTTTGGACAATCCCCCCAGTCTCCGCCTACCAATGTTTATATCCCCCTCATGATATAAAGACGCTCCTTAGTCTTGAAATCATCGGAGATTCGCCATTTCATCGTTGGCAAATCTTTTCTCATCCAGGTGCCCTTTCAGTTTGCCAAACACATGAAAATCGCATGGTACAACACCGTCTTGGCCTCAACGATTTTGTTGGGAGGTATGGAAGAATCCAGCATACAGTCCAGATCTTGCACGATCCAAAATGATTTCCTTTCATGATGCCGAAAAGCGAAATATGTCAGAAAATCAATTACAATAATGTAGTACAAACATATAATTTAGGTAACATGCTTTTCCACAAAGTACCTCCAGTAGAAAACTATCAATAGCAAGAAGATATCGAGGTTATTAGCCCTTAATAGCAAACAGTGTTGAATTAAGGAAAAGTTAGAATTACCTCTAAGAATAAGGGTATCGAGAAAAGAAAGAGAGACAAGAAAATGAAAGATGTTAGTTATTGTTGTTTAAAGGGGCGGAACTACGAGGTCATCTGCCCCTCTTAACACAGATTAAAGTATACAAATTTGGAATGGAATTTACAATTTAGAGGTGAACACCTAAATTTGAAAAGAACGAAAATTAATAAAACGAAAAATTAAATAAAACGAATAATTATAAAAATAAACAAACAAAAAAAAAGATGCCTTAGTCTCGGATACAAAAAGGAGATCATGATGATGAAGATGATATATTTGTTGTAAAGACTATTTTAAGAAGAAGAAAGTAATGCAACTATAATCTAGTGTCTAGCTGATTACAAAGTAGCAGAAAATCAGGTCAAATTCCAACAACCAACCTAGACAAATAATTGCTTCTTCAACGGCACTGTTGATAACGGTGAGATGACCTCTGCTCAAGTGTAATCTATCTGCGTCACTGCTTATCCAAATATTGATATTCATTGAGGAAACAAAACACTCCACCGAACGGAAACTTCGTAATAAAGACAGTCAATACATTGGGTATGAATATTCATTGTTGTTAATTCATGTAACTAACTTGGGACATGTTGGTCATAAGCACCGTGTACTTTGATATGTGTTGGATTGGTCAGATAACCTGTGTTTCTGTAGTGAGTGCATATGAAATTATTAGGGTCAGGAATGGTGTAGGTGACTCGGAGATCTCCAGTATGGCAACATCCCCGCAAACAAATCCAAGGGAGTGTGGAAAAACCCAGTGGGAAAACCACACTAAAGATGGCCGCCGTCAGCACTGGGAACTGAATGAGTCCTAAGGCTTAATAGTCTTTGAGGTAGAGATACTTTATTTCGTGGCTTACTTACTTACTTATTTACGCAATATAACTTCCAAGATACCCAAGCAGAGCATTAACTACATAGTTTATAGAGTTGTTGTTCTTATTGCTGTAAATTGATTGAAGAGCTTTGCGACATGGCGGTCATGTAGCCCCGTGCCCTTGGGTGTGTGGATAATTTCTCTGATAACCAGTGTCACTGTGATGTGTGTACTAGTGTGAGTATTTGTAATTAAGGCAAGATTTGAGTGGCCTTAAGTAAGGAGCCATCCCGGTATTTGCCTGGAGTAGAAGTGGGAAACCACGGAGAACTACTTCCAGGATGGCTGAGGTAGGAATCGAACCCTCCTCTTCTCAGTTTTGCTTCACGAGGTTCCAGCCCTCAGATCAGAATTAAATTTCTTGACAAAACTGGGAATCGAACCCAGGCCTCCGTGGTGACAGTCAAGAATGCTAGTCACTCATAGTTTATAGAGCAGGCCTTCTCTCTAGGCAGTCCACGGTCGTATCACTTTTGGCCCGCCATGAAGACTAACACGCAAAAACAAAACAAAAGATCATTATTTATGTAACTGTACCAAGGTATTGGCATACTTTAAGCCTAACAACATAAATAGCATTAATAGTGATGGACGAAGAAAAGAGGATATAAAAAGTAGATTGGCTGAGGCGAGGATGGCATTTCTAGAGAAAAGAAATCTGTTGACATCAAATATAGATTCAGGTTTTAGAAAGTCATTTTGAAAGCCTTTGTCTGGAGCGTGGCGCTATATGGAAGTGAAACTTGGACTGTTGACACAGCAGAAACGAAGAGAATAGAAGCATTTGAAATGTAGTGTTACAGGAAAATGATGAAGATCAGACGGTTAGTAGAGTAACAAATGAAGTGGTATTAAGACGAGTGGGAGAGGAGAGATGTTTCTGGCGACTGCTAATGAAGAGAAGTGATAGATTGGTTGGACACATACTAAGACACCCACGAATAGCAAACTTCGTTATGGAAGGAAGGATCGAGGATAGACCAAGGTTAGAATATGTTAAACAGATTGCCTCTGATGTAGGATGTCGTAGCCGTGTAGAGATGAAACGATTAGCTCATGACAGGGAGGTATGGAGAGTTTCATCAAACGAACCAAAAGACCGAAGATTCAAAAAAAAAAAACATTAATAGAAGTAGTTTCACGTGACAGTTAATCTCGCGATCATGAGCCACGGGACCTCAGGTTAGGGGCTGCGACAACTCGGTCATGTAGCCCCGTGTACAAGGGTGTGTCTAGATTCTGTCTGATAACCGGTGTTAATTGTGATGGCTGTATTAGTGTGCGTTATCTGTAATTCAGGTAAGGACTGCAGACGATCAATTTTAAGTAAATCCTACTTTTGCTACCAAATGCTACCGTCAACGACACCTAGCTGTGAACTTGGCTACAAGATGCCACCGCAACGGCACCTAGTGGCGAACGTTGAACTAATAGAGCGTTAATCAAATGTAACCTACAAATTTTTAAGTTTCACACAATTGTAGTTAGTTGAAGGTTCTTTTACATGTCATAAATCTATGACATGGACCCACTAACGAAACACAAGTAAAACAAGTAGTTCCGTGAAGAACTAAACAGCCTATTTTCATATATCCTACTTATGTTAATTGCCTCTATCAACATACAGAATTACAGATAGATTCGTAGATATTGAGAACCGTCTAAATATTTCGGATGGTCGCCATGTTGGATTTTTATATATGTATGCCATAGAGTTATGTACTATTACATGAAGATTATTGCGTAGGTTTATTATTCAAACTTCAATCGCATGATTAGGACACAAGAAATAAAAACGAGATTTTAAAATTTCGTACAGCCACCATCTTGAGGATATGAAAACAATTGAAATAAATAAATTAGATGTCAGTGAATGGGTATTAGCACTTACTGTACCAAGTTTCACTGCGTTCGGATGGTTAAATCGCGAGAAACGTCCATTTCATAATTATATTTCATTTCGCGTCGCCGCCATGTTCGATTTGTGCTCACCATGTTCATAGTCCTTATGAACGTACAAAATTTCAGTTTGACTTCTGTCATACATCAGTGCATTGCAATGTGTGTAAACATTTGCTGTACCGTGTTCACTGCACTCGGATGGTTAAATCACGAGACTAATCTATTTAAATGTTTTAACTTCGCTTGGCCGCCATGTTCATTTTTAACAGGTTTTAAGTCTCATAGGTGAACTTCTAGTACTGTTTATCACCGTACAAAATTTAAGTGTGATACCAGTAATAGTTTCGGAGATATAGAATGTCTGTGAAATATTTCGCACAGCCGCCATATTAGATTGGTAGAGACGTAATAAAATTTGAAAGGCACGGTCGGGGTCGACCAAAATAGTACTATGTCCTTACCGAGTTTCATTGAAATCGCTCCAGCCGTTTAGATTTTATTAGGTACACACACACACACACAGAGACAAAAGGTGATCTTATAAGCCTATATTTACATAAATTTAAATAGGCTAAAATTTGACACGTTATAAAGGAAGTTTATAAGTATATGTACATATTCACCAACCCTAAAAAAGCCCCAATTGAACATAATCTGATGATGTACGCCTGACAAACGAAACATATCACCCAATTAATCCTCCATACCCACTTTCGAGAAGTGTATAATTAATCCATGTATGTTTTCAGGTGAGCAACAGATGTGAGTAGATAAGTGTTATTCCGCGCCCAATTTAATGGGCACATTACGTGTTTTACTAAAACCTTAACTAGACTAATCTTTTAGCACGAGTCTGTTGCATTTTCAGCTCCCACAAATACCAACCGACTCTTCCGAGATTGGGTACAATGGGTGGGAACCATACTAATCGTTTTTCAATTCAGTTATTGTCTGTCTCTAATGTATTGGTACGTATCATGAACATAGATTAAAAACTCAGCAATTTTTCTTGGCCTGTGCCGTGTCTTGTGTGGGGTCGCCTAGGACATAAAGCTGGCTCATCTTGGTGTCCCCGCCCGGATCCCCATAGGAGTAGCGAACTGCACGCTACCTCCCTTTTTATGAAGCGCACCTGCGACTCTTTTCTGTGAGAACTAAAAGCTCAAGCAGCCATGACTTCCCTATGAAGGCTTCCAAAAATATGGTATATTAGCATTCACTGGCCGTGAAAGCCAATCTTCTTCTTCATTTCCCGTTTCCAGTTCCCTGGGTCGGGTTGCGAATCAAGGACCTCCACAGTTGTCTATCCCTCCACCATTCACTTCCTTCTTTCAATACTTCTTTTACTTTTACTCCCCTTTTCTCTATGCTTTTCTTCACCGTATCTATCCACCTCTTTCTGGGCCTCCAAAATAGACTCACAATCTTGGAAGTTGGAAGCACGTCTGTTGTCCAGTTCAAAATTGCATTCCCCTCTGTTAGATAAGAATGAGCCAAATTATGCTACGCTACGCTACGCTACGTGATTTGAAGAATCTAGTGTATTTTTAAACTTGGCTAAAGGAGATCTTGAAAATTATATAGAACACCATAGTAAAATATTCAGTCTCAGTGTCATCCTAGTCCCCCAAAATGTTCCTGTCTTCGATACCACGTCCCAAAAAAGCTTTTGAATTTTAAATTGTGTTACATTTATGAACTCAGAAAAGAGGTTTTCAAATTAGATGTTACACAATCCATCTCAATTATTTTGTAATCCCATCTTCTTCTAACCCTGCAAATGTTATAGAGCACCTCATATTCAGATCATCTGGGATGTGCTCCAGATCATTTAAAAGTCATCCTCAAAAATAAATGAAATACATACAACTATTTAAGTTTAAAACATGTCAGACCGTGGAAATGGACGCGGCTCAGCTTTGCCAGGGACAATCTTTATTTCACACCAGCCGCGATAGCCGATTTGCAGTCCATATTTGTTCGCTAACCGTCTTCTTATATTGAGCCGTGACCTTTAGGGAGCTATTTCACGGCGAATACAAATCTCAACTAGCGGTACTAAAATTTGGCTCATTTTCGTGTTATTTTGCCAAAAACAAGTAGTTCCGTGAAGAACTATACAGCCTATTTTCATATACCTACTTATGATAATTGCATCTATCAACCAACAAAATTTCAGTTTTATTTCTGTAATAGATACGTGGATATTGAGAACCGTCTAAATATTACAGATGGTCGCCACGTTGGATTTTAATATATGTAGGCCATAGAGTTATGTACTTTTAGATGACGATTATTGCGTAGGTTCATTATTCAAACGTTCACTTTGATCGCATGATTAAGACAGCAATCCGAGAGAAATCAAAGGACGCAGTGATCTACATATATGCGGACGACATGGTCCTAGGATCACCAAATAAGGAAGAACTCCAACGCGCCTTCTCAGCACTGGTAGAATGGACAGGAAATAACAGTCTGAAAATAAACTGGACAAAATCCCAACAGATAGTTTTTCGGAAAGGTGGGCGTACAGCAGAAGACGACAACTTGCAATATGAAGAGGGCAAATTGGAAATAGTAAATGCAGTTAAATACCTTGGGATCACTTTACAGACTACATTCAGATTACACATCCAAGACAGAGCAGTGGCTTGCATGAAAGCCATGTACAACATCATTAATCTACAACAGCTATCTTTAAAAACAGCTATGCATCTGTTTGACGCAAAGATCCTACCAATTTTCACGTACGGGATCCACTTGATATGGGACCGACTAAACGAAGAGTTAAAGCCCGATTCCTGAAAACCTTAATGGGCATCTCAAAATACACGCGCCCCCGCCTAACATATGAATTAGCACGGGAACCTTTCCTCGTCGAAGAAATAAGGGCAAAATTACAGCTTCCATCATCAAAAAATGCTGAAGCGCACCTAGCAGATAGAAGGGAGAAGAGAGAAGACTTTCCGCTAGAATTTTACAGCACGGATGTCATGATCAACAGGAACTGGACCAACACCAATCAGAAACTAAGACATGTGGTGATAAAGTTAGCAGTGCATTGTAACGTGTTTTTCGAGGGGATTTTTACGCCACTGGCATAAGTCAGTAGGAAGCCATTCTATATTTATTTACGCGGCAAATTGTTCAGCCAAGAGAAGTTTTCATGTAACTTATTATTATTATTATTAACTTATTATTATTATTATTATTATTATTATTATTATTATTATTATTATTATTATTATTATTATTAAGGTATTGGAGCATTTTTTATAAAATTATAAGTAATCAGATAGGTTTTCTATGTTATAGAAAACACTATCAAGCAAATTATTACGAACATTATCGTAAGAAAATTATATGATTACGGAATTTTACGGAGTTTTGTCAGTTAGGGTATTTTGAGAGAGATGAGTCACGGGGAATTCGGCTACAGGCTTAATCTTGTCGAGTAGCATGACGCAAGCTGGGTTGCTGCTTCATGAAAAGGCGAAATGGCCTGGACCGGTAATCGACATCATCGCCGCGCCGAGTGTAATGACCCGGAGGTGGGGAAGTAGCGCGTGGTGGATCAGCCAATCAGTGGAGACCGGGCGACTTGAAGACAGGTCCTGAGAGGGGAGGCGTGGGGTGCATATATGGTTTGCACGCCGTGGAGGCAAGGCGGCTATCTTTGTAAAACTTAACCAGTGTGGTTGTACGTGTGGTTGGTTCCGATATTCGGACCATAAGTTATCATATCTACAAGTATCTCATCAACTAACGAAGAAGATGACGACCAGGAGGCTGTGGGAAGCTCTCTACAACATCCAGTACGAGGGAAATGCTACGGCAATTTCCAGTGGTAAGCGCGAATGACTCAGAACTACGTAATCTCTCGTCTCTTTGTTTGATATTCAGTATTTCAGTAACTTCATAGCTTGGGAATAAGAGTAGAATCAGTAATTTATCCGAATCCGTTTTCACGTAATTTTCTAGCGGTAATATTCAAATCGCAACGCTCCAATTTAAATTCAAAACTTATTATTATGATTATTATTATTATTATTATTATTATTATTATTATTATTAATTTTGGCATACTTGTTTTATATAATAAATTCATTTCTTTTAACCATGCGATCTTTGCTTTCAGTAGGTAGCATTAGATATAGACCAATTCCTTCTCCTGATACAATTGTTTGTTGGGTTAATGATCAAATCATACCACGATCTGAGTGAAAAGATTCTTGAAGGTGTTCTACTAGAGCTAGGTGTTGTTAAATATAAATTTAGATTTCAACATAGCGTTGAGGTCTTGGCGCCCATTAAAACAACATATCTTAGTCAGAGTAAATATTTCAAAGTGCAAGACAGAGCTAGTAAGAAACCATTACATTTGTCACGCAACAGTGAGGGCAATAGAAACCGTTTCACTGTCACCCAACGTAGAGGAACAGTTACAGCATGGGTACCACCATAAAATATGTTTTGTAGTTCACAGGGTTTTGAGTCTCATAGATGAACTTTCAGAAGTGCCCTTTATCACCGAACAAAATGTCAAGGCGATACAGTATCTGTAATAGTTTCGGAGATATAGAATACCGGCGAAATATTTCTCACAGCCGCCATGTTAGATTGTTGAGACGTCATAAAATTTGAAGGGCACCATCGGAGTCGGCCGAAATAGTACTAAGACCTTACCGAGTTGCATTGAAATCACTCCAGTCGTTTAGAAGTTATTAGGGAGACACACACACATACGCACACACACGGACAAAAGGCCATCTCATAAGCCTTTTTTTTTTTCATAAATGAAAATAGGCAAAAAAAAATGCACAGAATCGGTGTTACTTCGCACGAAAAGAATTTTGGTTATGTAGCAGCCTACAAAAATAATCTATTTCTGAAAATGCAAAAGGTGTGCTGTTATGTTATTTCATTCATGTCAACAATATCGGCGGAATTTTATGCCTCAGAACTCGGATATCATCAGCGTCCAAGACACAATCTCACAAATCCCCAGCATTTAATTCTAATTGAATGCTGCCAACTTTGATGAAATGCAGCAGACAAGTATTTCACCAAATGTCATTTCTTCCAAGCACAGTTGGCCAATTGATAACTTTTGTTGGAGAAAGACATAATAAAACGGAGTATCAAAAATGAAATTTCGCACAAATCAACGATACTCGTATTATTAAAAAACTTCGTAAATAAAAACAATATTTCGCGTTATTTTGCGGGAGCTTGAAACACAATACCCTCGTGTTATTAGCGATGTATCCCCATTTCACGAACCCGTCATCGATATTTGTATACGAGTAAAAACTGAGCCCAAAGGAACAGACTTAGTGCTCTCTAGCTCTGCTCGAAAAAGTACGTCCAAGTAGATAACTGCTACAAAATTCGTTTACATCCTACCTCAGCAAATATTCGAAGACAGCTTTATAGTTTCGATATAGCGCTGTGACCAATCCTGATCGTGTACCGGTATTTGAAAACATACGACATTTCCAGGCGGGGATTTAATTTCGACGTCTACTGATGTGAACGCCATTGCCAAAGGTACACTATATTGAAAGTTATCTGAAGTTATTTGGTTCACATGCCATTAAGTAGTCAACCGAAACGAGCTAAGTTTGTACGGGAACTTACCGCCACGTTTTCTATATATGAATAATAACGGTCGTTCTCGTCTGATCTGTAAAAAGAACCACAGCAGTTAAAAAAGAAGCTCATATTATTATTTTCTCTGATCACGAATCGATCAAACAAAATACCTAGGATCAGTCGTTTTCCTATGATATAACGAATCAGCATAAATGCAGACAAAAAGTGAAATGTGTTTCCCCATTGTCATAACATGACCCAAAATGAGTCAGGATATGACATCCCTTCAAGAAAAGAAACAAACGGAAACAATTGATTTATAAGTTGACCCTGGAGTCAAGCTATCTCAGGAGTCAGAATAGCCACTGCCAGCGTCGGGATTCGAACCTGCGATCTTCAGACTTGCTGGAGCTGCCCTCATTGCCGTGGTGCACGATTTAACGAGCACGGCTACGCTACGGAACGGTAAATTCTAAGTAGTTAACTACTACAAAATTCGTTTAAATCTTACCTCAGCAAGTATTCCTTACCAACTTTCATCCCAGTTTCATTCCCCCTTCATTTTATCAACTCCTTTGCCCGTCAGGAAGGGCATCCAGCCATAAAAAGAACCATCAGTTGCATTACAAATATTATTTCACGTCATCCCTCCTCACCCTCAGCGAAAAAAATCAGGCATAGAAATGCATATACACTCGTTTGAAGTGCGAATGGAAACTCAAAGAGTAAAATACCCCTGTGTTCTCGGTGACCTAGTCTTTCCGACCTTGACAAGGCCTCGATTATATGCGGGCCACGCCCTTGACCTGGAGAAGACTTCTGTGCCCACCATGGACGGCAACCAGAGGGTAATTGATACAATCATTCAACAGTAGTCTCTTGACAAGGCTACCGTTATCACATTTGGGCACGTCAAGAAGAGAAGCTGTTCACCTACCTCGGACAAAGAATTAACGATGTTAAGTACCAAATCAGATTTTGTGCAGAAACACGTTTATATTCTGTTGAGATCGGGTTCCTTCTTTAACACAATTATATATCTGAAGAGAGACTCTATATACCTCCGAAGTTATATAAAGCAGAAATCAAACTCCAGGAAGCATTTGAAACGCGGTACTGCCGTAAGATGACAAGCAATTCTAGAAGAACAAGATACCAAATTCCAAAGTTCTGGAGAGTGTGAACTGGGAGAGATCATAGTTACAAATAATATGTCTTGTGTGGGCGTGCACCACTCAAATTCCGAGCGAAAGGTAGAACAAATATTCATAGATGGAAGGCCAAGAAATTGCCTCATTGGCCAGAATGTCGAATGGGGTATCGCGACGCTTCATGGTATGAGACTGGTCTTAATATTGGATACTAACTGGAATGAGAAAACAAACTCCGCTCGAAAAAGCTATAAAATCATAAAGTGATAGATAATAATAATAATAATAATAATAATAATAATAATAATAATAATAATAATAATAATAATAATAATAAACAATACGAGGTGGAAAACTAATTCAGTTTATTAGGCTAGAGCATATTGAGAAATCTGGTTGAAGATTTAGTTACATAATATGGCTTTTAGATGAAGTAGCAATAATTATATACACTTCAGTGCCTTACGTCATGAGATACACATGTTGTTGTTTGAGTCTTCAGTCTTTTGACTGGTTTGATGCAGCTCTCCATGCCTCCCTGTCCTGAGCTAATCGTTTCATCTCTACATCTACCACACCCTACATCCGAGGCAATCTGTTTAACATATTCTAACCTTGGTCTACCCCTACAGTTTTTGTCCTCGACCCTTCCTTCCATAACTAAGCTTGCTATTCCTGGGTGTCTTAGTATGTGTCCTACCAACCTATCTCTTCTCTTCATTAGCAGTCGCCAGAAACATCTCTCCTCTCCCACTCGTCTTAATACCTCTTTGTTTGTAACCCTATCTACCCATCTGATCTTCATCATTCTCCTGTAACACCACATTTCAAATGCTTCAATTCTCCTCTTTTCTGCTGCACCAATAGTCCAAGTTTCACTTCCATAGAGCGCCACGCTCCAGACAAAGGCTTTCAAAAATGACTTCCTAATACCTAAATCTATATTCGATGTCAGCAGATTCCTTTTTTGTAGAAATGCTTTCTTTGCCTGAGCCAACCTACTTTTAATATCCTCTTTGCTTCGTCCATCACTGGTTATTCTGCTTCCTAAGTAACAGAAGTCTCCTACTTCCTTCAGCTTTTCACCTGCCAATTTGATCTCCATAGAGGTTTCTGATTTATTTCGGCTGCATTCCAGTATTTTTGTTTTACATTTATTTATTTTCATCATGAATTCTTTCCGGAAGACGGAGTCCATACCATTCAAAAACTCATTCAAATCCTCAGGCTTGTCGGCCAAGATGACGATGTCATCAGCAAATCTCAGAGTTGAAATTATTTCTCCTTGAATCTTCACTCCCACTTTAAATTTTTCTCTAATTTCCTTCATTGCTTGTTCAATGTAAAGATTGAAAAGTATGGGTGATAAGTTGCAGCCTTGCCTTACACCTTTCTGAATACCAGCTTCTCTCGCATGTCCTTCAACTCGAATGACTGCTGTCTGGTTTCTGTACAGATTGTATATCACCCTCCTATCCCTGTACTTTATTCCAATTGATTTCAAAATGTCAAACAATTTAGTCCAATCAACGTTATCAAAAGCCTTTTCTAAGTCTACAAAAGCCATGAACGTTCTCTTATCTTTCCTTATTCTACCTTCTAAAATCAGCCTAAGACTTAGTACAGCTTCCCTTGTTCCTACATTTCTCCTGAAACCAAACTGGTCTTCACCCAACTCCGTTTCTATCTGGCTTTCAATCCTCTTGTAAATTATTCTAGACAGGATCTTTGAAGCATGAGTAATCAAGCTGATTGTACGGTAATCTTCACATCTGTCAGCTCCCACTTTCTTTGGTATAGGGATGATTACATTCTTCTTGAAATCAGGGGGTACCTCACCTGTCTCATAAATCCTACACACCAAGTGAAATAACCTGATCAGACCTTCATCTCCTATGCAGCGTAGCAACTCAATCGGTATATCATCTATGCCTGGTGCTTTGTTCCTGCTTAAGTCTTCCAAAGCTCTATCAAATTCTGATCTCAATATTAAATCTCCTTTCGCATCCTCATCAATTTCCTCCTCCCTTTCCATTACATGATTCTCAATCTCCTTTCCCTTATACAAACTCTCTATGTAAGCTTTCCATCTCTCAACCTTTTCTTCCCTATCTGTTAGAGGCTTTCCATTTGTGTCCTTAATATTACAGCACTTAGTCTTCTTTTCCCCCAAAAGTATTCTTAATCCTTCGATAAGCTGTGTCTACTTTTCCTAATTTCAGACAATTTTCTATACCTGCACATTTCTCTTTCAACCATTCTTCTTTCGCTTCCTTGCACTTCTTGTTAACCTCATTTCTCAGACGTCTGTATTCTGCTTTCCCCTTTTCATCTCTTAGATTCTTGTGTTTCCGTCTTTCATCCATCAATTCTAGTATATCCTGAGTGATCCACGGTTTTCTACCTATTCTTTCTTTCCTACCAATGTTTTCTTCTGCGGATTTTGTTATTTCATTCTTCAAAAGTGCCCATTCGTCTGCAATTGAAGTTTGTTTAGGGTTTTTCATTAGTCCTTCCTTTATACTCTTCTTGAATCTTTCGTTTACATCCTTCTCTTTCAGTCTGTCTATTGCCCACCTTTTTGGCTTTTGACTTTTCTTCAGTTTCTTCAACTTTAATCTGCATTTCATTACAACCAGATTGTGATCAGAGTTTATGTCAGCACCAGGATATGTTTTACAATCCAAAATCTGGTTTCGAAACCTCTGCTTGACCATAATGAAGTCGATTTGGTAACGCCCTGTATCTCCTGGTCTCATCCATGTGTATATTCTTCTATTGTGGTTATTGAATAAGGTGTTAGCTATGACCAATTCATGCTCGGTGCAGAATTCTACCAGCCTGCTTCCTCGATCATTCCTTTCACCTAATCCGAAATCTCCTACTATCTTCCCTTCTCTCCCTTTTCCTACCACAGCATTCCAATCTCCCATTACTATAACATTTTCATCACCCTTGATATACCTCAGAATTTCGTCTATTTCTTCGTAGACCTTTTCAACATCCTCATCATCAGCTTGACTGGTAGGCATATAGACTTGTACCACTGTAGTGCAGGTAGGTTTTGTATTGATTTTTGCTACAATAATCCGTTCACTATATTGCTCATAATATTCCACCCGCTGTCCAAGTTTCCTACTCAATATGAGGCCAACCCCAGCTTGGCCATTGTTTGATTTAGTGCTAATGACCCTATAGTCTCCTGACCAAAAGTCCTGTTCTTCCTGCCAGCGCATTTCACTAATCCCAACCAAATCCAACCTCAACCTATCCATTTCCCTTTCTAAGTTTTCTAACCTTCCACTTCCTAGCAGACTTCTAACATTCCACGCTCCGATCCGTAGAATGTCAGATTTCCTCTTTGTCACTTCTGTGATGTTAACCCCCTCTCGAGTAGTCCCCACCCGGAGATCCGAACGGGGGACTAGTTTACCTCCGGATTGAAATTTTACAAGGGAGGAGGCCATCATCACATGTAATTATGCATAGAGAGGTGCATATCCTCGGGAATAGCATACGGCTGTAGTTTCCCGTTGCTTTCAGCCGTGCAGCAGGACGCAGTATATATGAAATACTTTTAACGAATGGCAGAAGGTCATAAAGACTTATTTTTGTACTAGTGCATGAAGATGTCTCGTTACCGAAAACTTAAGGCCACAACTCAACAGATCCATTGCCTTAAAGCAAGCTTCAATTACAAGGATGATTTCTGGGAATAAAGATCAACAGAATAGTATGTATTACAGATTCACAATAAAGTGTGTTCGCTTTGTGACAACGTAATTTTTAACTATACAGTACCGACAGCAGTGGCTACGCTGGCTGAAACGCAGCGTTAGGTCATGGGGCCAAACTCTCTGCTGACTCGGTAGACGCGTGGGTTCGAGCCCCACCGTCGGCCGTCCTTGAAATGGTTTTCCGTGGTTTCCCATTTTCAACACCAGGCAAATTCTGTGACAGGCCACATCCTTGCTTAGTTTCATTCATCTTCATCCATTCCATATCTCATCCCGACGCGCAGGTCGCCCACGGGCTTCAACTTGAAAGACCTGCACTCGGCCTTTCAAGAGGCTACACGACCAAAAAAAAAAACAACTCTACAGTACGATATAGTGCTCTTTGGCTTGAGGTATTCTGTTTGAGAAGCAAACGGTGTATATTGTGATAACGAGCTTCTACAGCATTCACCTGTATCGACTCAGGTGTACACATTCCCTTCTGGTGCCTACTCCGTTCCCACTACCCGTTGCCTATTCCGTTCCCACTACCAGTCGTTAGACTATTTCTCTCACTCTCCTCGTTAACGACCGGCGACTCAAACATTAGGCGGTAGCACGCGCCGACAATAACCATTGTTCGCTGCTGACCAATAGCGTGCTTGCTCTATCACTCCACGTCCACTCTAGAGTCCAGTTCTGGCTGCCGGCTCGCTTGTCAGGTCTCGAGTGTTGCACACAGTTCTGTCCAGTCTCGCTGCTTGCTCTCAGTGGCTACGGTGGAGAGTTGACAACGTTGTGTCTCAAGCTGGGAATGTAAATTTGCCGCCCAGCTGGGTTTCAATTTCGTTAATGAGTAAAGTGAGAGAACTATAAGGTCGCACAGAGAATCATAACGACCACCTGTTTTACAAGTTATTTAAGACTTTTAGAACCGCGGATATCTTCGAAACGCAAACTTCCCAGACAAGCCACTAGCACAGTCTGTCTTCCATACCTTCAGAAATGTACACCGTGATATTCGTTTAAAAGTGTTTTAGTTACACCCTGTATATCTAGCACCATCTACGACCCCTAATTCCCAGTGAAGCACAGCAACTTCAGTCCCAAAAGTGGCAGAAGAACTCTGAGATAGCACAGCCGTCCGTCTCGACATTAGACTGCATTTCGCAGCTATTTGTAGGTGCAATAGAATAGATACAAAAAAGAGCTCTACACCATTTCCCATAAATTATCAATGTCGGGCGAACATGATGGCCACACCATTTGTCGGAATGCTGCTTGAACCAATACTGGACATTCTGTGTCAGTTGACAAATGCGTTATCCTGTTGGAATACACCATCGCAGTCAGGTAGGAAGATATGTGTCCATCAAGCAGTGCAATGTATAGGTCACTGATGAATTAGCTGTTTAGAAGGATCAAATGGCCCAGCCCATGACACCATAAAACTCCCTGTCATCGATAGTCTGCACGTCGCTTTGCTGGTAACTAAGAACCCAAAGACACGAATCCTACCAAGAGCCTGAAATAATCTGTTATCGTAACCCGTCACACCACGCTGCGTGCCATTGTCAGTCCTCTAGAGTTCAATTAGCAACGTCACAACCCCAGGCGAGGTATTCTGACTTTTTAGGGGCTAGAGGCAACTTGGTCATCAGGCGAGTTAAGTTGGTTCTTCAGTTTAGGGGCTGCGACAACGCGGTCATGTAGCCCTATGTACTTTGTTGTGTGGGTAGAATCTGTATGATAACCGGTTTAATTGTGATGGCTGTATTAGAGTGTGTTATCTGCTTTTAATTCAAGTAAGGGCTGCAGACATTCAATTTTTCAAGTAGTTCCTACTTTTGCTACAAAACGCCACCGTCAACGACAACTAGTTCTAAAATTGGTTACTAGATGCCACCGCAGTCGGCTCCTGGGGACGAACTTTGGAACCTAAGAACGTTAGTCAAATCTAACCTATAATTTAGCTTCACAGAAGTGTAATTAGTGGAATGTTCTTTTACATGCCATAAATCTATGACATGGGACAGCCGGCTTTACTTCCTCTCCGAAGGAAGGAATACTGAGGGTTTTTAACGCTCTTAAAAAATCCGACGACTTCAGCCGGGTTTGGGCATAGAAGCCCAGCATGCTACCAAATACGCCACCGAAGCCGTCCGAGTTAACTTGACACAATTCAGCATTTTTACTATTTTTATGTTTTCACTGGAAGTAATATCATTTGATATTACTTATCTTAATGGTTATCTTTAGGCTAACGCTTAGTTAGGGGCAGATGACCTCGCTGTTCCACCCCTTAAAGCAACAATAACTAACTAACTAACTAACGTTGAATTAAGGATATCGTAGCTTGAATACACAAGTCAACACGAATTTTGAATCTGGGTTCTGTATGTCTGATTCATGCCTAACTAATAGAAGAAAAAATAGTTTTACCTAATAAAGTTTTCTGTTGTACCTACCACAACGAAAGTTCAAATTTGAAGGAATTTCCTTTATTTTTATAAGTTCAAATGAAAACAAATGTTAATTTATATGGTATATTGGCTTTTACGGCCAGTGAATTAAAACTCAGCAATTCTGCTAGGTCTGTGCCGTGTCTTCGCAGCGAAGGGGCGCAGGTGCGTTTCATAAAAGGGAGGTGGAGCGCAGTTCGCTACTCCTGTGGAGTCCGGGCGGGGACACCAAGAGCCCGCTGATGAGCCAGCTTGGTGTCCTAGGCGAAACCCCACAGAAGACACGGCACAGACCTAGAAGTATTACTGAGTGTTTAATTTATATATTTACATCACGTTTATTTACAAAACATCGTTAACGTTAATGCAAAAATACGACACGCATGTCATACGATGTTGGCATGTCAAAGTACCTATTTGAATTCAGTAGGCCGTGTTCATAATGGCAAAATTAATCTCGGGAGTTTCCGCCAACACAAAGTTCCTCATTTCTCTACTAGAAAGCGCTATAGTGTTCAAGGAGCTTAGATATCTAACCTCCTTGACTTTCATAGTGATTCAAGGAACAACGAAATTCGACATGCAAGCTACCCTCTGGGTGTCAAATTACAAAGCTTGCACCCGGCACCGAGGCCATACGATATTATTAATATTTTTTTATTTTATTTTTTATAATCGTTTCGGTCGTCTATGGACCACGTTATTTCAACTGCCTTTTCCCTCTTTCTTTCACACTGACTCAGTATTCGCGCATTCTTCTTCGGTGAGCTTCCTTCCGTTCTTCGGTCCACTTCTTGCCGGTTTTCAATATAGGTTTTCGCTGAAAACTCTGTACCTCCCCAAGTTTCTTCTTCAAAGAGTCACGTTATAAGATGTCCTCATGTGATATCCCCAGTTCTTGTAGGTCTTTTTCCACCTCTGTAAACCAGATCCCTTTGGTTTTCTTTCCCACAAAGTAGGCAAAGATTCGATTGGACAATCTTCCAGAGTTCATTCGTGTTAAATGGCCATAAAAGGAGAGTCTTCTTTTGCGAATGGTGTCCGTTATTTTCTCCACATGTATATTAAGTTCATCGTTATTATTAGTTAACGTTAATTTACAAACCAAGCAAAACAATACAAACAAGCTTTTAAAATGAGTATTTTTGGTACTTCTTCTGTTTGGGTACGAACATTCTCGCATTAGCTCCCTAATGTAATCACCCATCATGTTCTCATTATATTGCCCTTGACAACGTTGTTGAAAGTCCATCACGTCTTGGTGAAAGCGTTCCCCTTGCTCTTCTGAATATGTCCCCAAGTTATCTTTAAATTGCTCCACGTGAGCATGTAACATTTGTTGTTGTTGTAGTTGTTGTTTGAGTCTTCAGTCTTTTGACTGGTTTGATGCAGCGCTCCATGCCTCCCTGTCCTGAGCTAATCGTTTCATCTCTACATAGCTACCACACCCTACGTCCGAGGCAATCTGTTTAACATATTCTAACCTTGGTCTACCCCTACGGTTCTTGTCCTCGACCCTTCCTTCCATAACTAAGCTTGCTACTCCTGGGTGTCCTAGTATGTGTCCTACCAATCTATCTCTTCTCTTCATTAGCAGTCGCCAGAAACATCTCTCCTCTCCCACTCGTCTTAATACCTCTTCGTTTGTAACACTATCTAGCCATCTGATCTTCATCATTCTCCTGTAACACCACATTTCAAACGCTTCAATTCTCCTCTTTTCTGCTGCACCAATAGTCCAAGTTGCACTTCCATAGAGGGCCACGCTCCAGACAAAGGCCTTCAAAAATGACTTCCTAACATCTAAATCTATATTCGATGTCAACAGATTCATATTCTGTAGAAATGCTTTCCTTGCCGAGCTAACCTACTTTTTATATCCTCTTTGCTTCGCCCATCACTGGTTATTTTGCATCCTAAGTAACAGAAGCCTCCTACATCCTTTAGTTTTTCACCTGCCAATTTGACGTCCATAGAGGACATGTGTACGAGTACTTTAAGGGACATTCAGCAACCCATGAGTTGAAAGTTCTCAAGCATTGTGAAAATAAACTCTTTGTAATTCTCAGCTTTCATATTTCCTAGGAAGCCATGGATCACTGATTTGAGGCTGTACAATGCTTTTTTTTTCGTGGGTGTTGAGTAACTGTGGAAATTCTCCACTGGCCATTGGTTTCTTTATTTGAGGACCGACGAAATTACCAGCTTTAATTTTAGCTTATGACAATTCAGGAAAATTAGTCTTGAAATATTGGAAAGCTTCAGAATCATGTCGAAAAGCCTTTGCGAACTGCTTAATGAGGCCTAATTTTATATACAACGGAGGCATCAAAACATGATCATTGCATAAAGTACAAAAGCAAACTCGATTAAATATGAATGGCGATTTTTGTTACTGTTCGATGTAGACAGTCAGAATAATCGTACCGTATAGGCATTAAATAATACAATCAGCTGACGTGTTATTGCTCTGGTTGAACGAGTTGGATAGGCAATTGCACTTTTCGTGTTACAATGCTGGACAAACGAGCAAAAATATAACAAATGGACATTTAGACATTGCAACATGAAATCTGAGAAAAATTGAAAACAATAAGAAGCTAGTTCTCTCGCACACACACCCAAGAAGAACTTACGAAACTGTGACTGAAAAAATCTGCTCTGTGATGATGATGATGATGATGATGATGATGATGATGATGATGATGATGATAATAATATAATTATTATAATAAGCCTATTGGTACAACAAGAAGAACCCCAAAAAAGTTCATTGAGTTATTTGCTTAACGTCATCCATTTATTGCGAGAATTCGCTAAAATAAATAAATAAATAAATAAATAAATAAATAAATAAATAATAATAATTGAGAAAGAGCTACCAGACTTCAGAAAGCATACCGAATAACTTGGAATTACTATAATAAAAGAGTGATTTCACGAAATGCGAAACTACGGCACTACCAGACAGTTGTTCTTCCGGAAGCATTGTACGCCTCCGAAACTATATCTCTAGGAGGCCACTCTCAAATTGGTGAAATCGAAAACCAACAGCGTAAAATTCTCGGGAAAATATATGGCCCCGTACTTGTACACTGTAATCAATAAGTTCACTGATACCGTGCGTAAGAGACGATTGAAATTCTATGGTCACATCTGCAGAATGGACAACACCAGATATGCCAAAATGAACTGCTTAATATAATAAATTCAAAGACGGTCAAAATCAGTTGGTTAGAAGAAATCGAAGATATCATCAAGAATCGCAAGGCTTTTGGAACTCTAGTTACAAATCACTTTTTCACCGAAATAGCTAAACAGCTAAAGAGACCACTGGAAAAAATGGACGGAAGAACGTAGGAAGGGGCATAGCGAGTTCATGAGGAGATTTTGGGAGGAGAAGAAGAGGAAAACACCATCAACCCAAGTGAACAAGTTCAAACGCGCTCCCTAAGTGGGCAAAACGAAGAAAGAACAAAGAATAATATTACAGGAGGCTTTGAATTTCTTATCTTAGGCCTTAATATCTCAGGCCTATGTCATAAGCTTCATCTCACGGTCGACGAAATTCCAGTGTGGTTTCAGGTTTCATGCCATGGTCTTATTTACCACTTATTCAACTGCTAACCCGTGTAATTCCAATGTGGTTCTAAGTTTCATGAGACCCGCTAGTTTACACACGAATCGCTCATGTCGGTACTCGAAGCGATCTACAGCAGCAATTAAGAGTCCACTCTTTCGTCTCTAATTAGTGCTGGTAACGACTTCTCGGCCACTTGCTTGCATGTACAGAGGCAAACTTACAAGCAATCCGTTTGACATGCCTACTTAACTTACTCTGGTCCAGGCAATACACTGACAGAGCAAATGTCATGGGATAGTTGAGCACTGATGATCAGGCGTGTTGTCTGCGCACCACACACTCCCTGTGTCAGCGACTGTTGTACAGTATATGAGACCTTGTGAGAAGTGGTTGTGCACGTGTCAGGTGTAACATGCAACATTGTCGTGAGCTGACACCGTTCGAACGGGGTATGGCGGTCGGCAGTGGCGTACGTAGGATTTATTTCTGGAGGGGGGGGGGTTCATTAAGAGAGTAGGGTATTTGTGTACACTATTAACCTTGCTGTTCCGCCCCTTGAAACAACGATCATCATCATACATAGCGGCTTCGGCGGCGTAGTTGCTAGCATGCTGAACTGCTGTTCCCAAGATAGCGGGATCAAACCCGGCTGAAGTCGTCGGATTTTTTAAGAGCGTTAAAAATCCTTCAGTATGCCTTCCTTCGGAGGGGAAGTAAAGCCGGCGGTCCCATGTCATAGATGTATGGCATGTAAAAGATCCTTCCACAGACTAAACTTGTGTGAAGCTACATTGTTAGGTTAGATTTCGTCGGAACGCTCTATCAAAGTTCCAACGTTCATCACTAGGTACCATTGATATCTGGTAGCGAAAGTTGGAACTACTTGAAATTGAACGAAACTTGTACCTCAAGGGGGTGGAAGAAAGCGTGAAGATGAGAGGAGAAGACTGGACAAGGGTGGAGGCTGAGAGATGGTGGGAAAACAGAAGACGTTGGAGAGGCTTGTGTTCCAAACAGACCCGGCCAGTGGCTGGAAACTGTGCAAGATGATGATTTTTTCAGCAGAATAAAAAAAAATTGAAATATAGAAAACTGTAACTAAATATTAAAACTGAAATGATGCAGTGGCAACATCACGTGACTGCTTATAATATTGATATTATGTGTGAGAGAAATGATGTTTTGCTCTCCATGTTCTTACTGCCATTACTATTTTTTTAATTTTTTTATTTAGTCGATTTACCCTCTAGGTTGGTGGTTCCCACGGACTCAGCGAGGGAACTCACCACTACCGCCTCTATGGGCAGTGTCCTGGAGCTTGGAACATCTGGTCAGGTTGGATACAACTGGGGAGATGTGATCAGCACTTCGCCCAGGTGGCCTCACCTGCAAAGCGAACAGGGGCCTCATGAGGGAAGGGAGGAGGGGAAGATTAGGACGGATAGAAAAGGAAGGGGGAAGGAGGCGGCCGTGGCCTTGAAGTAGGAACCATCCCGGCATTTGCCCGAAGACGAAGTGGGAAACCACGGAAAACCACTTCGAGGATGGCTGAGGTGGGAATCGAACCCCCTCTACTCATTTGGGCCACCCGAGGCTGAGTAGACCCCGTTCCAGTCCTCATACCACTTTTCAAATTTAGTGGCAGAGCCGGGAATCGAACCCAGGACCTCCGGGGCGGCAGCTAACCATGCTGACCGCTACGCTACGGAGGCGACGCCATTACTATTGACTCTCAAATTCTGCCTTTAGTTAGTTATTGTTGTTTAAAGGGGACTTATCTGTAACATTGATAGGAAAAAATTGCATAAACTCCTCATGTACCGAATTATCATTAACGAAACTGGCACACAAAGCAACCCAACCGACGTGAAATAATTACCGATCACATACGTCAACAGCAAAAGTGACCCATTGCTAACTCCAACTCATATGGAGTCGTCTCGCTTCGAGTAGAGAGCAGGACATTTGTCAACTGGCGGCTCCCGTGGCGTAGTTGGTAGCATGCTGAGCTTCTATGCCCAAGATCGCGGGTTCAAATCCACCCGAAGTCGTCGGATTTTTTAAGAGCGTTAAAATCCCTCAGTATGCCTTCCTTCGGAGGGGAAGTAAAGCCAGCGGCGGTCCCATGTTATAGATTTATGGCATGTTAAAGAACCGTCCACTAATTACACCTGTGTGAAACTAAATTGTATAGGTTAAGAATGTAAACAACGCACCTAGACTCCTACGTTCGTTGTCAGGAGCAGACTACGGTGGCGTTTAGTAGCTAAGTTCTGAACTAGTAGTCGTTGACAGTGGCGTTTGGCGGCAAAAGTAGGAACTATTTAAAAAATTCAAAGTCCTTACTTGAATTTAAAAAACAGATAACACACACTAATACAGTCATCACAATTAACACCGGTTATCAGACAGATTCTACACACACCCAAAGTACACGGGGCTACATGACCGCGTTGTCGCAGTCCCTAAACTGAGGAACCAACCAACCAACCATTTGTCAAGTGGCGAACGTGGTAACTTTTAAAATACGGTATATACAGGAGTTAAGACGCCTCATTAGCGGTAGTGTAAAACAGGTGATAGATGGGACAATATAAAGATCTAAGTAAACAAATGTCTCTGGTGGTCGGTGCCCGACGAATGGGAAGTGCAATTTCGGCAGTGGTGCGGGAATTCAGCTTCACATGGTCAACCGTGTCCAGGGTGTATCATGAATGGTTGAATGCCGGTGTCACCGCCCACAACAGACAAACGACTGGCCGTCCAGCCACCCTCGATGACCATGACCGGCGACATCTGAGACGGATTGTTAATAGTGACAGAATGGCAACAGTGTAACAAATCACGGCTCAATTCAACACAGGCCGTGCAAGACACGTCTCCCAGTGGACAATCCGTAGGAACATGGGTTCCATGAGTTATGGGTGCCGGCGCCGCACACGCTATTAGGTGACTATCCCATGACATTTGCTAAGTTAGTGTACTTCCCCTGAATACACTTATTATTTATTTATCGTATGGCTTTTAGTGCCGGGAGTATCCGAAGACATGTTCGGCTCGCCTGATCCTGTAGCTGCTTCCAGCGGATACCCTTAGGGCGAGCTACAATTTCCGTTCAATGTCAAGTAGTTCCAACTTTCGCTACCAGATATCAATGATACCTAGTGGTGAACGTTGGAACTTTTGATGGAGCGTTCCGACGAAATCTAACCTAACAATTTAGCTTCACACACGTTTAGTTTGTGGAAGGATCTTTTACATGCCATAAATCTATGGCATGGGACCGCCGGCTTTACTTCTCCTCCGAAGGAAGGCATACTGAAGGATTTTAATACTCTTAAAATATCCAACGACTTCGGCCGGGTTTGAACCCGCTATCTTGGGCACAGCAGTTCAGCATGCTAGTTAGTTAGTTAGTTATTGTTGTTTTAAGGGGCGGAACTACGAGGTCATCTGCCCCTCTTAACACAGATTAAAGAATACAAAATGTGAATTGAATTTAAAATTTTGAGGTGGACATCTAAATTTAAAAAGACCAAATATTAATAAAACAAAAACAAACAATTAAATAAAAAATAAAAATTATAAAAATAAACAAAAATTACGGAAAAAACAAAACATTATCATTCAAAAACGAACAAGTCGTTGAGTCAAAGTTCACTGGAAAATTTAGATTGCTGGCCCTAACCCACTCTCACTTATAAAGCGGATAACGCGATCAGCAGCCACCGCGTCATCGGCTAATATAAGTTTGAGTGTCGTCTGCAAACCAAGGTTTCTTCGTAAGTCAGCAAGATCCACACACTCGGTGAAAATGTGGGCCACGGTAAATACGGCTCCACAGGTACAAAGTGGGGGGTCTTCCCTTCTCATTAGGTACGAGTGGGTGGATCTTGTATGACCTATCCTTAGCCTACACAAAATGACGGACTCTCTCCGGGCCCGGAAGGAGCTCCGCCACACGCGAGTAGTTCCCTTGATCGCTCTCAGTTTACTGGGCAGTGGGTCAGCTAGCCACTGACTCTCCCAAAAAGCCAGAACTTGTAGGCGTAACTGAGAGCGAATATCTCTAGCGGGTACCTCCATTGGTCGAGGTGGTAGTGATACCGCCTCTTTTGCAGCTTGATCTGCTAACTCATTTCCCGCAATTCCCATGTGGCTTGGAAGCCACAGAAAGGTGATTCGAGTGTCAGCGTGGCACAGCCCGGCTAGTAGGTCGTGGATTCGCTGCACTAGGGGGTGTTGCGGGAAACATGTAGCAATTGACTGCAACGAACTCAAAGAGTCGGTACACACGAGAAAGTGGATTCGTGCATCCTGTAGTGCAAACTGCAGAGCTTCATAGATGGCAACGAGCTCCGCAGTAAACACACTACAGGCCTCAGGTAAAGAGATCTTGGTATTTGCACCATCAATAACGTAAGCACAACCCACCTTCTCGTCCACCTTCGAACCATCCGTGTATAGAATGCCAGCGTCCGGAAATTGGTGAACTATGCTGTGGAACTGCCTCCGGTAAACGGAGGCATCCGTGTTCACCTTAGGACCTCGGTGCAGATCTAACCGAATTTCTGGACGCGGGACTTGCCACGGAGGCACCTCGCTAGATGTCCGGATCATACAGGGACCTACAGCCACTCCTATTTCAGTACACGAGCTATCAAGTCTAATACCAACCGGCCGAGTGGCACGAGGCCGGTTGGCGTAACCCTGGTGGTTTTGGGTACCGAAGAGAGCTTGATAGGTCGGGTGTTGCGGCATTTGACGCACATTGGCAGCATATGCTAAAAGCATATGTTGGCGTCTATAATTTAAAGGTGGAACACCCGATTCAGCGAGTAGGCTGGGTATCGGGCTGGTCCGGAAGGCACCGGTAGCCAGCCTAACGCCACTATGGTGGATACTGTCCAGCATTTTCAAGGTTGCCGGCCCTGCTGAACCGTATGCCGCAGAACCATAGTCTAGCCGGGACAGGACGAGGGCTTGGTAGAACCGTAGCAGCACCGCACGGTCAGCCCCCCAAGTAGTGCCACTAAGAAACCTGAGCATGTTCAGTTTCCTGAGACATGTCATTTTCAATTGCCGTATATGGTGCTGCCACGTTAACTTGCTGTCAAAATGGAGCCCCAGGAAGCGATAAGTGTCAACCAACGACAACGCAGCATCCCTGAGATGTAGTTCAGGGTGTAAATGTAGCCTCCGGAGCCGACAAAAATGGACGACGGAGGTTTTCGCTGCTGAAAAACGAAAACCCCGGTCGTGAGCCCACCTGTCGACCCGGTTGATAGCTAGCTGCAATTGCCGTTCCACGACTGCCATACTTCCAGAGCTGTAATGCAGAGCTAAATCGTCTACATACAGCGATGGAACTACCGCGGACCCGGCGACGGCAACAATGCCATTAATGGCAATCGCGAACAAGGTGACACTCAGCACTGAACCCTGAGGAACTCCATTTTCTTGGGTATAGTATTGCGATAATGTCCTACCGACCCTTACACGGAAGAGTCGGACGGACATGAAATTCGCAATGAAAGTCGGTAAGTTACCACGGAGTCCCCACTTGTGAAGGGTGGAAAGGATCCCGTAGCGCCATGTGGTGTCGTAGGCTTTCTCGAGGTCAAAGAAAACCGTGACTAGGTGCTGCTTTCGGAAAAAAGCCTCCTGTATGGCGCTCTCAAGTCGCACCAGATGGTCAGTGGTGGACCTATGACAGCGAAATCCACATTGGTACTCAGACAGGAGACCTTTATCCTCCAAGAACCACACCAGTCGACGGTTCACCATCTTTTCGAGCAGCTTACATAGGCCATTTGTCAAACAAATGGGCCTATAGCTGCTTACAAACTTGGGATCCTTTCCAGCCTTAGGAATCGGTATCACGATCCCCTCTCGCCATTGAGATGGAAACTCCCCTTCAATCCATATACGATTAAAGAGGATCAACAGTTGTTTTATACTGGATTCGCACAGATGCTTTAACATTTGATTATGTATGTTATCCGGTCCAGGAGCCGTATCCCTGCAGTTCCCATTCAGAGAATGGTACATTATAGGACTCCGAAGCAGCAGTGACAAACGACAAGGGGTGAGTCTCTGCCTCCCGCTTCAGAGTCAGAAATGTAGGATCGTAACTCCCGGAGCAGGATACATCGGAGAAGTGCGAGCCAATGCTGTTGGCAATGGCGAGATGGTCCGTGATGATGTCTCCATTGATGGACACTCCGGGTATCGACAGTGATGTCGGGAGTCCGGAGATCCGACGAAGCTTAGTCCACACTTGAGAAGATGGAGTATGCGCCGTCATGGACGACACATACTTTTCCCACGTCGTTTTCTTACTCTCCCGAATCAGATATCGGGCTCTGGCACGCATCCTTCTGAATGTGATAAGTTTGGCCATGGTGTTTTGCCTCCGATAGCATTTGAAAGCACGTCGACGATCTTTAATGGCTGCTGCAATCTCGGCTGTCCACCAAGGGACAAGCTTCCGGCGTGAGTTTCCGGATGAGGAAGGTATTGTTTCCTCAGCAGCAGCCAAAATACCATTCGTTATGTGAATGGTATGATCGTCGACACTCTCAAAGGTATCTTCGGCAAACACCGCACGTGCCGTGAAAGTTGGCCAATCAGCCCGACGGAGAAGCCATCGACTTGGTAACTCGATGGCTCTCTGGTTCGGAAGAGTAACGATAATTGGAAAATGGTCACTATTACAAAGGTCGTCGTGTACACCCCACTGTAGCAGGGGAACCAGCGCACGACTGCACAAGGTAATATCGACACTTGAATAAGTGCCGTGTGCAATAGAGAAGTGCGTAGGTTCTCCTGTGTTCAACAAACACAGGTCCAGCCGCCTGATCAGCCTCTCAAAATCTCTCCCTTTACCGCTAGTGGTAGCGGAGCCCCAGATGGTGTTGTGGGCATTAACATCTCCCAGAAGGAGGAAAGGAGGGGGGAGCTGAGAGACTAGATCCACCAGCTGGTCGTAATCCGGCTGAGAATCAGGCGGGATGTACACGTTACATACTGTTGCCATTACTGGCAACGAAGTACGAACTGCAACTGCCTCTAGCTGAGTACGCAACGGCACCTCTTCACCAAAGAGGCTAGAGTGGACGAGAGTGCAGACGCCACCAGCGGCCACAGCTCCGTCCACCCGGTCTTTAGAGAAGAGTTTGAAGTGACGCATTGTTGTCTCATGTCCAGGACGAAACCTGGATTCCTGAAGGCAGACAATGGTTGCCGAAAACGAAGATATTAATTGTCGTAGCTCAGCGAGATGAACAGAATAGCTATTACAGTTCCATTGTAATAGTGCCATGGTGTGGACTTAAGTAGAAATGGGTCTTCTACTTATGCTTGACCGTTTGCCACCCTTCCCCAGCTCTAGTTGGAGATGATGGGGCAGGAGAGCACACCTCAATCTCCACATCTCCGTCCGAAGACGAAGAAAATGGAGCGGGCGCTCTCTTGGGTTGCGCGCGGTCGTCGTCGGACCTCACGAGTCTCGCTCTTGGGGAAGAGCGAGAGCGGTGTCGAGGGACTTTCTCCCGGTCCGAAGACTGGGTGTCTGTCCCCGACACGCCCCGAAGAGATTTCTTCTTGGATCGGCGCCGACGCGTGTTTGGGGAAGTAGATGGTCCCTTCCCCACAGACGCCGGGTCCTTATAAAACAAGGTCGCTCCTGCTGGCACCGCTCCACTGGTAGTGGTGGGAGCGGGATGGTCAGCAGAAACGTGAGCAGCCCTGCCTTTTGGAGAGGAAGAGAAACGGCGCTGAACCGTTCCCCTCTCCTCCGCCGATCTATTTTCTTTTCTATAGGGGAGTTCCTCCATACGTACGGGCTTGGCTTCAGCAGGCTTCGCTCCCTTGGTGGTAATGGGAGCGGAAAGGCCAGCAGAGACAGTAGCCACCCCGTCAGCAGGAGGGCGAGAGAGACGGCGGCGAACCGTCTCCCTTTTCTCCCCTACATTTTTCGTATTAGGTGGGCTGGAAGAAGGACCAGCCCTGGTCGGCAAAGTCTTCTTTCCCCCTTTAGCTGGGGAAGACTTGTTCGCCGACCGTTTCGGAGAAGAAGAGGACTTCTTCTCCGATTGCGCCGGTTTAGATGGTATAACCGGCGCCTTCTTTTGCTGGGCCGAAGAAGGTTGTTGTACCTCCTTCGGGCTGACATTTTTCGCTGGTACAGCGAGGGGTGATTTTAATACTGCTGATAATACGGGCGTCGAGGGTACTACACTCGGTAAAGATGCGGCAGGGGTGAATGAGGGCGTCGTTGCAGCTGCAAACGATACCCGAAATTCGGGGGCATTCATATCACGGTACCTCTTGCGAGCGTCGTGATATGAAAGCCTATCAAGAGTTCTTATTTCTTGAATTTTTGCTTCCTTACAGAACTCAGGGCACTGCTTCGATCGTGGAGAGTGGCTTCCTTGGCAGTTAGGACAAATCGGGGGAGGCGTACACCTCTCACCCTCATGTGTCCCCTTGCCACACTCTCTACACACGGCCTTGGCAGTGCACCTGGCGGAAACATGCCCGAATTTCTGGCATTGATAGCAGCGCATAGGTGGAGGGATGTACGGTCGAACATCGCAGTGGTACGATGTGACCTTCACCTGCTTAGGTACTACATCACCCTCAAAATGGAGAATAAAAGCGCCGGTATCGACGCTGTTCTCCCCAATCTTTCGGGTGATGCGCCTAATCTTGGTGACGCCTCTCTTCCCCAGATCCCGCAACAATTCCGCATCGCTATTTAAAATGAGGTCACGATGGAAAATAACTCCTCGGACCTCATTCAGCGTTTCGTGTTTTGAGACCTTAACGGGAATTTCGCCGAATTGCGTGCATTCCAGCAACGCTTCGGTTTGCTTCCGATCAACGGTGTGCAGCAGCAGCTGACCGTTCCGGAGCTTGGAAATCCCGTTAAGATCACCAAATTTCCCCTCGATTTCCTCAGAAAAAATTATTGATTTTACTAGTTTAAAATCACCCCCGTCAGTCCTCGTAGCTACCAGGTAGCGAGGAGACTTATCAGCGGGGAATCTTCTATTAAAGGCTTCATCCCAAGGCGTATACACCTTGGGATTAGCTCGACACTCAAGAGACGGCTTTTTAAGGGTGCCACCCTGTACAGGTGTCCGTGATCGCTTTGATGGCATCCCGGACGAAATCCTCCCCGAATACTGCCCACTCCGAACGGGGGCTATCACTGTGGGCGCCACCCAGCCAAGGCAATACCTACCTGGCATAGCAGATATTGCCCGGGGTCCCAGTGCCTCGAACAGGCACTTCCCCCTCGGCATGCACAGGATTTATTCAGCTCCAGTATTCGGCCATGCAGGGACCTTCGTTGTAAGGCGGATACTACTGTAGGGTACATGGCGCACCCACCTGACGGGATGGGGCATATCGTCTAGGCTTTCTGGCCAGATGGCCAAGCTGGTGGCCCTTCCCCTAACAGCACGCATGTTTATTTCTATTGGTCAAACCAGAGCTGGGACCAGAAAACCAAAATTGACCTTTATAAGGCCCCCTCTAAGTCGCCTTTTACGACAGGCAGGGGATACCGTGGATGAATTCTGCCCTCCCCATCCACAGGGGGTCTGAACAAATCAAAACTGGCAAGTTATTCGGCCATGTCGGCCCTATTAGTCGCCTCCTACGACAGGCAGGGCATACCGTGGGTGTATTCTATCCCGCACCCACACGGGGGTTCAGCATGCTAGCAACTACGCCACCGAAGCCGCTCCTGAATACACTTAAAAGAGCAAAATGATTAGAGTACGGTACCTATATAATATGCGGTTACGCAGCACTCTAAGTGGTTAACTATTCGGTCCACTACACACTACAAGGAGAAATGTGCGGATAGAAAGTGACAAACTTTTCGCAACTACAATACATTAAGAAATGTACGCTGGCATCCCTAGCTGCCAAATTTTGGCAGAACGTCTCTCAGGCCTTAGCCAATGGTTACTAATGTGTATAGAAACAGTAACCGTTGATACTTAATATAGGGACTACAATTTGGTCATCATCCCTATGTACTTGAATAGGCCTATGTGTGTGAAACTTTTATTTTAGAACGTTAGGATTCTGATAGTGAACTGAGAACTGATTAATAAGAGTACAAGCTGTGGAAACAGTAAAGTAATTAGTGTGTGTCTCTCCATTGTGGAGAGCGTGGTGGTGCAATGGTCAAGATGCTTGCCTCTCACCAAGGCGAACCGGGATCGATTCCCGGTCAATGCATATGATTTTCGTAGTAAAATATAACGTCCTGTAGATCGGATTCCACGTAAAAGTGGAGGTCCCGTAGCTCATGATCGGGAGATTAACGGCCACGTAAAACTGCAAGCTGTCTTCCTATTTTCTCTCCATCACCTATAGAAAACAGTGTACCTGGAGATAGCCGGTAAACTACAGGGTTATTCAAAAAGAAGGAACAGATTTCAAACATTTATTTCGTCCAAACTACAAAAGGTAGAACCATGATTCCAACGTTCCTGGATAAGCAAAAGTGTAAAATGTGAACGATTTTTCTTTTCGACGAATCCACTTTTCATATTTCCGGTACCTACGGTTAATCGCTATAACGTTAGGATTTTGACAAGTGAAAATCCTATGGCAGTTATTGAACATGGACGAGATTCACCAAAGATTAAAGTCTTCTGTACCATATCTGTAAACAAAGTTTATGGCCCTTTCTTCTTCAAGTAGAAATCTGTGACAGGACTAACCTATCTAGACATGCTTCAAAAATGGTTATTCCACGTCCAACGTTACTTGAATGACACCATTCCAGGACGTTGGATTGGAAGAGGAGGTGCAGGAGATCAACTTCATCGTTGGTGGCCTCCCAGGTCTCCAAACTTCACTCCATGTGAATTTTACTTGTGGGGTTAGGTAAAAGACCATGTTTTATCCCCCCTATGCCTGACACTCTTGAAAGTCTGTGAATTCGATAACTAGAGACCAGCTGATTCGTGTGTGGCAAGAAATGAACCACCGTTTTGATATTTGTCGCGTAACACATGATGCTCATATTGAATGCATAAAAAAGTGAAAATTGAACGTTTCTCTTCCCAGGAACGTTGGAATTATGTTTCTATCTTTTGTAGTTTGGAAGAAATACATGTTTGAAATCTGTTCCTTCTTTTTGAATAACCCTTTATATACTCACCCGTCAGGCGTACTGTATGCTGCAACTGTATTCCTGAACATGCATTCTGCCACAGTTCACTACTCTCCTCATTTACGCGTGAGCGTTACTGGATACAAGAATAAATTCATTTTCCAGACGATGACCATGAGAAGTCTCACACACAGATGAAGAGAAAGGAAAGTTGAACAAAATAAAATACTGGCTGCAAGGCGCAGCGGTAAAGTTCTCCCCTGCTGTTCCCAAGGTTGCCGGATCGAATCCTGGCGCAGTCAGTTGCCATTTGAGTGTGCCGAAATGTGAGGGAGCCGTGCCAGTAGATTTACAGTGGCTTAGCTGTTCGTCTTTCACCCGGACGGCCGGAGTTCGAATCCCGGTGACAACGGGGTGAAATGTTCACCTGAAAAATCACGTGGCGTCAAAAAGGGCATCCGTCCTTAAATTCCCGACCAAAACAAAAAATGTGCCTGGTTGGCACCGGCAACCCCAACTAATTGGGATAAGCCGAAGAAAGAAAGTTAAAGATCCCCCTAGTGGCCAAATTCCGCCACCTCTGTGTCTCTCAAAGGCGCTGTAGTTAAAATGGGCGTAAAACCAATAACAATACTCTATTATGAAAAAAGTTAATTCAATGATTGGTACTTTAAGAACGAAATTTCCTGTACCTTCCGTCAGAAACGCTCATGCAACAGCAAATGCCTGCACTCAGTGAAAGCATTCCACAGGACGCAGCTGGTAGTGACTCAGTGTCCTGCCAATGAAAGAGGGGAGGTAGTTCCCAGAAAGACCTCACATGCAGCGCAGCGCAAACCTACTGAAATAGTGCTCCATTAATCTTGTGTGTGCATACTAGGCATGTGATGCCATGATAATTATAATAGTTTAATTTGCAGTTAGGATTCGGAGAAAAGAAGGTTCCCAGTTTTTTTTTTTTTTTTAGCGTATGGCTTTTAGTGCCGGGAGTGTCCGAGGACATGTTCGGCTCGCCAGTTTTGTAGCTGCTTCGAGACGGACACCCAATGGGTGAGCTACAAGTACCGTTGGGGAGGAAAGTTGGAAGGGAAGGGCGAGGAGTTGGAAGGTAGCGGCTGTGGCCTATAGTGAGGGACCAACCCCGGCATTTGCCTGGAAGGAAGATGGGAAACCACAGAAGACCATCTTCAAGGTTGCCGGCGGGGGGATTCGAACCTCCTCGCCTCCCGGATGTGAGCGACTGCCATTAGTCATGCCGTAACCACCACGGCTAACTCACCCGGTGTCCCAGTTAATGAATGTGTAAAACTCAAAAGATGATAATTCTCGTTTTAAGGGGCCTAACATCTAGGTTATCGGCCCCTAATAATATGAAATGGCATGAATTGACAGGATGAAGATAAAAACAGCCCACTGCCAGTGATGAAAAGAAAATGGAGTATATAAAACAGACAGTGAGCCTCGACAATTATGCCTTATTTTAATGAAAATGAAAATCCACAGCCTGCTTCCAGTCTCCGACCGGGTCAGGAATGGAATGAATGAAGTCCCCATCTAGCGGCGAGGACATGAACTGTGCCGGCTGCCGAAGCCTGACGCACTCCTCTGGGGCAATGATTAAATGAATGACAGATGAAATGAAATGATAGTGGAGAGGGTTGCTGGAATGAAATTTTGACAGGGAAAACCGGAGTACCCGGAGAAAAACCTGTCTGCCTCCGTTTTGTCCAGCACAGATCTCACATGGAGTGACCGGGATTTGAACCACGGGCCCAGCGGTGAGAGGCCGGCGTGCTGCCGCCTAAGCCACGGAGGCTTGCCTTATTTTAATAAAAATAGTAAAAGGGGGAAGGTAAAAAAAAACAATAAAACAAATAAGGCATAGTGAACAATAAAAAAAATGAACGCAACAAAAAACATAAAACAGACTAAACCTGAATTAAAAGTCTTAACTTACATTAAAACTTACAAAAGTAACCACTCTCCCTCGTGAACCGGATGATGAGGTCTACTGACGGCCCGTCATCACGGAGAACAAGGGAGAGGGTGTTAGACAGTTTGCGAGTCCTTCGCAGATCGGCCAGTTCCACACACTCCAAGAGAATGTGTGCCACGGTAAGATGGGCGCCGCAATGACACACAGAAACTCGAAAGAAAATCACACTGGGGACGACAGCTGCCACCACTGGGATTTTAACTTCAGATACCCAAATGTTAGTTATTGTCGTTTTAAGGGGTGGAACTACGAGGTCATCTGCCCCTCTTAACACAGATTAAAGTATACAAATTTGGAATTGAATTTAAAATTTAGACGTGGACACCTAAATTTGAAAAGACCGAAAATTAATAAAACAAAAAAATAAATAAAATTAATAATTATAACATAAACAAAAATTACGGAAAAACAAAAATTAAGCATTCAAAAACGAACAAGTCGTTGAGTCAATGTACACCGGAAAATTTGAATTGCTGGCCCTAACCAACTCTCACTTATAGAGCGGATGGCGAGATCAGCAGCCACCGCGCCATCGTCAATATAAGTTTGAGTGTCATCTGCAAACCAAGGCTTCTTCGTAGGTCAGCAAGATCCACACACTCTGTTAAATGTGGGCCACGGTGAAAACAGTTCCACAGGTACCCTTCTCATTAGGTACGAGTAGATGAGATCGCCAAATGGTTCAGCTTCCATGTCTAGGATTCAAACCAACTACGCCACTCTTGTGGAATGCACTAACGAACGTTCTTTGATCTTTTTCACAAAGGGCACTTTGGCTTACGTTGATTTATTGGTTCTAGTTCTTGCACTTTCATCGTTAACGTGCGGCTTACCTATGCGATAATACAGTTATTCCTGCTAGTGCATTTTGTCTTATTAAAACTCAACCTTTTGTAGAATGGAAACCTGCGATAACGGAAAAATAAATCCGAAACGATTGCGTCCCGCTTTAGGCAGGTTTTACTGTAATAACAGATATTGTTGGATGTCCCCAGTCTTATCACAGCTGAACTTTTTCGTAAATGAAGCAATGTGGTGAGTAGATCATTCCCAACATGAAAGCCGTTCTTTCGAAGAACCAACTACACTGCCGGCCAAAAATAAAGCGTAACACTTGAATATTTTCAAAGAATGAATATAACATTATTTTTACTTGCAATATTTTGAAACTTAAAATGCAAGGACGATAAACAGGGAAATATCATTTTTCACTTAAAAGTTTACTTTTATATGAGTATAATTGAAGTTCGTTGATGTTTGACTAATTTTCCTGAACATACATCGCTACTTTGTTTACAATATATTGTGCTTAAACCAAAATCACTCCCACTAAAACGTCCCAACACATCCTTGCACATTCAGTCTTCAGTCATCTTTACTGCAATCAAACTTCTCGATGCTCTAAGTCACACTTGGGCAAACTTTTTAGGGGCCACGGTCAGATGCAATACAAAATAATCTCGGCGGGCCGAAAGAAAGAACAACACGTGTTTATAGATAGATTATGAAAATGAAAATCCACAGCCTGCTTCCAGTCTCCGACCGGGTATGAATGGAATGAATGAAGCCCCCATCTAGCGGCGAGGATATGAACTGTGCCGGCTGCCGAGGCCTGACGCACTCCTCTGGGGCAATGATCAAATGAATGACAGATGAAATGAAATGATAGTGGAGAGTGTTGCTGGAATGAAATGTTGACAGGGAAAACCGGAGTACCCGGAGAAAAACCTGTCTGCCTCCGTTTTGTCCAGCACAGATCTCACATGGAGTGACCGGGATTTGAACCACGGACCCAGCGGTGAGAGGCCGGCGTGCTGCCGCCTAAGCCACGGAGGCTTCATAGATAGATTATAAACTTTTTAATTCTGAATTTTAAATCGAACAAAACGTATAGGCTGGTAGAAAACTTCGAGAGAAAGCACACACCTTCATGTTTTGTTAGAAGAGGAAGGACAAGTGAAACTGTGACTGTGCTTCTTATAAGAGTCGTTACGTTACGTTACGGCAACGTCACGAAATGTACCTAGAATGCACTGAGGTGTGTGACGTCATAGCACCGCTTGGTGCATGTGTACTGAGTTCACTGGTGAGCTCTGGCGTTACGAGACGGCAACGACACGGCGAGCGTGACGTCATCCAGCCAGCTCCCTCCTTTCACCGCGCGCTCATCGAAGCCGCCAACCTTTCTAGCATTTTTCAGCATTTGTAGCATTAAAAATGATATAAAGTCTAGTTTTTCAGACTGACTGTCGCTTTTCTTAATCTGGTTGAAACTGGGGTGAGCTGGTTCTTAGTAGCGCAGCTAAATGGTGGTCCGTCAATCTATTTTTGACGCTGTTTTTCCGAAGCTTCGTTGTAGAAAACACATGTTCACAGATATAGTAAGAAGCGAACATGGCAGTTATATTCTGTGCATGAGATTTCAAGTTTTGGGAAGCTTGATTTTGGTAGGGCCTTGTAGAACTCAATTTTCGAATCGTTGAGGATTAGTTGCTTCAATTCATTGTTACATTGTAACTAAATCAGTTCTAGCTGCAACTCTGATTCTACTAATTTACAGTCAACATTAAGTGGCATGCTGAAAAAGTCCAAGTCTCGTTCAATAACTTTGAAAATCCTCATTCAAATTGGTCGTGGAGGTTTTTTGCAAAAAACGATATAACACATAACGCATAAACACAATGTGATTGAAACATTTTTTTTTCGCTTCTAGGTACACAGAACAGAAAATATGACTATGTGTAATTGTAGGTAGTATAATTCGAAACCATGCCGCGGGCCGGATTAGAGTATCTCAAGGGTCGCACTTGGCTCGCGGGCCGTACTTTGCCCATGACTGCTCTAAGTATAAGGTGCGTTCAAAAAGTAACGAGCCGGAGGCTGGAATGCGCAAACCGGTGACTACATCGGCTAATCGTGGCGTGTGTAACGAGGCGTGGTTCCGACCAGAGCGTGGGAGGTCACAGCCCGTAGCTAGAAGGCACGCGAGCATGTCACGTGACTATACAAAGCGAGCAGCAACATGCATCAATCGTCCAACGCTGGCAGTCGCATCAACTGGCGTCAACCGAAGAGCAACGAGGTGTTGTTCGGTTTCTGACAGCGGAAGGGGAAGGAGAATGGACATTCATCGCCGAACGTCACAAGTGTACGGCGAACACTGCATGTCCCTTGCAAGGGTCAAGGCGTGGCACAAGCGCTTCAGGGAAGGACGGGTGTCGTTAGTCGATGATGCCCGGTCTGGGGCACCCCCTGCATTATCGATGACAACGTCCAGCTGGTTGATGCACTCATTACCCAGGACCGCCGAGTGACAGTGAACGCCATAGCCGCCGTGGTCACTCCACGACAATGCACAACCTCATACGGCCAAACACAGTCGCGGCACTCCTGCCGAAATTCAAATGGGAGGTTCTCGGCCACCCTCCATACAGTCCAGACTTCTCTCCCTGTGATTACGCCATGTTTGATCCCCTGAAAAGGGCTCTGCGGGGCCAACGATTCACCTCGGACGCCGACGTCCAGCTGTACGTGCGGAACTGGTTCACATCGCAGCCCATGGAGTTTTATGAGACAGCCATTCACCGCCTCGTATCACAGTGGGACAAGTGCCTCAACAGCCAGGGCCAATACTTCTAACATACAGGTACTGGTTTTTGTAATTATGCCTCCGGCTCGTTAATTTTTGAACGCACCTTATAGTACTGAATAACAAGTCATTATATGAGAGCCCAACAATGTCACAACAAATCGCAATTCTCACATCGCAATACTAACAGAAGCACGAAGCTGTAAGTTATTGCAGATACCGCCATAAAATTCCCAATCCAATCCTAGGCGACAGAACCCCTTTATAAACCGTACATTCTCAAATGTACAAAACATGAAGCCTTGCCGCGAGACTTAAAAGCAAACCATTATAATGAACGTCATTATGAAACGCTTTTCGACAACTTGCATTGTCCTAAGTGTTGCGGTTTTATTGGCCAGCAGTGTATATGAAAACTATACTCAGCTTCATAAGTAGAGAACCTTTTCGCCTAACATATCTGTGAGGAAAGATTTCTTGTCACAACGACCTGCCTTTGACACGTTTCCTTTCTGTTAACCAGTTTGCCAGTGGTACTTGCGGTTGCGTGCCAGCTAGCCCTAAGTCAAACTCTTGGCTTCAGGCTAGATAAGATAATATGAAGGCTAGTGTAGCTCAATAATGAATTGAACTTTATGTTTGACTCTTCCAATCACTTTTCACCTTTTCAACGAGTCGTGTGTGACTAACTGCCAAGACTAGCTAATGCGTACTTACTTCTGGGATGGACTATACAAGAAATCTGAGGGTATTCGTGAGAAAGATCACTCCTCTCATGTATGGGTATATGGATTGATTGATTGGTTAATGTTTAGCTGTAAAGGATTGATTATTGGTTTTTTTGTTTTGTCGTGTGGCCTCCCCAGAGGCCGAATGCAGGTCTTTCTATTCGACGCCCGTGGGCGACCAGCGCGTCGGGATGCGAGATGGAATGGATGAAGATGAATGAAACTGGCAAGGATGTGGAAGGACGCGGCCGTGGCCTGTCAGAAGGTACCGTCCCAGCATTTGCCTCGTGTTGAAAATGGGAAACCACGGAAAACCATTTCAAGGATAGCCGACGGTGGGGCTCGAACCCACGCGTCTACCGAGTCAGCAGAGAGCTTGGCCCCATGACCTAACACTGCGCTTTAGCCAGCGTAGCCACTACTGTCGGTATTATTGTTGTTGTTTCCTTTAGAATGTTTGCGATATCGTGGGTATGTAGCCCCGTGTACTTGGGTATGTATATAATTTGTCTGATAACCTGTGTCACTGTGATGTCTGTACTAGTGTGTGTATTTGTAATTGAGGTAGGATTTGGGTATGAAGCGGCCATGACCTTTAGTTAGGTGCTATCCCAGCATTTTCCTGGAGTAGAAGTAGGAAAACCACGGAAAACCACTGCCAGGATGGCTGAGGTAGGAATCGAACCCGCCTCTTCACAGTTTTACCTCCCGAGGCTGAGTGCACCCCGTTCTAGCCCACAGGCCAGAATTGAATTTCTTGGCAGAGCCGGGATTCTAACCCGGGCCTCCGCGGTGATAGTCAAGAACACTAGCCAATACGCAACGAGACGTATGTGTACAGCAAAGGATTAAATATCACGCGTCTCAATATGACAAATTAGAACAAAAGCTAAGTATTTATTAGCGGCATAGTACACCAGAGAATCAACAGTTTCAATTCTTAAAGGGGCCCATCGGGCTCGGAAAAGAATGAATAACGGCCGCGGATATGGAATAAAAAGGGAATGGGAACTCCCTTCGAGTGAGTAACATAAGAGAGCTGGTCATAACAGAGCAGAAGAAACAACATAGCTTGCTCCTGACTCATGTAGCAGACTATCAGAAGAAGTCCCTGCTAACTCACTACAGGCATCTACTGTACAGGATGGGCGGAAAGTAACTAGGCATTGAAATTGAAGTATAAGTTAACTTTTAGGGCGGCTTCGGTGGCGTAGTCGGTAGCATGCTGAACTTCTATGCCCAAGATAGCGGGTTCAAACCCGGCCGGAGCCGTCGGATTTTTTAAGAGCGTTAAAATCCCTCAGTATGCCTTCTTTCGGACGGGAAGTTAAGACGGCGGTCCCATGTCATAGATTTATAGCATGTTAAAGAACCTTCCACTAATTGCACCTGTGTTAAGCTAAATTGGATAGGTTAAGAATGTAAACAACACTCTTAGGTTTCTATGTTCGTTGCCAAGAGCCAACTGCGGTGGTGTATAGTAGCTAAGTTCTGAACTTGGCCTAGTAATCGTTGACGGTGGCACTTGGCGGCAAAAGTAGGAACTATTTGAAAAATTCTAAGTTGCAGTACTTAAATTAAAAAACAGATAACACACACTAATCCAGTCATCACAATAACACCGGTTATCAGACAGATTCTGCACACACCCAAAGTACACGGGGCTACATGACCGCGTTGTCGCAGCCCCTAAACTTAAGAACCGACCGACCAACCAGTTAACTTTTATGTTTGCAGAGTTATTTATTTGAAATTAATACAGTGTGTACACTGTTATATGGGAATATGATTGCATACCATACAATTCCATTACATTTTGATGTAGGCACCTGTGGCGTCGACCAATCTCCTCAAACGACCCGGAATGGAATCCACAGCTTTCTGGAGGAAGTTGTGTGGGGCGTTGGTAAGAACATCCCGAATCCGTGCTTCCAATTCGTCTAATGTGTGAGGTATCGTCCGGTACACCTCCTCTTTTGCCCAGCCCCCCCCCCAAAAAAAAGAAGTCACAAGGTGTCAGATCTGGACTTCTTGCAGGCCATTCTTGAGATGCACGTCTCCCCAGCCAACGTCCTGGATACTTCTCATCCTACCAGTTCCGCACGACATTTGCAAAGTGAGGCGGTGCGCATGAAGATAATGTCGGTGGTATTTTCCCATCCAGATATCGTGGGCCAAACGTTATCCTGAAGCATTTGAAGGTAGCATTCCTCATCAATTGTTAATTGTGTCACGCAGGAGATATGGGCCGATGCCATTTGTAGCCGTTATTCCACACCATACGGTCACTTTTGGACGAAACTGCATCTTCTCCACCGTAAGTCCAGGATCCTGTGCCACCCAGAAATGGCAATTGTGCCAATTGGCAAAGAACGATCCAATTCCACACCACAAAGCGCGAAGCAATCGGTGCTCGTTCTCTTACTGTCAGGAGATTGGCATCTTTGTTATTGTTAAGTGTACCGCCTTTCGCGGCCACCGTCGGTACTACGCGGCATGGAAAATCACTATCCTATTTAATGTTCTATATGTTTCCGTTATTTCCAATATTATTCCATCAATATTCAACACTTAGCAGCCATTTAATAATACCTAGGTACTTCCCGCCCACCCTGTACATCGTTAAGGTCGGATTCCTTGAATGTGTATGCATGTCTACCCCGTATTATTAATGTTCTACAGGATCGGGGATGACGTAAGATGAGTTTCATATGTGGCGGATGGCTTTCGGCAGGATGCCCTCCCTGACGGAGATGGGTACACTGCTGAGTATGTGGGACCTGCCCTTTCTCCATTAGCCCTCCACAAATTGTAGATACAATTTTTGGTTGGATGTATAAGATAGATAACACCACTGGGAGGAAAAAGGAAACAAGGCCGGCCTCGAAGAACTTGGCGTCAAACAATGAGAGAAGATCTCAGGACCATTGGCATCTCTTGGGATGATGCCGAAGCTGTTGCGATCGACCGACATCGCTGGAGAAGACTTGCTGCCCAATGTGCCTTGCACAGGACCAAATGATGATGATGATGATGATGATGATGATGATGATGATGATGATGATGATGATGATGATGATAAGGTAAAATAAATATTAATACAAATTTTTTAAAAAAAAATGAAATATTAAATAAAAATTTTTAAATTAAAAATTAGATAAATTTACAGGACATATGGGCAACGGAGACCTTACCTGAGGGATGGACCTCAGCTGTGATCCACCCTCTACACAAGAAAGGTAGTAGGATTGACCTTGATAACTACAGAGGCATATCTCTAATATCTGTCACATACAAGATAATATCTAAAGCCTTGCTAACCAGAGTTACTAGTCAACTAGATTCCCAACTAGGTGAATATCAGGCCGGTTTTCGTGCAAATAGATCATGCATAGAGCAAATACAGAACCTCAAGACAATCTTAAGGTACAAGAATTGCGGCGGACTTCGATGGGTAGTCATACTAGTGGATTTCCAGAAGGCGTATGATTCAATAGACAGACAGACCCTCTTCTCCACTCTATGGGAATTAGGACTGGATGCGAAGACCACCAGACTAATCCAAGCTACACTGAAGACTACGACCTCCAAAGTCAAGTTCAGAGGTGAACTCTCAGACAGCTTCTCTATCCAAACAGGAGTTAGACAAGGTGATGGCATTTCTTGTATTTTCTTCAATTGTGTACTTGAGAAGATTATCAGGGAATGGACTACCACGTTACCATCAGGAACAGGACTGCAAATTGGGCACAAGAAAGACAATCTCAATGTACCTTGCCTGGCCTTTGCCGACGACCTTACCTTGTTAGCGAACAACATAGAAGAAGCTACTCACCAACTACAGAGCCTCTATAACATAGCAGCTAAAACTGGCTTGAAGGTCAATATACAAAAAACAGTGTTCATGACAAATATAAAGGGAGCCCCATCTACTATTCTTGTGAAAGACATCGCAATTCAAAAAGTTCCTGCAGTGAAATACCTAGGGGAGTGGATTCCAGCAAACGATAGTGAGACCTTAGCAATAGACACTAGATGCACGAAACTGGAAAGGGTCTACCACTAATGTAAGAGCATCTACACATCCAAATGCCACTCTAAGAACCTTAAACTTCTACATTACAACTCAGTAGTAAGACCTTCCGTTCTATATGCCTCTGAGTGTCTCCTGATGAACCGGAAAGGCCCACTGAGGAAACTAGAACTCAAGGAACGGAAAATACTTGGAAGGATTTTAGGACCAATAAGGGAAGAGGGTGGTACTTACAGGATCAGGCACAACAATGAGCTCTATGATCATCAAGAAGATATCGTCACATCCATGAGGAAGAGACGATTAGCTTTCTACGGACATCTGACACACATGGGTCCAGATAGACTTACCAGCCAGATCTTCATCACGACAGGAAGAGGGAAAGCGTCCAAAAACAAATGGATCACCACAGTGAAGTCAGACCTACAGCAACTTGGAATTTCATCAAAAAACATACAGGATCGATCACAATTCCGACAGATGATTCAACATGGTGTCTTTCCAGTGTCTCTCACCAGAGGAAGAGTGCAGGGACTACCAGACCGAAGTGGACACAGGAAAGAAAGCAGACACACAGCCAGAAGATGAAAGCTGCCTGGGCTAAGAAGAAACATAAATTCCTTACAAGAAGTCAAAACGAGCCCCGTGGTCCTCAGTAGGCCCAAACGAAAAGAAGAAGATAAATTTAAAAATAAAATAAATTAAATTAAATCAAAATAAAATAAATTAAATCAAAATAAAATAAATTAAATAAAAGTTAGTTAGTTAGTTAGTTATTGTTGTTAAGGGCGGAACAGCGAGGTAATCTGCCCCTAAAATATAAAATAATTTAACATTTAAAAAAATATCAGGGGAGAGATAAATGAAGCGAGATGTAACTAGGCAAGAAGTTGGAGAGAAGCGGCCTAGACCTATAGGAAAGTAACGTCCCGGTACATTATTACAACCATATATACATAAATAATCTCTCCAATAAATCAGCTAACATCTGGTCACATGGAAGCGCCATCATCACAATAAGCAGTGGGATAAATACAGCCTTCTTTTGACCAATAGTCTGGCGCCATTTACTCTGTATCTATCGATGAAGGGTATGCGTGTCGGTATTTGCCTTGAGTTGAAATGTGAAGCTACGAGAAACTACTTCAAGGACGGCCGACGGTGGAGTCTCGCCTTCTGGTATCCCAATTTACAGGATTTCTTTTTAATAAGGCATAATCATTTCAAAGGAACATAATAATGTTAGTCTATTGGTTTTACATCCCTTTTAACTACTTCGGCTTTTAGAGGCGCCGGGATGCCGGAATTTTTTCCCCGAAGGAGATCTTTAACGTGCGAGTAAATCTACTGACACGGCTCCCTCACATTTGCGCACCCTCAAGTGCCAGCTGACTGCGCCAGGATTCAATCCTGCAACCTTGGGAACAGCAGGCGAAAATCGTAACCGTTGAGTCACGCAGCCAGTCATTTGAACTCAATGTTGGATATCTCAAAACGTATGCATGGAAACTGTTTCAAAATTCGCACACATACAGATCATAATATAGTAGATTAATTTGAGCAGCCCATACATGATAGGTTTGCCAACACAATTCTTCAAATTCTGACAAGTTCAATGTTTGAGCAAATGTAACTTCTATAATAACACAATAATTACAATGACATTTTGTATGTAAAACGTGTGCCGTGAGAGATATAACTGTCCATATTATCAGAGTCACCAGGGCTACCAACTATATATTAATGTTCCCAAGGCTTTAAAGTAAATCGTCAGTGTTGGTGTTACTAACAATTCCAAGCACAGTTGCGAATTCAATGTTTAACTGCAAGTAACTCCCAGGGGGCGTGGTCTAGCTGCTTGCCTCTCACCAACGTCGATTCCCGGTCAATCCATGTGAGATTTTCAAAGTGAAATACCACGACCTGTGGTTCGGATTACAAGTAAAATGGAGATTCCGTGGCTCGTGATCGCAAGATTAACGGTCTCGTAAAATTACAAACTTCCTTCCTTCCATGTAGCTCCCATACTAATTTATCGATTTATACCAAATTTTGCATGTGCAATGTGTACCTCACAATAACGTCTATGTCTATGAAAAGTAGTGTTAATTGCTGCTCTTTTTGTCACACCAACTCCAAACGTAGTGCACGAGGGTGGTCGTTAGTGAGCCCTGCAGATTGCTTGCTACGATAGAAGATCGGGGAATGGGGACAAACGATTTCCTCCTTTCATCAACAGCCATTGCTGGGAAATGACGGACAAATTATTACAAATCGTTGTTTCATTCGTGGGTTTGAACATAGTGGTTATCAGCACCATGCACTTGGGTGTGTGTAGATTTTTATGATAATCTGGGTTATTGTGGTGTCTGTAGCTAGGTTTGCATTAGTAATTGAGGCTTGAGACTAGGATTGTTTGAAACCACCCCCAGCATTTTCCTGGAGTAAAAGTGAAGAAACCTCGGAAAACCATTTCCAGGACGACTGAGGAGAGAATCAAATCCATTATTTCTCAGATTTGACTCAAGAGCCTCAGTGAACTCTGTCCCAATTCTCAGACCAGAATATCAAATGTTTTGGCAGAGCCGGAAATCGAGCCAAGGACTTTCGGGACTGGAGTTTCAATACGTCACAAGTAGAGCTCCCTATTAAACGTTTACGTAATAATAGCGTTTCGTTTTCTTGAGAAACGTTTAAGCGTTAACAAATCGTTTCATAATTAAACGTTTTCTGGAAACAGTTTCATGATTTTAAAGATAAATCGATATATTTTTTACCAGTTTTCGCTTAAATTTGTTTATTTAGCCTTTAATGTGTTCCATTTTTCTTTCTTTAATTTAATAAACTCACCGTAATGATATTACGTGTTTGACGGGTGTTATTGTCTGTAAAATAAACAACTTTTAAGCTTTTAAGTTTGAGCGTTATACTGGTAGACTATTTCTCTTACCGAATGGCGATATTAAACACTCCAAAACACCAGTATACCGCTCTACTGTGCATTTATTCCTCGCACTAGACTTGTGAACTGAAAAACCTTCTTAACACCTTCCTCAGACTCAGTCAAAACGTGGTGCAGCGGTGACGTTCTCGCCTGCTGTCCCCAAGGTAGCAGGATCGAATCCTGGCACAGTCAGTTGGCTTTTGAGGGTGCGCAAATGCGAGGGAGCCGTGTCAGTAGATGTACTGGCACGTTAAAGAAACCTTTTGGGGCAAAATTTTGGCATCCCAGCGTCTCTAAAAGCCGCGGCAGTTAAAAGGGACATAGAACCGATAACATTATTATTATTATTATTATTATTATTATTATTACATCGTTATGCCAGTCTAAGGAGCGCGATTGAACCTATCCAGCTGATCTTGCTTCTTGTCTTCCCAAAATCTCTTCATCTTCTCGCTATAGCTCTTTCTGCGCTCCTCCGTCCGCGTTCTTTTAGATGCTATGTTAGGGTGGTTTGAATATTGATGATTGTCAACCAGTTCCATGAATTTAGATCTGTCCAGTACCATATCACTTGAGATGTCTATTTCCTGAATGCCTTTTTATCTTCAAGCAACCGGTAGTTCTTTGAGAGAGTATTATTAGACGATTATTGTTGTTATTATTATTATTATTATTATTATTAGCCTCCGTGGCTTAGGCGGCAGCACGCCGGCCTCTCACCGCTGGGTCCGTGGTTCAAATCCCGGTCACTCCATGTGAGATCTGTGCTGGACAAAACGGAGGCAGACAGGTTTTTCTCCGGGTACTCCGGTTTTCCCTGTCAAAATTTCATTCCAGCAACACTCTCCACTATCATTTCACTTCATCTGTCATTCATTTAATCATTGCCCCAGAGGAGTGCGTCAGGCCTCGGCAGCCGGCACAGTTCATATCCTCGCCGCTAGATAGGGGCTTCATTCATTCCATTCCTGACCCGGTCGGAGACTGGAAGCAGGCTGTGGATTTTCATTTTCATTATTATTATTGCCACGGTGGGTGAGTAGTTAACGTGTCGGTATACTAACCCCCAAGCTTTCAGGTTCGCTCCTGGCCGTGGTAAGTGATTTTTAAAAGGCAGAAAAAATACGACACGCGTGTCATATGATGTTGGCATGTCAAAGAACCCATTTGAATTCAGTAGGCCGTATTCATAATGGCAAAATTAATCTCGGGAGTTTCCGCCAACACTAAGTTCCTCATTTCTCTACTAGAAAGCGCTATAGTGTTCAAGGAGCTTAGATATCTAACCTCCTTGACTTTCATAGTGCTTCAAGGAAGAACGAAATTCGACATGCAAGCTACCCTATGGGTGTCAAATAACAAAGCTTGCACCCGGCACCGAGGCCATACGATAATATTATTATTTACCATGTCATTGGGTACAATTTACCATTCCATCGGCATTTGTTGCAAGATGGAGTAGAGTTCTCTATATCGGCAGGTTGAGGAAGGAACGAACTATGGAGTAGGTCTCTAAAATAACTACTTTCTGCATACTGGCATGCAGATTATGTTGGAGCCCCAGTTTATCGAGGTTGGCCTTCAGCGACTTTGGTATGATCCCTGTGGAAGAGATTAAGATAGGCAATACAGTAACATATTCATGTCGCCACATCTGTCGGATCTCTTCACCCAGAGGTATGTACGGTATTTCGTACTATTATTATTATTATGTTATTACGTTACTATCAGTCAAAACGTCAGTCATCAGAAATATTTATTAAATTTAAATGCATAATATTTTAAGATAGTCAAGATTAAAAAAGAACATTTAACGTTTACGAAAACGTTTTTAGAGAAATGTTATTACTATTATTATTATTATTATTATTATTATTAATAATCAAATCGTTACTTTCTCTTAAAACCCATTTTCTATAGATGGTTATACTATACACGTTTAATCGAAAACGTATAAACGGGACATCGCAAGAACGTTCCTGATCGTGATCCCTAGTCACAAGACGGCTGCTCTTACGACTAAAGAAGTTCCATAAACGACGGGTACCACATCACTGATACTCTCAAAGAACGAATCTTGGAACGTGCTGTTTACAGAAAATATTCCACGAAATAGTTTTGTTCCGTTACTTGGTGTGACCATGAATTAGGGAAGAATGTTGCGTGCAGCCGCCGGACACCGAACTGAAGTCCGAACGAAGCCTTTTGGGTTAATGACACGCCCTTGACTCACAGTGATTCACCAAGTGCGTCAGCCAGTCTCACTCCAGTTCCAAGCAGTTGAGTGGTCATTCAGCCCTGGGTACTTGGGTGTGTGTAATTTTGTCTGATAACATGTGTTATTGTTATGGCTGTACAAGTGAATGAATTTTTAGCTGGGGCTAGGATTTAGGTACCATCCCAACATTTGCTTGCAGTATACTGTACGTGGTAAACCACAGAAAACCACCCGCCTCCTATCAGTTCCGCCTTCGATACTGAGTGTACCGGTACCCTATTTCAGCACTCACACCAAAATTAAATTTCTTGGTAGAGCCAAGAATCGAACCTGGACCTCCACGGCAACAGCCTAGAACGCCATGATCCGGGCAACTGCACTTGAAGAACCGCTACTGTTCAGCCCATTTCAACAGCACAATAATATATTTCTGTTTAAATCTTCTTGTTCTTGTTTATCATACAGAATCCTGGAAATGAGGAAACTAATATTTCGGCAAGATGACTTTCGCGAAGTTCCCTTATTGGTCTCCTAACCATACTCCGGATGGAAATCAATTCCTCCAGTAATGCGCAATAATGATCAAGAAGAAAGAAATGGCAATCACTTTCTGACTGCTTAAATTTAGGAGAAGTACAATATTTCACATAAATCACCGACAATCGACAATTGTTCTTCGCATTAGCTGAAAGGCGTTCCCAATATGTATCGCGTATTGGTGTCAATGAAGTACTTAATAAACTAGACAGAAAGGCGTGATCTAAGGAATACGTAACAATAATTTGAACCCAAGTTTCAAATTTTAACCAATCCTGTTCCTGCAAGAAAAATAATTACGGTATTAGTTTCATTGAACAGCATATTTCTGATTTAACCTAAATCAGACATACTGTAATAACCTATTACGCTGAAAATGTTACGTATACTATGTTACATGCATTCCTTCTAATTGACAACATTAAGTTCCTCCCATTTAAGACAAATTTATATAAGACTCACAAGACATTGCAGTCATATGTTATTCTACTACAGTCAATAATTTCGTGGATTAGCCATAATAGAGGCGCTGCTATGCAATGCTGCCGATACGAGATTTCAAGATATGATGCTGTGTGCGTTCTGGTTCCAAAATGCGTTAGTGTATTCTACAAGAAAGGCACATCGTGATTGCTGTAATATTCAGAACACTTGAAAGACACTTTTCAGAGTTGTCTTGTTAGATTCTGTGAAAAGCACTTTTTCTCAATCGGTCAACACGTAGGCATAGACGTAATAATTTTAAATGTTTACATGTATTATTAGTGTATTTACTTTAGGCATTTTGAGTAGATAGTAAATATATTAACCGTGCAAGGTAATTGGGCTCTTGTCTAATACTGACTAGGAAACAATACTTTACATAGAATTTTGCAATATTAGTGAGGTCCTTGATCCTACTACGCTGCAACCCGTTGAACACTAAAGTTTAAGGTATTGCGGTGTAATAACACAGACGCTGCCATTACTACCTCCGTCCTGCGTTTCACCCTAGCACTGCACCTTCCAACTACTCAACCTGAGGAACTCCTATAAATACAATACGCAGACGGAATTCCAGTGCGAGAAAACTAAGAACCACGAAAATATTGACTGTACTATTTATTTAAAAAAATAACAATAATGGGGAAAACGCGACAAGAACCAAATGGTGACCATTTCCACCAAAGAAATACAAAAAACTTACCTCATGTTTTGCCTCTGCAGCATGCTCAGTTGTAAACGTAAGGTCGAGTTGACTGCCTTCAAACTGTTCTTTGATGGGTGATCCTAAACATCAACATAAGTAATGAGCCAGACACAGAAAATCAAAGGAATTCATACCCAGAATGTAACATTCACAACACTATACATTCAAAAACATTCAGATTACATTGCAAATTGCACACCAGGTGTTATATCACACACGGGTTGCAAATACACTCACAGAGTGGAAGAAGTATGAGCTCAAGATTTCTTATAAACATAATACTCGAGGTGTAATAACATAAATCCTTACTATTATATAATAGAATTGGATATGTTTTGTTCAAACATATTTCATTGATTCGTTTCAGGGAGCATGTTGGTTTTTGGTCATCAGTTTAGACTTTTAATGTATGTGAGAAATCTGATAACCTGTGTTATCATGTTACATGCAGTAATATGTGCGACAGTAATTATTTCACCCTAAGATTGGAATAGTTTGCCACTGTGGTCAAGGAGTAACTTTGCAGTTTCCTGAATAGATGGTGTCGGTTTAGATTCTAAATTCTGTTTACGTAATAAAATTGGTAGTATTGAAATGGGGTTCAATTGGAAAGCTGTGTCAGGTAGTGTGCAGTTCGCTACTCCTGTGGGTGTCCGTGTGGGGACACCAAGTGTCCGCTGATGAGCCAGCTTGATGTCCTACGCGAAACCCCATACAAGACACGGCACAAACCTAGGAAGATTGCTGAGTTACAAAAGCTCCTATTCTACTTTCTTTAATGCTTACTCATCGAATTACAGTACATATTATATGTATTGGCCTTGATACTAAGGTATGGGAGGCAACAGGAACCCAATCTATGTTCCCAAGAGAATACTCCATGATGAACAGTGATATAATACTTGAATCAAGCAATCCGGCTGACAGCCGGTGCCCATCTAGTTCCAAGCTGGAGGGTGTGAAATTGGTAACTGGGCAAGCTGAGGTGGGTATCTAGGCCATGCATGCAAACTTGGTGACTGGAATTAACAAAAAGCTGTGTTAGATGAACAAACGCAAAGTAGGAAAGCTTCTAACTGTAGAAGAAGCTATGGATAATCATCATTTGGACATACTCTACCACGAATCTCAGAAACACATTGACAGTAAATGGGTTCTTTAAAGGAAATGTTGTATATTTCTCAGGGCCATCCAAAAAAAATGAGAATGGTGTTCCATTAGTTATTCCTCCTTATCTGAAACATATAGAAGGAGGATGTACTAAAAATTACAGGATGATACACATGACTCTCAATTTAAAACCAGATAAGCTGCATGCTATTCAGACAACAGAGGTTACAGAGGAAGTACAGCTGACAATCTATGGCATCCCTAAGAGAAAAATTATCATTGTTCTAGGTGATTTCAATCCTAAGATTGAAAAATTGAGAATGAAAATAATCTGAAAAACTGCATTGGAAAGAATAGAATCAGAGATAGAAATTACAGAAGTGAAACTCACGTGACCAGATTGTACACTTGAATATCGCAAGAAGACCATTATAGGAACTGAATAGACCACATACTCACCAACACTAGATGGAAATTATAAGCTGGTAATGCTACCAAATATCAAATATTTGCAACCATCAATGTAAGGTGAAGGTGAAGTAATGTGGGTAGCCTCTGCCTTAGGGCCTTAGATCATTCCTCATGCCTTGTTAACTTCCTCCGGGAACTAAATTTGGCCCTAGGCCTAGTTAATTCTAATGAACCTACATTAATGACACACAGAGAAAATTTCACACAACATGGTAGTCATACAAAGGGGATACGTTACAAAAGGTTGTGAGCATTCTACAAAGCTATAGACAGAAGATGCATGAAAATAAATGTGGAGCAAGGTTTGTTAACAAATAGAAAATTTGTTAGTGATTGCTGACAGGAGGAAAGCAGAGTAATGGTAGCTGGCAATAGCAGTGTGTGTATGTATGTAGAAGGGGGTAATTTTCATACAGGAAACCATATAGGGGATATTGTCAAGAAAACACACAATGCATTGCATTTGCCTATCGTGGGGTTTATTGCCTGCCATGGGGACTAAAGGAATACATACAATTCCCTAGTGAGATCTAAACTATTTGAACAATAGTATGATTAACTGTATACTTTATAATAATAATAATAATAATAATAATAATAATAATTTAAACACCTTGGTGAAAACATACAGTCCTCGGGACTAAACTGAATCGCCAGGCTACAGAAGGCAGCTAACATGGGCTCACTACAACAAGAAGTGCATTTTGATACTTGCAAAATTAATAGTGATTCTTCCAGAAGCAACCTATGCAGCCGAAACAATGGTGATCGATGGTCATTCCAAAATTAAGGAACTTGAGCAGGAACAAAAAATTCAAGGAAGATTTACGGGGCACTCAATAAAAACGGCATTTGGATGAAGAGACCTCAGAAATAACTCCATCAAAAGATCAACACAATAACAGAAGAAATCAGAAAACGCCGAGCAAAGTTTTACACACACATCTACAAGTTGGAAAACTCCAGAATGGCAAAAAAAAACTACTCAACATCATAACAAGGAGTAAATGTGGCACGGAATGGCTGACACAGGTCCAGGGGGACCTACAACAGATCAACATAGAAAATCTCGAGGACTGCACCAAGTGACGGAATAAAATCACAAATGTTAAGTTTGAGCAAAGAAAATCAAGACAACCTGGAAGAAAATGGACAGCTGAGCGAAAGAAGGAACATTCTGAGAGCATGAAGAGATATTGGTAAGAAAAGAGGGAAAACGCCCGAAGATGAAATCGTGAATTCAAGTTCAATCGCTCTCCTAAGGGGAACAATGGATAAAATAAATAATAATGTTATTGGTTTTACGTCCTTTATAACTACAGTACTGTGGCTTTTTCTTAATACTTGAGCTGGTGTACGAGATTGTGCACAGTATGCGTATAGTAGTCGAGGTATTATTGAGGTTTTATGGCCAGAACAGCAAGGTTATCTGCCCCATACTGTAGTATAAGGTGCATTCAAAAAGTAACGAGCCGGAGGCTGGAATACGCAAACCAGTGATGACATCAGCTAATTGTGGCGTGTGTAACGAGGTGTGGTTCTGACCAGAGCGTGGAAGGTCACAGCCCGTCGCTAGAGGGCACGCGTGCACGTCACGTGACAATACAAAGCGAGCAGCAGCATGCATCAATCGTCCAACCAAGACCAAGACAGTAGGCCATTCGACATGCTTCCTGGTGTGGTTGAAGACTGTGGGGCACCCATTGGGCACACACTTTGCACAAGTGCAGTCGTTCCTTCATGATGGTGTGCACACTTCCGACGCTCAATCCGACCACGGCGGCTATGGCGTTCACTGTCACTCGGCGGTCCTGGGTAATGAGTGCATCAACCAGCTGGACGTTGTCATCGGAAATGCAGGGGGAGCCCCAGGCCGGGCATCATCGGCTAACGACACCCGTTTTTCCCTGAAGCGCTTGTGCCATGCCATGACCCTTGCAATGGACATGCAGTGTTCGCCGTACACTTGTGACATTCGGCGAAGAACGTCCGTTCCCCCCTACTCCTTTCGCTGTCAGAAACCGAACAATACCTCTTTGCTCTTCGTTTGAAGCCTCTATGTCACTGTTTGCAATGCGACTGGCAGCGTTGGACGATTGATGCATGCAGCTGCTCGCTTTGTATCGTCACGTGACATGCACGCGTGCCCTCTAGCGACGGGCAATGACCTTCCACACTCTGGTCGGAACCACACCTCGTTACACACGCCACGATTAGCCGATGTCGTCACCGGTTTGCGCATTACAGCCTCCGGCTCGTTACTTTTTGAACGCACCTTATAGATGTGTCCCTATTAAGAATACTGGTAATTGTATTGTATAGTGAATTGTTGTGGTACAGTATTCTATGAGAAGAAGTCAAGAGTATAATGGTATCACATACAGTAGTATAAGCTATTGAAAAGAAACAGAAGTGATAATAAACAAATGGGACACATTGGACATTTTGGCCATGGTTACTGATAAAACTGAGCTACAGCAACTTGCATGCAACCTCAATTTCGTATGATTTTATAACTACCATGACTTGGAATACTGAATAGAGTAAGTCTTTTGGTTTATGCCACAAATAAAAATGGCTATGGTAATTAAATTTCTTATATTGTCTACCACAGGGAACATTATATTTAGAGACTAAACACTCACATTCTTACACTCTAAATAAATAACTCCACAGTGCTTAAACAGAAGCATACAGCTACACACAAATACTACTGAGAGAAATCATTTTACAGTTTGAATTAATTTTCCTCCCATTTCATGTTAAAATAGAAAGGATATCAACAGTATAAAGTTAGAACAACAGCACAAGCAAAGTCAGTCCTTGGAAAGTGAACAAGGAGAAGGGTGAAGAGAATTATTAATTAACCACAGCTGAAATCTGGTTTCATTTTACAAATTAATGCTTTACATGCAAGCCAGTAAAACTGAAGTATTTATTCAGTGCATGGAATTTTCCAGTGACAAACGTTACTGTCCAATCTTTTATGTTTTATAGTCAATTTTATCCTTACATATTTTGCCAGAGCATTGGGTGATAGTTATTTGGTATTATATGACCAATATGTTTATTTATTATAAAAATGTTATCAAACACAATAATTAGTTTATTTATTTAATCATTCATTTATAATTTTATTTACAACATAAATTTATTTTTACATTATCTGCGAGATTGCTCAAGAATTATACAATGCCAGTTAGGGGAAATAAGTTTAGACAAATTATTGCAGACCACCATGCAGGGGAGAGATAAGGCTCTACAAGAAAGTCATTATAAAACAGAATTCTTGAATTCATATATTTGTATTTTTACTATTGTTTTTTAATCCCATAAAAGCACAAACAAAATTATTTTTTATAAGAGAAATTTACTGTAATGAAAATTAGCACAATGAAGCATGCACACCGTAAGTGCTAAGTGTCAAGCAGTCTGTAATACAAGAACGGTGTTAAGGTAAGTTATTTTTCGTTTACCTAGGCAGGAGGTAGTGAACACAGTAGACATAGAAGGGCCAATCCCCCTTTAACACTAGCATTGTATTGAAGCCCACCACCTTTGCTAGTGATGCACTGTCTTCATATCCAGTAGGCTACTCCAGTGTTTTGTATGAGTGCTTTTGAAGTTGACAAATTGTTGTCTTGGATAGCTATTGCTTGGTTGTGCTGATTAGCAATAATGCAACATTGTGCTACCTATAGGTGCACTGATAATTTGGGAAAGCAAGAAAAAAATGCACCCAAAATACTACATTACATAGAAAACGTTATTTTTAATCAAGTTGACATTCACATTTTTAAAATGTGTTTTCTAAAGAGGTTACAGGAATAGGGCAAGAAAATCTATGTGAAATGGCTGGGATTCAATCCTACATTTAATTCGTGGATCGATGAAAAGGATCTTGTCATCGTTGTTGTTTGAATCTTCAGTCTTCTGACTGGTTTGATGCAGCTTTCCATGCCTCCCTGCCCTGAGCTAATAGTTTCATCTCTACATAGGTACCACATCCTACATCCGACTCAATCTGCTTAACATATTCTAACCTTGGTCTACCCCTACAGTTCTTGTCCTCGATCCTTCCTTCTATAACTAAGTTTGCTATTCCGGGGTGTCTTAGTATGTGTCCTACCAGCCTATCTCTTCTCTTCATTACCAGTCGCCAGAAACATATCTCCTCACCCACCCGTCTTAATACCTCTTCATTTTTCACTGTATCTACCCATCATTCTTCTGTAACACCACATTTCAAATACAGTACTTCTATTCTCCTCTTTTCTGCTGCGCCAACAGTCAAAGAGTGCCACGCTCCAGACAAAGGTTTCAAAAATTACTTTCTAATACCTAAATCTATATTTGATGAAAATCAGATTTCTTTTCCATATAAATGCTTTCCTTGCCTGAGCCAACCTACTTTTCCATCCTCTTTGCTGGCAGACAAATGACTATAAAGTAGGTAGGGGCTTGGAGAGATTAAGAATTTCAACCTAACCTGAGAGTGTGATCACACAGTAACTGAAAACCACAAAACCAACTATTTCTTGAATGTTCTTCCTAAAAAGAAGACACAGTGTTTATTTGATGGTGTGTAGTATTTGTATATTCCGCTACATTATAAGTGTAGTCCTAAAAACATCTCCTAAGTCTACTTTTGCAGCTATCAATAGATTAAGTTACAAGTTTTAGGCCATATCAATCATTTTAAAAAAATCTATTTTTAACATTGGAAACATAGATTAGAAATCAACACAGATTATTAGGTCCTGCATAGAAAGTGCAAATCACAAGGAAGATTTGACCATGCGGGTGCATATTGTCAAGGTTGTTTTTCTAATAATGACACTTCAACGTAAGGAGAGATGTGTATCCCCATCAAATTCATGCACTTACTTTACAAGAGTACTACACAAATCCGGCTCAATACAGGTACAAAACTCTCACACCTAGTGAATATGAACTTATTAACCCAAGAAGGGCCAAGAATCACTAAAAGTGGCTCACTGTGCCTTCCTGTGATGCCAGGATCACTTATTGAGATCCTTAATGGATACGTGTTTTATCGACAGTTAAGCTGTGCCATCCGTTTGTGAAATATTTGTACTACGCCAACAAGAATGTCCCTAATTTACTCATATCACCACTGCTTGTCACTTTTGAATGTATTTGTTGGAGTTTCATGTCTATGAATCTTGGTGTCCATACTCTGATTTACAAAATATGAACGGTGAAAGCTGTCACCCACTTGAAGGGTGAGATGAGCAGGAGAGACGAGAGGGGTAATGGTATTCATGGCAACAGCGAGCAGTATTGCAAGTATGCAGACACAGCAGTGAGCACATGGTTTGACTCAGTGTTCTACTGTGACTTGACTTGTCACGGTCATTAGACCGCCAGGCAGGGAGGCTAACTTCCCCAGTATTTGTGTCTTCCTGCAAGCCTCTTGGAATGTTATGAGTCATGACCTGTGTCAGTGGCAATGCAGCATTTCCCCACGTACTAGCTTTGACTGCTGTCACCGTTTATTAGTGGTAATACAGAGTTGTCAGGGGACTGTGGTAAACAACAAACATGGCAGCCAGATTATTGAAGACATTGCCAACTGAATCAGATATTTTACTAGCTCTTGATGAGGGTAGTGACTATAGTGACTTTGAAGATAGTGAAATTGATATTGATAGTGATCCTGAGGGCAATGAAATTACAGGATAGACTGAAGGAAGCTTGGAAAATGAGTTGGATGACGATACACCATTGCAGACCAGACTTGATCAGACACATGTAAATACGGTAGGCCTGTAGATTTACCAGATAGGTTTTTAACATGTAACTCATGCTGAAGTAGCAAGGGAATCTGTAAATTTACACAGAAGGAATAGAGCCCAGAAAGAGGAAGTAGAAGCGGAGTAAGAAAAAGTTACATGAAAAAAAAAGTGAATGTTTTCTATTTTTTCCCCTAATGTGACACAAAAAGTGATTCAGATATGCTAATTATGAACTGATCTTCACCAAACATTCAGCATTATCACAAAATTGTATGAACAACATTTTGTATATTTCAGATTTTCTTCTAATGATGAATCATTTTTGTTTAATTTCACTTTGAATTTTCTAAATAACAAAAATGCAAACCAACAAAAATGTCTGCTTGGTATAAAGGGTCTTTGGCTCTTATATCTTTATTATCAATATTTTTTAAATTGTGAAACAACCCTTTCTGATCCAAATGATACAGTGAGTCTCTCTCACGACTCGTCCGGCCAACGCACCAAGCTTATCTGCTCCCGTTGACTGATCACTTCCTGTTACACAGCGCGCACTTCACAGTTCTAGTCCATGCTTATAACGTGTATTTAGTATTCATCTGTCGCTCCAACTATTCACGACTTGTGAAATGTTACTTTTGGGTATAATTCTCATAATGCCTCCACGTGTGTACACGGTAGGGGAAAGGGTATTTATGTACGATAATTATGTGAAAACTGAGTCTTGCATGGAAGTCGTTAAACGTTTCATAGCACATTTTCCAGGTGTGCGCCCTCCACATAGAGAGACCATGCGGAAGCTCGTAAACAAATTGAGGGGAACTGGTTCTCTACTCGATAAGAAGCGAAGTGTTAAAAAACGTGTACTTAACGAGGAGAAAGTAAATGAAATCGTAGAACATAGAAATAGCCTCAATTACGGAAAACGAACTTATGCGTATGAATCGGAGTTTCCTAAGACGATGCCAGAAATGTGTGGATGTAGTAGGAGAACATTTCCAACATCTCCTGCCATAAGGTACGACCTTAGTTTATTAATTCTTACTTTCTAAATTTTTATTGGTATCTCATGTCATGCACGGATAAAGTGAGCCAAGTGCTGTTCTGTTCTTATTGCTATGCTATGCCGAGCGAGCAGTGATGAGTCAACGGGAGGCAGTTAAGCTGGGCGCGCCGGCTGGCCGAGTCGTGAGAGAGACTCACTGTACATATATTGTTATGATAATATTTGACAGTTTTATAAAATACTAGCTAGCTCTTATCCCGGCAATGCTCGGGATCACAATTGGATATTAAGAGATCATACCTTTGCTCGCTGTGTCATATTGTGTGCAACCCGGAGGAAGGTCGTTGTTATAATGAGCAATATTACCCCAACTCAAAAGTCCTGGAGCGTGCTCTTATCTGATCAAAAATTGTGTTGAAGTTGTTAAGTGGGAGGGTACGAAGGCTTATTTTCTCCGCTTATACTGTAAAATAATGAACCCTCACCAATGCTGTAAGTCCTCATCTCCGTGATGAAGCCCTTAAATAAAATTATAAAGCTTGTGGGACATGGAAATTCAGTATTTGTGCCAAAGGGCCTAAATGAAGAGAATGGAGAGGGCTGTCCGAAATTTCAAGTAGATAGTGTTACTCGTCTTGTTCCAGATAGTAAGTATGTAAAACTCGGTTCAGATCGGTGAAATGGTGCAGATTTGTGCCAAAGGGCCTAAATGAAGGGAATGGAGAGCGCTATCTGAAATTATTGTTGCCGAAAACCTTCCTTGGGGTATGCACTACAACCCTACAAAATTTCAATGCAATCGGTTAAACGGTGTCGGAGTCCATTAATCTCAGACAGATATACATTTCCATTTTTATATATAAGAAGAAATAAGATCTCAGGACATCTCCAGACTCACAGCACGCGAAATGACCTTTATGCGCCGAACAGCAGGCTATACTAAATGGGATCATAAGAGAAACGAGGATGTGCTGAAGGAACTAAAAGTGAAACCAATAACTACATACATTTGTAACTACCAAGAGAATTAGAAGCGTCATGTCCAAAGGATGGAACCTGGAAGATTTCCAAAGGAGATCCTTCGCTACCAGCCACGGGGAAATAGATCGATAGGACGTCCGATGAAGAGATGGAGGGAAAGTGCAAGACTGTAATCGGACATTTGGCCCAATACTTGGAAGGAAGATGATGATGATGATGATGATGATATATAAGAAGAGGATAGGGATTGGATGTGATTTGCCGATTTGCTTGTAGAAAGCTGGGACGTGTCTCGTTTTAAGCTTAGCATTGCGAGGAGCAATGTTTGTGGTACGCAAGAACCCCACGTTTTAAGGCCCTAAAACGAACGGTTTTCGAGATAATGACAGAAAACTATTCCCGGTCTGCGAAATGATGAACGTTACCATGGCAACGCCATATCATGAGGTCCCATTCTGCTTTCATTCTGTCTCTGTAAGAGATAATATTTGCATGAAGGAATAACAGACCGTTAAATAGATGGACGCCAGTGTCGAGACCTTCCGTTGGAACAGAGTCAACACCTGTATAAAAAAAAGACCCTAAAAGATGGTATGGATTCTGTCGGCAAAACAGAAAAAATCAAATGAAGTATGCATAGAAGCAAGGAAATAATATATTTATTCCGCTCATACTGTAAAATAAGGAATCCTCACCAGTGCTGTAAGTCCCCATCTCCGTGATGACGCCCTTAAATAAAATTATAAAGCTTGAGGGACATGCAAATTCAGTATTTGTGTCAAAGGGCCTAAATGAAGGGAATGGAGAGGGCTGTCCGAAATTACAAGTAGATATTGTTACTCGTCTTGTTCCAAAAAGTAAGTACGTGAAATTCGGTTCAGATCGGTGAAACGGTGTAGATTTGTGCCAAAGGGCCTAAATGAAGGGAATGGAGAGGGCTATCTGAAATTATTTGTGCCAAAAACCTTCCTTGGGGTATGCACTACAACCCTACAAAATTTCAATGCAATTGGTTAAACGGTGTCGGAGTACATTAATCTCGGACAGATAAACATTTCCATTCTTATATATAAGATTTTCTAAGGCCATGATTTTTCAGCATAAACAACTGGCACTACAGAAAATAGCATTGGCACTTGTAGGGTTAAATATCTATTTTCCAGGCAGAATGAAGATTGTTTCAATATGATCAGTTTCTCTTACACAGCACGATCATTTAATGTACCATATTGGAGCTACAAAGATGGACAGAATAAGAAATGAGAGGACCAGAGAATTAATGAAGGAGGAACCATTACAAGATGATATAGAGAAATCTAGACTTAGATGGTATGGACATGTAAAACGAATGGAGGAGAAGTGGATACCCAGGAGGATACACGAGACGAAGTGGGAAGGAAAGAGACCGAGAGGAAGACCGAGAGACAGGTGGCTGAAGGGGGTGGAAGAAAGTGTGAAGAAGAGAGGAGAAGACAGGACAAGGGTGGAGGCTGAGAGATGGTGGGAAGACAGAAGACGTTGGAGAGGCTTGTGTTCCAAACAGACCCCGCCAGTGGCTGGAAACTGTGCAAGATGATTATGATGATGATGATGATGATTTCTACCCCTTATTGTTCCTATTCATATGGGCTTGGAGATGAGATGTCTATGTGGCAGATGGATTTTAGGTAGATTTCATTAGAAAGCTACCTATTGCAATGGGTATTATGTTGCAACGTACGGAAAATGTCGACACATCCCCCAGACCCCAAAACCACCATCAGTTCAAAAGTATATACATAATTACTTTCTTGAAGTCACGATAACTACCATTATTTTGCACCAATCATGTTAGAATTTATACATAAAATATAACCATTCAAAATCTCAGTCGAGTTCGTTAAAGGGTAAAATCACACCCGTGGGGTGGAAATAAAGGGGCCTTTTTTCGATAAATAGAAATATTGCTATACCTTTCTTGGAATGTGAAAACTGGAAACCATTCAACATTTTTACTATTCTTTGGATAAGGGCCAAAAACTTATCCCAGTGAAGTTTTTAGATACCACAAACCATTGACCAAAGGGGTTGGAAAAACAGATTTTTGAGACAAAAAAAAATCTTAGCTCCCTTAATATGCACAATATGAAAACCGTTTAAAATGGTCAATAGTCATCTAAACATTACCTAAAACTTTTATCTGAAAGAATTTTTGATATGACCCATCTTTTACGCCAAGAGCAAAATGTTTTCGGAATTATAAGATGGGGCTTCCCGTGTGCTAAACACGTAGAATGTTTTTAGGTATACAACAATTGGCAAATTCAGTGAATTCCAAATATTTTTCTTTGCCTGATGAAATCTACCTATGCCTTCCTGCGTGCCGAGAAGGATTTTTTATGGCCAGATGTCCCTCCTGATGGCAACCTCATCAGAGCAGATAATGTGACATCAAATGAAAGAGGACGAATGACATTGGACAAGGAGTTGCAAAGAATTGGTCGTGGCCTGTTACAATGTACTGTCTCAGCCTTTACCTGGAAGAATCCATGGGAAAACCATTTCAAGGGTGGCCAATAGCAGACATAGCTGGGTGTCTCAGTGTACGTAGCTACCCCGGTTGGTACTAAATATACCTCTAAGCTTTACAGAAAGATCTATGAGAATGATGTTGTAAAACCCCTGCATGGACTTAACAATAAACAGGAAGAGCTCCCATTTGTAGAAGATTTCTAATTTTTATAAGGAAAATAATATTTTCTTCAATACAGAAATTGGAATTAAAAGGCTCCAGATGTTAGAAAAGCTTATGTGGATAACTAGTATACAACTGCAAACAAAAACAAGGGTAAAGACAGATAAAACACATTCTATGGGATGTTGTCATGCCTAACAATATACTATGGTTATTTTTAAACTCTCTCTAGTGATGAATTCAGAGATGTTTAGTAATCACTGCATTCAGAATAGCACAGGAAAAATAGGCACGTGCACAGTTAAGCTTGATGTAGGTATCTGGAGATTACCTTCAAAATGGAGCTACATAACAGCTTTATCTTCTGAAAATGACAAAAGATCACCTATGATGTACAGCATAAAGGAACATCACAAGAAATAAATAGTTGTTCAATATTATAAGAATTCCTGATATATGTATTATTCAGGGTAAACGTTAACTGTAAACATGTTCAAAGAAATGAAAAGGGGGGGGGGGAAATCAGTTTTGGTATGTTATAGTGAAATCTAATAATACAAATACCAAATGTATCTCTTATACATCAACCATTCTTTTCCCTCAAATTCTACAAGTACGGTAATTGTATGATAACAGTCAATGGAAGGTTGTACACAATAACGTACTAGATATACTGACTATCTTAAATGTGTTTGATACAACAGAACAAGAACTACAAGAAACACTACAAAGTGAGGAAGATAAAATCAGAAAAGACAAATAAGAAGACAAAAACTTCCAACATATGCTATACAACAATAATAATGCAAAGGAAAAACAGGAAGTTAAACTAAAAGTGGAAGGAAGAAAACTTGATCTGGTATAGAAATAGGTCAAATACACATCTAGGGTATTATTTTGAATATTGCAATTGTTGTTGTTGTTTGAGTCTTCAGTCTTTTGACTGGTTTCATGCAGCCCTCCTGTCCTGAGTTGATCGTTTCATCTCAACATAGCTACCACACCCTACATCTGAGGCAATCTGTTTAACATATTCTAACCTTGGTCTACCCCTACAGTTCTTATCCTCGATCCTTCCTACTACAACTAAGTTTGCTATTCCTGGGTGTCTTAGTATGTATCCTACCAACCTATCTCTTCTCTTCATTAGAAGTCACCAGAAACATATCTCCTCTCCCACTTGTCTTAATAACCTCTTCATTCGTAACCCTATCTACCCATCTGATCTTCATCATTCTCCTGTAACACCACATTTAAAATGTTTCAATTTTCCTCTTTTCTGCTGCTCCAACAGTCTAAGTTTAACTTCCATAGCGGCTTCGGTGGCATAGTTGGTAGCATGCTGAGCTTCTATGCCCAAGATCGCAAGGTCAAACCCGGTCGAAGTCGTCGGATTTTTTAAGAGCGTTAAAAATCCCTCAGTATGCCTTCCTTCGGAGTGTGTGTCTCATCTAGACGATCAAATTTATCTCCACGTGATTCCAGAAGCCACCGAAACAGCATCTCACCATTAAAGGCTTCAAAGCATGGCATGGTTGATAGTGAAGCCCCTTTAACCAATATAGCTTCAATACTATACAAAATACACAATACTCCTATGGGACTGCTAGAAATCTGCCCACTCAACTTCTCAAATCTGGAGCAATTTCTGTCTCTCCCTTTTTCCTCAACCTTCTTTCTGCTGTGAACATCTAGAGAGATGTTGGCTCTTCACTTGGCTGTGCTGTCTGGCACTCAGGTGACTTCTCAAGTCTGGAGCAATTTCTGTCCCTAACTTTACCTCAAACATCCTTCTGCTGTGAACATCTAAAGAGGTAATTTTGGCCATTTACTTGGCTGCACTGGCAATCCTGTCTTCAGACTTAATATTTTAATTGCATAAAATAATTTCTCTAGCCTTGGATGGAACCTTGAAGAACTACTTCCTAACACAGTTGGTTTTCTAGTAAAAAATGAGTATGCAAATGTCTAGCAATAGATGATTCACTTATATAAATAATAATGAATGAAAATCCACAGCCTGCTTCCAGTCAGGAATAAATAATAATAACAATAGAAGTACCCACCTGGTGCTGGGGAGCTCTCAGGAGATGGTGATAATATGTCATATGTAGTAACCATGAAGTCCTGTGGTCGAGAGCTTTCACGAAAGATGTTCAGAGTTAACGAACTGATGTCCTCCTGACAACTGGTTACAGGTGACAGCTTGGAATTCTTCCTCTTTTTCTTCTCCCAATAGATGTGTAATACAACATTCGATGCTTCATTTAAACATTGATTCAGTAATGAAAATACTAGCTGGTCTTCCTTTTGAATTTCAAGATCGACTTGATCCTGAATGCAATAGGTCTTATCGAGTGGACTGGCTTCTTCATCAGCATTGTAATCCTCAAGATCAAGTTTGTTGGGAGATAAGTCTTGTTCTTTCTCAACAGTCTTGTCATGAAACTTAGTGACAATCTCAGGTACAGGGCTCAAAGGTTTCTGCGAGAATTTCAGTGATTCGTTCAAAAGGTTATTCAGGATTGTATCAGTAATACTGTCAGCCAAAGAAAACTTCCTATTCTTTTTTCTTTCTAAGCTTTCTTTATTCAAAGTAAGCTCTGCAGAATTTTGTGATTCTTTATTAATGAATTCTGTAAGACTCCTGTTGTCAGATTGCTCCTTGAGCTTGTTCAAAAGTAGTAGTGTAGGAGATTCATCTTCTATGTCCTCCTTGACATGAGTTCCTGGGAGATTAAAGTTGGGTTTATTAGATTTTTCAGTTAGGAAGACTTTTATGACTTCTGGACTCTTTGTGCCTGAAGGCTCATCTGCTGCACTGTTAGATGAAACTGTGGTATGCTCTTCCTCGAAAATGTCTTCACTTATATGTGAAATACTTTTCTCTGACTGACTAGATGCAACATTGAGAGACTGTCCATATTTACTCTCAGCAGGAGTTGAATCAAACTCGCTTGCATATTTCTGGTCTTCATTCTTACTTTCCAATACTATCTCACTTCCAGACTGCTTGTTTTCTACTTCTAATTCAGTTTCTTTGAAATATTCCTTGCTATTATCATCCTCAGTCTTTGATTGTTTTCTACTAACGGATATTCTTGTGATGACATCTTCAATACCTGAAAAATTGTCATCATGATCTTCAGATAGAGTTCCACTTTTAGCCTTGGAAGTTATTTCACTGCTAAGTTTATGATAATCATCATCTTGAATCTCAGAAACATCACTACCAGATATGTGAAAATCATCTTCAATCTCTGATATAATTTCACTAGCAGACCTTGGATGATTATCATCTTTAGTCTCCAATATTATCTCACAAGCAGATTTCTGATGGCCATCAGTAACATCTGATGCAATTTTACTCGGAAATGTTGGATGGCTGTCAACTTTACTCTCAGACATTAATTCTCTGTCGGACTTCTGAAGACCATCATCTGAAACCCTCAGCACAATTTCACTTGAAGATTCCTGATGATCATCGACATGGTTCTCTGATATTATTTCACTAACAGATTTCTGGAAATCATCATTCTTAGATGATGTAAAACTTTCACTACAAGATTCCTGATGGTCAACACCAGAAGCAGTTTTAATGGAAGTTTTCTGAATTTTATCATCTGTAGATTCTGTTATGAAATCACCAATACCTCTGTGATGGTCTGATTCAAGTTCTGTGTATTTAATGGGTGTCTGAATAGTTGTTTCCGTACTAGACTCCAACGATGCAGTCTTCTGACTTCCTGAAATGCTCCCATCCTCTTCAATGCTTTCTCGTTCTGTCGTATGCTTTTCGGAACCAACACTTGGAAGATGTTCCGAGATGACAGGAGAGTACGAAAGGTCAGAAACTAGAGCCTCATCTGCAGTGCTCTTTAGTGATTCATCCTCTTCAATATATGATTTTATACTCTCTTTCTCAGAAAACACAGACATTGGAGAGGCTACATTCCTAGAACCAAACAATGATCTCAAACTTGAACTATCTTGATGTATAGCTTCCTGGGGTTCAACTGAATCCTTAACACTTTTGTTTGGAGTCACAAATTCAGCATCGGAGGACAAATTGTCACCAACTGGATCAAAAGGAAGAGAAAGCCGTTTCCTTTGCTCGTCCATATACCGAGATGTACTTCTCTCAGCCACACGAGGCTGCTTAATTTTTGGCTTTGTGAATGAAGTTTCAAAATCCTGTTCCAGCAATTCTTCTTTAGTTTTCTGAATGTACACATCATAAGCCTAGAATCAAAGCAAACAAAACAAAGCAATAAGTAGATGTCCTAAGTTTCCACTCAAAAACAATAAAAATCAGACTTTGGGACCCAAGGTTTATTTTGTATGGCTATTGGTGTAGTCAGGTATCCTGACTAAGTGCTTTGAGAGTAGGAAACAGAGAAAATAGATAGAACAAGCTATACATTTTTCTGCACAAGGGTTCACCTACACACACCCATATTTTCAAGACAGTATAGTATGGAATATAGAGCAAGACTTATCATTAAGAAGCATACGTATCGCCCCCAGAAAGCCTGAGTGTCATAAACAACAATATTTTGATCATGGAGTCCACGTTAATATTGCACAAAAAAGAACCATTTAGACCCAGTTTCACCAGTAGGCCACTTAAGCCCTCTTTGGCAAAGCGTGGTTTATGATTAAGTGATGCTTAAATTCAGCTGCTCAAGGCAGGATGTTGCACCAGCCCTTCTCTTACTTTGTTTAAGTAAGCAAAGCTTATGGCAAAAGTAAAAGAACTTTGATGGGTAAGTAATGCTCCCTGTAAGAAAGAATACCGTACATAGCCTTCCCAGCAGTATACCAGTTCTGTGTTTTATGCCAACATAATCTTGTCAGTGCTAAATGTCTTGCATATTGATGATGTGGGATATATGGCAAATATGGCAACATAAGTATTCAGAAAGCTTATTATTGTACTTGTATTATGTACAGGAAAGAAATAATGTTCACAGTGTTAATCTTCCAAGATCAATGTTAGTTAGTTGGTTAGCTATTGTTGTTTTAAGGGGTGGAACTACGAGATTAATGTTCTTTGGCATGTTACATAGTCTTGTTGGTCATGATTATCATTTTGCTTCTAAGTGTTGCAATAGATTTCCATGATTTTTGATTTGTTATACCAGTACAGTACTTTTGGGTTGACGTCCATAAAATGCATTGCTAGAAGTACACTTTGCTTACGTAGCTGTAGTAGACTAAGAAATTCGTTGTGGTAGCTTGTTGAAATATACTGTGGTGTGCTATAAGTATACACTAAACTGAAGAGAGTCTTTGTTTCTAATCATTATGATATTTGCTTAAAATTTGTATCTAGACCTGTTATTCACTGCAGAGTACAGTAAAGTACTTTGGTCTAGTGGTTTAGGTATGGACTCTTAAATCATGTAACAGGAGGTCGACTCCTTGGGAAAGTAGGTTTTTCTTTTAACTTGGTTATTATTATATTTATTGTTTTATAAATACCCAGACATTACATTATTATAGTGGAAAATTTGGCTTATCTACTGTATATACAAGGACATTTGATAAGTAATGCTGTTTCATCACAAAGAATATTATTTGGTTAATTTTGACTTGACGAACGTCATTTATAGTCTCCTGCCATGTCAACAATATGTTGCCAAATCCTTAGAAGACGACGCACTCCATCTGCATCACAATTTCTGGATATCTCTCTCGCTGATTGATCTAGAGCTCACTGGATGTCAACTCTTGATTGAAATCGAACACCTCGTAGAGGTTCTTTGATCTTTGAGAATAAGTCGTAATCAAAAGAGCTCATGTCAGGTGAATTTGGTGCATGTTCGAGTACTTCCCAGTTCCATCTTGTAAACAAATTCCTCACTGTTGCAGCTACATGGCAACGAGCATTGTCATGTAACATAACAGGACTCCCAATGGCCTGACGTCGTTTACAACGCCATGCTGGGCGTTAATAATGTTCCAAGTAACGCAAGTAGTCTGCATTTACTTTTATATGAAGAAATACAGTATGTACCAAGATTATGCCTTCATAATCATAACACATAATAATCATCAGTTTTAAAGGATCCTTCCATGTTTCGACATCTTTTTGGGGGTGGTGATTCGCCATTCGCTTGATTGTCGTTTCACCTCAGGTGTATACGAACTTACCCATGTCTCACCCATTGTGGTAATGCAACGAAGAAAGGTCTCACCTTCATGTTCATATCGCTCCAAATGCATTCTTGCTGACTCCATTCGCTGTCACTTTCCAATTTCGGTTAGAGTGTGCGGAACCCAGTGGGCACAAACTTTTCACACCTTCATCTTTTTTCTTAAAATGTGATGCACAGACGATGCTGCAATACCAAGTTCCTTGGAAATCTCCACACATGTCCAACGCCTGTCTTTTTCCAAAAATGCCCTTACAGCCTGAACATGGAGATCGTCAGTTGCAGCAACGGGCCTACCAGCATGTGCTCAGTGTTGACATTCCTCTCTTCCTTGACAGAAGGCTTCCACCCATCCTGCATTAGTTCGATAACGTAGGACTTCTCTCCCACAAGCTTTTTGCAATGCTCTAAAGCACTGAGTTGCACTTTTTCACCTTGCAATTTGGATTTTTATGAAGCACCTTTGTACTTACTGAATGTGAGAAACAGTTAATGTATTCACAAATATCAGCTATTTCAAGACTTTCAATATTACAGATTTATACAACAAAGATTGCTCAATAATATATTACAAGATTACAACAGTCATCACTAGGATCGCTGATTGACAACAGTGTTGCCATTACTTATCAAATGCCCTAGTATATATGCATACACACAAAGGTAACCCAAAACTAACGCCTCCGAGGTGTTTTTTTTTTACAAATACACAGAATCATTTATTGCTATAATACTTACAACATTTTAAAGGTTGAACATTTAGCTATTTTTCTGTATAATCACCATTTCGGTCGATACATTTTTGTAGATGCTATGAGAGATTTTGTATGCCTATGTCATAACAGCTCGCTACCATGCTGTTCAGGAAGTGTTGAACCTCATTTTTCACCTCGTCGTCGGTGGTAGTCACTGGGCGCATGTTTTGCTCAAACTTCAAGACTGTCTCGTCGGAAATTGATGGTCTCCCACTCCTTTGTTCATCTTGAATTTCAGTCCGATCGGCTGCAAATTCTCTACACCACTTGCGAACATTTTTGACATCCATGCACGACTCGCCATACACTTCTATCAATTGGTGATGGATTTCAATCAAAAACTGAATACCTGCGCGCACTTGGCACTTGGCGATAGTGTCCAATGGGAGCTCCTTTCTCAACAGCTGCGAAGGTAAAACTGAGCACCCTAGCAATGCACACACATGCTTATTTGGGAGTGCAGTAATCACCCATCATGACAGTGTGGCCAACAGCCGCACTAACATCGTTTTGTACTTATAAAATAAAAAAATAGGTGACCTTATATTTGGGATTGCGTATATCACAACATGTTTTATTCCAACAAGCTCCCATAGTAAAGAGGCTAGTTAAGCAATAGCCACGGATTCCTCCCCAACACAAGTTTTGGGTTCCACCAGCCACAAAATAAATGATGTTCTATCATGATCATTGATTTCTTTAAAATAAAGCTTCTTTTTCTCTGGGAAGCCATGTAAATTCTTTGCAAATAAAGTGGCTTAACCCTGGGACTGAAAACCTGAGAAAGGGAAAAACAAATTTTACAGATTTGGTCTTAGATACTTAAAAAATTTCTCTCAATGCGTGAATACCAATTAGAAATTAAATAGGAAAAGATACCTAAGTCAATAAAATGTAATATTTGAGTACACTGTACCAGTTTCGCTATATTATAACTTCTAACTGACAGTATATGAAATGAAATAATGAAGTTGCAAGATAACATATAATTTTATAAAAAATATTTGGGAAACGTTAACTATCTAAAATGATTAAAAATACTCTACAAAATTAAAAATCAGATCTGTTACAACTTTCTTTAAGTTAATGATGAAAGAATAAATTCTTCAAAAGAGAAGCTATAGATGAATGTTTGATTTTTATTTGATTCCACGATCAAACATTCCACTATAGCTTCTCTAGTTTTTTGGACTAACTATTATCACTATAACATACCATAAAGCCTTTTTATTCCAAAGTAAGCATACGATTACAGTTCATCCCAACCTCAATTTTTTTTTTCTTTTCAATGAACCACTTCATTAGTTCCATATCATCGACATCTCCACAGCAGTCTTTTGAAGAATTTGTTCTTTCATCATTAACTTAAAGGAAGTTGTAACAGATCATTATCATCTTGCACAGTTTCCAGCCACTGGCCGGGTCTGTTTGGAACACAAGCCTCTCCAACGTCTTCTGTCTTCCCACCATCTCTCAGCCTCCACCCTTGTCCAGTCTTTTCCTCTCTTCTTCACGCTTTCTTCCACCCCCTTCAGCCACCTGTCTCTCGGTCTTCCTCTCGGTCTCTTTCCTTCCCACTTCGTCTCATGTATCCTTCTGGGTATCCTCTTCTCCTCCATTCGTTTTACATGTCCATACCATCTAAGTCTAGATACAGTATCTCTATACCATTCTGTAATGGTTCCTCCTTCATTAATTCTCTGGTACTCTCATTTCTTATTCTGTCCATCTATGTAGCTCTCAAATACTGCTTCTCAAGAACCTCATCTCACTGGCCTGTATTTTGCTCTTCTCCCTTCCTTTAACAACCCAGGTCTCCGAGGTATACGTCAGGATAGGGACATAGTAGGGACATCCTTGCTCCATATCATGCTTCTCACACTCCTCCGGAATGCTTCTGCTTGTCTCCCCTGCTCATTTATTTCTCTATCGTTTCTTCCATTATCTTGTATCAGGCTTCCCAGATAAGAACTCTCCACTTTCTTCAGTTGTTCCCCTCCAATTTTTTAGAGTATTTTTAATCATTTTAGATAGTTAAGTTTTGAACTCATACTTTTTATAAAATTATATGTAATCTTGCAACTTCATTTGTATCATATACTATCTGCTGAAGAAGGTTATAATATAGCCGAAACCGGTACAGTGTACTCAAATATTACATTTTATTGACTTAACATATCTTTTCCTATTTCATTAAACTCAGTCAATAAGGATTTGGGCATACATGGTCCTTTTCATGTCATTTCGTACCAATTTGTAAATTATAAACCTCAGCGATATTTGATAATTTAGTTAATTATTGTTGTTTTAAGGGGCAGAACAGCAAGGCGATCAGCCCCTTAATTGCTATTTACAAAATAAGAAGTTTGGTATTCATCAGTCTCAGACATGCACAATTCTTATAGAATTTGTTGAATGCTTTCTAAGTGAACTACAGTATTTTACACACACTCAACACTTAGCACAAGGCCATGCATTAAAAGTATTCCATAGCGAACAATCAAACAATCATAAACGCATACTGGGGCATTGAATATCACTCGTTAGAGGGGGAGACAGGCAGAAGCATTCCGGAGGAGTGTGAGAAGCATGTTATGGAGCAAGGATGTCCCTCAGGACAGCGAAAAGATCATATATCGGACGTACTATGTTCCTATCCCGACGTATGCCTCGGAGACCTGGGTTATGAAAGGAAGGGAGAAGAGCAAAATACAGGCCAATGAGATGAGGTTCTTGAGAAGCAGTATTAGAGCTACAAAGATGGATAGAATAAGAAATGAGAGGACCAGAGAAATAATGAAGGAGGAACCATTACAGGATGGTATAGAGAAATCTAGACTTAGATGGTATGGAGGAGAAGAGGATACCCAGGAGGATACACGAGACTAAGTGTGAAGGAAAGAGACCGAGAGGAAGACCGAGAGACAGGTGGCTGAAGGGGGTGGAAGAAAGTGTGAAGAAGAGAGGAAAAGACTGGACAAGGGTGGAGGCTGAGAGATGGTGGGAAGACAGAAAACGTTGGAGAGGCTTGTGTTCCAAACAGACCTGGCCAGTGGCTGGAAACTATGCAAGATGATGATGATGATGATGATGATGATGATGATGATGATGATGAGAGGGAAGGATACCAAATAAGAGTGTGTCAAGATCAGTGGGAGACTGTAACAGTTACGAAAATCACACTGTCACAAAACAAAAACAGTGCCCCAGTGTACAGTAGAGCACATGAAAGCATACATCACAGTTTATGACTTACTTGAATTTGCTTCATTAGTGATTGCTCTTTAATTTTCAACTTCTCCCTTCTAGCTCGTTTTTGCTCCCTCCGAAGTTTCTCTGCTTCCAGTTTCCTCTTATGCAGTTGTTCTAATAAGGCTGAAACTCTGCCTTCCAAGTCACTCTGTTCTGAAGGTGTTTCTGAAAGGTAACCCACATTACAGGTCACTAAGTGAATTACAGTATCTTACACCATAATTATGCTAAATCAGGGATCTTCAACCACATCTTATTAGTGGGCCAGTTGCATGCTTGTGAAATTTCATGATATTCAAATATCAGAAGCCCTCTTTTCAGAGTTGCCTTAGGAATCAAAATCAATGTTTTTCAGTTGGTCAACACAATAGTATCCAATTGTAATGTATGTATTTATTTATTAATCTCAAGTAAATTTTTGTTCAGGATTAGGGAACCACCCATTACAATATTGTATTGACTGACTGAAAAATATACATTTTGAATTATTTATACAATTAATAAATTACTTCTTACATAAAAACATACATTTTCATTTGGTTGTATGGCTCAACGGTAACGTTCTCGCCTGCTGTTCCCAAGGTTGTAGGATCAAATCCTGACTCAGCCAGTTGGCATTTGAGGGTGCAGAGCATTTGAGGGTGGGCAAATACGAGGGAGCCGTGTCAGCAGATTTACTGGCATGTTAAAGATCCCCTTCGGGGCAAAATTCTGGCACCCCGGCGTCTCTAAAAGCCGCAGTAGTTAAATGGGACATAAAACCAATAACATAATTACTATTTCATTTGAGACTGTTGTGCCTTTCAGCGTCTAGTCTGCAAGCCTCCGTTTGCAAACAAGTTGGCACTGCGGCCTCCTCTGCTTCTACACTTCTCACTTTGAATTCATTCAATACTGATCTAACCATCACCTCCAAGATAATGAATTGTGTATGAACGCAACACCATCACTCATTTGTTTAAACTACTTGCACGTTATCTATTGTAAATTGGATTAACTACGCCTATAAATATCCCGGGAGTGTGCACAACAACTCATCAAAGTTTCATCGCAATCGATGAATGGTATATGAATGCATACAGGAATTTGTGTTGAAACGCTTCACACGTCGTCACTCATTTGTTGCATCTACTTGTGCGCAAAAAAAATGGAGTTGCTAAGTCGAAAACCTTCCCTGGCGTGTACACAATAACTCATCAAAGTTTCATCGCAATCTGATGAATGGCATATGAACGCATACAGGACTATGTTGAAACGATTCGCGTGCCGTCGCTCATCAGATTAATCTACTCATGCACTACCTACTTTAAAATGCATGTACTAAGCCAGAAACCTTCCCTGGAGTGTACAGAACATCTCACCCAAGTTTCATCGCTATCGTACGAATGGTATGTTGAAACGCTCCGCGCGTCGTCACTCATTTGTTGAAACTACTCTTACCCTCTACAGCCAAACTCATTATAACCTCTTAGGTAATCTCTTCTCTCCCCTTCTCATCACATGACCCCACCATCTGAGTCAGCTCATATGAACAGCTTCATCTAGCATGTTCATTTCTAACTTAGCCTTTATCTCTTCATTACAAGTAACTGCCTGCCATTGCTCCCATCTATTTGTCCCAGCAATCATTCGTGCTATCCTCATATCAGTCACCTCTAGCTTATATGTCAGATATCCTTAACCCCCTTAGCGTGTACGGCGCATTGGTGCGCCCACTAGCCTGCTACGTTCACAGCGTGTACGGCGCAAGGGTGCGCCATCGAATTTGAATTGCCCGCTACGTGGACTTCGTAATAGTTAATTACTTGGTCGTAAGAGGGCAGGAAGAGGCAACTTTTGGCTACACTTCGAGCTACTTATTATTGCCAGTAGGTGTCGCATATCTTCACAGTCATTTATTTTTCTGATCTCTGCATACGTGTTCCCGCTTTTGCAGACCGTGAGTTTGCTTGTAAACATGGCAGGTCCTGGCACAGTTATTGATGACAAATAAATAGCTGATTTGCTCGATAATACTGCCAACAAAAGTGATTCAGAGTGTGACAGCGATATAAAGGATGAGTTCGCTATGACTTCCAGTGAAGATAGTGACGCTGACGATGTAATTCGTGATAGAACGTCAAGAAATACGAACACATTGGGCGACTGTGATATTGTCCCAGTATTGACGTGCCGCTGACCAGGGATAATCGGGTTATTGAAAGTTTATAATATTATGCTATATGTTGTTGTTTTTGTGTGCGTTTTTTGAAAGCTTTTGCCAGTGCGTTTGGAAATTATAGCGAAATGCATATGATACCGCGCTTACCATTGGGAGTAGGCTAGAAATAATGCACGTTGTGGGTGCAGCCCGGAGTTTCACAATATCACGCTTGAGGGGTTAATCTACCCAGCTCTCACTTCCATACAGCAAGGTTGGTCTAAATACTGAGCTACACTAACTTCTTTCTTGTAGAATACTGTAGATCGCAACTGAGAACTCCCTGCATTGGCTATTCCACACCTCGACTCTATTTCAATCCCCACACTACCATCCTGAGAGAATACACAGCCCAAGTACGGTACAGTACTTAAAATGTTCCATTTGATGCAATTAAGTTCCTCCTACCAGGCATTCTATTTTCTTGCGTTTCTTCCCTACCGACATATCCTTCACCTTTGAAATGCTGATCTTCATACCATACATTTCTGTTCAAGTTCTAAAATGTTGGCTTGCAAGCTTTTGACAGAGTTTGTCATTACAAACTGGTCATCAGTATAGGCCAGACTGCTTACCTGGTTTCCATCTAATTGAATCCCTCCCAGCCAGTTCATGCCCCTCAGCAACAGATCCATGTATAAAATAAACAGTAGTGGTGAGAGGTTACAACTTTGCCTAACTCCTGTAACAACCTTGAACCAAGAACTCATCCTACAACTCTCACTGCAGCCTGATTATCAACATAAATACTTTTGATTGCCTGTAGCAGCCTTCCCTGAATACCCTAATCCCCCAGGATGCATAGCATCTTCTCCCGAGTACTTTATCTGATGATGATCGCTTGACGATCGAAATTGATAATTCAAGTGAATTTATTAATTTTTTTTTCTCCCAGGTTTAGTGAAACACCTGTTCACTTCTTCTTTTTCTTCTTTTATTCATGGGGGCCTCTCGTTTCCAAGTTCCTGTTTAGCGTCGACCTCCAAGATCTTTTGCTACCATGTGTTTCCTTCATTCCCACCTGGATATCTCTGCTCCCTTCACAAAGCTGCGGATCAATCTTATTGGGTCCTCTAAGATTTTCTCTCTTTCTTCACCCGGTAGCCCTAGTGTGGAGATTCTAATTCTTCCCAGCGCCTCACATCAAAAAGTATGTGTTCAGCTGATTCTTCTGCTTCATTGCATTTCCTACATATATTGTCACGCCTATTAGAATTGGGTTCAATATTGTGTTAACTGACTGAAAAGCATTAAATTTTGATTTTAATTGTATATTTTAACTCATTGATGGTCCTTGGGAATTACATGGCTGGATTATATTAAGAACGAAGACGTCCGCAATACTCTTGGAATTGCCCCTATTCCAGCCAAAATGGGGGAGACTCGGTTGCGTGGTACGGGCATGTAGCCCGAGCAAATACAGAGTCCATTGTAAGGAAGTCACTTGCTCTCGAGCCTGATGGACAAAGACCTCCAGGAAGACCAAAAAGACGTTGGATGGATACCCTACACGACGATATGCGCATCGTAGGTCTTCATCCTATAGATGCAGCAAACCACAACAAATGGAGAGCGAGGTGCAGAGTGGCGGACTCCAAAAATAATTGGGAACATCACCAGGAGGAAGAAGAAGAAGAAGATTTTAACTCGTTGAACAAGAGTGAAGGGCTCCCATAGCTGTAGTTTGTAATAATAATGTTATTGGATTTACGTTCCTTTTAACTACCGAGGCTTTTAGAGATGCTGGGGTACCGGAATTTCACCCCAAAGGGGTTCTTTAATGTGCCAGAAAATTTACTGACATGGCTCCCTTGCATTTGCGGACTCTCAAATGCCAACTGACTGCACCAAGATTCTATCCTGCAACCTTGGGCACAGCTGGCGAGAACATTACCGCTGAGCCACGCAGCCAGTCAGCTGTAGTTTGTGCTTTGATTAAAAAATTTAAAACCACTCTAAGCTATCAAGAGTTTGGGAATTTAAAACTCGTCAGCTGACTATACCTACAGAATTAGGTTGGTGAACGACTGTCCGTCCACCAGCTCATGGTCCTAGGGGCCTGAAGGGGAGAGGAGAGACATTCCAGCTGCATTGATTGAGTGGACGTGCCGCTGCAGGTATAGCCAACTCAGCACCGATGATATTCACGCTATGGTTACTCACTGATACTTTCGTTTAGTTTCAATTGTGAAATCGTATGGGTCAGTAGTAGGTTGGCACTATTGTCGTTCGCGCAGAGGCCAGCTGTCTCCAACTGACTCACTGCATTCCTGCCACGGACCTTACGCTGGTGGACTGACAGTACACAGGACCCAGGGGCTGAAGATCCCAGAACCAAATAGATAAAGCATACATACCAGTCTGTGAGTACACAATGGACTCATCTGACCCACTAGAGTAACGACGTTTGTTTTGTCCAAGATGCAAAGGTGAGAGCGGAGCCTTCAACATCAATTCAGAAGAATTTCTTGGCTTAATGGTCATTTTTAAACTTGAATTTGACTTTCCATCACTGTGTGTTCTTCTGGAAGGTGTAGTTGTGTTCTCTTCTGCAATATCTGAACTTGAGCTTGGAGCTGGAATCTCCAGCTTTGGCATTTCAGGAGATTCTGGAGATTCTAAGAACTCGCTGATGTATTGATCTGTCTGAGACTCTACAGTAGAAACTGCTAGGGCAGATACATCACTATATGAGAGAACAGAGAAGAGAACCAATATAATTCATCATGCAACAATCAACTTTATATTTTACATGCAATTAAAACAGACAGTTACATAACTACTAAAACTACTACATCTCTATAGTTTCAAATAATCTGAATGGTCAAGTTTTCAAGTAGAACTGCACTTGAGAAATCTCACATCCAATTGAGTCTGCATGCCATTCTTCACTTCGTAGCCGCACTTCAAAGCAGCCGAAGGAGGTAAGATTGGTAAAGTTCAGCAATATTACTCCCTTTCTTGATACGAACAAATGTGGACTAGTATCCAAGCAGGACCGGAGCAAACACCAACAGCTATAGCAGTACCAAGTATAGCCTTCTCCACAAATGGGACCTTATTTCGTGGTGCCCCAGATATAACAGTTGTCCAACTCTGCATCAGGAAAAGACCAGCAACTGGAGTAGATCTTGCGATAATGTTTGCGGCAAACATGTTTCTTTCCGGACAACAGGGCAGACACGGACAGTTCCTACCGACTTATTTGTAACCCTTATCGAGCAAAGATGGAGAGGATAGCTTTATATGTGTGCATGTAGGAGATATTCCAGGGGAGCGTGATGGCGCAGTGGCTTAGCTGCTCGTCTTTCACCCGGACGGCCGGGGTTCGAATCCCGGTGACAGCGGGGTGGAATTTTCACCTGAAAAATCACGTGGCGTCAGGAAGAGCATCCGGCCTTAAAATCCCCGGCCAAAACCAAAAAATGAGCCTGGTTGGCTCCGGCGACCCCAATTAATTGGGACAAGCCGCAGAAAAAGAAGAAGAAGAATGCAGGAGATAGTCCAAATTTATCAGGCAAATTTACATCTAATGACCCAAAACTAAGAGCAGACTGAATAAGAAGGCTAAAGGTAAGATGTTTAAGCATAGGCAGTTCTTGGTCAATTTCGTCAGGGGTTCAAATGGCTGGAAAACTTGTTATGGATCTATAGCCTTGCGAATGGAGAAACATAGGAATTAGCTAAATTAAAACATTTTAGTAAGTTATTAATTTAATGAATGCATATCTTTGTATGTAATCTCTCTTGGCTTGAGGGGACTCAGAAACTAAAGCTAAGTTGTTCCAATCTGAGTGTGGTCTAAGTCATATGTATATTTCATACCCACTAAAAGGTATTGCATTTTACAAGACAACATTGTGCAACTCGGAACACTGCAAATGTTTCCTGCCTCTCAAAAATTTAAATTCATTGGCCAGTAATTGAATTTGTGAAATTGGAATCGTGAGTTGAATACACTATCGCAGATCTACTATCAAAGAGATTAATCTTTGGAATTGGAACAAATAACCTAAAATTTAACCCCTCGGTAGATTTTTGGGATAAGCAGAGTTGCTTTTTCTTTTTAACTTTCACACAGACCGATAATTCAAATGTTGTAACTTTGGTAGTTTTAATCATGCCACGGTGGGCGAGTGGTTATAGTGTCGGACTACCAACCCCAAGATTGCAGTTTCGCCCCTGACCATGGTAAGTGATTTTTGAAGGCGACAAAAATCATGACACTCATGTCATACGTTGTTGGCATGTTAAAGAACCCATTTGAATTCAGTAGGCCGTGTTCAATGGCAAAATTAATCTCGGGATTTTCCGCCAACACAAAGTTCCTCCATTCTCTACTTGAAAGCGCTGTAGTGTCAAGGAGTTTAGGTATCTAACCTCCTTGACTTTCATAGCGTTCAAAGGAACGACAAAATTCGACATGCAAGCTACCCTCTGGGTGTCAATTAACAAAGCTTGCACCAGGCACCCGAGGCCATACGATATTATTATTATATCTTATTTATCAAGTATGCGGTTCTATATATGTAAGGTGCTGCCACCTGCCCTTTTATGCTTCAGTTTGTCTAAAACTCGCGCCATGTTCGCACGTGTTCAGTTTGCGTGGTTCTGCTATTGCCATCCATGTACATCAGTTCGTTATTATTATTAAACTCACATCTTGCTTATATATCTCTGGTTTCCTTACATCCTCTTGCAGGTTATGGACCCAGATGCGCGTGACTAAGTCCGTAAATAACAAATCGTAGTTATTTGTAAAAACGTGCCAGGAGTTAACCTCAAAAATGAACGCCGGAAGATTTGGGAGAATTGAACCTCTCGGTAAGGACAATTTCGACACGTGGGCCGTGCAGATACAGGCTATCCTCATTAAGGGTGATTTGTGGGAATTCGGCGGCGGGAATTCTACGAAACCAGAACCAGCGGCTGGAAATGCAAATGCAGCGGCAATTCAAGAGTGGGACAAGAAGGATCAAAAAGCTCGGTCGCTGATCATTTTGTCGATTTCGCCAAGTGAAATAAAGCAAGTCTAGAATTGTGTCACGGCACGTGATACATGGCAACGACTGAAACAGATCTACCAATCCCAGGGACCGGCTCGGAAGGCGACCTTACTGAAAAGGCTAACCTTACAAAAATTGGCGGACGATGGCGACGTGCTTGACCATCTGAACGATTTCGACATCGTGGACAAATTGGGAGATATGAACATCACGATCAATCCGGAATTGTTGACAGTTATGTGTTTATACAGTCTGCCGGCACGGTTCGAGGACTTTAGGTGCGCATTAGAGTCACGTGACAACCTACCGACTCCCGAGGCTCTTCGGACCAAAATCATCGAAGAGGATGACGCACGAAAATCGAGCAAACAAGGTGAAATAGCGGGAGCTATGCTCGTCAAGAAGAAGACTGGTCCAGGTAACAAGAACTATAAGAAACAAACACCCAAACTAAACAACAATAGTGAAACAGAAGGAGGCAGATCTGAGTTCCGGTGCTACGTGTGCAAAAAGCAAGGTCATCGGGCCAGCCAGTGCAGATTTAAACAAAGAGATCCATCGAAGAACAAAGGTAAAGACAGTTCTAATACTCAATCGGCAAATTTCACTCGAGAACTATGCTTACAGGCGACGACAACTCAGAGCAGTGGCATACGCAGAATATGGTGTCTCGACAGTGGCGCCACTTCACATATCTGTGGCGACCCTGCGATTTTTTCGAAGATCGATGAGTCACAAAGGGGTGTGGTGAAATTGGCTGATGATTCAACGGCAGAGATCGTGGGAAAAGGCAGTGTTCGCTTATCTACCTGCATTGCGAACGAAGAGATAAATGTCTCTCTCTCAGATGTTTCTCACGTTCCAGACCTCAGGACAAACTTGCTGTCGGTGGGAAAGATCACCGGTGATTTTTGACAAGGAAGGTGCAGTCGTCATGAACGAAAAAGGAGAAGTCTTGATGCGAGCTGAGAGGAAGAATAACCTATATTACGTCAGTGAGAGTCAAAAACGTGCAAATATGGCTGCATCGCCCAAAATAATTGATCTAAAATTGCTACACCGTCGGCTCAGACATGTCAACGAGGGCGACATCATGGTAAATGTGAGAAAAGGGAGGGTTTCTGGCATTGAGCTGAGGAATCCATCGACGACTCTGGACTGTAGAGTCTGCCTCGAGGGGAAGATGTCTAGGACGCAGTTTCCAAAGAAATCCGATCGACGGACGGAGCTACTCGATTTGATCCATACGGACGTGTGTGGACCGATGCCGACTCCATCTATGGGAGGTTCAAGGTACCTCTTGGAATTCATCGACGATCACTCTCATTGGTGTGAAGTGAGATTTATGAAGGCAAAATCAGAGGTCTACGAAGCTACCGTCGAGTTCGTTACCAGGATGGAGAATCAGAAAGGAAAACTAGTAAAGGTGATCCAGTATGACAACGGCGGGGAATACCTGAATCGAGAGTTCGATAACTACCTGAAGAAGCGCGGAATCACAAGACGGCTCACAGTCCCTCACAACCCTGAACAAAACGGGAAGTCGGAGAGGATGAATAGGACTTTGATGGAGACTGCCAGGTGCATGTTGTTCGACGCCGGATTACCTCACCGCTTCTGGGCGGAAGCAGTGAATACTGAAAATTATATCCGTAATCGCCTGTCCTCAAAAAGTATCGGAGGCAAAACACCGTACGAATTGTAGACAGGAGAGATTCCTGACGTCTCACAATTCAGAACGTTTGGAAGCAAGGTTTACTTCCTGGACAGGGATCCCGGAAGAGGGAAACTGGATCAACGAGGCGGAGAAGGCGTGTTCATGGGTTACTCCGAAGAAACCAAGGGCTTTCGCATACACTCCCCTGACAAAGACAAAGTTTCTATTAGCCGAGATGTAAAATTCTTCGAGAATGAAAAGCCACTGGAAGAGACTAGGATGGAACGCCCCGAATCCTTGAAGCAAGATATTTGTTGGAAGCTGTTCTTTGCAGAACCACCACCACAATCACCAAGAGAAAAAGATCAACCAGCTGTTACGGAGGAACCAGTCTCTCAACCCGAAATTGAAGATGATGAACCTTTCCTCGGTTTCGATGAGACGCCAGTGGATGATCATGATAGAACGACTGTCGAAACATCCGATACTACGCCTCAATTGATACAAGGACCTGGTCGACCCAATATTCTGCGAACTGGAAAAAGGGGAAGACTGAAGAAACTTTTTCAAACAAATCTCCAAGATGTGGAGGAGCAAGAAAAAGACGAGGAGATTTTTCTAGCAGAGATTCCATTCAAGGAGGCAATAACAGGACCAAACTCTAACGAGTGGCATGGTGCCATGGTCATGGAAATGGAATCTATCCTGAGAAACAATACATGGGTGCTGGTGGATCCTCCCAGTGATGCCAAAGTCATCGGATGCCGGATGGTGCTGCGCGACAAACTAAAACCTGATGGAACACTTGAGAAGAGAAAGGCCAGGCTGGTGGCTCAAGGTTTCAACCAGGAGTATGGAATCAACTACTTTGACACGTTCGCACCGGTGGCGCGAATGGAATCAATTCGATTGATGGTTTGTCTCGCTGCCAAGCTCGGTGTAAAAATCAGACAGTACGATATCACAACGGCTTATCTGTATGGTGACCTAGACGAGGAAATATTCATGAAACAACCGAAGAACTTCAGGGAGATGTTAGAGAGCATTGCGATGTCTGGAACTGACGACGAAACCAAGGAGAAGGCCAAGAACATGCTTCGCCAGTTGCAGGGAGGCTACAAGGTCTGCTTACTACAAAAATCACTGTACAGATTGTAACAGGCCGGGAGAAACTGGTATGCCAAGCTGCGTGAGGTCTTGAGGAAGTGCGGTGCCAAACCAACCGCATCGGATCCGTGTCTATTCCAAATTGGTTCCGGAAATAACATAACTTTGATTGCCGTTTACGTTGACGACATGATGGTGCTATCAAAATGCAAAAAGACGATCGCCGAGATTTCCAGAGTCCTGAGTGAAAATTTCAAGGTCAAGGACTTAGGATTGGCCAAACACTTCCTAGGCATCGAACTAATCCAGGAGGCCGGATGTATAGCCATGCAACAGCAAGGTTACATTGTAGAGCTTTTCCAACGCTACGAGATGGCCGACTGCAATCCTGTAGTCACACCACTCGACCCTGGAACGAAGTTGAGCAAAAATGAGAATCCCAGTACTGATGAGTTGAAGTTGCCTTACCGCGAATTGGTAGGCGCGCTGACATATCTGTCGACAACTACACACCCGGACAATTCGTTCGCTGTCAGCTACCTGGGACAGTTCAACAATTGCTTCGGAGTCGAACATTGGAAAGCTGCCAAGAGAGTGCTGCGGTACTTGAAGGGGACTTCGAACATCGGGCTGATCTACGAAGCAGACACCGAACCGATCCAAGGATTCGTCGACGCCGACTGTGGAAGCTGCCAAGGAGATAGGAGGTCCTACACGGGGTACGTGTTCCTGCTCGGTGGATGCCCTATATCGTGGGACTCAAGAAAACGAAGAACCGTGTCCCTTAGCACCACGGAGGCCGAGTACATGGCGTTGTCAGAGTGCGCCAAGGAAGCTGTGTACTTACGTCGATTTCTGCTCGAGTTAGGCTTCAAAGACTTAGCCACTATGTTCATTTTTTGTGATAATCAAAGTGCAATTAATTTGACAACGAACGCGATGTATCACAGCAGAAGCAAACATATTGATATCAAACATCACTTTGTTCGTGATGTCTTTGAGTGTGAATTTTTTGTTTTGAAGTATATCTCTACGAACGATCAGTTGCTGACTTTCTCACGAAGAGTTTAAGTCGAATGGAACATGAAGGTTGCTTGAAGTTTGCTGGTTTGGAGAGGGTAAAGATTGTATGAACCTCTACTTGAGGGGAAGTGTTGTAACTTTGGTAGTTTTAATCTTATTTATCAAGTATGCGGTTCTATATATGTAAGGTGCTGCGACCTGCCCTTTTATGCTTCAGTTTGTCTAAAACTCGCGCCATGTTCGCACATGTTTAGTTTGCGCGGTTCCGCTATTGTCATCCATGTACATCAGTTCGTTATTATTATTAAACTCGCATCAGTTCGCTTTGCTTATATATCTCTGGTTTCCTTATATCCTCTTACAGGTTGCTTTTTCTTTTTAACTTTCACACAGACCAATAATTCAAATGTAGCAGTGGGACCAAAAAAAATGTGAGGTGTTGGAATAAATACTCCACTCCCACACTGAAGCCACAAAGGGAGGAAAATGGCATGTAAAGTTTTCAGTGTTGCCTATACTAACTGTCAGTTTTTACCCTTCAGTCAGTCAACATGAATTTGCCCAATGACTGGACAGGGTACGGTCTATCTATACTAATTATTATTATTATTAATCTTGATTGGTCACATTGGACCACTTGAGTCGTTCCATAATCACTTCTTCTTTGAAGGTAGTACTGCTTGGTTCTTGCGCTCTTTCCAGTACTTTTTCATTCTTTCAGATCGGGATTTTCTCAACTCATCTGAAATCTCCATAGGTTTTCTATGTGTCATTTCTGCAGATAATTTGTGAGTTTTAAGAATGGTGTTAATTTTATTTTTCTCCTCGGCATCTGTTATATTGAGTCCAACTGCTTTGAGATCTTGTTGGATTTCTTGGATCCATTTTCCTCCAGTTTTCTTTCCTAGATTTCTCATCACCAGTTGGCGTACATTCTGTTTTCTGGAAGCCGTAAGATGTGAAAAAAATATGAAATTCTTTTCTTCTTCATTGTGCTGGTGATTGGATCAATCTCACGATAGACAGTTTCATTTGGGAGAATCCTCCAGACTCCCTCAACCTGATACTTTTTATTTATGCACGTTCTAATGATTCTTCTTTCCGTTTTGAGGAGCTGATCAGTTCTTTGTTCATTTTTAATTTGGAACAGTGCTTCACAAGCATAAGTGGCTTCTGGGAGAGTTACAGTTTTATAATGTTGGATCTTAGTAGCTATTGATAGGCATTTTTTTATTATATATCTATACTAATATAATAAAGCTGAAGAGTTTGTGTGTTTGTTTATGTGTTTAAACGCGCTAATCTCTGGAACTACCAGTCGGATTCGAAAAATTCTTTTGTATATGATAGCCAGATTCGAGAGGAATAGTTTAGGCTATGTAGCATTATGCTACACCTCTCAGGTAACCTTAAAGATTGATTTTTGTTCAGTAAGTCAGAAGAACAAGCGCTCCCGGATAGCTCCAATAATACCTAAGTCATTGTTGCCTGGTAATGCGGGCTGCATCACGTCACCCCTACCAATGTTCTGGTGCAGAATTGTGAGCTGCTTATAAATTGCAGTCACAGGGAGTAATTCGTACAAAAGGATTTCTTAGGCCCTTTAAAACAGTTATCATCATGACAACAGTATCCCTCTGTATAAGGGTGATGGTGTTGGTGCAGTGTACTGAGGTTATCAGCTGCAATAAGTGTTGGTGCTTTCCGATCCTTATCCTTGAGGGCTCCAGTTCTGTAGTAGTACTCATTATCATCCATAAAACAAATAAATCCACCGGGCGAAGCCGGGCACTACTGCTAGTATAATATAGTAAACAACACTCCTGGAAAAAATTACATGTAGTCTATTAGTTATAATAACTACGGTATTATAATTGGGCAATAGTGATCATAACTAATACATGTACAGTAGAAGCCCGATATAACGCAGTTATCGGGGGACATGTTTTACTCCCGCGGTATATCGAGAGTGAGCCGTGTAATGACAAACTACGCATGGAAAGTCAGGAAGAACACAAATGCCGTATTATACATATTGTACTATATACTGTACTGCATTTAAACTTAAAAAACATTAGAAGTACATACTATAAAACATTTCAGGAACTTATCAAATAGGGTACAACATCGCAACAAGCACACAGAATCTAGACAATGAATGAATAATTTATGATCCACATGATGGTTGTGCTCATTTCGATTATTGCCAAGCACTATTGCATAGTTACTTTGTTGACTGTGTCACAATGTTAAACCTGAGATGTATATTCAAAGCTTCTGTCTAGCAACAATCTTGATACAGTATGTATGTTGATAAGACGAACCAAGGGTTGAGTTTAATTACGTCCATCTCTTTTGGTTATTGTATAGAGTGCTTGAAGTTTGCAGCAGTAAATATTATTATACTGCAGAAACACTACATACAGACTGTATTAAGTTCTTTTAAGTTTATAAACTTCTATGCCCAAGATAGCGGGTTCAAACACGGCCGAAGGCGTTGGATTTTTTAAGAGCGTTAAAAATCCCTCAGTATGCCTTCCTTCGGAGGGGAAGTAAAGCCGGCGGTTCCATGTCATAGATTTATGGCATGTTAAAGAACCTTCCACTAATTACACCTGTGTGAAGCTAAATTGTATAGGTTAAGAATGTAAACAACGCTCTTAGGTTCCTACATTCGTTGCCAAGAACGGACTGTGGTGGCGTCTAGTAGCTAAGTAGTCATTGACAGTTTGGTGTTTGGCGGTAAAAGTAGGAACTATTTGAAAAATTCCAAGTTGCAGTCCTTACTTGAATTAAAAAACAGATACACACACTAATACAGCCATCAGAATTAACACTGGTTATCAGACAGATTCTACTCACACCCAAAGTACACGGGGGTACATGACAGCGTTGTCACAGCCCCTAAACCGAGGAACCAACCAGCTAAGTTTATAAAATAGCACTGAGAGTGCAAAAATCGTTCATAAATTATACAGTATTTTATTTTGGGAGACATCGTCATCCACGTTATATCCAAATCCGCGGTCTATCGGACAGCGGTGTATCAGGCTCCTACTGTATTTTTTCCAGGTGTGTTATTTACTTATAATTCATGTATTACATACATTGCAACCCGCCCAGTAATTGGGCGAATTCATGTTGACCAATTGAAGAGTTAAAACTGACAGGAGAATGGTAGTAAAAGTACACAGGTAGGTGGGTGCCCTGCAGCAGTTCAAGAGACATTATGTTATGGGTCCCATAACTTATGAAATGTAAACAAAACAAATCCACCTGAATTGTAAATCCGCAGCACCTGGATGTTAAAGAATTTACGTATCTTGGTAGCATAGTTTCCAAAACTGGAAGAGCAGAGGAGGATGTGAGCAGTAGGATCAAGAAAGCAAATGCAGCCTTTATCCAGTTGCATCCTATCTGGAAAAGCAATGAGAATTCCACACGAACTAAACTCCAAATATTCAATAGCAATGTAAAATCAGTGTTGCTATACGGATGTGAGACTTGGAAAGTAACAAAATCAATCATAAAGAGAATCCAGACCTTTATAAGCCTATGACCTTTATAAACCAATGCTTACGAAGAATCTTGAGAGTGTTTTGGCCAAATGTAATATCCAATGAGAACTATGGAATCTTACAAACAAGAAGCCTGAGGATTTACAGTTAAAGGCAAGAAAGTGGAAGTGGGTCGGACGTACACTGCGCAAAAACCAGACGGCAATAGAGAGGCAAGCCCTGAGTTGGAATCCTCAGAGACATCGCAGAAGAGGAAGACCGAGGGAAACTTGGAGAAGGACTGTGGAGAGGGAAGCTGCAGAAGCGGGGAGAACATGGGGAGAAGTGAAGGCAATGGCACAAAACAGAGTCCGATGCTTTGTCGAAGCCCTATGTTCCAGCGATGCGAACAACAGGACTTAAGTCAAGTAAGTCACCAGGACACCTCCCCAATCCTATACTCTAATAATAACAGTTACACACACTATAACAATCATATCACCACAGAGACATTTTCATCAGACAAATTTAATACTCACCTAAGCACATGGAGCCGATGATCAAAATGACTGCAGCCCTTAAAGTAAATTAACAACAAAAAAAAATGCAGAGTTAGAAGACAACCTACCTCAATTTATTGTAGTTTCTAGGAGAATCCTCAGGTATACTGCTGTGACTGTTGTGGAATGACATATCATAGCCAGACACAATGCTCTCATTTATCACACTAGTTTTTGATTTTGAGTCCAACTTGTCAGGTGAAGATGTTTTATCAAGTATATCAACAGGTGATGTGGCCCTATCTAAAAAGAACAAAGTTACCATATGTAAAAATCAGTAAACAGCACATTTGAGTCCACAGCAGTAATTCTCACAAAATTCATAACTGTCACATGTGGTAGTCCAGTAACTGAATATACGAGTGTTAATATGTAAAGGGCCAATTCCATTTCTGGGCAGTATACATCTGTTTTGAAGTAGTTACAGTATTTAAAGTTGTCATCTAGAAAATTGAACATTCAACCTAGAACATAGCCTTTAGCCTTCTTATTCCATCCCCCCCAGGGGCTCACATATAGTGGGACGTGGGTTGGCGGCCACGGGACCCCAGCCAAGTCCGGCATTGCTTCCACTTACTTGTGCCGGGCTCCTCTCCGTATTCCTTCCTGTCGACCTCTCTTGGTCAACAGTTGTTCTCTTCCTACCCCAACGGTATTAGGGTATCCGAGGCCTAGTGAGTCTCTTCCTTTCCCGCCTTAATTGGCCCTTGTCTCTTCTTTCCTGATACCCTCCTTCTGAGAGGGGTCAGCCTTCTCTTTCTTTTCATGTTATCTCCTGCATTCTGCCCAAGGCCTTCAAGGAGGCAGGGTGTATGTAGCCCCACCACTTCTGGTGCACCCTGGATATTGCTACGCCCTCAGGAGCTCACGGCTGGTGAGTTCGGGAGTTGGCGACTCCGAGGCATTCCTGAGCTGGGTCCGTTTATTCCCCCTTTTCCACTGACTTGGGGCGGGCCCTCTCCTCTTTCCTTATCCTATCTGCCTTTCATGGCTTTCCTTCCTTCCAAGTCCCTCAATCCTCATTCTTCGGGGGTTGAGGGCATTTCTTTTCTTCCTGTCCTTTATTTGCCTTATCCTTTATTTGTTTACCATTTCTTCTTCTAGTCTGTAAGACTGTAGTTAGTATTAGTTATAGTTTTCATTCTCATCTCATATTTCACTATCACGCAAACCATTAGGGGCCGATAACCAAAATGTTAGGCCCCTTAAAACAACAATTATCATTATCATCATCATCTCTTATTCCATCAGTGTGTAGTTTTGAGTCAAAGGAATGAAAATATGCAAGACAAATAGATTTAGAAATCTGTGAGCATCCTGTTTGTAATGGAATATCTCCATGCACAATGTGTTAGAATGATAGTGACTTGAGTCTGACTTAAACCACTATGGTTTTGAAACTTTAGCCTGTGTTGTTAGCAACCAGTGTTGCCTTCAAGTCAGAAACAACAGAACCAGGAATCACTTTATTCATATCGAAACCAAAAGCGTTCTCCTAAATGCTGAATCATGGCTTAATTCAAATTTTCAATTTTGTAACCTTACAGAACTGTACAGTATTTTTCAGGTCTAGCTGCCGGGTGCAATGGTAAGGTTCATCCTGCTGTGCTCAAGGTTGCAGGATTAAATCCTAGCAAAGTCAAGTAGTGGTGTTGGGGCAGCGCACCTGCCTCGCACCTGGTGGCCCCAGGTTCGATTCCCGGCTCTGTCAAGGATTTTAGGAACGGAAGTGAGGGCTGGAATGGGATGCACTCTGCCTTGTGAGGATAATTGAGTAGCTGTCTGACAGTGAGGCAGCGCCCCGGTCACGGAGACCAAGATTAATAGCCGAGGAGACCCAACGCGCTGTCTACGCCTCACCCCATAATCGGCAGGCCAAATGGTAGGGCAGCGGTCGATTGGGAGGCAAAGGCTGTAGCACCACGAGGTTTGTATTTTTAAAGTCAAGTAGACATTTTAGGGTGTTTAAATACACACATCAAAAAAAGTTTTGCATCACCTCGGTTCCCAGATCTCCGGCATATAGACGTTGACTGTGTATATTGTATCCAAGATACAGTCCCTTTGACTGTTCATAGATGTCACTAAAACTGCTCAAAGATGTAAACAGCCATGCATGAGCAGGGCCTATTAGACGGAGGGGGTACGACAGCCGATCAGTTCCAGTCATTCCACCAGGACGAAGGTACGCTGCTCATGTTGTCTGTAGTTCTACCATGCCTAGAAGGTCAATACCGCAGTTCGATCGCGTCCGCATTGTTACTTTGTGTCAAGAAGGGCTCTCAACAAGGGAAGTTTCCAGGCGTCTCAGAGTGAACCAAAGCGATGTTGTTCGGACATGGAGGAGGTACAGAGATACAGGAACTGTCGATGACAGGCCTCGCTCAGGCCGCCCAAGGGCTACTACTGTAGTGGATGACCGCTACTTACGGATTGCCGCTCGGAGGAACCCTGACAGCAATGCCACCATGTTGAATAATGCGTTTCGTTCAGCCACAGGACGTCGTGTTTCAACTCAAACTGTGCGCAATAGGCTGCATGATGCGCAACTTCACTCCCGACGTCCATGGCGAGGTCCAGCTTTGCAACCCCGACACCATGCAGCGCGGTACAGATGGGCCCAACAACATGCTGAATGGACCCCACGGAATTGGCATCACGTTCTCTTCACCGATGAGTGTCGCATATGCCTTCAACCAGACAATCGTCGGAGACGTGTTTGGAGGCACCCTGGTCAGGCTGAACGTCTTAGACACACTGTCCAGCGAGTGCAGCAAGGTGGTGGTTCCCTGATGTTTTGGGGTGGCATTATGTGGGGCCGACGTACGCCACTGGTGGTCATGGAAGGCTCCGAAACGGCTTTACGATACCTGAATGACATCCTCCGACCCATAGTGCAACCATATCGGCAGAATATTGGAGAGGCATTTGTCTTCATGGACGACAATTCTCGACCTCATCGTGCACATCTTGTGAATGCGTTCCTTCAAGATAACGACATCGCTCGACTACAGTGGCCAGCATGTTCGCCAGACATGAACCCTATCGAACATGCCTGGGATATGTTGAAAAGGGCTGTTTATGGATGTCTTGACCCACCAACCACTCGGAGAGATTCACGCCGAATTGTCGTTGAGGAGTGGGACAATTTGGACCAACAGTGTCTTGATGAACTTGTGGATAGTATGCCACGGCGAATACAGGCATGCATCAATGCAAGAGGACGTGCTACTGGGTATTAGAGGTAGTGGTGTGTACTGCAATCTGGACCACAAATGCTGAAAGTCTAGCTGTATGATGGTACAACATGCAATGTGTGGGTCTCATGAGCAATAAAACGAGCTGAAATGTTGTTTGTGTTGATCTCTATTCCCTTTGTATTTAACGGTTCCGGAACTCTTGGAACCGAGGTGATGCAAAACTTTTTTTGATGTGTGTACAAGAGGCACTTGTCAGCAGATTTATTGGCATTCTTATTTTTTCTTTTCGTTGTGTAGCCTCCTGAGAGGCCTAGTGCAGGTCTTTCTAGTCGACGCCCATGGGCGACCTGCGCGTGCGGGATGAGAGATGGAATGGATGAAGATGAATGAAACTGGGCAAGGATGTGGAAGGAAACGGCCGTGGCCTGTCAGATGGTGCCGTCCCAGCATTTGCCTGGTGTTGAAAATGGGAAACCATGGAAAACCATTTCAAGGACGGCCGACGGTGGGGCTCGAACCCACGCGTTTATCGAGTCAGCAGAGAGCTTGGCCCCATGACCTAACGCTGCGCTTTAGCGAGCGTAGCCACTGTTGTCGGTATTGGCATATTAAAGATCACCTTCAATGCAAAACTCTGGCACTCAGACATGTCTAATGCCACAGTAGCTAAAAGGAATGTAAACCCCACAACAAAATATATTTCTGAACCTCTCATATGATGGTTCATTATGTATTCAATGTCTTGGATTAACATTCAGCCCTCAGTCCATGCCAATGTACACATTAATGTGGGCGGCTTCGGTGGCGTAGTTGGTAGTATGCTGAGCTTCTATGCCCAAGATCGCGGGTTCAAACCTGCCCGAAGACGTCGGATATTTTAAGAGCATTATAAATCCCTCTATATGCCTTCCTTCAGAGAGGAAGTAAAGCCGGCAGGCCATTGTCATAGACTTATGCCATGTAAAATAACCTTCTACTAACTACAAAATTGTGTGAAGCTAAAATTTGTAGGTTAGATTTGATTGACACTCATTAAGTTCCAACGTTCGCCGCCAGGTGCTGGTTGCAGTGACATCTAGTAGCTTAGTTCGCAGCTAGGTGTCGTTGATGGTAGCATTTGGTAGAAAAAGTAGGAACTACTTGAAATTGATCGTCTACAGTCTTTACCTGAATTACAGACAACACACACTAATACTGTCATCACAATTAACACCGGTTCTGAGACATTCTACACACACCAAAGTACACGGGGCTGCATTACCGTGTTGTCGCAGCCCTTACACAGAGGAACCAACCAACAGATTAATGTAGTGATCTTGATGTTGTGGAAGCTTTGATTTACTGCCAAGCTCTGATCTTGCATTTATTAAAATTAATTACTAAATTAATTCTCTGCCTTGTTTAAAACATACAAAGTTTATTACATATATTGACAAAGCAGGGAAGTTATTTAATTACTCAATTGAATAAATACATTGTAAGTTACACAGATTTTGTTTAGAAGCATCCATCATGCTTTTTGTCATGTCTACAAGATATACTTCAATAAAATTTATGGAAAATGAATGAGAATTAATGATAGATAGCATTTCAAGGAAACAAGTTTGGTACAAATTTTGGTCAAACATGGCATTTGTACAATTATAGAGGTAACTGTAATGTTAGTACCACCTTTTACTATTGGTTGGTAAAACTGAAATGGTCTGAACTTTAATAAATAGTGTATTAGTGATGTGCACTACATACAAATTTCAGACAAAATTGGCCAGTCATGTGAATCCTTCACGGCACAAACCTAGAAGAATTGCTGAGTTTTAATTCACCGGCTGTGAAAGCCAATATGCCATCTTTTTGGAAGCCTTCATAGGGAGGTTGAGGCTGCTTGGGCTTTTAGTTCTCGCAGTCAAGAGGTGCAGTTGCACTCTATATAAAGGGAAGTGGCGCGCAGTTCGCTACTCCAGTGGGGTCCAGGCGGGGACACCAAGAGCCCGCCGATGAGCCAGCTTGGTGTCCTAGGCGAAACCCCACACAAGACACGGCACAAACCTAGAAGAATTGCCGAGTTTTAATTCACCGGCCGTGAAAGCCAATATGCCACCTTCAAGGATAACTGTATGGTTGTGCCATCTACTACTAACAATTGCCAGCCCTGGAGTGGCCTGAAATTTTATAAAATGTGATTTATTGGGTGTACTATGTTCATACAAATTTAGTCAAAACAGGGTGATTCATTTGAAAATTCAAGGGTAACTGTAAAGTGGGTACCATATTACTAACAGTTGGCAACAGTGATATTCATCAAAGTAGCAAAAGTCTGATATCCGGAGGCAATATTACCATAACACAAAATTTAATTGTGTTCCCAGCACCCTTTCAAAGGTTAACAGGAGGAACCGACTGATAGACACATGTACATCGCCCCATGATTTATCTCATAATCCTACTTTCAACTCATTTATTTACGAAAGTAGGCTAAACACCCATAAGGAACTTGGTTATGTGGGTAAATATTGGGGTTACCTGGCAAGCTAGCAAAAGGTGTGTGTCTTTTAAAACTTTTAAATTAAATATAATACAATAGTACCGTACCTTGTAGATTCTTGTTGATGGTAGAAACCTGCAGATTAGTTTCCTTAATAACTAAATTTTTTTTCTCTGTTAAAATCTTATCTTCCTCCTCCGAGCGCTGTATTCTTTGGACAAGTTCCTCCACTGACTGGCGACGTAGCAGCAGTAATTTCTCTTCTTCATTCAGATGTCTGAAACAAAAATCAGATCAAACATAAAGAACGACAAGTACAAATAAACAGCAGCTAGGATGGACAATTATCAAGGGATTGACATACATGAATCTTAGCTAAATATTACTGATAAATATATGAACGGTTACTGAATGTTGGTGATGATTGTTATTTGAAAGGATGGAATATGAAAGTCGCTGCCACAATTTTACTGAACTAGAGAGTTGTTCACTCACTTTAGGTCATCTTGGGTATGTGTTGAATTTGTCTGAATACCTGTAAACAGCCGACTACAGTACAGTGAGGGGCAGTCAAATATAAATTGAACACCTGCCATAATACACCTTCCGCGCAAAAGGTGGCAAAACTGTTATTACGTATCTATACTGCCATCGCTGTGGTAGGGGAACTGCATGGTGATAACTCTCAGGTACATACAGGTGTTGAGGCATGTCTTTGTTGGTGTGTGGACTGCCTAGTGTGTACGTCCAGCTGTAGAAATGGAGGCAGCCAAAGAAAAGCAGAGAAATGTGGTTCTTCTTCTGGTGGCTGAGGGTGCTGGAATACACGAACATCATCGTCGCATGTCAGCTGGTGGACACTGCATTTCCTTGACGAGTGTGCAAGAGTGGCATACAATATTCTGAGAAGGGTGCACATCACTGCAAGACGATGCATACTCAGAGCAGGCCCATCAAGCCATTACTCCTGAGGTGATAGCGTGGATTGATGGTCTTATCCGGGAAAACTGATGAATCACAGAGGAAGAAATTCGTGTTCAGGTCGGCATTAGCCATGATGCCATGCATGCCATTATCAAAGATTACTTGCATTTCCACAAAATTTGCACGCAGTGGGTGCCGCATAAACTGACGGAGAGACAAACGATTGGCGCGCTATCGGACGGAATCATCCTGTTGCCCCCATACTGCCATTCTGGTTAAGGAAGGCTACGCTGCAGAGATTTGGCTGGTAAACACTTCAACATCCTCCGTACAGACCTGAAGAAAGACATTCGTGGACATTGGTTTCATTCACACGAGGAAGTGCACAAGTGGATGAGGTTCCATCAGCAACCTACCTCTTTCTACAAACCTAGAATTGATCGTCTCATCTCCCAGTGGAATAAATGTATTAACACTTGTGGTAATTACTTTTGAATAAAACCATGCCACGGCCACGTAACAGGAGTTTGGTTTTCATTTGACTGCCCCTCATATAATAATAATGAATAATAATAATGCTATTTCTTTTACATCCCTCTTAACTACTGCGGCTTTTGAGAGACACCAGGGTGCCGGAAATTAGCCCCGAAGGGTATCTTTAATGTGCCAGTAAATCAACTGATACAGCTCCCTCGCATTAGCACACCCTCAAATGCCAGCTGACTGCGCCAGGATTCGACCCTGCATCCTTGGGAACAGCAGGTGAAAACGTTACCTCTGAGCCGTGCAGCCAGCCTGTCTCTCATATAATTATTAGGACCTACGATTGAGGTAAGTGTCCCAGGTCCTAAAATAAGGCACCAACCTGATATTTGATGGGAGAGAGTATGGAAAAAAAAAAAGAAAAAAAAAATTACGAGCCTTACAGTTGTCGCATATGATGTGTAACATCTGACATAGAAGAAACCTCACATGAAATTGTTGATACACCGGTATTTTATAGTATTATTGGCACAAATATTAATCTATTGTAAAAGGGAGTGTTTTACAGATATTGTAGTTTATTATACGGAACTCATTTTATTAGATGATTTGTAACTTCCACCAGCACTAGCCTAAATAAAGAATACGATATGGATCAACTAGATTAATAGACGCGACACCGCTCATAACCTTAAATTCCCTATAAACAGGTCCTCTTGATTCACAGACCAACACGTAATTTCATATGGATTCTGTTAAAATGAGTCTTATTGATATGATAAATATCGTTTAAAATGATAATCTGGTAGCAAAAATATCTACCCCGCCCAGGATTCGAACCCAAGATCTCTAGATTCACAGTCATACGCAATAACCCCACGGCTATTTCGACTACGCAAATATTGTGCACAAGATGGTGACTTATTTCCACGTTCCAATAATACTGCATTACGGAATTAAGTTCCATTTATATTTTGCTGGTTTCGATAATGTTCCTGAGTGACATTAAGTTTAAAATGCCTTATGCCAATGCAATGCAGACTACTTACAATGTTTGATATTAAGGCATTTTACCATTTAAATACTGATACGAAGACTTCGAACATGTACCATGTCATTTGTTTAAATCACTTGACACCAGAGTTCGCATGAGCGTTTTCCGTTCAGTATGTCATATACATTCCACATGGCCGAGAGTGCGTCATGGTATCAATTTTCGACACCGCGCGCAGATTGTTTCTCTTACCAGTGCCAGCTGGATCGATCGATCAAGTTGGCAGTGCGTCTTATACTTCCGTTCGATCCACCACTGCCAGCTAGGGCACACTTCCATTCGATCGATCGAGCTGGCAGTGCATACTTCCGTTGTCCACCACTGCCAGCTAGTACACTTCCGTTTGATTGATCGAGCGGGCAGTGCATACTTCCGTTGTCCACCACTGCCAGGTAGTACACTTCCGTTTGATCGATCGAGCGGGCAGTGCATACTTCCATTGTCCACCACTGCCAGCTAGTACACTTCCGTTTGATCGATCGAGCGGGCAGTGCATACTTCCGTTTGATCCACCACTGTCAGCTCGATCGTTCCAATCGACTTCCGTCCCCAATTCTCAAAATCACTCCCACAAAACTATCCAGCAACCGAGCGGAAAGATGTTGCACATCAAAAACGGAGAAAACTCGAGATGGCCGCTGTCTGCACCAGGATTCAAACCTTTGATCTCAGCACCAACTCCCTCATGCAGTAGTAATGCATGACTAAACCCTGAATACGACAGAAGGAGGAGCAAGCATTACTCTATGCCACTACAGAAAATTATGATATACAGGATTGTGCATATTATCGGTAACGTGAACAGAGATGGAAAATTGCTTTTTCGACGTTCAGTTCAGGGGCAGGTTATCTCTCTAAAATTGGGATGTACTTGTCGCTGTTCATTATTCCATCAACGGGAACCATACATTTAGGGTCCGTGAACATAAAACAGCCCCAAAACATCTTCTTTTGTGGAAACTTTACCGTCTGTTTGATGTGGTTCAGCAAGATTTTACAAACTTACATTACATTCAGCTGATATTTGCTTCTGAGTCATACCACTAAATTTGTGGAGGGTTATGATCTTGCTTCTCTTCTTTGGTGTGATATCCATTATGACTGATTAAATATACTCACTGAATGCAGTTTGGTTGGTTCCTCAGTTTTGGGGGCTGCAACAACGCGGTCATGTAGCCCCGTGTACTTAGGGTGTGTGTAGAATCTGTCTGATAACCGGTGTTAATTGTGATGGCTTTATTAGTATGTGTTATCTGTTTTTAATTCAAGTAAGGACTGCAGACATTCAATTTTCAAGTACTTCCTACTTTTGCTACCAAAAGCCACTGTCAGTGACAACTAGTTCTGAACTTGGTTACTAGATGCCACCGCAGTCAGCTCCTGGCAACGAACGTTAATTAGTGTAATTAGTGGAAGGTTCTTTTACATGCCATAAATCTATGACATGGGACCGCCGGCTTACTTTCTCTCCAAAGGAAGGCATACTGAGAGAATTTTATCGCTCTTAAAAAATCCAACGACTTCGGCCGGGTTTGAACCCGCGACCTTGGGCATAGAAGCTCAACATGCTACCAACTATGCCACCGAAGCCCCTTGAATGCAGTTTCAAACTGCTGCAAACACATGCCAAGTATGAGCTTTCAAGCACAAGTAATAACAGTATTCACTACAATTACCTATCTCAACAATGGGTATCCACGCTGTTGTTAAGAATTGGCGGGAAATAGTTGGTACCTCTTTATTACTAAAAAAAAAAACTAAATTTGCCTGCTTGTTCACATTAATATGCACAAGACTGTAGGTACTGTACTAGCTATCATACACAAAACTAATAGGTTTCCAGATAACTTTTCTTCATATCAGAAAAAGCTTATTTAATACCCAACTTTGTTGACATAAAATCCTTTCCAAATGGAGTTCTTTTGATAGATTATTTTAAAAATAAAACAACAAAAGTTTAAAATTTAAAAAGTATAAACCAGTAACAACTATGATTTATTGGTAAGTTGGCACATACAGTAAATGATCATAGAGGAAAGAATAAGAGGAGATGCCCTGAGCTCGTTTGAGTGAAGCCAAGCGCTGTGTCCAAAGTGGGCATAACCTTAACTTGTATTCGGTGTTCCGTGTCTTGCACATGGCTGTACAAATCGAATAAGTTTTCTGTTTATTAATTTTAAGGTTCGTATTCTTGAATATAAAAATGCGTACGAACAATGAGTGAAAGTGGCCGTGCTTGAAATTAGGCCTAAAAACTGATTAATGTCTCAACACCAATAAGAACTTAAAAATCAATTTGGTGTAAATACCGTGATTTTAATTCGGCATCATTATGATAGTTCCCAAGATGTTCCTACTTTAGTATAACTCGCACCTTCAGACACCTGTATTCAATTTATTCAGTGTGTCAGCGTATTATTACGTTTTGCTGTGTCTTTCTTACAAAACTAGCCTTGCACAGGTGCTCTCATATTTCTATTTAAATTGGCTCTTAAAACGATAATGCAGCTTATTTGTGCCAAGTACCGTGATGTACAGAGTGTATTCTGCCCATCCAAGAAAAAATCTTGACTTGTCATTGCAGTTTCATGTCACTAAAATCCAACACTTGTTGGAGTGGTTTATGGCTTTAAGCATAGGAACAGCCATTTTCTTGCTACCTAAAGTGGGCGTGCCGTTTGGCTTCAGCAGCTTGCACTAGGCAGCGCAGCGAAGGCATCTCCTTCTGTTCTTTCCTCCATGTAAATGATAGCATTATAACAGAGCAGCTCTCAAACTGTCTGATTACATTCCAAATATATTTACAAAAGGATTATGAAAAATACTATCAAAAACAGGTATGAAGAAATGGCAAAGAAAACAGCAGAAACCAAATTATGGAAGGACATTGATGCTAAATGGGATCAATATAAATTAACCAAGAAGAGAAGCTGTAGCCTCCTTCAGACTTAACACTGGCCATGACTGCCTTGCAGCTCATCTGAAATGATTCAACATTCTGAGATCTGAAAAATGCACACTTTGTAACGAACCTGGAAGTAAAATGGATAAGGGGCACCTGCTACATTGCAACAAACTTGATGTGACTGCTATAACTTCAGGAAACATCACACAACTTTATTGGAACGCAAGAAAGCTGATGGATTGGAATCCGGGCTAGCCATAAAAAACAACAACAATATTTACAATAGATACTGTAAATTCAAGCAATTGAATGACATTAGAAATGGTTTGGCGTACCTAAAGCTACGACAGCGGTGTCCAGCCTTTGCACAGTCGGCATGCTAGCTATGCTGCACCGTGCACCGGCAGGCTGGCTCCTACCTCTCTCGACTGGGCTGCCTGCTCTGCCCTGACTGCCGGCACTGCGACAGCTCTTCACCGCATCTGACCGAGTCAAATTGAAATCACTAGCGCATCAGATGTTAGTTCTTAAGTTTAGGGTCTGCGACAACGCGGTCATGTAGCCCCGTGTACTTTGAGTGTGTGTAGAATCTGTCTGATAACCGGTGTTAATTGTGATGACTGTATGAGTGTGGGTTATCTGTTTTTTTTTAAGTACTGCAACTTAGAATTTTTCCAATAGTTCCTACTTTTGCCGCCCAGCGCCACCATCAACGACTACTAGGCCAAGTTCAGAACTTAGCTACTAGACGCCACCGCAGTCGGCTCTTGGCAACGAACGTAGAAACCTAAGAGCATTGTTTACATTCTTAACCTATCCAATTTAGCTTCACACAGGTGTAATTAGTGGAAGGTTCTTTTAATATGCCATAAATCTATGACATGGGACCGCCGGCTTTACTTCCCCTCCGAAGGAAGGCATACTGAGGGATTTTTAACGCTCTTAAAAAATCTGACGGCTTCGGCCGGATTTGAACCCGCTATCTTGGGCATAGAAGCTCAGCATGCTACCGACTAAGCCACCGAAGCCACTATCCAACTTGTGAGCTGATACTCTAAAGACGTAGAATGGACATGACATTACACAACCAGAGGCTTGCACTAACTACAAGGAAATATAGTACCAGGTACTCGGCAAGTAGAGAAAACTGGAATTTCATTATTTTCCCTCTACAATGCCAGTTCAGGAAAATAAGATGAAAAATGTATGGCTCATTTCAATTTACTTTAAGGCAATAAAAATGCCTTCTGATTAACCAAAACATTTGCTACACCATGCAGATTAAAACACTAATGTAATAAGAATGACATTTGGGTCTAATGGAAAATATCAAGGATATGTATCCACTTATTTTTCACATACTTTCTTCTCTTATGTATCTCATTAAGTAGAAAATAGTTATTGTTATTGTTGTTTTAAGGGGCGGAACTAAAGTAGAAAATGAAACATCAATCTCGTGCTGCCTTCTTGTTAGATTTCACAATCTATGTACTCTGGACTAACAACTTAAAATACTAGCTCCATCTTTGTTCATTGGCAGCATTCAGGGCATGTAGGAGAAACATCAGTGACTGAAAATTCACTATCAATGGACTAACAACTTAAGTTGATTTTAAGTCATTCATCCTCCCATGCCCTCAATTATACATTCCATAGCCTTCTTTGCATAGAAAGATCGCTATCTCTGAAACAAAGTAGGGATAAATGTAGGCCTACTATATTCTAATACTGTACTGCAAATTTGCTGAGATTGATCAAGTATAAACTTTCCTTCTCACCAGATGACATTCTCTGTCATGCGGTGGTTTGTAAATTTAATTTTTATTTTTTTTTATTTTATTTTTATTTTCAAAGTTATCCAAAAATTCAAAAGCCAGAAAAAATGTAATAAAAATATGTCTCCGTTCTAATTACCGTTCATTTCTCTCCAAAGTCTTCAAGTGTTTCAGCACTTGTTCGCCCAATGATTTCATAGATCTTTTCTTTGAGGAATTGAGTTTGCTCCCAGATGAAGTTAGAACTTCACTTGCCACTGAAGAAGTAGCCTGATTAGTCTCCTCTGGTATGTCAAGCTCCACCGAAACACTTCTCTGATCAACATCAATTTTGCTCTTGCTTTGTGATCGACTTTCTATAGAATGATGAGATGATTTAAGATGCTCTGATATTTCTGTAGGTATTCCAGCAGATGATAAGGAACTTTTGCTTTTTGAGGACCTACGACTAGTTTCCGTATGTATTACTTTCGCCTTCGCTCCAGATGATGAGCTAGAATAATGGATCTCAAAAGACCCCATGCTATCCTGGAAAAAGAAAACAAATCTCATGATAATATTGCAGCATAAAAATAAAGCCTGTAGGGAAAAAATTAACAGGAACATATCAGGAAAAATAAAGCAAATCCTTAAATCTATTTATTATGTATAGTTGCATTCTTCTGACTCAATACAACGAGAAATTAAGTTTCCCTATTCTTATATATAAAAATGGAAATGTATATCTGTCCGAAGCTAATGGACTCCGACACCGTTTAACCGATTGCATTGAAATTTTGTAGGGTTGTAGTGCACACCCCAAGCAAGGTTTTTGGCAACAATAATTTTAGATAGCCCTCTCCATTCCTTTCATTTAGGCCCTTTGGCACAGATCTACACAGTTTTACTGAGCTCAAATCTACACCGTTTCACCGAGCTGAACTGAATTGTACATACTTACCATTTGGAACAAGACAAGTAACACTATCTACTTGAAAATTTGGACAGCCCTCTCCATTCCCTTCATTTAGGCCCTTTGGCACAAATACTGAATTTCCATGCCCCACAAGCTTTATAATTTTATTTAAGGGCGTCGTCACGAGGATGGGGCTTACAGCATTGGTGAGGATTTGTTATTTTACAGTATGAGTGAGGAATGTACAAATTTTATATCCCTACATGAACTGTATTGTTTATAAAGGTGGATTGTGGGGTCTGAAACGAGCGTGATTTTGAGTCTAATTTTATACTAGGGTATAATTGTTTCCATTTTGCACGGGATGCTTTCTTACTGTCTATAGATTTATTTTTGTTACTTGAATGCTTCTACAGTATTTGCAAATATTTAACTGCTTTTTGATCATTTTCTGCCATTATGTGCAACCTAAATTCACAGACTACTGTGGCATATTCTACCGACTCTCCAATTAGTTTATTAAGTTTGCCTCATAAATCTTACTGGTCAACCCCGTCACAAGACACGGCATAAACTTAAAAATACTGATATGTTTCAATTTTTTCTGTTATTATTACTTGAAATGATTACAGTTTGTTTTGTTACTTTTACTCTAAATCATGACATGGTACGTAGTTTGCACAATATTATTTACTGCGGATGAAGGAAAATAAATTTATTGGCCCTTAAAATGTAATAGTTACGCCTAGGTTAATAATTCATACTAAGATTAAAATAAGCTCCTTAAATATCCAGTTATATTAGCGAAATTTCAGGATTAATCTATTATAAGCTACAAGCAGTATAGAGCCGTCGTACTCTCCTACTTAACAATTTCAACACAATTGTTTATCAGAAAAGAAACACGCACAACGAATTTGAGTGGCAAAATATTGCTCATTATAACCTTCCTCCGGGTTGCACACTATACGACACAACGAGCAAAGCTACGATATCCCTATATCCAATAGTGATCCCGAGCAACGCTGGGCTTAAGAGCTAGTTTTATATAAAAAGAAAACATAGTTACATGAAAAACAAGAAGTTCCGTGAAGAACTATACAGCCTACTTTTCATGCCAATGATTATTCTACAGTATATGAATCTATCTAGAATAATGACGAAATTAAGTTGGTAATATCGAAATATCTAATTAGTTCAAAATATACCTGGTATAATGTAGCTTAATTGAGCACTACAGTTGGCAGCCCTGGTGACTCAATATATTCTTAGTTCCATCTCTTAGGGTACAGAATACAAAATTTGGTTGAAGTCCAATGGACGTTACATGCAGTTAGACACTGGATCTATCAGCACGCGTAAAAGCATGTTGCCAACAATACCATGCGTGTGCTGGTCAGAAATAATCTGAAATATTATGATATCTTGTTGTGCCAATTTTGGATGAAATCCATTTGTTAGTATAGAAGTTACATGTATTTTAAAATTGGACATATCAGCAGGCATAGAATCATGTTGGCAGCACTGCCTTGTATTGAAATGAAATCCACAGCCTGCTTCCAGTCTCCGACCGGGTCAGGAATGGAATGAATGAAGCCCCCATCTAGCGGCGAGGATATGAACTGTGCCGGCTGCCGAGGCCTGACGCACTCCTCTGGGGCAATGATTAAATGAATGACAGATGAAATGAAATGATAGTGGAGAGTGTTGCTGGAATGAAATGTTGACAGGGAAAACCGGAGTACCCGGAGAAAAACCTGTCTGCCTCCGTTTTGTCCAGCACAGATCTCACATGGAGTGACCGGGATGCCTTGTATTAATTACTCCAAATTAATCTACAATGTCAGGTGCTATACGTGTGCAAAGTATAGAGCTGTTGGCTTGCATACTTTCTGATATATTGATATTAGGGTAAAAAAATAGACAGCATTTATTAACAGTTGGCAGCCCTGATTGCTCTTAACAATACTTATAGTCATATCTGTTATGGTACACATAGCACATACGAAATTTGGTTGAAATCCAATTGATAGTATAGAAGTTACATGTATTTAAAAATTGGTACTATCAGCAGGCTTATAATCATGTTGGTAGAACTGACGTATATAAGTTACTCCAAATTAATCTAAAATGTCAGAATATACGTGTGCATAGTTTAAAGCTGTTGGCTTGCATACTTTCTGATATATTGGTATTTGGATTTAAAAAAATGAAATAGAGAGAGCAATTATTAACAGTTGGCAGCTCTGGTGGATCTTAAGAATACGCTCAGTCATATCTGTTTATGTACAGATATTACATACAAAATTTGGTTGAAATCCAATTTATAGTGTAGAAGTTATATGCATTTAAACATAGGATCTATCAGAAGGCTTAAAATTATGTTGGCAACACTGTCATGGTTGGCCTCCTGGAAATTAAACTGAAATAGTATTATCTACAAGTGTGCCAATTTTGGAATAGCTCCCATGCATACCTTGCAAGATATCCAACATGGAGCTCAAATTTCTAGTGCGTTTTTTCAGCAGTTGGAGCACTGACATCATTTTCAAATATGGACGTGAGATATTCCGGTGCACATCTTTACTCATACTAAATTTGGTTTTGATTGCTGCAGCCGTTTGGGAGTTGATAGTGGGGGGGGGACACACACACACACAGCCAGCCAGCCAGCCAGACAGACAGACAGACAGACAGACAGACACACATTTTCCCGGATCGATCTCATAAGTCTACTTTTTCCTCATTTTTGCAAAATGTGAAAAGTAGGCTAAAAATATTTGCACCAGATACAGCAATGTTTGAGCTATCTTTCGACATTATCACCACCAGAATTGGGACACCTGTCATATCGCGGGATCATTTTTTGTGGAAGATTGCAAAATTAGAGCTTACCTAGGTGACCCTAACGACTTTTTCAGTGCTGCACCATTGAGCCTGGACTGGATAAATAGACTGGACATGAGGTTATAATAAGGTCGATATCTGTGCTTGTATGTACTTTTTATTCATCATCATCATCATCATCATCATCAAATTCCAGCTCCAGTCGCCCGGGTGCTGTTAACGAGCCCTCGCCACTTTTTCCTGTCCATGAATAGTTGGTCTTCATGGGTCCTCCTCCAGTCTAGCCCTTTGTCTTCAAGATCATCCTTGATTTGGTCCAACCATTTCTTCTTTGATCTTCCTACTGGTCTTTTTCCTGGGATAATCTTGTTGAAATAAGCTTTTCGTGTCCTCTCATCTCCCATTCTTCGAAGATGCCCATACCATCCTAATCGTTGCTTCTGCAAATATTTTGTAGCACTGATATCTATGCCAGCCTCTGTCCTGTTTGTTTCGTTCCTTACTTTGTCTCTCCTTGTGCTTTGAAGCATTGTTCTTATAAACTTCATTTCGGATGCCTGAATCCTACTTTCTTCTCTTCTGGACAGGGTGCATGTTTCTACTCCGTAAGTTAGAATTATTATTATTATTATTATTGTGGTTCATGTGTAATGCCATATGCTAAATAAATCATTCTTTGTATTCGTGTGTTAGAAGTCTTGCCGCCTGGGAATGGAACCAGCGTGTGACATTCGTCATGTTAAAATGCTGATTGAAGGACAGAAAAGTGAGCAACCCACGTCTCATCACCCGTCACGAGCCTGTCGAGGAACTCATCGCCATTATTATGGTACCACTGTAGAAATGTTAGTGCTGTTCCTAAATGCTGCATTTAGTGGTTGGGTGTTAGGTTATTAGGCACCCATCTGGCACACACATTCTTGAGCAGCAGGTGCTCAGTGAGCTTGGTCTAATGAATGCTACCCACTGATCTTTCTCCAGTCACTTCCTTTTCAAAATACTGCTTAGCTTTTCATGAAACATCCCCACACCTTAAATGGCCATACCATTTCAATTTATGGTCTCCAGTAAGCTTGTCTTCATCACAGACTAGTTTCTGTTGATCTACTTCCATACTGTGGCAGGCACAGTCAGATCCACCGCCAGCGCCTTGCCAATGCCCACTGACCGGCTTCTAAGTCATGCGAAAGCCAACTAGAACTCTGATCTCTTTGGGCTCGTGCCCTTCTTGAGTCGTCTGGATTAAAACAAGAATGATATAAAGCTGTGTTTTGTGGGGAGGTGGGGACAAAAGTGGTGAGCAATGAAGCCAGATAGTAAGATAATGAATAGTTTTGTACTTGATTGAGGAAATAAACAGAGGAGAGTGAAAATTAATTTGTTGCCTTATAATTTGAACGACGTGAACGGTACAATACTTTCTCCCTCCGTGTTCTGAGAAGCATGCATCTTATGAGCTTCATTTCCTAGGTTTGTTTTTTAATTATTGATGATGATGATGATAATTGTCGTTTTAAGGGGCCTAACTTCTAGGTTATCATCCCTGTTTTTTAATTGCTATCTCGTTTGATGAAAGTGGATGTTTCCATTCCATATGTCAAGAGCGTCATTCATTTAATCATTGCCCCAGAGGAGTACATCAGGCCTCGGCAGCCGGCACAGTTCATATCCTCGCCGCTAGATGGGGGCTTCATTCATTCCATTCCAGACCCGGTCGGAGACTGGAAGCAGGCTGTGGATTTTCATTTTCATGTCAAGAGCGTGATAAATTCGGTCTCTGTCAATATAACTGTAAGAAAGTCAAAGAGAGGTCCTTCTCAATGCTAGACACTCATGACTTAACTGAGAATTTTGTATTTACATACACTCCATAATAAATTATTTCACGGATCAATTTCTAGTATATTGAGGATCATTTTAAAATTGTTACAATTTTTGCTTAAATTAAGGACTCTTGATTACAACAGGCCTAGGCCTAGGAAATCCTCCAAAGTAAGGATAAAATGAAGGAAAAGTTACAGTTTAGAATTCATCTGATCTGCCACATAATGTAAATTAAAAATTAATTATGTTCCTCTTTGTTAATTTGTTAATTGATTTATTATTATTACAGTCTGATATTCTAAATTGTATACGCCGTTACACCGTTACTAACCTTAATTCAAAAAAACCTTGTAATACAAAACAAACCTAACGTATAACGGGATTCAAATTGTGAATCAACATCATACTATAATCACCTAACAACGTGCTATTGAATCACAGTAGTGAATTTATAGTAGTGAAAAATTAACCTAACACAGTGATCAGGACCTGATGATGGCCACTTGAGGGTCGAAACGTGTAATCCTGAATTTGCCCATCTAAGTGTGATAAATAACTACCATACATGTAATTCTTTCCAGGAGTGTGATTACATATTTATAATATGTACCCCGCCCAAACCATTGGGCACAATCATGTTGACCAACCGAAAAGCTGAAAAAGACAATGTTCCTAATAACCTGTGTGATTGTGGTGTTTAGGATTTTAAGATAAACCATATTTGCTGTTAAGACCATAAATCTGTCCACGATTGTTTTCTTCCAATTCATTGCATTTGATTGAGAGGGTTGTGCATTATTTAATTTCCTACTTGTATGTTGTACCCTCCCTTAAACAGGACATCCTACACATCCCTCATTCTTCAAGGAGTCTAATTTCCCCCTTCCCACTTTTTTATTTTTTCGTTTTTTATGGCACATATTTTAAAAAAATCTCAAACCTACAGTCCAGCCGCTGAGCGTCCGGCTCTGACGTTTGGTGATGGTGAGAGGAGGGGTAAAGAGAACAATATAGCCAACTTACGGCAGTGAGAAGCTGTTAATAGAACCTTGAAACTTGCCATCATTGTAATTCTTCTTTAGCGTCTTCACTATGTATCGTGGAAGTTGCAATTTTACACATCATTTTGGTATTCCGACATTTTACGGTTACAAAACCTAAATTCTTCGATCGCAGTGGAATTCCGCCCTTGTTGACGAAGTCGCATACTACCATGAAGAATGTTGCCACCTGTACCAATCAGCCGTTTTTCCGGTAAGCCGGTCTTTAAATTTAGCTCGATGTTGCCAAGGCTCTCTTCTGTACTCCAGTTGCTCTGTGTGTTAATGCAGGTTTGTTGTTTTATTGTCTTGTGTGTGCATACTTCCCGGTTAACTGTGTGTAAGTATACCAGTATTACTTTAGTAATGCTTGCCACGGTGGGTGAGTGGTTATAGTGTCGGACTACCAACCCCAAGATTGCAGGTTCGCCCCTGGCCATGGTAAGTGATTTTTGAAGGCGACAAAAATCACGATACTCATGTCATACGTTGTTGGCATGTTAAAGAACCCATTTGAATTCAGTAGGCCGTGTTCAATGGCAAAATTAATCTCGGGATTTTCCGCCAACACAAAGTTCCTCCATTCTCTACTTGAAAGCGCTGTAGTGTCAAGGAGTTTAGATATCTAACCTCCTTGACTTTCATAGCGTTCAAAGGAACGACGAAATTCGACATGCAAGCTACCCTCTGGGTGTCAATTAACAAAGCTTGCACCAGGCACCCGAGGCCATACGATATTATTATTATTATTATTATTATTATTACTTTAGTAATATGGTCAGTGGTTCATGAGAATTCATTTAAAAACATGTGAAATATTTTACGTAGTCCACGTTGTTTTATATTACGAGGTACAGAACGGGCAACGCTGTCTCTCTCCCTCATGAGAAATGTCAGAGCCGTACACTCGGTGGCTGGACTGTATATGACTTTTGTCCCCATACTAAAAATGGTTGGCTAACTCTATACAGTGGCTCCTATTAGCTATCTAGTGATGAACAAAGGAACTTCCTTTCTTAAATCTCAACATACTGTACCTATACATCATCACATAACAACATTCAACTATTGAAGATGCAAAACATCCAGAGCATTTCATTTAGTTTTCTTATATTAAAAAAGCAAAATCCCAAAAGATATGTGTAGTACGTTATACAAAGTTATTGCCTGAATTGGGAATATAACTTACATGAATACACAAATAGGAATTTATTTTATAGCTTGTATTACATGAACCTTTACCAATTGCACAGACTTCCTACGTTTGGATTTCTCAGGGAAATTCCTTGCTGATATTTGCATTTTGAACATTTGTAGTTGCTGCAGTAACATCAATTTTCTTTCCTCTGCTGCCATTTTATGGACCTTTTTTAGCCTGTAATAAAACAAACATACAAAAATTAGAGTTCTTAGTAAAGATGAAATGAGTCAGTGCATTTATCTGTCACCACCTAGTGACTATTCACACGGCCATCTTCATTGAACACAGGAATCATAGGAAAAAGATTTAAGCACAGCTTACAACTTATAGAATCTTAAGTAATACAAACAGCAAAAGTGAACCACATCATCTGTGCTTTACATTCTAGGAAACAGCTATAAATTAACTGTGAATTCATCATTATTGAAAGTCAAAAATTACCTCAGATTGTTTTGCTATGTATTCTATAACAGTTTCATAGTGACAGAGAATGAAGAAAACAATTTTAATCAATGAATGTTTGCCACAATGCCAAGCCAAGTTAGTGTACAAAGGTCATCCTCGTAAGCAAAACGTATGAGATTTTGGTCCAAGTACAAGATACAGTACTGTAATTGCCACAAAGAAGTAACTAGATTTCAAGAATGCTCATGGGGTCTATGTTGAAACAACAGTTAGAATCATAAAAGCAGTAGGCAATACAGGAAAGGCAAAGGACTGGAAGAGGCCTTGTAATGTTAATTAATGCCCCATGTTGGTAGCGACAAATGTAATGGTTTCTACCTGGGCGGACTATTCGCCAGAAAATACTACTGCTAGGTTTGATCTATGTTGGGCGCCAAGCTGGATACACTGTGTTCCAAGCTAAATTTATATATTTAATATCGACCCCTAGCATGAATAGAACATATGAGAGACTCTTAATGACTAGGCCGTGGGATGATTGAATCATCAACCCAGACAACATTTGATTGTGGAGAAGGATGAGGTATTATAACTATTGCTACCTACTGGAATTAAAGAATCTACTTGGTAATAATTGAATTTAATACACTTAGAAAATATGATGGCAACATGAATAAAATTAACACTGTTAACGGAGCACACTACTTTAAACATTGCCACGAACAAAATTACTTAATACGCCGGTCGGGAGAATAACGTGAATTTAACTTATTTCCAAATTAATGCTTAAAGAATTTCATCATCATCATCATCATTTCCCCTTATCCAGCTCCTGCCGGGTCGGGGTATTTATGGCACTTCTCCACTTTCCTCTTTCCTTCCACCATTCTTCTTCCACGATCTTGTCCCAGTCCAGATTTCTTTTTCTTACGCCGTTCTTCACTGAATCCATCCACCTTGTTCTAGGTCTTCCTCTTGGTCTCTTACCCTTGCACTTCGCCTCCAGCATCTGTCTTGGTATTCTATTTTCCTCCATCCTCTTTACATGTCCAAACCACCTTAGTTTATTCTTCTCAATTCTCTCATTTAGTTTTCCCATCCCAACTTCCTTCCTAACATCTTCATTCCTCACTCTGTCTTTCCTTGTCTTTCCTATCATACTTCTTAGGAATTTCATTTCACTGGCTTGGATTCTACTCTCTTGCCTGCTTGTCAGGGTCCAAGTCTCAGCTGCATAAGTTAATATGGGTACATAATACACTTTATACATTACCTCCTTGCTTTTCCTTGGTACTTCCTTATCCCAAACAAGTTTTCTTACACTTTGATAGAATGCATTGCTTAAAGAATTTATATAGCCCTATTGAAAAACAGAGAGTGTGTGTCGTAGATTACTTGTGCTTACCAACGGAAACATTGTCTCCACGTGGTTGAAGTCTCGTAGCGTCGGATGCTCTGCATTGGTGTTGACGGCGTCAGATTCTTCCTTGATGATCAAAAGTAATCGTTACAGCTTGTGGTGGAGTCTATTCCATGAACCACAACATGTCGTCTGGCTAAACACTCCAAGACGCGTGGAACTCATGATCTGATGTGATCAGCGGAGTCAGCGTGAATAAAATTGTCCCACTTGGGACTAACGAACAAAGTACCTCCTTACTGCTCCAAGCGTAATGTCTTAATGAATGTCCTCACTCACACCGCGCGTCCACTACATCTTCAATCTTCTCCCACCAGGGTCTAGGTTAATACCACGGCCTCGCTGCTTCGACCAATCCGCGTGCGTCACGTATGTTGCCATGCCCCAGCTACGTTGCTTCTTCTTCCTTGATTGGCTGGTCACCTCACGTGGCTATTCCCGCCATGAGGCTGCCTCCCCGTATTTATATTTCCGTATCCGGGCAAGACGTAGATCATACACGTTTTCTTGCTTTTAAGTGTTCCCTCGGATTTCGTAATTTTATTGTACTCCAATCTATTCTTGTATTGAAATACCCAGTGAGTCACACACACCACTCTCTCTTACCCCTAATGAATAAAATCCCGACTTTACGTATGAAATGATTTGCCGTGCAACATTATATTGGAATCATCCAATATAGATACGGATTTCTACTAGTAGAAATCCTATCTGTAATCTTCCAAATTTAAAAGCTCCAAAAAATGACGTTATAAATATTAATAATAATAATAATAATATGAAATTGAATAAACTGAAATAATTTAACTTGGCCGGATTATTGCGGCGTTTAACAAATATGATATAGTCCAACTAACTTGTGTTAGTGGCATAAAACCCCCTAGAAAAACATGTTACAGCCTCTCCCAAAAACGATGAAATCATGCTAGATGGTAGCAGTGGCCTTGTATGCAATGCTACCGAGAAGACTACATAAATATAACTTTCAAAGCTTGATAAATTCTTTTGAGGGACATAATGGACTCAAGAGGTAATCAGCTGCTTCTTACATTGTATTGGACTGTGAAAGTAGTATTAACTGCAACATAATTTAAACTTACCTTTTAATTTCCTCCTTGTCATGCTGAAGTTTGAGAACTATAGCCCGTTGTCTCTTCTTTATTGTTGGAATCTGATGTTCTTTTCCTTTCTCACGCAACTGACTGGAAGAATAAACAATAACTGATCAACAATATGAAACTTCAACTGCAACATACAGTGTGTTCAGATAGTCGCTTGGTTTGTAAGGTTTACATTTGTGTACTACCGTATATCTTCACTTAAAAAGGACCCTTTGCAACAGATATTTCGTTCCATTAACCATTGAAACATGCACAATATTCAACAGAGAAGAAAGCCGTCCTCAAGCTACAGAAATGAAGTACCTCCACAGTATGGTAAGGAAGATGGAAAGAGCTAAATTAAGGAATGAAATAAGAAGAACGCAGGCTGAAATAGAAGAACCCATATGCGAAAAAATTACCAGATCAAGGATAAAATGGTTTGGACACGTTATGAGAATGGAAGAGTGGCAATAAAGTGGATGAAGGTAGAAGTTACTTGAAGACCAAGAAGAAGGTGGTTAAATGTAATAAAAGAAGACATTGGAAGGAGGGGCGATGTCAAGACCATCTTCAAAGACAAAGTATTTTTGGACAGATAAAAATGGAAGAGGTTTACAAATTGCACCCAGTTCAGTGGAGCAATACACTGATTATGATGATGATCTTATTAGATTGTGGATGCTCACGATGGCGATTGTTGGAAAGCAGAATGCACTAGAATTAGCTACACCCTGTAAGCAGATTGCTTATTGGCCTACACACCTTCTGAACACACTGTAGGTTTTATACAGATGTTAGCTGCAAAGATTATGATAACAACAGCTTGTGGTTTATGGCATTTCAGAAATACAACATTTTAGCATAAAGTGTTTCATAACATCTAAACTTTTCAGATTAAGTAGGCTATTTTGTAGGAAAATGGTTGAAATAAATATGCAAGGAGAATGGATAACACAAGAAGAGCTAAGAAATACTTCGAACTGGACATAAAAGAAAAAATACCAAGAGGAAGGCCAAGGAGATGGTGGATAGAGACAGAATGATCAGAAGTGGAGAAGAACGGTTTTAACTGGGACGAAAAGAAAAAAGACCAAGAGGAAGGCCAAGGAGATGGTGGATAGACACAGAATGATCAGAAGTGGAGAAGAACGGTTTTAACTGGGACCATGACCAAGAATAAATCGTGTACCATGATCGGAAGAAAAGGAGAGTGGTTGGTTACCACACCACGGAAACTGAAGACGGAAAATGATGATGAAGGCGATAAAAACAAATAGCATCAAACAAAATCCTTTTGTATTCTTCTTATATAAAATGCCTAGAAATGTTTAGCCTACTTCTAGGTCAAAATTCAAGAAAATTCTTCAAATAATTACAGAGATATTGAATATTTTGTGAAATGTGGGTTCGATACGGTATGAAACCCCTTAATTCGGAAATGGAAGATTTCCATGCCAAGTCTAATAATTGGACAGGCACGGCACATGAAACAAACAGGAAAGTGCAGACATTCCATCCATAATTAGACAGGAAAACAAGGATAGAAACACACACTGCCATTGTTTTTGTCCCTGAAGTATCTTACTATCCTTGTATTCTCGGCTGATGATTGATGGTTCATCTACACCTTTTTTTTTCCTATATAGATTTACGTAACCTTAACATTTTCTTTTTCTCCTTTCGTATTTGTCGCACGTGTTCCGATTTTATATATCCTGTCATCTTTTTTACTTTCCCTGTCTTTTCCTGTGTTGTCCAGTGTTCACTCCAACCTACATCATCCAATTCATCTCAATGGAGAATGTCATCTGCTATGCACTATTTTAAGCAACAGAAGAACTGGTTGCTGCTGCCCTTCTAATGAGACTGGGAGGTCAAAACTAGCTTGTTGGATGCTAAAGATTCGATTTGATTAACAGTGTGAACGTCACCTTTGAAGTGATGTGTCCGGTTGTGGAGATTGTCCTGTCCTTTTCATTTGCTTATCCCTTTTATCTCTCCCCCCTACAGCACTTGCCTCCCATTGTGCTTATCCTTTTTTGTGTTCCTATCGTTCCTTTTCCTGTCTGATGATTGATTGTAGAGCAATACAGAATTCAGTTTCAGTACTGGTATGTTTCAATACTCTCACCTTTTTTTCACTTCTAACCATGCCATGTCAGCTTTTGCTCTATCAATTAAAGCTTTCTCTTGGTTGTTCAGTAAAGCTGCATGTTCAATTGCTCGCAATTCTTCATTCTTGATCATCTGATCATACTGCAATAAAACAAAAATTTGATTAGCAGTTTACTTTTTATAAATACCATAATAAGCTTAAAACTATCACCTATTAAATTAAATACAGAGGCAGATGCTCTCAATATTTTCCCCTTAAAACAAGAATCCCCAATTATAAACTTGCACAACTTGTCAAGATTAGCCAAAATGTGTAGACAGTGGTTGGTAGCAGCTACGAGAATCAGTGCAGCTTGGATAAAGTGGCGAACGACAATTGGAGTCACCTGCGATCGAAGGATGAAGGACAACATAAAGTCAAAGATCTATCGTAATGTCATCCGTCCTGTCACATTGTACGAATGTGAGTGTTGGCCAACAACAACAGTGACAGAATGTCGCTTAGGCGTTATGGAGACCAACATGTTGCGATGGACAGCGGATGTCACCAAATTGGATCACGTTTCCAATGACAACATCAGGAAACGGTTTGGGGTTGCACCAATCAGTGACAAGATGCGGGAGTGCCGTCTGCGTTGGTTTGGGCATGTTCTACGAGCGGAAGCGGACACAATTGCAAAGACTGGCTACTCTATACAAGAGACCTAAGGGAAGACCGAAGCAACAGCGGGATGATACGCTACATAGAGATTTGAAGAACCAACACCTTCAACCTGACATGCATGGCCCGAGACAGAAACAAATGGCGACAATGTATCCATATAGCGGACCCTGCAGCTAAGCGGGACAAATGCTAAGGAAGAAGAAGAATAAGTGGTTGGTAGCAGCTGCACGAGAATGGATCCCACATCACTCAAACAACCAGCTAAGTTCATAATCCATTCCAACCTGACCATTTACTAACAATCACAGATATCACAAGAAACAAGTAAGCTTGAAGGTTAATCACCATTAACAATGAAAAATCCACAGCCTGCTTCCAGTCAACCGACCGAGTCAGGGAATGGAATGAATGAAGCCTCCATCTAGCGGCGAGGATATGAACTGTGCCGGCTGCCGAAGCCTGTCGCAATCCCCTGGGGCAATGATTTAATGAATGACAGATGAAATGAAATGATAGTGGAGAGTGTTGCCGGAATGAAAATTTGTGACAGGGAAAACCAGAGTACCCGGAGAAAAACCTGCCAGCCTCCGCTTTGTCCAGCACAAATCTCACATGGAGTGACTGGGATTTGAACCATGGACCCAGCGGTGAGAGTCCGGCGCGCTGCCGCCTAAGCCACAGAGGCTCTACCATTAACAATATCTTAACAAAAAATCACATAACTATAACTAACAAATCTTGACAAGTTTTGCAAGTTTATAATAACTGCTGTAACTAAATAAGTATATATATTGTAAATACCATCACTAGGGATAGGAAAAATTCGCGATTGCGAATTTCGCGAATTTTTAAAAGAAGTCATACACAGGTGATAATGTGTTATAATAACCCTAAAAATGGCAAAAATAAATGTTTTTGAGCTCGCGAATTTCGCATAAAACGCGAATTTTCGTGAATTTCGCATGAAAACGCGAATTTTAGCTTTTTTCGTTTTTTTTTTCCTTTATAGTGCTCTTCCGATAATTCGCGGCAATTAATGCACAAATTTCCGCGATTTTTTGAAAGCCACGAATTATCTGCAATAATGTTTTTAAGCCAGACAAAAAGAAAACTATTGGTTAAAATATTGAAATGTATTTTAAGAACACGCAGAAAAAAATAATTATAATACTTTATGTTCGACCCTGACTATTATGTGTCAGAAAACGGTACTATAATGAGGCTCATTATAACACTATTTTGCATTATGAAACAGTTTCTCCCACCAATCAGAGCTCAAGAAACAGTTGTTTGACCAATTAGATAATTAGATGCACTGAGTTCCACGGCCTTCTAATTTAAATGTCGCTGCCTGGCCTAGTGTCATAGCAGGGTAATCGAGGAGACCATGGTCAAATACAAGGCATTCTCTGCGTCTCATGCGCTCTGTTCAGTACATAAAACTGGTGAAATCTCTACAGATATTTATGAATATTTATGTTCAAACATGAAATAGTTATAATAATTATCATCGAACATAAACAGTCGTATGCAACTCGCCTATAACGGTAATTAAGACATTCGTATGGAAATTATAAGACTCGCATACGCTCGTTTTATAAACTTACTCGTGTCTTAATTATTGCCATTATAGGCTCGTTGCATAATGTACTATTACAACATAGTATTGTAAGACACACTACGAAGATTAGGCCTACACCAATATTAAAAACTAAGAGAAATGACTGTAATCACTTTTTGTTTCTTAGATAGTTTATTTTTTCTTAGGCCTACACCAATATTAAAAACTAAGAGGATTGACTGTAATCACTTTTTGTTTCTTAGATAGTTTATTTTTTCTAGTTTTAGGTTGTACAATTCTGAAGAAAACAATATATGAGAACAAAAATTCATCTCGATTTTCTATATAAAAGTAGACACACTAGCTTGACTGTGGGAACTTTCGGGATTTCCGTTGCATCACTCCTTCACTTGACATGCACTGGATCTCAGTTTACCTCACCGACAGTCAAATTCCGTACAATATCCTCATCGCTTTCATGTCTGAAACCATGATCGTCTTTATCGAAGTCTAACTACTGAATGTCACTTTCTTCTGCATCTTGGCATTCATCCAGGTTTTGCCCTAATATCATCGTAGTGAGACCACCTTGCCGATTTAAAATATCGTCACAGAAGCTGACAAAGGCTTGTTTTTGTGCGAGTGTAGTAGCGGTAATTTTCTCTCATGACTTGACTGCATGGAGAGCATCCAACAAACACGGAATGATTGGAAACTTAATGGTAGATAGCGGACCTCGCTTTCTGCATACAGCGATCTTTATCAATCTCATCCTGGTAAGTTACTAACTTATTGAGGTTTTATGGACCAGAACAGCAAGGTCACCTCCCCCTTCATCCTAGTAACTACTCGACGCGTGGCGTCATATAGTGCGCCTTTCAGACATGAATATCTAGATGGCAAGTATCCATATCCAAATGTGCCACTGTTTCCTGAACCAGTCTTAACCAGGTGGTCTTCTTGGTTTCATTCTGTAGTGTACCTGTCAGAGTACTTGAAAGATATCGTGCAATTTATGAATGAAGTAGTAGGGACTGATAACTCTGGTGTTGATTTCCTGAACAATGTTTCACATGACGAAATACTTGAGATTCAAAGAATTTGGCACAGACATCACTAAACTCATCCCAGTCTTATCAGACTGTTCACCTTCTAGATGGACATCTACGGAGAATTCAGCAAGCCCTTAAACTTGCTGTTTCTGGAAATTACGGTACCAACATTAAGGAGCTGTTGGAGGGTTGTGGAAATGAGTTAAAAGGAGAGAAAATACATCCAGTTTTAGTAAACGCTGGGTCCCATGCTCTTAGAATATTAATCAGCCTGAGATACGTTGACCCTGGCAACAAGATTTACAAATGTGTGCGTTTGATCCAGCAGAAATAGTGCCAATGAACATCAATGAGGACCTTGCAAAGAAAATTAAGAAGTTGTCATTCTGTGGAACACTGGAAAAAGTGAGGTCATTAGAGGATACAACGAACTGCAAACTTTAATCAAGAGGAAGATGCACGATAGGACCAAGACAGATATTGTTCGAGTTTTGCAAGGAATGACATTTGTATTTCCAAAGTTCTCAGAATCTGTGCTGAAAACCATTTTGATACCCTGTTCAAACGCTAACTGTGAACTTGTTTTTCAGCTTACACTAGTACGTTAAGTGATACATGTTACCGTTTGTCACAAGAGAATATGGATCTCTTCACTGAAGTATACTTTGAAGGATGACTGAAATGCGTTATGTTATCCATGATAATTAAAAAATACCGCCTAAAATTTAACATTTAGAAAGTACCGAAAAGTGCACTTGAAAACACCGAATTTGCCACTTTAAAATACCACTTTCTTCACTCTGAAATCACCGAAAAATTCCTATCCCTAACCATCACCCATATATTTGTAGACATACAATTTTCATAGATTTAAAGGATCCGTTTATGATTGCTTGACAATCAAAACTGGTCATCCAAGTGAATGTATTCATCTCATGTACATTTTTTTCAGGATTAGGAAAACACTGATTACAATTAAGTACAATCATGTAGACCAACTGAAAAGCATTACATTTCGATTCCTTAATATCATGTCTACAAGTATACAATATATACACTTATGTATTGATGTGTAACATCTTTCCACTCGGTTGCTGGATATTTTTGTGGGAGTGATTTTGAAAAATGGGACGGAAGTGTGTAAGACGCACTGCCAGCTGGATCGTATCCCTCCTGGACATTCATCAACACACAAAAATCATTTTTATTTACACACTAATAATACAGCACTTAAAAATATGACGTTTCATTTTCCACTCACAAAGAAGAAAATTCCTACAAGAATATTTTCCGCCGAAGAACGGGCCAGACGATCAATACGCATGAAGCAGTACTGGGAGGACCGCAAGGCTCGTACAGTTCCTACAAGTCGACGAACTAATGGTTGGGTAAAGTGATCCTTTATGGTCTCGAAAGAAGAAGAAGAATACATAATAATTCCAAGACTCTCTTTTTTTCTTCACTGCCTACTTGATATTTGTACTCTCGCACTGCCTTCTTGATTGTTCTCGCATTGCCTTCTTGATACTCTGCTGCTAATCATATCAATGACTCATTTTAACAGAATCCATATGAAATTACGTGTTGGTCTGTGAAACAAGAGGTCAGGGAACTGGGCAAGCCTTTCATGATCTACTGCTGTGCACATTGCATTTACTCGCAGGTTGGCCTATTTATAAGGAATTTAAGGTTATGAGCGGTGTCGCGTCTATTAATCTACTTGATCCATATCGTATTCTTTATTTAGGCTAGTGTTGATGGAAGCTACAAATCATCTAATAAAATAAGTTCCGTATTATAAACTACAATATCTGTAAAACACTCCCTTTTACAATAGATTAATATTTGTGCCAATTATTATAAACGAAGCTGACTACAGCCCTCGAAGTGCTGGCAGAATACTATGACAATAACCACCTAAAACCTAAATCAACCAAAACACAGGTCTGTGCGTTTCACTTGAGAAATAGACAAGCTAGGAAGAAACTGGAGTAACTTGGAGGGGAAAACAACTACAACACTGTGACACCCCTACATACCTCGGAGTAAAGCTCGACCGCTCACTCACGTTCAGAGACCATTGCGAGAATATGAAGCTCAAAGTCTGCTGCCGAAATAATATCATAAGCAAGCTCACTAACAGCACATGGGGGGCTCAACCAAGTGTACAACGTACGTCTGCTCTAGCTCTAAGTTTCTCCACTGCAGAATATGCAGCACCAGTCTGGCAGAATTCCGCACACGCAAGGAATGTTGACACCGCTCTCAACGAGACAGGCCATGTGTTCACAATTTGTGTGTGTATTGTGAATATGTTTTGAATAGTAAATAGCTGTATTGTACTGTCCTGGATACAATATATTATAAAATACCGGTGTATCAACAATTTCACGTGAGGTTTCTTCTATGTCAGATGTTACACATCATTTGCGACTACTGTAAGGCTCGTAAAGTTTTTTTTAAATTAAACTAGCACAACTAGTCAAGATATGTGATTTGTTTGTTGAGAAGCTGATAGTTTGCTTGCTTAGTGTGATTATGTGATTGTTATTAACAGGTTAGGTTGTTGTGGATTGTGCGATGTGTGGTCCATTTCCGCACAGCTGCCAACACCGTGTTTCGCACTATTAACCTGTGTTTCTGTGGTGACTATAGTAGTGTGTGTAACTCCCATTATTAAGGTCGGGGATCGAGTAAGTGCCCCGGGACTTGAAATAAGGCACTATCCCGGCATTTGCCTGGAGAGAATGTGGATAAACCACATTCAGGATAGCCTTTGTCAGCACCGGGATTCAAACCTCCAGACTTGCTGCAGCTCCCCATCGCGGCCTTGTTGAGCGATTTAACACACATTGCTACACCACAGGGTAAAAAAAGAAGACATTGCTCCATATTAAAACTCATACGAGTATATCAATTTCCTTGAAGTAATTTTAATCCATCCCACAAAATATTTTCTAGTACTTTCCCTAACACTGAAAATAGAATCTCCAACACTCAACTCACCATTAAGTAAGTTGTAGCAATGATAGGATCCTTATGAATGGGCATTCCTTCAAATGAAGACTTCACCTGCGACTTCGCCTGCGACTTCGCCTGCGACTTCGCAAGAGAAGAAAACTCATCAGTTTGCACACTACTTCTGTGTTGATTACTCCCCACACTAGATATAACTGAAAATAAAATCAAAATATTAATTACCAAACTGTACCTTAATTAAAATGTAGGCTATTATAACAAAGCGTAGACTTGGCTTATTGAAAAACTGAAGGAGTAGAAAAATAAAAAGAGCAAAACAAATCTTACAAGGAAATCCTTCTCAGCAAACAGTAAACCAGTGATCTAAAAGATAAACATAGCAGCAGTATGCTGCTTGATCGATGATCTAGATCAGTGTTTCTCAATGTAAGGGTCATGACTCCCAGATGGGTTCAGTATGGATGTTAGGTGGGTCCCTGGCAGAAAACCTGCATTAAATCCACTGAGCAAGTTCAAAAGAAATTCCTCAGATATTTACACCTCAAAATAATGGGCAATTACCCACACATGGTACCCTACGGTGAACTTTTGTTGAATTTCAGCACGACTAGTTTGGAGTCTCGAAATTCTTTTATAAAGTTATTAATGGTCAAATTGATAACTCATTCTTGCTATTGCTCCTAAATTTCAATATCCCTCGCTTAACTACAAGATCAATCATAACATTCACAAATGATATAACAAAAACTACATCACACAATAATTCACCTGTATGGAGGCTTTGCAGTATTTACAACGATGCATTCGGGTAAACTGGGAACTAGATTTCTGTCTCCCAATTGGACTGTTTTTGGAAATTATAATCCAGTCACTGAATTGATAATTGAAATAAAATTATCACACAAAACAGAACCAACAATGTATATATGTGGATAGACCAGTTCTTTAGTTGTTAAAGTGTTAGTTTTTCATGTAATAATTGATTTCTAAATCTGTGTATATATTTGACATCATCATCATGAACCGGCTCCAGTTTCCCGGGTGTGGTGAATGAGCGCTCTCCATTTAGTTCTCTCCCCCTCCATGACCTGCTGAAAATCCAGACCTCTCCCTGCAAGATCATTTCTAACCTGGTCGATCCATCTCTTCCTCGGTCGACCTCTTGGTCTCTTGCCTTTCAGTTCTTTCTCAAACCACACTCGAACTGTTCTTTGTGTGTCCATTCTTTTGAGAAGACTGAACCATTTCAGCCTGGCTTCAACACAGATTTCATTAAGAGATTGTTCTACTTGAACAAGATGGCATATCTAATCATTTTTTATTTTGTCCCTCCTTGTCTTCTGAATCATAGTTCATCTCCACCGCCTGTAGTTTGCTGGTATTTCTCTTGGATTGGGTGCAGGTTTCTAAGCTATATGTAGTAACAGGTACAAAGAAGCTCTTGTAGAGTATTAGTTTTGATCTTAAAGGAACTTGCTTATCCCATAAGATCAAATTTAGATTTATCTTTTACAGTGAAATCTCACTAAACGGACACTCCTCTAAGGCGGACACCCCATCATAACGGACGATTTGCTATGTCCGTGACCAAAGCCCTATTAGTAATTAGTAATTAATCTCTCTTATGCGGACACTCGCTATTATGGACACGGACACTCCGTCCGCATTTTAAAAAATCAACCAACTTTTTTTAGCGGACACTTGTTTTGAAAAGAAATCGCATTTCTGTAGGTCTATTAGTCTTGTATGAACACTCTGTTGTGTTAATGTACTTTCGACACATCCTGTGCTTCCTGGAAGCCAGTTAGCACTGACCTTCCCATCCCCTTTCTTCTACACTGCTCCAAAAATAAACCTAGGCCTAACGGTATCGCTTTCATTGTTCTCTTGAACTTGAAATGGTCGGTATAAGGGAGTTCATACTTTCACTATCTGGTCCGTTTTACCGTGAAACATCTTAAATCTATTGTAGGACCTGTGCGTTACAGTAGCAAGTGAGTGCATCTGAAATGGCCCCTCATAAAAGTCCAACATTAAAAGAGAAAGTAGACATCGTAGTTTATCACAAACATGAGAAATGTGGTGTACGGAAACCACGTGAAGTGTTTATGATTGGAAAGACACACGCAGCAGAAATTGTGAAAAAGCAAGAAGGGATGATTAAGGTATGGCATCTTAATGGTAACGAGTTGCAAATTAGACTTTTAGTGCCGGGAGTGTCCGAGGACATGTTCGGCTCGCCAGTTTTGTAGCTGCTTCGAGACGGACACCCAATGGGTGAGCTACAAGTACCGTTGGGGAGGGAAGGAGGGAAGTTGGAATGTAAGGGCGAGGAGTTGGAAGGTAGCGGCTGTGGCCTATAGTTAGGGACCAACCCCGGCATTTGCCTGGAAGGAAGATGGGAAACCACAGAAGACCATCTTCAAGGTTGTCGGCGGGGGGATTCGAACCTCCTCGCCTCCCGGATGTGAGCGACTGCCATCAGTCATGCCGTAACCACCACGGCTAACTCACCCGGTTTAATGGTGCTGTTATTGATAAGGCAGTGATAGAGTGGTTCAGCAAAATAAGAAGTCAGAACGTCCTTGTGTCCGGACCAATGATACAAGCCAAAGCATTGGATTTCATGGCAGAATTAGGTAACGGAGTTTTCAAAGCCTCGAACGGCTGTCTCAAGAATTTCAGAAAGCACCAAGATATAAAATTTAGAGCAATTTGCGGAGAATCCTCCACTGTTGATATGGATAATGTTTCAAGCAGGGAAGAAAATTTGCCTTCCATCAGTGACGGCTATTCGCTGGAAAACATTTTAAATGCGGACGAAACTGGACTGTTTTACCGCGCGTAACCCTACGTACACATACTGCACAAGTACATCTGCCAAATTGCTATCATTTTCTCTAACCCTCTCTATAGTGGACACCCCACTTTAGCGGACAGTATTTACAGTCCCAAGGGTGTCCGTTATACAGAGGTTTCACTGTATTTAGATTAAGCATTCTACTAGGATGCATTTAGACGTCTGTGTGAACATCTTAGCATTAAGGAATGCATTTATATATTAATACTTAATAATTTAGAAATGTATTTTACTGTGCAGGTGCACTGTTATTGGGGTGCACACTGAGCCCTGTTGTGTACCATCAACAAATAAATAAATAAATAAACAAATCCTACAGATAAATAATATGGTGCATAAATTGGAGTATAACTTTCTAAAAATGGCTTTCTGTTTTGGTAATGTTTAATGATATTCCTTTCATTATTTGCTTTTTATTGAAATGACCTGTTTCTCAAATAATCCAGGAAATATTGAGCATAATGACCAGGGCCCGGATAAATATGTGCTGAACTTTTCATAAATATGTATTCATTTATGTGCTTAAAAGTCGAAAATATGGGATTAAGTCTCCAAAATATGTTCTTCAATATGTTTATTTATTTCCCCCAGTTACTTGAAAAATAGTTGAAACATCCAGCTGTTAGAATAATCCAGTCCACAGTACAAATATTCCTGTTTAACAGGCCGAGGATTGCCTCAGTTTCAGTGTACTGTGTCAAAGTAATGTTTTGGCAAATAGTTCTTACGCAGTGTTGACACATCAGGGAGAGAAAGTCTGACGTACTTTTCCAATGTACCCCTTAGTACTGGATGCTGCAGTTTGTTTAGTGGTATATCAGCCGCAAGAAATGCATGACAAATATCTTGTGAGAACTGACAGTTTGCTGGACCAGGTATCACATCTTGCATTTTGGGAAGCAAACGTTGTGTCAGCTGCTTTAAAGATGCACATTTCACGTGTTTTGCTGTCACATATGTTGCGTAACTTATAAATGTGTGTCTGCTGCTACAGGTTTCTCACGAATGTTGAAGAATAATACAGTTCTGTCAGATTTAACTACCGCACTAACCGATTCAAAGTAACACTCTTCGCACTTATGGAACGCATCATATTCTTTGAAACAAGAACGCCACTCTGTCAGCACTCACAAGTTTCATAGACCACTGTAATTTCAAGTAAGATTTCCCGTCAAGTAAGGAATATAAAATAAATATGGAGGCTTAATGCGACTGTTGACTCCAGCCCCTCCTACTGTACAAAATTACCGGGAAATTCCCGTCTTGAAATATTACTACTGAGACAAGGGTGGACTGACAAAATAGAGAAGCCAATAAATTACTGGAATTACCAGGCTCGAAAATGTGGGCAGCAGTCTTCTAAGAAGTACAACAAACCACCAATTATAGGAACTATGTACCGTACTTATAAATAAATATGCCAGAATATGTATTTACTGTATTTATAAAAATGGCAAAACTATTTAAATAAATGGAAATTAAAATTTAATTTAATTCATTTAATTCAATTTAATAATGACATTGCAATTTTATGAGAGATTTTTATATGAATGTTTAGTGAATCACTTTTAGTACCATGGTTATTAAGTTTGATATTCTGTTACATGAAGCTGAGGAAGGATAATAATGTTGTCCAAAACAATACATTTTGGTGATGACAGGCACAAGATTTTATGATATACAGTATATAATATTGTTTCTGATCTACATAAAATTCTGTCATTTAAACCACTGGAATGATGTTGCCCCATGCTCCAAGCATGATGTCATGTGCAAAGGACAACATGTTTGAGCAGGTTTACTGATAATTTAGGGGTCCAGTGGAAAAGGGGCACATGCCCCTGTGCAGTGATGATGTGATTTTGGAACAGGAAGTCAGCGATTTAGTATCATCGGTAGGAACTTCTAGCACAATGGCATGAGCCCATCCTTTGAAAGAGAGCATTATATGGCTATTATGCATGACTATCCAACAACAAAGTTCCTTAATTCCTTTCTCCTGACAAAAAATACTTTGGTGGCATGTGCTTCTTTTCCACTGGGCTCCTCAATTGATACTGCAACTTTTCAACATACTTCTTTTGTATTGACTAAATATATATCAATAGTCAATAAAACAACACTGAAAAATGGCTTCAAAGCCCCTATACAAGTTTATCATCACAACATGCACTATAGGCTCTTGAATCTCAGGTGGCCTTACAATAACTGAAACTCATCTCTGTAGCTTTGGTTTCCATGAAGAGTTAAGCTCCCCATACTAAACAAAACTTCAATGATACAAAGATAAATCTTTAAATTTTCTGCCTAGTCAATACTTTAATTTATAAACTTACAAGGTATTCATGAATGTTAGTTCTAATAATAAAAATAAAAACTTCAATGGTAAGGAGGTGGTAAGAGTTATTTAATTAGCACATGGCTTTTAGTGCCGGAAAAGTCCGAGGACATGTTCGGCATGCCAGAGTTTGTAGCTGCTTCTATGCAGATACCCATGGGGAGAGCTACAAGTACCGCCGCATTTGGACGAGATGAAATGAATGAAGATGAATGAGCAAGTTCAATTTCAAGCAGTTCCAACTTTGACTACCAGATGCCACTGACACCTAGCAACGAACATTGGAACTTGAAAGAGCGTTTGTAACGAAATATAACCTACAAATATGGCAACACACTACCAAATGAGGAACGTTTTTTTAAAATTCGATAAATGAAAAAAATGCAAAATTGAGTTATGCATGCTAACGTTATCAGTAGGTAGGTTTTTATTTCCTGCATCTTGGTTCTATTTATAATGCTCCAAATGGGGCTGGAAGCTCTTGAGATAGTTGTTTACAGTGCTACTACACCGATAAGGCCTATTGCCCTTGTATGAAAACTCTACCAATATATTTGACCACAATGCTACACAACATAACATATATGAATTGAATGTCCAGTCAATATTTGAACTTTGCATGGTGGCCATGTTGTTTTTGTACTAATCAGATTTTTGAATGTTGCAATTATGAAATTACTTTATACTCTTCTATCACCCAACAACATTTCAGGTTGTTTGCTGCAGTAGTTTTGGAGATATTGAATACTGGTGAAATTTAGTGTGTGGCCACCATGTTGGATTGGCAACACTCATTGAAATGTTAAAGCCATGGCTAGGTCAGATGGGGCAGTAGTAAGTCCTTACCAAGTTTAATTGAAACCAGTTCAGCTAATCAATAACAACAGGGCCAAACACATGCGTTGTCGATTCATTTTCGGGGCTTTGAGACAACAATGGTCACTTAGCCCCATGTACTTGAGTGCATGTAGAATCTAGTTAGTTATTGTTGTTTTAAGGGGTGGAACTACGAGGTCATCTGCCCCTATGTAGAATCTGTCTGATAAATTGTATTGTGATGGCTGTATTTGTGTGTGTGTTATTTGTAATTGAGATGAGGGAAGGAGGCAGCCAGGGGCTTATGTTAGGAACCATCCCAGCCTGGAGTAGAAGTGAGAAACAACAGAAAACCCCTTCTAAGATGGTCAAGGTGGGAAACGAACCATCCCTTCTCAATATTGCTTCACGAGGCTGTTCCAGACCTCGGACCAGAATGTTCACACATGCACGGTCCTAAAGTTATCTCATGAGACTGTATTTAACATACATACATAAATTTTCATTTGAGACTGTTTGCCTTTCAGCGTCCAGACTAGATTGCAAGCCTCTGCTTGCAAACAAGTTGCCTCCATGATGCCCTATTAGCAGTTAGCACTGCGGCCTCCTCAGTTTCAACACCTCTCACTTTGAAATCATTCAACACTGAATCTGACCATCGCCTCCTAGGTCTACCTCTGCTTTTCTTACCTTCTACTGCCAAACTCATTAACCTCCAAGGTAATCTCTTCTCCTCCATTCTCTTCACATGACCCCACCATCTGAGTCAGCTCATATGAACAGCTTCATCTAGCGTGACATTTCTAACGTAGCCTTTATCTCTTCATTATGAGTAACTTCCTGCCCTTGTTCCCATCTATTTGTCCCAGCAATCATTCGTGCTATCCTCATATCAGTAACTAACTCTAGCTTATATATCAGACATCCTAAATCTACCCAGCTCTCACTTCCATACAGCAAGGTCAGTATAAATACTGAGCGACCTATATTTAATATGATCAAAATAGACTGAAAATTTTAGCGGCTTCGGTCGCGTAGTTGGAAGCATGCTGAGCTTCTATGCCCAAGATAGCGGGTTCAAACCCGGCCGAAGTCGTCTGATTTTTTAAGAGCGTTAAAAATCCCTCAGTATGCCTTCCTTCGGAGGGGAAGTAAAGCTGGCGGGCCCGTGTCATAGATTTATGGCATATAAATGAACCTTCCACTAACTAAACTTGTGTGAAGCAAAATGTGTAGGTTAGGTTTGATTAATGCTCTTAAGTTCCAACGTTCGTCACAAGGTGCTGGTAGCGATGGCATCTAGTAGTAGCCAAGTTCACAGCTAGGTGTCGTGGACGGTAGCATTTGGTAGCGACAGTACGAACTACTTGAAATTATTGTCTGCAGTCTTTACTTGAATTAAAAAAAAACAGATAACACACACTAATTTACTGCAAATATGTTAGTCTGTCGATCAATACATCAAGTTACATATAATTCAACAGTGGTACATGTTTCAGGTCATTAAATAGCCCTTCCTCAGCCACAATTTATCAAATCTAAAGAAACAATCTCATAACATCAAAGAAACTGTAACAACATTAAAAACATGCATAAGAGCAAACTTGGCCATGTTTCTTGGGATCCATTTTTCGTCCGTTTCGACCGCATATTAACACAACTTGATGCTCCAGGCGTCCATGTCAAGAAATGTTCAAACTCCTTCAAGCCACATTGATATCAGGAAAAATGAACAGTGACTGGCTGACTTCATATAGTGCCAATATTCCATGTGAACTTACTCACTTTTCCACGAACTCATGGGCCGGAGAGCCTTTTAAGTGATCTTTTAACGATGTGTACATGCATTTTATTCCATGTTGTTGACCTGTTTTTACCAAGTTTTATGCATGTTTTTAATGTTGTTACAGAGTCTTTGATGTTATGAGATTGTTTCTTTAGATTCGATAAATTGTGGCTGAGGAAGGGCTATTTAATGGCCCGAAACATGTACCACTGTTGAATTATATGTAACTTCATGTATTGATCGACGGACTAACATATTTGCAATAAATCATCAAAGTCAATACGGACCAAAAAATGGAGGAAGTAAATCCCACAACACACACTAATACAGTCATCACAATTAACACCGGTTATCAGACAGATTCTACACACACCCGAAGTACACGAGGCTACATGACCACGTTGTATCAGCCCCTAAACTAAGGAACCAACCAACCAGACTGAAAATTAACAGGAATAGAACATGAACCAACACGTGTAATACATTTCAAAAATTCTAAGGTGTACTCACTTTGTTCAGAAACCTCCTCACTTAAAGAGATCAGTGAAGGATCTAATGAGGTATCTTCAAGATTTTCAGTTATCGTCTTCTGAACTGAAAATACATTCTTCTTTATTTCATCAAATATTGATGTTACAGGAAGGTTTGACCCTCGACTGTCGTTGACAGAAGGTAAATCCTCTTCAACATTCTGCAAAAGTAATGTTTATTTTCTTTTAAAGCCTCGTCCACACCGGCAGATTTGTTTCCAGAAACATTGTATGCAGACTGTTTCCCAAATGTTTTTCATTTGTATGCGGGATGTATGCATACTTTTTGAAAACATTCTACATACTATCGGGAGACTCGAGTGAAGTATGGAAGCAGTCTGCATACAGTTTGCATACAATTGACATACAAATGACATACAAATCTCGTGTTTCAAGATACAAGATACAATGTTTTCTGTTTTCCAACGAAATGGTAAACACGCATACAAGAAACAAGTATTTTGTCTCAAGTCTTCCTGAGTGGACGTGTTTTGAAACCGTAGACCGGATACAAACCACAGACGCATCCAGCTAGCCACGTTTTTCCACATCATATTGTGTTGATTTAGTTTCAATTTCCCATCCTTCTTTATTATGGTGCACCATGTAAGGTTTAATAACAAGGGACTTTATGTCAATTAAAGGAAAAGGAAGTACAGAAAAAGTTCCAAGAAGATCTGAAAGAACTGATCCCTAAAGAAGAGGTAGGAAGAGTGGAAGAGGAATGGGCCAAGTTCAAAGAAAGAATTGTAAAATGTGCAGAAGATATATGTGGTAGAGTGTCGGGTATAAAGAAGGAAAAGGTGGAATAACAGAGTAAAAGAGGCAGTGAAAGAAAAACAAAAAGCCTGGAGGGAGTGGATAGTAGGCAAAAAATGTACAGAAAAGGCAAAAGTATCAAGAAGCAAAGAAAGAATGCCACAGGATTGTACAGGAAGAGAAAAAGAAGTGCTGGGATGATTTTACAGAAAGTCTGCAGGAAGTTGTTAAAGGAAGTAAGAAGATGTTATATGGATTGGTTAGAAACAAAGTAAAAACAGAGAAGATACAAAATTTGTAAAGACAGAGACAGGGCAGATTTTGACACAAAGAGAAGACATACTCCAGCAATGGGAAGAATATTTTGATAAATTACTGAATATCAAATTCAAAGAATTAGTGGAAGTTGAAGAAGGTAAAGAAATTACTGAAGAAACCCAGGATGATGATATAACAATGTTAGAAATAGAAAGAGCCATAAAGAAGATGAAGAGTGGTAAAGCAACAGGAGTGGATGAGGTAGCTGTGGAGATGATAAAAGCAGCAGGACCTGTAGGGATGCAGTGGTTGTACAGACTATTTCGAGTGATATGGAAGAACAAGGAAGTACCAGAAGACTGGGGTAAAGGACTAATAATTCCAGTATTCAAGAAAGGAGATAAGAAAGAATGTAACAACTACAGAGGAATCACCCTCATCCCACATGTAGCAAAGATATTTGAAAGGATACTTGAGGGTAGACTAACCGACAGTAGTGGCTACGCTGGCTAACGCGCAGCATTAGGTCATGGGGCCAAGCTCTCTGCTGACTCGGTAGACGCGTGGGTTCGAGCCCCACCGTCGGCTGTCCTTGAAATGGTTTTCCGTGGTTTCCCATTTTCAACACCAGGCAAATGCTGGGACAGTACCTTCTGACAGGCCACGGCCGCTTCCTTCCACATCCTTGCCCAGTTTCATTCACCATCATTCATTTCATCTCTCATTAACTCCTCTCATGAGGTTGGTGTCAGGAAGGGCATCCGGCCATAAAAACCATCGCCACAATGACTTCCATCGCATCTCATCCCCGACCCCGTTGGAAAACGGGAATAATAAGGGGTAGACATACATACATACTTGAGGGTAGACTGAGGATGAAAGTGGAAAAGGAAATGGAGGAAGAACAACATGGATTTAGAAAAGACAGATCAACTTTTGATCTAATTTTTACCATAAGAAACATGATGGAGAAAAGGTGGAAATTCATGAAGGATTTAGTGATGACATTTATAGACACTGAGAAGGCATATGACAGAGTGCCAAGACAACTGGTTTGGGATGCATTGATAAAGAAGAAAGTAGACAGAGCAGAAGTGGAAATGATAAAAGCTATGTATAGGAAGTGTATAAGTAGTGTGAAGACCAGGTTTGGGCAAACAAACTGGTTTAATGTAGAAACAGGACTCTGACAAGGGAGTGTATTGTCCCCTATACTTTTCATCACTGTCATGGATGAAATCCATAAGCGAGTGAAACAGAAAATGGGAAGTAAAGAGACTAAGGCCTTACTCTTTGCTGATGACATAGTAATATGGGGAGAAGATGAAACAGAAGTACAGGAACAAGTTGATGTATGGAACCAGGAGATAGAAGAGTATGGAATGAAAATAAGTGTAGAGAAGAGTAAGACAGTAGTGATGATGAGAAATAAGAGAGATGGTAGGGGGAATATTGAAGTAAATGGGAAAACATTAGAAGTTGTGAAAAGTTTTAACTATTTAAGGAGTATAATCACAGAAGATGGAAGGATAAGTGAGGAAATTAAGAGAATCCAGCAAGCAAATGGGTTTTACCAGTGTGTGCGAGGTATGGTGTGGAACCAGGATGTTCCAGAGAAATGTAAGAAAGTCATGTACTCAACATATTACACACCTATATTGACATATGCAGCAGGCACATGGACAACAACAAAACGGGATGAAAGCCGAGTCCAGGCAGCCGAGATGAAGTTTCTTAGAAGAATAATTGGAAAGACATGAAGAGACAAAATCAGGACACAGAAATTAGAGAAAGAACTGGATTCCCAAAGCTACAAGACAAGATAGAGATCAGTAAGCTGAAATGGTATGGACACATGATGCGAATGGGTGAAGTCCCAAAGCGAGTATTTACAGAGAAAGTAACAGGAAAGAGGCAACGGGGAAGGCCTAGGAAGAGGTGGATGGATACAGTGAGGGAGAGCATAGAGAAGAGAGGGGTAAAAGTAGAAGAGATACTAGAAGAAGGAAGAGAGTGGTGGAGAGACAGAAAATTATGGAGGTCCTTGATTCACACCCCGGCCCAGAACACTGGAAACGGGAAATTAATAATAAGAAGAACAAGGGACTTTTTGTTGCTATACATTTCGTGTGTCTTTGACATTTATTAATTCATATTGGCTGATGAAGGGACCAAAACTAATTAGGCCTTGAAACATGTCCCACCAATGACCACACAGTGATCTCATTATATTGCCACAAAACGTAGTTTAGTGGGGCTACCGGCGGGGTGTCAAATTTCACCCCCTCCCCACAAAAAGAAAATAGCGGTTGTTATATGAAATATTAGTAAAATGAGTATTTTGGATAATTATTCGACTAATACAAGAGGTACATTTAAACACAATCCCCCTCCCACCATGATCGTTTCACTTTGATCCCCCAATTTACACATTCGCAGACTTTAAAGGTATGAATGTTATTTTTATTATTTTAAGACTTCAACGATGTGTCATAAAATTTCTACCTTCAATTTTGTTTCTTATACCAGTACTTCATCTTGATTGAATGAAAATACTAAATAAGAAGATGAATTATTTTCATACCGTCAAAGTTTAACGTTAACTCCACGAACTGTCAGTGGACTAGAGGTCTAATTCTGGTGTGGACGCAAAACAAGTAACATACTTGTATCGGATACAATGTTTCAATACAGTCTGCATACTGTATGCAGACTTGTATGGAAACTGTTTCCAGACTCCAAAGTAGTATACATACAGTTTGTATACAGTATGCAAACAATCTGCATACAGTATGCCAACAATCTACATACAGTCTGCAAACAAATCTGCCGGTGTGGACTAGGCATAACACGCAAAATGTCTGAAATATTATATCAACACTTTTCAATATGACAACTCTTTATTCTCAACAGTAGAGGAAGAGTGACATCTTCACACTAGGATGGGGAAAAAATGCATACAAAATAGTACATTATGCAACGAGCCTATAATGGCTATAATTAAGACATGAGTATATTTATAAAACGAGCGTTTGCGAGTTTTATAATTTCCATACGGGTGTCTTAATTACCATTATAGGCGAGTTGCATACGAATGTTTATGTTCGACTATAATTATTATAACTATTTTATGTTCGAAGATAAATATTCATAAATATCTGTCGAGATTTCGCCAGTTTTATGTACTGAACAGAGCGCATGAGATGCAGAGAATGCCTTGTATTTGACCATGGCCTTCTCGATTACCCCACTATGGCACTAGGCAACGCAGTTTAGAAGGCCTTGGAACTCCACGCAGGTGCGATGCTAACTTTATCTAATTGGTCAAACAACTGTTTCTTGAGCTGTGATTGGTGGGAGAAACTGTTTCATAATGAAAAATAGTGTTATAATGACCATCATTATGATACAGTTTACTGACACATAATAGTCAGGGTCGAACATAAATGGATAAAATAATATGACCATTTATTTAATTTGAATAGTTGATTTCAAAAATGCTGTTGTTGGTTTTCTTGTTGTTTTTTGTGTCTTCAGTCTTTTGACTGGTTTGATGCAGCCCTCCATTCCTCCTGTCCTGAGCTAAACGTTTCATCTCTACAGTACATAGCCACCACACCTCCTCCGAGGCAATCTGTTCTACATATTCTAACCTTGGTCTACTCCATTTGTTTTCCTCGACCCTTCCTTCCGTAAATAGGTTTGCTATTCGTGGGTGTCTTAGTATGTGCCCCACCAAACCTATCTCTTCTCTTCATTAGCAGTCACTCCTCTATCACTTGTCTTAATACCTTTTCATTTGTAACCTTATCTACCCATCTGATCTTCATTATTCTCCTGTAACACCACATTTCTAATACTCCTATTCTCCTCTTTTCTGCTGCGCCATCAGTCCATGGTTTACTTCCATAGAGTGTCACGCTCCAGACAAAGGCTTTCAAAAAAAACTTCCTAATACCTAAATCTATATTAATGATGTCAACAGATTTCCTTTCTGTGGAAATGCATTCCTTGCCTGACAAGGGGAGGATACGATCCATGGGTCGCCGATTCGAAACCATCCTTAGTACATCTGTCGGGCATGTTTGTTGTTAGGTAGTCAGCCCGAAGGCTGGTTGGATCCTCAAAAGCACCGCCGTTACGTTATGTGAGTAGATACCCACAAAAACCCAAGGCAGCGCAATATTGAGGCGTTCTAGGCAAGAAGAGGAGTGAGGTAGTTTGCCTTTGCTTTCCTCACTGAGTCAGAACAGTAGTCCTAACCCTATGAGTAGAACCTTTCACAGCATTCACAGGCACTGACTGTGCCCTGAATGCCATTACTAAGCACCACCCATACCTCAGTAGCTTCCATATAATCACAGCCATGAGTGAGACTGAGACATCGGTGAAAAGCCACCTTTTACTCTAGCCTGTGCCAACTGACAAATGCAAATGTACTGTATTCATCAAGAGATGGCAAACAGGCATGACCAGGCATGTATCAGGTGCAAGTATTAAGGTGTGCTTCTCAGCCGTTTCTGAGAAATTAATTAATTGCAATTGCAGTGTGGTATCTATGTGCGTTGTACACTAATAAGAAGCCAACGAGTGCGTGGTGCAGCAGTAAGAGTCCTGCTTCGCAAGCGAGGGATCGCTGGATCGAATCCAACCGGTGAGCTTTTTCAGTGTGTTGTGGTTTTTTTTTGTTATTACTGTGTCTCACATAGTACTTTATTCAATACACTTCTTAATCCATTCATTACTTCCTTAAAATCACATAGCCTTCCTTACCTTTATGGACAAAGATTGTGTTCCCAAAGAAGCTTCTGGAATAGAAGATGACTCATGCTTGACACCTCTTGATGAATTATCAGTCACTTCTGGAACAAAACTTGATGAATACTCGGAAGAGTGGGTAGAACTTTCCTTTAAGGTCTTAGAGGCGCTAGACTGATCAGAAGATTGAACAGGCCTTTCTTTGACATCTTTCAATATTCTCTCAAGCTCTTCCCTCTCTCTTGTAAATTTTTCGACCATTTTCTCTTCATCCGCAGCAGCCTTCTTCTCTAGCTCACTAACTTCACGTTGATGAAGTTCCTTCAGAGTCTAAACAGAAAAAAAGGTTATGACAAAAATCTATTTGGATAATCCCAGTTATAATACACTCCATGGTTAGACACACAATAGAGGTCTTCATAATTAGTTTCCTTCCATTATTATCATTCAATGTGAAAGATGTAGTTTACAGAGAAACATTAATGAATGGCTACTCAGAACTGACTGTGAACAGAGAATAAATTTCCAATACAGTAGCCTCTCACAAATCCGGACCTCAAAAATCCGGACTCCGGCAAATCCGGACCGCTCAAAAAATATTTTTTGTAATACAAAATCAGTAAAATGTAGGTAACGTGATGCAGAATGGTGACAAATGAAGATTGTTTGGAAGAAGAGGAACTACCTGAGAGCAACATAAACCTGATTCCACATTCAGAAGGATTTAAAATGTTGGACCGAGCCCTAGAGTACATTACTCAGCAGGATGGAATATCTTCAGCTGACATCATTTGTTTAATGAAGTTAAGAGACATTGCGGCAAGAAAACGTGCTGAAACTGTGAAGCAGAAAAATATTCAAGACTTTTTCAAGCATGTGTAAGTTTGTTTTTACACACTGTTTCTGATGATTTATTTTCATTTATTTTGCATACTGTAGTACTGTAATGTAAATTCTTAAGTCTTATTAAAGTTGTTCAATACTATTAACCATCTATTTTTTCTACCCCTGTGTTCAGTTAATTGCAGTTCAGAACTGTTTTATGCGAGTAACAATAAAGTACACATATCGGCACGGAGTGGCGGCGATCGCGGCAAGCAAACCACTGCCGCGACCGACGTCACTCTGTCTCCGGGAAATCCGGATTTTTCTGAATCCGGATCGGCCGTCCGCCACATTGGTCCGGATTTTCGAGAGTCTACTGTACTACATGTAACGGATTGGTATTCCAAATGTTAAGTTGTTAATTATTAATCTGTATTCAAGTTTTTTTTTCTTTTTTCTCTACCATCTCTACAATGGAACCCCAAAAGCTCAAATATTAGACTATTAAGAAATATCCCAATACCATTTAGAGGAATATTTTCATATACTGTAAACTAAAATATATATTTGTAAACTGTTTTACAATTTACTCCCACAGTTTTCACCTTTTAATTAGTTTTTTTTTTTTCTATTTTAAGAATTAAGAGCTGATCAAGATAATATCAGGGCTGGAAATCTCTGATCCACTTTCTATTTTATTTGGGGTGACCTAAAGGGGCTTAATGCAAATCTTTATTGTGAGGAATATAAATTGTACAAATATATTTTTGTATAAAATAATGAGGTTGAATTTTTAATCCATTACCCTGAAAATCAGTGCAGAGAAAAGTAAGACAATGGTAATGACAAGAGGAAAGAAAGAAGGAAAGGGTATTGTTAAAATTGGAGATGTAGATCTGGAAGTAGTAGAGCACTTCAATTATTTTGGAAGTGAATTGATGGAAAATGTACGATTGGATATGGAGATTAAAAAGAGAATATAATGTGGGAGTGTTTTCCATCATGAGGTTTGAAGTTTCATATGGGATAACGACATACTACTGAAGGCTAAAGACGTGATGTACAAGACCTATTACTCACTAATAATGACATATGGAGCAGAAACTTGACCGATGAAAGTAGAATACAGGCAGCCAAAATTAAATTCCTGAGGAGTATGGTACAGAAGACTAGGAGAGAGAGAGTGAGAAATGAAGACATTAGAAAGGAAGTGAATGTACAGAAGCTGAATGATAAGCTGGAGCAGAACAGATTGAGATGGTATGGACAAGAGGATGCATGATGAAAGAATGGTTTGTTCCTCAGTTTAGGGGCTGCGACAACGCGGTCATGTAGCCCCGTGTACTTTGGGTGTGTGTAGAATCTGTCTGATAACCGGTGTTACAAGCCGGACGTTTGTTTTAGATGAGTGAAAAAGCTTAATGTAAGCCTGGAGGCGAGTTACTACAGTACCTGTGTTGCTATCAGCTGCCCCAAGCAGTCCGATGATTGACAAAGCTGTTTCACACTACTCCTGAAGTACAGTCATTGGCAAATATAATGACGTTCTGTTCGTAACTACGAAACGTGTACTACCGCGTCACATAATACTTTGACGAGGACTGTACTGTGTGCTCAAGTCTGGAATTCCAATACATCAGATCGGTGGTGACAAGTGTGAGGCGATAGGGTGAGAGTGAGTGTGTGTAGGCTCACCCGCAGGCTTCATGGTCAAGGGCAATCGTCTAAAACAAACGTCCAGCCTGTATTTGCGATGACTGTATTAGTGTGTGTGATCTGCTTTCAATTCAAGTAAGGACTGCAGACTTTGAATTTTTCAAATAGTTCCTACTTTTGCCGCCAAACGCCACCATCAACAACTACTAGTTCATAACTTAGCTACTAGTCGCCACCACAGTCGGCTCTTGGCAACGAACGTAGGAACCTAAGAGCGTTGTTTACATTCTTAACCTATACAATTTAGCTTCACACAGGTGTAATTAATGGAAGGTTCTTTAACATGCCATAAATCTATGACATGGGACCGCCGGCTTTACTTCCCCTCCGAAGGAAGGCATACAGAGGGATTTTTAGCGCTCTTAAAAAATCAGACGACTTCGGCCGGGTTTGAACCCGCTACCTTGGAGGCTGGATTTAGACAGCTCCTTAACCCGGTCCATGAGTCAATCCTAATTGGCTACATGGATAATTCTTGCCAGGCGCGTCCACGTCGCGGGGGTGGGCAACGGTACTGTAATATACCATGGAACTATAGTACCGGCTAAGTTCTGGTGAGGACCCAGTCCTATGGGGTATAACATAGGCCCCGTGCACAGGGTTACGTGCGAAGACCTCAACGGAATCTGCAGCGGAGAAGATGGACTTCGGAACGATGGAGATTGCGGAAGAGGCAACCCAGTACTCGGGGAATAGTATGAGTACAGCATCAATCGGCAGCGTCTGTTTCCCATGTTAGGGGCGGCTGCAAGGGCGTCTGTTCCCCATGTTAGGGGCGGCCTGAATAATAGCTGGCAGTAGCTTCATAAAATGCCTTTGGGAGTGGCGACCCCATCGTAATAATAGCCTAAATGGAAATGGCACTTCCAATGATTCGGAAAAGGTTAGGGCGTACCCTGCAGGCGACGCGCAGTTCCTTTGGTACTGGGGGAACTGTGAGAAATGGGCGACCAGTAACCGAAATGAAAGTGGGAATCATGAATGTCATGACCCTGACAGGCAAGGTGGAGGAGGTGGTAGACTTCATGGAGAGGGAGAAGGTTGGAATGATGGGGCTGAGTGAAGTGAAATGGAAAGGTAAAGGAAGGAAGAAATTGAGGAAAGGATATACATTATACTGGAGTGGTGGCCAAGAGGCAAAAAATGGCGTGGGACTGATAACCTCGAAACAACTGGAGGAGTATGTTGAAGTGTTAGAGTGTGTGAGTGACAGAATAATGAAAATTAGAATGAAGATGAAGAATGACGTGATGGACTTCATACAAGTGTATGCACCACAGACTGGAAACAGAGAAGAAGATATTGAAGTATTCCTGGAGGATGTAGAAAGAGTAATCTCAGATGTAGAAGTGATGATCATGGGAGATATGAATGCACAAGTCGGATATGAGAGACAAGGAAAGGAAGAAGTCGTTGGACCATATGGATATGGGAAAAAGAACCGGGAAGGAGAGGAACTTGTAAACTTTTGTGAAAGGAATGGACTGATAGTGGGTAATTCATGGTTTCGGAAGAAAAACAGCAGGAAAATTACGAGATATGGGTGGGGTGATAGAAGAAAAAAATCAGTAATTGACTACTTCCTGGTGGAAAGGACAAATCGCAGAAAGCTGATGGATGTGACAGCTTTACCAGGAGAAGCATTTGATGGGGACCATAGAACTGTGGTGGCAAAATTTAGATGGGGAAAATTGGAAAACCTAAAGGAGATCAGAGAAAGTAAAATAAAAGTATGGAAATTGAAAGACAAAGCTGTACAGGAAGATTTTCAGGAGAGATTGAAGCAACAAATCCCAGTTACTGAAGTGGAAAATGTAGAAGAGGAATGGTCCCACTTTAAAAAGGCATCTGCTGGTGCAGCAGAGAGTGCTTGTGGTAGGACGTCAACAAGAGTGAAAGAGAAGGAGACACCGTGGTGGAATGAGGAAGTGAGGAAAGCAGTGAAAGAAAAGAAGTCTGCATGGAAAGAATGGAACCGAGATCAAACAGAAGAAAGCAAAAGGAAGTATCACGACAGCAAACGGAGGTGTAAGAAAGTGGTAGGAGAAGAAAAGAAGAAAAGTTGGGAAGAATTTACACGAAGAATGGAAACAGATGTAAGTGGCAGTAAAAGGATGCTGTATGGGCTTCTAAGAAGTAAGAGGAAAGAAAGGGTTACTACAAAGCTGGTGAAAAAGGAAGATGGAGAGTTGTTAACACACCCGGAAGAGATAAAGGGACGATGGAAGGAGTATTTCGATAAGCTATTGAACGTGAGCAATTGTACTGGTGAGATCGAAGTGACACAGCCTGACGACTCTATAACAGAAGATGATATAACAATGCTGGAGGTAGAATTAGCAGTACAGAAGATGAAGATGGGAAAAGCAACAGGGGTGGACGAGATCAGTGTAGAAATGATAAAGGCTGCTGGACCTGTTGGTATGCAATGGCTGTATCGACTGCTAAAGTGTGTGTGGAAACGGAAATGTGTACCAGAAGACTGGAAGAAAGGGCTAATAATACCAGTGTTTAAGAAAGGGGACAAGAAAGTGTGTGATAACTATAGAGGGATCACCCTCATATCACAGATAGTAAAAATACTGGAAAGGATATTAGAAAGAAGAATGAGAAGAAAGGTGGAAGGAGAGTTGCAAGAGGAACAGTATGGCTTCAGGAATGGAAGATCCACAGTGGACCCAATCTTTAGCTTGAGGCAGGTGATGGAAAAGAACTGGGAATATGGAGAGGATTTGATCATGACTTTCATAGATCTAGAAAAGGCATATGATAGTGTCCCCAGAGAGAAGGTATGGGAAACCATGGTTAAGAAGAGACTGGGAAGAGAAATGTTGGAAATGGTGCAAGCAATGTACAACAACTGTGTTAGCAGGGTTCTGACCCCTGTTGGAAAGACAGATTGGTTTAGGAACAAGACTGGACTAAGACAGGGGAGTGTGCTGTCACCTCTTTTATTCATAATGGTAATGGATGAAATTGTAAAGGAAACAAAGGAAGCATATGGACATAAAGAAATGAAGTTACTATTATTTGCAGACGATATTGTGGTCTGGGGAAGGAACACCGAAGAAGTGCAAAAACAACTAGATGCACTGAACGAAAATATTCAGAAGTATGGCCTGAAAATCAGTATAGAGAAAAGCAAGACCATGGTGATGACAAGAGGGGAAAGACAAGGAAAGGGCATTGTGAAAATTGGAAGTCAGAGTTTGGAAATTGTGGACACGTTCAAATACCTAGGAAGTGAATTGATGCAAACTGGTAGGTTGGACATGGAGATTGGCAGGAGGGTACAGCAGAGCAATGCATTCTATCAAAGTGTAAGAAAACTTGTTTGGGATAAGGAAGTACCAAGGAAAAGCAAAGAGGTAATGTATAAAATGTACTATGTACCCATATTAACGTATGCAGCTGAGACTTGGACCCTGACGAGCAGGCAAGAGAGTAGAATCCAAGCCAGTGAAATGAAATTCCTAAGAAGTATGATAGGTAAGACAAGGAAAGACAGAGTGAGGAATGAAGATGTTAGGAAGGAAGTTGGGATGGGAAAACTAAATGAGAGAATTGAGAAGAATAAACTAAGGTGGTTTGGACATGTAAAGAGGATGGAGGAAAATAGAATACCAAGACAGATGCTGGAGGTGAAGTGCAAGGGTAAGAGAGCAAGGGGAAGACCTAGAACAAGGTGGATTGATTCAGTGAAGAACAGCATGAGAAAAAGAAATCTGGACTGGGACAAGATCGTGGAAGAAGAATGGTGGAAGGAAAGAGGAAAGTGGAGAAGTGCCATAAATACCCCGACCCGGCAGAAGCTGGATAAGGGGAAATGATGATGATGATGATGATGACCTTGGGCATAGAAGCTCAGCATGCTACCAACAAAGCCACCGAAGCCGCCATGATGAAAGAATACCGAAACAAGTGATGGAGAGACGGATGACTGGAAAGAGAGGACGAGGAAGACCTCGAGTATTGTGGATGGATTTGGTGATGGACAGTGAGAGAGAACGGAACCTGGAGTGGAGTTCAGTGGCTGAGGAAGGATGGTGGACGGACAGAGGAAAGTGGAGGGGTGTCATATTTCCTCCGACTCGCCCCAAGCTCGAAAACGAAAATCACCTCATACATTATTTGATTTTTGAATATATTGGTTTAAATAATGTCAATCCTTATGTTTAATCACTCCATTAGATGATGCCATAACAGACAGATCATCATCATCATCATCAACTAGAGCAGTTTCCAACCGCAGGTTGGAGCACAAGCCTCTCCATCGTTTCTGTCCATCCACCACTTCTCTTCTGTCACTGTTGTCCAATTAACTCCTTTTCTCTCCACACTTTTCTTCACCCCCTTTATCCACCTATCCCTTGGTCTTCCTCTAGGTCTCTTTTTCTTCCACTCCATTTCCAATATTTTCCGTGGTATTCTCTCTTCTCCCATTCTTTTCACGTGTCCATACCACTGTAGCCTTGATTTTTCAATCCTATCCTGTAGGGGTTCTTCCTTTAATATTTCTCTGACTCCATCATTTCTGACTTTGTCCATTCTCGTTACACCTATACGACTCCTATGAAACTTCATTTCCACTGCTTGTATTCTGCTTTTATCTCTCTCCCTCATCACCCAAGTTTCCGATCCATACGTTAGGATCGGCACAAAGTAAGTCTTGTACAAGATCCCTTTACATTTCTGTGGCACATCCTTGCTCCATATCAGGCCTCTAACACTACTGAAGAATCCATCGGCACACCTTCCTCTTTCATCTAATTCCAAGGCATTTTCCCCATTTTCTTCAATGACACTTCCCAGATACTTGAAGCTCTGCACTCTCTTCAACTGCTCTCCGCCTAACTTTATCCCAGAGTATACTCTGTCCTCACGTGTTGTTATTACCACTTTACTCTTTTGCGTCGAAAACTTCATTCCATAGGATGACACTACTTCCCCCCATGCATTGACCATCCACAATAAAATGCAAACATGAGTATAAAACTCAATAAGTACCATACAGACAGAAAGACAAATTTGTAGATAGAGAAATACTCCAGTTATAGGTGAACATCCTGTGATTCATACCTCAGGGAATTTGCAAGATCTGGGCATGTCAAACACAGATTATGAGGTGTACACACAAAACATAATAGTTTTCTGTGCTATGCTGTGCAAAGAGAGATCACCTTGAGTGCTGCAGCCATTGTAGCAGTGCCTTGCTGAGCCAAAGCAACAGCTCTTAAGTTCTCCACCTCTGCCAATTGCCTAGCTGATTCCTCAACAGAGTCCAGGAGATTTAATTCCGCTTGGAACTGCAAGTGAAGTGCAACTGGATGCAACTGAAAATAAATGAAACTGATTAGTCACAAATAAGATTTAATCGAACATTTCCAAATACATAGTTAGTTAGTTAGTTATTGTTGTTTTAAGGGGCGGAACTACGAGGTCATCTGCCCCTCTTAACACAGATTAAAGAATACAAATTTGGAATTTAATTTAAAATTTTGAGGTGGATGCCTAAATTCAAAAAGACCAAAAATTAATAAAACAAAAACATTAAATTAAAAATTATAAAAATAAACAAAAATTACGGAAAACAAAACATTATCATTCAAAAACGAACAAGTCGTTGAGTCAATTTATACTGGAAAATTTAGATTGCTGGCCCTAACGCACTCTCACTTATAAAGCGGATAACGCGATCAGCAGCCACCACGTCATCGGCTAATATACGTTTGAGTGTCATCTGCAAACCAAGGTTTCTTCGTAAGTCAGCAAGATCCACACACTCGGTGAAAATGTGGGCCACGGTGAAAACGGCTCCACAGGTACAAAGTGGGGGGGTCTTCCCTTTTCATTAGGTACGAGTGGATGGATCTTGTATGAGCTATCCTTAGCCTACACAAAATGACGGACTCTCTCCGTGACCGGAAAGAGCTCCGCCACACGCGAGTAGTTCCCTTGAACGCTCTCAGTTCACTGGGCAGTGGGTCAGCTAGCCACTGACTCTCCCAAAATGCCAGAACTTGTAGGCGTAACTGAGAGCGAATATCTCTAGCGGTTACCTCCATTGGTCGAGATGGTAGAGATACCGCCTCTTTTGCAGCTTGATCCGCTAACTCATTTCCCTCAATTCCCATGTGGCTTGGAAGCCACAGGAAGGTGATTCGAGTGTCAGCGTGGCACAGCCCGGCTAGTAGGTCGTGGATTCCAAATACGTAAAGACCATATATCAGAAATCCCAACTGTAACTGAAGCGATTTCCAATATATACAAAACTAGAAGGCCTTGAAGATAAGTTAAATTTAGTTCCATAGAGCTATTCCATTGAATGGTGTTGCATACAGTATGTCTATTGAAAACTGCTCCTCTAGAAAACCAATTTGCAATACAAGAATTAAGTGCTGATCTAGATGATATCAGGGCTGGATATGTCTGATCCACCGTCTATTTTATTTGGGGTGATTAGATTAAGTTCTACGGAAAGTACATTGAGTGATATTTGAAATAATATGAGAAACAGGATAGGAGGAATACTGCAAACTTATCTACTGTAGGTATTGTCACTGCAGACCATAGCAAAAATCACACAAAATACTTAAAGTACGGGTATTACTGAGCTCTGTATTAAAATCAGGCTTCAACATTCTCCAGCCATCTCATGAGCATATAATATCTTCAAAGAACGACCAATCATAGTTTAGAAACATCTGCCCAATTAGAGAAACTTACTTGTACACCCATAACTACCAGAAAGGACCAAGATGGCAGAGAAACCATGGAGAGTTTCTTTCTCCATGAAAGAAATAAGGCTGCAAAATCTGTGTAACTCAAGAATCCACATTCTTCAACACTATCAGAAAAACTTCCTAGATTCAGGGTCATTATGACAGCAAACCCAAAAACCTTATTAGTTGCAGTGCAAGGAATGTGAAGCTCTTTCTCCCTTGCCTCAGTGGTCCAAAGGAAGATGGCAGTGGTGGCCCTGAAGGATTTATCTCCATCTTCTGGAATTACTGCCACAGACGAGAATTAAAAACATTTAAAAAATATATATATATATTCTTTTATTTTTTATTAATGCAGCCAGTGGCCATTTTTCAGTACGAGTCAGGCAAGGGATTTTGGAAGGAAATTGGCCAGATACCTATTGAAAGGTACCAGAATTAAAAACATTTAAAAAAAAATATATATTCTTTTATTTTTTATTAATGCAGCCAGTGGCCATTTTTCAGTACGAGTTAGGCAAGGGATTTTGGAAGGAAATTGGCCAGATACCTATTGAAAGGTACCGTCCGGCATTTGCCTGGTGATGAAAATGGGAACTCACGAAAACCATTTTCAGGATGGCCAAGGTGGGATTCAAACCCATGCTCTGTCGATGCAAGCAAGGCACAAGGTAGCGCGTTGGCGCTGTCGGCCACTGTGGCTGGTAGTGGAACTAAATACCAAGGCAAGTCTGCTGCATTCCTCCTAAACTGTATCTCATATTATTTTTAATAGAAAGGAAGAAAGATAATTACCACATTTTCAACACTCCAAGCTTTATCAGTAGTCTGCTTGTTGATGAAAGGGTTTGGAACTGCATCACTTGGCTCTGCAGCATCCAGATGAACTTCTTCACTTGGAGTCTCATGGTTGCTGACATTAGGTCTTCCATCAATTTCTGGACTGTCGACTGGATTACGTGACAGCTCATCGGCAAATTTTAATATATTTACAGCAACACCCGCCAAGTCTCCAAAATCACTTTTAGATGAAGATTTGCTACTTCCTTCATCCTGAGGTTTTGGCCTTGTCTGTTCTGACTTGCTGCTATGGTCTTCAGACCGGCTAGATCTTACCAAGGCAACATCAGGAGCTACGAGACCATCAGGCAAAGTGTGATGGCTGGAATCATTTTCTGTCACTTTCTGGGAAGCTGTTGATGAGCTGCTTCCAGCTTGAGAAACATCTTCTACATCCGTCTCCATGCTTGTAAACAATAGCTCTCCAGTATTCTTTTGTGTGAATGACTTTAGGGAATCCAGAATCATTGTAGATTGATATTTCGCAGTTGATCTTATTGGCAACAGCTCCACAGGCATTGTTGTTCCTCTTGTAGAAGTGACAAATGGAGAAATATCTGGTATAATCACATCGCCAAAACTGTTCTTGTCTCTACCAGATCTATGAGAATCAGGCTTTGATGCTCCCCTTGCAACCGAAACAGTTGATGGAACCGTGGAAATGGATGGATCTGCAGACTTATTTGTTACGATCCCACGTTTAGGTGTCAGTTTTAATTTGGGAATCTCAGAAGTATTAAGAGCTGGGATTGGTAATGTCTCAGTCTGAATAAGTTTATGTTCTTTTGAATCTGTTAAAACTGAGCTTTCAGTAGCAAGAGTCTTTGTCTTTTGTATCAAATCAAACTTCCTTTTTACAGCTGTCATGAAATTGTAGGGACAAGGTTTGACAATATCTTCTTGTAGCCACTCTGGAGGAGCATCTGCTTTTAATTTCTTCTCCTCTGCTAATCTTTTTGCTATGACACTCTCATCAGTCTCTTTCTGAAATAAATAATTATAATTTAACAAAGCCAAATTTATTTCCATAAAACACTACTAAGAAAATTTCTAAAATACCACAGTATTCAGAATCTCTCAGCCAGAGGAAAATCATGAGAGAAGAACAACCCATCCAGTTACCCAAGTAAAATTCAGACTTCTAACTTAATATGTCTCTCTAAATATCTTAAGGCAGGACTGCCCAACCTACGGCCCGCGAGACTATTTTGTCCGTCCCGCCGCTCCGCATCCGCGTCGTGTTGTCATAACTTTGAAACAACTAAAGCCAACTGGACAAAGCAGTGCGGGTGCACCCCTACCCAAGGTCATTGACTCACTGATGAACACTTCAAATCCTTATTAATGATTGGTACAACTAAGTTCAATCCTAAGTGGAGAGAAATTTTAAGTACCGGTACAAAGCTTTTCCAGTCGTCGCACTAAACTAACTTATCACGAACTTTATTTTGTGTCAAATGAACATAAATACTCACTCTTGGTCATTTATACTGTATGAGTGTATTTATTGAATATCATCGTCTTTTTTTTTAAAGATATTTATTAAAAATATATCCGTCCTGTTCCCTTCTTGAAAGCAAAAGTCTTATCCACTACTGGCTTGCTGGACCTATCGTAGCTTCACCAGAGGCCCGTTAGCAGTCACTTTTCAGGGTTTCTGTAGGACCTTCACAGCTACCGTAACGGTCCCAGGGCACACGAAGTCCCTACTGTACTTCGCCCCTACAGGCAATCCCCTACTTTGTGCCGTTGCCCATCTCCCAAGACGTGGACGAGGGGTTGGAAGTGGCTGGAAACTGTGCAAGATAATCATTAATTTTTTTTTGATTATTTTTTTTGTGTTTTACTTTTTTATCCACTATAAATAAATATAGAAAACGGCAACAATACTAAGAAAACTAAGCTCACACAGCCACAAAACCCACCATATTCCATACCACCCAAACCCCTCGGAGTGTTATTGGCCCGCAAGGTCCCCCAACTATTTACAATGTGGCCCTTAGTTTTAAAAAAAAGGTTGGGCACCCCTGTCTTAAGGTATGTGATTTAAGAAAATTTCCATTTTTTTTAACCATTTTTTAAAATTTGTTTTGTGATTAACTAGAATGTAAATAAAGGCAGTTATGCTATCAGAATGGTTAATTTACAATTTAAGGGAGTGAAGTGATAGAAGCCATTTTTTCAGTGTTGCCTAGTTCTAATAAAGAAAACTTTTCAGTCGGTCAACACAAATAGTACCCAATTACATTAGGTGGGGAAACAAGTACTTATATACCCTAACCTGAAAAAAATTACATACATGGTGGCCACTCAAATCGATCAACGATTTTCCAGGAGTTTTCCAGGAATTTTCCAGGAGTAACACTCATTTTTCCAGATTTAAAAATAAGCGCGAGTGCGGGGGGAGGGGCGCTTTATCAATTGCCTACTTCAAGACCAAAATAAAGCAGTTGTGTTTGGTTTACTTATACAGATGTTGACATAAATTAGTGGTGATTGCGTTATTGATACGCAAGCCTACACACAAATTATTTAATTGTTGTTTTAAAAAAGCCTTTGTGACTCAAATACCCGCTTTAAAAAAAAGAGAAAAGAATGCCGCCTGCAATTTTATTGCGGTGAAGTTGTCTATACCGGTACTCAATATGTTTTACAAAAATACTATTGCGTGTTCTCACACACAGAAACAGGTAGCCTCAGGATATTTCATTCGTTAACGATAGAGTGCTCACCCAAAACCGCAGTGGGAGTATGATTTAAGATGGAAAGATTTTTATAATTAATTAACAGTGGCTATTTTCCAGGAGTTTTCAAATTTTTCATCATTTTCCAGTAGTTTTCCAGACCTGATAAAAATCCAGGAGTTTTCCAGGATTTCCAGATTTTCCGGGAGTAGTGGCCACCATGTACATAAGACCATCAAGTATGCAGATGACATAGTAGTGTTCGCCAAAAATCAAAGACACCTGCAGCACACGATGAACCGGTTGGTGGAAACTGGAAGGATATATGGCATGGAAATAAACATCGAGAAATCAAAAGTGATGTGGATTTCAAAACGGGAGAAACCTTTGTGGATAACTATCGACAATAACCCATCACAATTGGGTACAATCATGTTGACCGACTGAAAAGCATCAAACCTTTGTACACTTTTATGTACAAGAAAGAAAGTACCCCCATTTTTTTAAAATAAAAGCATGTTATTTTGTAAAAGCCTCCGTGGCTCAGGCGGCAGCACGCCGGCCTCTCACCGCTGGGTCCGTGGTTCAAATCCCGGTCACTCCATGTGAGATCTGTGCTGGACAAAACGGAGGCAGACAGGTTTTTCTCCGGGTACTCCGGTTTTCCCTGTCACAATTTCATTCCAGCAACACTCTCCACTATCATTTCATTGCATCTGTCATTCATTTAATCATTGCCCCAGAGGAGTGCGTCAGGCCTCGGCAGCCGGCACGTTCATATCCTCGCCACTAGATGGGGGCTTCATTCATTCCATTCCTGACCCGGTCGGAGACTGGAAGCAGGCTGTGGATTTTCATTCATGTTATTTTGTGATAAATATAGTAGCCTATGTAATGTTTTTCATGTTAGGGCATTGTTTTCCCGCCTAATGCAATTGGGCAAAAAAAATTGTGTTGACCGACTGGAAAGCTTTCTTTATTAATTTAAAGGACGTCCAAAACCCTTTTTATAAAACAAATTGGCTTTAAATAAACCAGAGAGGTAAGGGGGCTGGTACTCTGCAAACCTTCAGCCCCCCAATGTAGTCATGAAGAGTGATCTTGACTATAATGCTGAGGACTACTGCAATACAAAAATACAAATATAAAGAAAAATCTTACACAAAGAGGCTTCGGTAAATTATCAGGTGTGATATTAGGAAGAATGTGAATCAATTCATGAACACCAATAGAAGGTTTATCTTCTTTTACTTTCTGAGAGTTCTTGGCTGGTTTTTGGTGATAAATGCTTCTGCGAACTTTGTAGCCTCTGAAGGCTGCTTGGATTTTTATTGCTGCCTTGATCTTCTCCTCAGTTTCATACACATCTCGTACATGAGCGGATAAATTCCTAACTCCTGAAAGAAATAAGAACGACGAAAAGAAAAGTCATTTCCAAACAGTTCAAAAGGGAAAGTTAGAAGCTGAAAAACAGACAAAACAGAATACAAAATTTTTAAAAAATGATATTACGGTGTTGCAGAATCAAAATATCATGGCTATGTTTTTGTTTGTGGGAACTAAATGCGCTTGCACTTGTTGCCATAGTAACTAGGTAATGGAAATTCTTTGAAATTTTTCTCATCCCACACTCACATAATGGTCTAGAAACCTGCACATTGCAAACTGCAGGCCTGTGAAATTAAATTTCTTAGGAATGCACAGCAAAGAACATGGCAAGATCATGTGAGAAATGAGGATATCAGATCATCTTTGAGGGTGGTGGAGCACCTGGAAGAAAGACAAAAGTCTGCTAGACTTAAATGGTTAAGAGAATGCCAGGCACTCCAACACCACATGAGCCAAAAATTCTGTTTGTTCAGACACAAAGCTTACATTATTTATTATATTTTAATTTATTTTATTTATTAAATACTATTTATATCACATTAATGTGATATGTCACACGAATATGATGGCAAATCCAGTACAGATTATCTGAGAGACATACAATTATTATTTACAACATGCAGTATATGGATTATATTTCAATACAAGAGTGCATGCAAAATATATGTTTTTTTGGTGATAATGGTAATGAACTAATGATAATGATAGTGGTGATAATGAGAACAATATTAATGTAAATAATTTAAGACACAAAAAGTTACACTATAGTAGTTATATTAATAAATTTATGTTATGAGTTAATGTGTTGTTGTTGTTGTTGTTTCTTATGGCTAGCCCGGATTCCAATCCATCAGCTTTCTTGCATTCCTATAGAGTTGTGTGAGGTTTCCAGAAGTTCTAGCAGTCACATCAAGTTTGTTGCATTGTAGCAGGTGCCCCTTATCCATTTTACTTCCAGGTTCGTGACAAAGTGTGCATTCTTCAGATCTCAGGATGTTGATTCGTTTCAGATGAGCTGCAAGGCAGTCGTGGCCAGTGTTAAGTCTGAAGAAGGCTACAGCTTCTCTTCTTGGTGTTAATTTATATTGATCCCATTTAGCATCAATGTCTTTCCATAATTTGGTTTCTGCTGTTTTCTTTGCCATTTCTTCATACCTGTTTTTGATAGTATTCTTCAAGATCCTTTTTGCTGACATAAAATCAGTCTGACTGACAGGTTGTTGTAGTGTGGTACCTTTTTTTGCTAATCTGTCTGCCTCTTCATTTCCTACTATTCCAACATGAGAAGGGATCCACTGAAATGAGATATGTTTGTGGAGTCTTTGAAAGGTTTTTATCATACAAAAAATTTCTTTCAGTTCTTTATTTTGGGGCTTATAATTTGACGAGATGGCTTGGATGGCTGCTTTTGAATCTGTAATGATAACGCATTTTTGATAATCAATGTTTCTGCCTAATAACTGATGGAGTGCATGTGAAATTGCTCTTATCTCAGCATCAAAGTTTGTTTTGTTTTGGCCTACTGGGAAGTAGAGTGAGAAGAGAGATGAATGTATTCCTGCTCCAGTTCTCCAGTTAATGTTTAGTTAGGTAAAAGTTTTTAATGCGACGTATAGCTAGTTGTTAGCTGTTCATGTTCCACAATCCTGGTGGTAGTTCATTAAGTAGTGATGGTATAATATTTTAGTCTCTTGAAACCTTAGATATTTATACATAAAGGTTTTATTTAGTACTTGTTATGGCTCTGAATCGTGGATCATGGTAGTAGAGATTCAGAACAGTAATTTGAAACAACTCTTTAATATTAAAATAAGGGTTACCAGTGAAATATTTAAAGAACCTGTTTTGACTATCTTGAAGATTATTAATTAAAGTTGTGTTTTGATTTCCCCAAGCTGCTATAGCATATCTTAATTTGCTTTCAATCAGAGCACTATAAATGTTTTTTTAAGTATTTTTATCTACATAAAATCAGAGATTGTAGAAGGTGTAAAGGTTTGCTATTAGTTTTTTTTAATCATGTTTACTGTGTGTGTGTTCATTTTAAAGTGTTCATCAAGGGTAATTCCTAGGTATTTTTGTGTCGAAGTATTATTTATGAAGGTGTTACATTAGCAACCTGCAAGGATGTTTTGGTGTATTCATGATATGCTGTAGTGTGTCAGTTTGTATTTTTCTTGTGTAAAGTGCTATCTTATTCAAAACCGCCTTGTCAAACACTAAAGCAGCGTTTCCCAAACTGTGGTACGCTCGTACTGCTGCAGTGGTACGCGGTGATGTTAAGAAAAAAATAAAAATATAAAATTTAGAAATATAAAAACATTGATATGTTGCCGGAGCACTTTAAGGACAAAGATAAGGAGCAATTTTATGAATTGAATTGTGATTCAGAACTGAGGCAAACATTTTCAAAAATGGCTCTTGTGAACTTTTGGGTTGAGAGGCGTGCAGACTATGCAGACATAGCTGACAAAGCAGTTCGATTTTTACTGCCTTTCACTACTTCGTACTTGTGTGAGGCTGCATTTTCTTCACTTGTTTATCTCAAGAATAAATACCGGAACAGACTCCTTAAAGTGGAAAACGATCTTCGTTTGAGACTCAGCAATCTTGAACCAGATACTCCTAAGTTGGCTTCTAATCTTCAAGCTCATATTTCACATCAAAGTTGTTAGTTGAACTTTGGTTTTTATGTTTAATTATTAAGAGTTCTTTTATTAATATTACTTGTACAGTGTCATTTCCGAATGTTTGAATTGAATAGGCATACTTATTGTAATAAATAATAAAACAACTGGATCTGGTCACACTTTTTATTAATTGAACTTTAACTCTAACATTGCGATGGGGGTTATAGTTACTGTAACTCCCAACCATTAGGTGGTACGCGAGAGATTCTTATCTATTAAAGTGGTACACACACACAGTTGTTTGGGAAACACTGAACTAAAGAATGTGGTTTAATCGGTGCTTAAACGTTTATGTTTCGGTGTTCGACGACACCTTCGTCAGCGTATATTGAATTAAAATTATCTTAAAACTAAGTTTACCAAGATAAAAGAGAAAATGGATATCCTTAGAAAACACTATTAGAAATTTAAATAAAAAGAAAGCTCACAAAAAGAATTAAAAACATATGAATGGTTCTATCACAGTAAATCGGACGTCGCTGCTATATTATTACCATTGTCATAACGGTTACGCATTTTATTTTGTGTGAAGTGATCAACTCTGATGTGTATTATTTTAGATTTGGTTGTATTTATATACAAATAATTGTCATGTATGCCATCTTGTGATGTTATTGAAGTCTTCTTGAAGTCTATCAAAAGCTGTTTTAGAGTCTTTATGTATAGTAAATATAGTGGTGTCATCAGCATAAATAAATATTTTACTGTGGTAAATTGCTTCATTCATGTAATTTACGAACATGTTATATAGTGTAGGTGAAATAATACTGCCTTGTGTTCCATCTGATGTGTCACTGATAATGTTATTGATCATAACTGCCATTTCCCTGTTAAGATAGCTTTCAAATAGTTTGTAAGTCGTACCTCTTATACCAATATCGTGTAATTTAGCAAGTAGTTTCTTATGATTTATTGTGTCAAATGCTTTAGAAAAGTCAAGAAAAAGAACCATTATATGATTGTTCTTATTTAAAGCGTTATTTATTACATTGGCAAATTCAGCCAGGAATAGTTCAGTACTTTTTCCCTTCCTACAACCATATAGATGTCTCTTTAAAATATCATATTTATTAGAAATTGTTCAATCTCTTCCAAGCATTTTTCCATTATTTTGTGAAGGATTGATAAAATGCATATTGGTCAATAGTTACCAAAATCTAAGTGATCACCATTGGTTTTGTGTATTTCAGATATTTTGGTACTATGCCTGATTCGAATATCTGGTTTATGAGATGCGTTATGATTGGTATAGTTTCTTTAGATGTCCCTTTATGACTTTCAAGCGTATATCGTCTGCACCGGGAGATTTGTCTATTTTCAATACCTTAATTATGTTCTCTATTTCATATTCATCAGTTTCAAGTAACGTAAAAGAATAATAATAACAACAATATTGGTTTTATGTCCCTTTTAACAACTGTGGCTTTTAGAGACGCCGGGGTGCCGGAATATTGCCCACCCTGAAATGCCAGGATTCGATAGTGCAACCTTGGGATCAGCAGGCAAGAATGTTACCGCTGAGCCATGCCGCCAGCCACATTATTTATAGAAATAAAGAGTGTGCCAGATATAGGAACAGTGGATGAATACTTTTAGTTAGTTAGTCAGCTAGTTAGTTGGTTAGTCAGTAATTTAGTTAGTTAGTCAGTTTTAATGTTAGTCAGTCATTTAGTTAGTTAGTCAGTTATTTAGTTAGTTAGTTAGTCAGTTATTTAGTTAGTCAGTTATAATGTTAGTCAGTCATTTAGTTAGTTAGTTAGTTAGTCGGTTATTTAGTTAGTTAGTTAGTTAGTTAGTCAGTTATTTAGTTAGTCAGTTATAATGTTAGTCAGTCATTTAGTTAGTTAGTCAGTCAGTTATTTAGTTAGTTAGTCAGTTATAATGTTAGTCAGTCATTTAGTTAGTTAGTTAGTTAGTTAGTCAGTTAGTTAGTTAGTAAGTCAGTTATTTAGTTAGTTAGTTAGTTAGTTAGTCAATTATTTAGTTAGTCAGTTATAATGTTGGTCAGTCATTTAGTTAGTTAGTTAGTCAGTTATTTAGTTAGTTAGTTAGTCAGTTATTTAGTTAGTCAGTTATAATGTTAGTCAGTCATTTAGTTAGTTAGTTAGTTAGTTAGTTAGTCAGTCAGTTATTTAGTTAGTTAGTTAGTCGGTTATTTAGTTAGTCAGTTATAATGTTAGTCAGTCATTTAGTTAGTAAGTCAGTTATTTAGTTAGTCAGTTATTAAGTTAGTCATTTAGTTAGTTAGTTAGTCAGTTATTTTGTTAGTCAGTTATTAAGTTCAGTCAGCCATTTAGTTAGTTAGTTAGTCAGTTATTTGGTTAGCCAGTTATTAAGTTGGTCAGTCATTTAGTTAGTTAGTCATTCAGTTAGTTAGTCAGTTATTTTGTTAGTCAGTTATTAAGTTCAGTCCGTCATTGAGTTAGTTAGTCAGTTATTTGGTTAGCCAGTTATTAAGTTAGTCAGTCATTTAGTTAGTCATTCAGTTAGTCAGTTATTTTGTTAGTCAGTTATTAAGTTAGTCAGTCATTTAGTTAGTTAGTCAGTTATTTGGTTAGTCATTTAGTTAGTTATAATGTTAGTCAGTCATTTAGTTAGTTAGTTAGTGAGTTATTTAGTTAGCCAGTTATTACGTTAGTCAGTCATTTAGTTAGTTAGTCATTCAGTTAGTTAGTCAGTTATTTTGTTAGTCAGTTATTAAGTTCAGTCCGTCATTGAGTTAGTTAGTCAGTTATTTGGTTAGCCAGTTATTAAGTTAGTCATTCAGTTAGTTAGTCAGTTATTTTGTTAGTCAGTTATTAAGTTCAGTCCGTCATTTAGTTAGTTAGTCATTTAGTTAGTTAGTCAGTTATTTGGTTAGTCATTTAGTTAGTTATAATGTTAGTCAGTCATTTAGTTAGTTAGTTAGTGAGTTATTTAGTTAGCCAGTTATTACGTTAGTCAGTCATTTAGTTAGTTAGTCATTCAGTTAGTTAGTCAGTTATTTTGTTAGTCAGTTATTAAGTTCAGTCCATCATTGAGTTAGTTAGTCAGTTATTTGGTTAGCCAGTTATTAAGTTAGTCATTGAGTTAGTTAGTCAGTTATTTGGTTAGCCAGTTATTAAGTTAGTCAGTCATTTAGTTAGTTAGTCATTCAGTTAGTTAGTCAGTTATTTTGTTAGTCAGTTATTAAGTTCAGTCAGTCATTTAGTTAGTTAGTCAGTTATTTGGTTAGTCAGTTATTAAGTTAGTCAGTCATTTAGTTAGTCATTCAGTTAGTTAGCCAGTTATTAAGTTCAGTCAGTCATTTAGTTAGTTAGTCAGTTATTTTGTTAGCCAGTTATTAAGTTAGTCATTCAGTTAGTTAGTTAGTCAGTTATTTTGTTAGTCAGTTATTAAGTTCAGTCCGTCATTGAGTTAGTTAGTCAGTTATTAAGTTAGTCAGTCATTTAGTTAGTTAGTCAGGTATTTAGTTAGCCAGTTATTGCGTTAGTCAGTCATTTAGTTAGTCATTCAGTTAGTTAGTCAGTTATTAAGTTCAGTCAGTCATTTAGTTAGTTAGTCAGTTATTTTGTTAGTCAGTTATTAAGTTAGTCAGTCATTTAGTTAGTCATTCAGTTAGTTAGCCAGTTATTAAGTTCAGTCAGTCATTTAGTTAGTTAGTCAGTTATTTTGTTAGTCAGTTATTAAGTTAGTCAGTCATTTAGTTAGTCATTCAGTTAGTTAGCCAGTTATTAAGTTCAGTCAGTCATTTAGTTAGTTAGTCAGTTATTTGGTTAGCCAGTTATTAAGTTAGTCAGTCATTTAGTTAGTCAGTTATTACGTTAGTCAGTCATTTAGTTAGTTAGTCAGTCATTTAGTTAGTCAGTTATTAAGTTAGTCATTTAGTTAGTTAGTCAGTTATTTTGTTAGTTATTAAGTTAGTTAGTTTATTTATTATATTATTTATCGTATGGCTTTTAGTTCCGGGAGTGTCCGAGGACATGTTCGGCACGCCTGAGTCTGTAACTGCTTCCAGCGGACACCCTTATTAGGGTTCCGTTCAATTTCAAGTAGTTCCAACTTTCACCATCAGATATCAATGATACCTAGTGGTGAACGTTGGAACTTTGATAGAGCGTTCCGACGAAATCTAAACTAACAATCAGGGGCCGATAACCTAGATGTTAGACCCCTTAAAACAACAATTATCATCATCATCATAACCTAGCAATTTTAGCTTTACACAAGTTTAGTCTGTGAAAGGATCTTTTATATGCCATAAATCTATGACATGGGACCGCCGGCTTTACTTCCCCTCCGAAGAAAGGCATACTGAAGGACTTTTAACGCTCTTAAAAAATCCGACGACTTCGGCCGGGTTTGAACCCGCTATCTTGGGCACAGCAGTTCAGCATGCTACCAACTATGCCACTGAAGCCGCTAGTTAGTCAGTTATTTAGTTAGTCAGTTATTTAGTCAGTCAGTTATTTAGTTAGATAGATATTTAGTTAGGCAGTTAGTTAGTTAGCGCACCTGCCTCTCACCCGGAGGCCCCGGGTTCGATCCCCGGCTCCGTCAGGGATTTTAAAACTGACGTGAGGGTTGGAACGGGGTGCACTCAGCCTCGTGAGGACAATTGAGTAGCTGTCTGACAGTGAGACAGCGCCCCGATCACGAAAGCCAAGATTAACGGCCGAGGAGACCTGACGCGCTGATCATGCGTCACCCCAATATCTGCAGGCCAAATGGCTGGGCAGCGGTCGCATGGTCGGCCTTAGCCCGTCATGGGCTGTATAGTGCCAGGGGTTGACTTTTTGTTGTTGACTTTGTTGTTTGTCAGTTAGTTAGTCATTTAGTTAGTCGGTTAGTCAGTCAGTTATTTAGTTAGTCGGTTAGTTAGTCATTTAGTTAGTCAGTTATTTGGTTAGTATTCCTTTAAGGGGCAGAACAGTGGGGTCATCTGCCCCTAGATGAATACTATGAAGTCATGTTTTTCAGTTGTGTCAAGTCAGATCTAAAGTGTAGGTTCCTTTTCTAGTCAGTATGTAAGGAAATCCCAATTATATTGGGCATAACGTATTAACATTTGACTCGGAATATATACGATTGAATAAAATACATGAAAAAATCCCATTATTCCATAATACCGTATATAAATGCTCCAACGAGGGTGTAATATATGATAAATAAATACAACAAACTGAAGATACGAAGGCTGTTTTTTTTTCCAACATCCAATGGGCTATATAAAAATAACAGATTGACATACCAAACTGATTTTATTACTAAATGTTTGCTTGTTTTGTACTTATGTTTCAACATAATCGTCAAAACGATTGAAACATTTGTTGTATTGTTACACCATCTTTCCAATGCCCTCTGCAAAGGTTTCTGCCGCCACTGAGGTGGGTACATCTGGATAGTCTCCTGAAGTCTTTTTCCTTTTTGGCTAGGCGTTGCCGCCCAACCATACCTGCAATTCTCGAAACGGATTGAAATCATTTAGTGCTGGCATGGACTAAACGGCGGATGGTCGAAAACTTCCCATTTAAATTCTTTGAGAAAGTCTATCGTAACGTTGGCACAGTGCAGTCGTGAATGATATTCAACAATATTAAACAAAAAACACCAAGTAGATGGCCAATGGCGATTATTACCCAATGAAATTGTATACCATGAAACCGAGTCAATAATAATAGATACAATGAGGAAAAGGAGAGTTGCTTTTTTCTGCACATTTATCACGATTACCAGAGACCAGGATACTCAAACAGCTATTCCAATACTTTTGGAAAAGTAAAACCAAAAATCATTGGTTCAAAGAAATCCTAGATGATCTAGATCAGTGGTTCTGAACCCGTAGAAGTCTGCGGACCACTCAGTGTGAAATTGAATCAAGTACGGACCATCCCCTCCCCCTCCCCCCCTCCGCCCCACCCCCCAATACACCTAATCAGTTGTAACATTTCCTCAATAACACTTATTGGATATTTCAATTCAAAATCTGATAGTCATCGCCGCGAATACATTTGGACGATTCTCGTTCAACGCACATCGTTTCCGAAATCCCCATTTATTAGCCACTTTTTTATACGTGCTGGTGGACCCTTTTCTCCCGCGGACCACTCCTGAGGCACTCGCGGACCACCGGTTAAGAACCACTGATCTAGATGAATTAGGCTTGACAATGCAACAAATTTAACACCGGAAAGAGAAGAGAAGAGAAGAGGATCCTGAGAAACGAAGACGAGACTTAGTCTAAAAAATTCCATACGCAAACAATACACCATAATGGACGAAGAACGGGCCTTCCCGTCAGACAGAATGAAACAGTTCTGGGAGAAGCAGAAGGAGAAGAAGAAGAAGAAGAAGCCAAATTTGTAACTAATATTTCTAAGACAAGACTGCATATAGATTGATTACAGTGCTCCAATGTGGGCGTAAAATAAATGGGGGGGGGGGGGGGAAACCTGATTATTCTTACCCGGTATATCTTCTTCCTTCCATGGAAATTTAAGTGGATGAGATAAAACAAATTCACTCGGAGATGGTATTTTTGGGTAAGAGGTTGTCAGTCTTTTACTCCTTGGCAATAGTTTTTCCTTCTCTGAGGAGTGTGTGGATGAGGATACTGAATCTGAGACCTCTCTTCTAGTTTCAATACTCCTCATCCTCTCCCGAAGTCTGGACCTTTTCTTGACACGACTGGTATAACTGAACCCTGATGATTCAGATGAGAATTGTGGCACTGCTTTGTTACTGGTTTTCTCCCCTTTGTGTGCCACTACCTTCTCACTCTGATCTCGACCTTCTTTATAATTCTTGACAAAATCATCTAAAATTTGCACTTCTCCCATGAGTAACCCAGTAACATCACGCGGTATCTCAGCAAACTTCTGATCGACACTGCTTCCCAAAGTCGACTGCTCCACTGGCTTCTCAGAGCAATCAAGTTGCTTTTCTGCTGTAACTTTCTCTTCAGCCCTTGATGAATCATGTTCTGATCGAAACTTCACATGCTTTGGCAGTGTAAGATCAGTTTCCATTTCCTCATTTATAGGGTTTATCCTTTGCTGTACATCTACTGTTATCTTATATTCTTGTATGTTCTTGCTGCCATTCTTAACACTACCTCCCTGAAGGACTGTATGTTCTGAAGATGATGAAAGTACAGCTGATCTGGAACTCAATCGTTCTTTCAAAATGTCTGTGTCTCCTAAGCCTGAAGTACCTTTTACACCCATTTCCACTGTTCTTTGCGGAGTATTGGTTCCAGTACTTAACCGAGACACACTGCTAGAGAGTGCCCGACCATCACTACTCGTTCCTCTTCCCTCTTTCATACTCGAGCTGGACCTTACACTACTCCACGTCCTAAGGCTCAAAGGGCCTGGTTTAGGAAGGTTCAGGGAAGTTATTCTTGTATTAACACACTCGTTTCTCAACTGTTGCTCTGAGGTTGGAGTGGAAGCACCTCTATCTCTCCCAATGCCATCCAAGTTATCCTCTTTCTCTTTCATTTCCTGGAATGAAAATGAACTATTAGAACTCAATGTCACCCAGACTTACAATATAATGACACCAGCAAGCAAATACATCGACTGCAAATGAGGAGAAAATATTATGTGATTATAGTCAAAATGATGTTGTTATTACTTATTTCACAGAAGGGCTAACATCCGGACATTTTATTCTAGAGACAATACACATCCTGTTGAACACAACTGAGAGAGGAAAGAAAGCAATATCTATGACAGAAGGGCAAACATCCAGTCATCTTATTCTAGAGACAATACATATCCTATTGAAAAAAAAAAAAAAAAACAAAAAAAAAAAAAAAAAAAAAAAAAAACAACAACAGAGAGAAAGAAAACAATATCTATGACAGAAGGGCAAATATCCAGTCATCTTATTCTAGAGACAACACATATCCTGTTGAACAAGACACAGAGAGGAAGAAAACAATATCCATGACAGAAGAGCAACCATCCAGTCATCTTAATCTAGAGACAACACATATCCTATCGAACAAAACACAGAGAGGAAGAAAACATTATCTATGACACAAAGGCAAACATCCAGTCATCTTATTCTACAGACAATACACATCCTGTTGAACAAGACACAGAGAGGAAGAAAACAATATCTATGACAGAAGGGCAAACATCCAGACATCTTATTCTAGAAATCTAGAGACAATAAATATACTATTGAACAAAACAAAGAGAGGTAAGAAAACAATTTAACTATATAACAATATATGAGTAACATACCTTATTTTGTAACTGCATTGGCTTCTTTTTTATACTGGCTTTGACTAACTTTTCAGTCAAATCCTGAAGAGATTTCAACTTTTGATCTTTCATTTCTCTAGCAACCTTATTTTTTTCCATTTCTTCACGTTGTCTGGCATGTCGCATCTGTCTTTGCTTCCGAATATATTCTCTTGCAGATTTTTGATCATAACTTGGCTTTTTAGGAGGCAATATCTCCCGTTTATCTGAAAAATTAAAACTTTTGTGAATAAGAAAAATATTTGAAACGTGTTTTATATTTAGAATGAATGAAACAGAAATTTTACTGTTTAATGTCCTACAACTATGAGATTATAACCTAAAATAAAGGATAATGATTCATTGTTCACCACACAGAATACCAAGTTTTTCAGGTCAAATTTATTTTTTATACAATTTCTTTTGTTGTTTTTGTTGCTTATTTTAGGGCCTGCAAATTTTTAGTCATATAGCCCCTTGTATTTGGGTGTGTATAGACTTTGTGTTATTGTGATGGCTGTTTATTATTTACATTTTCTGACCTTCATAGGACCACTTTAATCAACTTTATACAAACGGTTCTTCAGTTTCCCATTAACCCAGTACCGGTACTTCTTCATTCTCTCAGATCTTCACTTCCTTTCATCGTTTGAAATCATGCTTGTCTGTTTGTTGATCTTGGTTTCTAACCTAATTTGTGCGTCTTTTGAGTCTCTTGATTTTTTTTGTTTTGTTTCGTAAATCTTCAATTGTAATTTGTAGTTCCTTCATATCTTCTTTGATTTCTGCAATCCATCTAATATTACTCTTACTGTTCCATAATTTTTGTATTATCTTCCTACTGATCCTGTTTTCTAGTTTCCTGGTGAGATGTCCGAAGAATGAGATTCGCTTTTTCCTAATTGTGCTCATTACCAGTTCCATTTCTTTGTAAACTGTTTCATTGGAAGCTAGTCTCAAGTGTTCATTTTTTTCGTATTGTTTATTTTTACGTGTTCTTATTCTTCTTCTTTCTATCTTGAGTAGCCTATTTCTGCAGTGTTAGTTGTTTTAAAAATGTTTTCACTGGCGTATGTTATTTCTGGTTGCGTAACCATTTTATAGTGTTTTAATTTGGTGCCTATTGAGAGGCATGTTTTGTTATATGTATTCCTGGTGATACATTGTGCTCTGGTCAGTTTGTTTATTCTATTATGCCTTGTTGGTTTTCTCATTGAGATTGTATGTTATGAATTCTCCTAAATATTTAAATCTGTGATGGCTGTAGTAGTATGTTTTTTATAAATTGGGGATAGGAATGGAAAGAAGTGGCCGTGGCCATTCCAGCCTGGAGTAAATGTGGGGAAACCACAGAAAACCACTTCCAGTATGGCTGAGTTGGGAATCGAACCCACCTCTTCTCAGTTTTGCCTCACGAGGCTAAGTATACCCAGTTCCAGCCCTCACACCAGAATTCAAATTTCTTGGCAGAGACAGGAATCGAACCCAAATCCCCGGGGCGGCAGCCAACAATGCTAGCCACTACACCACTGTACAATTTCTCCACATACAGTAGGCCTACATCGAGAACTAAAGGTTGATGTTCTTGTTGCTGATGTTTGAGTCATCAGCCTTTTGAATGGTTTCATGAAGCTCTCCATTGCCTGCCTGCCCTAAGCTAATAGTTTCATCTCTATATAGCTATCACACCCTACGTCCAAGGCAATAAGTTAAACATATTCTAACCTTGGTCTACACCTACAGTTCTTGTCCTCGACCGTCCCTTCCACAACTAAGTTTGCTATTCTTGGGTGTCTTAGTATGTTACCCACCAAATTATCACTTCTCTAGCAGTCGCCATAAACATCTCTCCTCTCCCACTCGTCCTAATACCTCTTTATTTGTTACTCTGTTTACCCATCTGATCTTCATCATTCTCCTGTAACACCACATTTCAAATGTTTCTATTCACCTCATTTCTGCTGCACCAACAGTCCAAGTTTCACCTCCATAGAGAGCCACAGTCCAGAAAAAGGCTTTCAAAAATTATTTTCTAATAACTTACCTAATTTTTTTTTTATATCAACAGATTTCTTTTCTGTAGAAATGCTTTCCTTGCCTGAGTCAACCTACTTTCTATATCGTCCATCACTGGTTATTTTGTTTCCTGAGTGTCATCTGCAAACCAAGGTTTCTTCGTAAGTCAGCAAGATCCACACACTCGGTTAAAATGTGGACTACGGTGAATACTGCTCCACAGGTACAAAGTGGGGGTCTTCCCTTCTCATTAGGTATGAGTGTGTGGATCTTGCATGACCTATCCTTAGCCTATACAATATGACGGACTCCCTCCATGACCGGAAAGAGCTCTGCCTAGGCTTGTCATACGTCCCGGTATTTTGCTCTTGTCCCGGTGTCCCGCCCGGTTTTATCAATGTCCCGGAAAACGGCTGTAAGATGTAAAAAGTAATTAATTTATGTGTTTAAGAATCTGCTATGAATTGGTTACTTTTCAACAAACAACATCGTTGACTATCGCGCACAGCGTCAAAGAGATCAGAAGTATTCAAACGAATTGCACAAAACAATAGCCCAAACTGCTAATTCAGCGCGTTGCGAGGGTACTGTATTCTGTGAGAAATCGCTGGAACTACTTGCCCAGCACTGCCAGTCCCTCTACTCTCTGACTGAGCGAGTCTATCGCGGTCACAGTCGGAGGAGTATTGAAGGCAAGAAGAGTTGAGTGCAGACAACGCCCGCAAAGGCTTAAAAAAAGGCTTGAAACTCACCATTTTGCTTCTAATTTTTTTTTAAATTCCCCGTACCCCCTGGTAAGGTCATCCTATATTAATGTGTCCCGGTTTCACTCACCAAAAATATGGCAAGCCTAGCTCTGCCACACATGAGTAGTTCCCTTGATTGCTCTCAGTTTATTGGGCATTGGGTCAGCTAGGCACTAACTCTCCCAGATTGTACTTGTCGGTGTAACTGAGAGTGAATACCTCTAGCGAGTACCTCCATTGGTCGAGGTGGTAGTGATACCGCCTCTCTTGCAGCTTGATCCGCTAACTCATTTCCCGCAATTCCGATGTGGCCACGGTGAAAACGGCTCTGAGAGTGAATATCTCTAGTGGGTACCTCCATTGGTTGAGGTGGTAGTGATACTGTCTCTTTTGCAGCTTGATCCGCTATTCCCATGTGGTTTCGAAGCCACAGAAAGGCGATTCGAGTGTCAGCGCGGCACAACCCGGCTAGTAGGTCGTGGATTCGCTGCACTAGGGGGTGTTGTGGGAAACATGTAGCAATTGACTGTAACAAACTCAAAGAGTCAGTGCACACGACAAAGTGGATTCGTGCAACCTGTAGTGCAAACTTCAGAGCTTCATAGATGGCAACGAGCTCCATGTTCAGTGTTACGTGCGGTACTCTATCGATCCATGGTATTCGGAGCGCCACATTTTGAAGGTTTGAAGTATTTTGCTGGTGTTCTCTGTGAGGATCCAGGCTTCAGCACCATACAGCAGGATGGAGAATATGTAACACCGCAGTAAACGGATGTAAAGAGCAATATTTAAAGTCTCTGTTGCACAGTTGTTTATTCATTTTCTTGAGTGCAGCTCTTGCCTGATCAATATGTGATTTAATTTTTATAGCATTATTCCAATTAAGATCTAGTATACATTCAAGGTTTGACACTGCACGACTCAAAAGTGCTATGGACTTTATCTGCCCTTCCCTGCCCGGAAATTAAACCCATAATCATGAGATATGGAAGTGAACACTGAACCTCTGATCCACTTAGGAAGCTGTTTCCTAGCTAGATCCTACGTAAACATAACTTTTCAGTCAATCAACAAGTTGAGCATACGGTGTAATAAACTTGTCTGGCCACACTAGCCCAGTGCAATTCGCCGCTATCGACACAACTTGGGTGATTTTCAAGGCAACAATACCTTTTCCGTATCTCAAACCAGATTTGGATTCTTTGGCACTGTTTGGAATTGAACCTGGACCTCCATAATGGCAGCCAACAACACCACAAGGAGTGAGTACCTACCTATTGTGGTTCAAGTTATTCCAAGGTAAGGAAGGCATGAAGGAAGAAGGAAGATTGCAGTTTTACGTGACCGTGAATCTTGTGATTATGAGCCACGGGACCTCCTTTTTACGTGGAATCCGAACCACAGGACATGGCATTTCACTTCGAAAATCTCACATGCATTGACCGGGAATCGAACCCGGACCGCCTTGGTGAGAGGCATACAGCTAGACCGAGGAAGGCATGATCACAGTAGTCAGGCCTCTAAGGCTTGCTGGTAGTTCTTAGGTGAGAAGTAGCTGTTGTTGTTGTTGTTGTTAACAATTTATTTTAGGGGATTGGGACATCTTGGTAATCAACTGCGTGTAATTGGGTGTGTGTTGAACTTGTCTGATAACCTGTATTTATGTGATGACTGTAGTAGTGTGTATTAGGGACAGGGATGAGGTAGGTGCCCCAGGACTACCCCGGCATTTGCCTGGAGGCAGCGTGGAAAATCCCAGTGAAAAGCCACACTTCAGGATAGACGCTGCCTGCAAGGGATTCGAACCTCCGATCTCTGGACTTGCTGCAGCTGCCCATCGCGGCCATGGTACTGCGCTGTGAGGTGGGTAAAAGTAGCATCCAATGGTTCAAGTTTCATTTAAGAGGTGGTCCCATAGCTTATAATCGTGAGGGCTTGAATAATGCAAAATTGCATGCTTTAATTTTATTACTGGAGATATACCCCATTTTCTTCCTTAAGAAATGTCAAGTTTTGAAGCCATTCCTTCAGTGTTGCCTACACAAAGTGTTATTTGTAAGTCTTCAGTCAGTCAACATAATTTGCCCAATGATTGGATGGGTACAATGTATATCAGGAGCTGGGAGGAAAAAAAGTAATATTGTATGTAATCTTATTGCATATTCGTCCTTTCTACTTCCAGCTCCTGACACAATATCTTTCTACTTCCAGCTCCTGATATAATGTCTAAGAACACCCCTGAAAAAAATTACATGATTAGTTCATGATCACTATTATAATGGGGCAATTTTTAGGATTACACGTTTCGATCTTCAAGCGGTCATCATCAGATCATGATCACTGTTTACATTTATACACTAACATATTGCTTGCCACGGTGGGTGAGCGGTTATCGTGTCGGACTACCAACTCCAAGCTTGCAGGTTCGCTCCTGACCGTAATAAGTGAATTTTGAAAGGCGACAAAAATCTCGGCACGAATGTCATACGTTGTTTGCATGTTAAACAACCCATTTGAATTCAGTAGGCCGTGTTCATAATGGCATTAATTAATCTCGGGATTTTCCGCCAACACAAAGTTCCTCCTTTCTCTACTAGAAAGCGCTAAAGTGTCAAGGAGCTTAGATATCTAACCTCCTTGGATTTCATAGCGTTCGAAGGAACAACAAAATTCGACATGCAAGCTGCCCTCTGGGCGTCAAATAACAAAACTTCCACCCGGCGTTTTGGCGTTTATAATACGATTCACAATTTGAATCATGGTATATGAGGTTGGTTTGTTTTGTTTTAAGGATTTGTGAATTACGTGTCATTAATGGTATTAAGCACGTGAATCTAATTTAGAACACCACAATATAATAAAATATAAAATAAAATATATACGTAGTATAACCTATTAGAGAATGCACTAGAATTCTACACTGGTGTCCAAAATTAAAGCAACAAATTGCTATTTCTCCGTCCTGTGGCTAACTCACGATATAATCAGGCAAACTGTCAACAAATGTCCGTACAATCGTGTTCTGCACTGAAGATGGTATTCCTGTCAACGTACAACCATATCAACATTGACGCCAGCGCACCTGTCAAATGTGGTGGTGTTACTGGGTAGTTCCACATCAACACTCGCTGTGTGCACATGCACAGAAGGAGCAGTATGGCACAGAGAATATGCCTAGAAGACCCTCTGCGGTGGAGGGTGGTGAATTCCTTGAAATACACGTTCAGTCAAGAGTTAACTCTTGCTGCTCTTTGATTAGTTTATTTATTTAATTTCTTTCTTCGCAGACACCAACAGTGATCCCTTTGTATTTCTTCTTTCCTTTGAGCAGGAATTTATTGTGTCTTTGAGTCTGTTCCAGATGTGTATCTTCTATGGATAACCTAGCGGCATCTTGCAGCGAACCACCGAAGTTCCTCAATCTCTCTGAGCTCAAGAGGTATTCCTCACCAATCCACCAGGCGTCGTCTTCGTCGCCAGCTAACATCTCATTGAAGACACTGCTCCAAGAAGAAAATTTGTTGTATAAAGGGTTTTTTATTTTTGTAATGTTTACCCTTCTGACACATATTCCCTTGTCTTTTACCCCCTCTCCTCTTCTCACCGATCAGCTGCTTTCACTTCTAGTCCAGTCGTCAAGTGTACAGTTCGGAGCCCTCCCAAGGGCCAGTCTCATGTCTTCATGAGACATATTTAAATAGACGCCATGTCTATGTTTTAAAGCTAACGGTCACAAGGAACCATCGCCTGCTCAACATGAAAAAGCTAAGTACAAAACTTCAATGATTTTAGACATATTTTAATGGTTTTAAAATGCTAAACGCTTTTAATAGAAACTTATAGACAGTGAGGAGAATTGCGAACTATTGTGCAATAACCGTCTTCGAGGGATTTTCGTTGTCAGGCTTTAGCTATCTAAGCGGGCTTTATAACATGATATTTAGTACTTCTTGTACGAAATAAAAGGGAATACTTTTCCACACCGAGGGATTCATGTCAAATTAACCTCTGTCTATAAACTTAGCTTTTTCCACCGTGGGAACTCAATCGCCCTATTTAACTGTCATCACAGCTCTGGAACTTTCCATGTGAACCGATCTTTCTACTAGTCAAGAAATCTAGTATTATCCACACCAAATAAGGGAATACTTTTCCACACCGAGGGATTCATGTCCAATTAACCGCTTTTCAAAACTTAATTTGTTTTCGCCGAGGGACTATTACCGCATCAATTAACTGTGACTACAATTTTTGAACTATTCCTTGCATCCTAAAACTTGTACAACGCAAGTAACATGTCAAAATTCAACTAAGTGTTTTACATAAACTGCAATAACTTACTCTTGTTCTACGGGCTTACATACACTAAAATAGTGAACATTTTCAACTTATCAGTGCTTCGAATTTGTGTGTGCTAATTTCAACCGCGCCACGTTCGTTAGAGCAATAAAACTGGCCAGAACTTTGAATTACTTGCTCCTTTTTTCCCAAATACCTTTTACTAACAAAATTAATTTACAATTTAAATTTAAGTCAAATTTTAAGGGGCCTCGCTTACAATTAAGCGCCCTCCCAACTTTGTCCCATTTTTCATATAATCATTCTGCGTCAACATATGTGGCTAGCCCACATTTTAATATGTATTGTTCTTCCCTTCTAAAACTAGGAATTCTACTTTTTCTAATTATAAAAGAGTTAGCTAATTGTGTAATCCAGGCTTCACAAAAGGTGACCTGCCCTATTAGAGTTTAAAATCTCTTAAATCTATATATATAAATCCATGTTACGTGATAGTATGTGTGTGGGTGTGTTTGTCTCCTATGCGTTCATACACCACCCATCCGATTGCGCTGAAACTTGGGCGAGATGTTGATTACTCTCCAAGGAAAGTTTCTGGCTTAGTAAATCAATTTTACAATAGGCAGCGCACGAGTAGATTCAACAAATGAGCTAAGACGCACGAAGCGTTTCAACAAAGTCACGTATGCGTTCAGCGTTCATATACCATTAGTCCGATTGCGATGAAACTTGGGTGAGATGTTGTGTACACTCCAGGAAAGGTGTTTGGCTTAGTAAATCTACTTTACAATAGGCAGCGCACGATTAGATTCAACAAATGAGCTACGACGCACGAAGCGTTTCAACAAAGTTCCGTATGCGTTCATATACCATTCGTCCGATAGCGATGAAACTTGGGTGAGATGTTGTGTACACTCGAGGAAAGGGTCTGGCTTAGTAAATCTACTTTACAATAGGCAGCGCACAATTAGATTCAACAAATGAGCTACGACGCGCGAAGCGTTCCAACAAAGTTCCGTATGCGTTCATATACCATTCGTCCGATAGCGATGAAACTTTGGTGAGATGTTGTGTACACCCCAGGGAAGGTTTCTGGCTTAGTAAATCCATTTAACAATTGATAGCGCACGAGTAGATTCAATAAATGAGCGACGACGCGAAGCGTTTCAACAAAGTCCCGTATGCGTTCAAATACCATTCGGCCGATAGCGATGAAACATGGGTGAGATATTCAGTACATTCTAAGGAAGGATTCTGGCTTAGTATATCCACTTTACAATAGCTAGCACACGAGTAGATGCAACAAATGAGCGACGACACGCGAAGCGTTCCAACAAAGTCCCGTATGTGTTCATATACCATTCGTACGATAGCAATGAAACTTGGGTGAGATATTGTGTACACTTACGTGAAGGTTTCTAACTTAGTAAATACATTTCACAGTAGATAGCGCACGAGTAGCTTCAACTAATGAGTGACGACACGCAAAGCGTTTCAAGAAAGTCCCGTTTGCATTCATATACCAATCGTCCGATAGCTATGAAACTTGGGTTAGATGTTGTGTACACTTTTGGGAAGGTTTCTGGCTGAGTAAATCCACTTTACAATAGGCAGCGCAAGAGTAGATTCAACAAATGAGCTACGACGCGCGAAGCGTTTCAACAAAGCCACGTATGCGTCCATATACCATTCGTCCGATAGCGATGAAACTAGGGTGAGATGTTGTGTACACTCCAGAGAGGATGTCTGGCTTAGTAAATCTACTTTACAATAGGCAGCGCACGAGTAGATTACACAAGTGAGTGACGGCACGCGAATCGTTTCAACCAAGTCTCGTATAAGGTCATATACCATTCGTCCGATAGCAATGAAACTTGGGTGAGATATTGAGTACACTCTAAGGAAGGATTCTGGCTTAGTATATCCACTTTACAATAGGTAGCGCACGAGTAGATTCAACAAATGAGCGACGACGCGCACACCGTTTCAACAAAGTCCCTTATGTGTTCATGTACCATACGTCCGATAGAAATGAAACTTGGGTGAGTAAATACATTTCGCAGTAGATAGCGCACGAGTAGATTCAACAAATGAGTGACGACACGCAAAACGTTTCAAGAAAGTCCCGTATGCTGGTATGCATTCATTAACCATTCGTCCGATAGCTATGAAACTTGGGTTAGATGTTGTGTACACTTTTGGGAAGGTTTCTGGCTGAGTAAATCCACTTTACAATAGGCAGCGCATGTGTAAATTCAACAAATGAGCTACGACGCGCGAAGCGTTTCAACAAAGTCACGTATGCGTTCATATACCATTCGTCCGATAGCGATGAAACTTGGGTGAGATATTAAGTACACTCTAAGGAAGGATTATGGCTTAGCAAATATACTTTACAATAGGTAGCGCACGAGTAGATTCAACAAATGAGCGACGACGCGCGAAGCGTTTCAACAAAGTATCGTACGCGTTCATATAGGCCTACCATTCGTCCGATAGCGATGAAACTTGGTTGAGATGTGGTGTACAGTCCAGGGAAGGTTTTTTACTTAGAAAATCCATTGCATAATAGGCAGCGCACGAGTAGATTCAACTAATGAGCGTAGGCACGCGAATCGCCAAGTCCCGTATGCGTTCATATAGGCCTACTATTCATACAATTGCGATGAAACTTGTGTGAGTTGTTGTGCACACTGCAGGGAAGGTTTCTGACTTAGTAAATCCGTTATACAATAGGTAGCGCGCGAGTTGATGCAACAAATGAGTGACGACGCGTGAAGTGTGTCAGCAAAGTTCCATCTGCGTTCATATACCATTCATCCGATTGCGATGAAACTTTGGTGAGTTGTTGCGCACGCTCCCACAAATCGTTTAAACAAAATCCCGTATGCGTTCATATGCCATTCATCCGATTGCGATGAAACTTTGGTGAGTTGTTGCGCACGCTCCCACAAATGTTTCAAAATTAGTAAATCCATTTTACGAGAGGCAGCTAACGGAAATTGAAGATAAAATTGTGTATCCAAAAGCACTTCAAGAAACCAAATTACAATGCCAACACTTTCTTTGATTGGCATTGCAACGCATGCCGGGTACAGCTTGTTCTGTATAAATAGAAGAAGTTGTAGAAACTTCTCTTTAATCTTTCTTTTCTTATCCTGCTAGCACAGGAATGTTTAACTTTCTAAGTATTAAACCTTTTTACTTATTTTTTTTTTGCTCCAGGCTTCGTTAATTCGACCTGACCATTTTTGAACATATCACATTGTTAACTTCGGCTTAAATTAGCGGTAATTTCCGCTTGCAATTTTTTTTTTGCCTGTTACGATCAGGAATTTAATCTATTTTTTCATAGCTTTTTCGCTTGCTAAAAGAGCATTCTACTCCGTTGGTGTTCTACCTAACACATTTAATAAAATGTTGCATTGAATTGCAATCTTATAATTAATCCAAAAGGTTCAAAACCGTTTCTTTATAAGCTTGTTAAACAACCATTGTAAGTAGTTTGTACTAATAGGGGTCTCAGACTTCCAACTTGTAAACCTCTTATTTTAGCTTCAAATAGCTAAGTTCTTACTTGAATCTCAAAAATAAGATTTCAACTTATACATTGTTAATGTTCAAAAGTTTATTAACTGCTAAATAAATGATATATTACTTTTCGTTTTATCTCTCTCGCTAGAATCACGGTTAGGCAGGACCCTCTCTTATCTGATTCTTCTCCAAAAATTATCGCTTATTTCAAAATAAAAGAGGCTATCTCTAAAACAAGAAAACCTTTACCACTTGTTGCATTTGAAACAAAATGTCAAATAACAACATTTTCAACGTTTCTCTTAGCTTTTACAGCTAATTCTAGCAAATCATTAAGGCAAGTATAGCTTGCTCCGCCAGCTTCCTACTTGTAGAGATTTTCTCTCTGACTTATGTTTTGCTTTCAAAATTTCAGTTTTGTTTAAATTAGGTCTGAGGGTTTTCTCAGTTCTAAGCTTTTGGTCGGCACCCTGCTGGGTAAAAGCTTCGCCTACTTTAAGAGCAGCAATTGGTATTCTTCTAGGATTTTCACAAAAAAAAAAACCAGTAAAAATATTGCTAAACGCATTAGACTTGCTTTATTTCTTCCGCTTTTGGGGCATTCGGCCACTCCGTCGGAGATCCAACAGTGCCCAACAATAAAAAATATCACGGCAAATTCAAACTATTCCAGCCTTTCAGAATGCTCAGTAAAATCATACCCTTTTGAAGGGAAAGTTAGTAAATCTTTTTCCTTTGGCATACCTTGTCTTGCCAGAGTGCCACCCATCCCCAAAGTACCGGAATAACGGCTCGGGAGGGAAAGAGCACTTACCGAGCGCTGGCAGGCAACCTCAATTCATACTGCGCTCTCCGCTTGCCTTGTACAAGCCCCCGCTAAAGTTAGGTACTTCATAGGTTTAGCACGGTGAAATTCCTCTTCATATCAACATTTATTTACAACATAATGTTGGATTCTATTCCTATCTACCAATACTTGTCTCTGCTCCTAAACCCACCTCCTTTTCTCTCTTATCATCTTCCCTTAGGTAGTGTTAACACTCTGTAAAAACCTACAAGAGGGCCATAGGAAGAATGGAAGCAGGACAATCGCAAAGTGATGTGGCCCAATGGCTTAACGTGAATCGTTCTGTTGTTTCTAGGATTTGGCGAAAGGGGGGGTTCCGACCATGTGTGACATCAGAACCAGAGGACCGTTATTTGGCTGCAAAGGCACGACGGTACCACCGTAGTACTGCACAGCACTGGCATCTGACCTCGCAGCATCCACTGGAACAGTTGTTTCGAAGCAAACAAAGTACAGAAGGCTTCGGCAGAGTGGCCATTATTGTCGGAGGCCTACTGTATGTGTACCCCTGACGTGTCTGCACAGAAGGGAACGTCTAGAGTCGAGTCGTGAACATGCCAACTGGACGGTCGAATCGTGGGCCAATGTTCTTTGCACAGATGAGACCCGATTTGGTCTGGAGAGTGATTGTCGACGAATTCACATCTGGAAATAACCTTGAACACGATTTAGTGACCCAAACATTGTGGAAAGAGACCGATATCGAGGAGGATTCGTAATGGAGTGAGAGGGATTATGTTGACTACTCGAACACCTCTTCAGGAAATTGTACGGGTAAATCAGCAAGGTTTAACTGCTGTCAGGTATCGTGACGAGATCTTGGGACCTCATGTCCAGTTGTTGTGAAGTGCTGAGGGCCCAGACTTCGTACTGATGGATGATAATGCCCGACCTCATAGAGCACAGGTGATTGATGTTTTCTTGGAAACGGAAGATATATTGCACGCATGGTGTGGCCTGCTCACTCTCCCGATTTGAATCCCATGGAGCATGTCAGGGACGCACTAGGGAGACAAGTTGCATCTCGTCAGCATCCACCAACCACTCTCCAAGACTTGCGAGCTGCTCTATAGGAAGAATGGGTGATATTGCCTCAACATGCGATTGATGACCTCATTCGCAACATGGCGCACCGTTGTCAGGCCTGTATTGCTGCCAGAGGTGGTCACACCCCATACTGAGCATATTAACCAGTTGTGTGCAAATCCATGAAGTTGGAAAAAACTAAGAACATTTTTGTCTACTGTTATGCAAGTTGCAGTGGTTTACTTTCTGCATTCTTTACATTGTTGCTACTTTACTATCAACTGTTTATACTGTATTGTGGCAAAATAAACGCAACCTTGCAAAATTTCCGTTTGTTGCTTTAATTTTGTACACCAGTGTATTTGTATATGGTTACTCATCTCAGTAGAGCTGTCGCCGTAGAGCAGTTTCCTTGTTGCCAGTCTCCTCTGTTCTCTATTATAAACACCAGAAAAATGAAAATCCACAGCCTGCATCCAGTCGACCGACCGGGTCGCGAGATTGCAATTTCTAGTTCACTTTTAGCATTGGAGAAGGACACGGGTTCCTAATTAGCTATTCTGACGAAACAAGACAGCAGCAAGGGCTGTGATTATCAGCGAAGTTATAGGGTGGAGCCTATCGGCGATGTCGTTCCAGGTTTGAAAAATATGTAGAACTCTCGCTGTTCTAACTTCGTATTTTCTAGGTACCCGTATAAATTGTAATGCGCCAAGCAATAGTTGGATGAACTGTGCCGGCTGCCGAAGTCTTACGCAATGATTAAATGAATGACAGATGAAACGAAATGATAGTGGCGAGTTTTGCTGGAATGAAATTGTGACAGGGAAAACCTGGCTGCATCCGCTTTGTCCAGCACAAATCTCACATGGAGTGACCGGGATTTGAACCACGGACCCAGCGGTGAGAGACCGACGTGCTGCCGCCTAAGCCACGGAGGTTACCTATTATAAACACCAGATAATAATATAATGGTGTATACATGTAAACCTCAAAAGAGTGATCGGGATCTGACGAAGACCTCTTGAAGGTCGACACGCGTAAACCTAAACATTCTCCCATTATAATAGCGATCATAAACTAATCATGTCAACATTTTTTCCAGGAGTGTTCTTTACATATTATATACATTGTACTCACCCAATAATAGGGCAAATTCGCGTTGACCGACTGGAGAGTTACAAATAACACTTCCTAAACAACTAATAAGAATTCATTACTTACCTTGCTTCACATGATGTGCCACCTCTTTCTTGGGTTTCTTGAAGGCGGGCTGAAGAAGAGTAGGCTCGGGACTGGCTCTCGTAAACGTGCTGCTGTACGTGACTGCGGTAGGAGGCTGAGTGCTACTGCTGGGCAATGGACCAGCACTGGCAGCAGCTGAGTTCTCATCTAAGACACTACTTTTCTGGTCAGTTCTATCTTCATCATTTGAAGGATTTTCCTTCTGTTTTCCTTTAGCCACCTTCTTTGGAACACTCTTGGTGAGATTAATTGCAGATTTAGATGCCCTGATTTCTTCTTTCCATGTGGTTGGTGTAATGGTAACTAAAGATTGGTAATAAATAAAGCATAAATTTCCTTTGCCTAGAATAACTTGCATACACATTTCTTTCCAACAGGATCAAATACAGGTACACAAGAACTTCGTTATCCGGCTCTCAACAAACCGGATTTCCGGTATATCCGGATCGAAAATAATAATACATTGTTTTTACTGTACAGTATTTCTTTTACGGGGTCGACTCGTTTTGAATGTCTTTTCCGCCAAGGATAGTTAAGGACAGGAATTGGAAGTAATTCGGCCACGGTCTATCAACGTCTATCACGGTCTATCGCCTGGAATTGAGAACTGATGTTAGTAAAACGTCTTCGTGGTCGTAAACAGAAAATGTAATGTAAAACAGAAAATCTCACACATTATTTTAGTGCATAAAACAGAGTCGTAAATGTAAGAAAAGTGTTCTTATATTCGTTGTACAATTGAAAAAAAAAATGCATTACAACTTATGTTAATAGATTCTTCTTCTTCTTCTTCTTCTTCTTCTTCTTCTTCTTCTTCTTCTTCTTCTTTTGCGGCCTCATTGGACCACTTCAGTCAATCATTTCTTGGTCCTCTTCTTCAGTAAGTTTCATTTCCGAGTTGCCCAGTAACCTTTCATTCGCCCTGATCTTCTCAAGCGTTCCTCATCTGTAAATACCCTTTTTCTTCTTCTGTGCGAATGGGTCTCCTAGGACCACGCGGAATCAACACTTCTTGGCCTTGATGTTTGCCCAATAACTTTTCATACGCAACGATTGAGCTAGTCTTCGTTGCTGCGACCAGACGTGTCTGTTAGCTCTTTTCTCTTCTGCCTCAAAACCCCGTGTATGAGTAATTTTCCTAATTTCCTCTCTATCCTTGAGATTGGGAAAACCTAATTCAGCCAAGTCCTTTTACGCCTGTTTGTACCAATTGGACCTTGTTGCCTTTTTCTGCAGAAACGTATAGATTGTATTTGTTAACCTAGTTGAGTCCATTCTGTCCAAATGTCCCATGAATTGGATCCTTCTCATACGGATTGTGTCTGTGATTTTAGTTTTTTTTTAAATAGATTGCAGCATTAGGTTTCGGAAGGTGAATTCCATCTTTAATTCTTGGTCCCAAAATTTTTCGCATGATCTTGCGTTCCTTAATCTCCAATTGATTTCTCAATGTTTTATGTTGTAGATTAAGTGTCTCGGCTGCATGAAGGGCTGCAGGCAAGACTACTGTTTTATAATGTTGAATTTTACAATTCCAAGAGAGGCATTTTTTGTTATAAACTTGTTTTGTCAAATGGAAAGCAGTTTCCATTTTCTGTAGTCTTGCTTCTATAGCTTTTCTTTCGTTGCCAGTTTCATTGATCCATTCACCTAAATACTTGAAGTCTTTCACTCGGGAGACCTGACAATTACCGATGCGGAGTGTATTCGGAGCAGTTTTAATATCAGTCATAAATTTTGTTTTGTCAAAGGAAATCCGTAAGCCGATTTTTGCTGCTTGTTCTTGGAGTAATTCAAGTTGTTTCTGGGCATCAGAAATGCTTGGAGCAATTAACGCCATGTCATTCGCAAAAAATACCCTTTTTATTGTATTACGTTTGTCTATTTTTTCCTGAAATCTTCTTTTTATATCTTTCAGTTTGTTTTCAATCTTTTGTTTTGTTTTGCAAGTCATCCAAGGTTATTTCTCATTCTTCCATATCTCCTCTAATTTCCTTAATCCATCCTACTTGTTTCATATTCCAAAGTTTCACTACAATTTTTCTAGATAACCTGGTTTCTGGTGTCCTCATGATGTGACCAAAAAACAAATCCGTTTCTTCCGAATAGTATCAGTGATGGGCTCCAGTTCTCTGTATACCACTTCATTTGGTACTATCCGCCACTGTCCATCTTTCTGATATTTTTATTTATTTATTTATTTATGCATGTTCTAGCTATTCTACTTTTTAATTTTAAAATTTTGTCGATTCTGTTTTTCTGAGTAACTTAAAAAAAAAGAGTTTCGCTTCCATATGTCACCTCTGGTTGAACCACCGTCTTCTAATGTTTTAATTTTGTTGCGATTGATAGACATTTTCTTTTATATGTAGACCATGTTAACTTTTGGGCCTTTATCATTTTATTAGTTCTTTCTTGCCATGCAGGTTTCTCATTCAAGATGTAAGTTATAATTTCTCCTAAGTATTTAAATTGCTTTCTTGTTAATAGATTATTATAACATGTATTTGTTTTTTAGTTTTTTCTGGATTATCCAGATTTTAGATAATCCAGATCAGTTCCGGTCCCACTTAATCCGGATAAACGAGGTTCTTGTGTACATTGATATAAAATAGTCCATTTTATACCAAGTATAAAGGGTAGGCTACTTGTATAATTTCTAAGAGTTTGTCATGAAACACCAGCAGTGTAATTTAATTCATTCACTCATGTACTGGATGGGTAAGACTGCTCTACCATGACCCAATCCAGGCTGGAAATAGTTTAATGTTGAAAACAATTTTAGCAGAGAAACATAAAATTAAGCAATTTCATCGCAAAAAGTTGAAGGGCTAAAGGGCTCGGAAACGATTCAAATTGTGAGTCTTGGAAAGCTCTATCAAACTTTAAAAAGGTCGAAAATCCCTTCTGGCCTAAACGCAGTTCCGGAAAAACAGCCTAAATCGCTTGTTTCCTTACACGTTTTTTTTTTTTTCAAAATATCAAATTCTTTGAGTAAATGTACTCTGGGAAATTAAGATTGCTGGCCCTAACCCACTCTCACTTATAAAGTGAAAGACGAGATCAGCAGCCTCCACATCGTCGGCTAATATAAGATCGAGTGACATCTGCAAACCAAGGTTTCTTCGCAAATCAGCAAGATCCACACACTCGTTTAAAATTAAGGCCACGGTGAATACGGCTCCACAGGTACAAAGTGGGGGGATTTTCCCTTCTCATAAGATACTAGTGGATGGATCTTGCATGACCTATCTTTAGTCTACACAAAATGACGGGACTAATGCCAGTACTTGTCGGCGTAGCTGAGAGCGAATATCTCTGGCGGGTACCTCCATTGGCCAAGGTTGTAGTGATATATTGTTATACCACTTCTTTTGCAGCTCGATCCGCTAACTCACTGACGTGCAATACTGCTGCAGATGCAGTTATTGGTGTATTTTCCAGAGTTCGAATCTGACAGTTCGGCGCCACTGGGCAAACACAGTTGACAACTAGATCGCACGCAAGGCTTGTTGCCATGGAAACCATACAAGGCTGCCAATTTGAATGATGCTATTTGAGCACGCACTTGTCGCCGACCAACCGCTTGTTTGGTTGACTAGTGCACACTCACCTTGCTGCGTTTCATAATCTGTTGTTTTTATTAGACTAGTTAGAATTGTTTTGATTTAATTAGTTGATTACTTTTTCGTGTAGGATTTATACTTATTTATACTTTATAATTATACTGTATTTATACTCATTCATTCATTCATTCATTCATTCATTCGTGTCAGAAACACTTACAGTGTGAAATTAAATATACACTAAATAGACTACATAATATTATATACACAATGTTACATTTCAATTTGTTCAAACTATAGCCGCCCAGAAGTTGGCGACCTCTATGGCATTAGGTGTAGCATGTAACAGGTCCTCTAGCGTACATGTTGTTGGGCACTGACTGCACTGAAGCAGATGGTCTGACGTCTGCATTGTTCCACATTCACAAGACGGTGACTCCACATGGAAACCCCATCTCATTAAGTGGTTTTTGCATCTTGTGACACCCGACCGAAGTCTATTGAGTGATCTCCATGTACACCATTTCTCTGTGAAACCGGCTGGTAGTTTTTCAGAGGGTGGAAACCATTGCCTAGGACTGTAGAACCTTGCACGCCACAAATTGGTTCGGGATTGTTGTGAAGTCCCGACAAGAGCTTCTGTTGTTCTGAGGAAGCTTTTCCTAGATTTTAGTCTAGCTTTTGCAGGTCGATGTCCAAACAGAGGATGGGCTTCAGAAGTTTCTACCCTTTTTTTTTCTCTCTCATTTTTCGCCGCTACCTCTCGGCGGATGTCAGGGAGTGCGATATCAGCAAGGTGTACAGCTTGTCCAGCGAAGTGGGCTTAAGGCACCCAGAAATAATACAAGTATCGTTAAGTGCAACATCTACCACTTTGGCATGATAGGAATTGTACCATAATGGGCTTGCGTATTCTCCGGCGCAATAACATAACGCAAGAGAAGAGGTTCTCACAGTACTAGGATGTGCTCCCCATGTTGTGCCCGTTAACTTCCTTATGATGTTATTTCTGGCTGCCACTTTTTGCTTGGTATATTTATACTTATAATTTATTATTGCCCGTTATTTATATATGTAGCAGTGTTAGTGCCAGTTTAAGCTTAGGTTCGTGTTCATAGGCTAGAGTGAATTAGCTTAAGGTTAGCTTTCTTTTTGCTTGCGAGTGGTAGCGTTTTTAAGGATGACTTATCGTAGAGGTAGGCCGAGGATACATCCGGTTCGGGAATTGTCAAGACCTGGTCGAGGTGTACTTATTCGAAGCCATGGAAGGAAAATGATTATCGCCGCGCGAGATTTTTTGAAAGGGAGGGTGAAAATATCCGAACATCAGGCGAACCATTAATTCCATTCAGACACGCGCAGGAGCGTAGGTTGGAATTAGTAAGACTACTGTGATTAGCTTTTGTCTTCTAAAGGGTGAATTAATAGCTTACACAATAAGCGTATATTTTGTAATACATTTGTGTGTTTCTTGTGCCTGGAAACTTATTCTACAGGAAATACAAATAACTAAATATCACGGAATTAATCACGTGTTGTCGTTTCGCTTCGAACATTTTTGCTTAACGGTAGTATTCGTAATATTGCTATTGCTATTCATTACAATATGTTAGGCCTCTCCTCAATTTGACGGGCTATTATTTTATTTTACAGTGTGCACCGAACCGTTTTAAGCATCGCTTTGTTTACGATTTTTTTAAACCATCTGAGTAAAAATGTAATAAATGTAATAACGGTGATAATTATGTTATGAGCACGAGGAAAAGTGCGGGAGGGTGGAAGTACGCACGTGGTGGCCAGTAGCATACGCTGCCTTCAGTTCAATGGTTCTCTGCCGAACTGTCAGATTCCAACTCTGGGCCGATGTGAACATTTCCGTATCAACGAGCCAAGTGAACGTTCCTCGCCTCTAGATAGATCACTCTGCAGAACATGAACTCGCCCACATACGGAACTAGTTGCGTACCGGTACCGGTACGCAAGGGCCAACATGTAATAATTGCAGTCTATTTCCTGATTTACCAGATGAAGATGTGACGAATTTTCTGCAGTACATCCAACCAATTCATGAAAGGAACACAAGTTTTAAACTTCAAAATGGTTCAAGTATATTTCACGTAACGATATGTATTCCTATCCCCTAATAGTTCCGTTTCTACTGAACCCGAGGGGGTCATGCTGACTGGTATCGAAAGTAGGATCTCAGAGACTGTGATCTCAGAAGGAAGGTTCCACCAGGGAACGAACCCGAGATCTGTTGAGGGAGTTTCGTTGTAAAAACCCCTAGAGGAAAGTATATGTTTAATCACTGGTGTGATATCAGTTGAGACTGGCATTATTTAGTGAAATAATGCAGGGGAAATGAGTGGATTATAGCATTAATGCACTACATGGAGTAGGCTATGCTGGACTTGGAACACAGAAGTGCAGAGTTTGACAGTTTACTAATAGCCCCAGAATTGTGGGAGGAGACCCATGGAGCCCTGTCAATCTCGTTGACCTACTTAAGTCGTCTGCAAGAGGTCGGGGGGTTGAATAATGACCCAGTTCTTCCCCGTTTGAGAATAAAACCAAGAAGGGAGGGGAGAGATCCCAAGAAAAATCATTGATTACTCGTGATTGGAGCAACGCAATGACATGAGAGTTGCACACAGGTGAATCTTTAGCCAGGAGGCTAATTTTAGAGCCATTAAACTGCGAAATCAAGGCATATTTAATGGAGTGCGTAAGAACACAGGACTATGGATGTTCGCGGCAGGGTTTGACTATGTCACCGGGGATTTCCACTGGAAACCGCGTCCCCACGCCATGGAAAAAGCAGTTAATATTAATTAATTGGCCGATCGATCCTTCAGCACGCAGATAGTTCTGGGATCAGTGAAGAAAAAGGAACCCGATGAGCATTGTTTCGAGACCAGAATCATCATGGGAGAGGAGATGATTTAGCGCGGGAATTCTAGGTCTACTTTTTCGTGTGAAACGGATATAAGGGTGTGGACCCAGTTGGAACTTGCAGTTGGAACAGACTCGAGCGCGGAACGTATGTCGCTCTGGCTCAGGGAAGGACGCTCACACAAAGACGTGAACACTTTAGTGTTAATCATTATATTCGCCGTGCAGTGTAATGCACCAAGTGATAATATAATCATGCATGGTCAGGAAGTAATAAGAAGTACGGTAATCAACGAACTTTATTGTGTGAAATGCGTATTACCGAAGTCAAGGAAGGAGGCCCGGACTCCAACTTGGGAAGCCGTGCAGTAAAACTTTTAGAAGGCTTTTATTAAGGACAGTCGTGCTGCATGTGTATAGGCGGCAGTACGAGCAATGGTTAATGTTCACATAAGAAGTACCGTGTGATATAACTTGCAGAACATTGAAAGTAATAATTTGTGTAAAGACTATGTACAATGTTAAGCGCAGTGTATAATATAGTGATTGGTTATACATGTCTTATTACGCCGGACTGCGCTGGGAGAAACTATATGATGCATTTGGTGAAATGTCTTAAGAATACCAAATAGTAACGCTCAGGACAAAATTAGGCATCTTTATGCAAAGCAGGAAGTTTATCGTAGGATAATTGATAGACTGTTGGTGAATCCGTAGGCAGATGATCCAGACTTTCAATCAGGAGTTGGTAGGAGCATGGAGTATGCCGTCAATACCTGTCATTCTGATATATTGCCAGGGAATTTCAACCAATGAAAAGTGTAAAAAGTGACGTGTGTTATGTAGAAATGATATGTGAAATATCTTTTAAATTAATGGTATAATAAGTGTTATAAAGTGTCATGTGTTTTGGAAGCAATAGCTTCATCATAGAAATGGAAAGTGCCGTGTGCTTGGTGAAGGAAATGTATTATAAAATGTGTATATTCAGTATGCAAATGTCGCGCTAACTCTGCAAATGGCAGGCGACATTGGAGAACATGAGTGGTTGGAGCCACCAGGATAAGCCTAGATGTGAGTACCCCACAAATTATGATTATATAGAAGTATAGCCCACTGCATGTAATTTTGATTTCAGGATTATAAAAATATGCCAGTAAGAATCAGTATTAGGAGATATACCCTCCAGGTTTAATTGTTGTTGTGTTGATTTTAGTAGAGTTGAGATGTTGTTATACATCAGTGAGTGGATTAATCGTTACCACTATTAATAAAATGGCAAATCAGTTATGTAAACTTAACGTAACGAACACGGATGTTCGATTTTTAAGATGGTTATGTTGTGTCGGATTATGGTAATTTATGTCAGTAATAATAATAATAATAATAATAAATAATAAAAGGCATGAATGAATACATCAGGTAAAATGTTGTAAGACTTATCGATCTAAGCAGTTAGATTACATTAAGGGATGAGAAAAGAGTTTAGTATCAGACTATATTGTGTTAATGGGAATATAATTATGCAAGGAAATGGAAGAGCTTTCGAGTGAATTGAATTTGCAGCTTGTGTAAAAGCTTATAGAGTAATTGATAGATTTCTCTTAATAATTAAAGGACGAAGATCGTAACATTAGGTCATGGAGCCAGGTAATCTATTCGACGTATGAAATCTCGTATAGCCGTGGGCATACTGAGATATGTACTTTGTGCCAGAGTGTATTTAGTGATTGGACCCTAACTCTGATGATGGATATGGAATGGTCCGGGTTCGAATCCTGTGATAGGTGAGAGGAGAACAATGGACACCTCTGCACCCTATCTGATCGCCCGAGAACTTATTATTGAGTGATTCGGCTCTTTTGAAGCGAATCTTATGGACGGCAGCATGTGGCTGACCGCATCATTTATTAAGATACCGGTTATCCAGATCGACCAATGTTTTTATGAATCTCGTGCCTTCATGTTGAAATGGACCTATTGGTGCCAGTTATTATTATATCCTCAGGGTAGGAATAATGTTAAGCTCATCCAGTACCTATTTGCATACCATTCAGTTTAAATCCATTGGGATATGTGCGTCATTGTGACCACGGTATTGTCTTTAAAATCGTACTACTGCTTGGGGAGATATAAGCCATGAGGCAGGAAGGCGGGGGACGGTTTACTGCGGTAACCTCACTCCACTCCATTGTATACAAGCCGCTCGGAAGGGGGCTGAGCTGTCAAGCGAACCGTGAAAGTTAAGGTTTAAGAAAAGGGCAGATTTAAGACCCTGTTAGTAACATGAAAGGAAACATTGTTATATTGAGTAATGAAGTCATGTGGTTTAAGAACACATTGGTAATTATAGATCACCCTGATGGTTTAAGATTTTAGCAATCTAACGAATGGTTGGAAGTTGCATTTTTACTGTCACTGACACGGATTTCAGAAGTTGGGCACTTGACGCCACAGGCTACGCTCGCAAGGGTAGCTTAATAATACCATCCGATACCGCGATAACGAAAGTTTTGAAGATGAAATCACAACGGCATGCAGTGGAACTATATAAATAGAGAGAAGTGTAGGGGATATTTACATAATTATGGAGTTGCACGTAGATTTGATGTGCAACACCTGAATAGGCTAATGCATGATAAGCATTTGGTGGGAAGAGAGAGACCAAACACACACGGTACACATAATTGTCAAAGTAAGACGAGGTTTAAGGAAGAAGTAATTTTGTGAAATTAAAGAAATCACATTAGATGACAGAAGAGTAAAAGTACAGTATTGTTTATGAAAGTTGTATGTGCATCAGCGCACTAGAGTGAAGTGTGAAGTCAATATAAGGGTAAAGGTTTGAGTAATGATATGAGTTTATTATGATGATATTATGTTAATATTAGTGGATTGTGGAAGTAATTTTTGTTTGATTTTGTTTTATGTTTGTTGGGGTTGTTTTTATATGTTTGAAGCCATGATTTTAGTACTGAATTAAAATCTTTAGAGTAGAGTTGTGCCTTATCATTATAGAGTTGATACATTTTAGTCTCGAACCCAAAATATGCAACTGCTCAATGGGGGAACGGTACACGCCTGAGACCTGACGCTAGCTGGAGGCGGAAGCATATTTTCCATGGAGATTACTCACATGGGTACACTACAGGGGCAAGGATGAGGTGGGATGAGTTTCTAAGTGGCATTGGTTTTCACTGCTGAATATGGTAGACTACCCTTTCTGACGCCAAACTCATCAAAGTAGTTAATGAGAGTAGAAATCAAGGAACATTATAGAAACTGGGCAAGAAGTTTAAAAGAGGCAGCTGTGATCTATTAAAAGGTACCGCCTCGGTATTTGCTTGGATTTGAAAATGGAAAACCACGGAAAACTATGCAAGGAGGGCCGACGGCGGGATCCAAACCAACTCGTCCGGAGATAGCCTGGCCCCACGACTTCACGTCTTAGCGTACGTCAGTATTTAAAATTAGCATACAAAACCTATGATTAGTTACATTTTTTTGGTGGAGATTTCCTGATTTCTGGGTGTTTTATAGCTGCTTTCTTGGCCATTTGTTTCTTCTTCTTAGCAGCAAGATGCTTCCATGGATGCCGCTCTTCTACTGGAAGGTCCTCAACTTTGCAGAATCCTCTATACGCGGGGATTGATGAAGGCGGAATGACAGATACTTTGCACAGCTTCGGGCAGACATTTTCTGCATTACTGGCGTCAGGAGAGCCAGTTATGACACTAGGATGTTTCTTGACGATAGGCTTAGTCTGCTCAGGGGGTTTAGTAGATTTCCAGCAGGCCGGCGCACTGTCTGCTTCGCATTGTACCCATTCGGCTGCAAAAAAAAAAAAGAAAAAAAGATGCTTTACCGTAATAGTCCCATCGTAAAAAGCAAAAACATTTACTATTTTAGGAAAATGTAAGAAAATTGTCGGAGTCTCCATCAAGAATATTTAATTTTGGTCTGAGGGCTGGAACAGGGTACACTCAGCCTCGTGAGGCAAAACTGAGAAGTGGATTTCTGTGCTTTCCTCATTTCTATTCCAGGAAAAATGCTGGGATGGTACTTAACTTGAGGCCACGGCCACTTCCTACCCAAATTCTACCTCGATTACAAATACTAGTACAGACATCCTATTGGTATAGGTTCATCATCATTATTGTACATATCGGGCCATTAAGGCCCATTACAGAAAACAAAGAGACATAACAAACACATCAAATATACAACATTACATAACACTATCCTAATCAATCACACAGGAGGCATTATCCCGATCACAATCTCAAGCATTTGTTACAAATGCCGTTCCTTTTTTCTATCCATTGCATCATCCAGTACTGACGTTGGTTCCACCTGCTGAAACGTTCTCATCACCCTATCCTTCCATCACGGCCTCTTCGACGTTTGCCAAACAGCTGAGCATTGAACACTCTGTTAGGGATAGATTCCACAGATCTTACGATGTGATCCATCCACTGGAGCCGTCTTCCTCTGATGATCCTACCCACATCAGCTATAGGTTATCAGATAAATTATACATACACCCATGTACACGGGGCTGCATTACTACGATGCCGCAAAGCCCATAAAGAATCAACTTAGTTGTAAGGATTTATTTACTATTCATTTATGTATATTCCTTTTAAGCATCATTATTATTATTTTGTTGGGCCTGACTAAGAATTGGGCATTGGCCAAGTAGGCCCAGGACTTGGGGTGCAGACTCTTAATGGGGAAACAAATTGTTGCAGTTCAATATAAATACATAAATGTTCTAAAGGTTCTATTGTTGCGTTTAGTGCCGGGAGTGTCCGAGGACATGTTCGGCTCGCCTGAGTCTGTAGCTGCTTCCAGCGGACACCCTTAGGGTGAGCTACAAGTTCCGTTCAATTTCAAGTAGTTCCAACTTTCGCTACCAGATATCAATGATACCTAGTGGTGAACGTTGGAACTTTGATAGAGCGTTCCGACAAAATCTAACCTAACAATTTAGCTTCACACAAGTTTAGTTTGTGGAAGGATCTTTTACATGCCATAAATCTATGACATGGGACCGCCGGATTTACTTCCCCTTCGAAGGAAGGCATACTGAAGGATTTTAACGCTCTTAAAAAATCCGACGACTTCGGCCGGGTTTGAACCCGCTGTCTTGGGCAAAGCAGTTCAGCATGCTACCAACTACGCCACCGAAGCGTTAGTAGACCGACACGTTAACCACTCACCCACCGTGGCAAGCTAAAGGATGAAGATACAAACAGCCCACTCCCAGGAATGAAACGAAAATGGTTTTAATTTGATAAAAAATATTTAAAAACGTGGATGGTAAAAACAATATAACAAATCAGGCATAGTGAACAATAAAATATAGCCTATGAACGCAATAAAAACATAAATCAGACTAAAACTGAATTAAAAGCCTTAAACTAAATTAAAACTTGAAAAAATATCCACTCTCCCTCATGAACAGGATGACGATGTCTACTGACGGCCAGTCATCACGGAGAACAAGGGAGAGGGTGTTAGGCAGTTTGCGAGTCCTTCGCAGATCGGCCAGGTCCACACACTCCAAGAGAATGTGGGCCACGGTAAGAAGGGCGCCGCAAGAACACACAGGAGGGGGGGGGGGGTCTTCTCTCGATCCGGAGTCGACAGGGTACCCACTCCTTCGTTCCGGATAGATCGGAAAGAAGATTTCCATACCTTCGTTGTCTCCTTAATGGCCCAATAGAGGCCGAGAAAAGTAATAACGAAAATATTATGCAAATTGCTTTGTATTTCTTTTGATTATTAATTCAAATGATTAATTTTTCAATTCAAAATGAATACAATATAACGACAGGGTGCAGAATGCCATAATTAGTCAAACCTTCGATACATAAATCTCGATCCACAGTTCCCCCACGTACTCCGAGATGCTGTCCTGTCACTGGTTCTGTTCATGGCAAGTTCTGGTTAATGTCATCAAGTTAATTAATGTTTAGCTAAATCCAGATATTTAAACGTTTGGCTATCAGAATAATGGCGCGCAACCTTCGGAGAGATCCGGTGCAGGTGTTTCAAACACCCCTGTAGGCGACCTGCGTGTCACGATCAATTGAATGATGACGTTACAAATACCCTACCCCCGAGCCACGGAGAAAACAGAACGAAGTTAAAACCCCTCGATCCCGTTGGGAATCAAAACCGGAGCCGTTGGAACTAACGGTTAACGGCCTATCCACTTCACCATGAAACCGGATGTTTGGCTATCATACAAATAAGAGATTAAGCGTTTCTTTTAACTGTTTCACGGAGTTTTCTTTTTAAATTTTCCCAGGTTATGATCGTATGTGGATGAGGTTTGACTGACGTTTTAAAAGAAAACCAGGCTTTAAAAAATATAGCCAGCTTGGATTTCAGTAATTCATGTTTGGATTTAACAATCAAGAACTGATTGTTAACAAAACATTAAGGGGTCATTCATAAATACATTCGCAATAATACCATATAAATTAAGCCCCCCCACTTGAAACAATTCTTAATACCCCCCTCTAAGTGAACGTCCAAAATTAAATAACCCCTCCTCCACCCCACCACTCCCTTCCCTCCTCAACTCAGCGCATGGGGGGAAATCTACTTTACAGGCTCCTACTCCAGCATCAGAAGCAGGGAATATATCCCTGAAGCCGCGACAATGCTACACAGGATGAATTTTTCCTTCCAGAAATCAACTTACAAAAGAAGTTGTATTATTAAAAACGTATATGCAAAGTGCCAAAAAGAAAGTTCATTTGGATTTTGCAAATCGGGTAATAACGGGGGGAAAAAAACCTGATGTATGAAGGCCTACTCAATTTACTCAATTTTTCGTATAAACCTCCACACCCAATTAAATTACACTTTTGTCACATTCTTGTAAGGACCCCCCCCCCCCCCCTCGGTTTGAGAAAACGCATTTTATGGATGACCCCTTAAGAACTTCGCCTAAGAAGGTAAATATTAAAAAATCAAAAGATATTTTTAATACACTGGGTAACTTTCACCAACCCGACAGACTAATCTTCCCCTCCCGGAAAAGAGAATATATACTGCGCCCACGCCAGTCAATGGCCCCCAGCCAAACTGTGTCCCATGTCGTAGCAAGTTTCCCAACACGTAAATCTACCGTAACTCCGGATTTTAATCGAATCTGGGGAAGTTACTTTCTGTTTTGAATGTCTTTGGTCTGCTACCGTCTACTAAAATAACGGTCCTCGAAAAGCGGCATCAAATAATAGAATGCTTTGTTTTCAAACATAGAAATGGTTTCTAGGACATAACTTTCCTTGTAACTGTCATATCTGGTGAGTAAGACTTGAGAATGTGATCGTAGTCGGGATTCGAACCTGAATCTTCTGTTGTCCGGGCAGGTGTGATTAGCTACTTAACACCAATGCAACACGCTCTGACCGCGGCACATTTTCAAGTCTTAGAAGGAGAAGCGCTGTTGCGGCAGCTTCTGGAATGATGAGGAAATCTCTTTGATCTCCTAAACGACACACACAAAGCCACCTTTACCCCAAAGTGTGAACCTGACTTCGATAAGAAATAAAATGTTTGTCTTCCTTTGGGGGGGGGGGGGGGGGGGGGGGGGCATAAGCTTCCTATAAAGTACGTACAGTAGTAAGAGTCATTAAATTCGTGGACTGGCGCCTAGTGTCGACCGCCAGCATAACCAGTGAGTTTTACATGTTGCCGCAGAACACGGCATATACACACATCAAAAAAAGTTTTGCATCACCTCGGTTCCAAGAGTTCCGGAACCGTTAAATACAAAGGGAATAGAGATCAACACAAACAACATTTCAGCTCGTTTTATTGCTCATGAGACCCACACATTGCATGTTGTACCATCATACAGCTAGACTTTCAGCATTTGTGGTCCAGATTGCAGTACACACCACTACCTCTAATACCCAGTAGCACGTCCTCTTGCATTGATGCATGCCTGTATTCGCCGTGGCATACTATCCACAAGTTCATCAAGACACTGTTGGTCCAAATTGTCTCACTCCTCAACGACAATTCGGCGTAAATCTCTCAGAGTGGTTGGTGGGTCAAGACGTCCATAAACAGCCCTTTTCAACATATCCCAGGCATGTTCGATAGGGTTCATGTCTGGCGAACATGCTGGCCACTGTAGTCGAGCGATGTCGTTATCTTGAAGGAACGCATTCACAAGATGTGCACGATGAGGTCGAGAATTGTCGTCCATGAAGACAAATGCCTCTCCAATATTCTGCCGATATGGTTGCACTATGGGTCGGAGGATGTCATTCAGGTATCGTAAAGCCGTTTCGGAGCCTTCCATGACCACCAGTGGCGTACGTCGGCCCCACATAATGCCACCCCAAAACATCAGGGAACCACCACCTTGCTGCACTCGCTGGACAGTGTGTCTAAGACGTTCAGCCTGACCAGGGTGCCTCCAAACACGTCTCCGACGATTGTCTGGTTGAAGGCATATGCGACACTCATCGGTGAAGAGAACGTGATGCCAATTCCGTGGGGTCCATTCAGCATGTTGTTGGGCCCATCTGTACCGCGCTGCATGGTGTCGGGGTTGCAAAGCTGGACCTCGCCATGGACGTCGGGAGTGAAGTTGCGCATCATGCAGCCTATTGCGCACAGTTTGAGTTGAAACACGACGTCCTGTGGCTGAACGAAACGCATTATTCAACATGGTGGCATTGCTGTCAGGGTTCCTCCGAGCGGCAATCCGTAAGTAGCGGTCATCCACTACAGTAGTAGCCCTTGGGCGGCCTGAGCGAGGCCTGTCATCGACAGTTCCTGTATCTCTGTACCTCCTCCATGTCCGAACAACATCGCTTTGGTTCACTCTGAGACGCCTGGAAACTTCCCTTGTTGAGAGCCCTTCTTGACACAAAGTAACAATGCGGACGCGATCGAACTGCGGTATTGACCTTCTAGGCATGGTAGAACTACAGACAACATGAGCAGCGTACCTTCGTCCTGGTGGAATGACTGGAACTGATCGGCTGTCGTACCCCCTCCGTCTAATAGGCCCTGCTCATGCATGGTTGTTTACATCTTTGAGCAGTTTTAGTGACATCTATGAACAGTCAAAGGGACTGTATCTTGGATACAATACACACAGTCAACGTCTATATGCCGGAGATCTGGGAACCGAGGTGATGCAAAACTTTTTTTGATGTGTGTACTTATACAGAACCACATCCTCTCCCAGAATAGTCGCAGTTGGACGCTACGCACGTCTGCCAACGTTCGTATAGCTGCTGGAAACACCGCTGAAAGATATTGACAGGAAGCTTCCGTACGAGTTCTTTTGTGGCAGTAATAATGTTCTCGGTCGAATGAAATCTACGGCCACGCAGCTTTGCTTTCAATCGGTTAATAAGAGAATGAAATCGCATGGCGCGACAACAGATAAGTACGAGTTCCTCTTGGACAAGGACAGAGAGATGTACCGGAGTGTTGTCATGTAACAACAACTAATTCTTACTACGCCAACGCTCAGGACGCTTAAGACGAATTGAATCGCGTGGACGGCGAAGGATCTCCTTATAGCGGGCCTTGTTGACTACGAATATGAGCTCAATTGAAATGAAATGATCCCCATAAACGGTAATAACAAAGGGAAAACACCAAACATGCTCCAAATTCGAAATATTGAACCGATTTTCATAATAACAAGTTAAAATCTTCCCCATCTGTCCTACTGTCTACCAGGAAGACAGGAGATTTGTCACTGGGAAATTCTTTACGGAGTACTCAACCCAAGATGTGTAAGCTATACCCTGGCTCGCCCATAATTTATATAGGCCTATAACCTTTAAACGGGACCACCTTTTGAAGTTGCTTTGGTCTTTTTGAGGCCATCCCAGATCATCCACCCCAATCAAGGGGGCCATAAACTGCAGTATCCGCACAGCCGAGACAATACCTACCTGGCCATAGAAGGTATTGCCCGGAGTCCCCTACCTCCAAGAAAAATAAATAAAAATGTATAAATAAATGTATTGAACATTACAAAACGGTGGTTCAACCAGAGGTGACATATGGAAGCGAAACTCTTTTTAAAGTTACTCAGAAAAACTGAATCGACAAAATTCTAAAAGTAGAAAGAAGTTACTTTAGAATCGGCACATGCTAAAAGGACCTCAGTCACAAGAAATAGCAAACTGAGGTAAGCATGAAAATCGCATGACATAGGATAGCCTCAACCATCTATGTTAAAAGGGATTGAGTCACACGCGTAGGATGCCTGATATTAGCTAGAGAAATACTTAACGTACGCTAAAAGGTTCTCAGTCCGTTGCTAAGACACAGTTGTTTTCGTGTTTCTCAAAACTAGCTTGCTTGGACTGAGGCCCTTTTAGCATGTGCCGATTCTGCACAAATAAAAAATATCAGATAGATGGACAATGGCGGATAGTACCAAATGAAGAGGTATACAGAGAACAGGAGCCCATCACTGATACTATTCCGAAGAAACGGATTTCTCTTTTTGGTCACATTATGAGGACACCGGAAACCAGATTATCTAGAAAAAACGTTGAGAAACTTTGGAATATGGAACAACAAGTAGGATGGATTAAGGAAATTAGAGAAGATATGAACGAATTAGAAATAACCTTGGATGCCTTGCAAAACAATACAAAACAAAAAATAAATAACTGAAAGACATAAAAATAAGTTATCAACCAAAAATAGACAAACGTCACGTCATACAGTTAAAAGGGTATTTACAGATGACGAACGCCTGAGAAGATCAGAGCGAATGAAAAGCTACTAGGCAACTCAGAAAGAAAACTTACTGAAGAAGAGGACCAAGAAGTGATTGAAGTAGTCCACTGAGGCCGTAAAAGCAGAAGAAGAAAAACCTGACAGACACATGTCCCTTAGCATGTGCTATTTGGCATTCGCCCGGGCAGTAACCTGCGGTGTCAAGTGGATACTACTGACAGGATACATGGCGCATCCACCTGACAGAATTGTGAATACCGCTCAGGCTTTCGACAAGGTGGCTAAATTGGCGGCCCTTTCCTACACCTCATACATGTTTCTTCAAGGGATCAAACCATTGCGACCTTCGACCAGCAACTCCCCATCGCAATCGTGGTGACTTCTCAAATACTTCGTGGTTTCTGACAAGGACAACTCTCTACTCCATAGAGTAATACTGACTTGGCTGTCGCCCCGGAGGTCCGGGTTCGATCCCCGGCTCTGCCAAGAAATTTCATTTTGGTCTGAAGGCTGCAACGGGGTACACTCAGCCTCGTGAGGCAAACCTGAGAAGAGGTGGGTTCGATTCCTATCTCAGCCATCCTGGAAGTGGTTTTTCGTGGTTTCCCACTTCCACTCCCGGTAAATACCGGGATGGTTCCTAACTTAAGGCTACAGCCGCCTTCTTCTTCTCAATACTTGCCTGAATTACAAATACACACACACTGTACTGCAGACACCACAATAACGCAGATTATCCGACAAATTCTCCACACACCCAAGCACACGGGGCTAAATGATCACGATGCCAAAGCCACTCAAATGAAACAACAGTAATACTGAAAAGATGTATCAACGTATTGTACGAGCATCACATTTTTCATTTTGAAGAAACAGGCTCGGAATTATCTTTATTTCCTCTGTCACGTTCCAATTTCATTCCGATGATAACCGAGGCAGTTGCCTTTCTTTCTCTAGTTTTTAATTTAATTTAATTTAATATCGTATGGCCTCGGTTGCCGGGTGCAAGCTTTGTTAATTGACGCCCAGAGGGCAACTTGCATGTCGATTTTTATCGCTCCTTGAAGCGCTATAAAATTCAAGGAGGTTAGATATCTAAGCTACATGACACTATAGCGCTTTCTAGTAGAAGAATGAGGAACTTTGTGTTGGCGGAAAATCCCGAGATTAATTTTGCCATCATGAGCACGGCCTACTGAATTCAAATGGGTTCTTTAACATGCCAATATCGTATGACATGCGTATCGTGATTTTTGTCGCCTTAAAAAAACCACCACGGCCAGGAGCGAACCTGCAAGCTTGAGGTTGGCAGTCTGACACGATAACCACTCACCCACCGTGGCAAACTTCTTTCTCTCGTGATGTTCCATTTGATGTTTGGCTATTTATGGCAGGGCGATAGGTATTTTCCTGACGCATATGGTCTTTGTTTTGGTGGTGTGAAGATGAGACACACGGTATAAATCCTAGCCCAGCTTATCATACATGAACACCTGTGACCTCTGTGGATTGCACTAGCAGGTGACAAGAGTTACGTCACGCCAGTGGCGGTGATACAATTGCCGCCATGATTGTTACGTTTCTCTCCCTTAAGGAGCTGCTGTTTTCCCTTTCTCTTGACATATCGGTGCGACCACCGCCCGAATAAGGTAAGGTTAGCTTCTCACACGAGCCCGCAACATTCCACGAATGACGATACATTATCTAGTGCGCCTGTCCAAACACCCACTTGCACACATAGCCTACTCTGGGACAAAGATCACCTGGGCTTATCTTAAAAAAACGCACGTCGTATCAGATAAAAAAGAAAAGTGAAACTATGAATCTCGTCCTCAAATAACTTCCATATTAGGAGTAGTCCACTGAGAGCTTGCCCAGAAGGAAAGCTGACGAATAATGATAAATTGTTGTTGTTGATTCATTTTAGGGCGCTTGGGATATCTTGGCCATCAGAAGAGTGTTCGTGGGTGCGACATTCTTCTGATTCTTTCGTGACTGTAATAGTGTAACCGTCTTTGTTGTTAGGGGCAGATGACCTCGTAGTTCCGCCCCTTAAAACAATAACTTGTTGTTGTTGTTGTTTCATTTATGGGATTGGTCATCGTTGTCATTTCAGGTTCGTGTACTTTGGATTTGTGTAGGATTTATCTGATAATCTGTGTTCTTGAGCTGTCTGTAGTGGTAGTAGTGTGTGTGTGTATTTTTAATTGAGGTAACGATTGGGAAGGGGACAGCCGTGGCCTTCAGTTAGGAACCATCCTGACATTTGGATTTAAAGAAAGATGTACTCAGGAAAGAAATGAAACGAGTCAAAGTATTTTTTTCAAGATTTGAACAGCAGAAATCCAACCATCAGAATATACATCTATAGTTAACACTGCAGACGGAGCAACACACTGGCAGTGTTATCCAATAACTATTACGAAAGTCTGACTCATAATTCTCCATATAATACTTCACGAGTGCTATTTCCAACGCACAGAAAAACACGCGTCAAAATTGCACTTAATAGCACTCAGTAGCACGCAATCTAAGTCTTGACTAATCCAATGCATACAAATGTGGAGCACAAAAAAGTTCCGGGAGCTTTCCCTGTCAACTGTACTTAACCAGTTTAACTAAACAAGGAAGAGCTCTGAAGACCTAGAAATACCTCCCACCAGCCTCCAGCATTTTAATCTCCAGTTATAAAAAGCAGGCAAGTCACACTAAAACATTATTACCATTCCCATATGAAGCGAAAGTCGACTACTATAGCATTGTTATTAGACTACATATGCATATTTAAAGCTAAACTGACATTGTTATGAGTGTTGGTAACTTAAGCGAAAATCAGCCAGTCAAAAAATATTATAATTTTAGTATTGCTCAAATAGCAATTCAACGCTTTTAAATTCGTTTAGTGATATACCGTACTTAAAATATTATTAGCCTCCCAAAAATGAAATAATTTTATGACATCATTCGAGGGGTCAGCGTGGGGGTGTGTCTGTCTGAGTGTGCCCGGTATAAATTACTCGGCTGATTAAATTCAATATGGCACCCACGCGTAATTTTCAGGCTTTATAATTAACAATATTTATAATTTCCAACTCATCACTGCTCACCAAAATTGGCATCGAGAAATCTTCATTTCAGGGACATGACTTGCCCGAGCTACAATGTAATCATATTGAATTTTACGTGCATCCGTCATCCTGAATATATAAAACATCAAAATAGCTTATTCACCATCCAATAAACTTAGAATTTCAAAACTTTTCAAAGATGCTGTATTGCAAACAAAATTTACTCTGACGAAGGTACAAGTGCCTCGGCTTCATACATTAAAGATGGCAACCATATGTATTTGCAATAGCTCCCTTTCGCGGTCGTTGTGAAATTGGCGGAGGGGAAGTTGTTGTTGTTGTTTCATTTTAAGAGCTTGGACATCCTGGTCATTCACCCACATGTACTTGTGTGTGTGCGATTTTGTCTAATAACCAGCTTTATTTTCATGACTGAAGTAGTGTGTGTGTATGTAATTCAAGTGAGGAATGGGAAGGAGGCGACGGTGGTCGTAAGTTAGGAACCATCCCGGCATTCACCTTGAATAGAAGTAGGGAAACCTCGGAAATCAACTTTCAAGATGGATGAGTTTATCACGTTCCACTCCTCAGACCAGAATTACATTTCTTGGCAGAGTCAAGAATCGAACCCAGATCTCCGCGGTGACAGCCAAGAATGCAAGTTACTATGCCACGAGATAGACTTCTGCAATAGGGATGATAGATAATACGAGTCTAAAATTTCTAGTAACTTTCATGTGCTAGCTAAAAAAGAAGAAAAAAGATCCAAACAGCTAGATAAAGAAAAAGGAAGATCCAATCAGAAGCAACGATTTCGTGATGGTAACTTAGTTATGTATTGTTGTTTTAAGGGGCGGAACAGCTAGGTCATTTGCCTCTATTCGTGATGGTAGCACAACACGTCCCTCTGACGGTTGTGGGGAACTTGAAGAAAGATGTGTTATTTCTAACAAAGTTATTTGAAAAAGGGGGTGAGATGGCGCAGTGGCCAAGCTGCTTGTCCCTCACCAAAGCGGACCTGGTTTGATTCCCGGTTAATGCATGCGAGATATTCAAAGTGAAACGTCACGTCCTGTGGTTCGCATTCAACGTAATACGAAGCTCCCGTGGCTCATGATCGCAAGATTAACGGTCACGTAAAATTATAAGCTTCCTTCATTAAATAAAAGAAAAGATATGTTAAGAAATTTGGTTAACATGGAACACAAAACTGTTGATCTTGAATTAAAACTATTTTTTAAGCAACTGACCCACGTCTATGATGATGATGATTATTATTATTATTATTATTATTATTATTATTATTATTATTATTATTATTATTATTATTATGGTATTTGAAGCCATTTTCAGTGCTGCCTTAGTAAATAAAAGTTTGATGCTTTTCAGTCGGTCAACACGATTGTACCCAAATGAGATGGGTTATTCCTCATCCTAATCCTCCGCAATTTGCTTGTTTAGAATGAATATGAGGTTGTTGTAAATGGTCAATTCAGATTGTATTGTACAGGATACTTATCTGGTGGAGTCTTGCGCCGGCCTGGTGAGAGCAGTTAACTTGGTCACTGTCTGCACTCGACAGTCGGGGGGTCAATCACCACTTCCAGTATCTTAACAAAACATCGCATAGACTACAACTAACATATATTGACGAGTTGCATTATCTTAACTAATACTGCAATTAATTAAGTGTAGGCTATAATATTGTAAATATTTTATCATTTTAAATGATCTTGTCAACTTCGTCGTTACGCTGGGGTCTGGCGTTACGTTACGGTGACTAGACGAAATGTACTCAGATGCACTGAGGTGTGTGACGTCATAGTACTGCTTGGTGCATGTGTTCCCCGACAATCTCGACTTCGTTAGTATAAGACAAAAATCCCCGATTCTTGGATGTCACGGGTAATCTCGAGAACCACTACATGGATTTTGATGCCGTTTTCACCATTCTGTAAAGGATATCTCGAGGAAAGATTCTGTAGAAAATAATTTATGTATGATCAAAGGAAGCCAAGCAGTAACGATTTCAGTGAAAAAGTTGAAAACAAACTTGGCGTCCGTGCGCTTCTTAAGCTTACGCTGGGCAAACCGTTAAACATATCAATAGACTATGAGCGTAAGAATTGGTCAGCATGAAAAGTTCTACAAAAAAGTCCGCGAGAGCATATTTCTATCTTCAATACATCGCCCACTATAAGTGTTTTTAGACTAGATGGAAGGGGCCCGTCCCCACGCGATCTGGTGAGCGTGCGGCATCCCGCGCGCTAGACCTTGCTTTGCCCTTGGTTTGCACTTGCCGTTCACGAGTAATTTGAAACAAGATACTGTAAGAATTATGCAGATAATTTTCTAACATGTCAAGAGTCTTTGAATTCGAGCGAAGCGAAGCATTTTTCAGCATTTGTAGCATTTAAAATGATACGAAGTCTAAGTCTTTCAGACTGACTGTCACTTTTTCACCCATACTTTCAGACATAGATTTTATAGCCTAAGTGTAATGGATCTGATGATGATCGCTTGACGATCGAAACTGGTCATCCAAGTGATTTTTTTAATCTCATGTATTTTTTTTTCAGGATTAGGAATAACCCATCTCATTTAGGTGCAATCATGTTGACCGACTGAAAAGCATGAAACTTTTGTTTGCTTATAGTTTTGTTAATCATTATTATTATCTTTCTCGATCAAAAAATTAATTTATCTTGACATATTATCAATCATTTACGGTGAGGCACGCCCAATGTAATCATCGTCTCAATAGCCTCATACCATTACATTCCATCCATTACCCAACACAGCAGGTACGAAGGGAATGGACTGCCGCGAGCAGTCTGGCACAGCTTCGTTACGTTTAATGACAGCGAATCACTGGAGGCACACATTGAGGTTCCCTCGTCCCTATACAGAGAGAAAGGATATAGGTAAGACAACTCAATCAGGACAAAGCACTCTAATATCAATGGCCTATTTCTAATAACAGGCATATCGTCTTTGGATGACAGAGAAAAGAAAACCTATAATGGGGACTCCCTGGCAATGGAAGTTAAATCTGCCACTCCCGCCTTATAGAGTGACAAATGAGAGGTAAAGTCGAAGTCAACTTACATAAACTAGAAGAAAATTTCTCGTTCGAGACAAAGCTGCCAACATAGAGTTGTTGTATCATTAGAGAGGCTTGGACATCGTAGTCACTTAGCCCCGTGTACGTGTAGTGCAGAATTTGTCTGATATATAAGCTGTGTTATTGTGGTGCATGTAGTTGTGAATGCAATGGACGACTAGACCAGTACCGCCCTCTGACGTCACGCTATCATGTGACTTTGTTTACAAACCGGTGTTGTGGGCAGCCATGAATAGCTGTGTGAGTTGTAGTTACGAATTACGCTTAAATATTCGTTGTTTTATACATTATAGAATAATGGTTGAATATTGTGCAGTTCTCCAGTGCAAAAACGGATGTGGTAAGTACAAAGTAACGTTTCATTCTTGCCATTGATCGTATTTTGAGGAAATAATGGCTTTTCAAAATTCGTCGTACTGAAAGGAAATCACACATATCGGCCCACATGAGAGTATGTTTAGCCCATTTCTTACCTTTTAGACTACAAGCCAGTATTGCCTAGAAGGAAATGTTTCAGTGATGACACTGTGGCAAATGTATTTCCCACTTTTTATCCAATAAAATTGAAGCCACCACGTCATAAGCTGATAAATTACGCCTAGATGTATGACGGTATTATTCACACTGTCTTTGTTGAACGCTTGGTATGATATGTTAAAATATTAGGCTAGTATAGAAATAAAGTAACTAGATTAATTTCTGATTTTTAACTAATTACCCTCCTATTGATGAATACGGCGTCAGTGCAGTGCCTACAAGAAGCAAGAATTCAGAGTAAAATAAGTGCAGTTCGCAGCTGTAGGCATAGCCTAAGATAATATTTCTAGTTATTCTAACATATTGAAAATTCTAAGGAAAAATACCGATATTTTAGATAAGGATTATGAACTTGGTTACTTTCACATAGGCCTACCGGTAGGCCTAAGGCAGTTCTGGACGAATACCTTGGGCGTTATTTTAGTTGACATTTTTGAAATTAATTGGCTTAAAAGGTTACTTTCTTGCAAAATAAAAGATTTCCGATACAAGTCGTTTTTATTTAAAAAAGTTATTCCGGTTAAGTTGCTTTAATATCAGTTTTTAAATGAGAAATACCGGTACTGGTAGTACCCTACAAAGGTTTTATGAACAGGCTAAAAATCCCGTAATGAGATGATGAACGCCTGAGAAGATCAGAGCGAATGGAAAGCTACTGGGCGACTCGGAAAGAAAACTTACTGAAGAAGAGGACCAAGAAATGATTGACTGAAGTGGTCCAATGAGGCCGTAAAAGAAGAAGAAGAAGAAGAAGAAAAGAGTAAGATTGGTGTATAGGCCTATGAGCTATGTGGTCTTAAATCCAGGTCAGCAGTCAAAAACTGAGGATGAAATATATGTATAGGTCTATGTAGACACAGGCCTATTGTAAATACCAGTATGATTTATAATGCAGCTTTTAAAAGGATTCTCTACACTCTAATTTGCTTGTAAAAAGATATCACATGAAATTAGGCCTAGGTTGCTATTATCCTCTACAGCAGTAAATCTACTTGTTTGTCTGTGGAATTTGGAAAATTTACAGAATTAAGAATTCTCTTCTTCCTGTTGGGTTTCGAGCATACCATAATAATCACCGGTTCTGGGTATGCACTTTCCCCTAGGTTTAGCCTATACCATTGCTGCACAACAGATGTGCAGGATATTTTAACAGGAATTTCTGTGGCTCTAGTACTGCAACGATGAGGTAAACCAATCCCATTAGATGAATGCATTTCCTTAGCTAAAAAAAAAGTGGGTTAATATTAAATGTCTTCCCAGACAGCCAATTCCTATTAAATTGGAAACACGAAACATTACCTAGCTTTGAACGAACAGTACGACCTAAGAACTTTGAACTCGTCATTCTCTTCACACCCTTGGAAATAAAGTGGCTTTTGTTGCTGCTGTTGTTTCATTTGAGGGCCTTGGACATCGTGATTATTTGGCCCTATGTACTTGAACGAGTGTGGGATGATTGTTTGATAACCTTTGTTAATGTGGTATTTGTAGCATTTATAATTCAGGTGAGATATGGGAAGGAAACAGCCGTTGCGTTTTAGTTAGGAACCATCCCGGTATTTGCCTGGAGTATAAGTGGGAAACCACGGAAAACCACTTCCAGGATAACTGAGACCCATCGATTCTCAGTTTTGCCTCACGAGGCTTAGTGTAGCCTCCTCCATTCCAGCCCTCAGACCAGAGTTAAATGACTTGACTGAGACGGGAATCGAACCGAGACCTCCGGGGTGACAGCTAATAATGCTAACCGTCACACCACGAATAAAGTATTCATGGAGGAGTTTTCCCTTAAAAGTCATTAACCTTGATAGGCACACCAAACATCTTCAATAATCCATGTATGCACAGATTATAGCCTTCTTTCATTATTCTTTGAGAACCATCATCGACTACGTATTTTGTAGCACAGTTCAAACTAAATGTTTAAGGTTCTCTAACGACTTGGTCCATGTCAGCTGCTTTAGAAATAAAGTTTTAATTTCGTTATATCTACGAACACGGCGCCGTAACTACAAGAACATAAACCGGTTCCGGTAAGTTCATGCACTACATTTTACAACCCTTATCATTAGGCCTATATCGGAGGTACTGTATATTTAATACGAATTACGATAATATATACGAATTACCAACCGCAAGTCGTTGACACTTCAACTCGGTAAATAACATTCTGGCACAAGACAACGTACCTCCATTTGTCTCTCGCCCACAAGACCACCTGCGCACTCTGTGAGACAATTCAGGAACCTCAAAGCCACGCCACAAGTCGAGTCGTCATTCATGTGGGGATTAGGAAGAAGACAACCATGGCCTCTTACAAATACACACACTAATATAGCCATTACAATAAGACAGGTTATCAAACAAATTCCACACACACCCAAGTACACGGGGATACATGACTAAATAAACCCAACAGCAACAACAAGTTAATATACCGCGGCTTCGGTGGCGTAGTTGGTAGCATGCAAGCATCTATGCCCAAGATCGCGGGTTCAAAACCGGCCGAAGTCGTCGGATTCTTTAAGAGCGTTAAAAATCCCTCAGTATGCCTTCATTCAGAGGGGAGTTAAGCCGGCGGGCCCATATCATAGATTTATAGCATGTAAAAAAACCTTCCACTAACTACAATATATTGTCTGAAGCTAAATGTGTAGGTTAAATTTGATTAACGCTCTATTAAGTTCCAACGTTCGCCGCCAAGTGCCAGTTGCTGTGGCATCTAGTAGCCAAGTTCGTTGACGGTAGCAAAAGTAGGATCTACTTGAAGTTGATCGTCTGCAGTCCTTACCTGAATTAAAAACAGATAACACACACTAATACAACCATCACAATTAACACCGGTTATCAGTCAGATTCTACAAACACCCGAAGTACACGGGGCTGCATGGCCGCGTTGTCGCAGCCCCTAAACTGAGGAACCAACCAAGTTGAAAATGAAAATCCACAGCCTGCTTCCAGTCTCCGACCGGGTCAGGAATGGAATGAATGAAGCCCCCATCTAGCGGCGAGGATATGAACTGTGCCGGCTGCCGAGGCCTGACGCACTCCTCTGGGGCAATGATTAAATGATTGACAGTTGAAATGAAATGATAGTGGAGAGTGTTGCTGGAATGAAATTTTGACAGGGAAAACCGGAGTACCCGGAGAAAAACCTGTCTGCCTCCGTTTTGTCCAGCACAGATCTCACATGGAGTGACCGGGATTTGAACCACGGACCCAGCGGTGAGAGGCCGGCGTGCTGCCGCCTAAGCCACGGAGGCTTGCGGAACCAACCAAGTTAATATACCCAAATCGTATTGATAAATTGAAGGTCAAGGGCCGCATGGCAATATATCTTATTAACTGTCCTAGATGAATCACCAACTAATCATCTTTCCCACAGAAAAGAATCCCGGACACTTTCATTCAAATTTGCACGATTTGCAGTTATCATTTATGCGATCCACAATACAGGTGTACGGTAAGTGCATTTCTAGGTTGAACTGCAGGTGTAAAGGGCGTGAATGCGGAAAAGTATTGTGATCTAGTGCTAAGTTGTGCTGTTCACAATGAAACCGGTATAGCCTACTGCAGTCTGAGATTATTGTGGGGGATTTTCATGCTTGAGTCATTAGGTAACTAAACTACACAGCACCACAACACTGATGACATAAGGAGAGCATGCAACTTGTTTTCTGTTACTCTGAACTCCTACTGGCACACGTTATTAAACGAGCGGTGCTCTACAAGAGCATTTGCACTGCACGGAGAAAGTCAATAAGATACGGTGCCCGAAAATGAGCTAATCGCATAGCAGACCGCATTACGCAACACTACAGAGCAGCACCATATAATTTGCGGCAATGGTTATACTATTCGCTGTACTGTGCTGTGCTGTACTTTCCCTCTCCCATGTCTCTTTTTCTTTTTTAACAAACAACCATTTTAAACAAAGCCACGGAAACATGATCACCTGAGTCCAGACAAATGAGTTTATAGAGAGGTGCTCGTAGCCCTACACGATAAGGCCCTCAGCGGGACCGCTAAGTACCTGCTTAGCCAACAACCCGCCAAAATATTTACCACAGCAACTTTCTTTTCAGTTCCTTCCGCAATGTACAGTACGGTAAAACCTGTCTTCAACGGAACCTTTACTAAACGAAAAATAAAAGTTTGAAGCTTTTTTCAACTAGATTGTACCCAAATGAGATGGGTTATTCCCTAATCCTGAAAACAATTACATGACATTTTTGGACACATATCCCGCTTGCCAAATACTAGACTCCTGAAACAACTTTTTGACTTCTTTTGGAATAGTAAAACAAAAATCACATGGTTTAACGAAATACAAATGGATTTAGACGAAATTAAAATTACTAGGCACCAAATTGAACATAGAGAAGAGAAACGGCTTCTGAATAACAAATACACTCGATTAACATTCAAAATTTCACAGCGTAAGCAATATGTTAAATCAGCAGAAGAACGAGCTGCAAAATCTTCCAGAATGAAAAAGTATTGGGAAAGAAAAAAATTATCAAGTATTAAGGACTGAACTTAGTATTTGAAGAATTTGTATATAGGTTTGATTTTTTGTGCTCCAATTTGGGCGAAAACAGTGTAAATAAATAAATACACTTGGATGACCAGTTCCGATCGTCAAGCGATCATCATCAGATCCATTACACTTAGGCTATAAAATCTATGTCTGAAAGTATGGGTGAAAATATTTACAATATATACACTTATTTAGTTGCAGGATTATTTAAGATAATGCAACTCGTCAATATGTGTTAGTTGTAGTCTATAAGAGCCAGAGTAGTTAATAGGGACGTAAAACCAATAGCATTATTATTGGAGAATATTGTGGCTCCTTTCGCGCGGATGCTTCATCCCGCCGGTGTTAATTTCAGCCGGACCCGTCTCCGGTCCACACGTCCCGAATAGTTCAGGAAAGGTTCGCAAGGCAAGGTCAGATGGAGATTATCGACTGGCCTCCTTGTGGGGCAGACATGAATCCTATCGAGAACTTGTGGGCCTAGATGAAAGAGTAATGGTAGATACTTGGCTCGATCCCGCGCCAGATACGACCTACACTCTCAGGGATGTCAGTGCGACCTGGGATGAGACGTCATGTGGCGACAATACGTATGCGTCTGTCCTTATCGATTTCATGGCCACACATCACAACAGCGGTGCCGCTTGCTAAGAGGAGCACCCAACGGCCCTTTTCAGGACCACCCATAATAAGCCCACTTATTGTAAAAAATGGCATGATAAAACATTGGAAGTTACGTGACTGTCCATGTGCGTCAGAGTATGAATAAATATAAGCAAACAAATACAATATATTACCCTATAGAGACTTGAAATCTTGACAGTAGAGGCGAGTGGCAGAACTCATGATTTAGCACGTATGGTTACCGCCGTGGCTTACAGAGCTTCCTCGTTCGGAGGTTGGTTGGTTCCTCAGTTCAGGGGCTGAGACAACGCGGTCATGTAGCACCGTGTACTTTGGGTGTGTGTAGAATCTGTCTGATAACCGGTGTTAATTGTGATGACTGTATTAGTGTGTGTTATCTGTGATTCAGGAAGGACTGCAGACGATTAATTTTTTCAAGTAGTTCCTAATTTTGCCACCAAATGCTACCGTCCACGACACCTAGCTGCGGACGTGTCTACTAAATGCCATCGCAGTCACCACCTGGTGGCGAACGTTGGAACTAATAAAGCGTTCTCAAACTAACCTACAAATTTTAGCTTCCACAAGTATAGTTAGTGGAAGGTTTTTTTCATGCTATAAATCTACGACATGGGACCGCCTGCTTTACTTCCCCTCTGAAGGAAGAAATACTGAGGGATTTTTAACATCTTAAAAAATCAGACTACTTCGGCAGGGTTTGAACCCACGATCTTGGACATAGAAGCTCAGCATGCGCCCTGTAGTCATATGAGGACGACAAAGAATGTAACTACAACGTTCTGTTGCATGGCCTGTCTTCTCAGCTGTACGTATTGCGGGCAACTGTACCTTCCAGGAGACGCTCATTTTCTGTGTCGAAGACCAAGTAAAAATCCAAACTAAAGAGTACCTAATATCTGGCCGCGAACTGCAGGTAGGTTATTATCTCAATTGGTACACATCAACATTTTGGGAGGAGGCCGGGCCTCACCTGTACGTATTGCGGGCAACTGTACCTTCCAGGAGACGCTCATTTTCTGTGTCGAAGACCAAGTAAAAATCCAAACTAAAGAGTACCTAATATCTGGCCGCGAACTGCAGGTAGGTTATTATCTCAATTGGTACACATCAACATTTTGGGAGGAGGCCGGGCCTCACCTGTACGTACTGCGGACAACTATACCTTCCAGGGGATGCTCATATTCTGTGTCGGTGAACAAGTGAAAATCCAAACAGAATAAGATATTTGACCGTGAACTGCAGATAGGAAATTACCTCAATTGGTACACATCAACATTTTGGGAGGAGCGCCGGCCTCACTTGCCTTCCCCCAAAACGGCCACTAGCTCCTGTGGTTCAATAACGGGCATGATGCTGTGCCTCGCAAATGAACCGATGTTCGGCTAACTGGCAAAGGGAATGATTCAAATGGCCCCGAGTTTGATTCCCGGCTACGTCTTGGAATTATTAATTCCCCTAGCACGGGGACTGGATGTAAATGTGACATCTTCATCATGCATTTCCTGATCACCGGGTGTCAACTGAAAGACGCACACCAGGCCTCAACGAAGGCCACGCACTATTATTATTATTATTAGTAGTAGTAATATTAATCAATCAAATGGCAGTGTGTCCACCTCCTGATCCCAAGATCGGGGTTTCTATTCCCGGCCAAGAAAGTCGGATTTTTGAAGGTTAGGGGAATTTCATGACACTGATCTCGCTTATCACATTTGGTGATTACAAGACTAATAGGACTGTTCCGCCCCTTAAAACAACATTAACTAACACCTATTAAGGTTCCAGTTTCGCTGTTAGGTCATCATGTTAGCGGAAATAGATCGCCAAAATGACTCCAAATTGAGGCCACACGAATAATAATAATAATAATAATAATAATAATAATAATAATAATAATAATAATAGCGGACCCGTGCTAGAAATCTCGCATGTTCATAAAACACACTTTCCCCAATAGGTTTTGTAAATCGAACACTTCTTACAAAACTTGATATTTAAGAAATTAGAATGCAATTTGTCACTGATAATGTCATTTGTGTGCTGAGTGTGCTGTAGCTCTAAACGGTTATTCGATATTTATGACATTATACAATTTGAGTGCACATTCCTTTGATTTACTGTTTCTGAAATCCATGCAAAATGATAAAGGAAAGACCTCATAATGTTAAAATGACATGAAACAGGCGTCACAGCGACCAAAATGTATGGTGGACAGAAATTATGGAGCGTATTTTAATACATCAACAGTATCTGCAAATCGCACACTTTATACATTTTTTAAAGTCAGTTTTTAAAGAAATTATTGATATTTATGGAATTAGAGTGCAATTCGTCACTGCTAATGTCTATTTTCTTTCATTTGAATGCTCATTTTCACGATCGGTCGCTTATGAGTGCCGCAGAAGGGATACTACTGAAATAATATATATGATAATAATAATAATAATAATAATAATAATAATAATAATAATAATAATAATAATAATAATAATAATAATAAGTAGACGTCTGAACAACCGCATACGAAGGATCATGATGGACTCCTCACTAGAAGAATTTCAGGTCCCCGAGGACGCAGTGATAACAGAAGTACTTGATACTTATAAACAAAAACTTGCAGCCCTCTCTAAGCGTCTTAAGAGATACCAGAACACTACCGAACGGAAGAAACAGAACAATGACTTCAAGAGAAATGAGAGAAAGTTCTATGAAAACCTGAAAAAGACACCTCAAGTTCAGAATGATTCTCCAGAAGGACCCAGTGCGGAGAGTGTTACCGACTACTGGTCATCAATATGGTCTAAGCCGGAAGAACACAACTATGAAGCTCCGTGGTTGAAGGAAATAGAGAATGCTACCAGACGAATAAATCAAATGGCACATACAGACGTTGATGTTGAGGAACTACGCCAGGTCATCAGCTGCCTACAGAATTGGAAAGCACCTGGAATTGACCGGATCCATAATTACTACTATAAAAGGCTCACATGCACCCACCGTTTACTGGCTATTCACATACAATGTTTTCTGGAAAATCCTGCTGCATTTCCAGTTTTCCTAGCCAGAGGGTTAACCTATCTCAAGCCAAAGGACTCTAAAATCACAAATCCATCTAAATATCGCCCCATCACCTGCTTGCCAAACTTTTATAAGATCATTACATCCATTATTGCTAACCGAATTCGTGCGCATTGTGAGGAAAACGCCATTCTCGCAGAGGAGCAAAAGGGTTGCAGAAGGAATTCTCAAGGATGTAAGGAACAGCTCACTATTGATGCCGTGGCATTAGAGCAGGCCTGTCGTAGATCACGAAATCTTTATGCCTGCTTCATTGATTACCAAAAAGCTTTCGATTCCGTGCCTCATACATGGCTTATACAGAGTTTGGAGATTTACAAGGTCAACCCTATTATAGTGAACTTCCTGAAGTGCGCAATGGTTTCATGGAGCACTGCCCTCCAACTTACAGTGGGTGGCACTCGTGTAACATCTTCATTAATACCGATTCGCCGAGGAATTTTCCAAGGAGACTCGCTAAGCCCACTCTGGTTTTGTCTGGCATTGAATCCTCTCTCGCAAATCCTGAACAGTAGCAACTACGGATTTAGTATTAAGGGTAATCATGGTGAAGCGTGCAGGATGAACCATCTTCTTTACATGGATGACATTAAACTGTATGCATCAACTAAAGTGCACCTACAATATCTTATCTCTATCACTCAGAGCTTTTCTTCAGATATCCATATGCAGTTTGGTTTTGATAAGTGCAAAACACAGACTGTTATTAGAGGCTCGCACTCTGCACAAGGAATACCTGTTGGAGAGGGACAAAGAAGTATACAGCCGTTGGAGGAAGGTGCATTGTACAAATATCTTGGGTTCGCCCAGAGTACCCGTCTCAGACACGGTGATATCAAGAAGAACATAACTGAGCAGTATACTTCACGGCTTCGCAGTATTCTCTCTTCAAAACTTAGCGCTAAACATATCATTAAGGCAGTTAACACATTTGCAATGCCCGTAGTTACATACTCCTTTGGTATAATCAGGTGGACTCAAACTGAACTGCACGATCTGCAACGAAAAACATCGGTGCTTTTATCACGCCATCGTATGCACCTTCCGAAATCAGCAACAGAGCGCCTGACTCTACCTCGGTCAGAAGGTGGTAGAGGACTGATAGACATCATGAACCTTCATACAAAACACGTGACAACTCTGCGTGCATTTTTCCACAACAAAGGAGAAACATCCCCTCTCCATCACACTGTATCTTCAGCTGATGATAATTACACACCGCTCCATCTGTCATCTTTAGATCCACCAGTAAAAGAAATGAAAACTACTGAACACAAGATCGGGAATTGGAAACAGAAGGCGCTTCATGGGAAGTTCCCACATGAGTTGGACCAGCCTCACATCGACAAGTTAGCGTCGCACGCATGGCTGACCCACTCGGTCTTCTTTCCGGAAACAGAGGGATTTGTTGTAGCTATCCAAGACCAAGTTGTTGCTACTCGAAGCTATCGGAAATTTATCATAAAAGATCCAGCAACAGAGAGTGAGAAATGTCGCCGCTGTGGCAAATGTAGTGAAACCATTCAACACGTCATATCAGGTTGTTCCCACCTTGCCAACACTGACTACAAACATCGACAAGACCAAGTTGCCAACATTATCCACCAGAAACTGGCATTGAAGTACAAACTTCTTCAAAGCTCTGTCCCCTATTGGAAATACATACCATCTGCAGTACTCGAAAATGCCACACACAAGCTCTATTGGGACAGAGGAGTTGTGACAGATGTCGCAGTCAGTAACAACCGGCCAGATATCATAGTCATCAATAAAGTACACAAAGAGGCATTACTGATAGATATCGCATGTCCCAACACTTAAAACATCCAAACAACAGCTGCTACTAAAATATCGAAGTACACAGAGCTGGCAATTGAGGTAAAGCAGATGTGGAAACTTGATTCGGTGTCTACCATCCCAATAATTGTATCGTGTACTGGTGTTATACCGAAAACTCTCCATAGTAGTCTATCAATATTGAATCTGCACCCGCAGATATATATTGAACTTCAGAAGGCAGTTCTGTTAAACACATGCCATATTGTTAGAAAGTTCCTTGGTGACAATACACTGGCCGAATACTCAGCAAGGCTTGATGATCCAGATGGGAATTTAGCTCATCCTACAAATGAAGGAGACTCGTGAAGACTGCGGGCACGACCTGGATGTGAAGTCTCTGAACAGTATAATAGAAATTATCTCAGTACAGATGGTTCCTTGCTAAGGCCGAACCAGGCTGTAACAGAAAATGTAGCCGGTATTTGCCGTGATAATGTTGTTAAACACTAAACTATAATAATAATAATAATAATAATAATAATAATAATAAAAGAAATCTCGCATGTCTATAAACCACCCGCCCGGGTGGTCGGGTCTTAATCACTTTGGGTGGTGGGGACCAGGGGCGGCCGCTCCTTATGTGCTGAAGTGCTGCAGCATACTGCTTTATTTTAAAATAAATTATTTTAATAGTAGACTTAATATCTACAAATACAACGATTTAAAAAAGACGTCAAGCAAAGAGTAGGAAATATTTATACTCCCCTCACTACGAGGTACAGAACAGATACGGTACGAGGTATCTAGGCGTGCGCTCCACTCCGTGCACGGCGTTAGCTGTGCAGATCACAGCCCAGCGAGAATTTCCAAGTTTATTGGCAGCATACGTGAATTTTGTCTTCTGCCCATGCGCGCCCAACTTTTCCCTTGTGTTCTGGATGTGCTGTTGGGACAACAGCTAAGACCAGTCATCACAGCGATTCTTTGTTCGACCACAGAGAGGCAGCACTGGTCACAAGGAATGTGAACGTGGCCAGTGGCACTATCTGGACACAGCAATAGGATTTAAGAGGGAATCGCTCAAAGAAAATGGGGTAAAAAAGCAGAGGAAGCCATCAGCTGTTCCCGCTAGAAGGTCTCTTTCAATACACCCAACTTAATTATTCTAAGCCACATTTTGTAAATCGATGTACTATAAAAATTATTGTGATGCCTAGTTCATAAATTTCACTATTGCAAAATAACCTGTGATTTTGCATTACGGCGTTGCTGGTTTCATTTTAATGCTTTTGGTAATACTGAGTAGTACTGTTTTTGCGCGGTCACACCAAGTGTTTCGTGAATATTTTGTAATTGCAGGTGTTATTACCATGTACAATCAGTTGCAGTCAAGAACAGCTGATGCCGTGAAGATAAAATCCGCTGTGTCACGAGAACACACGAGAAGCCCACGATCGCTTCCAAATCTTGGATCACCTGGAAGCAGCAAAACTGTTATATTCCACCAACTTTGAACGATTTTCCAAAACTTTTCCAGATAAAAAAAAACTAGGTGTAACTGTTCATGCCTATAGCATGCTGGAAAAGAAAAGGCTCAGAACAGAACTATCGGTTCTGTACTGTAGGCCAGATTTTAGGAATATTGGTGGGGCAGTCCGTCTTCTGCATTTCATAATATCCAGTAATCTGCAAGGTACGTTCTGCCAAACAAGCAAGCTTCTGAAGATATTAGTAACAACACCCATGACTACTTCAGAGCCTGAGAGGTGTTTCTCATCGCTGAAGAGGATCAAGACCTTTCTGCGGAACACCATGGCACAAGAAAGACTAAGTGCCTTCGCTATGCTCTCCATTGAAAAGAAGACGGTCTCCATTATAGAGGGGTTCAATGCCAGGGTGATTGACAAGTTCTGCAGCAAGAAGGAGCAACGTATGGACTTCATTTTTCGTCACTGAGTGAGTGTTTCTATATGTTTATATAAAAAAAATGGAGGGAGGGTCAGGCCTACAGCACACAACTAATTTTCTACACCAGCCGCCACTGGTGGGGACCAAGAGTTAACATTATCACAAAATTTGGAACGGTCAAGAATATCACAGTCTAAAATATCAGCGTTAAAGTCTTGTTTCACTTCATTAAGCCACAAGCTGCCAGTCTTGTAGCCATTAATCAAGTTGAAGATCTGCTTGGTGATTCCATCGTTCCCCATCCGGAAGAGGTGCCCGTAGAATTTCAGTCATCTCCGTCGCATGATAGTGGTGGCTGGTTCCAACTGACGGTATAGTTTGGTGTTTGCTTTAAGTCGATAAGAGCCATCTGGGAGCAATCTTGGTCCTCACACAGGAGAGGAAGGACAAGTTATTGGCTGGACTGAGGAGATATTGGAAAACAAAGAATGTTATAGCGATATTTCACCGTTTCAAAAAAGGTCCCACATTTCCATACCCTTGGTCCGATTTTGCCCATTGACGAACTCGACCGAGATTTTGATTGGTTAGGCTATAGGCTATTTTATGTATAAGTTTGAAAGTGATTTGTGCAAAATGACGGTAGTTATCGTGTCCACAAGATGATGATGATGATGATGATGATGATGATGATAATTGTTGTTTAAAGGGGCCTAACATCTAGGTTATCGGCCCCTAGTGTCCACAAGAAAGTACATATTATAAATATAAATTATATATACTGTATAAACTTTCGAACGGACGGTTGGTTTTGGGGTCTAAGGGACGTGAAAGGTTAAATACAGTATATAAGTCGACATTTTCCGTAAGTTGAAACATGGTACCCATTGCAATAGATAGCTTTCTAATGAAATTACCTAAAAGTACCTTCCCGGTATTTGCCTTGATTGAAAATTAAAAACCATGGAAAACTATTTCAAGGACAGCCGAAGTTTGGTTTCAAACCCACTCGTCTTCCAAGTCCGGAGGTAGCCTGGCCCCATGCAGCTCAGCGCGGGTACTGTCACGAATATACAGTATACCAGTGAATGAGTCAGGTTCAAACAAATATAATACAGGCTGCCAATGTTTACATATCCTAAGGGCTTCGCTAGTCATAAAACCATGACGCTCTTGTCTTTTTGACTCATGGAGTCACCCATTTTTCCGTATTGACTTGCTATAATAATCAAAAGATTTCCTTAGTTCCGCCTCGTCAATACAATTTATTCAAATTTTGTGATATAATCACATGTCACTTAATTTACATCGGTACATGTTTCGATGCATATTTGCATTGGCGTCATCATCAGCCTTTCAATGTATTGGCAGCACTTAAAAATCACTTTGTACATTGGATGTGATAAAATGTTAACATAAAAACACACTTAAATCACTTATACACTAATTACGTAAGTTTTGCAAATAAGTAAGGATACTTTTCCAAATTCTTTTCATTCTATTATTCAAAATTTCTTACTCCTAGCGTCATTTCTTTCCAGTTGGGAATGGAAACCCTTGACCAGAAATTTCGGAGATAACATCAGGAACTGAATTTGAAAACCTCAAGAAAGAAAATCAAAACCTTCAAGGCCTTTGTAATGAGTGCCTACAATGTTTTTAAAAACTTTTTAAAATCTTTTTAAAAAACTTTTAAAGTGATTTAGTGTATAAGTGATTTAAGTGTGTTTTTATGTTAACATTTTATCACATCCAATGTACAAAGTGATTTTTAAGTACTGCCAATACACTGGAAGGCTGATGATGATGCCAATGCAAATAGGCATCGAAACATGTACCGATGTAAATTAAGTGACATGTGATTATATCACAAAATTTGAATAAATTGTATGGAGGCGGAACTAAGAAAATCTTTTGATTATTAAGACGCTCTTGTGTAAAGTGCATCTTAACCCCTCGCACTGACCAAGGCAGTACAGGATACGAAGTTAAGGAATTGTCTGTACGTGTCACCGATGTAAGTAAAATGAAAGTGAACATTCAGCATGTCAACTTGTGACAAATTAGAGGAAGTATAATTAATAGCATGAAGTAACTCGTGCAGAAAAGAATTTCCGCCGTCATCAGTCGTGCAGAAACTCGGGCATTAGCCTTTTGACTATGGGTTAAAATGGGTGTTACCATATAGTATATATTGAGCTGACTTATTATACAGAACAGAGATAGTGACGTGCAAGTAAGAGGGGGCTAACGTTTACTGAAATTCACCAATTTCATGAGATGACTATGATTGATTCACTGATCGATTATTAATATAATAATAATTATTATTATTTTCACTACCAACATACTCGTATATAAAATGCTAGGGCGTATGTTTCACAAAAACTGAAGATCTTAAACCAGGTGTGGTTTGTACCAAAATCTTCCAAATCGTCTCAATAGTTTTGAAAAATCAATGGAAATATATGTATTTGTTTATACAGTGCGTTATAATAATAATAATAATAATAATAATAATAATAATAATTAAAAATGCCAGAGGAATGGAAATGTGCATTGATCCACCCATTACATAAAAAGGGTGATAAGTCAGATCCAAATAATTACAGAGGGATTCCTCTAGTGCCAGTCGCTTACAAAATATTCTCTAAAGTGTTATTGAACAGACTAGAACAACAAGCAGATCCACAAATAGGAGAATACCAGGCAGGCTTCAGAAAAGGGAGATCATGCATCGAACAGATCTGGAACTTGAGAACACTACTGAAAGTCAGACAGACAAAAAACACTGTAGTTACCTTTGTGGACTTTAAAAAAGCATACGACAGCATTGATAGACAAACGCTATTTGCAGTACTGTAAGAATATGGCATGGACAAAAAAACCAGGGCACTTATACAACTAACGCTCTCGGACACCACCTCTAAAGTTAAGTTCATGGGTGAAATTTCAGAACCCTTTCATATACGCACAGGTGTCAACCAAGGAGACGGCCTCTCACCAATCTTGTTCAACATGGTCTTAGACAAAATTGTTAAGCAGTGGGAGGAACAAGTTAAAGGAATACAGCTAGGAAAAACCCGTGAAACAAAAACAATCATAAAATGTCTGGCATTTGCAGATGACGTAGCCTTACTCAGCAATAACACACAGGAGGCAAAGGAAGCACTGGAACGATTACATGAAATAGCTGCTAAAACAGGTTTACAGATATCTTATGAGAAGACCCAATACATGGAACGACACACCAACAATATACAAACCATGCATACCATATATGGATCCATACAAAGAGTTGAAAAATTTAAGTACTTAGGAGAATATATACAAATAGGAGGATCAAACAAGATGTCTAACATAGAACGAACGGAAAAACTCCAGAAAGCATACAAACTTACATGGTCACATTATAATAAGAAAAGCATATCAAGACAGGCCAAACTTAGGCACTACAAAACAGTTGTATTACCAGAAGCATTGTATGCGTCAGAAACGACCACAATTGGAGCATGTGGCATCACAGAAACAGAAAAAATTGAACGTAAAATTCTGAGAAAAATATTTGGAGCAGTACACAGAGATGGGATATGGATGAAAAGACCTACCAAAGAGCTATATGAACACACAGACAGACTCACAGATATTATTAGAAAACGCAGACTAACTTTCTACGAGCACATACAGAGAATGAACAATAAACGACTTACAAAGAAAATCTTTGATGTAGTAAACAGTTCAAAAAGGAAAACAAATTGGTATCATGAAATAGAAGACGATTTAAAGCAATTAGGGATCAACAAGCAAATTATAGAAGACAGAGAAAAATTCAGAAACAAAATTAAGAACGCCAAATTTTTAGTAAGTGAAAGGAAGAAGATAGGAACATTGTGGACGGAACAAAGGAAAGAGAAGCACAGTCAAAGGATGAAGAGATTTTGGGAAGAGAAGAAGGGAAAGAAGTGAAAATTGTGACATCATGAGATACTTAAGTTCAAACACTGTCCATAAGGGCAACAATGATGTAATAATAATAATAATAATAATAATAATATCGTATGGCCTCGGGTGCCAGGTGAAAGCTTTGTTATTTGACTCCCAGAGGACAGCTTGCATGTCGAATTCTTTGTTGATCCTTGGAGCGCTATGATAGTCAAGGAGGTTAGATATCTAAGCTCCTTGACACTAAAGCGCTTTCTGGTAGAGAAAGGAGGAACTATTTTTTGTGTTTGCGGAAAATCCCGAGATTAATTTTGCCATTATGAACACGGCCTACTGAATTCAAATGAGTTCTTTAACATGCCAAGAACGTGTGACATGCATGTCTTAATTTTTGTCGCCTTTAAAAAAAAAACACTAACCATGGCCAGGAGCGAACCTGCAAGCTTGGGGTTGATAGACCGACACGATAACCACTCACCACCGTGGCAAGCATAAAGTGCGTTTAAACAAATAAACAAGACGATAGCTCCTACAAGAACTGTGTCGCGACGAGCCCACATTACAATTCATGTGATGTTTAGCTGCTTGAGGTCTTCTTCAGTTTCATGTAACCATTTGGACTTGTTTTTACGGTTGAGGGTGATGTTGAAAATTTGTTTTGTAATTAGGGGCCGATAACCGAGATGTTAGGCCTCTTAAAACAACAATTATCATCATCATCATCATCATGTTTTGTAATTCTGTGCTGGTCCATTCTGTATATGAGACCAAAAAAATTAAACTCGTGTCTTTCTGAAAGCGTCGGTGATAGTTTCTATGGTTTTGATGGTCTCTTAATCCATACTCCTTCTTTATTCACTGGTAAAAAAAATCGGATGATTTTACGTTCTAGTTCTTTTTGTTTTGTTTTTTGTTTGTTTTTGTTTTTTCTTTCTTTAATTTTTGAGTGACCATGAATTAGTGTTGATTCTGTGGCATAAATTGCTTCAGGATGAACTACTGCTTTGTAGTTTACTGAAAACTGTGCTGTTTCCTACACTCGTAGATATTCCAGTTTTGATGGCACCTTCTATGTGAGTAATGTTTTATTGCCCCTAATTAATGAACTAGAAACTACATCATGGCTGAATGGACAGTTGGGATTCCAGACTTTTCAGCCCACTTACTTACTGTGTCGGCGAGTGTACAATGCAAGACGTACGGGAATGATATGTATGAGAATGCTAGCTGTTGGCTGTGTACAGTCTGTACCCGTGACGTTGTAGTCGCGAGGTCTAGCCAGGCCATGCCCAAAACTTCATGGAAGGGAAACATATGATGAAAATAATAATAATAATAATAATAATAATAATAATAATAATAATAATAATATCGTATGGCCTCGGGTGCCGGGTGCAAGCTTTGTTATTTGACACCCAAAGGGTAGCTTGCATGTCGAATTTCGTTGTTCCTTGAAGCACTAGGAATGTCAAGGAGGTTGAACACTATAGCGCCTTCTAGTAGAGAAATGAGGAACTTTGTGTTGGCGGAAACTCCCGAGATTAATTTTGCCATTAAGAACACGGCCTACTGAATTCAAATGGGTTCTTTGACATGCCAACATCGTATGACATGGTGTCGTAATTTTTGCCGCCTTTCAAAAATCACTTACCACGGCCAGGAACGAACCTGCATGCTTGGAGTTGGTAGTCCGACACGTTGCCCACGCACCCACCGTGGCAAGCATGAAAATACTTGACTGCTTTGCTAAGAAGAAAGAACGGCGAGTAAAACTACTGTGTAAATAGACCTAATTCTCATGATATAGGCCCCTGATCCTACGGCCTGGATCTCATCAGTATAGAATGTGAAAACTGTGTACTATTTTTAAAGTAGAGACCATTGGCTTCGATGGCGTAGTTGGTAGCATGCTGAGCTTCTATGCCCAGGATCGCGGGTTCAAACCCGGCCGAAGTCATCGGATTTTTAAGAGCGTTAAAAATCCATCAATACGCCTTCCTTCGGAGGGGAAGTGAAGCCTGTGGGCCCATTTCATAGATTTATGGCATGTAATAGAACCTTCAACTAACGACAATATATTGTGTGAAGCTAAATTTGTAGGTTAGATTTGATTAACGCTCTATTAAGTTCTAACGGTCGTCGCAAGGAGCCGGTTGCGGTGGCATCTAGTAACAAAGTTCTAAGCCAGGTGTCATTGGCGGTAACATTTGGTAGAAAAAGTAGGAATTGAACGTCTGCAGTCCTTAGCTGAATTACAGATAGCATACACTAATACAGCCATCACAATTAATACCGGTTATCAGACAGATTCTACACACACCTAAAGTACACGGAGCTTAACTCCTAAACTCAGGAACCAACCAAAAGTAGAGACCATGTGTAGTTGAAATATTTAACATTAAGTGTCAAGAATATTGTTGTGTTTTAATTCATTTTAGGGGCTTGGGCCATCTTGGTCATCAGTCCTGTGTAAGTGTGTGTGTGTGTGTGTGTGTGTGTGGGTAGAATTTGTCTGATTACCTGTGTTATTGTGGTATCTGTTGTAGTTGTAGTAATAGTAGTGTGTGACTGTGTGTATTTGTAATTCAGATGAGAATTGGAAAGGAGGCGACCGTGGCCTGAAGTTAAGAACCATCCCGGCTTTTGCTTGGAGTAGAAGTTGGAAACCACGGAAAACGACTTACAGGGTGGCTGAGATTGGAATCGAACCCACCTCTTTTCAGTTTTGCCTCCCGAGGCTGAGCGTACCCCGTTCCAGCCCTCAGACCAGAATTAAATTTCTTGGCAGAGCCGGGAATCGAACCCGGACCTCCAGGGCAATAGCCAAGAATACTAGCCGCTATAGCATGAGGTGGTACCTCTGCGACGCGGGTCACTTAACGAAAATACGTTCCTGATCCGTAAAATTTGGAACGTCTGGCAACCCTAAGTGCAACAGTCCTCGCCAGTCGGTACTCTTCCTTTCCTTGCTGCTAGTTGCATCAATAGGCTAGGATCAGGTCAAGTAGATTATTTATTTATTAAAGTCGATCAACCTTTCTACGAGTTCAGCGAATTGGTTTTTAATGGGCAAGATTAAATACGCTACTTTCGCAAATTATAGGATTAGCTGTACCTTCCTGAAGAGAGTAGATTACTTGGTATTTCAAAAATTAACCCAAATGTCGAAAGTTTTAATAGGCGATCATATTTACATAAACACAACCACTTCCTTCTTAGTTACCCGCCCAGCTCTCAGAGAAAAGGCCAAGTGTCGTCAATCAATATCTATGAGTTACTTCAGGCCTTCTCAATGTCGTGCTCACAAACACCGCGGTGCTCTTTAAATGACATTTGATGCTTTCGTCATATGAGCCAAAAAGTGCTCGCGAACGCAAGCACTCCTGAGATCCTTTCTTAAATTAAAAATTTGTCGCACGAACCGGAATAATAGTGTTTTCATTACAAGTTATGAAACTTTATCAATTCGTGAAATAGTATTTTTTTAAATCTAAAGTAAAATAATTGGACAACCCTGTTTTATGATTAACACGAAAGTTGCTGATTCCACTAGACAGCCTACACGTAAATGTATCATAGCTGCATGAGTCATGCAAGCAGTTGCAGCATGCCTGGTGAGCGGCGAATCCCTACTATTTCAGTATTTCAGAGGGAGAGAGAGAGAGAGAGCGAGAGAGAGAGAGAATATGCTTGTTGCATTATCTATATATATAATACGCTAAGGTGCATGTTTCACAAAACAAAACTCAAGCTCCTAAACCAGAGGGAGATAGAAGGTGTGGTTTGTACCAAAATCTTCCAAATCGTCTCAATAGTAGGCTGCAGGAAAAATCTTGCATTACTTGGAAAGTCAACGGAAATATATTTATTTGTTTATATCGTGCTTTTGAACAAATAAGTCCCTGGCAGAACCGTGTCACGTACAGCCGCATAGCACTAGAGCCGGGCGGGTAGTCTGTACGCATGGGGCGCACACAACCCATTGTGCATCCAGCATCAGTGATGAATTGCTCTCTGATTTTATAAATATCGACAATTCGTTTAAAATATATATAGAGAGAGAAGCCCGCATAATAGTAAAGCGGGGCGGGTGGTTTATGAACATGCGAGAGTTCTCGCACGGGTCCGCTAGTTATTATTATTATTATTATTATTATTATTATTATTATTATTATTATATTATATTATTATTAGTTGTTGTTGTAGTAGTATTAGTAGTAGTAGGAGCAGTAATATATTTGATTTAATTATGCTCCGGTGAAGCCTCCGTGGCTTAGGCGGCAGCACGCCGGCCTCTCACCGCTGGGTCCGTGGTTCAAATCCCGGTCACTCCATGTGAGATCTGAGCTGGACAGAACGGAGGCCGACAGGTTTTACTCCGGGTACTCCGGTTTTCCCTGTCAAAATTTCATTCCAGCAACACTCTCCACTATCATTTCATTTCATCTGTCATTCATTTAATCATTGCCCCCAGAGGAGTGCGTCAGGCCTCGGCAGCCGGCACAGTTCATATCCTCGCCGCTAGATGGGGGCTTCATTCATTCCATTCCTGACCCGGTCGGAGACTGGAAGCAGGCTGTGGATTTTCATTTTCATGCTCCGGTACTTGGTATGGCATGAGGGTGATACAGTCTCAAGAAGGTTGGTTGGTTGGTTCCTCAGTTTAGGGGCTGCGACAACGCGGTCATGTAGCCCCGTGCACTTTGGGTATGTGTAGAAATTGTCTGATAACCGGTGTTAATTGTGATGACTGTATGAGTGTGTGTTAACTGTTTTTCAATTCAAGTAAGGACTGAGGACGATAATTTCAAGTAGTTCGTATTTTCACCACCAAATGCTACCGTCCACGACACCTAGCTGTGAACGTGGCTACTACTAGATGCCATTACAACCAGCGCCCGGTGACGAACGTTGGAACTTGGGAGCATTAATGAAACCTAAACTACAAATTTTGTTTCACACAAGTTTATTTAGTGGAAGGTTTTCTACATGCCATAAAGCTATGACATGGGCCCACCGGCTTTACTTCCCCGCCGAAGGAAGGCATACTAAGGGATTTTTAACGTTCTTAAAAAAATCCGACGACTTCGGCCGGGTTTGAACCTGCAACCTTGGGCATAGAAGCTCAGCATGCTACCAACTACGCCACCGAAGCCGCCCTCAAAAAGGTTAAAACGCCTGCGGTACATATAGCCCAATCAAATTAGATTTTTTCGAGGAATTAATTTCCAGAAAGCTGGAAATCGTTTTAATACCTTTGTTTGGTCCTAAATGCGTGTAATCCGAGTTTGCACCATCCCAGGAGGTGTGCTTAACTTTTAGGACCCACCTAACCACAATTGTTTTCCTCTTTTTTCAGTTGTTTGCTTTTAGTTCGAGAACGGTAAGTCGGACGGAAAATATCAATCAGTTCAATATTAAAGAAAGTTAAATTCTGCGTCGAACGAACATCTAAAACTTGAAATTTTGTTCATTGGTACAGTCATAATCAAACGTTCAAAACTGGGAAAATTTCTCATTTAGGTGCAAACTTACATTTTGTGACTTTCCAAGAACACATATCTTTGAAACAGATTCTCCTGTTGAAAAACCCATATAATAAAAGTTGTAGAGTTTTATAGAATAAAATTTCACGTTATATAGACAATTTTGATAAGTCCTTTTAATTTCAAATGACCAGTTAACTAATTTAATCCCTACTATAATAATATTTAATTCAATTCCAAAAATAGCGACTCTTTCCGAAAAAAAAGGCATGGTCATGTTATGACATAATGATGTAAGTACGAAAAATCAATCTACCTACTCTGATCACTGCTAAGAACATTTCAATTCAAATTTCTAAGATATACGCAAATCAGAAAACTAGTTATATAAATGTACACACTCTGAATGCCGGCCCCGTGGTGTTGGGGTAGCGCGCCTGCCTCTCACCCGGAGACCCGGGTTCGATCCCCGGCTCCGTCAGGGATTTTAAAACTGACGTGAGGGTTGGAACGGGGTGCACTCAGCCTCATGAGGACAATTGAGTAGTTGTCTGACAGTGAGACAGCGCCCCAATCACAAATACCAAGATTAACGGCCGAGGGGACTCGACGCGCTGATCACGCGTCACCCCAATATCTGCAGGCCAAATGGCTTGGCAGCGGTCGCTTGGTCGGCCTTAGCCCGTCATGGGCTGTATAGTGCCAGGGGTTGACTTGACACACTCTGAATAGCGATTCGGAGTAGTACGAATGAAAAACATTTTAATTAAAGCAAAGTTGTATATTGACATTCTTTAATTAGTAACCATTATTAATATTAATTAATAAAGTAATAGGAACATTTAAAATTGACATTAAATTGATAAAATATGAATAGAAACATGTTATAGAAATCAATAGTCATGCAGCTTAAAATAAGGCATCATTCATGCTCGCATTTTCTTAGATGTCGATGGCCCTTCATCTACAAAGCTCTTAAGCTGGGATGGCACGTCGAGCCCCTGTTCATCGAGATCATCTTCAAATGGACTGTCCTCGCCTATTTCTGCTTCTGCGGCGATCGGCATGTGAAACACACTCATCCTCGAATGGTGCTGAATTCGAGCAGGACTGGCCGTGGCAGTTGAGGCAAATTGTTGAACATTTCATACCAACTTTCCGGCAGCTGCAACTCCCTGCACACCCCTTCTTACATCCGCAGGACACTGTGTTGAGGATTTCCTTGAGATGGATCCTTGGTGTTCATGATGGGGAGCAGGCCATGGTCCGTACTCTTCCAACCCCAGCTGGGAGGGTCCTTTGGCCTATCATACCAGCCCTGGATTTGGTGGTAGACACGCAGAAAATGTTGGGTGGCGGCTGCGTTTGTTGGTGGTAGAGAGGCCAGATTGAAAGTTGGCTTTATGAGGGATTTTGAGAATATCTCGTGGCAGATTTGGTCCAATGAGGTCTCAATGGCCTTAGGTGAATATAGGAATAGTTGACCTGCTGAAATGAGGTCCTCAGGATCAGCAACTGCATGGTGGAAAACCTTGATAGCCTCCTGTAAAGCCGTGTTGTTTTCAAGGAGTTTGACAAACTTCAACTTCCCTTGGCGATAGAATGCAGAGGTTGTATCACACCCACTGATTGCATGAAGGAACAGAAGTTGAAGTACTTCGGAGAGAAGAACGTGTTCTGAGAGGTCCCCTTTCCAGGTTTTATGACGTAAATGTTTGAATTTGGTGCTTTGGCGGTTAATAGGATCAATAGATCGGTGTCCTCTCCGTTCATTACGACCGTCGCAAAGTTCTCAGCCGCTTGAATGGCGGTATTGATGAGAGTGACAGCATCCTCAAGAGCTTGCCTCAGTTCAAACCACTGCTGTACTAATTTCTCACGCAGCATGGAGATAAGCCGTTCTTTGTTGCTGCCGTTGGACAAAAATTGTTCTTTCGGCATGGTTGCAGTCATCGTTTCCGGGAACACTACGTTAGAAGAAGAGTGTTTGCTTTTACGGCTAAGACGCTCAGCTGATTTTGTACTCTTTACTGATGCATCATCACGGTAACCATCGAAAACGATAAATGTACAAACTAAAAAGTCGTAATAACATTCTCCAACGACCGGCTAGAACTTCTTGGGGAGCGGATGGAAACACTTTACGGACAACATATTTGGCCTTGGTCTATTCTGCAGCAGAATACTGCTCTGGTATCTGGCTTAATAGTGCTCACACACAGCTAGTAGATTCACAACTTCGCCAAACCATGTGGATCATAACTGGTACACTTCGTGCTACACCGATTAAATGGTTACCGGTACTCAGCAATATAATACCTCCTCATATCAGGAGACAGAAGGCCCTTTTTCAGCTGTGGACAAGAATGTTGAAGAATGAACATCTACCTGTTCATGAGGATATCAGACAGAAATGCACATGCCTTAAGTCTCGTCAGCATGCTTGGATGACGGCTGTGAAGTTAACATCCAGCTTCTTCAACTCCACTTCTAAGTGGTCAACAGAGTGGTCTTTATCCCCACCTCGTGCAATAGTGGACATTAATAATCCATCTACAAAACTGGCAGGCTTCGATCTGCCACGCTGCACCTGGGGTAGACTAAATCGCATGAGATGTGGAGTAGGTATAACAGCAGCGGTGAGAGGCCGGCGTGCTGCCGCCTAAGCCACGGAGGCTTCAGGTTGTCTTCATCATAAGCTAAATAAATAAATAAATGTACTGGCAAGGTTGTAGTATTGCTTAGTATGGGGCTGGTCAGTTTCCCACTATTGTGACTGTGGGGAGGTTCACCAAACAATGAAACATGTAGTGCAGGAATGCCCACTCCGTGCTTTCTCTGGCACCATGGAAGACCTCAACTCAGCAACACCGGAAGCAGTGAAGTGGGTAGCGGAATTGGACATTCACATTTAGTGAGACGTACATCACTCACACTCAATGTTTACAATTGAACTGTCGAAGTTGTCAGGTAGATAGTGATGTAAATATATTGTTTTATTCCTGTTTTTTTCTCTCAAGCTTCGTAAATTGCTTTCACTGTGTGAAAATGAAAATCCACAGCCTGCTTCCAGTCTCCGACCGGGTCAGGAATGGAATGAATGAAGCCCCCATTTATCGGCGAGGATATGGACTGAGCCGGCTGCCGAGGCCTGACGCACTCCTCTGGGGCAATGATTAAATGAATGAGAGATGAAATGAAATGATAGTGGAGAGTGTTGCTGGAGTGAAATGTTGACAGGAAAAACCGGAGTACCCGGAGAAAAACCTGTCTGCCTCCGTTTTGTCCAGCACAGATCTCACATGGAGAGACCGGGATTTGAACCACGGACCCAGCGGTGAGAGGCCGGCGTGCTGCCGCCTAAGCCACGGAGGTTTCAGGTTGTCTTCATCATACGCTAAATAAATAAATAAATAAATAAATAGAAATGTACTGGCAGGGTTGTAGTATTGCTTAACGTTGTCAACATATTAGGAGAGAATTGTTGAAAATGTTTCCTAGGATTCCCAAACCACTCGATGTAGAAGGAATCAATTACAATGGCTCTACCTGCAAGAGCTGGTAGATCAGCAACTGGTGAAAATAAATTGTAGAACACAGATTTCTTTGTTTTCCGCATTCTGTTTCATCAAAGATAGAAAGGGGATAAGGAGCTAACTCAAACAAATAATAATGTTTGAACTGTTCCTCAGATTTTTAAGAAGTGTTATGCGTCGGAAAAGTGTATCTGGATTTACTAGTATATCTTCGCCGTGAATCCTGACTTTCGTGCTGAAAGCTTTAAGAGGAACCACTCTGTTTTTTTTTTTTCGTTGAAACTTGACATTCGTGAAGTCGTTGCCAATAATCTTAGCAATACAATGAATCCCTTTTTCAAACGCTTCATGGCAGTCAATTTTCACATCGCCAGTTACTCCTGTGCTGATGGACATCACAAATTGACCAGTTGGGATGGGATAGTGAGATGAAAACCAGTCAAGAAGGATCGCAACGTCTGCATCGTACCACTGTACCCTTGAAAACCAAGCGTCGACGTGCTGCTCTGAAGTACCATACGTCACGCACAAGTCTTCCACTTGTACCGCAATTTCCATGATGATGGTAGGTATTGTGGCAACCAAAGTCACCAGAGTACTGTCCGTTATGCCTCGGCCATGAGTCAGCCCACCTTGGGCTTACAGAGACCTCATTACCACTTGCTCAATCGTCTGATCAGTGAATACACCAGACCAAAACTTGTCAGACCTTCTGATGAAAAATCAGCTGTTTGGTACACTTTGGTCGAGTAGGTATAACAACATTGTATGAAAGAGCTGATTTTATTTTCACGATTTCAGAGTTCGATAGGAGAACCTATTCCGAAGATATGTGGTCTTGGAAAGTCGCAAAATGTAAGTTTGCACCTAAATGATAAATTTTCCCAGTTTTGAACTTTTGATTATGACTGTACCAATGAACCAAATTTCAAGTTTTAGATGTTCATTCGACGCAGAATTTAATCTTCTTTATTATTGAACTGATTGATATTTTCCGTCCGACGTTCCGTTCTCGAACTACAAGAAAAAAAAACTGAAAAAAGAGGAAAAATGTTGAGGTTATATGGGTCCCAAAGGTTATGCACACCTCCTGGGATGGTGCAAACTCGGATTACACGCATTTAGGACCAAACAAAGGTATTAAAACGATTTCCAGCTTTCTGGAATTAATTCCTCAAAACACTTGTTTTTGGATCTAATTTGATTGGCCTACAACATTTCCATTATATGTTTGGTACAACTTGAACAGAGGGTCACACGGTATTCCTATCAAGTGAAACTATAATCAGACCAAGGTGGAATATAAGGGAAGGATATCCGTAAAAGTAGCTTTCTTACCAAAATAGGAGCGTTCCTTAGTTGCAAGCAAAGCCACCTACCCTGATGACAAACTTGCGTGTAGAATACACAAAAGCTGCACATTGTTAGCTATTCCCATCCCGTATTATGATCCTTATTCTGTACTGACAGCGGTGAACAAATGAAAGGTGTTAGAGCGTATAATTACCTTACAAAATAGGAAGTGTTACATGGCACTATACAACACACGTTTCACAAGCACACAATGGATGCAACTGCGGCTTGAGACTTTCCGTGACAGTCAATACAAGAACATGTTAATTTTTGAACGAGTCTATTTCTGGAACCCTCGCAATCGAATGTGGGGTGGGAACTCACCTATCTGCACATCGCCATGACAAAACGTTTAATGGAAGACCAATACAGTGACTCAATGAAGTATTCGGTCACATTTCTTTAATTCTATTCCAAGGGTCTTGTTTGAATAGCAGGAGAAACAATTGCATCTTATACATAACCAGCAACCCACCCCGCCTTCGCCCGGGAACAGTTATCAATGCATTACGTGATAAGCGCTTTTTTTTTCGATGTCAATGAACTACGACCTATATCCGTTTTACGTCTCGGCATGATGGGTTAAAATCACTGACTGGACTATTAATTATATTATCATGGAGATGCATGTGCAACGAATTCTTGTCAGATGTAATTTAAGAATGGCAAGGTGCATGAAACACAAATCCCCCTTCCGCCCAATCTTAACTTAACTGTGTATTCCAGGGAAACTCCAAACACAACCACTCTTCTCTGAAGTCTTAACTCAACACGACTCGATAGTTTGCTGCTGGCTGTATCTGGGTTAATAGGCTCGCCTGCTAGCTAGGCTGTAACTGGGGTGATAGGCTCACCCTAGCTAGCTCGAAAACTGTCGCCCCAGTAATTGAATGGAGATTGTTGGAAGAAATGAAAACTTAAAAACACTTGAAGTGGGCGATGTATTGGAGATAGAGATATGCTCTCCCGGACGTTTTTTTTTTAGAACTTTTCAGGCTGAACAATTCTTACATTCATAGTATATTGATATGTGTTACGGTTTGCCCAGCGTAAGCTTTAAAAGCGCACGGACGCCAGGTTTTGCTTTTCGACCTTTTCACTGAAATCGTTACTGCTTGGCTTTTTTCTTAAAGCTGTCAACTCTGTCAATCTTACCATGCTCGGTCTGCATGTGACAAGGAGCTGTTTCGATTTTGGTAATATACCTTGTTTCTTTCAAAAGAAATTTGTAGTCCGGCTTTCTCCGCTTGGCGTTGTAGGACATCCAGTTGTTCTATAGCTGCGTCGGTATTCCTCGACAATTTATTTTCTACAGAAACCTTCCTCGAGATATCATTATAGAATGGTGAAAACCGCATCAAATTCCATCCAGTGGTTCTCGAGATTACCCGTGATATCCGAGAATCGGGGACCTTAGTTATTGTTGTTTTAAGGGGTGGAACTACGAGGTCATCTGCCCCTAATCGAGGACCTTGTTTTATACTAATTAGAGATTAGAGATACTGAAAAGAATACTCCAATATGAAATCACAGTTATTCCACCTCGTCAATGCTTATCAACCCGCGGCGTAAATCGTGCACCACGACCGCGATGGGGAACTGCAACAAGTTGAGCGCCAACAGTAGCTGTACTGAGTGTGATAGTGTGATATTATGCCTACCCACCAAAGGGGAAGTTAAGCCGGCGGGTCCATGTCATAGATTCATGGTAGCCTATATAAAATAACCTTCCACCAACTCCAATTGTGTGAAGCTAAAATTTTAGATTTTATAACACTCTATTAGTGGCAACGTTCGTCGCCAGGTGCTGGTTACGATGACATATAGTACCTACTTGAAAATTGATCATCTGCAGTCCTTAGGCTACAGATAACACACACTAATACACACATCACAATTAACACCGGTGATCAGACAGATTCTACACACACCCAAAGTACACGGGGCTACATGACCGCGTTGTCGCAGCCCCTAAACTAAGGAACCAACCAACCAACCAAGAATTGACAGGGAATTTAGTTGCCATCTTCTTCCCCTCCCAAAACCTCTTCATTCTGGGTAACCTGGCTGCACTCTCTTCGTCAGATAATAGGAGTACGGATTACGTAATTCTGCATTATGAAAACTCCTCTGGTTTCTAATTCCCTCACCTCGGCTGATCTAAATAAGCACTCTAACCGCTATACTACTGAGCTGAATATGTTTATGTGGATGTACATTTTACTTTCTTGAATTATTATGGCAGGTAAAGTAGTTAGTTGCCCAGCCCTTCTAATTCCTTCTACCATTAACTGTTATTATAATTCCTCAGTAATCAGTTTATTTTGTAGGCTATCCTGTATTATTAATGAGGGCTTATTATACAACGATTATCCTAAGCATTGAAAAGGTTCAACCTAGGAACTGACTGCATAATATAGCTTCACGTAACTAGAGTTACTAACCTTTCATGAACTATTGTGTACACAGCAATATACGCGCCAAAAGAAAGTTGTTTTTGTTAATTGGTTTTAGGAGCTAGGAATATATTGATTATCAGCCACATACACTTGAGCGTTTGTTGAATTTGTGACAAAACTGTATTTATGTAGAGAGAGAGAGAGAGAGAGAGAGAGAGTGTGTGTGTGGGGGGGGATAGGGTAGGTGTCCTATAACTTGTACTATGGAACAATCAAGGTAATTGCACGGAGGGAGTGTGGAAAAAATCAGGGGGAAAACACACTCAGGATGACCACAGCCAGCGCCGGAATTAGAAATTTCGAACTCCGGACTTCCCTGCAGCAAGAACACTTCTCTAACACAAGCTTTCTTCTACCTCCCATTAACGTTGGACATGACGGTAATGCTTTGTCAAAAGTACCAAAAAATCGTCATTGAAATCCTCCATTGCTTTTGTAGTGATCTGACATTCAGGGGCACACACACACACACAACCCATCAAACGCTCCTCCACACTAAAAACACTTGGTTTAGTTTTTGCGTTACTTGCCACTTTGAGCGACTGTAGCCGCATATTGTAATCATTATCCATTTATCACCACCAGAGCTGGAAGACTAACCACCCGTTCAAATATCGTATTCTCATTAGGTATTTCCTTCCTTCCTTTATATAGCCTATATTGTCCACTTCCTGGTGTAGCGGCTAACATTCTTGGCTGTCGCTCCGAAGGTCTGGGTTCGATTCCCGGCTCTGCAATTTAATTATGGTCTGAGGACTAATACGGGGCACACTCAGCCTCGTGAGGCAAACCTGAGAATAGGTGGGTTTGATTCCCATCTCAGCCATCCTGGAATTGGTTTTCCGTGGTTTCCCACTTCTACTTCAGACCAATAACGGAGTGAGTCCTAACTTAAAGCCACGCTCACTCATCTCCTTCTCAATCCTCACCTGAATTATAAATACACACACTAATACGGTTATTACAATAACCAGGTTATCAGACAAACACACACACCGAAGTGCACAGGGTTGAATGAACACGATGTCCAAGCCCCTCATATGAAACAACAACAACAATACCAACAATCTTATCTATAGAATTGGGTCCGTTACAGGATCAAGAGACTTCTCGTCGACAATGTAAGTACATGAGGGCTATTTCTTTCTTCAATTACCTGTATCTGGGCCTAGATGTAAATTTGGTGCACCTGTCGAAACGCATTATGTGCGCCGGCTTCTGACATGCCTCGCGCAAAAAGTAGACACGATTTGCAGTTATAGCATTACTTTTCACGGTTTATATTGTGAAGTTGAGGCCCATCTAGAAATTAGGTTTCCATATCCTTAACTAAAAGGAAACAGTTACAGGTAAAGCGTTATTGGCACCAGGTACAGCAATGTATGAGCTATTTTTCAACATAACCACCACCTGAATTGAAACACCTTTATTAAATAAATTTTATAGAAATGGGTCTTACTGGAATTTCACTCGAAACTTTTGTCTAGTTCTAGTGCACGATTTCCTGCACTTAATGTACGTATTGTGCAGATATACACGTTCAAGTAACGAACATTTCACATAAGGCATTCCAGCACTATACACAATCACAATAAAACAACTGACTAAGAGATTCAAACGTACAGGTTCAGTAAACGATAAAAATAGACGTAGGCCTAAAGGTCGTTATTTACTTACTGAAGCTAAATTAACCGGAGTAACCGGAAACTTCTTAAGTAGATGCCGATTATGTTCGGCAGCGGACGGGGAAGATTTTGAGCATCTACTGTAATCATGGTGAGTAAAAATGCACGACACGGATTTTAAGCACCGTATTCTGCCGTACATATGCGCGCGGCAGCCGGCAACTGAGGCGTGAGCGAGTGTGTCCTTGCCATGAAAATATGAAGACCCTGTATTATCACAGGGGACATGGGATTTCACATGACTCCAGAATCAAAACGACAGGCAATGAAATGGCGACACGTGACATCTTCAGACAAAGTGAAAGCCGAATCGACGTCAACACGCAATATTATGGCAACTGTGTTTTGGAATAGACATGGTGTCCTATTAGTTGATTTTATGCCACACGGGACAACAATACACTCAGCTATATAGCCTACTTAAAGCAACGGCGTGTCATACATAATAAGCGACGTGGCCTACTGTCATCTGAAGTTTTGTTGCTGCGTGACAATGCACGACCTCATTCTACTGCTCAGAGTATTAATCAGATCTTTTGGATGGGGACAAGTGGACCACCCACCGCACAGCCAAGACCTTGCGCCGGGCGATTACCACCTGTTCCACTACCTGAACGAGTTTCTTGGCGGTTAGCGGTCTGACACCGATGAAGAAGTGGAAACAACGGCTGAAGATTGTTTGTTTTCACAGGTGGCTGATTTCAAGTATTTAAATAAACAAGGTAAAGTAACGTAACCCACGAGCCTAGTGCAGTCTTTGAAACTGACACCTTGTTGGTGGCCTGTGTGAGAATGATACCATTCCAGTACCTCAAATCAGAATTAAATTTCTTGGCTGAGCTGAGAATCGAACGTAGGTCTCCGGAGTAGCAGCAAACAATGCTAACCACTAAACAACGAGATATGCAGCAAACAGGGTAGAGAAAATAGCTTAAAGTGTAAGGAGAGAAATAAGTCTTTGACAATGTTTAATTCGTTTTTCTTTAAATTAGAAACTGACTTCCCTTAAAAATAAAAATAATAGCCCTTGTACAGCGTGTTCCGATTCAACACGGAACTGTAAAATGGGTTGCCTATCCACCCGCAAACGGCTTCAAATCTGATCGCAGCGCGCTAGCGACGGGGTTGAGTTCGGTTTCACTGATTGCCGCCTTCGTATGCAGCATTGCAAAGTATTTCGGTCTTTCAAAATATATTTACACAGGCTTCACAATAAGTTTCAACGATTTCTGTTTCAGAACTTGTAATTTTACGTTTCTGTTAATGGCTTTTGCAGAGCATTTCTATGAAATAAAATTTTATTTTACAACATAGTTTATTACAACACAATTACAACATGCTTTTTCAACAAGATGGTCATCCAGCGCACTTCTCCAGACTGGCGGCAGAAGTTTTAAACCATTTGTTTCCTGGCCGGTGGACAGGAATTGGCGGCTTTATAGAATTCCCACCACGTTCACCTGATCTGACCGTCCTGGATTTCTTCATTTGGGGTTACGTCAGGTCGAGAGAATTTTTAAGATCACCACAAACACCCGAAGAAATGGAGCTCGTCATTACCGACGACTTTGCGGAAATTACTTCTTAGATGTTGTCGAACGCAAGAGAGAACTTCATGTGACGAGTGGCCCTCTGCTTGGAAAATGATGGTCGCCACTTCGAACACCTTATGTAAATGTCCTTTTGCAGTAGATGTAACGTCTGTGATAAATTAACTTTTTTAGTCGCATTGAAGACTGGTTACAATTTTGTAACAAATCATTTCCAAATTGTATCTCGTTTTGTGGTGATGGGTTAAAAAGCAATAAATTGTGTTGTAAATAAAATACAACACAAAAATAAATTGTATTGTGATAAACTATGTTGTAAAATAACATTCTACTTCATAGAAATGCTCTGCAAAAGCCATTAACAGAAGCGTAAAATAACAAGTTCTGAAACAGAAATCGTTCAAACTTGTTGTGAAGCCTGTGTAAATATATTTTCAAAGAGCAAAATGCTTTGCAATGCTGCATAAGAAGGCGGCAATCAGTGAAATCGAACTCAGCCCCCGTCGCTAGCGCGCTGCGAGCAGATTTCAACCCAATAGGGATGTAGCGGGAGAAAGTTCGCGCCAGATAGCGCTCGTGTAGTACTGGGTAAGCGCAAGGCGATCGTCTTATGTTTCTCCCAGTCAGCTGCGAGGAATATATAAATTGTGACCGAGTTTTCTATGCGAAAGTAAATTATATCTTCTCTAATTTTACGCCAAGACTATGTTAATTAATTCTATAGGTATATCTCCTAATATATTATGGACGATTTTCAGCGTTTAAGCGTTAAACAGCTGCAAAATAAGCTACGGACTAGAGGCACTAAAACCAGGGGGAGGAAGGAAGAATTAATAGCCTACAGCGGTAATAACAAAATTCAAACACGCTTTATTATTCAAATAATGAATATGAGTCAGCATGCTTTCTCCTAAAGATTACAATTACTAGAGTATTGTAGGCCTATATTGATAAATATATCTCCAAAAGACTTAAATCAGAAATTGAGATTTAAATATTCACTTGCTCCCCCTGCTTACAGACTTCGATTCATGTATTGTTTTAGGTTGATAGCTAACATGAAACTGTCGTGTTTTAAGGTAAACATAATCAAAGAAAGTTGATACCGGTAATTAAATGTGTACCTCGAAAATGCATCGCAACGTTTGGTTCTTATGCAATTTTGTCAATTTCGCAATAAGAATCGTTCCCTTACCCCTGGGAAAGGACTTGAGGGTACAATTTTTTTAAAGTTTGAGAATCCCTGCTTTAGGGCCACGAACTGTTTCCATTCATCTGACTATGTCTCAAGAATGTAGAAGTCAGTCGCTACCACTTTCTCCGTCAGGCAGATGGAAATTGACGATTAATTCCGATTTCAAGAAACCAACCATAATACGTTTGTGACTGTTAATGTTGCGACATTTATTCTTGAAGTATTTGACCGAGTAGCCTATTGATGTCTTTGAAAATGGGAGTCAGAAATGTTACTTTCATTTCTTCGTGTATATTGACGATTTCTTCCCGTACTTCAATGGAGATGATTTCTGCAGATTACGATATTGTAGGCTTATCGTGATAACCCGGCAATTTTCTTGTGTATGGCCTTTTCCTAAATAATTATTTTTGTTGTGTTCGTGGTCCACGGAAAAAGCGATGGAACAGCGCCCGGTTTTTATCTTGCTCTCTGACCTTCAAATACAAACGCATAAATTCAGTGGTTGTTATCGAAATGTCTAATCAGTTTATAGGTACAAAATAGGAATTATTTCCCCTTTGTAAGTCACACTTATCCAACACAGTTTTCGTTAAGTCATCGGGTTGTAAATGATGGAAACACACTTTAATATATTCGGTCAGATTTTTCTCACCGAAATTTTTCCTTCTAATAACATGTGACCATTTCTTCCTCATTTCTTTATTTCATGGAAATTGGTGAAACGAAAACGGGCTTCCCTGATTTTTGCAAAGAGGAACACTGCAATAGCTCGGCAAAGTCACGAAAATAACAATTTAAACAACTTAAATTCGTACATATTAGCGGCATGAGAACACAGGAGACAAATGAAGAGCACCTTGCGCTTTCCCAGTACAACAGCAGTGCACTCTATCGGTGCTAGTTCTATACATCCCTATTGCGGGTGGGTAGGCAACCCATTTGACAGTTCCGTGTTGAATCGGAACACGCTGTACATACATACATACATTCAGGGGCAAATGACCTCGCTGGTCCGTCCTTTAAAATTCCAATAACTACATACAAACATATATATACCTCGAATATTGACTATGTTAAGGAGGGCATAGGGGGGCGTGGTGGTGCATTATATACCACGAATGTTGACTATGTTAAGGAGGGGCGTGGTGGTGCAGCGGTCAAACTGTTTGCCTCTCATCACCGTGGATCGGGTTCGATTCCCGGTCAATGCATGTGATATTTTCGAAGTGAAATTTCATGTCCCGTGGTTCGGATTCCACGTAAAAAGGAGGTCCCATGGCTCATGATCGCAAGATAAACGGTCACGTAAAACTACAAGCTTCCCTCCTTCCATTCTGAGGCTAGCAGCATGCCATACACCACAATGCATATATACCTAACATGCTTTTTTTTTGTCGTTAATGGAAGTTTAAGTATTCGCTAAATCCCATGAACAAGGCTATATTTTAAAAAATGTCACTAAATTTTCTGACAAGTCCCTAGTTCTGGCGACAAAGTCGATAAATTGCCAACACTACATCTTACCTTCCCTAATATAGTGCTTACTTTTTCTGAAAAGGTAAGCTTCTACCAAAAAAAAAAAAATGTAAATGTACGAATAACGATATAAACAATCCTATGGTTCTCTATACTTGGAAGGCAGGTAGTAGTTTTACGTGACCGCTAATCTAGCGATCATGATCCACGGGACCTCCTTTTTACGTGAAATCCGAACCACAGGACGTAGTATTACACTTTGAAAATCTCACATGCATTGACCGGGAATCGAACCCGGTCCGACGTGGTGAGAGGCCAACAGCTTGACCGCTGCGCCACCACGGTCCCCTCTATACTGACATCGTTCACTAAATACAAAGTAAAATTCACGCTTCGATTCTGAATCTCAGTGAAGTGCATGGCGTGGATGTTGGGTTGAAAGGGTGCAATGGTATTAGACGCAGGAGAAAGTTTGATAACCTGTAAATGAAAACTTTCCCAAAAGGATTAGGTAATTCAAGTCACAAAAATTAATTAGTCAGCAGTTCATCTGTGGCATGATCTTAGAATAAAATATAAGCTTTCGCATCCTTCGTCAAACATCATTCGTTTTTTGAAGGAAGGAATGCCAAAAATTTGTGGTGAAACTTCTTAAGACAGGACTTAGTGCAAGGTCGTGCCATTCCGAAGTTTTTATTTGCAGACTGTATGATGAATACCAGGAGGTCTCGCAGAGTGGTCTTATTTCATTCCACAACACGAGCCTGCTGTATTCCTGAGAAATGATTTATGATACAATCACAAATAGCATGCAAGCAAAATACCGGTTTACATTAAAGGGAAAGACATTTCGAATTGTTTTAATGCCTTAACAGGAAGTAATGATATGTTGCTAACATCGCACCGTATTAGCATTGGTATATTTTAATGGTAGCTAACGGTTAAACGTGACAAAGCGAGGTTGTTTGACTTATCCGTAACGTTATTAATTAAGACTTCGGCTAATCGTTCCACGTGACTCGTTTCGAGATCTAGGATATCATGTAGTTATGACAACTTAGCGAGATAAAAACATTTCAATAACCTGTATGAATTCAATTAAATAATTTCAAGACTGATCAATCAGATCATATAGATAGCTTTGGAGCCATTTTTCAGTGTGTCCTTAGCCTGTTGATAGCCTAATTGACATTACAACTTTTCAAACGGTCAACACAATGTAATCCCAATTACTGGGACATGCGAAAAACAAGTAGTTCCGTGAAGAAATAAATAGCCTATTTTCATATATAATTGCCTCTATCAACATACAAAATTTCAGTTTCATTGCTATAAAAGATTCGTAGATATTAAGAACCGTCTAAATATTTCGGATAGTCGCCATGTTGGATTTTATATATGTAGGCCATAGAGTTATGTCATATTAGATGCCGATTATTGCGTACGTTCATTATTCAAACGTTGACTTCGATCGCATGATTAGGACACAAGAAATAAAAACTTAATTTGAAAATTTCGCACAGCCGCCATCTTGAGGTTATGTAAACAACTGAACTAAATTAGATGTCGGTGCATTACAATGTGTATAAACATTTGCTGTACCATGTTTCACAGCGCTCGGATGGTTAAATCGCGAGAAAAGTCTATTAAAATGTTTCAACTTCGCTTGGCTGCCATGTTCGTTTTGTACGTAACATAGGTGAACTTCTAGTAGTGCCCTTTATCACGGTACAAAATTTCAGGGTGATATCAGTAATAGTTTCGGAGATATAGAATGCCGGTGAAATATTTCGTTCAGCCGCCATGTTGGATTGGTGAGACGTAATAAAATTTGAAGGTCGAGGTCGAACAAAATAGTACTATGACCTTACCGAGTTTCATTGAAGTCGCTCCAACCATTTAGATTTTATTAGGGGGGACCCACACACATACGCACACGCACACATACACACACGCGCGGACAAATGGTGATCTCATAAGCCTACTTTTCATAAATGAAAAAAACCTGATAACTTGAACATCATTTTAACATCATTACAGCAATAGTAACTACACCTTCATTCAGGGGTTCTTAAACTTGTTCTGTCACACTCCCCTTCTGAAACAAGATAAACAGTATTTGCTTCTGCTAATAAGCCACTTATCCATGGTTAACGGCGTTACTTGTATCAGTTTATTGTAAATCGGGCTAACCACTCACACTGAACACGCACTAGAATTCACCTGTTCACTCAATGTCTTTGAACTGCAAAGGCCTGGCTGTATTCGAGTCAACAATGGCAGAAATAGAAGAATCTATTCTTGTAAAGAAGTAGCAGTCACATTGGCAATGGGCTTATTGTCATTAGTGGTTGTTAAGTGTTTGGTAAGGAGATATCGCTGCAGGTGGCGGGTGAAGGGGTCATGCAGGGAAATGCTACTCAACACCTTTCCTCAGAATTCCTGCTGGCAGGATCTACTGGTCAGTTCTTGTTAAATAAGACAGCGAAAGTCTTAGTCTTGAATGGTCGTGGGATCTTCTTGCCCATGATAGGTTCATGGATATGAGAATGGCAATATTTGTTACAGAATATGACACACAAATATTTCAATCAGAGCCGGCGCACCCCACTTTAAGGAGCTCTAGATTAGATGGTCGAGTGAGACTGTTTGTTGGTGAGATTGCCATTTCTAAGTCTTGCAATATAGGCTAGTAGGTACCTTATATAAAAAGTTCCTTTTTCGGATGCTTAATGCTTTAGTATTTTACCAGTTATAACTGCCACACTTTCTAAGTTTTATGATGGATTTATTGTTTTTGGAGGGCAGTGACTGGACTGTTAGTGGGTGTCATTGCAGGTTTGGTAGTGTTTTGTAGAGCTATTTTGTCTTGTGTAGATTTTGATTTGATGATGCTCGCTTGACGAGCGAAACATGTCATTCCTTAGCTTTCTCACCCTTCTATAGTCCAAAACAAATATATATTAATCACATGTAATTTTTTTCAGGTTATTTTTCGCATGTCCCAATATTTGGGATTACATTATGTTGACCGACTGAAAATTGTAATATCAACAATCAAATCATAGTTCTACCATTTTATTGCCCCTACTGCAAACACACACACGAACAGTAACAATGGAGATAATTATTGTCACTATCAGGTGGAAACAATTACTGTGCACAACCATTCCCGATAAACCATTTAAGGAGAATTCGAGACGTTTATTGACACCAGCCCCCCTTCCTTCATGAAACCAGACACTCAGATACTATACACGAATACAAGCCTTTTATTAGGTCAGTAATATATCGCAACACACTTCAATGGTTTCAAAATAATAATAATAATAATAATAATAATAATAATAATAATATATACGACAAAAAAAGAGTGATAGTCAGTCTGAAAGACTAGACTTTATATTATTTTAAATGCTACAAATGCTGAAAAATGCCTCATGATCATGCAGCGAACTGCGTGAACTCAAATTCCATTAGCAAGTGCAAACCAAGGTCAAAGGAGGTAGCTGGCTGGATGAAGTCACGCTCACCGGAGCGCGCGGGGAAAGGAGGAAGCTCAAGCGGCACTGACTTCACACACCTCAGTGCATTCTCGCTGCATTTCGTCCCGTCGCCGTAACGTAACGCCAGACCTCAGCGTAACGACGAAGTCGACAAGAGCATTTAAAATGATAACAAGAACCTCTCCCTTAATGCCAAACTACAACACTACAATGCTGTGAACCAGTGAACTTATAGGGTGTGGAGACGGCAAATTTGATGTACCTGGAAAAGCTTCTGAAGATTGAAAGGAGGATATTGAGGAAGATTTACGGCCCAAAAGTGGTACAGGGAACCTACAGACTAAGATCAAACAAGGAGATATATGAAAGGGTGGAAGACCTGAAAACAACAAATAGGAAAAAACGTATACGTTTCTATGGACATATGGTTAGAATGGATCAAACAAGAAAAAATAAACAAATCGTTGATAAAATATATAATCTGAAGAGCCAAGGGGGTTACACCAAGCAGATGAAGGAAGAACTCCGGAGGCTAGGAATTACACATGACGACTGTCGAGACAGAACACAATTCAGGGAAATACTTTCGAACATAAAAGGTTCTTGTGGGACAAAAGAGAGAACGCAGGGGAGGAAGATGGACAGTAGAGAGAAAGGCGCAACACTCTGAAAGAATGAAGGAAGTGTGGAGGAAGAGAAAGGATGAAAGAACTATGAGAAGGAAATGAAATGATATTTGCGTGGTCCTTAGTTTTGGCCTGCTCGCGTAATGTAATGTAAAGTAATGCAATGTACTAATAATAAAGTGCATGCGTTTAATGTCCCTTGAACTGTTAATAAACATTGATGAGAGTTGTGAAGCAAGAAACAAGTTCTCCTGAACGATGTATTGATTACAGAACTGTAGACTATTTCAGCTACACTCAGAACGAAGAAATTCTCAGAGCATCCCAGTAGTACTTAATAAGAAATACTACTTATGCTGGTTCAAAGTCCGTGTACATTTCTTATGGTATATTTCATTAGAAAGCTACCTATTGCAATGGGTCCCATGGCGAGACTTCCAGAAAATTTCGACACATCTTCCGAGTTTCACATTCCTCAGACCCCAAAACAACCGTCAGTTCAAAGAGTTTATATCACTTTCTTGTGGGCGCGATAACGACCGTCATTTTGCACCAATCAATTTCAAAATAATACAAAACATATAACTGATCAAAAACTCGGCCGGAGCAGATGACCTCTATGTTCCACCCCTTAAAATCCCAATAACAAACTCATTCGAGTTCAAAAAAAGTGAAATATCGCTAAAACGTTCCTAATATGTAAAAAAAATAGAATCCATTCAAAGTGCATACTATTCTTCGGACAAGGGTCAAAAACATATCTCCGTAAAGTTTGTTGATAGCAACAACCATTGATCAAAGGGGTGAGAAAAATGGAGTTTTGAGAGAAAAAAAATTATACCTCCCTTAACAGGCGCAATATCAAAACCGTTTAAAATGGTCAATAGTCCTCTAAACTTTACCTAAAACGTTTGTCTGAAAGAAATTTTGAAATGACCCACCGTTACGCCAAGGAATAAAAAAATGTATACTGAAAATGTGGAACTTTTATTGGTGTACAACAATTGGCAAATTTAGTGAATTCGAAACATTTTTCTTTGCCCGGTGAAATCTACTTCCGCCTTCCGGCGTGCTGAGAGAGTTTTTCTTTTAAGTTGGAATTGGAATTCATGTGTAACGCTCTCTGACCCGACAGAAGTAGTAAACTTGCTTAGTTTCACTCCAGCCAAGGAATGCTGGCGCGCCACGACAGCAAGGGGGAACTGGATGCCCGGGTATCGAAGGTACGAATCCCGGCGCTGAATATGGCTTCTCCCAGAACTCCTTCCAGGCAATTAACCGGGATGGCTCCATAAATTCCAAGGGGACCTACTCCAATCCTAGACCTTAACACTCACAGTGACAATTACAGTCACCACAAAAACACAGATTATCGGACAAATTCAAAACACACTCGAATACACAGTGCTGATGACCAAGATTTTCCAAGCCATGAAAATGAATTATTTATTTATTTATTTATTTATTTATTTATTTATTTATTTATTTATTTAGCGTGTGCTTTTAGTGCCGGGAGTGTCCGAGGATATGATCGGCTCGGCAGAGGCTGTAGCTGCTACAAGCGGACACCCATGGAGTGAGCTACAAGTTCCGTTCAATTGAAAGTAGTTCCAACTTCTGCTACCAGATGTCACTGACACCTAGCGATGAACATTGAAACTTTGATAGAGCGTTCCAACGAAATCTAACCTAGAAATTTAGCTTCACACAAGTTTAGTTAGTGGAAGGATCCTTTACATGCTATATATCTATGACATGGGACCGCCGGCTTTTCTTCTCCTCCGAAAGAAGGCATACTGAAGGATTTTAACGCTCTTAAAAAATCCGACGACTTCGGCCGGGTTTGAACCCGCGATCTTGGGCACAGCAGTTCAGCATGCTACCAACTACGCCACCGAAGCCGCTAAAAAAAAAAAACAGATGTTGGAAGGAGTCAGTTACCTGAGTGAAAGGAGAGAGCTGATGGTGTGTGAACACTGTAGGTCTATAATAAGCAAAGTCTCTTCGTAGATCAGCAAGGATCACACACACTGATAGAATGTGGGTCGTGGTGAATACGGTTCCACATTTACAAAGTGGGGGAGGGGTCTTCCCTTCTCATCAGATACGAGTGGTTGACTCTTTCAGAACCAATCCTTAATCTGCATAAAATAACTGAACTCCCTTCGTGCCCGGAAGAAGCTCCACCACATGATCACTCTCAGTTGACTAGCTATTAGAACAGTTAGCCACTGAATTTCTCAGAATACCAGTACTTGTCGGCGTAACTGACAGGGGAATATAGCTGGTATCTTCATTGGGCAAGGTGCTAGTAATACAACCTCTTTTGCAGCTTGATCCACTATCCATTTCCCACAATTCCCAGGTAGCTTGGTAGCCACCGAAAGGTGTCAGCGTTGCACAATCCAGCTAGAACAGTGGTCGCCAAACCGTAGCTCGCAGGTAAATTTTTGGTAGCTCGCGGGGAAATTTCAGACGCAGCGCTTAAGTTGGCTAATCTGCACTACTCAGCCCCCTGATTCCCACTACGCGTCCCGCGGGTCTGTCAGTGTCTGGTGTGTGATCGTCAGTGCATTTTCTTTATTTTTCTTGTATTTTATGCATACTGCGGACTACGGACGGTTCTAATTATTGCGAGTTCCAGCAAAAAACAAAACATCATTTTCATGTTGAATGGGTAACTGATAATTTTTTACCCAGGTAAAGGACAAATGTGTGTGCTTTGTAATGCAAGTGTAGCAGTTGGGAAGAAATCAAACGTCGAACGTCATTAAAAAAAAGTGACAGCCAGTCTGAAAGACTAGACTTTGTATCATTTTAAATGCTACATGTGCTGAAAAATGCTAGAAAGGCTGGAGGCTTCTAGCTTCGCTCGAAGCCAAAGACTCTTGACATGTTAGAAAATTATCTGCATAGTACGTATCTTGCTTATCTTGTTTCAAATTACTCGCGAACGGCAAGTGCAAACCAAGGGCAAAGCAAGGTCAAACGCGGGGGATGCCGTCACGCTCACCACAGCGCGCGGGGACGTGCCCCTTCCATCCAGTCTAAAAACACTTATAGTGGGCGATGTATTGAAGATAGAGAGATATGCTCTCGCGGACTTTTTTGTAGAACTTTTCATGCTGACCAATTCTTGCGCTCATAGTATATTGATATTTTTAACGGTTTGCCCAGCGAAAGCTTAAGAAGCGCACGGACGCCAAGTTTGTTTTCGATGTTTTGACTGAAATCGTTACTGCTTGGCTTCCTTTGATCATACATAAAGGACAAATGTGTGTGCTTTGTAATGCAAGTGTAGCAGTTGGGAAGAAATCAAACGTCGAACGTCATTAAAAAAAAGTGACAGCCAGTCTGAAAGACTAGACTTTGTATCATTTTAAATGCTACATGTGCTGAAAAATGCTAGAAAGGCTGGAGGCTTCTAGCTTCGCTCGAAGCCAAAGACTCTTGACATGTTAGAAAATTATCTGCATAGTACGTATCTTGCTTATCTTGTTTCAAATTACTCGCGAACGGCAAGTGCAAACCAAGGGCAAAGCAAGGTCAAACGCGGGGGATGCCGTCACGCTCACCACAGCGCGCGGGGACGTGCCCCTTCCATCCAGTCTAAAAACACTTATAGTGGGCGATGTATTGAAGATAGAGAGATATGCTCTAGCGGACTTTTTAGTAGAACTTTACATGCTGACCAATTCTTGCGCTCATAGTATATTGATATTTTTAACGGTTTGCCCAGCGAAAGCTTAAGAAGCGCACGGACGCCAAGTTTGTTTTCGATGTTTTGACTGAAATCGTTACTGCTTGGCTTCCTTTGATCATACATAAATTATTTTCTACAGAATCTTTCCTCGAGATATCCTTTACAAAATGGTGAAAACCGCATCAAAATCCATCCAGTGGTTCTCGAGATTACCCGTGACATCCATGAATCGGGGATTTTTGTCTTATACTAACGAAGTCGAGATTGTCGGGAAACACATGCACCAAGCAGTACTATGACGTCACACACCTCAGTGCATCTGGGTACATTTCGTCTCGTCACCGTAACGTAACGCCAGACCCCAGCGTAACGACGAAGTCGACAAGATCATTTAAAATGATAAAACCGTTCACTCCAGCATTTAAAAGGATTTCCCTCAGAATTCTTCCTTACAGAAAGAGAAGGTAATACAACTGGAATCTCAATTAAATGCTCAACAATCTACTTTTTTTTTCAAGAAATTAGACAGAAACAAAGCAGCAACTGAGGCGTCTAATCATTTTTCCAAAAGTATTTCTCGAAATAAGAAACCTGACGAATATGATGAATTCATCAAAGAGGTGTTTTTAGAAGCCGCGGATACCCTACTTTGTTGGGTAGCCCACGGCAAGGTTTATGAGATGTAAGATAGCTCAGTCACTTAAAAGTTTGGCTACCACTGGGCTAGAAGGTCGTGGATTCGCCGTACTAACGGGTATTGCGGAAACATGAAGCAATTGACTGCAATGAACTAAACAGTCGTTTAAGCGATACACCCGGTTATTTTTTGAGGTCACAGTTCATCAGACTTGTCAATTACGCTGAACTGTTGTTTACCGTTTTAATATTACATAGTGAGATGATTATACTAGCCTTGATTCCCGTAACTTATAACTGAAAGTGAATTTTATATAAACGGAAACAGTTAAAATTGCTTGTGAGTCAAGGTAGCATATATTACGTTCTGGCAAATTAAGGAATTCAATTGTATGTACATATTATTGTAAGAGTTAATGCCCTAAGTAAGTTCCGCTTTCTCAGAGCCAATATACTTGGGTGTGACTAACGCGGCGGCCCACGGTAGCGAAATAAGTCAGTATACAGAGGCCTCAAAACGTCAGGGCTACATAATTGCGAGCAGCGCTCAATACGCCCATCGCCGTACAATATCCACGCGTTAGGAATACTGCCAAGCAATTACCTCCAATAATTACAGCCACAGGCGCACCAATTAAAGTAATTAACGGTACACCAGCAGCTAGAATGAAATGACACGCTACAATTTGTACAAAAGAATATTACGTAAGGCGCACACCATTTACGTCTTCCAACGTGGCACCAGTCAACTAGAATTAAAAAGAGAGATAATTCACGTTGCTATTAACTGATGCAGTGTACGTTCTGTTGAGCCTGTGAGCTGTCGGATCGATCATCATTAATTGATTTCCTCGTAGATAAGGTGGAGCACAGAGCCCCGGCTGATTTGATGGTAGACCACGGGCGTTGGTAGCAGGGGAGGGGGCAGAAGACAACACATTCCCTCAAATATTTATTAATACAATATACATAAATAATTTCGGAATTTTCAGAATTACGTTACGCAAGTGTTTCAAAGTTTCGTAAAATATTCTAATTCTTTCTTTCTTTCTTTCTTTCTTTCTTTCTTTATTTCTTTCTTTCCATTTTCCATGTTCTTCCCAGTTCATTGCATCATACAGATGACAGTCAGCCAACCGCGACGACTCACCACTCATCTATAGTTTCCAATAACACATCAGAGACGGATTCACTGTTTTACAAATATTGATACATTTTACAATCAATAGAACGTCAACGTCTGAAGCATTACGTAATTTACTATTTGATCATCGTAAGTATCGAAGATCTGTACAAAATATTACAGTATAACATTTTCTTTACTATACCATACCCTCGTCAATACAATTTAGGAAAAACATATGACACATTTTACTAAACTGTAATACCTCATTGTCAATCACAGCAACATTAAATAGTAGCCTAGATGATTATTTAGATCAGACCACAGTACACTCTATTTTTTACCCCCCGGCCGCAGTAGCTATGCTCTCTAAGACGCAGCGCAAGGCTATGGAGCCAAGTTTATCTAGATTAGGTAAAGGAGTGAATTTAAACCCCACTGTCGGTCGTCCATCAAATGGTTGCCCGTGGATTCCCATTTTTAACTCCGGACAAATTCCAGGAAGGCATCTTCAAATAGGCACCACCATTTCCTTCAAATTCCTCACCTAATTCCATCCATATTCATTAATTTCATCTCTCATTAATTAGTGTCAAGAAACCACCCGCCTCATGTGCAGTAAATCCATCTCTCTCATCCCCGATCATGAATAATAAGCGGTAGAACTGTAGGGGTAGACCAAGGTTAGAATATGTTAAACAGATTGCCTCAGATGTAGGGTGTGGTAGTTATGTAGAGATGAAACGATTAGCTCAGGACAGGGAGACATGGAGAGCTGCATCAAACCAGTCAAAAGACTGAAGACTCAAACAACAACAGACACATTACAGTATACGAATACAAACCGTCATTACTTAACATCCTTAGGGAATTTGGGTTACATCAAAAGCTTATCAACCTCATCGGCGTTACTTTGAAAGATACTAAATCAAAGGTTAAATTTCGAGGCGCCTTGTCTGAACCATTTGATATCCGGACTGGACTTCGACAGGGAGATGGTCTATCACCGTTATTATTTAATTGTGTTCTTGAAAAGATCATGCGTGAGTGGAACAAAACTTGTCCTCCAAATGTAAAGATTGGTACTAATATAAAACTGAATTGCTTGGCCTTTGCGGATGACCTTGCACTGCTTGCAACCAGTATAGATGAGGCTAAACACCAAATTGAAGAACTTGGGTCTATTGCAGCAAAAGTAGGACTTCAAATTTCATTTGAAAAGACTGAAATCATGGCATCCTTTGATGTGGAAACACAAGCTATTACATTGATCAACAATAAAGAAATTAATGTTGTACATAAATTTAAATATTTAGGAGAGATTATAACATGGAATTTGAATGAGAAAGCGTCAATCGAAAATAGAACAACAAAGTTAAGACAAGCGCAATACATTACTTGGTCTAGTTACCAAAAAAAAAATCACTCTCCATAAATGCCAAATTACGACATTACGAATCAGTTATTAAACCGGAAGCAATATATGCTTGTGAAACACTTTTCAAGTTAAACACTCGATCAGTTACTGACACATTACAGAAGATTGATAGAAGAATTCTCAGAACTATAATTAATAAAAAACATCAGGTGGATGGTCAATGGCGTCTATTACCAAATGAAGTGGTTTTTAAAGAAACTGAGTCTATAGTCGATACTATGCGAAAAAGGCGAATTGCTTTTTTTTTTGTCATCTCTCACGCCTGCCGGATACCAGACAATTAAAAGTATTATTTAATTATTTTTTCAAAAGTAAAACAAAGAACTCTTGGTTTATGGAAATTCAAAATGATCTGGATGAACTCGGCTTGACAATGTCCCAAATTGCTAACAAATATGAGAAGAATATCTTGAAAAACAAGAACATCCGACTTCCCTTAAAAACCTTTACCCGCAAAACTTACACCATAAGCGATGCAGAGAGAGCGGCAAGGTCGACTAGAATGAAAATGTTTTGGGAAAAGAAGAAAAATAAGAAGCTGAATCATTAATATTGTTTTTTGAGATATGTATATACTTGTTTTGGTTAAGTGCTCCAATGAGGGCGTAACATATGTAAATAAATAAATAAATAAATAAATAAATAAATACGAATACAAACCATTGCATACTGTACGAAACCAATTTATTTACAGCCTCCGAAAGTCCATAAAAATATGTTTAAATAATAAAATTAATTTATTACCAAACGTTATGTACAAACATGGTCTCTCTTTGACATTATCACCGTGAATGATGAGGCATTTATTGTTTACAAGCTTTCCAAACCCCTCTGCATAGAATGTTGCTGCCAGCGAGTTGGCATGGACTTAAATGTTGTTTTGATGTCTACCATTGACCATCTCGTGGTGTAAAAGCTAGCGTTCTTGGCTGTCACCCCGGAGGTCCGGGTTCGATTCCAGGCTCTGTCAAGAAATTTTAAATCTGGTGTCTATACCCCGTTCCGGCCCTCACACCCACCAGAATATTTCTTGGCAAAGCCGGGAATCGAACCCGGACTTCCAAGGCGACAGTCAAGAATACTAGCCGCTACACCACGGGGCGGTCAAATAAATATACTGAATGGCTGAGATTTATTGTTATAATTTACAAACTACTTTCTAGACGAGTAATTTTTCTGCTAATTGATTTCCAATGCGTTGAGGCACAGCACTTTAAATTTCTAGTACCTTTTCCCATCATTGTCAATCACAAACTGAACACAGGATCAGCTCACCGCCAGGAGAGAGTTCTCCGGAGGGTAGGGACCTTCGTGTTGGTCAGTCATGCAACACCAGTTCTGGAAATATTTAGTAACTACGCTGATTAAAAGATCCAGTTAGAAGCCACGACTGCCCTTTGCACTTCGTATTTTTATTACGAAAATACACGCCTAAGTGAAATGTAATTATGATATTAACTGGAGAAGGAGAGCAAAGGTGTCGAAACATGGTAATCACCACACCAAATGGCTTGTTAAGACCTTAAAACGAGTTCACAAACCAGACCTCATGTGAGGAACACCATTAATTGCCACGTGCCAAACATTTCAAAACCAAAACTATGTCACTGTCATTCCGTAAGAATTAGCTTCTTTTTTTTCGAGCTTATAATAATTTAACATAATTTGCAACTAACTACTGTATATTATTAATTTATGGACTCATGGGCTGACACTCGGCTGGGAGCATTTTTTATTGTATTGAATAGAATAGAACGGAATAGTATGGGTTGAAAATAAGCCAAAGTAAGACAGTAGTGATGACAACATGACTGTCTAATGCAACCATTTACTTGAATAATCAGCCTCAACAAATTGGTGATCAATTTAAATATCTTGGTAGCACACCATGTAAGGATAACAACAACAACAGTGAAGTAACAAATAGAACTAGTAATGCAGCCACCTTCTATGCACAAGTTAGAACACTACTGTGGGATAATAAAGTGCACAGGAAGTGTAAACATACACTGTTTAAGACATACTACATTCCAATTCTAACTTACGGAGTAGAAACATGCACCCTGTCTAGAAGAGAAGAATTCAGGCATCCGAAGTTAAGTTCATAAGAACAATGCTTCAAAGGACAAGGAGAGGCAAAGTAAGGAACGAAACAAACAGGACAGAAGCTGGCGTAGATATGAGTGCTACAAAATATTTGCAGAAGCAACGATTAGGATGGTATGTGCATATTCAAAGAATGGGAGATGAGAGGACATCAAAAGCTTATTTCAACAAGATTATCCCAGGAAAACCGGGTGAGTTAGCCGTGCTCGTTACGGCATGACTGCTAGCAGTCGCTCACATCCGGGAGGCGAGGAGGTTCGAATCCTCCCGCCGGCAACCTTAAAGATGGTCTTCTGTAGTTTCCCATCTTCCTTCCAGGCAAATGCCGGGGTTGGTCCCTAACTATATGCCACAGCCTCTACCTTCCAACTCCTTGTCCTTACATTCACACTTTCCTCCCCAGACAACACTCCACACGTGACGGTACTTGTAGCTCACCCCATGGGTGCCCGCCTAGAAGCAGCTACAAACTGGCGAGCCGAACATGTCCTCGGACACTCACGGCACTAAAAGCCATACGCTAAAAAAAAGACCAGTAGGAAGACCAAAGAGAAATGGTTACCCCAAATCAAGGATATTCTTGAAGACAAAGGGCTAGACTGGAGAAGGACCCATGAAGACCAACTATTCATGGACAGGAAAAGGTGGCGAGGGCTCGTTAACAGCACCTGGGCGACTGAAGCTGGAATTTGATGATGATGATGATGATGAGTATGGAATGGACAGAATAGACCAGAGCGGAATAGAATAGAACGGAGAGGAGAATAATAGAATTGATGATTTGATTGTTTTATTGATTGATTGTTGTGGTTTAGGGGAGTGGGAGGGCGGGGGAACAGCGAGATAGAATAGAGTGGAACGGAATATAATATTAGGAAGTCTCATAAGTAGGGCTCGGATGTTTAGGAAAAAAAAACATATATTTTTTTCTTTGCCTCTATTTTCATGCCCGATTGGTTTCTGATGCAAATCAAGTGATTATCGTTTTTATGGTTTTTATTTGTTTTTATTTCGATTTTTTTACCATTAAGTCATATTTTGAGCATTTTTTGGTAAGAACGTCCTATTTCAGTAGTTTGACAGCAGCTGTAGGTGTGCAATCATCCTCAACTTACCGAACGGGGACTAGTGTGTACAGAAGTAGACTGGAAATAACCACTTAAACATGTACCTAGGTATATTCAGAAAATTGATATGAAAATAGGAATAAAGAATTTAGTCAACAAGATAATCCCGAAGGGATTGTCGCTTGGATTTATAATTTAAAAAACTGCCATATTAAAGTGTCATTTTCAGGTCATATTTTTTTCTTTTTGAGTCATATTTCGTCGTATTTAAGGTCATACTTGCTTGCATATTCGGGCTATTCTTAGATCTTAAACATCCGAGCCCTATTCATAGGTAATGTCGTTTTTAAGTTTTGTGTTTTATGAGATAGAATTGGTTCTTTGGTTCACCAATGCTATTTATAGGAGGCTTGGACTAGAATTGCGAGAATATATCAGTTGTCAGTTGTTAATAAGTTGTTGTTTTGTTTTTGTTTTTTTTGTTTATGGCTTTTAGTGCCGGAAGTGTCCAAGGACATGTTCGGCTCGCCAGTTTTTAGCTGCTTCTAGGCGGACATCCAATGGGTGAGCTACAAGTACCGTCGCGTGTGGAGTGTTGTCTGGGGAGGAACGTTTGAATGTAAGGACGAGGAGTTGGAAGATAGCGGCTGCGGCCTATAGTTAGGGACCAACCCCGGCATTTGCCGGGAAGGAAGATGGGAAACCACAGAGGACCATCTTCAAGGTTGCCGGCGGGGGGATTCGATCCACCTCGCCTCCCGGATGTGAGGACTACCAGCAGCCATGCCGTAATGACCACGGCTAACTCACCCGGCACAAATGGAACTAACAAAGTTGGACGTTAGGGTCCTTCTAAAGCACTAGGGCAAACAAGATTACAAAGCTGCTGCCGCGGCTCGAAGAATATGTGACGTGGAAGGAGAAGGTGTCGTTAGTGAGCGTGAGGCACAACGATGGTTCCAACGTTTCAACACTCGAGAATACAGATTTACCGCGTTCTGGAAGACGTAAACTATGGGATATTGAGAATACACGCAGAGATTTGGAAGAAAATCCGCAAAGTAGTATTCGTAGGCTGTCAGAAGAACGTGGTGCATCAAAAGATACCATACATCACCATATTAAGAAACTTGGAAAATCAAACAGAAGCTGTAGATCTGTACCTCGTGGATTGACCCCTTAAGAGGCTCAATGCAGAGTGGGTATCTGTCGTCAGCTTATCGGTAACCCCATGGGTGATCGAGTTATCAGGAGAATTGTCACATGTGATGAAAAATGGGTCTATTACCGCAACGCTGACGCCTCGAAACATTGGCTCAGCCCCCTTCAACCTGTCAAAGTCATCGTTAAGAGGGATCGGTTCGGCCCCAAAGTGATGTGTGTCTGGTGGAATTTTGAAGGAGTGATTCACTGGGAGTTTGTTCCGAACGGGCGTGCAGTCAATGCGGGTCTTTAATACCAACAACTGGAAAGAGTTCATGAAATTTTGAGACGGGGATACCCAGCATTAGTTAACCGAAATAGAGTTATCCTGCAGCAGGACAGGGTGATACCGAGCTCCGCTAATGAGTTCACTCCACGGGGGACAAATAGAGAAAATCCTAACAGGGGAAGTTGCCTGAGGCGTGTTTCACTGCCCCCTACTCCAAAGTGGACGTGGTAGTAAATATTGTCCGAATGTGTCAACCTGCCCTGATCTTCACTATCTACTCTTGTTATCTTAGACACCTATTTCAAACCACTCATTAGAAATTTTAGGCGTTATTCCAGATTTGCCTTTGAAACTCAAGTGCAATAATTTATTTGTGCTTCAGAGTTACTATACAGATCAATATGCACATTTTAATTTGTATGTTGTAGCTTCGTAAAAAAAGTTATCGTATGAAAGTTATAACCTGCACTATGAACATTAAAACGATAAGGTTCAAATACTTATATGTATTCTGCTACAAAACAAGGTGCAAAATTACAGACTGACAGTTCGTGGAGTTAACGTTAAAACTTTGACGTTATGAAAATAATTCATCTTCTTAGTATTTTCAATCAAGACGAAGTACTGGTATAAGAACAAAATTGTAGGTAGACATTTTATGACACATCGTTTAAGTCTTAAAAGAATACAGTATAAATAACATTCATACCTTTACCACAGGGTGATTTCTCAAAATCTGCAAATGTGTAAATTGGGGGATCCTTATGGCCCCGTTTTGACAACTCACACTTATGAAATTTACAGTTTCCTATAATTCTCCACCTCTTTGACTGTACATGGATAACATATTAGCTGCATTGATTATATCTACGGAAACTCCAGGAGGTCCAAGTGTACGTAGCTGTTAGTCAACTCATGGCTTAACCAACATTTCAGGGGAGGTTGCCTACCCCCACTCTCTTCCCAAACCCATTAGCGTGAGCTGACAGGACTGTTTGGGTTTAACCTAATTAGCGGAGTTCGACCATCCCGGCAGGACAATGCGAAACCTCATACTGCATGAACAACCATGGCAAAAATTCAGGAATTGGAAGGAGTCAAACTGCCACCACATCCAGCATACAGCCCTGATCTTGCGCCTTCAGATTACCATCTTTTTCGATCCATGGCCTATTTCTTGCGTGGAAGAAATTTCGAAAACATTGAAGCTGTGGAAGTGGGTCTCACCGAATTCTTCGCATCAAAACCCAGAGACTGGTACCGTCGCGGGATAAGAAACCTCGCTGAAAGGTGGCTCAAGACCATAGAATCTGATGGTCTCTACTTTGAAGAATAGTTTAATTTCTTGTCAGAAAACTTTCCCAATAAAAAATTCTTAAAAAAACATTACTTATGAGACATTCCCTGTATAATGGACTATCTAAATTAATGCTTTACAGTTGGGGCAAACGACCTCGTAGCTCCACCCCTTAAAACCTCAATAACAAACATCTAACAGTCGGTCAACACGATTGTACCCAATTGTAATGGGGTTCCCCTAAACCAGAAAAAATCACATGAGATTAATAAATTCACTCGGATGACCAGTTTCGATCGTCAAGAAATCATCATCAGATCCTTTACACTTAGGCAGTTAAATCTATATCTACAAGTATGTAGGTGATGGAATTTACAATATATACACTTATTTGGTTACAGCGAAGCCTCCTTGGCTTAGGCGGCAGCACGCCGGCTTCTTACCGCTGGGTCCGTGGTTCAAATCCCGGTCACTCCATGTGAGATCTGTGCTGGACAAAACGGAGGCAGACAGGTTTTTCTCCGGGTACTCCGGTTTTCCCTGTCAAAATTTCATTCCAGCAACACTCTCCACTATCATTTCATTTCTTCTGTCATTCATTTAATCATTGCCTCGGAGGAGTGCGTCAGGCCTCGGCAGCCGGCTCAGTTCAAATCCTCGCCGCTAGATGGGGGCTTCATTCATTCCATTCCTGACCCGGTCGGAGACTGGAAGCAGGCTGTGGATTTTCATTTTCATTTGGTTACTGCAGTTATCTCAATGTGGCGGCTACTACGGATTTTTTTTATTATGGATACTCGAGTTTAGGCCTTAATTACAACCAAACTAACAGACCTATTGAAAAACGAGTTATATCAATATTTTCCTTGTTTAATTCTGCGTTAGACTATATAAGCCAATTATTTTCAAGTTTATTATTTATTTATTTATTTATTTGTGGTTGTATGAAAAATTGTCCGTGTTTTTTACGTCTTTTCTTGGAACCGCTCACTTAAAACTATATACATGGAAAACTACTTGGCAGAGGGTAATGAAATTTTTATATGTGATAGGTACAAGCATTGGTAGTACAAATCTCAGGTTTCAATTTTTTTCAACTACCCGATAAAAAGTTCTTATACTTTTTCTGACGTAACGTTTCCTCAGCCCAGGATAAACGTACAGCAGGAAACTTGGTCTCATTTTGAAGCTCTCATTCGTGATTATCGGAAACTACGACAACTGTAAACGTACAGTGTGATGACGAATTTATGAAGAGTAATATTAATGGGAGGTTTTGTGCGTTCCGGCCCGTGCGATTAAAAGCTGGCGAGCCGGTGAATTCGAGTGCAGCGTTGCCGGGTAGTTGTGTAATGGAATGCTGGCTATGTACAAATGCTATTTTCAGTCTTCCTGTTTACTAATTATATGCCACATCACATCCAAATGCCTCAGAGACCACCATTGTCTGAGGGCGAACTTGCGCTAACATATTACAAAATGGTAGAAGTATGGAAGCAATGAATGTTTTATACCGAGAAGCCTTGCTTACCGTTGCTCCTGAACTCGGGAACAACGTATAAACACGCTAAAAGAATTGAAGACCACTACTGGGAAATAGATGGCCTGTCTGAGAATGTCCCTCATTTCGAGCAGGTCATAATTAACATGAATGCCAGCAGTTCTGATTAATCGGAACAGAGCCATTCTTCAGACGAAGAATACTGACTGAATTAAATATTGTAAAGATATTATGTAAATAATGTAGATAGCCCATGTAAAAATTGTGTAGTCTGACATTTCCAAATTAGGAAGACAAACCACATTTAAACCTGCCTGCTTCCAGTCTCCGACCGGGTCAGGAATGGAATGAATGAAGCCCCAATCTAGCGGCGAGGATATGGACTGTGCCGGCTGCCGAGGCCTGACGCACTCCTCTGGGGCAATGATTAAATGAATGACAGATGAAATGAAATGATAGTGGAGAGTGTTGCTGGAATGAAATGTTGACAGGGAAAACCTGAGTACCCGGAGAAAAACCTGTCTGCCTCCGTTTTGTCCAGCACAGATCTCACATGGAGTGACCGGGATTTGAACCACGGACCCAGCGGTGAGAGGCCGGCGTGCTGCCGCCTAAGCCACGGAGGCTTAACGAGGAAAGAAAATAAAAGGTTCAAAGGAAACTTAAAGCAGAGTTCGTTCGTTGCGAGCGGCGACGACTGCAACTTAACGCGGCAACACTGCACCGGATTTCACAAGCCCGCTCGCTTTTAATCGCACGGGCCGGAACGCACAAAACCTCCCATTAATATTACTCTTCATAAATTCGTCATCACACTGTACGTTTACAGTGGTCGTAGTTTCCGATAATCACGAATGAGAGCTTCAAAATGAGACCAAGTTGCCTGCTGTACGTTTATCCTGGGCTGAGAAAACATTACGTCAGAAAAAGTATAAGAACTTTTTATCGGGTAGTTGAAAAAAAAATGAAAATGAAACTTGAGATTTGCACTGCCAATAATTGTGCCTATCTCATATAAAAATGTCATTACCCTCAGCCAAGTAGTTTTCCATGTATATAGTTTTAAGTGAGCGGTTCCAAGAAAAGACGTCAAAAACACGGACAATTTTTCATACAACCACAAATAAATAAATAATTAATACAATTGAAAATAATTGGCTTATATAGTCTAACGCAGAATTAAACAAGGAAAATATTGGTATAACTCGTTTTTCAATAGGTCTGTTGGTTTGGTTGTAATTAAGGCCTAAACTCGAGTATCTATAAAAAAAAAAACGATAGGTAGTCTCTCATGTGATAAAATTGCTTTTCTCGTGCAGGAGTTTTGTATTGTGATATGAGGAGTTACCAATTTCAATAAATTATTGTATGCAATGTCTGCTCGTAAGTAATTTCACCAGTCTTCAGGTTCACTACGAAATTCATTAAGTAATCTAACATGTGAAATTGTTTCCTTCTTAGTAACCGACGTCTTGACCAAATTGTACGTCACGCGGACTAATTTATTTTATTAAGTTCAATTCGACGTTTTCTTGCAAAACTGCGAAAATTGACCACAGTTATAAAACTTCCTCCATTGCGCAGACATTTGCACAGACAAGTCGTTGCGTGTGGACCCTTCTATAAATTAAAGGCGAGTATCTAGCCTAATTCATAACGTTAGTTAGTTACAGTATTGCTGTTTTAAGGGGCGGAACTACGTGGTCATCTGCCCCTCTAATTCATAACGGAGTGATGACCTTACTACTATTAATACTGTTATAAACATACTTCGCCGGCCCCATGGTGTTGGGGTAGCGCGCCTGCCACTCACCCGGAGGCCCTGGGTTCGATTCCCGGCTCCGCCAGGGATTTCAGAAACTGGCGTGAGGGCTGGAACAGGGTGCACTCAGCCTCATGAGGACAATTGAGTAGCTTTCTGACAGTGAGGCAGCGCCCCGATCACGAAAACCAAGATTAACGACCGAGGGGATCCGATGCGCTGATCATGCGTCACCCCAAAATGGATGGGCAGCGGTCGCTTGGTAGGCCTAGGCCCTTCATGGGCTGCAGTGCCAGGGGTTATTATAAACATACTTCTCCAATAACAAACACGAACCTTAAACGAAGAGAGGTGAAGATAATCCAAGGACTACGGCAGCAGAACAGGGAAGATCGCAGAGATAATCCCATTGAGGCTAAGTGAGCTGGAAATAGACATCATCTCTGTATTGATTCGGCATTCACGTTGACGACCTCAGCTGATTGCTCCCACTCTAACAGAAATGATATATTCCTAGGGACGTTTAAAACTAAATTGAGCATTTTTTCTGCATCAAGTATCAACCAGATTCACGATTATTATTACACCGTAACATGCTTCAGCAAATTATATAAAGCCGCCTTGGCCTTTTCACTCCATCGTTTGCTAGAGAGAAATATAACTGGTAAATACAAGCAATTGGTTCGATAATGAGTATATTTAGTATTAGAACACCCACAATATGTGTGGCAACAGCAAACCATGCGAGGTCAAGAGAGAATTCTCTCAAGGTAGGGCGCTAAGGTCACGGGCTGAACATCTGCTTGAGAACAACAACACAATATGCACTACAAACTATTGGAATCTATTGGCACTGAAAACTAATGATGATAATTACGTATCAACAACATCACAACAGGTTGGCTCAACAAAACAACACACACCACTTTGAAATAAGTACACCTGTATGAGCTCACGGTTCACTGGCATCCCTGTCGTTAAAAAGTGAGGCACAATATAGAGGGATGAGTGTTGTTTTAAGGGGTAGAACATCGAGGTCATCTGTCTCTCGCAACATAGTTATTCTACAAATTTGGATTTTTAAAAATTGACGGCTGTGTCAAAATAGAAGAAGAAGAAGAAGAAGAAGAAGAAGAAGAAGAACGTTATGGGATTCACGTCCCTCTCCATTTAACTGTCTACAGTTCTGGAATTTCCCATTTAAAATAAACTCCAAACCACAAAGAACTATACTAAATACCGTCAAATTGCTGGAACCTCAAGTTAACTAGAACTATTAACTGCAATCCACAAACTTTCCAACGCAATAAACGTATTCAAGTCAAATTCAACTAAGTGTTCTCCATAAACTGCAATAACTTTTCACTTGTTCCATGAACTGTCAGTGCTGCAATAGTGAAATCTTTCAATCTATCAAAAAACTTTAGTGCAAAACAGTGTCCGTCCAACTATCTACCGCACCGCGTTCGATTGAGAGCAATAAAAATTGGCCAGAACTATAAATTCCCATCTCCTTTTCCTCAAATACCTTTTACTAACAAATTTAGGTTAATCTAAATATCTAGATACAACTCAACGAGGCCTCGCCCTAAGTTTGGCGCCCTCCCATTTTTTCTCCATATACCACTTATTCATTCTGTTTAAATATTAGTAGTTACAGAAACTACTTATTAATCTTTCTTTTCATATCCTGCTGGCTCAGGAATCGTTAATTTTCTAATTGTTAAACTTTTGTACCTAATTTCTTTTGATCCAGGCTTCGTTAATACGACCTGACCCTTTTGTATGTAAAATTTGTTAACTTCTGTTTAAATAATAGCGGTCACCTCCGCTTGTAAATGTCTTCCTTTCTCCTGCTACTACCAGGGATTTGATATATTTGATTATAGCCTTTGCGCTTGCCATAAGGGCATTCTATTCGATTTGGTGTTCTACCTAACTAATTTAACAAAATGTTATACTAAATTGTAGTCTTTTATAATTAACCTAACAGGTTCAAAACCGCTTAACCGTACGCTTGTTAAATAACTCTTGTAAGGGTTTTTGTACAAATAGGGGTCTTAGACTTCCAAGTTGTCAAACAAAAATTTTTCTCTTTAGCTTAAAATAGCTAAATTCTTACTCTTAACCCAAAATAAGATACTAAATCTAACAAATTGTTAAATGTTTCAAAATCTATTCTTTTAAATAAATAATTTGATGTTTTGTTGCTATCTCTATTACTAGAATCACGGTTAGTTAGTTAGTTAGTTATTGTTGTTTTAAGGGGCGGAACTACGAGGTCATCTGCCCCTCTTAACACAGATTAAAGAATACAAATTTTGAATTGAATTTAAAATTTTGAGGTGGACATCTAAATTTAAAAAGACCAAAAATTAATAAAACAAAAACAAACAATTAAATAAAAAATAAAAATTATAAAAATTAACAAAAATTACGGAAAAAACAAAACATCATCATTCAAAAACGAACAAGTCGTTGAGTCAAAGTTCACTGGAAAATTTAGATTGCTGGCCCTAACCCACTCTCACTTATAAAGCGGATAACGCGATCAGCAGCCACCGCGTCATCGGCTAATATAAGTTTGAGTGTCGTCTGCAAACCAAGGTTTCTTCGTAAGTCAGCAAGATCCACACACTCGGTGAAAATGTGGGCCACGGTGAATACGGCTCCACAGGTACAAAGTGGGGGGTCTTCCCTTCTCATTAGGTACGAGTGGGTGGATCTTGTATGACCTATCCTTAGCCTACACAAAATGACGGACTCTCTCCGGGCCCGGAAGGAGCTCCGCCAAACGCGAGTAGTTCCCTTGATCGCTCTCAGTTTACTGGGCAGTGGGTCAGCTAGCCACTGACTCTCCCAAAAAGCCAGAACTTGTAGGCGTAACTGAGAGCGAATATCTCTAGCGGGTACCTCCATTGGTCGAGGTGGTAGTGATACCGCCTCTTTCGCAGCTTGATCCGCTAACTCATTTCCCGCAATTCCCATGTGGCTTGGAAGCCACAGAAAGGTGATTAGAGTGTCAGCGTGGCACAGCCCGGCTAGTAGGTCGTGGATTCGCTGCACTAGGGGGTGTTGCGGGAAACATGTAGCAATTGACTGCAACGAACTCAAAGAGTCGGTACACACGAGAAAGTGGATTCGAGCATCCTGTAGTGCAAACTGCAGAGCTTCATAGATGGCAACGAGCTCCGCAGTAAACACACTACAGGCCTCAGGCAAAGAGATCTTGGTATTTGCACCATCAATAACGTAAGCACAACCCACCTTCTCGTCCACCTTCGAACCATCCGTGTATAGAATGCCAGCGTCCGGAAATTGGTGAACTATGCTGTGGAACTGCCTCCGGTAAACGGACGCATCCGTGTTCACCTTAGGACCTTGGTGAAGATCTAACCGAATTTCCGGACGCGGGACTTGCCACGGAGGCACCTCGCTAGATGTCCGGATCATACAGGGACCTACAGCCACTCCTATTTCAGTGCACGAGCTATCAAGTCTAATACCAACCGGCCGAGTGGCACGAGGCCGGTTGGCGTACCCCTGGTGGTTTTGGGTACCGAAGAGAGCTTGATAGGTCGGGTGTTGCGGCATTTGACGCACATTGGCAGCATATGCTAAAAGCATATGTTGGCGTCTATAATTTAATGGTGGAACACCCGATTCGGCGAGTAGGCTGGGTATCGGGCTGGTCCGGAAGGCACCGGTAGCCAGCCTAACGCCACTATGGTGGATACTGTCCAGCATTTTCAAGGTTGCCGGCCTTGCTGAACCGTATGCCGCAGAACCATAGTCTAGCCGGGACAGGACGAGGGCTTGGTAGAACCGTAGCAGCACCGCACGGTCAGCCCCCCACGTAGTGCCACTAAGAAACCTGAGCATGTTCAGTTTCCTGAGACATGTCATTTTCAATTGCCGTATATGGTGCTGCCACGTTAACTTGCTGTCAAAATGGAGCCCCAGGAAGCGATAAGTGTCAACCAACGGCAACGCAGCATCCCTGAGATGTAGTTCAGGGTGTAAATGTAGCCTCCGTAGCCGACAAAAATGGACGACGGAGGTTTTCGCTGCTGAAAAACGAAAACCCCGGTCGTGAGCCCACCTGTCGACCCGGTTGATAGCTAACTGCAATTGCCGTTCCACGACTGCCATACTTCCAGAGCTGTAATGCAGAGCTAAATCGTCTACATACAGCGATGGAACTACCGCGGACCCGGCGGCGGCAACAATGCCATTAATGGCAATCGCGAACAAGGTGACACTCAGCACTGAACCCTGAGGAACTCCATTTTCTTGGGTATAGTATTGCGATAATGTCCTACCGACCCTTACACGGAAGAGTCGGACGGACATGAAATTCGCAATGAAAGTCGGTAAGTTACCACGGAGTCCCCACTTGTGAAGGGTGGAAAGGATCCCGTAGCGCCATGTGGTGTCGTAGGCTTTCTCGAGGTCAAAGAAAACCGTGACTAGGTGCTGTTTTCGGAAAAAAGCCTCCTGTATGGCGCTCTCAAGTCGCACCAGATGGTCAGTGGTGGACCTATGAGAGCGAAATCCACATTGGTACTCAGACAGGAGACCCTTATCCTCCAAGAACCACACCAGTCGACGGTTCACCATCTTTTCGAGCAGCTTGCATAGGCCATTTGTCAAACAAATGGGCCTATAGCTGCTTACAAACTTGGGATCCTTTCCAGCCTTAGGAATCGGTATCACGATCCCCTCTCGCCATTGAGATGGAAACTCCCCTCCAATCCATATACGATTGAAGAGGATCAACAGTTTTTTTATACTGGATTCGCACAGATGTTTTAACATTTGATTATGTATGTTATCCGGTCCAGGAGCCGTATCCCTGCACAGTGCAAGCGCACTGCGCAGTTCCCATTCAGAGAATGGTACATTATAGGACTCCGAAGCAGCAGTGGCAAAGGACAAGGGGTGAGTCTCTGCCTCCCGCTTCAGAGTCAGAAATGTAGGATCGTAACTCCCGGAGCAGGATACATCGGAGAAGTGCGAGCCAATGCTGTTGGCAATGGCGAGATGGTCCGTGATTATGTCTCCATTGATGGACACTCCGGGTATCGACAGTGATGTCGGGAGTCCGGAGATCCGACGAAGCTTAGTCCACACTTGAGATGAAGGAGTATGCGCCGTCATGGACGACACATACTTTTCCCACGTCGTTTTCTTACTCTCCCGAATCAGATATCGGGCTCTAGCACGCATCCTTCTGAAGGTGATAAGGTTGGCCATAGTGTTTTGCCTCCGATAGCATTTGAAAGCACGTCGACGATCTTTAATGGCTGCTGCAATCTCGGCTGTCCACCAAGGGACAAGCTTCCGGCGTGAGTTGCCGGATGAGGAAGGTATTGTTTCCTCAGCAGCAGCCAAAATACCATTCGTTATATGAATGGTATGATCGTCGACACTCTCAAAGTTATCTTCGGCAAACACCGCACGTGCCGTGAATGTTGGCCAATCAGCCCGACGGAGAAGCCATCGACTTGGTAACTCGATGGCTCTCTGGTTCGGAAGAGTAACGATAATTGGAAAATGGTCACTATTACAAAGGTCATCGTGTACACCCCACTGTAGCAGGGGAACCAGCGCACGACTGCACAGGGTAATATCGATACTTGAATAAGTACCGTGTGCAATAGAGAAGTGCGTAGGCTCCCCTGTGTTCAGCAGACACAGGTCCAGCCGCCTGATCAGCCTCTCAAAATCTCTCCCTTTACCGCTAGTGGTAGCGGAGCCCCAGATGGTGTTGTGGGCATTAACATCTCCCAGAAGGAGAAAAGGAGGGGGGAGCTGAGAGACTAGATCCACCAGCTGGTCGTAATCCGGCTGAGAATCAGGTGGGATGTACACGTTACATACTGTTGCCATTACTGGCAACGAAGTACGAACTGCAACTGCCTCTAGCTGAGTACGCAACGGCACCTCTTCACTAAAGAGGCTAGAGTGGACGAGAGTGCAGACGCCACCAGCGGCCACAGCTCCGTCCATCCGGTCTTTAGAGAAGAGTTTGAAGTGACGCATTGTTGTCTCATGTCCAGGACGAAACCTGGATTCCTGAAGACAGACAATGGTTGCCGAAAACGAAGATATTAATTGGCGTAACTCAGCGAGATGAACAGAATAGCTATTACAGTTCCATTGTAATAGTGCCATGGTGTGGACTTAAGTAGAAATGGGTCTTCTACTTATGCTTGACCGTTTGCCACCCTTCCCCAGCTCTAGTTGGAGATGATGGGGCAGGAGAGCACACCTCAATCTCCACATCTCCGTCCGAAGACGAAGAAAATGGAGCGGGCGCTCTCTTGGGTTGCGCGCGGTCGTCGTCGGACCTCACGAGTCTCGCTCTTGGGGAAGAGCGAGAGCGGTGTCGAGGGACTTTCTCCCGGTCGGAAGACTGGGTGTCTGTCCCCGACACGCCCCGAAGAGATTTCTTCTTGGATCGGCGCCGACGCGTGTTTGGGGAAGTAGATGGTCCCTTCCCCACAGACGCCGGGTCCTTATAAAACAAGGTCGCTCCTGCTGGCACCGCTCCACTAGTAGTGGTTGGAGCGGGATGGTCAGCAGATACGTGAGCAGCCCTGCCTTTAGGAGAGGAAGAGAAACGGCGCTGAACCGTTCCCCTCTCCTCCGCCGATCTATTTTCTTTTCTATAGGGGAGTTCCTCCATACGTACGGGCTTGGCTTCAGCAGGCTTCGCTCCCTTGGTGGTAATGGGAGCGGAAAGGCCAGCAGAGACAGTAGCCACCCCGTCAGCAGGAGGGCGAGAGAGACGGCGGCGAACCGTCTCCCTCTTCTCCCCTATATTTTTCGTATTAGGTGGGCTGGAAGAAGGACCAGCCCCGGTCGGCAAAGTCTTCTTTCCCCCTTTAGCTGGGGAAGACTTGTTCGCCGACCGTTTCGGAGAGGAAGATGACTTCTTCTCCGATTGCGCCGGTTTAGATGGTATAACCGGCGCCTTCTTTTGCTGGGCCGAAGAAGGTTGTTGTACCTCCTTCGGGCTGACATTTTTCGCTGGTACAGCGAGGGGTGATTTTAATACAGCTGATAATACGGGCGTCGAGGGTACTACACTCGGTAAAGATGCGGCAGGGGTGAATGAGGGCGTCGTTGCAGCTGCAAACGATACCCGAAATTCGGGGGCATTCATATCACGGTACCTCTTGCGAGCGTCGTGATATGAAAGCCTATCAAGAGTTCTTATTTCTTGAATTTTTGCTTCCTTACAGAACTCAGGGCACTGCTTCGATCGTGGAGAGTGGCTTCCTTGGCAGTTAGGACAAATCGGGGGAGGCGTACACCTCTCACCCTCATGTGTCCCCTTGCCACACTCTCTACACACGGCCTTGGCAGTGCACCTGGCGGAAACATGCCCGAATTTCTGGCATTGATAGCAGCGCATAGGTGGAGGGATGTACGGTCGAACATCGCAGTGGTACGATGTGACCTTCACCTGCTTAGGTACTACATCACCCTCAAAATGGAGAATAAAAGCGCCGGTATCGACGCTGTTCTCCCCAATCTTTCGGGTGATGCGCCTAATCTTGGTGACGCCTCTCTTCCCCAGATCCCGCAACAATTCCGCATCGCTATTTAAAATGAGGTCACGATGGAAAATAACTCCTCGGACCTCATTCAGCGTTTCGTGTTTTGAGACCTTCACGGGAATTTCGCCGAATTGCGTGCATTCCAGCAACGCTTCGGTTTGCTTCCGATCAACGGTGTGCAGCAGCAGCTGACCGTTCCGGAGCTTGGAAATCCCGCTTAGGTCCCCAAATTTCCCCTCGATTTCCTCAGAAAAAATTATTGATTTTACTAGTTTAAAATCACCCCCGTCAGTCCTCGTAGCTACCAGGTAGCGAGGAGACTTATCAGCGGGGAATCTTCTATTAAAGGCTTCATCCCAAGGCGTATACACCTTGGGATTAGCTCGACACTCAAGAGACGGCTTTTTAAGGGTGCCACCCTGTACAGGTGTCCGTGATCGCTTTGATGGCATCCCGGACGAAATCCTCCCCGAATACTGCCCACTCCGAACGGGGGCTATCACTGTGGGCGCCACCCAGCCAAGGCAATACCTACCTGGCATAGCAGATATTGCCCGGGGTCCCAGTGCCTCGAACAGGCACTTCCCCCTCGGCATGCACAGGATTTATTCAGCTCCAGTATTCGGCCATGCAGGGACCTTCGTTGTAAGGCGGATACTACTGTAGGGTACATGGCGCACCCACCTGACGGGATGGGGCATACCGTCTAGGCTTTCTGGCCAGATGGCCAAGCTGGTGGCCCTTCCCCTAACAGCACGCATGTTTATTTCTATTGGTCAAACCAGAGCTGGGACCAGAAAACCAAAATTGACCTTTATAAGGCCCCCTCTAAGTCGCCTTTTACGACAGGCAGGGGATACCGTGGATGAATTCTGCCCTCCCCATCCACAGGGGGTCTGAACAAATCAAAACTGGCAAGTTATTCGGCCATGTCGACCCTATTAGTCGCCTCCTACGACAGGCAGGGCATACCGTGGGTGTATTCTAACCCGCACCCACACGGGGAAGAATCACGGTTAGGCAGGACCTTCTCTTCCCTGATTATTCTCCCAAATCATTTCACCTTTCAAAATAAAAAAGGCAATTACTGAATCAAAAAAAAACTTTACCACTTGTTGCGTTTAAAACGAAACTTCAAATAACAACATTTGCAAAGTTTCTCTTAGCTGTCACGAGCCTCCGTGGCTTAGGCGGCAGCACGCCGGCCTCTCACCGCTGGGTCCGTGGTTCAAATCCCGGTCACTCCATGTGAGATCTGTGCTGGACGAAACGGAGGCAGACAGGTTTTTCTCCGGGTACTCCGGTTTTCCCTGTCAAAATTTCATTCCAGCAACACTCTCCACTATCATTTCATTTCATATGTCATTCATTTACTCATTGCCCCAGAGGAGTGCGTCAGGCCTCGGCAGCCGGCACAGTTCATATCCTCGCCGCTAGATGGGGGCTTCATTCATTCCATTCCTGACCCGGTCGGAGACTGGAAGCAGGCTGTGGATTTTTCTCTTAGCTGTCACAGCTAATTCTAGTAAAAAAGCAAGTAATGAAATATGTATGTGGGGCTTGCCATTTTTCACAAGGCCTTCCATACTTCTTGTACGATTTATGGTAAATAAATAATAATAATAATTACAGCTCGCTCCGCCAGCGACCAAGCTCCCTCTTATTTTAGTTACTTCACGGGTTCTGTCCAGCATAACTTGTCGTTAGATCACTATTTTCGTTCTCTTTTTATTGGATTCTCTTCCTATTTGTAGAGACTTCTTCTCTAACTTGTGTTTTACTCTTCAAAATTTTAGTTTTGTTTAAGTTAGGTCTGAGGGTTTCCTCCGTTCTAAGCTTTTAGTCGGCACCCTGCTGGGTAAAAGCTTAGCCTGCTTTAAGTGCAACAATTGGTATTCTTAAAAGATTCTCAGTAACAGTAAAAAATATTGCTAAAGGCACTAGAGTTGCTCAATCTCTTCCCACTCTGGGGGCATTCGGCTGTTCTGCCGGAGATCCAACCGTGGTTAGTAATAAAAATATTACGGCAAATTCAAATTCTTCCAGCATTTCAGAATGCTTAGTAAAATCTATCCCTTTTGAAGGGAAACCACATAAATCCACTTCCTTGCATATCCTTGCTTTCTAGAGAACTACCTATTCCCACAGTACCCAAATCCCAGCTCGGGAGGGAAAGAACACATAGCGATATCTTGCAGGTAACCGTAGCTCCCGCCGGTCTCTCCGTTGACGGTGACCGAGTTCCCTCTTATTTTAGTTACCGTACTTCACGGGCTCTGCCCAGCATAACTTGTCGTTAGATCACTATTTTCGTTCTCTTTTTATTGGATTCTCTTCCTCTTTGCCAAAAATTGTTCCAACTCCTAAACCTACTTCATTTTTCCTCATCATCTTCCCCCAGGTAGTGTTAACACTCAGTATTAACCTACCAGGGTGCAAGCTTTGTTATATGGTGCCCAGGGGGCAGCTTGCATGTCGAATTTTGTCGTTCATTGGAAGGAAAGGAAGATTGTAGTTTTACGTGACCGTGAATCTGGTGATTATGAGCCACGGGACCTCCTGTTTACGTGGAATCCGAACCACAGGACATGGCATTTCACTTCGAAAATCTCACATGCATTGACCGGGAATCGAACCCGGACCGCCTTGGTGAGAGGCATACAGCTAGACCGCTGAGCCACCACGCCCCCTCGTTCATTGGAGAGCTATGGAAGTCAAGGTGGTTAGATATCTAAGCTCCTTGACACTATAGCGCTTTCTAGTATAGAAATGAGGAACTTTGTGTTGACGGAAAATCCCGCGATTTATTTTGCCATTATGAACACGGCCTACTGAATTTAAATGGGTTCTTTTACATGCCAACAACGTATGACATGCGCGGCGTGAATTTTGTCGCCATTCAAAAATCACTTACCTCGGCCAGGATCGAACCTGCAAGTCCGACACGATAACCACTCACCCACCGTGGCAAGCTGTAATTCAGGTAAGGACTGCAGACGATCAATTTCAAGTAGTTCCTAATTTTGCTACCAAATGTTACCGTCAACGACACCTAGCCACGAACTTGGCTACTAGTTGCCACCGCAACCTTACCTGGCGACGAACGTTGGAACTTAATAGAGCGTTAATCAAATCTAACCTACAAATTTAACTTCACACAATTGTAGTTAGTGGCAAGTTCTCTTACATGCCATAAATCTATCTGTATGATATAAAAATAAAACCTTATTTTTGCTGTGTTTATCATACATTGGATGCCTCATGTATAGTTTTATTGTTAAGAGTAGCATGTATTCTGAACTGGGGCTCAACCCACTTTTAATTTAATTGGTATTCTGCCCGAAGGCAGGTCCGAGCCTCCAAAGAGGCTACCCCCAGCCGGAGTTTACTTGCGGTAGGGTGGCTAGGGCCTTTCCGCTCCTCCTTATGTTGGCCAACAGCGCGCAGTGCCTAGAACCGGCATACCATCCAAGTTCCGACTGCACCCAATGTTGCTTAACATCGGAGTTCTCATGGGATCCGGTGTTTCAACACGGCTAGGCCGTTGGACAACCCACTTTACCTAACTTTTTCCCGCTACGTCCCGAGACAAGAACATCGTCCTTAGGGTCCAGTTCAAATGCATGAGGGCTCTTCTGTAGGGTTGTTTACGGACTTGGGCGCATATGGGAATAGATTACTACTCCCCGTCCGAAGCAAACGGGCACTATATATATATATATATAGGAATTATCAGATAACTTGTGTTAAGGTGATGTCTTTAGTAACGCGAATTTATAACCAAGACTAGGGTGGGAAGGAGGCAGCCGTGACTTGAGTTAGGACCTACCCAGCATTTGCCTGGAACAGAAGTGGTGGGGGGAACCATGGAAAACCACCTCTTCTCAATTCTACCTTGCGTTCCAGCCTTCAGACCAGAATTACATTTCGTGACAGAGCAAAGAATTGAACCCGGGCCTCAGGGGTGACAGCCCTACTTAACCAATTTATATGAAATTTTGCAGGAATATTGCCCCAGAGGAGTGCGTCAGGCCTCGGCAGCCGGCACAGTTCATATCCTCGCCACTAGATGGGGCTTCATTCATTCCATTCCTGACCCGGTCGGAGACTGGAAGCAGGCTGTGGATTTTCATTTCATTGTTTCTATACCAGGGAAGAACATAGGATTACTGCTGTTTCGAAATATGCTGGTATCAAACCTTTGTATCTCGGGCATAATCTAAGATACGCAAAATACCAAATTTGTTGTAGAAGGAGCGAACACAGCTCATTTTTCGTCCCTCAGTACAAGAAACATACAAGGTAAACAATGACTCCATTAGCAATTAGAGCTTCTTCTTCGATAATATGCAGTGTATAAGGGTCTTACCTGGCGATGCATTTCGATAAGTGATCCACGTGGTGGGTATGTCAACACTGATCGTACTGGTTGGTGCCGAGGATGACATCACTGTGGACTCGGACTGGTTTCCTTCATTCAGTACTCGACGAGGCATCGGTTTCACTACCCTCTCCGGGGATTGAGGAGGCACTGCGAAAGAGTAAACGAATGCTGTGAGGAGATCGTTCGACGATTCAGTGTAACTGACATGAAACAATAAGAAGTTATACATGAGCTCTACAATGTCACGAGATAGGCAAAAAAAGCACGTCCTGTTTTTTAAGAAATGGACTGGTAGTATCGGAGTAGCATTTTACAGTGGAGAGTGCATAAGAAGGCGGTTGAGAGAGAGAGAGAGAGAGAGAGAGAGAGAGCGCGTCCTGCGCACAGTGAGACAGTGTTATTTACTGCGATATCGCCAGACTGCCTCCCCCTACCTCTGTTCTTTCCCGTTACTAGAGCTCGAGCCAGCCGGGAAGGCGGTGCGCAGAACACAACGCTACCATTACGTCATGCCTCACTTCCATCCCACCAATCACAGTCAGTCTGTCTTGAGAATCTGAGCTAGTGTGTTGTCAGGAAAGCCAAGTGTAAAGCAGTGTGAAAGAGACAGGCTCGATGAGCTAAGCGACGGTGTTGCCATATTGCAGGAACTCATGGCAGCAGCCTGCGGTGTGGGGCTCGGACATGGTGGACCTGTTGCAACAGTGGACATGTATCTCTTTCTCTCTCTGCGCAAATCCCAGAGAGCCGGCCGCCTTCCGTGCTGACGTGAGCTCTAGTTTACATCGCGCCTGTATGAACTTATAACTGGCCAGGAGATAGCAGTACCTCTCAGCTAGGCTGGGAGCAGTGATTATTGAGAAGGGTTGGTAATGCTGTTGGACTAGGGCAGTATGGCGATCTGTTATTTAATAACATGGCATGTAGGCCTACACTTCGTCGTAAAGTGTCAACCAGTATTAAGTCTGGGTGCCTTTTTATTTGACGTAAACCAATGCGAGTACCAGTATGATTGTTTCTACATCAGTATAAACGCTAACAGCTAACAGCCCAAAAAACAAATACAGTATTAAATATAAAATAAAAGTTAAAAACAAACCAACAGATTCCCATCACCACTAGTTAAATATAATGAACTACCATGACAATTATATCAACTGGCCAGGAGAGGAGTACCGGCACTATCAAGCGACTAAAGACTGTTCATGATGTGTGCCAGCATGACTCGCGATATAACACACTCTCTCAGCCCAGACAAAGTTCGTCACATACTCAGTTGATCTCTCCCGACATTTCGTAATGCACCACGAAACGACCAACTGCGCCTATGGGTTGGCCACTACGTTATCCAGTGAGGGCCCTCCCTATAAAACGGAACTTTCCAAAGGCCGTGCCACGGGCAGGTCTCAATGACTCACAGTCACATTTATAACATGTGCCGATTACTACAGCGAGCCTTGAAGCCCTGGATGCTGTCATAGCATTTATTACATACGCAGCTGGCGAGATACCTCAGTTGTGATAGTTAAGACTTGCTGTGAAGGCTCTCGAGAAGGAAATAACTGCACTGATACGAAATATCAGTGAGGATGAATTACAGTGAGTGTACTAAAACTTCCAACGTTGATGCAACGTGTGTTTAGAAATTGAAGGACAGCATTTCCAGCAACTAGTCGGAAATGTATGTGCGTAATGATGATTATTAAAGACGTTAAAATGTGTAAATGTGTTAAACCTGTTGGGCGCTACGCTGCTCCTAGCGCCTTGCTCGACACGCGGCTAGCCACAGTGGCCCGTCCGTCACGCGGCGACAGCTAGGCCCCGCTCTATAGGGAAGGCTCTCACTACTTCTGCCTGTCCACTGCGTAGCTAGTGTTCACCTGTCTTCTCGAGTGCTCCTCATTCCAGCAGTGTTTATCAGCTTGTAGTAGTTGTTACTTTTGTTGTTTCGGAAGTGGTATAAGTGGGCCTCTCCTTCTTGACCGGTACATATTACGTGCGCAGTGGTGTCTTCACGTACAGTGAGTATTAATACCTTTGTGATCACTGCAAATAAAGTGTGCAATGTATCCTCGGCAGAGCATGTGCATATTCAGTGGTTTCAGTGTTCTACTCGGGCTTTAAAAAGAATTCCCACGGCCACGAATGACCGGCCCATCTATAAGACGGTGAACTTGGAGAGAAGGAAATTTAATCCAGAATTGTACTGCGTCATCCATATACAAACTGCGTTGCGAGATCTTGAATAAACCTGTTATCGCCGCAAACTGCTTCCTTCCCCTCGCACAAACGCAGCCCCGGCAGGTAAGAAGCGATAGCTTATCGGACAAGTGGAACCCCGCCTCAATGCGGAGACACAATATATGGATGATCCTGTACTTCTATCCATTATTATTCCTGTTTCTACGTAGTCGGGGTAGAGGTGAGCTTTCTATGAGGCGGATTGTTTTACGGCCGGATACTTTCCCTGACGCTAACGCTACCATAGGAGTTACTGAGAGATGATCGAAACTGGGAGAGGAGTTGGAAGGAAGATGTCGTGGCCAATTACAGCAGAAGGTACCTTCCCGGTATTAGCCTGGAGTTGAAAATGGGAAACCACGAAAGCCATCCAAGGACGGCCAGCACTGGGGTTCAGACTCACTCGGCTACTGAGTCCGGATATAGTCCGGTTTGATGGCCTTGAGCCTTAGTGTAACTTCCACGATCGGTATATAAATCCAGAAATAACGCCCCATGAATACAGCATTTTAGAAGAAAGCTTGGGTAGAATTTCCTTGGGGCTAGAAATAAGGAACAATCACGATATTTGTCTAAAAGAGAATATGGTTAAAAGTCGCTATGGACCAGAAACGAACCTCTCAACTTCCGTTCTCTGAAGGAAAACTATTAATGAAACTATTTTACTTCATAAATACGTGAAATAAGCAACAGCATTTGTGAGGTTTGAAGCCATTTTTCAGTGTTGCCTAAGTAAACAAAAGTTTGGTGCTTTTCAGTCGGTCAACACGAATGTACCCAAAAAGAGCTGGGTTATGTCCTAATCCTGAAATAAATTACATGTATTAATTATTCTCATGTAATTTATTTCAGGATTAGGACATAACCCAGCTCTTTTTGGGTACATTCGTGTTGATCGACTGAAAATCACTAAACTTTTGCAACAGCATTTAGTAGCCTGAAGTGGTGGCTCCATCTTCCTACGATACGACAGTTCCAAAGACTTAGGACGGATGACATTTCTTTTTCTTTTTGAATTTATATGTAGGCCATTAGTCTGTGGAAGAACTCGCTAGTCCGTAGTCACTTGTTTCTGATTATTGTCGCGTGTATGCTTACATCCGAATAAACCATGGTCATATTTTAAATCATTCTACATTGATTGATTGTTGTGATTTTAAGGGGCGGAATAACGAGGTCATCTGCCCATTTAACACAAATAAATTGATACAAATTTTGATATTATTTTTTAAAGTTTGAGGTTGGTTGGTTCCTCAGTTTAGGGACCGCAACAACGCGGTCATGTAGCAACGTGTAGTTTGGGTGTGTGAAGAATCTGTCTGGTAATCGGTGTTAATTGTGATGGCTGTATTAGTGTGTGTTATCTGTGATTCAGGTAATTCCTACTTTTGCTACCAAATGCTACCGCCAACGGCACCTAACTACGAACTTGGTTACTAAATGCCACCGCAAACGTTGGAACTTAATAGTGTGTTAATCAAAATGTAACCTACAAATTTAGCTTCACAAATATTGTAGTTAGTGGAAGGTTCTTTTACATGCCATAAATCTATGACATGGGCCCACCAGATTTACTTCCCTCTCTGAAGGAAGGCATACTGAGGGATTTTAACGCTTTTAAAAATCAACGAAATCGGCCGGGATTGAACCCGCGATCTTGGGCATAGCAGCTCAGCATGCTACCCACTACGCTGCCGAAAAAATTAGAGGAGGACACCTAAATATGAAAAAATGCCTAAAAATATATTTTTAAATATTAAATCTAATATTTATAAAATAATAAGCCAAGGCATATGGGATGTTTAAAAAATCAGAAATTTTAAAAAAAAACTAGTTCTTAGAGTAAATTCACACTTGAGAATTTAGAATGCTGGCCCTAACCCACTCTCACTTATAAGGCGGATGACTAGTTCAGCAACCACCGCGTCATCGGCTAATATAAGATCAAGTTAGGCCTATTCTGCAAACCAAGGTTTCTTCGTAGATCAGCAAGAACCGCACTCTCGGTTAAAATTTAGGCCACGGTGAATAAGACACCGGGTAAAAAGTGTGTGGTCTTCCCTTCTCATTAGGAATTTAGATTGTTGTTTTTAACAGGTGTAACAACGAGGTCATCTACCCCTTCTCATTAGCCACGAGTGCGTGGATCTTGCATGACCCATCCTTAGCCTACAAAAAATGACGGACTTCCTCCGTAACCGGAAAGAGCTCCGTCGCACCCGATTAGTTTCCTTAATCGCTCTCAGTTTATTGGGGGTTTGAACAGCTAGCCACTGACTCTCCCAGAATGCCAATACTTGTCGGCGTAACTGAGAGCGAATATCTCTAACTAGTTCCTCCATTGCCCGAGGTGATAGTAATACCGCCTCATTTGCAGTTTGATCTGCTAACTCATTTCTCGAAATTCCCATGTGGCATAGAATCCACAGAAGGGTGATTCCAGAGACAGCGCTGCACAAAAATCGTTCTCAATCAAATAGTAAATTTAGATGCGAGTTAATAAAATTCAACTCGCTTCCTCCCTGGTGTTTGGGGCTTATTGAGTATTTATGTTTGAATTAATCATATTCAACACATATTCACCCATATAGTCTCCCAAGTTAGCAACGGTGGTAATCCCCATGTGATTGAAATATTTCAAATTACCGTAACATTGCAATTCGAATCAGTTCAAGTTAAAATCAGCGTAAGTTAAAATGTGGTTAATTCAGATATGCAGAGTTCGATACCGCTGGTATTACTGCAAAGCTCACGAAGTTCAATCATGATATAGGCTCATTTCAACCCGATGTCACAGAACTACAGACTGAGAGTCTTCGTAATCAAACCTCTCTCCAGCACACCATTCACGGATCTGAAGACTCGCTTAGTAGCCGAGTTTGAGGAATCTGAAGGACGAAAAGTAACAAACCTGATCAGAGGAACAAAAACGAAGTGCGTAATCTTGCAGGCATGCAGGTTCACGATGACAGTTTGCGCACCTTTTCCATGCAGCGACTTCCTATTGGAACGCAAGAAAGCTGATGGATTGGAATCCGGGCTAGCCATAGGAAACAACAACAACAACTTCCTATTAATATACGATCCATATTGGCATCTTCTACGGACATTTTTGGACAATCTAACCACAATGGCTGGCAGGATTTTAGACTACTCAAGTTCCGTACATTGCATATAAGCTGTACAGTCACGTCAACTTAATGTCGAACATTCTACTTCACAGCCCGATTATACTGTATCTCTCGCCTTGAAGCGCAGATCGAGCGACTTTCATCTCGTTCTCGACCAAGATCTTGTTCATCTCACCGTCAGGGATATTGAACAGGGGATAATTTAGTTAGTTATTGTTGCTTTAAAGTCATCTGCCCCTTGGGGGGTACTTTGTGTTGGCATCATTTCACATATTGGGAAAGAGGAAAAATGTCACAGCATGCTTGTTCACTGCCAGGTTTCCCACTGATGCAGGAAATGCCTTTACTCATAATTACAGGCGGCGCATAGCTACTATATAAGGGCCAAATAAATCCTCGCCGTTTATTTATAACCAACCATTATTCTGGTGCCTTTCTCTGCTAAAAAAAAAAGGACCTTCTAAGCGTCTTCTGTATGCTACAACTAGAACACCAATTCATATCTACGATAAGTGCCTGATGCAAGTCGATATAGGCTTGAGATGGGCAATCATTCACGACTGCTGACGTTCAACTTGATGCAACTTCATGAAATAATTTGGAATAGCTAGTTGACATCAAATATAAACGCCTCGTTGATGGTACAACTTTTCAACCCTCGCAGTTCCAGCACACGGTTCAACCTCATGAAGTATTCAGTTGCTAGATCCCAAGAATAAGTATTCAGCCAAACTCCAGGCCTATCGTAATTTACTTCGTGGCAGGCACACCACCAGCACTATAGGTACTTACGGCCCGGTGAATCGCCGTTTCTCTGATATTCATGTGGGCATAGTTCGACCTCTCCCTCCATCTGAAGGATGCTGGCCATTAGGCCTATCGATCGCTTCTCTAGTTGATCAGAAGCTATGCCATTAACAGGCATTACATCTGAAACAGTGGCTCACGCGCTCATGCATTCTTGGATCGTTCGATTCGGTGTACCGTTATAACCACACACATATCGACGTCCATTTATCCACCCCGAACCCCTACGTTCTTCTCACGTATTCATTCGGCATGAAGCAATTCGCAAACCCCTACAACCTATCTACGATGGACCGTTCAAGGTGATTTCCCGTTCTGACAAACATCTTGTGGTGAACAGAGTGTATCAATCGACTGACTCAAGCCTGCATTAATTTTGCTCGACGACAGCAATCCTCGAACTAATCAAGAACCCAGGGATTAGGCTTATCAAGCCAACACATCACCATCCACTACTCCAGCTAATAAGGAGTACAATACACGCTCTGGAAGAACTGTTCACTTCCCAGCCAGATACCTACACGCTACCGGGTGAGTTAGCCGTGGTTGTTACGGCATGGCTGCAGGGAGTCGCTCACATCCGGGAGGCGAGGAGGTTCGAATCCCCCCGCCGGCAACCTTAAAGATGATTTTCTGTGGTTTCCCATCTTCCTTCCAGGCAAATGCCGGGGTTGGTCTCTGACTATAGGCCACAGCCACCACCTTCGAATTCCTAGCCCTTACATTCACACTTTCCTTGCCAGACAACATTCCACACGTCGGTACTTCTAGCTCACCCCATGGGTGTGCGCGTAGAAGCAGCTACTAACTCTGGCGAGCCGAACATGTCATCGGACACTCCCGGCACTAAAGCCATACGCTTAAAAAAAAACTACACGCTTCCACTGGGGAAGGAGTATGTGGTGGTGGCTCCATCTTCGCACGCAACTACAGTTCTCAAGACTAGGGATATTACTTTCTCCTCGTGTTTATATGTAGCCTATATAGAAGAACTCGAGAGACTGCTTTCTTTAAAATTCTTTTTCGGTTTGAGGCTATATCCGAATAAACTATTCAATCGATGGCGTAGTCGGTAGCATAACTGCTATGCCCAAGATCACGGGTCCAAACTCGGCCGAATTCGTCGGATTTTTAAGAGCGGTAAAATCGTTCAGTATGCCTGCCTTCCTTTGTAGGGAAAGTCCATGTCATAGATTTGTGGCATGAAAAAGAACCTACCGCTCCAAATGGTAGTGTGTAGCTAAATTTGTAGGTTATTTGGTGAAAAACGCTCAAAGTTACAACGTTCGCTGCCGGGTGACAATGGCGTCTGGAAGCCAAAGTTGGAACCACTACTTTCATTCATCTTCATTCATTTCATCTCTCCCATGTGTGGAAGTGAAGCATCACGTCCCAGGTTGAAATCAAGAAAGAGCTTTCTTCGAACAACTGATGCAATCGCAACAACATCTTCCGCTCGCTGTATAGAACTATGGTGAAACAGGGCACCTGGAAGTAACGGCCAAAACCGAAAGCAAGAGCCGGCTGCTGGTTTTCAACTACCTTTCCAGACGTGGAAGACTTAGAACAGACTGCAAACTGGAGTGACGCGGTGCAAACCAAATTTGAAGCGGTGTGGCTACATTACTGAAGATGCAACCTGCGAATGTGGAGATATTCAAGATGTTGGAACACCTCTTGGTCTGCCCGAAATTGCCTGAAGCCTGCACGCTGGATGACCTGGTTTCAGCAAATGCTCGTGCAATCAAGACTGCTGAATTCTGGGCCTCAAAATCAATTTGATATGTTCACAATCTGTGTGTATATTGTAAATACGTTTTAAATTGTAAATAACTGTATTGTACTGTCCTGGATACGAATATATATAAACTAATATTTCATCTCTCATCAACTCCTCCCGTGAGGTTGGGGTCAGGAAGGACATCCGGCCATAAGAACCAAAGTTGAATGCCATCGCATCTCATCTCCAACCCCGTTGGAAACGGGATGAATAAGGGGTAGACATAGACTAAAATGATTTAAATCCTTCTTCAATCAATATAGTAAATATAGGTGTGAGTCAATAGTTTGAGTCAGTTACGTTAGCAACAAGCCTATTCTTACAACCCTTTACAGTATCTACCCGGCGGCTTCGGTGGCGTAGTTGGTAGCATGCTGAGCTTCTATGCCCAAGATCGCGGGTTCAAATCCGGCCGAAGTCGTCGGATATTTTAAGAGCGATCAAAAATCCCTCAGTGTGCCTTCCTTCGGAGGGAAAGTAAAGCCGGCGGTCCCATGTCATAGATTTATGGCATGTTAAAGAACCTTCCACTAATTACACCGGTGTGAAGCTAAATTAGGTTAAAAATGTAAACAACGCTCAGGTTCCTACGTTCGTCGCCAGGAGCCGACTACGGTGGCTAGTAGCCAAGTTCTGAACTAGTAGTTGTTGACGGTGGCGTTTGACGGCAAAAGTAGAAACTACTTGAAAAATCCAAAGTCTGCAGTCCTTACTTGAAATTAAGAAACAGAAACACACACTAATACAGTCATCACAATTAACACCGGTTATCAGACAGATTCTACACACACCCAAAGTACACGGGGCTACATGGCCGCGTTGTCGCAGCCCCTAAACTGAGGAACCAACCAACCAGTATCTACCCGCATTCATGTAGCAAGAGGAGCAGATGACCTCGCTGTTCTGCTCCTTAAAATAACAATAACATAAACGTCATGTAACAAGTATTCCTTAGATAGCCTGATTAATAGCCAACATATGTTACGACGATGCGAAATAGATTCTTACAAACCAAACTTTCTTACACGAACTATTTGCACTTGATAAATCAACACAAGGACATTTTAGGGTGGAGGCAGATGACCTCGCTGTACCATCCCTTAAAGCAACAATAATTAACTAACCTTTTAGAATAATTATAGTGGAGTGCTGATCCTGGATTCTACAGGGTTATTATCTATGTGCGCCCCGATAAACACGGCAAGCTAAGCCGGCTTTGACTGGCGCAGATCGCGGGAGCGCGTACACGGATCAGCTGGTGGTAGGCACGCACTTTACACGTTAATCAAACATGTTCAATAATGTGTACTTACAGTGCTCATAGGTGATGCTAAAAATGTCCTCCCTCTCTTGTAACACACACCTGACATCTTCTGATGAAAGAATGGACAACAATCTCATCTAATTTTTGTTCTCCAAGAACACAACCTTGTTTGTTAACTATTTTATTATTTACGGAGCCTGTTTTCTTGAATCATTTAGCGAGCTTCCTAATTGAACTGGCATTAGGGACAGGTCTTCCTGGAAACTTGATTCGAAATTTTCGTCTTGTTTCAGAACAAGACTTTCTGCTTTTCATATACGAATGATAGATATACACACGTTCGCGCATGTGAATTGGTGTCTAGGCATGACCAACAATCACAGTAATCACAATACTCACTAAACTTGCAACACTAACGTCTAAGCTTTGCAGATACACGTCCATATGAATGTCAAAACACGTGTAATCTAATGATATGAGTCAGCGGAGCGGGCAAACCACCGGCTGAACCATGTACGCGCGCCCGCGATCTGCGCCTGTCAAAGCCCGCTCAGCTGGCCTTGTTTATAGATGTGCACATGGATAATGACGCTGTACACTGGCACCTGTTTCTTGCCCATTCAACGACAATATTTTCATGCTTGTCAGACGCATGACGTCACATTACTGTTACCAATACGTGGGATACAAAATAAATCTTGAAAATGAAAAAGCATTGGCAAAACGATTGGTCTGGATAAAGATTATTGATGCATGAATAGGCTAATCCCACTGTGCGTGGCAAAAACCAGCTCGCGTTACCTAGTAATTATTGGTCTAGGCAATACCATTGGTCTGGATGAAGATCATTGATGAGTAGTACCGTGTGCATGAGGTTGGCAATAGTCTGTTTGTCTCACAATTCACGCGTATAATGGCCGACCCAACTGGAATTTCATAATTTAAGTCGTGATGGTGGATGGGTTATAGACAGCGGAGGAGAAAACATCTATTACCACATCATTACAAAAGGTATTTCGGCTAATATCAGTAGTTGTAGAAGAATCAGCACTCCGCTATTGTTACCCATTTTAGTTACCATTTTTACGAGTCTTCACTAGCAGCAACTGGTTTTGATAATCATTCAACAATTTAGTGAACATCTTCGGATCTCCTAACTTTATGCATTAAACATAATGTTGCTGCGTTATTGTACACTAATCCGCGAACTAGATATCATCCAAAATATCAAACATTGATATTTCCGTCGCGTCCTAGACAAACAATGTCTCTAATCACTTACGAAAACGTGTTTTTGTTGAATGCAATTAATTCTCTATGATCTATTGTACGTAACCACAGATAACCTGTATCAGATATTAATAAAATGAAAGTCTCCAGTGACGCCTGACGTTTCTCATAGTTCCATGGAGTAAAGAGAGATAGCGCGTGGTATGCACGGTCGTGATACAATGTAGCCTACCCGGAGAAGCGAGAGGGAGGCATTGTTTCAGTAGGGCCAGAGGTTAATTCAATTTGGGCTTTGGACATGGTCATCAGTCCTGTGTGGTTGAGTGTGTGTTTCACTTGTCTAATAACCTGTATTTATATGATGATGACTAGCAGTGTGTGTAACTGATTTAGAGACAGGGACTTGAAATAAGGTACACTAAAATCCCGGCATTTTCCTGGAGGGAAAAACCGGGGAAAGACACACTCAGGATGGCCGCTGTCAGTGCCTGGATTCGAACCAGCTATCTCCAGACTTGCTGCAAATGTCATCGCGACCGTTGTGAACGATTTAAAGAGCACGGTTACGCAGTGGGACAGGGGCTGCGGCCTAATCATGAGCCGGATGGGCACAATCTAGGTTTGCAACAATAGCCAATTATCGAATCAAAAATCGATAACTATCGAACTTTTTCTTTTTTTGATATTGCAACTTTCCAGCCGGCCAACACGATATAACCCCAATTACCGGGAAATGCGAAAGAACCTGAAAAAAAAAATGTGATTGAAAGTTAACCTATTGGTCCGAGGCCCGAGTTGGATTCCCGGCTCTGCAGAGAGATTTTAATTCTGGTGTGAGGGCTGGAACGGACCACACTCAGTCTCGCGAGGCACAAATGAGAAAAGGAGGTTTCGATTCCCACCTCAGCCATACTGGAAATGGGTTTCCGAGGAAGGAAGGAAGATTTTACGTGACCGTTAATCGCGAGATCATAAGCCACGGGACCTCCTTTTTACGTGGAATCCGAACCACAGGACATGGCATTTCACTATGAAAATCTCACATGCATTGATCGGGAATCGAACCCGGTCTGCTGTGGTGAGAGGCCAACAGCTTGACCGCTGCACCTACACGCCCCCCGGGTTTCCGTTGTTTCACCACTTTTACTCCAAGCAAATACGGGGATGGTATCTAACTTAAGGCTACGGTCACTTCCTACCCAAATCCTACCTCAATTACAAATACACACACTAGAACAGACATCACAGGTTATCAGACAAATTCAACACACACCCAAGTAGACGGGGTTAAAGAAACATCATCAACAACAACAACAACAACAACAACAACGAGAGCCTCCATGGCTTAGGCGGCAGCACGCCGGCCTCTCACCGCTGGGTCCGTGGTTCAAATCCCGATCACTCCATGTGAGATCTGTGCTGGACAAAACGGAGGCAGACAGGTTTTTCTCCGGGTACTCCGGTTTTCCCTGTCACAATTTCATTCCAGCAACACTCTCCGCTATCATTTCATTTCATCTGTCATTCATTTAACCATTGCCCCAGAGGAGTGCGACTGGCTTCGGCTGCCGGCAAATTTAATATCCTCGCCGCTAGATGGGGGCTTCATTCATTCCATTCCTGACCTCATAACTTTCTCATGAAGCTGCTTACAGCGAGTAAGAATACTAAATCCCACGCTAATTTTCTCTGTTACATATTTTAATGTTCCCAACCGATAATACTAGGTTCCTTTTTTGTTTGTACTTCGTATTTCTCTTTGCGCCTCGAAACGTTAAGACTGCCAAGTAAACGGTTGCCTCTGCTATTATTACTAATTAACTGAGATTCATTTCCGCTTGTTAAGCTTCACTCTACAAATTTACAGCAGTAACATTACTACAATCGATAAAAACATTGAATTATAGTGATGAGAGGTACCTATCAAACTAATGAACCAGGAACTTACGCCTCTGTACTTTCAACACAATCGCTCGTATTACGAGCTTTCCAATCATTCTAAAGTTGACCACCAAAATGGAAACATTTTATCCGGCATTAAACAACTGGTAAGATTCTGTGGCATCCTTGGCAGAAGCATACGTTCTGCCCTACCCCACAACGAAATCCTTTACCATGCTAGGAAATGTAATACCGTATACTTTCCATTAAAAAATGAAATAAAATTAAATAAATCTTACGGAAGCCGACATTGACATTATAGATACCGTACATATAATAGGAATTTATAATAGAAATTCAAAAAATGATCTTCAGGGAAGAACGAGCAAGACAACGAAAGCAGCCACTTAACATTGAACAGCTCCGGAAGCAGAGATCAGAGAGGATGAAGTGAATGTGGGCAGAGAGAAAAAAAGACATGTGGCAAGATTTGAAGTATTGATTTTACGTGCTCTGTAATAGAGCTATTCGATTAAATAATAAATAATAATAAATAAATGGATATCCTTACTCAAAGGATAATATTGTGGGGTTGTGTATTTGTTAATCTCATGCTGTTTTTTTTTTCAGGATTATGGCATAACCCAGCTCGTTTGGGTACATTCGTGTTGACCGACTGAAAAGCACCAAACTTTTGCAAAGGATAATAAATAAATAAATAAATAAATAAATAAATAAATAAATAAATAAATAAATAGATATCCTTACACAAACATATTAATTTTCGAATTAAATTAAAACTGATAATAATAATAATAATAATAATATCGTATGGCCTCGTGTGCCGGGTGCAAGCTTTGTTATTTGACACCCAAAGGGTAGCTTGCTTGTCGAATTTCGTCATTCCTTGAAGCACTATAGAAGTCAAGGAGGTTAGATATCTAATCTCCTTGAACACCATAGCGCTTTCTAGTAAAGAAATGAGGAACTTTGTGTTGGCGGAAACTCCCGAGATTAATTTTGCCATTATGAACTCGGCCTACTGAATTCAAATGGGTTCTTTGACATGCCAACATCGTATGACATGGTGTCGTTATTTTTGCCGCCTTTCAAAAATCACTTACCACGGCCAGGGGCGAACCTGCAAGCTTGGGGTTAGTAAACCGACACGTTGACCACTCACCCACCGTGGCAAGCTAAAACTGATAATTACTGTCGAAACTGGGTGACTTAAGTTAGCTTTAGAACTCATATTTTGTAAGCGTGCTGTATATGCAAAATTAGATTATTCATGTAATTGGAATGTCGTTGATTCATTTAGGGGTTTTGCGACATCGTGGTCATGTAGCCCCCTTGTACTTGAATGTGTGTGTAGAATTTGTCTGATAACCTGTGTTATGGTGGTATCTGGATAGAGATTGTATTTGTAATTCAGGTGAGGATTGGGAAGGAGGCGGCCTTAAGTTAGGAACCATCTCTAAATTAGGGAAATCAAGGAACACCATTTCCAGGATTGTTGAGGCTGGAATTTAACCCACCCCTTATCAGTTTTGCATCACGAAGCTCCCCCTAGGGGTCACATCTAGTGGGACGTGTCTTGGCGACCTCGGGACCCCCAGTTGAGTCCGGCATTGCTTCTACTTACTTGTGCCAGGCTCCTCTCAGTCTTCTTTCCTGTCGACCTCTCTTGGTCAACTCTTGTTCTCTTCCGACCCCGACGGTATTAGGGTAGCCTATCCGAGGCCTCGGGAGGGGAGTCTTCTCCTTTCCCGCCTTCATTGGCCCTTCTCTCATCTTTCCTGATCTCTCATTCTTCTAGGGATCAGCCTTCTTTTTCTTTTCATTATAGTTCATTTTCTCTTTAAGATACCCGTCCTGTTTTTATGCATTGGCTCCCGGTGTCTATAAATTACATTTTGTGAGGTTTCTTTAATTTATTAATCTCAACCACATTTTGTAAGTATTTTCTATCCACATTGCATTTTATTAGTAGGCCTATTTACGATCTAAACTCCATTTTGTAAGTATTTTCAATATAAATTGCATTTTGTAAGTACAGTATTTTGAATCGCGGGCTTCGACATATTGTGAGTATTTTGAATCTACCATACAATTTGTAAGCATTTTCAATTTCAATTGCATTTTGTAAGTATTTTGAATATCCATTGCACTTTGTGAGTCTTTTGGATCCGAACCGGCCTTTTTCAATCTAACTTGCATTGTGTATTTTCAATTTCAATTGCATCTTGTAAGTATTTTGAACCTCAATTGCATTTTGTACGTATTTCCAATTTTATTTTGTAAGTATTTTGAATTTCCATTGCATTTTGTTGAGTATTTCGAATCTACATTGTATTTTGTAAGTATTTTGAACCTAAAGTACATTTTGTGCATATTTTTCAATCTAAATTCCTTTTGTGAGTATTTTCCTCCTAACTTACCAGTAGGCTACCTTTTGTAAGTATTTCTACTCTACATTTTGTAAGTCATTTCAATCTGAGTTCCAATTTTGTAAGTATTTTCAGTCCAGCTTAATTCAAATGGAGAAGCCGTATTAGAGTGGGCAGAACTGCATAGACTATCCTTGATCCACGATAACAAACTTCCTCCATCTTTTAACAGTGGTAGATGGCAACGTGGATACAATCCTGATCTTATTTTTGTGAGTGAGATATTAGCTAATCAAAGCATAAAATCAATTTGTACACCAATTCCTCACACTCAACACCGCCCAATTATGTGTCAGCTGGTACCAGCAATCCGCCCACGCACAACGCACTTTAGGCGAAGGTACAATTTCAAGAAGGCAGACTGGCAAAAATTCACCACAATGCTTGATGAGAGGATTACAACAATTGATCCCATCCCAGAGGCATATGAAGAGTTCCTGGAAGTCGTTCAGTATTGCTCCAGAAAAACTATTCCTAGAGGATGTAGGACTAGTTACATTCAAGGTCTTACTTCTGAAACATCCACTCTGTTGAAAGAATATCAAGACCTATTCAAAAAAGATCCTTTCAGTGACGAAACTATCCACAGCGGGCAGCGTGTTATTTCCTCTATCTCAGAATCCAAAAGTAACCAGTGGATTAAATTAATGGAAGAGCTGGATATGGGAAGAAACAGTTACAACGCGTGGAGGTTACTTAGATACCTCAGTAATGATACAACTAAGACCTCAGTACACAGCAACGTTTCTGCAAATCAAATAGCTAGTCAGCTCGTGGAGAGCGGCAAACCAAATAAAGCTGGAAGAGGATCAAAACAAAAAGCAGAAAAGCCGACTAATCAGGAGAACAGCATTCTCTCTAACCACTTTGCTGTAGAAGATCTAAATATAGCGCTGAATAAATGCAAAAATGGTAAGGCGGCAGGTCTTGATGACATTTGTGTTGAGGAACTGAAAAGATTTGGTCCTGTCAGTAAGCAGTGGCTCTTGGACTTATTCAACAACTGCATCAACTACTGCACAATTCCTAAACTGTGGAGAAAAGCAAGAGTTATAGCAATACTTAAACCTGGAAAGAGCGCAAGTGATCCGAAGAACTACCGACCAATCTCTTTGTTGTGTCATTTATACAAAATCTTAGAAAGAATGATTTTGGACAGACTATCTGACGTGGTAGACCCATTACTCATACCAGAACAAGCCGGCTTTCGACCAGGGAGAAGTTGTACTTCCCAAGTACTGCACCTCACACAATATATAGAAGACGGCTATGAAAACAACAAAGTCACTGGAGTAGTTTTCGTTGACTTGACATCAGCCTACGACACAGTTAACCACCGTATACTGCTTCGTAAAGTGCACAGTATAACTAAGGACTATAAACTCACCCAAATGATTGAGTGCTTTCTTCAGAACAGAAGGTTTTTTGTTGAATTCCAAGGTCAGAGGAGTAGATGGAGGAATTTGAAGAACGGCCTTCCACAAGGGAGTGTGCTAGCTCCTATACTTTTCAACATCTACACCAATGATCAGCCTCGCCCGCAAGGGACAAAGAGCTTTATTTATGCAGATGATGTCGCTCTAGCAGCTCAAGAGGAAACGTTTGAACTTACTGAAGAAAAGCTCTCCCATGCTTTACAAATTCTAAGTGGTTATTACCAAGAGAACCAACTACAGCCAAATCCATCAAAAACACAAGTCTGTGCCTTCCACCTCAAAAATCGACAGGCAGCTAGAAAATTGCAAGGAATTTGGGAAGGTAAACAATTAGAACACTGCTTCACTCCCAAATATCTAGGAGTAACTCTTGACCGATCACTAACCTATAGAACACACTGTCTGAACACCAAAAGAAAAGTATCTGCACGGAACAATATTCTCCGGAAATTATCAGGTTCAACTTGGGGGACGCATCCTTCCCTCTTGAGAACTTCGGCAATTGCCCTTTGTTATTCAGTTGCAGAATACGCCTGCCCTGTCTGGTGTAGATCTAGTCATGCTAATCAAGTGGATGTTGCCTTAAATGAGACCTGCAGACTCATTACAGGATGTTTGAGATCTACACCACTTGATAAAGTTTATTGTCTAGCAGGTATCCCACCCCCAGTTATTCGCCGTGAGTGTGCATCCAGACTGGAGAAATCTAAAGCACTGAACCTGAGGACCCATACTTTATATGGGTATCAACCAGCAACCCAAAGGCTAAAGTCAAGAAGAAGCTTTCTTCATGCAACAGAAAGCCTCACTGAACCACCATCGAACTTTAGAATGAATTCATGGCGTTCAAGATCCAGCCACCTTGCAGGATGGATGATGCCTTCCGAAAGCCTTCCTTCAGGCCACGAGGAAAGTTGGTCAACATGGAAGACACTCAACAGGTTGCGCTCAGGAGTTGGAAGAACGAAGACCAACATGAGAAAGTGGGGATTTGTCTGCGAATCTACACTATGCGAATGCGGTGAAGAACAGACAATGAACCATCTCCTTGTATGCAACTTGTGTCCAACTACATGCTCTCCCCAGAACGTAATTGACGCTACTAAAGAAGCATGTGAACTAGCTGCATATTGGTCAAGCCACATTTGATTAAATTTGTACTTGCGTAGAGCTTAATCGCATTGCTACCTGCCATCAAAAATGATTAATGCTTATAGTACCAGGTTTGAAGTTATATCTTGTAAGTTATAATGTATGTTTCTGACACGATTAAATAAATAAATAAATAAATAAAGCTGAATTTTCGTTTCATTTCCATTTCATTGTCATTTTCGCTATCACCCAGATCATTAGAGGCCGAAAACCTAGATGTTAGGCCCCTTAAAACAACAATTATCATCATCATCATCATCATCATCTATCCTCACGAAGCAGAGAGAACTCCGTTCCAGCCCTCAAACCAGAATTGCATTTCTTGCCAGAGCCGGGAATCGAACCCGGAATTCCGGGAGCGACAGCCAAGAATACTTGCCGCTACGCCAGGAAGTGGACAATTGGAATGTCAATATAATGAATTAGGGTATTTTGGCTAATTTAAGTAGTTTTGTAGAAGGTTGACCACTCCTGAACTGTTACCGTACCGTGAGAAATTAGGTTTCCCGGCGAATCACTTTAACTTGACCTTTTGTGGACGATTGCCGGGCATTTCCTGACTAGTAGTTTTCTGTTCTGGTAGTGTCGGGATATAACCGGCAGCTGTTTCCTCAGTAACTCTTCGAGCATACAATATTGTATTCACGCGTGTAGGTAATGTGCGTGTGCTGCCATCTGTGGTTATTGTATAAAGCTTCTATAATCTTCATAGCCTTGTTGATGCATTTCAATAATTTTGTTTAGCGAGTTTTACAGGTAAATAGAGAATGAGTTATTGTTTACGTTAGTCAGCGGTGAAAATGGCGGCGCGCAGACAGGCTAGTGCTAGTTCGTCTGAAATAACTAGATTTTTTGGACGAAATTGATAGCAGTAATGATGAATTATTCATATATTCTAACACTGAGGAAATTCTAAAGATTGTACAGGCATAAAATGGGCGAAAAACAGTATATTTTTGCAACACTGCATTAAGAAACCTGGACGTCATCCTAGTAATTCCCTTGAAAAGTACCACACGGAAAAGTAGGAAAAGGGAAAAATTGACTTTTTAACTAGGCTACATGTTTATTACTTATCGAGTGTATCCTGATTGCTATATTAATTCATATTGTAGAAAACAGATTTTATACCTTATTTCTTTCCCCACACTGGAGCTTTCCTAGAGAAAATAAGTACGACTAGCGCAGATTCACACCGGAAAAGAAATTCTTCAACCAAGTGTTAAAGGAAGAATGATTATAGTTTTACGTGACCGTGAATCTTGTGATTAGATTATGAGCCATGGGGCTTTAATTGAAGTTGGTAATTATAGTTATTAGAGAATCCTTAAACAAAAGTTTGGTGCTTTTCAGTCGGTCAACACGAATGTACCCAAAAAGAGCTGTGTTATGCCCTAATCCTGAAATAAATTACATGAGATTAATAAATATACTAGGATGACCAGTTTCGATTGTCAAGCGATCATCATTAGATCCATTACACTTAGGCTATAACATCTATGTTTGAGAATACATGTGAAAAATATTTACAATATGTACAATTATTTAATAAATATTTGTAAATATTTTTCACCTGTATTCTCAAAAAAAAAAGGTGTTATAGCCTAAGTGTAATGGATCTGATGATGATCACTTGACGAACGAAACTGGTCATCCTAGTGTTTTTATTAATCTCATGTAATTTATTTCAGAATTAGGACATAACCGATAACCCAGCTCTTTTTGGGTACATTCGTGTTGACCGACTGAAAAGCACCCAACTTTTGTTTACTTAGGCAACACTGAAAAATGGCTTCAAACCCCACAATGAAGAGAATCCTTATTAATCCTTGGTAATCACGTTTATGTTAATGGCGTTTAGGTAGGCCAGGGCGAATAATGTAATTAACTTTATTCGCTCTGGGTAGGCTACATACAGTAGACTATATAGATATATGTCAAGTTATTGTTTAGCTGCATTGTTAGCATTTTCAAGAGATGATTACCGTACTAAGTTACCGTTTACATACTGAGTATAGATGTAATTGCTAGATAGTTTACTAATATTTAGTTGTTAGCACAAATTGATCATCATTTGTATTGTCAACAAGTATGTTTTATCTTGACAATAGTGAAACCTCCTCTAATACAACCAACCAGTGCAGAGGATGTTATTTTTGTAACCGTAGGCCTACAGAATTAATTATCATTAATTATGATTATTACTCCTCTTATGGGGTTGGCACCAGGAAGGTTGATGATGATGATAATTGTTGTTTTAAGGGGCCTAACATCTAGGTTATCGGCCCCTAATGATCTGGGTGATAGCGAAAATGAGAATGAAATGGAAACCAGAACGAAAATTATGTGAGACGGAAAATACGTACAAACAGAAACTCAGATGGAAACAACTCACAATATGGTCTTACAATATGGAATTTAGAACGAAAAGATTCACAAAAAGAATAGATTGAAAAAGACCCACAAAACGTAGGCTAGATTCAAAATACGTACAAAATGCAATGTAGCGTCGAAATACTTACAAAATGCAACTGAAATTCAAAATACTTACAAAATGCAAATGAGATCGAAAATACGTACAAAATGCAATTGAAATTGAAAATACACAATGCAATTCAGATTGAAATATCCCAGTTCCAATCCAAATTATTCACAAAGTGCAATTGAAATTCAAAATACTTACAAAATGCAATTGAAATTGAAAATGCTTAAAAAATGTACGGTAGATTCAAACGACTCATGTGGATTGACAAGACTTACAAAATGCAATTTAGATTGAAAATACTTGACAAAATGTAATTTAGATTCAAAATACCCACAAAATGCAATTGAGAATCAAAATATGTGCAAAATGACCACCAAACAAAATGCAATTTAGATTCAAAATTCGTGCGAAATGCGGTTTTGGTTGAAAATACTTACAAAATGCAATTGAAATTCAAAATACTCACTAAAATGCCCGGCCACCGCATTGAAAGACTTACTAAAAAGCAATTTAGATTGTCAATCTTTACAAACTGCAATTGAGGTTGAAAACAACCGCGAGATGTAATTTAGATCGAAAAAACTTACAAAATGCAACGTAGATTAAAAATGCCTTAAAAATCGCTAAAAGGGAATTTAGATACACGGTGAACCAAGTAACAAAAACAGTGCGGGAATCTTAAAGAGAAAAGGAAATATAAGGAAAAGAGGAGAGGAGAGGAGAGGGGAGGGGAGAGAGGAGAAGGTCCGCCCCAAAGGTAAAGGTCAACACACAGAAAGCTAAGCTAAGCTACGCTATGCTATGCTATGCTAAGCAATGCCAAGCTATGGTGTGCTATGACACGAACAAAAAGCTAAGCTAAACTAAGCTAGGCAGCAGTTTAAGGGTGACTGGCATGAAAGAGGAGGCTCTTTTATTGGCTGCTGTCATCGAAGATGAAGAAAAAGAAAGAAACAGGAAGAGCAGACGATTCTGGATACGTGAAATTGGGGAAAAGAAAATGTCTCCTTGTGATTATAGAATGTTGTTCCACTATTTGGTGGGGCTCGAATAAGTACATGTTTTCCAACAAGAGCCCCTATACAATGGGAAAAATTCCACAGATTTTCAAAATCTTTTGTAATCAGTTTCCACTTTTCCTCTGAAGGTATTGGTAGCACTTGGTCCTGTAGTCAATTCCATATCGCTTCACAGGCATCATTTACTATAGATGATACAGTTGAGGCCCTGTGACTATATGCTATAGTTTTGAATCAGTCCCCAGTTACCAGGTACCTGAAAGATACATTTTTTAGGCAATGAACTAAAAAATAAGTGGAATAAACTATAGCGTATGCTAACTGCCATAGTTTTCTATAGTGAAATACACCCTCAATAATAGAGAGAAGTTCGTGAAATTGTTTCTGACTTACCGTAGACGAAAGTAACGTTTAAATTCTTCATCATTTCCATTTAGTTCTTGAATCAAATGATGGAATTCACCGTGTATTTTTCTTCTTCTTCTTTTGGCCTGTCACCCATTGCATGAATAAAACGAAGTACGGTTCTACCTGAATCACTACACTACACTCACATGACACGGCTACGCACTAAACGCTATGGCACACAACTCAAAAGTCTACGACAGCCCGCCAGATCAACTGTTCAGAAATGAAAAGCGCATGCGCCAGGCCAGCAACAGCCAAGAAAATCGCCTGCCTGGCGATCTGTCTAGCTTAGCTTAGATTTGCAAAGTATGGCATAGCATAGCCATACAAGGAGTTCACAATGCAGGGTATGCTATTGAAATAAGGATCTCGCCAACTACTGGCATACAGAGGGCACACTTCCATGCAATTAGGTTATTCTGAGAACGTTTTCGCTTTAAATCCAAACAAATACAAACCGATGTTTAGGAGTAGACGACCTCACTGTTCCGCCCCTTAAAACAACAATAACTAATACCCCGTTTAGACGTCTCAGTCGCGATCCCGATTTTCTCTGATCTGGATAATGTCCAATCGCGATCAACGGCATTTGTCATTGGTACGTGTTTAGACGTCCCATCATGAAACAACAGGATAATCGAGTAAAACAGCATGACATCGCTAAGGTCTGCCAACGTTTGAATTCCAAGTGTTATAGCAGAAATTTACAGTACCGTAGTTTGTTTCCTCCAGTTTTGAAGTATTTCAGTTATTCTGTAAATGCATATTCTTAAATATATATGTCGTAGGCAGATAGTGAAATCCGTCATATCTGACTACGACATATACAAATCCTGAGGAGACGTGTAGGCAAGGCCTACCCCTGGTGTGGAAATAAAAATATTTTGAAATATTTATGCACAGATCTAGGATATTTATTGCGTTTAGACGTCCCAACTTAATCTGGATCGGCGCCTGATCACAATCGCAACCGGGACGTCTAAACGGGGTATAACCGATGGTTTTAGCTTAGCGGTAGGGCCTGAAATTACAACTTCTGTTTCCAAAGCAACAAGGAATGCTAGTAGAAAATATACACCCAGATATTATAATTCCTTGACATGGAAGTAATGGAATATCGTTGGTTGGTTCCTCAGTTTAGGAGCTGCGACAACGCGGTCATGTAGCCCCGTGTACTTTGGGTGTGAGTAAAATCTGTCTGATAACCGGTGTTAATTGTGATGGCTGTATTAGTGTGTGTTATCTGTAATTCAGGTAAGGACTGCTGACGATCAATTTTTAAGTAGTTCCTACTTATACTACCGTCAATGACACCTAGCTGTGAACTTGGTTATTATATGCACCGCAACCAGCACCTGGCGACGAATGTTGGAACTAATAAAAGGAAAGGAAAGGAAGCTTGTAGTTTAACGTGACCGTTAATCTTGAGATCATGAGCCACGGGACCTCCTTTTTACGTGGAATCCGAACCACAGGACATGGCATTTCACTTCGAAAATCTCACATGCATTGACCGGGAACTAATAGAGCATTAATGAAATCTAACCTAAAAAAAAAATTAGCTTCACACAATTGTAGTTAGTGGAAGGTTCTTTTTCATGACATAAATCGATGACATGGGCCCGACGGCTTTACTTCCCCTCTGAAGGAAGGCATACTGAGAGATTTTAACGCTCTTAAAAATCCGACGACTTCGGCCGGGTTTGACCCCGCGATCTTGGGCATAGAAGCTCAGCATGCTACCAACTACCCCACCGAAGCCGCTAATGGAATATCACGAATAAAGAAGATTATAACAATTTGGAACTGAGAAACACCAAGCATTGTCAATTTTGATCGTAATGTCGCAGATCGCGCAAAGAAATTCTTCCAACACTAGCAATTCTAAAGCTCAAAAGTCTGAGCAACAGAAAACACAAGGAGAATCAACTTCCTGTACCAAGAAGGAGTGAAAAACGGTAGACAGTGCTTAAAAGGAAAATATATTTTAGAGTTCTCCCGAAAATCAATTGATCGTCATGAGGAAATTAAATTCAAATCTCCTAATCGGATTCTTTCACGATCATTGTACTTTCGCCCTCCATTGTGTACAAGGAGAAAGTATTAATTACCAGTGTATACAGTTTCAGGATATGAGAAAGTAATACGAAGTGTTATTCGTTCTGCTTTTAGTACTTACATAATTGGCTATTCATTCTGAGCCACTTTTCCTCCAATCTATTGACGTTTTGTTTATCTCGTTCAAAACACTCAAACTCGACTCACTCATTTTATAATGAGCATTCACGAAACGACACACTAGCACATGAAGGTGAAGGGCAATAAGATGCAGAATGCAGTTAGTCATTGTTGTTTTAAGTGGCGGAACTACGACGTCATCTACCCCTCTGCGGAATGCAGATTTGGCTTTTCTTATTCAAGCTAACATAACTCAGAACATGAATCCCAATCTACAAGAAAAATGGAAAATTCAGGAAGGAAATAAAAAATATTATAATAACGTAAATTCACGATTTCACATTCAAAGTCAATCGTCTAATAATAATGATAATATTGTTATTGGTTTTACGTTCATTTTAACAACTGCGGCTTTTAGAGACGCCGGGGTGCCGGAATTTGGCCCCGAAGTGGAAATATAACGTGTCAATTAATCTACTGACACGGCTCCCTCGCATTTGCGCACCCTCAAATGCCAATTGGCGGTAACCTTGGACCCAGCAAGCGAGAACGTTACCGCTGATTGTGAGCCACGCATCCAGCCCACATTCAAAGTCAAAGCAGGGCGAATAGAGTTACTTTATTCGCTCTGGTCAAAGCCAAAGAATATACGAGCTGTTCATCTGGTACTGCTATATTCAGACCAATATTGACCTATGAATACCTGCAAGCAGCTAACGTCCAAACATTTGACAGAAACCAACGTCGCACTATAAGACTAATAAACGAGACCAACAATCGGTTCCATCTTCTTACGCAAGTCCCTCTCAGGGGCCATTCACCTTTCACCATTTCCCAGACTCTCCTTATCTTAGCGTTCGTTACGCAGGGACAAATAGTGAGCCTTATAGCTTCAGACCAGGGTTACAAGTCTTTTCGATTTCACGTGATGATGACAATATGAGTTATGAGGACAGTCCCCGAACTACTAGAATAAGTTGGTTAGTTATTGTTGTTTTAAGGGGCGGAACTACGAGGCCATCTGTTCCTCTACTAGAATAAACCAAACGAAGTTAAAATCCCACGATCCGACCGGGAATCGATCCCAGGGCCTCTCCAACCAAAGTTAGCACTACACCCACTTGCTCTTGGTTAAGGGGATATATTAAATAATATTTAGTTTTCAGTAAATAGTAACAATTGTACAAGAGAATTCACTAAATAAGTCTAAAAGACTCAACCATCATCACCATGGATAAAATAAATCGTCCTTATGGGAGGTGGTTGGCATATCCTATAAAGGTTTAAATAACAAATGTACGTCTAAACATGTTTCGAACGTCAAGCGTTCATCCTCAGATCCTGTTTACTTAGGCTTAATTAGAATACGATGTTATCCAATCGAGTAGGTACCCCATTTTGTACATAAAAGCGTGTTAGTTTGTAATAGGCCTAATACGAGGGCTATTCCAAAACTAAGGTCCGGTTAAAAAAAACATCCAAAATCAAAATTGTTTCCAAAACAATTGTTTTATTGACATTCCTTACGTCTTTCTCTATTTTTCTACATAATTTCCATACTTATTTACACATTTGGCACATCGTTCCACAAGCTTTTGAATGCCTAAGTCGTAGAACTCGGCCGCCTGCGAAGCTAACCAGTCTTTAACAGCTTCTTTCACATCATCTGTGTCGAAGCGCTTGCCGCCAAGAAACTCCTTTAGGTAGCGGAACAGGTGGAAATCACTTGGCGCCAAGTCCGGACTGTACGGTGGGTGGTCTATCTGTTCCCATCCAAATTTCTTGATTAGAGTGTCATTCGCAGTATGGGGTCTGGCATTGTCATGCAACAACAACACTCCAGACGACAAAAGACCACGTCGCTTATTCTGGATTGCACGTCGAAGTTTAGTCAGGGTAGCGCAGTAGGCGGCTTTATTGATCGTTGTCCCTGAAATAGTGAATCGTCGATCTTCACGAATTTTGTCGTCAACCGCATGAACCAACTCGTCTGAAATCACTGATGGTCTGCCAGAGCGGGGTTCATCGTGCACATTTTCCCGTCCTTCATTATAGGCTCACACCCTCATTATAGGCTCGCACCCACTTGCGCACTTTACTGTCACTCATTATGTTAGGACCGTACACTTCAGTAATCTGCCGATGAATTTCTGCCGCAGAAATGTTTCTTGCAGACAGAAACCGTATCACTGCCATTACTTCACAATCGGTGGGCTGATTAATTGTCTTGAACATTGTGAACTGACACTATCAAGAGCACACAGCAACAGTAACAACGCTACTGGCGGCTTTTGCCGCGCAAGGCACGCCAGGAGTCGGCGCGCATGCGTGTTTTGCCCTTGGCGCCGCTTACGGCGAATCGGACCTTACTTTTGGAATTACCCTCGTATCTCGTTTTTTTTTTTTTTAGGTTAGGGTATGTAAATAGGCCAACTTGTTTCCCGCCAAATGCAATTGGATCCAATTTGTGTTGACCGACTGGAAAGCTTTCTCTAATAGTATTACTAGTGTCCAGGATTGGGGCTAATACCCCGGAGCAGCAACTTAGCGGGATGTTATGGTGATGGTGGTGATGGTGTGACAAAGTAGTTTTAAGTGGCGGTATATAAATGTGTATGACTAAGAAAAACATTTTATCCAGCAAACATATGAATATAGATGTAAGAAAATCCTTTGCAAAATCATTTGTATGGAGTACACTGCTCTATGGAAGTGAAAGTTGGACTCTGGGTGGATTGGAAAAGAATCGACATCAAGCTTCTAAAATGTGGATATGGCAGAAAATGACAATAACGAGCTAGATGGATAGAAACACCAACCTGGAAGTCCTAAGGAAAGTCAAAGAAGAGAAAAGATTAATGAAGGAAATGGGAAAGAGAAAAATAAAATTTATTGGACATGACATCAGACACAACACTTTCATAGTTAACATTCTTGAAGGGAAAATGCTGGGAAAGAAAGGAAGAGGACGGCCTAGGACGAAGTATTTGGAAGACATCAAGAATAGATTGGGATGTGACAATTACATGGAACTGAATATGAATATGATTGAATGAATGAATGAATGAATGAACGGATATAAATGTCACCTGCCTCAAACCGAAATTTTATTTCTAACCCATTCGCTTTCTGAGCGACGGTGATGAAACCACAACAAAATGAACAGAGTTCTGAATTGCAATGCATGACCACCACTCTGCTGATTATGTTGATGACGAGGAGGGGTGGGGGTAAACGAAATGGAGCGTAATCACTTAACAAATAACAAAATCAACTCATTTTACACTCTACGCGGCTTTGTAGGGATACTCCCCTGACTGGGGGTATTCCCCTGGTGATTTATGTTTTACTTATAAAACTAGCAAAAAGCCCCAACTGCGCCCGGTATCTTTAACGGTAAAACCAAGTAAGCTTAAAAAGCGCACGGACGGCAGGTCCCAGACGCAATTCAGCAAATCCGAGGTGAACAGAGAAACTCCAAACACATATACTCTTCCCTGAAGTCTTAACTTGACACGACTCGACAGTTTGATGCTGGCCAAAGCTGGGGTGATAGTCTCGCTCGCTAGCTCGTAAACTCGCTCCGAAGCTTGTAATTTAAATTTTCACTGAATGGAGATTATTGGAAGGAATGAAAAATTAAAAACACTACAGTGGACGATGTATTAAATATAGAGATATGCTGTCCCGGACTTATATGTAGAACTTTTCATGCTGAACAATTATTCTTACACTCATAGTATAGGCCTATAGATATTTTTAACGGTTTACCCAGCGTAAGCTTTAAAGGCGCATGGACGTCAGGTTTTTCTACGACTCGATTCACTGAAGTCGCTACTGCTCGGCTTCCTTTGGTCATAAACTAATGTTTTCTACAGATACCTTCCTCAAGAAATCCTTTACAGAATGATGAAAGCCTCATCAAAATCCATCCAGTGGTTCTCGAGATTACCCGTTACATCAAAGAATCGGGGACTTTGTTTTATACTATGCAGAGATTTAGCAGAAGAGTTACATTATTTTAAAAAAAATACGTCTATTCAGATCATTAAGAAGTTCAAAAAATATTTTGATTAGAAATAACGTTGGACATTCGCCAATTGTTCGTACATTTCTTGTACTTTTTGCCCCCGAAGCATTCAAGAATCAGTAGCGTTATATTCTTTACAGTAATTGATGTCCCTGAATCTTTGACATTGTCTTGATTGTTCCTTTTATTTTACGGATAAATCGTGACGAAATCTGAAATATCAGGTACGGTATTGCTTTGTGATTACGTAATGCAGGCCCTCTACGTTTCGAGCAGAACCGTCGGAGTTCTGAGGCTCTGAAGCGAATCGGTCGTAAAGAACGGGAGTCTATGAGAAGATACAACCCTCAGCACCTAGGTGATGATAAAACTTACCACCAATGTGGAAGAGTTTGTGGCTCGAGGATTGGTCTCTACAGTCACCTGAGAACCCACCAATCAATGATTTGGAAGACAATTTTATACTCGTTCGCGAGTGATAGCCAATGATGATGATGACATCGATCAGAAAGTGATTACGGACGGCCCCTTCACAGAAATTTAGTACTCGGGACTGATGACCAAACCCCTAAAATGAATTAATGACAACAATCGTTCTACTACGTCACTGCACCCTCTTTCATACAAGGTTCAGCAACAACCAGGTTAGGCAAGGTGACTGCCACGAAGGAAAGGTCGAAGAGTCGATTCTCCCTCAGGCCGATAATCCATAAGTGAGTATTGTTTCGGCCTTCCAAGAGAATGAAGGAGCTGTCCTCCCGTAATGTCCTAGACCCAAACTGCTAATGACCAAGTTATTCGCCAGGCACAGGAGAAGTATTCACGAGTCGCCACTGGACAAATATCGCGTGACAGAGCACAAGACGACAGTTGTGCTGTGGGTAATGAAGCGTTTAGTGAGATTCCGCGAAAAATCTACTTCCTATAGCTCCGGGAAGTGTGTGGGGGGCGTAATGTGAGCTGTGCTGTAACACAAAAGTAACATTAGTTACGCAACATTATGACAGGAAATCCCAGCGGTGACAGACACTAATTAGAACATAAAGGAGGTCAATATTTTCCGCCAGCTATCCGTCCATTCCTCCACAGTCGTGTCTGTCACATCATCGTTCGTTTTTAACGGACTTGGAGAATATAACAGAAATAGTATATTAACTGGTTTAAGATAATGGCTGGAAATAAGAATCGATCGGAGTCAAAGTTAAAACAAAATAACCAATTAAATTTAACGTCTACGAAACTACAAAGTTTCCAGTAAAAATATCAGGAAACATCCGTCTAAACATATTGAAATATTAGAAAACATTTCTCTGTGTTGCCCAAGTAATCTATTATAATAATTTTATTAATGCAGCCAATTGCCATGTTGTTGTTGTTTTTTTTTTTTCCAGGACATACGGTATCAATCACACTAAGATGTATTAATGGCAAAATGACTATTCCATTTGTTAAATGCTGACCCCTTCGTAGCTCAAATGGTTCGACGTCGGCCTTTCATTGCTGCATTCTATGTTCAAATCTCGGTCGGTACAAGTGGAATTTGTCTCTGGAATCTTCAGTTTTCACTGTCAAATTCATTCCAAAAAAATACTTCTCCGTCATTATTTACCATCGCCCCGGAGGCATTTGGGCGGAATCAGGTAAGTTAGTTAGTACTTTCATTCGTAAAATATTCCAAATTAATGGCACTAGAGGTTGTTTATTGTTTTACTGGTAACCTTAGAGCCTCTCATGACATTACCCATGGTAACTTGATTCTACATGCGATATTAAAGTTACCAGCAAAGCAATGGAATTATGCCAATGAACATTAGCGAAAGAGGGGTTCAGTGCCTCCAAACTTCAGTCTTCACGAGAAAGAAATTCATTCTTAATGAAAGGAAGCCTCTGCGTAGAAATATATGTATGTATGTATGTATGTATGTATGTATGTATGTATGTATGTATGTATGTATGTATGTATGTATGTACAGATAGTGGCAATAAACTGTGCACTTGACCTTTAGAGCTCAGCGGTAGGAGTGGGGTGTAGAGCGGTGCGGGGAGCGTTATGAACACTTCCTTAGCTGAGAAAATTGACGGCTAACAGTAGGTTCTCACAATCAAACACACACACGCTGAGCGTGGCAAATGTTTTACGCTGCAGTAATATACCGGGGGAGTGGAATGGGGAGGTGCATAGCTAACTGCCGGTAAGTGTATGTGTTCTTTATCACCAGACAGCCTCCACTAGTGATAATATAATAAACAATAAAATGTTTAAGTGTAAACAAGACAAAAACAAACAAAACTAAACACAAAGACGGAGAAACTAATATCTATCAACAACCACACCCATACAGATACGCGCTCAAACATCCTGGAAGAAAATTACCTCTAGCTTTCATTCATTCATACAATTCCAAATGTTCAAGAAACATTAAACTAATTATTTACAGAAAATTTAAAAAAATCTACAGTAAAGGGAAAACTAGAGGCACAGAAAATGTATACAAAAAGGTAAAATACGTAAATGAAAAGATAGGACGAAACATTTCACAAAGTGAAGAACATAATACAATATGTCACCAGACAGACTTGGGGTAAAGAAGGGATCGGAACAAGATTACCTCACGCCATGTTATCTATTGGTAACGACGACAAAAACCTGTAAATATGTTATGTTTAAAATGTGACAGTTTTAACAGAAAGCTGCAACATTTTAGGGTTGGTTGGTTCCTTAGTTTAGGGGCTGCGACATCGCGGTCATGTAGACCCGTGTATTTTGGGTGTGTGTCTGATAACCGGTGTGAATTGTGATGACTGTATTAGTGTGTGTTATCTGTTTTAAATTCAAGTAAGGACTGCAGCCGATAATTTCAAGCAGTTCCTACTTTCGCTACCAAATGCTACCGTCCACGACACCTAGCTGTGAACTTCGCTACTTCTAGATACCATCGCAACCAGCGCCCGGTGACGAACGTTGGAACTTCAGAGCATTAATCAAACCTATGCTACAAATTTTGGCTTCACACAAGTGTAGTTAGTGGAAGGTTCTTTTTCATGCCATAAATCTATGACATGGGCCCGCCGGCTTTACTTCCCCTCCGAAGGAAGACACACTGAGGGATTTATAATGCTCTTAAAATGCCTACGACTTCGGCCGGGTTTGAACCCGCGACCATGGGCATAGAAGCTCAGCATGCTACCAACTACGCCACCGAAGCCGCCTACAAACAAAATTTTAGGATAAGGAACTGTATGCAAAGGGGAAAAATGAATGCCCTCATAAATTTTTGACTGAAGCCCTTTCTGCGCCATGCAATTGAAGAAAAGTAGAAATGAAACACTAGAAGACAGTAGGCCTATGTCACGCCATTATGGCCTAGCGACCTTCAAGGTTCGTGAGTTGGGAGTACTGCGACATCGCGTGTAGCGAAGTTATGAGACCAAAACCAATTTCCCTCTCAACAATTTTATTGAGTAAATTGTGCACTTTCCTCTCAATCAGGGGTTACCACCGAAGGAGAGAAACTGGAGAGAGCTGAAGTAGACTGTACCATTCAGCGAGCGCACCCCTTTCACTCAACCGCTGTATGGTACTTCTAACAACCAAACTACAGTACATTGTTCAAATAGTTCCGCACATCTGCTCAATGATATAGCACAATGAAGAAAAAACCATGTAAAAGAGAAATTATTTTCCTGCAGTCACCACGTGCTGATTAGCCACATCTAATCTATACATTGAATAAGCAATGAGGGAGGCGGCTTCGGTGGCGTAGTTGGTAGCATGCTGAGCTTCTATGCCCAAGATCGCGGGTTCAAACCCGACCGAAGTCGTCGGATTTTTAAGAGCGTTAAAAATCCCTCAGTATGCCTTCCATCGGAGGGGAAGTAAAGCCGGCGGTCCCATGTCATAGAATTATGGCATGTTAAAGAACCTTCCACCAATTGCACCTGTGTGAAGCTAAATTGGATATGTTAAGAATGTAAACAACGCTCTTAGGTTTATAGGTTCGTTGCCAAGAGCCGACTGCGGTGGCGTATAGTAGCTAAGTTCTGAACTTGGCCTAGTAGTATCGTTGACGGTGGCGCTTGGCGGCAAAAGTAGGAACTACTTTAAAAATTGTAAGTTGCAGTACTTAAATTAAAAAAACAGATGCACACACTAATACAGTCATCACAATTAACACCGGTTATCAGACAGATTCTACACACACCCAAAGTACACGGGGCTACATGACCACGTTGTCACAGCCCCTAAACTTAAGAGCCAACCAACCAATGCCTTCCTCCGGAGGGGAAGTATAGCCGGCGGTCCCATTTCATAGATTTGTGGCATATTAAAGAGCCTTCCACTAATTACACCAGTGTGAAGCTAAATTGTATAGGTTAGGAATGTAAACAACGCTCTTAGGTTCCTACGTTCGTTGCCAAGAGCCGACTGCGGTGACGTCTGGTAGCTAAGTTCTGAACTAGTAGTCGTTGACGGTGGCGTTTGGCGGCAAAAGAAGGAACTACTTGAAAATTGATAGTCTGCAGTCCTTACTTGAATTAAAACAGATGCACACACTAATACAGTCATCACAATTAACACCGGTTATCAGACAGATTCTACACACACCCAAAGTACACGGGGCTACATGAATCATAGCCGATAAACCAGAGGACTTCAATAGGTTTTTAAATGGTATGGACTCCGTCTTGAAGAAAGAATTCACGATGAAAATCAGTAAATGTAAAACAAAACTGATGGTATGCAGCCAAATTAAATCAGAAACCCTCTATTGATGTCAAATTGGCAGGTGAAAAGCAAAATTAAGTAGGAGACTTCTGCTACTTAGAAAAGTAACCAGTGATGGACGAAGCAAAGAGGATATACAAAGTAGGTTACCGTACCTCAGGCAAGGAAAGCATTTCTACGGAAGAGAAATTTGTTGACATCAAATATAGATTTAGCTTTACGATGTCATTTTTGAAAGCCTTTGTGTGGAGCGTGGCATTATATAGAAGTGAAACTTGGACTGTTGGCACAGCAAAAAAAAAGGAGAATTTAAAATGTGGTATTAAGGGAGAATGATGAAGATCAGATGGGTAGATAGAGTTACAAATGAAGAGGTATTAAGACGAGTAGGAAAGGAGAGATGTTTCTGGCAACTGCTAAGGAAGAGAAGCGATAGTTTTGTAGGACACATACTAAGACACCCATGATTAGCAAAACTTAGCTATGGAAGGAAGGATCAAGGACAAGAACTGTAGGGGTAGACCAAGGTTAGAATATGTTTAACACATTGCTTTGGATGTAAGGTATGGTAGCTATGTAGAGATGAGCCGATTAGCTCAGGACATTGAGGGATGGAGAGCTGCGTCAAACCAGTCAAAAGACTGAAGACTCAAACAACAACAACAACAACAACAACAACAACGGTTCGACGGATCAGATCGGAAACGCCGATTTCTTTCAAACATTGAAGGGGGTGGAGGGAAACTATGCACAAAAATTAGGTATTAGTTATATTTGTAATAATTACTACAAGGTACTAATGCTGTTCGAACATAATGAAAATGAAAATGCACAGCCTGCTTCCAGTCGACCGACCGGGTCAGGGAATGGAATGAATGAAGCCCCCATCTAGCGGCAAGGATATGAACTGGGCTGGCTGCCGAAGCCTGTTGCACTCGCCCGGGGCTATGATTAAATGAATGACAGTGGAGAGTGTTGCTGGTATGTCATTTACGACAGGGAAAACTGGAGTACCCGGAGAAAATCCTATCCTCCTGCACTTTGTCCAGCACAAATCTCACATGGAGTGACCTGGATTTGAACCATGGACCCAGCTGCGAGAGGCCGGCGTGCTGCCGCCTAAGCCACGGAGGCTCAACTGTTTGAACATAATAAATACTTCAAACTATTATGAATTAATAATAATAATAACTAGCCTAATTAATGTTGTCAGACCGTGAATGTCTACGAATAATCAGTATACGCTCAATACGGTATTCCGCGACCCCATCCGCAAATGTCTATGCAATCAACTATTTTACCGTTCATTGGTTGGAACATGAAACATCTTGACTTAATTTTACTGCATCGTTTCAACAATCTCACTCTTATATTGGCCTATTAAGCTATAGCTCAAATTGAAATTTAATACTGCATTAGTCACTCCATCAGCTGATATTAAACTAAAATATTTAAAAAAAATGAAATCCAATACAGTATATATACACTAATCTGATAGTAAACTAAAATATATTTAAAAAATTGAAATCCCATACATATACTAATTTAAAAAAAGTGCGCTGGGAGCAAACTTTGCCTATAGTGGTGGTAGTGTTTGTTGCTTTATGGAGCGGGTCATCGAGGCCATCTGCCCAGTCAATAGGGGTCGAAATTGTGTATACTTTCATAGGAAAGTAAAAGTTTCGCCTCGTACTGTCACAAAGGAAACTGCAAGACATTCATGAAAATCACAGCAATTTTCTAGGAATTAATTCCAATTCATACAATTTACATCCGCCATAAGCGAAATTTTGTGTGTACCCTTGTAGGATACTGCTGATAAAGTAGTTCAAGTTGGTAGTTTTACAGCGAACGAATGCCAACTGAACGATTGTTCTTACCAAAAGTCACAATTCTAACCCTGTGCAGCTTTTTATTCTACTAGATATATTTACTTCGCATTGCGCTTTTGATGAGCGAGATATTGAATTGGAGTGCTTGGAGGCAATTACCGTATACTTTTGTCACATTCTTGTAAGACCCCCCCTCAAACGGACGTATTTTATGGATGACCCTTTATAAGTTAGTGGTTTGTATATTAACCACCAATCATAATATGAGTTTATATTTTCAATCGTTCAATCTCTCAGCCTAATTACAACAAATTTTCTTGTAGAAGTGTTAACTTAATATTTCTGAAAAGCGAATAATATTTATGTCTCTCCTTGAACAACGACATTGGAAAACATTTTGACTAATTAATACATTTTAAAATATTAAAAATAAACAATAAAATATAACATAAATGACAGTCCAACATAACAACTCGTGTGGATGAATACAAAAATGAAATGACAATGCAAAATAATAAAAATAAAATTTAAAAAATTAAGATTAGAAAATAATAAAATTAAAAATTAGCCTATAAAAATATTGAAGAATAATTAAAATTATAATAACTCAAATCAAAATTGGTGTTAGGATGTAAATTTAAATAAATATTAATGAAATTCAAAAAAATGAAATATTAGTCAGCCCTAAAAAGGATTAAGGAACTGACGCATTGTGTGTATCCGCGCAGAGCGAACTACAGAAATTTCTGTGCCAGTATTTAAGAAATCCATGAACACGCGACGATGTTGACAGCAAGCCAAAGGTACAGTAGTTAGCGAGTGGAAAGGTCACACGCAGCGCTGAATGCATCGGAAGTTACGTACAGTGCATGCCGCTCCAGTCAATGGCCTGCAGCAGTCGCGCCGCACCGCTAGCGCTAGCTCCCATCGCTCAGTGCTACGGAAGGGCGGGCACCGTGAAAGGCGAGAAACCACAGCTTTTCCTTCTCTTGCACCTGCCAATATCTTACAGCACCCACTACTCTGCTATGGGTGACCATTAAGCGTCAGATGCAAAGACCCCACAGTGTATCCATAGGCGCCCCCTCAAGTTATTCCACACTCACTCAATGCAAATGCTATAATGATTCCACAAAAAAGTCATACCGAGGCGTGAAGTGGCAAATTGATATTACATACTTTGTTTTATTCACGAATTATGTTTGTATATAGCTACAAATCTCTTATTATAGAAGGATGTTGATGATGATGATGATAATTGTTGTTTTAAGGGGCCTAACATCTAGGTTATCGGCCCCTAATGGTCTGGGTGATAGCGAAAATAACAATGAAATGGAAACCATAACAAAATGCATACAAAAATGGAACTCAGATTGAAAAGACTCACAAAATGTAGAGTGCTTACAATAGGTAAATTTCATGGAAAATACTCACAAAAGCAATTTAGATTGAAAAATACGCACGCACTAAGGGTTAAAATAGTTTCATAATGCAATGTAGATTCGAAATACTCACGAAATGCAATTGAAATTCAAACTACTTACAAAATGCAATTGAAATTGAAAATATTTACAAAATGCAATTTAGATTGAAAACACAAAATGCAATTGAAATTGAAAATACACAATGCAATTTAGATTGAAATTGCTCTACCAGCTTCAAAATACTCACAAAATGCAATTAAAATTCAAAATACTTACAAAATGCAATTGAAATTGAAAATACTTGCAAAATGTAATTTAGATTCAAAATACCGTACTCACAATATGTCAGCCCGCGATTCAAAATACATAGCCCTACAAAATGCAATTTAGATTGAAAATACTTATTAAATTTAGTTTAGATCGAAAATACTTACAAAATGCAATGCAGATTGAAAATACTCACAAAAGGTAATTTGGAAGGGAAAAGACTTACAGAAAGTAATTTTGATACACGAGGAGCCAATTCAAAAAACAGTGCGGGAATCTTAAAGAGAAAAGGAAATATAATGAAAAGGAAAAGAAGGCTGACCCCTCGAAGAATGAGGGATCAGGAAAGATGAGAGAAGGGCCAATTAAAGCGGGAAAGTGAAATACTCCCTAGGCCTCAGATACCCTAATACCGTCGGGGTAGGAAGAGAATAAGAGTTGACCAAGAGATGTCGACAGGAAAGAAGACGGAGAGGAGCTCAGCACAAGTAAGTGGAAGCAATACCGGACTCAGCTGGAGTCCCGTGGTCGCCAACCCACGTCCCACTATATGTGTGCCCCTGGGGGGTTCAGAAGGATGCTCCGCCAACATGCGTAGATAGTGAAGAAGGTAATGACGTAACTTACTAACTACAAATAAAATGCAGTATTATGCTGGTCGGGCTGTGAATGTCAGCTTGCCACTATTAGAAATATTATTTTATGTTTATCCATGAGATTTGCGTTTATCTTGAGGAAACTGTATTTTTATTTTTGTCAGTGTTTCGATCAGGTTTTGTTGTTGTTGTTGTTGTTGCAGCTATAAACCGGTGTCTGTAAAATTGTATGCGAGTAAAATAATGTTGTTACAGAATTATAATCCATCCATCGGATGGATGATGTGAGATTACCTCGTAAAAAGCTATATGGTGAGCTATGCTATGGTACTGCCCCCGTAATTTGAATTATATTGAGACCACGGTGGCTGTATTGGAAAATATGAGTAAAGTTATGGATGTCATAGTTATGACGTGGATACTCATGACGTAGGCACGGATGACGCAGACTTGAGGCAAGCAGGCTGGTTGTGCTGAGATTCTTGGTGACGTCATGATTTTGTTCGAGAAAGATCTTAGATTTACGACGCAGTCGCAGGAAACAAGGTATTGTGCTAAGGAAGAAGCTACGCTATTGGAGGAGAGACTCGAACCAATGAACGATAGTTTGGAAGGAAGACGGAGATTGCTGAAACTACGATATTTAATTACTTTTGGCATGCAGATTTGTGGAAATCTATTTTCAGTTATGGCATTGATTTGGAATTTTGAAGAAATTAATTTTGAGTTTTTGAAATTTGAAAATCCGTCAAGGATAGCCAAAGTTAAAACTTCCAGCAATGACGCAGCAACAGGCTATGGAAGGGATGGATACGCCCCTTAAGAAGTTGATAAAAGGTCGTGCACAGGAGAGAGGAGCTCTCAGATCTCATATGTCAGATCGCATATATATTTCTGGTGATATATAGTTATTTTCAAGTGATTCAGTGAAGTAAGTTGTCTTCAGCGTGGTTAAAGCCTGGCGCATCGAACGAACTCGGAGCAGTTCCATTTTACGCTGCTCGAAACTAGGTGAAGTTGAAACGCTCACATTAACGTTTCCACCAGTCAAGATATCAAGCGCTAACTTCAGCCTTTATTATAGTTCTATTGGGCAGTATAACATTGAGGTGTGTAGAAGATTTGAACAATTTCACAGTTATACTTCGAAAGATATTGGAACTTTAAAGCTGCCAACAAAAGTGATTTTCTCGCCACAGGAGAAACACTTATAAAATTCCACATTATACACTACGGCTGACACGTGGAGTGCAACAGTGATATTGGAGAATACGTTTGGTATTACAACGATACATTCGACTATGGACTTGCAGTGCTTTCGATGATTATAACAGTAGTTGAGATGGAAGGCTAAGGCTTTAATGCAATTGGGACATATATCATTGGAGTAAAGTAACAGCATGGAACTTCGTTAATCGTCTTTCTACAAAAGCGAGCATGTAGTGAACATCCAACTACACTCATGCATCGTGAATCCATCGCTGAATTATACCAGATAACAGTGGAAATATTTTCATACTCCACAACTATGAATATTTCTGCGGAAATAACTACAATAAACTTCATGGCGAATTCCTGCAAGAACTTCAGGGAACTTTCAAGAGAGGCCAGGGTTGTCCCGTCGCACAAAGAAGAGTTTTGCCAGAAGGATGTTTTTCGTATCCACGGAGCAATGCAATTTCGGAGGAGGAAGCAGTTCGATTCTCCGAGGACGCTGATTCCAGGTTCGAGGACGGAGCACATCTTTACGCTGGTGAAATGGAACCAACAGCAGTTTTCTTTGAAAACTTTCCTCTAGATCTTCAATCAACAGATAAGGTAGTCGTGAACGTTTCTTGTATTATTTGAGTCTTGTAGCGGTATCTGAGCAACCATTCTTCCCATATTTTCTGTCCTATCTTTTGCCCCATTTTCTTGATTGATATTTCTGTACTCAGTACACTTCGATGATTTATGCCTTTTTCTTCGATTTTTGAGACATTGCTATGTCATTGGCATACTTAATAATTTTGGATCAGTTGAGACTGATAATTAGATTCTTTCAGTAATTTGCATATTTTTGTAGTCACGATTTGACTGTAAAGTTAACGATTTGCTATGGCAGATTTGAATTCAGACAGCGTGTCATTTTATTAAAGTAATTCTTTTCAGTAAATTACTTTGACCAATTTTCTGTCATACTCAAGAAAGTAGAATGATTAAAAGATTTTAGAGCGTTAAAATCTATTACGATATCGACGATCTTTGAAATACTAGTCTTCTTATGAACATGATTGCAACATAGACATTTATCATTGCATTATAGACAATTTTATGAAATATGAACGTTGATTACAATTTATTGAATACACTATAGTAATGAACATTTGATAGGAGTTTTTCTCAATTATAGATTGGAACAATAATGTTTGCATTCCACAATCTAATTGTATTCTATTCGACTATTCTTGCAGTTTAGATGAACTTTGTTTGAAGATAGTATTTTTATACTGCGTTACTTTGAAGATGTTAATCTCAATTTTGATAGACCAGGCAGGAGTGTCTAATCGTATTTGCTATTAAATTTATTTGTGATTGGCAAATTTTTACTTCATATCGATTCATGAATGAAACCCACGAAGGTTAAATAATAACAGTCATTATTACAATTGATGAATATAAGAATTTTTAAAGAGGAACAATGGATGTATAATCGTTAGTTCAGTGGACGTGTAAAAGTCGCTGTTGAGTAATGCCCTTGAATAATGAAGGAGGTTCCCACAATAATTAATGAAGTTGATGAATTTATAAGTGGAGGATTTTTGTGTGTAGTTTGGAAGATTTTTATGCCATATATATGAAGATATATGATGAATTTTGGGCCAATTGTTGTGTAATTTTGGGCGTCTTGAGCGAAGTATTTTCCCGCTGATTGTATTGTTCTTGCTCTTTGAAAGTTATTCATATGAAGATACTGTTAAAATTAACAAGAGTGTTAAATAATTTGAGATAAAGATTTTGAATGGAGGTTCCCGTCACAAATATTAATAATTATTATTAAACCTTATTAAACCTGAATTTGACAGTTAAATATAACTAACCTTCATTGGTCGATTATATCAACACGATTTGAGTAATTATCAACAGGAAAAACGTGTGGTTTAATGTATTTCTTGTATAATTAATATAAACAATATAATATTGTATAATAATTTTGTAAATATCTTTGTTAAATTATTTGAAATGATAGTGATTAATACAGGCGTGTATAAAATTTTCAATTGTCATTTGACATTGTTATAAACAATTTATTATTGTTATAAATAATTAATTAACATTTAGAGTTTTTTTTATACTCTAAACAACGCTAATTAAGCAAGTGGTTTGAACAATTAATCATGATTTGGGATTGTTGGAGTAATCCACTGGTGTTTGAATAAAGCATGTAAGACATTTGCGTGATAATATTTCAGTTGAGATGTGAACATTTACGTATTTGAAAAGGAGAGCCGAGCTCTGAGGTAACACGCTTATGCTAGGGTTGAACGAAAGGGAGTCCACTTTGACGGTGCAGGTGCATTGCAGCTGGCCCGGACAACTGTGTTACAGAGGCCAAGGACGTTCCATAATAGCCTTGTGGTTATAAATAAAATGTGAATTATATAAACACGCAAAACAATTGATATATGTGTCTCATCCCAAATCCCGTTTCCATTCCATATGCATTATTATTTTTACGTTGCTATGAGCTTGAGAAAGCTGAAACATTATATGTAGAGAATACAAGTCCTACAGGAGGACATGGTTATGTGGTCGATGGCTTCTGATTGCCACGTTGTTGTTTTTTTTTTTGTTGTTGTTGTTAAAATCATTCTTTATATGAAATAAATTATTGTGCAGTTTAAAGTTTCTCGTCTTCGTTCTGGTTCATTTTAAATATCATGGTGGAGGTTATTGTGAGGGCATACTTTAAGTGATCCAGTTGACAACCCAGTCCCCGAGATAAATTTAAGAGGTAAGTAAAGGTAAGTATGAACCCCCGTATATTTTGGTGTGTTCCACAATAATTTCTTGTTAACTATTGTGCTCTAATCTCGATAGTATCTGTCAGTGCCATTTTCATTGATGTAGCTGTGCCGGTGCGTTTGATTATTGGCAATCCGATTGAGGGGGCGGATATCTGACAGCCTACTATCCGGATATCGGGTACAGTACCAGACCTCATGGTGGTCCTAAGAGGCACTACAAGGAGCAATTTAAGCAGACCCTGAAATTGACAGGTCTTGATTCACAAACCTGGGACTTGCTGGCTGAACACCGCTCAACTTGGCGCCGTACCATCTCGGATACGGTAAAAACGTTTGAAAAAGATCGACGCACACATGAAGAGGCCAAGCGTCAAGCTAGGAAACTTCGAGCCGCCCAACTACGTCCTCCTCCAGCAATACTATGTGACATGTGTGGACGCTTGTTCCATGCCAGGATTGGACTCTTTAGTCATCGTAAACACATCCACAAACTGGACTGAAGGAAGAAGATTTATACTCGGATTAGAGTTAAAGTCGATGATGATGATAATCAGTGAACTAACTCAGTATGAAATGTACAATTTCAGAGATGTCAGTCAGTCACACACTACATTTTTACGTATAACATGCTTATAAATCGAGTGTCAGATATGCTCTTATCTTTATGGAGCACTTTAATCCTAAGCATAGACGTGCTTACAAACTACAAATAAAACGCAGAATTATGCTAGTCAATGTCTGCTTACCACTAGTCAGCTACATTACTTGTTGATTACTCACTCACTCACTCAGAAGGCTTCTATGGGACACGAAGACCCCGCACCGATCTCTCAAAATGCATCCAGTGACCTCTGTTTTGGGCAAGTTCTTGCAAGTTGTCCACATTCAGAAGTCTACAAAGTTTCCAGGAATTTCGTGGTCTTCCTACTGGCCTTTTTCCTCTTTTTCCCATTGAAGTCTTCTGGAGTTAATGATGTTGAGTATTGGTGCTTGCTGTGATAATGAGTGTATGTCATTATTTGATCTTTTTTCCAGCTTTGAGATGCGGAGCCCGAAAAAATGGTCGAAAAATGTTCCTATACACTTCATTCTCGAAAACCTGCAACTGGTGTTCTTCCCGTTTTGTTCAACTCCATGATTCTGCACCATAAGTTAGAACTGGCCTGATGATTGTATTGTATATTTTCATTTTTATATTTCTCGTCAAAATTTTGGAAAGTAATGAGATATGCAGTCCTTTATTTCCGCTGAGGTCGTTAAGTGGCAGTCTACCATACAAATACGAGTAGGGCCTACACTCGATATATTTCTCCAGGACAAGCATTGATATTGCAAATATTACGAGTATTTTATATTATTCATCCATGATATTAGCGTTTATCGTAAGTCAATATTTTGGAAAACAGTATTCGAAATAAACTTTCAGAGAAATAGGTTTATACAAGGAGAAACATTATCGCGAATACAGAGTTGACATTTATGTTAGTCACGAAAGCTTTGGAACCAAGTATTTAGTATAATTTTTATTTTTATCATTGTAAATGCCCAGTGTTCCTGTATCACAGTGCTTTCCAAACAGGGTATCGTGAGATTTGTCGTACTTATAAATTCAGGATAGAAAACTAATGAAGACCCTGCGAGAAAATAGTAAACTTGCTTCCCCTCGTTCGGCGTATTATCCGCGTGAACGAGATGTTGATAGGCACAAACTTGCTAACATCCGCTTTAAAGGACAATGTCTGTGTATGGATGAGAAAAACAAATTAAAGAAATTTTGAGATGTTTCCTTTGACATCTAAATGTCCAATTAGTGACAAAATACAACCATGGTTCATAATCATTTAATGCAACTGAAATCGAGGCTGATCGATATTTTCCAACACTAAATGTAAACCAAGAAGACTGGATAAGACATCATTTTGCACTCTCCAGCTCTTGTGAACTTCCACTTATCGAAGAGGAGGAACTGGTGGAACTTAAAATCAACCAGACCTTAAAACGTAAGTACCAAGAGTCGGAATTAGACAGCTTCTGGGTTTCTATTCAACAAGATTTTCGTTGCCTGAGTAAAAGAGCCCTCATCGTTTTGTTGCAGTTTTCTACGACATATTCGTGTGAAAGTGCGTTTTCTGTTATGGCTAATACAAAAACAGTTAAACGTGGAAGTTTGAGAATGTTAGATGAGGAAATGTGTGTGAATTTGTTCTGCATCCGACCCTACATAAAGCCGATTTGTAATGATCGCCAAGCCCATAGCAGTCATTGAATTGGGACATCAAGGTGCAAGTATTGTATCTATGAGAAAGGTGTTTAATATAGCCTATTATACTTGGAAAATCGCATATATAGCCCTACTATAAAAAAAAACTTCAAAATGAATCTCCTTTGTTAAAATAACCTACGTTTATAATTAAAATAATTAAATGGGTGCCATGTAGAATTCATTGTGTGTGCCAATCGAAAACTCAGTTGTATCCTATCTTATTATTAGTAGTTTCAACTTTACACCCACCACAACATTTATATAGGGATTTCCTTCCTGAGGTGTATTGTAAATGTCAGTCACTTAATATGGAATGGCTCTACCTTATTTCACGTCCCGGGCCAGCTACCCCAATCCTAGACCGTGATAATTACAGTTAATATTGCAGCAAACATCGCAACACAAGGCATCCAACAAACTTAACACACACCCAAGTACACGGGGCTGATGACGAAATGTTCCAAGCCCTTAAAATGAACAACAAATGAAAAGATCTTGGTGTGAAGTGCGTCCACAATTCTTATTTTATATGTTTAATCAGGGGTTTAACCTTTCTTGAGGGCGGGGCACAGCACTGACTACTCACAACCAAGCAATATCATTTACTAAAAGAGTAATACACGTACAAATACAATAGGCTATCTGAATTCATTTCTGAACTTACAGGGGAGGAAAGTGAGGGTAAGTTCAGTCTCAGTGCACTGTCAAATAAGCGTGCAGTCCTAAATGGTTGTCCTGGAGAAATACTGTATATCGAGTGTACTCTGGTGTTCTCCCACTCAAACGACCTCGGCGGAAATGAAGGACTGCATGTCTCATTACTTCCCTGTTAGAAGCAGTGCCGCAGTTCAGCTATGTATTTGTGGTTGCAGGACTTGCGGAAAAGGAGCGGATGCGGATGTGCGTAAACATTCGCGAATACAAACAAAGAACAACAAGTACATACCCAAGTGCAAGGGGCTACATGACCACGATGTCGCAAAGCCCCTAAACAACTAACAACATATCTGCGGACTCAGTAGACGTAGGCTCGAACACCAATGTAGGCCGTCCTTGAATGGATTTCCGTGGTTTCCCATTCCCATTTCCAACTCCAGGCAAAGGCCGAGACGGTACCTTCGAATAGGCCACGGGTGCTTTCTACCGAACCCTTCCCCAGATTCATTCATTTCATCTCTCATTAACTCCTTTAATGAGGTTGGTGTCAGGGGGTGTAGTGGCTTAGCGGTCAAGCTGTTTGCTTCTCACCAAGGTGGACCTGGCTCGATTCCTAGTCAATGCATGTGCGATTTTAGAAGCGAAAAGTCACGTTCTGTGGTTCGGATGCCTAGTAAAGAAGAGGTCTCGTGGCTCATGATCGAGAATTTAACGTTCAAGTAAAACTAGAAGCTTGCTTGCTTTTGCTCGAGGTTAGCATGAGGGAGGGCATCCCGCCGGAAAAACCACTCGCAACATACTCACCGCATCTCATCCTCGACCTCATTAACACGGGAATAATAAGGGGGTAGATATACAGACAGGTGTCTCGATGAACAACATCCTATCTATTTAATCGAATTCAGACATCCAATAAAGGCAGGAAAGGCTGTCAAAGTGTGTTGCTGATCGTTGTTGTTGATTCTTTTAGGGGCTTTGCGACATCGTAGTCATGTAGTCCCGTGTATTTGGGTGTGTGTAGACCTTGTCTGATGACCTGTGTCACTGTGATGTCTGTACTAGTGTGTAGGCTTATGTACTTGCAATTGGCTGGCTGCGTGGCTCAGCAGTAACGTTCTCGCTTGCTGTGTACAAGGTTGTAGGACCGAATCCTAGCGCAATCCGCTGGCATTTGAGGCTGCGCAAATGGCGCGTTAAAGATCCCCTTCGGGGATAAAAAAAAACCGGCATCCTAGCGTCTCTAAAAGCCGCAGTAGTTAAAAGGGACGTAAAACAAATAGCATTAGGCCTAATTAGTACTTGTAATTGAAGTCGGATTTGGGTAGAAAGCGGCCGTGGCCTTAAGTTAAGTACCATCCCGGAATTTGCCTGGAGTAGAAGCAGCGAGCGGACCAACTGACCAAGTGTTCTCATTCTTCTAAGTCAGACCGGGTTCGATTCCCGGTCAATGCATGTGAGATTTACGAAGTGAAATGCCATGTCCTGTGGTTCAGATTCCACGTAAAAAGGAGCTCCCGTGGCTTATGATTGCGAGATTAACGGTCACATTAAACGGCAAGCTTACTTCCTTCCTTCCTTCCTTCCTTCCTTCCTTCCTTCCTTCCTTGTTTTCATTCTGATACATATTAAAATACGCTTGACGTTTCTCGCTAAAATGTGTCTGAATACATTAAGTCCACGCGGAAGGACTTTCATCATATAGGACATGACAGACAGATCAACAAAACAATGGAACATTTCACATCCTTCGCGTACTGCGGAAGTGAAGATTTCCGGTGCGTACATGTCCACTTTATGCAACAAACTGGAAGGCCAAGAATCGTCGCGGTCAAACGATTTAACAGTTCACATCACTTCAGGAAATGTAATACTGTAGCCTACTCGTCAGCTCCTTACTCCTCTATTATTATCGCGTTGGGAGCCAATTTTTAGCCTACTTTCGATTTTTGCAAAAAATGAAAGTAGACGTGAGATCTACACAGGACCAAAAAGTGTGTGTCTGTGTGTGTGTGTGTGTGCGTGTGTGTGTGTGTGTGAGTGTGTGTGTGTATATGTGTGTGTGAGTGTGTGTACTCTGAATGGCTGTCCCCCCCTATCAATTCAAACACGGCGAAACCGAATTGAACGAAATTTGGTACAAAGGTAGAACTAGCAAAGGGCACCTCAGTGTCATGTTTTATATCTTTACCAAAACTGAATGGCGGCCACTCAAACGTTCAAAACGTAAAATAAAATAACGACTAAACAAATCATCCGATCTCTATCAAATTTGGTAACAACATACCTTCATATATCACGCGTCTTGTTACCAAACTACAAGGTCATCCGCCGTACTATTTCAGGATGGCGGCCGTGCGAATTATGCAAACTTTATAATCCATATCATGGGACCCACCAGTTCCGATTATCGAGCCGAGAATCGTTTTAACTGTTCTAAAGGAAGAGGCACGTTCGATATTAAAAGTTTATTTTGTAATACTATAGTGCAGAAGTGATTTTAAAAAGCTGAGCTGTCTCAGTTACAAGGCAAGATGGCAGCGGATATCTTGTGCCTGACTTATATTTCACTAATTTGAGTTTTGCATGCAATATAGCGTACTGATACAAAGTAAATAAACTTTGTATGAAATGATTTATATATAAATAATATACTCCACTGATGAAATCGCTTAGTCTTAATCATTATTTGCTAACACGTTCTATGTAACTCATTTGCTATCGGATGATGTTCGTTGGCACGTTTGGCTCCATGGTAAAGCGTTGGCCTATCACTCTTATGGCTATGGAACAAACCCCATCAGAGTTAGGTTTTTTTGCTGGTAATTTTTTATATTTATTGTTTTGTAATGACTCAGACGTTTTAAAATTAAGCGTTATATTGTGCATATTACGATGGAAAATAAAACAAAATTCGCCAGCAGATTTGCACGAGACATCTATCAGCAAAAAAGTGAATTATCATGGCCAACTGGCGGCGAACTGCACGCCGGCCTACAGATTAACATACAGATTTTATTGAAAAGTTCATTTTCATGGCCGCTACAATGCACTCGCCCTGTTAGGATTATCTTTTTCGATACTTCTCCACTAGATGTCACGACTGGTCTACGTGGGACTCCATTGATTAGTATACCATTGACATTCTATGCGCATCGAATTTGAAGACTGACAAGATGATACAACGATACATTTTTACGTTTTATTTTAAAGGGTTTGTAACAGCCTATTGTGCGTTATTTGAAAATGTTATTTGTAGTAAAGACCAAAACGATTTCACATAGTACCTGAACTTTAGCCGTTGGTGCTAGTTCAGGATATTAATTAATACTTTTATTGCAGCCAAATAGCAATCGCAAATATCCACATAGTTGGTATACACACGTCTCTGTAGGGTCATGGAAAGATTTGTTAATTCAATTAGGGCTGTGAAACCATGCACAGCCAGACGTGTAAATACATGCCTCAACAAAAAGTTGGATGTTGCCCACGTCAGGTCGATTATGTAACAATAATAATAATAATAATAATTATTATAATAATGTTATTGGTTTTAGGTCCCTTTTATCTACTGTTGCTTTTAGAGACGCCGGGGTGCCGGAATTTTGCCCCGAAGGGGATCTTAAACGTGCCATTAAATCTACTGACACGGCTCCCTCGCATTTGTGCACCCTCAAATGCCAGCTGACTGCGCCAGGATACGACCTGCAACCTAGGGCCCAGCAAGCGAGAACGTTACCGCTGAGCCACGCAGCCATTCCGGTCGATTATGTCTCCAGATCCATAACATTCTTGAGATACTTCTTATCTTTCTTTCTTCAATGATGGTAGCAGTTTTTTTTTCGATGTTGTTTGTTTGGTAGAAATAAATAATTTCTAAGGTCTTCAGCCAAGAAATGATTCTATTATACTCTTTGATAAAAACGAGTTATAACTATACTCATACATTTAGGAGAAAGTAGGCTATATGTTCTTTACTGAACATCTTGTTAGTGTTGCCTTAATAATCGAAATGTAATGCTTTTTAGTCGGTCAACACGAGTGTACCCAATTGTAATGGGTATTTCCCTACTCCTGCAAAAACAACACTTGCGATTAATAAAAGCACTTGGATCATCAGCAGCAATTGAATGAGCAAAGATGCAATACAAAACGGAAGACTTAAACTAGAAAAACTAAACTACGCCACCAAAGATATATACAACAAAAAGAACCTATCCATTAACGCAAAAATAAAGCACTACAATGCTGTGGTAAACCCGGTGATCCTATGTGGTGTGGAAACGGCCAACCTGACGAGCCTGGAAAAGCTCCTGAAGATTGAAAGGAGAATACTGGGAAGGATTTATGGCCCAAGAGTGGTACAGGAAAACTTCTGATAAGATCAAACAATGAGATATGCGAAAGGGTGAAAGATCTGGACACAACGATCAGGAAAAGACGACAGTTTCTATGGACACATGGTCAGAGTGGATCCAGCGAGGATGAATAAACAAATGTTTGATAAAATATGCAATCTAAAGAGCCAGGGGGGCTACATCAAGCAGATGAAGGAAGAACTCAGGAGGCTAGGAATCACAGATGAACACTATCAAGACAGAAAACAATTCAGGGAAAGACTTTCTAACATAAAGGTTCTTGTGGAAGAAAAGAGAGAAAGGCGCAACAATGAAGGAAATGTGGAGGAAGAGGAAGGAAGAAAGAACGATGAGAAGGAAATGAAGTGGCGTTTGCATGTTCCTTACTTTTGGTCGGTTCGCAAGGGGGAAAAAACAACACTTGGATGACCAGTCTCGATCGTCAAACGATCATCATCATTAGGGGGCGGATTTCTATGACAAGTCATATTTTTCCCCTTAACATTATATCTCACAGACTTGTATTTTTAACATGTTTCCAAAATTAAACAGGTTTTATTGGGCATATAAATGCATATTTAGGCTTTCATACGTTTTATGGCATATTTTGAACAAAATATCATTATAAACGGCATATTTTGGTAATTTTCATTTGAATTTCATTTTATAAAAATCAGAATAAGCTCTAGAAATTATTGTTCAGGATGGACTGGAATATACTACTGAAGAACCGTTCTAAAGTAGTGTATGGAATGTTTCTAACAGGTAGGAGCTATTGTTTGCAAGCTGGGTCAATTCCTGGAAACCGGAAGCAGAGGTAATTCCCCAGTTATTTGTCATCGTTCTTATCTCTCTCCTTCGCCCTTCCCTCTTCCACCTTCAACATTGAATGACGTAGGTCACTCATTAGGGAGCTTCAGTCATTCCGTTCCTTTCAATATACCTAAAACGAAAGTCTCAATTTGTGGGAAGTTGCGAAGTTTTATACGCGAGTTGGGTGAAAACATATTCAGTACGGATGCAGTGATATTATTCTGTAAATTGTGTGAGGTAAAAGTAACCGTAGTTTTTATGTCTTCCACAGAGTCCGTAATTGCCTAGGAGTATGCAGAGTAACGTTAACGAGTTGACGAAATATTCATCATTTTAGAGGACTTTGTGTTAAAGATTTCGAAGAATTAAAACTTTTTTAACTCTTAATTAATTGCAGCCTGTAGCAATCATGATAAAAATGTTTCTATGTAACGTAGATGCTATTCATTAAGTCATATTTTGAATTTATAGGTCATATTTTTATGTTTTTAGGTCATAAATGCATACATATTTCATACATTTTTAGGTCATAGAAATCCGCCCCCTATTCATCATATCCTTTACACTTAGGCTATTAAATCTATGTCTACAAGTATGGGCTAGGGTATTTTAATATATAGACCTACACCTATTTATGTACAGCAGTTATTATGAACTGGCAAAACTTGTCAAGATTTGTTAGGTATAAACGATTTTTTGTTAAGATATTGTTAATGGTGATCGTCTTCAAGCTTGCTTGCTTAGTGTGATATCCGGTTTTTATCGAGAATCAACAAAACGAATCCATCTGTTAGTATAGAAGTTACAAGCATCTAAAAATTGGACCTATCAGCAGGCTTAGATTCATTTTGCAGCGCTGACGTACAGTATATTGGTTACTCCAAATTCATCTAGAATGTCAGGTACTATACGAGTGCAAAGTTTAGAGCTGTTGGCTTGCATACTTTCTGATATTTTTTTTAAAACGATTCGCGTGCCATAACCCGTTGGTTGAAACTATTCGTGCGGCAAGTGTAAAATGGATTTATTAATACAGTAACCTTCATCGAAATAGGCTTATGAACGCAGACTGGACATTTTGGAAACATTTTTTAAATTTCATCTATTTTCTGAAAATACCTAATGAACTGAAACATCAATAACATATTGTCTTGTACTAGCTTGTACATATCCATCCATTAAAATATATGACACCCACACGAAAAAAGGTCACATCTGTTGAGTAAGACATGGAAAAGTGACCGCAGTTAGGATTCGAACCCGAATATCCTGCTGTCCGGGTAGGGATGATTAGCCACTTACATCACTGCTGCCACCTTACGACGTAGCCATACATGTTAAATGCCCTACCACTGAGAAAAATGCCTCAGGTATTAGCATTGTATCCCAGAATTACATTAGAGTGAATGGCTCCGTGGCTAAATAGTAAGCGAGCTAGACATTGGCCGGACGTGTCCCGGGTTCGATTCCCGGCCGGACTAACAAGGATTTTATTCTCCTGGGGTTAATTCCCATTGCTCGGGGACTGGGTGAATGCGACGTCTTCATCATCACTCCATCCTCATTACTGCGCACAGGTCTCCCGCGGGCGTCAACTAGAAATACCTGCACTCGGCCTCTCAGGAGGCCATACGATCATTATCATTCATTGGATTGGATAAGACAAACTCTTCATTAAGAGTGCCATTCCACGGTGAATAAACCGCAATTCTATGGATTAAATTTCGCTTCATATTTACACATCAATAAATGCTATGGATTTATTTTATTCACGTCGGAATAGAATGAAATACTCGATGGAATGAATGTGTATGAATGTAATTTCACTCCGGCCGGAATAAAATTAAATGTTCGTTCACAGTTTTATTCCAACAGGAATAGAATTAAATTGTATGAATTTAATTTCACTCTGGCCGGAGTAGAATTAAATTATTTGGGTTTAATTTCACTCTGGCCGGAATAGAATAAAATGTTTGTTCACAGTTTCATTCCAACAGGAATAGAATTACATTGTATGAATTTAATTTCACTCCGACCTCAAGATTTAATTTAGTTTCACATTTCATTTCACTCCGACCTCTAGATTTAATTGAGTTCCACATTCCATTTCACTCCGACCTCTAGATTTAATTGAGTTCCACATTTCATTTGACTCCGATCTCAAGATTTAATATCATTCCAAATTTCATTTCACTCCCAGTCGACAATTTAATTTTATTCCGACCACAACATTCACTTTCACTCCGATCTCAAGATTTAATATCATTCCAAATTAAATTTCACTCCACATTAAATTTCACTCCGACCTCAAGACTTAATTTTATTCCACATTCAATTTCATTCCGTCCTGAGGATTTAATTTGAGTCCACATTTAGTTTCACTCCAAGTCTGAGATTCAATTTTATTCCGACACCAAGATCTGATTTTATTCCACATTTAATTCCATTCCGCCCTTAGGATTTACTTTCAATCCGCATTTAATTTCACTCCGACTCCAAAGTTTCAATTTACTCCACATTTAATTTCATTCCGACCTGAGGATTTAGTTTCATTCCACATTTAATTCCATTCCAACCCCAATATTTAATTTCATTCCTTAATTCCAATCAACATGCTAATTTTATTAAATTCCGCATTTAATTTCACTCCGACCTCAAGATTTAATTTTAGTCCACATTTAATTTCATTCCATGTTCAACATGTAATTTCACTCCACATATAATTTTATTCCGAGTTCAAAAAATATTTTCATTTCAGATTTAATTCACTCCATGCATTTCGTTCTTTTTTTATATTATGAATGGAGTTTTATTATTCACATTTCACTCCTCACATTTTATTCCTTAATTTCACTCTCAATTTTATTTCACTCCGAGTTTCGTGAAAAAGTTTAATTCCAGATATTCACGAAATGGTTTCGTTTACACATTTCGCTCCTTACATTTCACTACTTTCATTTCATTCCTCACATTCTATTCCCAATTTAATTCCTCTTCGAATTCCATTCACTAAACCAATTTCTCTTTAATACAGTTCTACGAATCGCGTTTAATTTCGTTCCTTTCAATACTGTTCCAATTAAAATACTTTTATTTTAATTCCTCTTTGCATATAATTTCATTCCAGACTTTTGTGTGTTTAAACCATCTAATTTCACTCCTTTTTAATTTAATTTCCTTCTCTTTACCATCCCTGGGTTTAACCAACTGAGCTAACAGGGGAGCATGCGATATCCTGTACTTTTTGTCCATATATGGTGTCCAGCAGTGAAGAGTGGAACTCTTGCCGGGATGCAAGGTTCAGGAAAACGAAAGTTAAGTAAATTCGTCTTAATATTTATTTATTTTATTTAAAATATCAAAAGTAAAATAAAATATTAATTTCCTTGGAAACCACAACAATTATTTAGCTTGTATTAAAATTTCACGGGTGAACGAAGCAATGGTAGGCTGACGTGTAGGCCTATCAGAACGACTTGAGTTTGGTGTCGTTAATTCATTTTAGGACTTGGGACATCTTGGTCATTAACCCCGTGTACTTGGATGTGTGTTGAAATTGCATGATAATCTGTATTCCTGTGGTGACTGTAGTAGTGTAGTGTCGGGGATTGGGATAGGTGTCTCGGGGCTTGGAACAAAATACCATCCCTGCGTTTTCCTAGACTAAATGGGAAAAACCCCGGGGAAGACCTGCTCTCAGGATGGCTGCTATCAGCACCGGTGTCCACACTTGGTGCAGCTTACGTCCCAGTCGTTTATTGTTGGTTCATTTACAGGTTTTGCAACATCGTAGTTATGTAGCACCGTGTGTACTTGGGTGAGTGTGTGTATGTGTGAAATATGTCTGATAACCTGTGTTGCTGTGAAGTCTGATTTGGGTCGGCTCCTGTGGTGTTGGGGTAGCGCACACTGCCTCTCACACGGAGGTTGCGGGTTCGATTCCTGGCTTCGTCAGGGATTTAAAACACTGACGTGAGTGCTGAAATGGGAGTGCACTCAGCCTCGCGAGGACACCTGAACAGCTGTGTGGTTAGAGAGGCAGCTCCCCTGTTAAGAAAGCCGAGGCACCTGTTGCGCACACCAGGCATCACCCGGCAATCTGTAGGCCAAGTGGCTGAACAACGGTCGCCAGGTGGGCTGTTGTGCCACGGTTTAAAAAAAAAATGTTTGGGGCTACGGAGTGGGCAGAAGGTGGGCATGGTCGTAATTGTGGTACCATCCCGGCATTCGCCTGGAGAAGAAGATGGCTAAGATGGCTAAGGAAGGAATGGAACCCACCTCTTCAAAGTTTTGCCTAAGAGGCTGAGTGCACTCCGTTCCAGACCTCAGGCATGAAGTAAATTACTTGGTATCGGCGGGATTCGAACCGCGACCTCTGTATTGATAGCGAAGAATGCTACTCACTAAACAACGACCTGGAAAGCATGAGAGTCGTGGTGAGCGATTTAACGCGAACGGCTACGTTGGTGGATGTAACGAAGCGAAGAGCGCGAAGCTATACCACGATGTGGCCCACATCAGGTTTAAATGGAAACAACAGGCCCACATAGAACTAGTGCAACACATACTGAAGAGAAAGAGAAAGATTTATTTATCGCATAGGGCCTATCCTCCCAGCGACAACAAGAATTCTAGTCACTACACCACGGGATGGTTTAACCACAGTATCACAACAATGATGGAAAGTACTCTTCTACTCCAATTCAGGATCACATTTCACAATTTATATGAACGGAGGATTAGACTATATCCTCTCATCTAGAATGTTACCTCAATATTATCTTGTAAATGGCAGAAAAGTAGCCTGTTTTATTTTATCGTGAATCAACAAAACGAATCCCTCTATTTATGTCAAGTTAGAAAAATAATGTGTTCTCGGAACTTGGCACGAAAATCATGAAGGCATTAACCAACAGTAATGTTACGGCTGTGAGTTTGTGTCATCGCTCGCCGCATGAGTCACAACTGCCCCAGGGCTGGGCTGTGCCCTGCCTCCTGTATTGCGTGCGCCTTATGCAACAGGGCTACTAGGACAAAGGGATAGTCCAGAATATTCGTGACTGGACCAGCGATGGAAACCTCGAGAAGCCGTGAAATCTGGATGGATCTAGAAGCATTTATTGAGTCACCGGCCTGCTATATAAGTGCGACCTGTCAAGCAGTGGTGGTTGTTGTGTTTTACGAGCTAGTGTGAGCGATTATCCTGAGCGACAGAAGTGTGGTGACTTGCGAAACCCCTAGTGGAGCGGGGAAGTGAGAAACATACAGGGGTCTGCCTGTGTTTTGAGTGAGTGTGCTTTCACTGAGTGTCGGAGATATTGTGGTTACGAAATCCAGTGACACTGTTTCTCCCAGCTTGTGAACAGCGTGCAGCAAGTGCTCGTAAGTAACTGTAGTCGGCGTACTGCCCCCGGAAATTGAATTATATTGAGACCACGATGGCTGTATTGGAAAATATCAGTAAAGTTATGGATGTCATAGTTATGACGTGGATATTCATGACGTAGGCACGGATGACGTAGAATTCATGCCAGTAGGCTGATTGAGCTGAGATTCTTGGTGACGTCATGATTTTATTCGAGAAAGATCCGAGATTTACGACGCAGTCGCAGGAAACAAGGTATTGTGCTAAGGAAGAAGCTACGCTATTGGAGGAGAGACGAGAACCAATGAACGATAGTTTGGAAGGAAGACGGAGATTGCTGAAACTACGATATTCGATTACTTTTGGCATGCAGATTTGTGGAAATCTATTTTCAGTTATGGCATTGATTTGGAATTTTGAAGAAATTATTTTTGAGTTTCTGAATTTTGAAAATCCGTCAAGTATAGCCAAAGTTAAAACTTCCAGCAATGACGCAGCAACAGGCTATGGAAGGGATAGATACGCCCCTTAAGAAGTTGATAAAAGGTCATGCACAGGAGAGAGGAGCTCTCATACTCATACTGATACTGATACGCTCAGATCTCATACTTGTGATCGCATATATATTTCTGGTGATATAGAGTTATTTTCAAGTGATTCAGTGAAGTAAGGTGTCTTTAGCGTGAGGTGAAAGCCTTGCCGCATCGAACGAACTCGGAGCAGTTCCATTCTACGCTGCTCAAAACTAGGTGAAGTTGAAACGCGCACATTAACGTTTCCACCAGTCAAGATATCAAGCGCTAACTTCAGCCTTTACGATAATTCTGTTAGGCAGTATAACATTAAGGTGTATACAAGATTTCAACGATTTCACAGTGATACTTCGAAAGATATTGGAACTTTTAGGCTGCCAACAAAAGTGATTTTCTCGCCACAGGAGAAACACTTTTATATTCCACATTATACACTACGGCTGACACGTGGAGTGCAACAGTTTGGTATTACAACGATACATTCGACTATGGAACACTATAATATTGCAGTGCTTTTGATCATTATAACTGCAGTTGGGATGGAAGGCTAAGGCTTTGATGCAATTGGGACATACATTATTGGAGTAAAGTAACAGCATGGAACTTCGTTAATCGTCTTTCTACAAAAGCGAGCATGTAGTGAACATCCAACTACACTCATGCATCGTTAATCCATCGCTGAATTATACCAGATAACAGTGGAAATATTTTCATACTCCACAACTATGAATATTTCTGCGGAAATAACTACATTAAACTTCATGAAGAATTCCTGCAAGAACTTCAGAGAACTTTCAAGAGAGGCCAGGGTTATCCCGGCGCACAATGAAGAATTTTGCCGGAAGGATGTTTCTCGTATCCACGGAGCAGTGCCATTTCGGAGGAGGAAGCAGTTCGATTCTCCGAGGACGCTGATTCCAAATTCGAGGATGGAGCTCATCTTTAAGTTGGTGAAATGGATCCATCAGCAGTCTTCTTTGGGGGAATTTTTCTCTGGAACTTCAATCGGCAGATAAGGTAGTCGTGAACGTTTCTTGTATTATTTGAGTATTGTAGCGATATTTGAGCAAACATTCTTCCCATATTTTCTGTCCTACCTTTTGCCCCATTTTCTTGATTGATATTTTTGTACTCAGTACACTTCGATGATTTATGCCTTTTTCTTCGATTTTTGAGACATTGCTATGTCATTGGCATACTTAAATAATTTTGGATCAGTTGAGACTGATATTAGATTCTTTCAGTAATTTGCGTACTTTTTGTAGTCACGATTTGACTGTAAAGTTAACGATTTGCTATGGCAGATTTGAATTCAGACAGCGTGTCATTCTATTAAAGTAATTCTACTCAGTTAATTACTTTGACCAATTTTCTGTCATCCTCAAGAAAGAAGAATAATTAAAAGATTTTAGAGCGTTAAAATCTTTTCGATATCGACGATCTTTGAAATACTAGTCTTCTTATGAACATGATTGCAACATAGACATTTATCATTGCATTATAGACAATTTTATGAAATACGAACGTTAATTACAATTTATTGAATACATTATAGTAATGAATAATGAAGATAGGAGTTTTTCTCAATTCTAGATTTGAACAATAATGTTTGCATTCCACAATCTAATTGTATTCTATTCGACTATTTTGCAGTTTAGATGAACTTTGTTTGAAGATAGTATTTTTATACTGCGTTACTTTGAAGATGTTAATCTCAATTTTGATAGACCAGGCAGGAGTGTCTAATCGTATTTGCTATTAAATTTATTTGTGATTGGCAATTTTTTTTCATATCGATTCATGAATGAAACCCACGAAGGTTAAATAATAACAGTCATTATTACAATTGATGAATATAAGAATTTTTAAAGAGGAACAATGGATGTATAATCGATAGTTCAGTGGACGTGTAAAAGTCGCTGTTGAATAATGCCCTTGAATAATGAAGGAGGTTCCCACAATAATTAATGAAGTTGACGCATTAATAGTGGAGGTTTTTGTGTGTAGTTTGGAAGATTTTTATGCCATATATATGAAGATATATGATGAATTTTGGGCCAATTGTTGTGTAATTTTGGGCGTCCTGAGCGAAGTATTTTCCCGCTGAATGTTATTGTTCTTGTTCTTTGAAAGATTGTTCATATGAAGATACTGTTAAAATTAACAAGAGTGTTAAATAATTTGAGAGAAAGATTTTGAATGGAGGTTACAGTCACAAATATTAATAATTATTATTAAACATTATTAAACCTGAATTTGACACTTAAATATAACTAACCTTCATTGGTCGATTATATCAACACGATGTGAGTAATTATCAACCGGATAAACGTGTGGTTCAATGTATTCCTTGTATAAATAATATAAACAATTTAATATTGTAAAATAATTTTGTAAATATATTTGTTAAATAATTTGAAATGATAGTGATTAATAGAAGCGTGTATTAAATTTTCAATGGTCATTTGACATTGTTATAAACAATTTGTTATTGTTATAAATAATTAATGAACTTTTGTTATTAACATTTAGAGTTTTTTTATACTCTAAACAATGCAAGTTAAGCAAGTGGTTTAAACAAATAATCATGATTTGGGATTGTTGGAGGAATCCACTGGTGTGTGAATGAAGCATGTAAGACATTTGCGTGATAATATTTCAGTTGAGATGTGAACATTTACGTATTTGAAAAGGGAGAGCCGAGCTCTGAGGTAACACGCTTATGCTAGGGTTGAACGAACGGGTGTCCGCTTTGACGACACAGGTGCTTTGCAGCTGGTCCGGACAACTGTGTTACTGAGACCAAGGGCGTTTCATAATAGCCTTGTGGCTATAAATAAAATGTGCAGGATATAAACACGCAAAGCAATTGATATGTGTGTCTCATCCCAAATCCCGTTTCCATTCCCAGTGCATTGTTATATTTTCGTTGCTATAAGCTTGAGAAAGCTAAAACATTATATGTGTAGAATACAGGTCCTACAGGAGGACATGGTTATGTGGTCAATGGCTTCTGATTGCCACGTATATTTTGTTGTTTCATTTTGTTAAATATCATTCTTTATGTGAAATAAATTATTGTGCAGTTTAAAGTTTCTCGTCTTCGTTTCTGGTTCATTTTAAGTATCATGGTGGAGGTTATTGTGAGGACATACTTTTAAGTGATCCAGTTGACAACCCAGTCCCCGAGATATATTTAAGAGGTAAGTCAAGGTAAGTATGAACCCCCGTATATTTTGGTGTGTTCCACAATAATTTTCTTGTTAACTATTGTGCTCTAATCTCGATAGTATCTGTCAGTGCCATTTTCATTGATGTAGCTATGCCGGCGCGTTTGATTATTGGCAATCCGATTGAGGGGGCGGATATCTGACAGCCTACTATCCGGAGATCGGGTACAGTACTTTAGGAAGAAGTTGCATGTAGTACTGTCAAGGCCACTAGGCTCATTAGCGGGAGGATTAACTTCTGTGGTTTGTTGACAAGTGAAAGGGCAAGAGCTCTCCACAAGCAAGAGACTTGAGGAAACTGGAGTAAGGTTCCTATTGCTGTATTTGCTGATGAGTAGTGTAATTTTCTGGCCGCAATAAAGTTAATTATTTCTTTAAGCAGTAATTGGTGTTGTGCTTCCTACCCACCGTAATCCAGTTAACAAAAGTGCCACTAGGGGTGGCACGTAACAACTGGTGTCAGAAGCCGGATTACGAACTCAAGCACAACACCTGACGGTCCTGGTTTCAAAACCCGAGCAGGTCATTTTCTCTAATTTTCCTGTGAGTGCATGACCTTTACAAGGCAAACAACTAAAATGGAGGCGCAATTGGCAGCATTGCTAGAAAAGTTAAATGGCATAGAAGACGGCCAGAAGAATTTAACCAAGGAGCTAACTGCCAAATTGGAAGACAGCCAGAAAAGTTTAGCCGAGGACCTAACTTCCAAATTAGAAGAAGGTCAGAATAAGCTAGCAGAGGACCTGAAGGACGGCCAGAATAAGTTAGCAGAGGACCTAACCACCAAATTTCTGGATGGCCAGAAAAATCTGGAAGAGTGTCTGCTGACGAAATTAGAGGAGAGCCAAAGGAAATTAGAACAGGGCCTGCAGAGGAAAAGCAGTTCGACGCCTTACAAGTGGAAGTTGCCGAACTGCGCCAACGCCCGCTGATGGAGGTGGAGGAGAAGTTCAACGCCTTGCAAGTGGAAGTTGCCGAGCTGTGCCAACGACCGCTGACGGGGGTGGAGGAGAAATTCAAAGCCTTACAAGTGGAAGTTGCCGAGCTGCGCCAACGCCCGCTGATGGGTGTGGAGGAGAAATTCAACGCCTTGCAAGTGGAAGTTGCCGAGCTGCGCCAACGCCCGCTGATGGGGGTGGAGGAGAAATTCAACGCCTTACAAGTGGAAGTTGCCGAGCTGTGCCAACGCCCGCTGATGGGGGTGGAGGAGAAATTCAACGCCTTACAAAAGGAAGTTGCCGAGCTGCGCCAACGCCCGCTGATGGGGGTGGAGGAGAAATTCAACGCCTTACAAAAGGAAGTTGCCGAGCTGCGCCAACGCCCACTGACGGGGGTGGAAGAGAAATTCAACGCTCTACGAGAGGAAGTTGCCGAGCTGCGCCAACGCCCGCCCACCGTTACACTGGGAATATCAGGAACGGGACATAGCAGAGTGACGCCCCCAACCTTCGATGGAAAGGTCCCGTGGAGCACCTACTTACGTCAGTTCGAGGCGGCCTGTTCCATAAATAACTGGAACAACACAGAAAAGGCTACAGCTCTCATTGTAGCGCTGAGAGGTGACGCCCTTAACGTCCTTCAGGCCATCCCGACTGGATCCCAGGACTACGCTTCACTGATCGCCCATATGGAGTCCCGATATGGAGATAGCCATCTTCAGCAGGCCTACCAGATGCAGCTCCGGACCCGGGTACAGAAGAACGCGGAAACCCTGCAGGAGTTCGAGATGGACATCGCACGCCTCGTAAGGCTCGCCTATCCAACAGCGCCGGCCGACCTTCTGGAACAGATTGCCACGCAGACCTTCACCGACGGGCTACGAGACTCGGACACTCAACAGGCGCTGCGACTCGCGCGCATCAAGACCCTGGCAGATGCGCTGAGCCACGCACTTGAGTTCGAGACGGCAAAGCAGGTATCTAGAATGTGCGCGCGGGTGCGTCAGGTGGACGTCGACGAACCCGCCAAAGCCAACAAGACCAAGCCCCTGGCCGATGAACTGATAGAGGCGCTAGGCCGGTTCTTCAAGAGTCGCAGTACCACCAACAAAAACTTAGCCGAAGGATATCCGGAGAGGCGGCCCAGAAGAGGACTACCGACCTGCTGGACCTGCCGTAAGAGAGGCCACCTGAGCAAGAACTGCGGTGATCGCCGCCGCCAAGAGTTTCCGTCGGGACAGTCAGTCGTAGGGAAACCGCGCGGCCCAGGAAAGCAAGTATCAGCCAGCCATGAGGGGCGAAGGTTGGCTTGTGACAGTCGTCAAGCCCCGGCAGTCCAAGTTCGTGTGACGCAGATACGGAGGGATAATAGCAGCCTGATGGTCGACGGAGTCGTCAACGGAGAGAGCTGGCCCATGCTAATCGACACGGGAGCATCGAGGACCATCGTCAGTCCCACCGTGATCCCGAAGTGGAGAGTGCAACCCACACAAAGGAACTTCCAGCTAATAACCGCGACCGGAGAGACCGCACCAGTACATGGCGAAGCATCACTGGAGTTCGTCATTGGTCGACGGGCGATAAAGCATCCAGTGCTTGTGGCTGACGTATCAAATGAAGTGATCATCGGACTGGACATCCTGGACCAGAACAACATCATCTTGGATCTGAGTACCAACACTCTGCACTTCGGAAGGGAGGAACTTGCTTTGCAACCAGCACACGAGGTCGTCGCCGCACGACGAGTAAAGCTGAGAGAGGACGTCATCGTTCCCGCCAGGACGGAAGTCAGCGCTGCCATAATTGTCGACGGAACAGCTGAGGGAGTGGCGGCTGTCATCGAGCCAAAATACAAGGACATCCAGACAAAAGGATTGCTAGTTGCCAAGACTCTCATCAACACGACGTCTCGGCCGTACGTCCGCCTGTCCAACCTGAACGACTACGATATTACGGTTCACCGGGACACCAACCTAGGAGTCTGCGAGCCCGTTACCAGGATTGCCTGCATCACAGACACGACGGAAGGACACCTGCAGACGGACAATCGAAGAAGACGCGCCCTGCCAGAAGAACTACAGAAGCTGTACCAAGGATCCCAGGACCATTTAGACGAGGAACAATCACGCCAACTTCGGGACCTGCTACACGAATTCCAGGATGTCTTCTCCGTGGGGAGCAAAGACTTCGGCAGGACAAGCTTGGTCCAGCACAGAATTGACGTTGGGGACAGCGTACCGATTAGGGTCCCATTCCGGCGTGTCCCGCTCGCCAAGCAAGCCTAAGTCGACCGGATGGTAGAAGAGATGAAGGAGCAAGGGGTGATCGAGCCATCACATAGTCCTTGGAGTTCTCCGGTCGTGCTAGTGAAGAAGATGGACGGTTCCACCAGGTTCTGCGTGGATTACAGGCGGGTGAATGACGTCACGAAGAAGGACAGCTACCCTCTACCCCGGATCGACGATACCCTGGACACCATATCAGGGTCGAGATGGTTCTCCACCTTGGATTTGAAGAGTGGCTACTGGCAGGTGGAGGTCCACCCTAAGGACCGCGAGAAAACGTCGTTCTCTGTGGGCAGCGGGCTCTGGTAGTTCACCGTCATGCCATTCGGTCTGTGCAACGCCCCTGCGACCTTCGAAAGGCTAATGGAGTCCATTCTGAGGGGACTACACTGGAAGACCTGCCTGGTCTACCTAGACGACGTCATCGTTCTGGGAAAAAGCTTCGAGGAGCACTACTGCAACCTGAAAGAGATCTTGATGAAGCTACGGGCTGCCCAGCTGAAGTTGAGCCCCAATAAGTGTCAGCTCTTCCAGAAGCAGGTCCAGTACCTTGGGCATATCGTCTCCGAAGAAGGGGTGCGCACCGACCCAGAGAAGACCGCAGCTGTGAGGGAGTGGCCAGTTCCGAAGGACAAGTCCCAACTACGAAGCTTCCTGGGACTCTGCACTTATTACCGTCGCTTCGTGAGAGGATTCGCCGACATCGCCAAACCTTTACATCGACTGACTGAGAAGGACCAACTCTTCACGTGGACAGCAGAATGCCACAGTGCCTTCGAACAACTCAAGCAGGCTCTGTGCACCGCGCCTATTCTGGCCTACCCCAGACCTGGAACAAGGTTCATCGTCGATACCGATGCCAGCGACTTTGGCATAGGGGGAATCCTGTCGCAAGTAGTGGACGGCGAGGAAAGAGAAGTGGCCTACTTCAGCAAGGCCTTGTCAAAGCCAGAAAGGAACTACTGCGTCACCAGGAAGGAGCTGCTCGCCATCGTGAAGACCATTGAACACTTCCACAAGTACCTGTACGGGCAAGAATTTCTCATCAGGACCGACCATGCATCCCTGCGGTGGCTCCTGAACTTCAAGCAGCCCGAGGGTCAACTCGCGCGGTGGTTAGAGAGGCTTCAACAGTACAACTTTGAGATTCAGCACAGGAAAGGCCAACTGCATTCTAACGCCGACGCCCTGTCACGAAGACCGTGCCCCGAAGACTGCACCTTCTATACTAGGAGGGAGGAGAACACCGGGATACAGTGCCGAAGGACTACCGTGGAACTTCAAGGGAGCTGGAGCCGCGAATCTTTCACGCGGGCACAAGCAGAAGATGATGACCTGGGACTGATAGCCGAATGGAAGAGGGCCTGTGTCCCCAGATCCGGGTGGAACATAGTGAGTGACTGCAGCCCAAAGTTTAAGTCCTACTGGGCGCAGTGGGACTCGCTGATTGTAAGGGATGGCCTCATCTGCCGTACCTGGGAGAGCACCGACGGGAAGACATCTCGGGAACAAGTCGTCATTCCAAAGGCTATGACGGAAGAAGTCCTGAAGGAAGTTCATGGAGGATCATCTGGTGGACACCTAGGGATAAAGAAGACCCTGGAGAAGCTGAGAGAGCGGTTCTACTGGATCGGATGCCGAACAGACGTGGAGAACCACTGCGCGAGGTGCCACGATTGCGCAGTCAGCAAGGGCCCAGGACGAAGACGACGGGGTCCACTGAAGACCTACAACGTGGGCGACCCCATGGAGAGAGTGGCCATCGATGTTGCTGGGCTATTCCCGTTAAGCGAGGCAGGGAACCGCTCCATATTAGTCGTCAGCGACTACTTTACCAAATGGCCGGAGGCGTATGCGCTCCCTAACCAAGAAGCCGCGACGATTGCAGAGACCCTGGTGAAGGAATTCGTCAGCCGGTACGGAGTACCCCTGGAGCTGCACTCCGACCAAGGGAGGAACTTCGAGTCACAGGTGTTCCAGAACCTATGCCAGCTGCTGGGAATCCGGAAGACAAGGACAACGCCGCTACACCCTCAGTCCGACGGGATGGTAGAGCGATTCAATCGCACCATCGAGAACCATCTCCGAATAGTCGTCAGCGAGCACCAGAGGGATTGGGACAAACATCTTCCACTATTTCACCTGGCCTACCGCGCCGCCGTGCATGAAGCCACCGGGTGCACACCAGCCCGGGCCATGTTTGGGAGGGAGCTCCGCCTACCTGTCGATCTTGCCTTCGGCCGACCTGGGAATGATCCGATCCCGGTAAGCCAGTATTGTCAAGAACTGGTCGACCAACTGGAGGACGTGCACGCGTTCGCGAGAAAGAAACTGCGGATCGAGACCGACCGAATGAAGACCCGATACGACCAGCAGACGGATGCCGGCGGATTCCACGAGGACGACCTGGTCTGGCTCTTCAACCCATTACGGAAGAAAGGCCTGTCACCCAAACTTGAGAAGTCCTGGGAGGGCCCGTACCGAGTCGTGAAACGGATCAACGATGTCGTCTACAGGATCCAGCGGAGCCCGAGGGCGAAGATGAAGATCGTGCATCGAGATCGCCTGGCAGCCTACGGAGGGACACAGACGGACCAATGATTGATCGGGACGATCAGCCTTTTTAGGAAGGGGGTGGTGTTACGGCTGTGAGTTTGTGTCATCGCTCGCCGCATGAGTCACAACTACCCCAGGGCTGGGCTGTGCCCTGCCTCCTGTATTGCGTGCGCCTTATGCAACAGGGCTACTAGGACAAAGGGATAGTCCAGAATATTCGTGACTGGACCAGCGATGGAAACCTCGAGAAGCCGTGAACCCTGGATGGATCTAGAAGCATTTATTGAGTCACCGGCCTGCTATATAAGTGCGACCTGTCAAGCAGTGGCTGTTGTTGTGTTTTACGAGCTAGTGTGAGCGATTATCCTGAGCGACAGAAGTGTGGTGACTTGCGAAACCCCTAGTGGAGCGGGGAAGTGAGAAACATACAGGGGTCTGCCTGTGTTTTGAGTGAGTGTGCTTTTACTGAGTGTCGGAGATATTGTGGTTACGAAATCCAGTGACATTGTTTCTCCCAGCTTGTGAACAGCGTGCAGCAAGTGCTCGTAAGTAACTGTAGTCGGCGTACTTTAGGAAGAAGTTGCATGTAGTACTGTCAAGGCCACTAGGCTCATTAGCGGGAGGATTAACTTCTGTGGTTTGTTGACAAGTGAAAGGGCAAGAGCTCTCCACAAGCAAGAGACTTGAGGAAACTGGAGTAAGGTTCCTATTGCTGTATTTGCTGATGAGTAGTGTAATTTTCTGGCCGCAATAAAGTTAATTATTTCTTTAAGCAGTAATTGGTGTTGTGCTTCCTACCCACCGTAATCCAGTTAACAAAAGTGCCACTAGGGGTGGCACGTAACAGTAATTTAGGAATCATGTCACTTGGGATGGTCACGGAAAGTCGCTGTAACTCAATCTCGAACGCTTGACTAGAGCTCCCAAGGCATTTCAAGGAAGGAAGGAAGGAAGGAAGGAAGGAAGGACGGAAGGAAGGAAGGAAGGAAGGACGCTTGTTGTTTTATTTGACCAATAATCGTGCGATCGTGAGTCACGGGACCTTCTTTTTACGTGGAATCCGAACCACAGGACATGGTATTTCACATCGAAAATCTCTCATGCACTGACCGGGAATCGAACCCGGACCACCTTCCTAAGGTTTTTCAGGATGAGCGATTTAGCAAGTATTACATTTTTAATTCACATATGAGGAAGAGAAACAACGAGACTAGCTGATCAAGATATTTGAGTCCACGCTATCCTGCGCTTGAATGTGGTGGGTCGAGGGCAAGTTCGCAAACATAACTAGTTCGAAATGTAAAGAATAATAATAACTAGCCGAATAAATCCATCGTCCGGGTCTATTGGTATGCAGGTTCGACGCGACACAGTTCTGGAAGTAGCTATAGTCTTGTTTATCCTTCTAAACACACTTTTTAAACAAATTGTCAACATTTATGAAATCAGAGTGCAATTCGGCACTGGTACGAGCAATTCTCTTTCTTATGAATGGTCATTTGTTACCATCCTTTACATGTGTACATACCACCCGCCCAGACTTGACTGTTATGCGGGATCGACGCGATACAGTTCTAACAGGGACTATCATCTTGATTATTCGTTTAAGCGCACTTGAAAAACAAGTAAATATAATCCGTTGACTTCCCAAGACATGTAAGATTTTTCCTGTACTATTGAGACAATTTGGAATATTTTGGTACAAACCACACCTTCTAACTCCCTCTGGTTTAGGAGCTTCAGTTTTGTGAACCATACACCTTAGCGTATTATATAATAAGATACTGTATATACAGTAGGCTATATGATGATAATAATAATAATAATAATAATAATAATAATAATAATAATAATAATAATAATATTTAACTTCATGTCCTTCCAGTTTGTGCATTACGTTGATATGTACGCACCAGACCGGAAATCTTCGCATCTGCATTATGTTGAGGATGTGATATGTTCCGTTGTTTAGATTATATCTAATATAATTCGATGAGGCCATCTAAGACCACGTTAAGTCGTGCTACACTTGGCAATTTGTTTCGCTTTCCTCTGAGCCCAGAATTCCCTCATTATCTGTGAGTGAGCCATCTTGCGCTCCGCTGTGTACGTGGTATCTTGCCTTATTTTCAAGTTCGGTGTCTCGTCTCGGGTTAGCGGAAGAGATCTCCATTGAAGGCGTCGTCGGGTTTTAGATGCAGCATTTTGAAGTCGTCTTTGGTATTCATAAACCAGGGCATTGTGGTTATGGGTTTGGAGTCAAAGAAATGAAAAATCTGTTTAGTCAGCCTGTTTCTGTCCATTCGTTAGAGATGACCGTAATACCGTGCCCGCCTCTTACGGATCGTTTCTGAAATTTTCTCTATTTCACTGTAGACTTCTTTGTTGGATTCTTTTTATAGTGGATGTCATTCTTGTAATTTGATCCCAGTATATCTCTGACGATTTTGCGCTATTTTTTCTCCAGTTCTTCAAGGAGTCCTTTATTAGCATTTAGGGATAGGGTTTCGGCTGCATACATAACTACTGGCTTCAGAACAGTTTCATAATGGCGTAGTTTAGTATTTTTGGACAGGCATTTTTAGATTATCATTATTATTATTATTATTATTATTATTATTACTATGAAGCTATTCTTCTTTCTTTCTTTCTTTCTTTTTTTCTTCGTCATGCCCGACTAAGAAGCGCGATTGAACTTATTTAGCCGATGGCATTGCTTTTCTCTTCTACCAAAATCTCTTATCTTCTCGCTGTGGCTTCTCTTGCGATCTTCTAACCAGGTTTTGTTGGTGATAGTGCTTGGATGGTCTGCAAATCGGTGATTATCGACTAATTCTATGAACTTAGCTCTATACAGTACAATGACATCTGTGATGCCTATTTCCTGAAGATCTTTTCCAACTTTAAGCAGCCAGGTGTTTTTAAATTTCATTGACAGGGCAAGGTTAAGAATCCTTTTTGTCAGTCTCTGATTACCCATCCTGAGGATATGCCCGTAAAATTTAAATCGTCTTTTCCTAAATGTGTCTGAGATTTTCCCCTAGTGCTGGTTTAAGTCTTGAGATTCTCTTTTATTTACGCTATTATTATTATTATCATCATCATCAACGTCTAAGGCATGACCTACCGAACAGGGTTTAATCCTCAAAGTCTGATTTTGCTAACATACGAAACGACTCATATTATGGCACTTCGATTCTCGTTATCCATATTCATAATTCATAAATTATCCCACGCTTTCTTTCCGTAGCCAGTGCATCTTCCTGTTTCATGACGAGCTGACCTACACAGTGGTTCTCCACACGATATCACGTTATTCGTGCTCTTCAACTAGTCAATTGACCATGAATAACAGCTTCTCTTAAAGTGTAAGAGTTGAAAGTGTGATCACCCTCGGGATTTGAACACGAATCATGGGCAGCACAGCTGGTGCAATTCCCACTACCGCTTGGACGGCATACGCCCTAGTACGCTTAAGACTTATAAGTAGGGCTCGGATTTTTAGGTGCTAAAAATAGGGGAAATATTTATTTTTTATGTATTAAAAATACCTGAAATATGTGACAAAAAAGTATAAATATTTAATTATAATTTAGTTTATTAATGTTAATATAAACACTTTGCAGTACTCACAAATGGAATTTATTCTATGTCTCACTGACTGCTGAAGCATTACAATACACAACATCTTCAGCTTGTCCATCACAAGTGACCGACGATTATCGCGAAACACTTATTCTGAAGGCGCGAAACTGCGGCAATATGTTTCTTGCCCTTGTGATGCTGTGTAACTTGAGATCGCTGTTCAGCCTTGATTGCTTTCCCACATGGTTGGCAGAACAGAACGTCCTGATCAGAAGTAAAATTATCTTTAAAGTCTCCAACAGACGATAACTTGTAATTGTTTTTACTTTAGACATCGTAGAACTGCCTTACACTTCACAGTGCCAGAACTGAACAGCATGTGAGTGACACTGGTTCCAGGTTATAGCTCACAGGTTCTTCCCCGTTGAAGTAACATAGAACAAAAATGCAATAAACTGAAAGATCTAGCATACTGATTTTAAAAAAAGTAAATATTTTGTCTCTTTGTGTGCCAACAAGTGAAAAGCAGGAATTTATGTATTTATAGAAAAAATACTTAAAATACGTATTTACATTAAAAAATATGTATTTACCTAAAAATCCGAGCCCTACTTATAAGCGTTCTGTTGGACGAAGACCAAAATATCTGAAATTTTGTTTGCCGACGTGCAAGCACCCTATGAACATTTTTTTTAATTGCCTGTATTAGAAGTAGGAAACCACTCAAAGTCACTTTCAGAATGGCTGAGGTGGGAATCTAATCCACCTCATCTCAGGTTTTCCTCACGAGGCTGAGTGTACCTCGTACCAGACATCAGTTCAGATTTAAATGTATTGGCAGAGCCGGGAATCGAACCCGGACCTCTGGGGCAACAGCCGATAATGCTAGCCGCTACACCAGAGGCTGGACTAGTAGAATTCATTATCTGGAACTTGGTTTTGTAGAAAAATAAGATTGGTCAAGATATTTGTCTTCATAAGCAGTTTTTAGAACTTAAAAGGTTCATTCTGGTTCCGTATTGATAAACCAATTAGTCTAAACAGGAAAAAAGTTCCGCCTGATCAATACTTTATTATTAAAGATCACTGGGTGGTCATTAATGGGACATGCTTCGAGGCCTAAATAGTATTATTGGCGCCTTCATCAGCCGATACGACAGAACGATACAAGAATATTTTGTTTGCGTAGCACTTAAAATTCCCTTAGAATTGAATCTTGTATGGTATCGTTCTGTCGTATCGGCTGATGAAGGGGCCAATAATACTATTTAGGCCTCGAAACATGTCCCATTAATGACCACCCAGTGATCTTTAATAATAAAGTATTGATCAGGCGGAACTTTTATCCTGTTTAGACTAAGCAGTTTTCGTTGTTGCCTATTTTAGGGGCTGGGACATCGTGGTCATATACCCCCGTGTAGTTTGGTGTGTGTGGAATTGTGTGATATCCTGTATTATTGTTATGGCTTAACTAGTGTGTGTATTTGTATAATTGGGGATAGGATTGGGAAGAAGGCGGTTGTGGCCTTAAGTTAGGAACCATCCCAGCATTTGACTGGAGTAGAAGTGAGGGAACCACGGAAAACCACTTCCAGGTCGAACCCGCCTATCAGTTTTTCCTCAAGAGGCTCAGTGTACCCCGTCCCAGCCCTCAGATCAGAATTAAATGTATTGGCAGAGCCGGGAATCAAACCCGGACCTCTGGGGTGACAGCAAAGAATGCTAGCCGCTACACCAGGGGCTGGACTAGTAGAATCAATTATCTGGAACTTGTGTTTGAAGAAAAACAAGATTGGGCAAGATATCGGTCTTCATAAGCGTGCGGATTGTCAGTCGGCAGTTATTTATCAACAAACTCTTCGTCTTGTTTGACTCAAGTCTCTCTACAAATATGACGCTCTTCTTAGTGTCCGTCTCGTTGCGTAGTGGCTAGCATTCTTGGCTGTCTGAGGCTAAACTTCTACTCCAGGCAAACGCCGGGTTGGTTCTCAGCGTAATGCCACGGTCGCCTCCTTCCCAATCCTCACCTGAATTACGAATACATACAGTTCTACAATCGCAATAACACAGGTTATCAGACAAATTCTACATTCACCCAAGTGCACGGGGCTAAATGACCACGCTGTCCAACATCCCACTTCTACTCCAAGAAAATGCCAGGATGCTACCTAACTTAAGGCCAGGGCCGCTTCCTACCAAAATGTGGATTCGGTGGTGTAGTCGGTAATATGCTGAACTGCTAAGCGCAAGATGCTGCTAATCTGTTTTGAAGCGAGCAGGCCAGCGGCGCTAGGAGACCAGGTACCGATGCGACTATGCGCTACTCTGCCTGGGTATTTTATTTTAAGGGAGGTGAATTTTGATTTATTTTGTAAATATAATATGGATCTTTATAAGGTAGCAGGTAGGGACCCTCTTCGGAGGTAGCCCTGCCCAGGGATTGGCGCCCCTGCCTATGTCAGTCCCAGAGCATACTGGCCCGGTGTGTACCATCTGGTAAGGGTCCCAGCTCAGGGTTACGAGTGAAGACCTCAACGGAATCTACAGCGGAGAGAAGATGGACTTCGGAACGGTGGAGATTGCGGACGAGGCAGTCCAGTACTCAGGGAATAATGTGAGTGCACTAAGCATCAGCAGCGTCTGTTTCCCATGTTAGGGGCGGCTGCAAGGGCGTCTGTTCTCCATGTAAGGGGCGGCCTGAATACTTGCTGGCAGTAGCTCTAAAATGCCTTTGGGCGTGGCGACCCCATTGTAATTAACGCTCCTGAATAAGATTCGGAGTGGCCAACCTTGAAGGCGTTCAGTCTTCACCCCTAGTAAATCTCTTTACTAGTTCACATACGATGATAAACAACGACGCAGATGTCACTACCCCAGGGAGTATCCAATCTCCCGTCACCAATGGTGGCGCATTCAGGCCTTCGGACTCTGGGGAGCCTGACCTCATCGTGCGGGGAAGGTCGGAGTTCCCCAATACTGTCAACCGATTGAGACCCAAAACTATCACACACATTGGAACTATCAATATTCAAACTCTTTGTAAGACCGGAAAACTCAAGCAATAGACCGATATCCTGAATAAACGCAAAATTTCAATAACAGCAATCCAAGAAACCAGATTTACTGATGATGTGGCTTTTGAGTCAGAAGGTTATAGAGTAATTAAGAGGAAGCCGGCGTCTAAGAATAAACAAGGCTCTAGCGTTTTTGGAACAGCCTTTTTAATAAGACGAGATGTGATGGATTCTGTCATCGGATTCACATCAGCTAGCGAACGTATCTCCGTATTATCTCTCAGATGCGGCAACAAGGGATACTCTATTGTAAATGCACACGCTCCAGTTAATGATGACAACAAGAAGAACCCTGAAAAGGTCCAAAGTTTCTGGCAGTTGCTAGAAGACGAGATCAGTAAGATCCCCGATCACCACGTCAAGTTCCTGGTAGGTGACTTCACTGCTCAACTGGGGAAAGAACGACAGTACCAAGACATACTGGGGCCATATACAGCATAGACGAACCAATACCAACGGCAAACGCTTAATTGAACTGTGCAGGTTGTACCAATTAAAGATCATGTCCACAGTTTTTCCTAGAACGGCAAGATACCAGACCACCTGGCAGTCACCGAACACTGATATGGGATCGTTTCAAATCGATCACGTTGCAATCAGTGTGAAGAGTAGGAAAGAGATCATGAATGTCAGAGTTCGAAAAGGTTGGAATGTTAACTCTGACCATTTCTTCACACAAATTAACGCCAGATTATTATCTAAACGAAAGATACCTCCTACCATAATTCCACCACGGATTGATCCTCAATTCCTTATGGAGAATAGAGAACGCTTTAAATCTGACATCGTGCAAAATGAAATGAAAGACTGGAACCACCTGAGGTCCACTATATGCGAAGCGACCAATAACCTCGGACAACCTCGAAGGAAGCGACGCCATAGATGGTGGAATTCTGAATGTGACCTTGCAGTTGATGAGCGTGCTGCTGCTTGGATGAAGTGGAACTCGACAAAACGATAAGAAGATTGGGAGAATTTCACAGTGGTGCGGAAACTGTCGAGCAAGACCATAAGGCGTGTGAAGAGATCTTACGATAGGTCAAGACTGGAAAAGTTGGATGAAGAATTTAAAATGTATAACACCAGAAACTTTTATCAGGTCTTCAAAGATGAACTCTCTGGATATAGACCACAATGCCTTCACTTCAAGGATACAGCCGGGGAGCTGGTCACCAGCAACCGTGAGAACGTGGAACTTTTGGCAAACTACTTTGAACAATTGCTTAATTGCGAAGAGCCCACGGACAGATTGCCTGTTGAAGATCCTCCAGAGATACACCTGGCATCTAACCCACCAACTTTGCAGCAAGTTGCTAATGCCATCAACCATCTTAAGAACTACAAGGCACCCGGGGAAGATGGAATAATTGCAGAAGCCCTGAAAGCAGGTGGAAATACGATCGCAGAAGCCCTACACCAGATCTTAATCGAATGTTGGGAGACTGGCAGGATCCCTGATGACTGGAAATCAGCTGTCATACACCCTTTACATAAGAAAGGCGATCACAGTAATGTAAACAACTACCGGGGGATATCTCTGCTGTCAATAGCATACAAAGTGCTCTCCAGGATTTTACTGGACAATGTAGAAAGTCAATGTGACCAAACAATTGGTGAATATCAAGGAGGATTTCGGCGTGGAAGGTCCTGTACCGAGCAGATCTTCAATCTGAAAACCATTCTCCAACTAAAACAAGTAAGGAGTACGAGCATTACTGTGGTTTTCGTCGACTTCGCAAAAGCTTATGATTCCATCGACCGCCAGACACTGTTCTCAATACTCCAAGAACGAGGTGTGGATTATAACACACGCACCCTCATCAAACAGACTCTCACGGATACAACCTCTAAGGTGAAGTTCAGAGGAGAGCTATCTCGGAGTTTCAAGATCAAAACCGGAGTACGACAGGGTGATGGTCTCTCGCCCATTCTGTTTAATCTGGTGCTTGATAAATTCATCAAGACCTGGGAATGCACATTGAGGAATCTAGGAATCAAACCAGTTGCCATTGGAGCTGGAACCCGAAGAATCGAGATCAGGTGCCTTGCCTTCGCAGATGACATTGCAATCTTGGCCAACAACTCTAAGGATGCTGGCATAGCTGTCCAAGCCCTGCACGAGATAGCGGTGAAATCTGGATTACAGATATCTTACGATAAGACCTGAGAATCGGCACTCCGGAAACACCCTTTTAACGACCATACATGGAACGATTGGAAGAGTCAATCGCTTTCGTTATCTTGGTGAATGGGTCCACCCCAATGGTAGAGATGGCACCTCCATCTTAGCAAGGCGTACCAAACTCAACGCAGAATACCAACTATCCCACAATTTGTACAACAAGAAATGCATTTCGAGGAATGCTAAGATCTGTCACTACAGAACTGCTGTCAGACCACAGTTTCTGTATGCCGCAGAGACCCTCTTGATGAACAGAAAAGGCACCATGGATGACCTGGAGAAAGCCGAAAGACGTATCCTCAGGAAAATCCATGGCCCGAGATTGCTCCCAGATGGAACCTACCGTTTGAAATCTAATTCTGACCTGTATCGACAGTTAGAATCAGCCAATACCAGTATGCGACGTAGGAGGCTAAAGTTCTATGGGCACCTACAACGAATGAACAGCAACAGGCTTACCAAGAAAATCTTCTCCTTGGTTAAAAGCTACAAGACTGGAAGCCTGTGGCTTAATGAAGTACTAAAGGACTTGGATTCGGCTGGAATTGCTGACCTTGATGTAGAAGATCGTTCTAAATTTTGTGCTATGGTAGAATCTTGGACCCCACCACATAGAGTCTCTAAATGTCGGAAGCCCCTTTCGCAGGATAGAAAGGAGAAATTATCAGCAGGGCTCAAGAGATATTGGGAACGGAAAAGAGCATCGAAGAACTAGTCATAAGCGCTCCGTAGTGGGCTTAAATCAATAATAATAATAATAATAATAATAATGAATGAATGAAAATCCACAGCCTGCTTCCAGTCTCCGACCGAGTCAGGAATGGAATGAATGAAGCCCCTACCTAGTGGCGAGGATATGAACTGTGCCGGCTGCCGAGGCCTGACGCACTCCTCTTGGGCAATGATTAAATGAATGACAGATGAAACGAAATGATAATAATAATAATAATGTTATTGGTTTTACGTCCCTTTTAACTACACTGGCTTTTAGAGACGCCAGGGTGCCGGAATTTTGCCCCGAAGGGGATCTTTAACGTGCCAGTAAATCTACTGACACGGCTCCCGCGCATTTGCGCACCCTCAAATGCCAGCTGACTGCGCCAGGTTTCGAACCTGCAACCTTGGGCTCAGCAAGCGAGAACGTTACCCCTGAGCCACGCAGCCAGACCAGAAATGAAATGATAGTGGAGAGTGTTGCTGGAATGAAATTTTGACAGGAAAAACCGGAGTACCCGGAGAAAAACCTGTCTGCCTCCGTTTTGTCCAGCACAGATCTCATACGGAGTGACCGGGATTTGAACCACGGTGAGAGGCCGGCGTGCTGCCGCCTAAGCCACGGAGGCTTCAATAATAATAATAATAATAATATGGATCTTTAATATAATAATAAAGTTTTTCCGCCGCAAGCGACTGCGTGTATAAATTGATAAAAGGTTTTAAATTGCCATTATGGAATAAGTTGTAAAAGTAAAAAGATTTAATTATTTCTAGGTTTCGGGAAATAAGCAGTTGTCATAGCAGACAAGCTCTGTTAGCCTGGTGTTCTGGCTTTGGTATGTAGCGTGCGCCATGGCCGGCGTTGCAATAGCTTCAGCTTAGTAATAATAATAATAATAAATGTTGAGTTAATAGTAATATCGTATGGCCTCAGGTGCCTGGTGCAAGCTTTGCTATTTGACACCCAGAGGGTAGCTTGCATGTCGAATTTCGTTGTTCCTTGACTATGAAAGTTAAGGAGGTTAGATGTTAGATATCTAAGCTCCTTGAACACTATAGCGCTTTCTAGTAGAGAAATGAGGAACTTTGTGTTGGCGGAAACTCCGGAGATTAATTTTGCCATTATGAACTCGGCCTACTGAATTCAAATGAGTTCTTTGACATGCCAACATCGTATGGCATGCGTATCGTATTTTTGCCGCCTTTCAAAAAATAACTTACCACGACCAGGAGCGAACCTGCAATCTTGGGGGGGGGGGGGGTTAGTAGACCGACACGATATCCACTCACCCACTTGAAATGTTACGTTATTAGATTGATGTAGTTTAGGAAGGAAGAACAGACCTCTAGTGGGTTGGTTTGGTTAGACTGAAAGTTGATAGACCTTTAGTAGGAATACTGTTAAAATAATAAATTGATTTTAGTTAGTTATTGAACTACGAGGTCATCTGCCCCTAAGAATTGATTTTAATAAGCCTCGCTGATAATTTGGGGGTAAAATGAGATGAGAATGACTTGTAATGAGTTGTGAGCTAGCTGGTGCGCTGTGAATGGCTGTATTTGAACGTGTTGGCTGGGCGGGTAACTTTGCTGGGCTGTGATTGGTTGTTGGTTTTTGGCTTGTTTAGTGTAATTCCGGGTAGTAAATTTGTGGTTTTCGATTCGAAATGTGTAATTTGGAGGTGTAGCAAAACTGTAGTGGAGTTTTGGTTTACCTAACTCTTGTTATTTGGGTGTAAGTGTTGGTCGGACGTTCAAGTTTCAACGAAGGAGATCGCGCGTTCATTGCCGGCCGAAGTCGTCGGATTTTTAACAGCGTTAAAATCCTTCAGTATGCCTTCCCTCGGAGGGTAAGTAAAGCCGGCGGGCCCATGTCATAGATTGATGGCACGTAAAAGAACCTACCATTGCAATTGGTGGTGTGCAGTAACATTAATTTGTAGGTTATATTTGGTTAGTTAGAAACGCTCTATCAAGTTCCAACGTTCACCGCTAGATGTCAGTGACACTAGCATCTGGTAGCCAACGTTGGACCTACTTGAAATTGAACTTGTTGGGAGCCCTTGGGCGTTCAATCAAAAATACCCAGCTAATGGCATTTCGGCTGCAATTCATATAAAAGAATAATAATTACAAATACACATAGTACAGGCATCACGATGACACAGGTTATCAGACATATTCTACACACACTCAAGTACATGGGGCTAGCTTACATGACCACGATGTCACAAAGCCCCTAAAGGTATCAACTAGCAACCACGACATGTTTGTGGATTATTGTCTGAACTATCGTACATGAATAATGAGATGGGACAATGGGACATGGCCTAATCGTGTATCGTGTTGCACTGCAAATTTCCTCTCCCGAAACCTCTTGAGGTATTCAAATACTGTACATGGCATCGTGCATTTACGGACACTTGCAGTCGGCCTTCCTGCTCCATCCCTACACTCCAAACAGGACTCTGACCTCAATAGCGAAGTGGAACTTGGTTTCATCTAGCTCGAGATTTACATTGTATAAATGTTGGTCACTTTGTCTCTTGCGTACATTTCCTTACTCATGTTGGCTCACACTGTTTTCTGTATCGCTACTTTTATACGATGTCGCCCAAGTGTACCGAAACGTGAATGATAGCACAGCTTCCTTTGAGTGCTCGCCAGGAAGTTAGATTTTCATCTGGAACACGGCATGGGTTACATTATTTTGTATGTCACAATGTGACGGCGGACAATGCGTGCCAGCGTGTTGCAGTTGGCTACCAAGCGGGATAATGCACGCACCATGACTGGTATGGGGAAAACTGTACATTTGGAGATCCGAGTTCGAATCTCATCGCTGACAGCGGGCATCTTGATAAATGATTGGGATAGAACCCTGTTTCAAAATGCATTTGCAAGACTTTCTGAGGTTAATCATCGTCATCAGCATTGCTATCATGGGAATACAAAGCATACAGTATACGCTGGGACATAAGTTAATACTTGTGGGCACGTGCGAGAAATTGAACAGCGAAACTCCAAACACATATACACTTCTCTGAAGTCTTAACTCGACACACTGCACAGTTTGATGCTAGCCGAAGCTGGAGTGATAGGCTCGCTCGCTGGCTCGTACTCACTCCGAAGCTAGTAGTTTAAATTTCCACTGAATGGAAATTGATGGAAGAAATGAAAACGTAAAAACACTTTTAGTGGGTGATGTATTAAAGATAGAAATATGCTGTCCCGGACTTGTTTGTAGAACTTTTCACGCTGAACAATTCTTACACTCATAGAATATAGACATATTTAACGGTTTACCCAGTGCAAGCTTAAAAGGCGCACGGAAGGCAGGCTTTTCTTCGAATCAAATCGTTACTACTCGGCTTCCTTTGGTCATAAATGAATGTTTTTTCTACAGAAATCTCCCTCATGAAATCCCTTACAGAATGATGAAAACCGCATCAACGTCCATTTAGTGGTTCTCGAGATTACCCGTTACATCTAAGAATCAGGGACTTGGTAGAGATTGCGAGAAGGTCATCAATTAAAGTCGCCTCCAATATTTTGTGAATTTAACTGAGCCGTCATTTGTATTCACGATTTTGTAGTCACTCGCACATTGTGTGCGGATGTGGTCGTGGAAAAATAAACTTAAATGAAACTTATTTAGGCTATTTTCATAGAGTTGTTGTTGATGATGATGATGATGATAGTGATAATTGGTTTAGGGGCCTTGCTACCTCGTGGTCATGAAGCCACGTGTACTTGAGTGTGTACGGGTGGAAATTGCCTGATCTGTGTTATTGTGTTGGCTGCTTTAGTGTATTTGTAATTCAGATGAGGAATGGGAAGGAGGAAGTCGTGGCCTTGAGTTAGGCACCATCCCGACATTTGTCTGGAGTAGAAGTGGGGCAACCACGGAAAACCATTTCCATGATGGCTGAGATGGGAATCGAACCCTCCTCTTCTCAGCTTTGCCTCACGAGGCTAAGTGTACCGCGTTCCAGCTCTCCGACAGAAATTAAAATTTCTTGGCAGAGCTGTGAATCGAACGCTGACCTCCGCGGGGACAGCCAAGAATGCTAGCCACTATTCAACGAGACGGACATGGTAAGAAAAGAGCCATATCTGCAGAGAGACCAGAGCACGAAGATGCCGCACCACGCCGCAGTCCTATATTTACAGCAAGGTGAGGCGAATGTTTATCGCTCAGAGTCACGCGAACAAAATCCATCTCCAACTACTGCTAACATTAGAATACGATCAAGAGTGAAGTAGATGTAGGGCAATACACCACATATACAGGTTGTTTCAGAAATACTTTTACAAACTTTGGGGATTGGTTCCTTACACCAAAACAAGAAAAAAAGTTCATATACACCTATGCCCCAAAATCATTCATTTTCGCTATAATTAATGAAAGAACATTGTACAGTGACGCATTAATTGACAGCCTGTTTGGAAGTGTTTGCTGTACCACTGCGCTCGGATGGTTAAATTGCGAGAAAAGTCTATTTAAATTGTTTCAAATTCGCTTGGCCGCCATGTTCGTTTTGTAATTAACAGGTTTATAAAAGTCACATAGATGAACTTCTAGTAGTACTCTTTATCACCGTACAAAATTTGAGGGTGATATATGTTGCGGAGATATAGAAGGTCAGTGAAATATTTCACGCGGCCGCCATGTTGGATTGGTGAAAAGTATTAAAATGTGAAAGGCACGGTCTAGATCGGACTAGGTAGTAGTATGCACTTACAGAGTGTCATTGAAATCGTTTTTGGCCGTTTAGAGTTTATTAGGGGGACACACACATACGCACGCACACACACGGTCAATAGGTGATCTCAATAATGAAAATAGGCTACAAATTGGGGGGGGGAGAATTAAATTTGATCAAAATTAACATTACCCTGCGGACCCCACTTTCGGAACCGCTGGATTATATGATAATTGTTTAAGTGGAAGAACAGCGAGATCATATTTACAGAACACTGCCAGCTGGATCGTATCCCTCCCACGGGCCCTTTTGTAGAATTGTTCATGCTGAACAATTGTTACACTCAGTATATTGATATTTTTAACGGTTTGCCCAGCGTAAGCTTAAAAAGCGCACGGACGCGAGGTTCTTTTTTCGACCTTTTCACTGAAATTGTTACTGCTTGGCTCCCTTTGATCATAAATACATTAGTTTCTACAGAAATCTTCCTCGTGATTACCTTTACAGAATGGTGAAAGCCGCATCAAAATCCATCCAGTGGTTCTCGAGATTAGACAATTAATAAACGTACTGTAGAGCTGTTTATTAATCGCGCCTATAATGGGATGGAAGTGCGCTCTATCGGCGACGAGTAGAAATTTTCCAATTACACGTTATGCATGGGTTCTAACTGGGATTGTCAAGGCCAGTATAGAGCGCCGTGGTTTTAGTTATTATTGTTTTAAGGGGCGGACCAGTAATTAGTTTTAACTTAGTTGCGGATTTCATTTCTGATTTACAAAAGAGCACGCAGCAGTACGTCATAATAAAATCCAAAACACAACTTCGCCATTAACATCAATACAAAACAAATGTCTGCAACAGTGACTTGAAAAAGCGGCGATCACAGTGGGTTGGTGCTGCTCTTAGAGTCTATATTTGGAAACGAGGTTGTACGCATAAACCAATACTGTAATCGTTGAATGGTCAGGCAGTCTAAAGCATCCAGGAGGAATGCGATCCAGCTGGCAGTGTTACAGAATTACAGAACATTTTAAGAAACGAAGAATAGAAAATGTAAAACAATGGTACCGGTAGAGTATTTACTATCCAATTTTGATGGTATATACTTATGGGAACAATTTATCTTTCGTGCATTTCAATATCTGTTCGGGGATTCAGATGGCATAAAATTATGTCTCTGTTGTGATTCATTTTGCCGAATTTCATGAGAAAAGAATAAATCTGGGCCGAAGTAAGATAATTTAGTTGGGCATGCCGCAAATCCAATAAAACTAGGTGGTACATTTTCAGATGATAGACCGCCGATATCGTTATTGACGTAACTTTTAACGTAATTTTTATATTGGGTATTCTTGCCGTGTGTTTTTAACTGATACAATTATGTTTCCCCTCCACTGTGGAGGGCATCTTCAAGGTAGATTACTAAATTTGATGATGGTATATAGCTTGGATAATCCAGAAACTATAAATGATTCAGTTGAGGTGCTTGGACATCGTGGTCATTTAGCCCCGTGTACTTGAGTGTGTGGATAATTCGTCTGATAACCTGTGCTTTTGTGGTGTCTGTGGTAGTGTATGAATTTATAATTCAGGTGAAGATTGGGAAGGAGGCAGTCGTGGCCTCAAGTTAGGAACCATACCGGCATTTGCTTGAAGTAGAAGTGGGAAAACCACGGATAACCACTTCCAAGATGGCTGAATTGGGAATCCAACCCATCTCTTCTCAGTTTTGTCTCACGTTGCTGAGTATAACCCGTTCCAGCCCTCAGACCAGAATTAAATTTCTTAGCAGAGCCGAGTATCGAACCCGGGCCTACACGGTAAGAGCCAAGAATGCTAGCCGCTACGCAACGAGGCGGACAATAATGAAAAATGCCACTAGTTATGTTTTGATTATTTTATTCTACGTTTTGTAGCATGCTGAGCTTCTATGTGCAAGGTCGCGGGTTCAAACCTGGCCGAAGTCGTCAGATTTTTTAAGAGCGTTAAAAATCTCTCAGTATGCCTTCCTTCGGAGGGGAAGTTAAGCCGGCGGGCCTATGTCATAGGTTTATAGCATGTAAAGAACCTTCCACTAACTACATGTCTTGTGGAAGCTAAAATGTGTAGGTTAGATTTGATTAACGCTCTATTAAGTTCCAACGTTCTTCGCAAGGTGCCGGTTGCGGTGGCATCTAGTAGCCAAGTTCACAGCTAGGTGTCGTTGACAGTAGCATTTGGTAACGAAAGTAGGAACTACTTGAAATTGATCGTCTGCAGTCCTTACTTGAATTAAAAACAGATAACATACACTAATACAGTCATCACAATTAACACCAGTTATCAGACAGATTCTACACGCACCGAAAGTACACGGGGCTACATGACCGTGTTGTCGCAGCCCCTAAACTTAAGGAACCAACCAACCATTCTACTTTTGGAGTGAATTTAGAGCAGGTGATTTGAAGTCCCTTTGCTGGTGGTCCACTCTTGAACTATTCAAAGAATTGTGGACCATGGATTGAAATAATCTGATCTACAGGATACATTCCATAGTCAATGAAAAAAATTTGAAAAGAGACCCAGCTACGGTATTCCTCGGAATCCCCAATTCTGAAAATTTACAGACGAAATTCCTTATGGGAAAAGTTGTAAGTCCACAGGGGAGAAAACATTACTAAGCAGGGTGATGAAAGACGTCAGCAGTTGGTCAATGAAAATATTTTGAATTTAAAAAAGTAACAATTCGCAAATGAAGAGATATGAAGCCATTCTTTCAGTGTTGCCTATACAAAAATGTCATTTGTAGCTTTTCAGTCGTTCAACACGATGGCAATAATACGCAAACCTCTGTAACTACTCCCTTACTATAGACTACACCTAACTTATATACTAGAAGAAGGAATGGACAAAACAGAAACAAAGGAAACACAATACAGGGGAAACGAAAGGCCTCAATTCTCGAAGAATGAGGATTGAGGGACTTGAAAGGAAATAGAGCCATGAAAGGCAGATAGGAAAGGGAAAGAGGAGAGGGTCCACCCCAAAGTCACAGGAAAAACTGCCTCCTTCAGGGCCTTGAGCAGAAGGCAGGAGATACCAGGAAGAGAAAAATAAAAGATCTGACACCTCGAAGAATGAGGGTATCAGGGAATGATAAGACCGGAAGGTGAAATACACCTTTGATCTCAAATACCCTAATACTGTTGGGGTCGGAAGGGAACAAGAGTTGACCAGTGGAGGTCAGTAGGAAAGATAACCACGAGAGCTCGGCACAAGTAAGTGGAAGCAATGCCGGACTCAGCTGGGGCCCTGTGGTCCACGACCCACTAATTGTGAGACTCTCAGGGATGAACATGGATCTCTGTAACAGTATGGTTCTGTAACAGTCTAGCTCAGTACGGAAACTTAACAAGCTCAATGAGAGAAAAAGAACAATGCTCAGGATGGCCGATGTCAATTTCTCGACCTGCCGCTTCCCATCGCTGTTGCGGAGCAATAGGAAGAGAATAGGAGTATCCTGACCGGCGACACTGAATATGAATGGTTCTGTAACAGTCTAGCTCAGTACGGAAACTCAACAAGCTCAATGAGAGCAAAAAACTACTTTCTGCTGTGCTGTGGAACAATTGACCGCGGTGTGGCGAGCAAAAAAAAAAAACATCCTGAGAAAAGGATATGCCCTGCAGGCTGTGTTATGTAATTACACCTTTCGAATCCATTCAAAAAGCGCCTGCTCTAGTTACTTGAGTATGATCCGCTAGGCTCCAGCTAGGCCTTGGCTGCGAGAGATTGTAATGTCAAACAAGACGTGGGGGATACCAGGCGCATTGCTGACCAGCACTGTCGCTTTGTTAATTAATTCTAGCGGCTTGCGACATTTTGGAAGAAAGTAAGGAAGGGGGGAAAGAGGAGCAGACGAAATAAGGGGAGGAAGGAGGAAGGAAGGACGGGAGGGATGAAAAAGGAAGGGAATAGTAACAGAGGAAGGAACGAGGGAAGATGAACAGAGGAAATAAGGGAGGAAGGAAGGGTTGAAGTAAGGGTGGGAGGAAGGACTGAAGAGAGGAGGAAGAGCGAGTGGAACTAAGAGAGTTAGGAAGGGAGGGACGAGGAACAGAGGAAATAAGAGGGGGGGGGAGGGGAGGAGGAAGAAAGTACTGAAGGGAGGGAGGAAGGACGAAAAGGGGAGGGAGTAAAGGGAAAATAAGGAGGGAAGGAGAAAGGAAGGACGAGAGGAAGGGAGGGAGAAATGAAGGAATAAGAGGGAAGGAGGAAGGAGGGAAGAAGTACAGAAGGAAGGCAGAGAGGGAGGGAGGAAAGAATAAAGTGAAGAGGAACAGAGGAAGGAATTTTTGTTGTTGGTTATTTTAGGGGCTTTGCGATATTGTGTACATCTAGCCCCGTGCACTTAGATGTGCGTGTAATTTGTGTGAAAACCTGTGTTATTGTGATGTCTGTACTAGTGTGTGTATTTGTAAATTGGGGATAGGATTGGGAAGGAGGCGTACAATTTATGGAAAATATTATTTCATTAACCGTGGTATTGATAATTGGAACTCATTACCTGCCACAGTCTTATTAGACCATTTCCCCAATAATATTGGTGTGTTTAAGAGAAGACTGAAATGTTGTTAAATACTACGATGTAATTACTATAGTTCCCAAATCGTAACTTGTGTACATTAAGTGTGTTTGTTATTAGTGTTGGTAATTTTCTGTAATTGTACAATTTATTTGCCACCAGGGAATTACTCCCATTTGCAGATAAAGTAAATGAATGAATTAATGAATATCTTGAGAGAGCTGCACATAATAATAATAATAATATAAATAATATCGTATAGCCTCAGTTGCCTGGAGCAAGCTTTGTTATTTGGCGCCCAGAGGACAGCTTGCATGTCGAATTTTGTCGTAACTTGGAGCACTACGAAAGTCAAGGAGGTTAGATATCTAAGCTCCTTGACATTATAGTGAGGAGGAACTTTGTTTTGGCCGAAAATCCTGAGATTAATTTTGCCATTATAAACACGGCCTACTGAATTCAAATGAGTTCTTTAACATGCCTTCAACGTATGACATGCGTGCCGTCATTTTTTGTAGCCTTTCAAAAAAAAAATCACTTGCCACGGCCAGGAGCGAACCTGCAAGCTTGGGGGGTTGGTAGTCCGACACGATAACCACCCACCCACCGTGGCAAGCAGAGCTGCACATTCGAGCAATGAGTCCAATAGACCACGTGAATAACATGCTTGACAGACGTGTTTGTGGCCGTTCCGCTGACAGGAGCTGTTTGAAGAAGGAGACCGGATACCGCAGAGTGACCTGTGTATGGAGCAGGAATGCCACGTAGATGATAAATGTTTGCGAATGGCAAACTATATAGTTTATGATTCACTTCGCTTTACGACAGAGTAGGGGCCGTGTGAGAAATCAGTCTCATAACCTGTGTCAACGTAACGGCTGTAGAAGCGTGTGCATTTGTAACTGGGACTAGAATTTGGGTGGGAGGCGGTCGTGGCTTTAATATAGGTACCATCCCAGCATTTGCCAGGAGAAGTAGGATGGCTGGATGTAAACCGAACCCACCTCTTCTTTATTCTGCCTCACGAGGCTGGGTGTATCCGGTCCCATCCCTCAGACCAGAATTGAATTTCTTGGCAGAGCCGGGAATCGACCCCGGTCCTCCGTGTTGACAGCCAACAATGGTAACTTAGTCACTACGCTAGCATACAATATATATATATAATACGCTAAGGTGTTTGTTTCACAAAACTCAAGCTCCTAAAACAGAAGAAGTTAGAAGGTGCGGTTTGTACCAAAATCTTCCAAGTCGTCTCAATATTAGACTACAGGAAAAATCCTGCGTTTCTAGAAAAGTCAACGGAAATATATTTATTTGGTTATAAAGTACTTTTAAACAAATAAACAAGATGTAGCCCCTGCCTGAAGTGTATCCCGCCCAGCCCGCATAGCATTAGGGCCGGGCGGGTAGTCTGTACACATGGAGCGCATACAACCCAATAACAGTAAATCCAGAAGGGTGGTTTATACACATGCGAGAGTTCTCGCACGGGTCCGCTAGTATACTAAAATTCTCTAACTCTGATGAAAACCACGTTGGATTATTGGATAAGGAACTTTTTCATTTTGTGTTCGACATTGTTCGGACACTAAGTTTGTGTTTAAAAATGGATGAGAATCAAATGTTGGGGGGGGGGGGGGGGGGAAGGGGGGCAGTGATACAGAGGTCAGGCTGCTTGCCTCTCACCAAGACTAACCGGGTTTGATTCCCGGCCAATGTATTCGAGATTTTTGAAGTGAAATACCATCATCATTTTTCATTGTCAGCTGTCTTGCCACGGTGGGTGAGTGGTTAACGTATCGGACTACCAACCCCCCAAGCTTGCAGGTTCGCTCCTGGCCGTGGTATGTGATTTTTGAAAGGCAACAAAAATCACGACATGCATGTCATACGTTGTTGGCATGTTAAAGAACCAATTTGAATTCAGTAGGCCGTGTTCATACTGGCAAAATTAATCTCGGGAGTTTCCCCCAACACAAAGTTCCCCCATTCTCTACTAGAAAGCGCTATTAAGTCAAGGAGCTTAGATATCTAACCTCCTTGACTTTCATAGCGTTCCAAGGAACGACGAAATTCGACTTGCAAGCCGCCCTCTGGGTGTCAAATAACAAAGCTTGCACCCTGCACCCGAGGCCATACGATATTATTATTATTATTATTATTATTATTATTGTTTGACAACATTCTCACGGCAAATACAGGCTACATTTTATGTTACAGTCTGGTTCAGCCTTAGCAAGGAACCATCTGTAATGAGACAATTTCGTATACTCTGTTCAGAGACTTCACATCCATGTCGTGCCCGCAGTCTTCCCGAGTCTCCTTCATTTATAGGATGAGCTGAATTTCCATCTGAATCATCGAGCCTTGCTGAGTGTTCGGCCAGGGTATTGTCACCAAGGAACTTCCGAACAATATGGCAGGTGTTTAACAGAACTGCCTTCTGTAGTTCAATATACATGTGCGGATTCAGATTCAATATTGATAGACTACTGTGGAGAGTTTTGGGTATAACACCAATACACGATACAATTATTGGGATTGTAGTCACCGACTCAAGTTTCCACATCTGCTTTACCTCAATTGTCAGCTCTGTGTACTTAGATATTTTAGTAGCAGCTGTTGTTTGGATGTTATGTTATGAGTGTTGGGACATGCGATATCTATCAGAAATGCCTCTCTGTGTTATTTATTGATGACAATGATATCTGGCCGGTGGTTACTGACTGCAACATATGTCACAACTCCTCTCTCCAGGGAGAGCTTGTGTGTGGCATTTTCGAGTACTGCGGATGGTGTGTATTTCCAATAGGGGACGGAGCTTTGAAGAAGTTTGTACTTCAAGGCCAGTTTCTAGTGGATAATGTTGGCAACTTGATCGTGTCGATGTTTGTAGTCAGTGTTGCCAAGTTATTATTATTATTATTATTATTATTATTATTATTATTACTGTCACCTAGACCACTAGGGTCCCATAATCTAGATGTTAGGCCCATTAAGAGAGCATTTATCATCATCATTATCACTCTTCGAGGTATAGCGACAATTTGATATTTTCAGCAGAAGGACGTAAGGTCGTGAAGTTAACCCCTTTACGTTAAACTCATTATCCAAAACTTAAACGTGTCTTGCATAGTAAGCTTGATAGTTTCAAGTAAATATTTTCCTCAAATTAACTCGTTAAATCGTGCACCACGGCCGCGAGGGTAGTTGCAGTAGGACTTAGGATCACAGGTTCGAATCCCGGCATGGACAGAGGCAATTCTGAGTGTGTGCGATTTTACCCCGGCTTATTTTTCACACTCCCTAGTAAATGTCTGGACGGTACCTTAATTCAAGTCTCTGGTATGTATACCCCTAATTATTCACGTTTCAACGGGGTCGGGGATGAAATGCGAAGAATTTCTTTGCGGCCAGTTGCTCTTCCTGACGCTAACCTCATACGAGGAGTTAACAATTGGCATATATCAAATGAATGAAGGTGAATGAAATTAGGCTAGAGATTGGAAGGGTGCCGTGGCTTATCACAGTAGAAGGCATTGGTAAAACCGTTTCAGGGACGCCCGACGATGGGTACTGAACCCAAGCCTACCGACTCCCTAGATAGCTTGGCCTCATGGCCTAGCGTTCCACTTTAGCGAGAACTGCCGGTTAACCACTTCAATGCTAAATCTGAATAATTCCAGTTGCACATTACTACAGTCATCACACAGCCCCTAATGGAAGCAACAACGCAACGTTAACTAAATAAGTCCTTTCCACCCTACGATAGCAACTACCCCTACCACAGGGGAAATAGTGTTTTAAGTTCCAGCTACCCTTGATCCTCAGATATATAATAAACGTACTAGCGGCTCTATCAAGATGGCACGCTTTTCAAATGCCATGGTAGATACCCCCCACTGAAAATTAACCTACGTTTGCAGGCACTATAAATATGCAAAGTTAAAAGCCGTTGGCCTGCATACTTTTTGGTATATTAGAGGAAAGTCTCCAAACCTGAGCTCCCAGTTTGTTTTAGAATTTTTTTAAAATCCAATTTTGTCCAAAATTAAATCAAATTATTTGCAACTTATACCTTACTTGGTTCTCCAGCTGTCATATTTTGCTTAAAATCATTGATCAACGTTTTTAGGTGTAAAACATGTTTTTCATAAACATTACGTTTTGTTGATTTTTAAATATGGGTTCATAATGTGGACCCCAGAAAACTTATTCAAATATGGGTTAAAATAAAGTAAATAAATGGAAAATGGGTGGAAATTGTGTTATTTTACAAATATAGCAAATTTAACAGTCTATGTATTCAAGTGCAACAAAAGCCACATATGTAAGCATCATTTTCCGCCCCCGCACATTCTACACGAGCTCAGAGTGAACACATTACACATAACACCCACAGTTCACTTTTAGATTCCACTGATAATTTTACACTGCAAAACAAGCTCTCCATGTTCATCGCCAAAGAGGGAAAATAACCCTCGTGGAATTTGCAATTCAGAAGAGCCTGTGAACAAGTCGTTCGAGTCTTCATCAGAACCAGAACTGAATTCTCGCCGATGTTTTTTGTTGAACTTCAGAAGTTTTTAAATCCCTCCTTTCTCGGACGACCTCGACCATGTACTGCCTTTAAGTTTGCAGGTTTGTTACTGACCTTGGCTCCTTTAGCCTCCCTGCGTTTTTAGCCTTCTGCTATTCGGATTTGTACGGGGAAGAAGTTAGGACTGCGGAACTGCACGCTTTATGCCCTCTTCTTAAGTTTTGGTAATGGGGATGACTTGATATGGACTTGTCTCGAAAGCCTTTCCCTGTGATGTTCCTTCTTTCTCTGATAGCTTGGGGAGTTTAATCTGCAAAGGTGTCAAGCTGACTTGATACGCTCCAAATGGCGTTGACAAAATAGCATTCTGAGACGCTCTGGATGTGGACGGTTTATTAAGGTCTGTTTGAACATCGAGTTCTTCATGTGTCCCTTGATCTCTCTCTCCTTCTACATCTTGCTACCTCGAACTATTGGGAACCTTGTTGGCTTTACTACCTTTATTTCAAGTCCATCTCCTTTTTATGGAGAGCAACAATAGCTTTGGCCACGGCTTCAGAGGGCCACACATTTTAGTTTTACAAGATAACAATTAGGTGGCCTGGATTAGGAACCTTAGGGGGCTCGGGTTAGGCATCGGCATCCTTATATTCCAAATACCGAGAACTTTTTAACGAGTCAACGAAACTGTGTTATATTACCCTACATCGATCCCATTCAAAATAATGTACTTGTTAAGAAATTTACCCATTAAATTATGAAGTAAGGCAAGTGAAAATAAACACGTGCAAAAACTTTGCAAGTTTTCATTAATGGCCGACTGATCAACGAGAGTTGGAGACAACGACACTGGCGCTTGACTGAGTTCTAGTCATCGAAGGACCTACTACTTCAGTACATTTACGACGGGTAGCAGCACCGTATAGAGCTGTAAGCCAGGGGGCTTGCATTAAGAACTGGGCCCGGGATTGGGTACTTACCTCTATAATAAAAAAATAGAGAGAATTTTTCAACAGTTGGCAACCTTGTTGACACTAAAGAAAACGCATATTCATATCTGCTCCGGTGCGCAAAATGCATACAAAATTTGGTTGAAATCCAATCGATAGTATGGAAGTTACATGCACTTAAAGATTGGACCTATCAACAGGTATAGGATCATGTTGGCAACACTATAATATATAGGCTCCTGTATATCAATCTGATACAATATTATCTATATGTGTGTCAAGTTTGGAACAATTCCCATGTATAGGCCTACCATTCGAGATATCCAACATAGAGCTCAAATTTCAATTGCGATTTTTTTAGCAGTTAGTAGCACTGATGTCATTTTCAAATATGGCCGTGAGATATTCAGGTATAGATCTTCACTCATACCAAATTTGGTTACGATAGCTGCAGCCGTTTTGGAGTTGATAAGGGGACACGCAGACATACAGACTGACAGACAGACAGGCACACATTTGCCCGGATCCATCTCATTTTTACAAAATGTGAAAAGTAGGCTAAAATCGTCCATACCGCTAGAACAGAGGCTAAGGGAGAAGGTCATTCCTTTAATTAAGTAAGTACAACCTCTCGCTCTATCGTTCAATGTTGTTACAGGCTAATCTGCGATAACTTGCTCACCTCTTGGCATGCTAATGGGCCAGTGACACTTGTCACCCTGCAGCATAGCCGTGTGTGTGAAGTGAAAGTCCGAAGATCGAAGGTTCGAATATCAGGTTGTGGTTTTCCTCTGAACTTTCCACACTTCCTCATGCTAATGCTGGGATGGTAACTAATGTCAATTCCCGGGGCAACCACCCCTATTGTAGAACCTAATGATATTACAGTTATACACACACACTCACTGTACACGGAGCTGATGGCTAGAGCCCTGCGCGGATAAACAAAACGTTATCCGCATCCGCACGGCTGTTATCCGCATCCGCCTCGCATCCGCATGACTGTTATCCGCATCCGCGCCGCATCCGCATACTTTTATCCAAATCCGCTGATATTTCAATATTATTTTTAATTTATTAGATAAAGCATAAAGTGTTAAACCAACACATTTAGACATTTGAGGAGAAAGTCGTTCCTGACAATTTGCTTCATTGCAAGGAACTTCAAGTTGGATGACAATTCTGGTTTCTTGACCTCCGCTTTAGACAAAAAAAAACCTGGCTATACTTTTTTGGCTACTTTTGCACTTGTGCCTCAGTAAGTTTGATGTGCCTGATTTGTGTCCTAAGTATGAATACACTTTTTTACATGTAGAACACCCTACTATATTGTTCACCTTTTCGTTTCCATTGAAAACGTAACTAAATGTCTGCCATATCGTTGACTTGAGCTTTGTTTCACCCACTATTGAATATTCACCTTGTTTTATTTTATTTTAATATATACGTAGTTTATCCATGTTGGTGAAATGATGTTCATACTCCCGATCGCGGTAACATTCACTTACTGTAATAAGTGAACTTCTCTTTGTGCTTGGAGAAAGGGATTGACATTTGGCCGGAAATTCCAAGTCAGTCATCATCCTTCTGCTTCTTGACCCATCCATGTTCGCATAGTTGATGGCATAAGCTCATAACTCTCTTCGTTGCAATATCATAGTCAACGTGTTTCAGTGCCAAGTTGGAAATAAATCTACTAGTACAGATACACATGGAACCAGATCTTCCATGATAGCTTAGACGGCGAAGTAGCTGACTTTAGGAATGCTAATGATGTCACCATGATGAACTAACAAGCTTATTGACAGCATTATATCTCGTACGTATAGTAATATTGGCAGTGAGAATTGATGAGATGTCAAGACCATCTACTATACAAACATACGGTACTTAATAAAATGTAGTTGAAAGCATTTATGAGTAAAATAATCTCCTCGTGTATAAGTGCAATACGTGCCTGCATATTTCGTAAGCAATAGGCTATAGGAGTATTCCTCTTTTAAGCATGAAGCTGTAGAATGACTTATCAAATGTGTAATATTATCGTAAGTTCCACATTGTATTCTAAAAACTATCCGCAAATTTACTCGAAACATTATCCGCAGCGTATCCACTATCCACACAGTCATGCAAACTAAGGATGTCCGCATCCACGCATGGCTTTACTGATGGCCACAACATCATCCATTTACTGTCCATGATAAAATAAATATCAACCACATTGTTATTTTTTTTATAGCTTATCCTTCCAGCTCGGCTTCACCCACGGACTCTGCCGTCGAAAGGACGGTTTCTGGGAGCTGAACACACTTTGTCAGCAGATACAACTGGGGATGGTGACAGGCGACCACTAACATGGGTCTAATTAACGAAAGGTCAGGGAATGGATTTTGGAAGGAAGTCGGCCGAGGACCTGTTGAAAGGAACTGTCCCGGCATTTGCCTGGTGGTGAAAATAGGAAACCACAAAAATCATTTTCAGAACGGCCGAAATGGGATTCGAACCCACGCTCTGCCGAAACAAGTGAGGCACGAGCTAGCGCGTCAGCGTTCTCAAACACCGTGGCCGGTTTGAAAAACTTAATTATATACGAATTAAAGTTGAATTTCAAGTAGTTCCAAGTTTGGCTACCAGATGAAACTGTCACTGACACCTAGCAGCGAACGTTGAAACTTGATAGAGCGTTTCTAACCAGCCAAATATAACCTATAAATTTAGCTACACACCACCAATTGTAGTGGTAGGTTCTTTTACATGCCATAAATCTATGACATGAGCCCGCCGGCTTTACTTCCCCTCCGAATGAAGACATACTGAAGGATTTTAAAACAGCCAACTTGGCTGGTCTCTCAGACAAACACAAAATAGCGAGCCCCGGAATAAAATCTTGTCGTACAACCCACCCTTGGAGATATACCAAGGAAGACGATAGTCCAGGTATAGCTACTCCGAAGGATAACCCGAGTTCGAACAACTGGCCCTTGATTATATATGAATTGCAGCCAATGGCCATAGCAGGGTATTTTAACTGAACGCCCGTAGGCTCACAGCAAGTTCAATTTCAAGTAGTCCCAACTTTGGCTACTAGATGACACTGACACCTAGCGGCAAACGTTGGAACTTGATAGAGCGTTTCTAACCAAATATAACTTACAAATTTGGGTACACTCTACCAATTGTAGTGGTAGGTTCTTCTACATGTCATAAATCTATGACATCCTCCGAAGGAAGTCATACTGAAGGATTTTAACGAAGGAAGTCATACTGAAGGATTTTAACGCCCTTAATGAAAATCTGACGACTTTGGGCATAGCAGTTCAGCATGCTACCGACTACGCTACCGAATCCCTTCAGATACCTTAGCCTAATCCGTCGAAGTCGGAAGAGAACAAAAGTTAACCAAGGGAGTTCGACAGGAGAAAAGAGCCCGGCACAAGTAAGTGGAAGCAATGCAGGACTCAGCCGGGGTCCCGTGGTGGTCAGCCCACGTCCCACTAGTTGTGAGTCCTTGGGGGATCGAAGAATGAGAAAATCCAAGTTAGCATGAGAAAAAGCAAGGCGGCTGTTACTGAATTTGCAGTAAATCATTAGGACACTCATCCGGAGGATTTCAAAGTTGCTTTTTTTTTGTAACAAAATAACATTTAATTGCTCTTTACTTACCATTTAAAAAAATGAGGATAGTATAGGGTAAAATCGGGAGACATACCGCATCAGGAGAGGTGGGGCACCCCCTGCCAAGACGATTGCAGTGGGGATAGGTCGTTTGAAGGTGGTTCAGTGGAAACGTCACAGAGGGAGAGTTGTACCAGTAGTTTTGTAGCGTGTTTAGTGGCATATTTTCGTTCTGAGACGTGGTTTTCATAATACAAAAGAGTTGGTGAGTGCAAAAACATTATCTGTTCTTCAAATGGCATACTGATCACCTTGGTATTTTTATGCGCGTTCATGTAGCCGTCTATAGCAATACAATGAGTAAGTTCTCCCATCACCAGTACAATTTCAAATGCCGTTAGCCATATTACGATGGACTAGGTAGGTGCGCCATCTCTCCCACCGGTTGGGGCAGGTTGATTGGTTGGTTGGTTCCTCAGTTAGGGGCTGCGATAAGGCGGCCATGTAGCCCCGTGTGATTTGGGTGTGTGTAGAATCTGTCTGATAGCCGGTGTTAATTGTGATGACTGTTTTCAATTCAAGTAAGGACTGCAGACATTTAATTTTTTCAATAGTTCCTACTTTTGCCACCAAACGCCACCATCAGTGACTACTAGTTCAGAACCTGGTTACCAGACGCCACTGCAGTCGGCTCCCGGCGACGAAAGTCGGAACCTAAGAGCGTTTGTCAAATGTTTAACCTAACCTAATTTAGCTTCACACAGGTGTAATTAGCAGAAGGCTCTTTAATATGCCATCAATCTTATGACATGGGACCGCCGGCTTTACTTCCCCTCCGAAGGAAGAAATAGGCCTACTGAGGGATTTTTAACGCTCTTAAAATGTCGGACGACTTTGGCCGGGTTTGAACCCGCGATCTTGGGCATAGAAGCTCAGCATACCACCAACTACACCACCGAAGCCACCCGGGGGGAGGATAGTTGACCCGTGGTCAGCGCGTCGGGTTCCCGCGGCCATTTATCTTGGTTTCAAAGACCGGGGCACTGCCTCACTGTCAAACAGCTACTGCGTGCACCCCGTTCCAGCCCTCACGTTCGTTTCGAAGACACGTGACGGGTCCGGGAATCGAACCCGGACCTCCCCGACAACCAAGAACAATAACCACCACACCACGAGGTGGTCGAAATGTGTTTATCATGTAGGCGAATTCAGAAAAAGAAGAAATTGACGAAGGAGGAAAAAATTCGCTTATGTTGAGAAAGAAGAGAGTCAGTGAGTGTTTTCACATTAATCATCTCACCCTCACAATTACGTCATCTTATACACCCCAGTGGCGGAAATGAAGAAAAAACAATCTTTATTAAAACATCTATTTTTCTTATCTAAATTTTCCAGTGTACACAGACTCAAAGACGTGTTCTTTTTTGAATTCTGAATGTTTTGTTTTTCCGTATTTTTTGTTTATTTTTATAATTATTCGTTTTATTTAATTTTTTGTTTTAATAATTTTCGGTCTTTTCAAATTTAGGTATCCACCTCTAAATTTTAAATTCCATTCCAAATTTGTGTACTTAAATCTGTGTCAAGAGGGGCAGATGACCTCGTAGTTCCGCCCCTTAAAACAACAATAACTATTTTTCTTAGATCAGCTACAAAGGTGAATAAAATTGTATGTTTTTATTCATAAACTAGCTGTACCCGGCATGCGTTGCAATGCATTGTAATTTTTTATGTTGAAGTGCTTTTGGATTCCCAATATTGTTTTTCTTTTTCCGTTAACCACCTCTAAACTATTGTAAAATTGATTTACTATCTCAAAAAAATCATGGGAGCGTGCTCAACCACTCACCAAATTTTCTTCGCAATGAAATGAATGGTATATGAACGCATACGGGACTTTGTTGAAACGATTCGAGCGCCGTCACCCATTTGTTGAATATACTCGTACGCTACCTATTGTAAAATGGATTTACTAAGTGAAAACCTTCCCTGGCGTGTACACAACAACTCAAGAAAGTTTCATCGCAATCGGATGAATGGCATATGAACGCATAAGGGTTTTTGCTTAAACGATTCGCGCGAAGACACTCATTTGTTGAAACTACTTGTGCGCCACCCATTGAAAAACGGATTTACTAATTCATATACCTTTGCAGGACTGTGCTCAACTCCCCAAAGTTTTATGATAATCGGATGAATGTTATATGCACGCATACGGGACAGGGTTGAAACGATTCACGTGCTGTCGCCCATTAATTGAATCTAGTCGTGCGCTACCAATTATAAAATGGATTTACCAAATCAGAAATCTTTAAGGGAGTGGAAACAACATTTCTCCAAATTTCTTTGCAATCGCATGAATGGTATATGAACGCATACGGATTTTTTTTTTAACGATACGCACGCCGTTACTCATTTGTTGAATCTACTTGTGCGATACCTATTGTAAAGTGGATGTACTCAGCCAGAAACCTTCCCTGAAGTGTACACAACATCTCACCCAAGTTTCATCGCTTTCGGACAAATGGTATATGAACGCATACGGGACTTTGTTGAAACGCTTCGCGCGCCTTCGCTCATGTGTTGAATCTACTTGAGCGCTACCTATTGTAAAATGGATTAATTAAGCCTGAAACTTTCCCTGGAGTGTACACAACAACTCACCCAAGTTTAGTCGCTATCAGACGAATGGTATATGAACGTATACGGGACTACGTTGAAACACTTCGCGCGTCGTCGCTCGTTTGTTTAATCTACTTGTGCGATACCTATTGTAAAGTGAATTTACTAACCCAGAAACCTTCCCTAAAGTGTACACAACATCTCACCCAAGTTTCATCGCTATCAGACGAATAGTATATGAACGCAAAAGGGACTTTGTTGAAACGCTTCACGCATCGTCACTCATTTGTTGAATCTACTCGTGCGCTACCTATCATGATATGGATTTAATAAGACAGAAACCTTGCCTGTAGTGTACACAACCTCTCACCCAAGTTTCATCGCTATCGGACGAATGGTATGTGAACGCATACAGGACTTTGTTGAAACGCTTCACCCGTCGTCGCCCATTTGTTGAATCAACTCGTGCGCTACCTATTGTTAAGTGGATTTACTAAGCCAGACATCTTTCCTGAAGTGTACACAACATCTCACCCAAGTTTCATCACTATCAGACGAATAGTATATGAACGCATACGGGACTTTGTTAAAACGCTTCGCTCGTCGTCGCTCATTCTTTGAATCTACTCGTGCACTACCTATTATAATACGGATTTACTAAGAGAGAAACCTTGCCCGTAGTGTACACAACCTCTCACCCAAGTTTCATCGCTATCGGACGAATGGTATGTGAACGCATACAGGACTTTGTTGAAACGCTTCGCCCGTCGTCGCACATTTGTTGAATCTACTCGTGCGCTACCTATTGTTAAGTGGATTTACTAAGCCAGAAACCTTATATGAAGTGTAAACAACACCTCACCCAAGTTTCATCACTATCAGACGAATAGTATATGAACGCATACGGGACTTAGTTGAAACGCTTCGCTCGTCATCGCTCATTTGTTGAATTTACTCGTGCGCTACCTATTATAACATGGATTTACTAAGCCAGAAACCTTGCCTGTAGTGTGCACAATCTCTCACCCAAGTTTCATCGCTATCGGACGAATGGTATGTGAACGCATATAGGACTTTGTTGAAACGCTTCGGCCGTCGTCGCTCATTTGCTGAATCCACTCGTGTGCTACCTATTGTAAAAAGGATTTACTGAGTCAGAAACCTTTCCTGGAGTGTGCACAACAATACAACCAAAGTTTCATAGCAATCGGATGAATGGTATATGAACGCATACCGGACTTTGGATAAGCGATTCGCGTGCCGTCACTCATTTGTTGAATCTACTCGTTCGCTACAACTTTCATATTTATTCACCTTTTAATCCTTCTCTGGACTTCCACAAATAATTCAAGACCAAAATTAGCGAAATCGGTCCAGCCGTTCTCGAGTTTTAGCGAGACTAACGAACAGCCAAAAAAAAAGCCAACTCCGCACAGGCCATGGAGGCACTGGGAGTAGTGGAAGGTAGAGGCATCCACTTTTTGTGACATCGGCACTAGATGGGATGGAGTTGTCAGCTCCATGCCCGGCCGTCTTTGCTCCCAGGGATTACCCTGGTACTCATTTCTGGTGTAGGCTGAGTGAACCCCAGGGCCATTTGCGTTTCCGAAAGTGGTAGTTTTGTTTCTAAAATCCACTAACTGGGTGGGGATCGAACCCACTCCCTTTCAGTTAGAAGCACAGCGCTTCTACCGACTGCGCCACGCAGCCTCCATAATGAACAGCAATTCATTTTTATTTATATAGATATAATTATTTTTGAAGTAAGATTTACTGTAAGTCTCCACGAAGGTTTTAAAAACAGTGCGCACCATCTCTCCCGACTTTACCCTATTTCGACCAGGACTAATAGCCTATTCTATTGTGATGATGATGATGATGATGATGATGATGATATTTGTTGTTTTAAGGGGCCTAACATCAAGGTTATCGGCCCCTAATAGTTTGGGTGATCGTGAAGATGATAATGAAATGTAAACTATAACTAAAACTAACTACGAACTTATATACTAGAAGAAGAAATGGAAAACAAAAGGAGAATAAGTCAAATAAAGGACAGGAGGAAAAGAAATGCCCTCAACCCTCGAAGAATGCGGATTGAGGGACTTGGAAGGAAGGAGAGCCATGCAAGGCAAATAGGAAAGTAAAAGAGGAGAGGGCCCGCCCCACAGGTAGTGGATAAAAGGGGGGAAAACCGGACCCAGCTCAGGAATCCCTCGGGGTCGCCAACTCACCAGCCCATGAGCCCCTGAGGCTGTAGCATTATCTAGGGTGCACCAGAAGTGGTGGGGCTACATACACCCTGCCTCCTTGAGGGCCTTGAGCAGAAGGCAGGATATAACAGAAAAAGAAAAAGAAGGCTGACCCCTCGCAGAAGGAGGGTATCAGAAAAGATGAGACAAGGGCCAATTAAGGCGGGAAAGTGATAGACTCCCTAGGCCTCAGATACACTAATACCGTCGGGGTCGGAAGAGAACAAGAGTTGACCAAGTGAGGTCGACAGGAAAGACGACGGAGAGGAGCCCAGCACAAGTAAGTGGAAGCAATGTCGGACTCAGCTGGGGCCCCGTGGTCACCAACCCACGTTCCACTAGATGTGAGCCCCTGGGGGAACAATCTATTGTGTCGACTAGCCGGCATCACACGAGTTGAACCTAATAAGTCAAGGGCTCTCCAAACAAAATGTTTGGGAAGGACTCAAGTTACGCAATAACTCTACGCCTCCTTAAACTGATGACTTCCTTGGCAGGAAGGTAAGATAGAGAGATTTAGTCGCCACGATAAACTCTTCCTTCGAGATAATCAGTAGTTTCCTCGTGTGATGGTCATCTCAATGAAGGAAGATGTCATGAAAATTGTTCGCGAGTTGAATCAGTATTATCACGGTTTCATCCAACCTTGCCAGCCAGGTCAACCGAGGCTGTTTATCATATTGCACGTATCACGAGGTCGGCGTTTGAAGTGGAGCCAAGGTGCATTTAGCTTGCGCAAATATTAACATAATTCAAAATAACCTACGTGATTAGAGGGAAGTCAGGAAGTACAGTATAACCGACCTTTCATAACTCAAATGCCTATTTCGATATGACAGAAGGCCACAGGTTCTTAATCTTGCCACAATAAACAAAATAGGGCTGTACTTATTCGAACATCGAATTATTTGAATTGTTCGAATTATTTCCAATACGAATATTTGATTCGAATAGTACGACTATTTGAATTTCTAAATATTCCCATTAGTGAAATAGTCCAATTATTCTGTCAAGATCGAATGATTCGACGAGCAAGTCGACTCGTTCAACTATTCGAATAATTATATTAAACATAGAAAGAAAGAAAGAAAGAAAGAAAGAAAGAAATTACACGTTACGCTTGTCTTGAATGATATTTATAGTATGTGTAAGAATCTATCAGACTGAATGAGGAAGGGGTTGACCCCCTTCCGACCGCTTGGATTCACCCCTGCTTCAAACAACTCGTCAATTGGGCATATTTCTTAGCACAAATAATGCTGTACTTAAAATATTCGAATAATTGAAATATTTGAAAAGTTCAATTTATTTTAATAATCAATTATAGTTTAGGCAATCCTGCTATTTAACTACGGTACTGTAGTTCAGTAGTAGCTTGCCACGGTGGGTGAGTGTTTAAAGTGTCGGTCTACTAACCCCAAGATTGCAGGTTCGCTCCTGACTGTGGCAAGTGATTTTCGAAAGGCGGCAAAAATTTACGACACGCATGACATACGATGTTGGCATGTCAAAGAACCCATTTGAATTCAGTAGGCCGTGTTCATAACGGCAAAATTAATCTCGGGAGTTTCCGCCTACACTATGTTCCTCATTTCTCTACTAGAAAGCGCTATAGTGTTCAAAGAGCTTAGATATCCAACCTCCTTGACTTTCATAGTGCTCCAAGGAACAACGAAATTCGACATGCAAGCTACCCTCTGTGTGTCAAATAACAAAGCTTGCACCCGGCACCTGAGGCCGTACTAAATTATTATTATTATTATTAGTTCAGTAGTAATATCTCTGTGTCTACCCCTTATTAATCCCGTTTCCGACGGGGTCGTGGATGAGATACGATGAAATTCCACGTGGCTGATGGATTCTAAGGCTGGATGTCCTTCCTGACGCCAATCTTCTTCTTCTTCTTCTTCCTCTTCTTTTTCTTCATCCTCATCTTCTTAATCTCAGTCTATTCCTACGCCACATAGGGTCAGCGTTACTTTGTTGGATTCTTCTATAAATGTCTATATCATGCTTCCTCCCTCTTCCATCCTTTTTATCTGAGGTCCCCTGAAACCTTGTCTTTCTACCTCATTTTTGTCTTCCTCTCCTCCTTCATCCCTCAATTTCCATATTTCCAACTCTTTTCCCCACGTAGCACTCCTCTCTTCTTCACCATACCATCGGAGCCTACTCTCTTGCACCTTCTTTCCTACGGGTCCCACTTTCACTACTCCTCTAATGTATTCGTTCCTTATTCTATCCTTTCTTGTCACTCCACTCATCCCCCTTAGGATTCTCATTTCTACTACTTCCATAATTCTCCCTTGGCCTTTTGTTATCGGCCAAGTTTCAGCACTATAGAGCATCGCAGGCATCACCACAGATAGATCTTTCCTTTGACCTTCTCATCACACAGGAACTTACTCCACTCAGTGTCCTCCAGTTCATCCAACCACTGTTTACCCTGAGCTGTATTTCAGCTTCCAATCCCCAATCACTTTGCATGTAGGAACCACAACGGAGGAGTTGATGAGAGATGAATGAAGATGAATGAAAGTTCAATTTCAAGTAGTTTCAACTTTGGCTACCAAACGCCACTGTCTCCCAGCGGCGAACGTTGGAACTTGATAGAGCGTTTCTAAGGCAAATAACCTACAAACTTAGATATCCACTACCAATTTTGTAGGGTAGGTTCTTCCTCCGACGACTTCGGCCGGGTTTGAACCAGCGATCTTGGGCATAACAGTTCAGCATGCTATCGACTACGCCACCGAAGACGTCAGTTCAATAGTAATATAACAGAGTTATCTGTTGTGACTTAGGATGTCGATCGCCGAAGCATTTCCAGACATCCACGACAGTTTCGAGATACGCAAGTTGGACTGAATATGGAAGAAGTGGTTCTGAAAGTCACTTGCCTTCATGAGTACGTTAAGCTCGCTGTAATCTCAGTGCCAGGCACAGAAAGCCTTGAAGAAAATGGGCGATTTGCGAGCGTGATTATCTGGTGGAGCTTAACATCTATCTCGTATATAAGGATCACTGACTATGCATCGACCTGGGAATGCATGTCTGAAAGTATAATAACAGACATTTTAAAGGTTGTTGTTGTTGTTAATTCATTTTAGGGGCTTCGGGCACTTGGTACTCAGCCCCGTTTAGTTGGGTGTGTGTACCTTCTCTGATATCCTGCATTTATGTGATGATAGAAAAGATCTATTTGTAGATAATACTGTACAATTTATAAAGGGCACGATGACACAAGTGGCATAGCCGCTTGCCTTTCACCCGGACGGCAGAGGATCGAATCTCGATGATAACGTGGTGTATTAATCTCATGGAAATTCACGTGACGTCGAGAAGGGCGATCGGTCTTCAATCTACACGGACATAACCAAAACGTGCTACGGTGGATCCAGTGACTTCAAATAGATGGAAGAAAGGTTCACCGATCGAGGTAGCTACACGCGTTAACGTGCACGACTAACTTAATAGGGCCAAGTTATCTGCGGACGAGTGAGTTGGAACTCCTTGAAATGTTTTCCCCGTTTTCAACTCAAGTTAGCAATGCCTTCTAATGGGCCAAGGATACTTTCTTCCCACTCCCTGTCCTATTTAACTCTTCATTCATTTGATTTCTTAACTCCTCTGGTGAGGTTGGCGTCGAGAAGGACATCCGGCTGTAAACGACAATGCAACCAAGAAATTCAGTTCACCTCAATCCAGAGCCCGTATACACAGTGAGAAAGTTTTCATGTCACTTCCTTCTCTATAGCAGGGGTTCACAAACTTTTTCCGCCGCACCCCCCTTCGGAAACATGAAATATCTAGTGCTCCCCCTTATTCTTCTTTCCGAGGGAGGGCAAGCACTATCACTTTCATGGGGTCTCTTTTTACCACTGTTAAAAAGCCACCTATCGATGGGTAATGACGTTACATGTATCAGTTTATTGTATATCGAGCTAACCTTTTCCACTGAACACGCACTAGAATTCAACTGTTCACTCACTGTATTTGAACTGACTGCAAAGGCCTGGCAGAATTCAAGTCGACAATGGCAGAAATAGAAGAATCTACTCTTGTAAGGAAGTGGCGGTCACATTGTCAAGCGGCTTATTATCATTGGTGGTTGTTAAGTGTTTGGTAAAGAGATATCGCTGCGGGTGGCAGGTGAAAGGATGCTGTGTGAGATACGTTAGCCTACTCATCACCTTTAATCAGAATTTCTGTTGGCAGGATCCTCTGGTCAGTTCTTGTGAAATAAGACAGCAAAAGTACGAGTTCATTAGTCTTGAATGGTCGTGGGAGCTTCCTGTCTATGATAGGTTCATGGCTATGAGGATAGCGATATTTGTTACAGAATATGAAATACAATATAAATATTTCAATCAGAGCCGGCGCCTCCCTTTTCAACACACTCTGCCCCCCACTTTGAGGACCTCTGCTCTATAGGACGGAACCTTGCATGAGCCGCGTTGCGGTCAGTCACTGAGTGTAGCAGCGTGTCGAGCAAGACACTGCCGCTTGCAGCAGCGTAGCGCCCAACTAGTTTAATACATTTACACTTTTTAACGTATTTAATAATCATAATTACTTAGATGAATTTCAGAGTAGTTGCTGGAAATGCTGTCCTTCAATTGCACCGACGTAGAACGTTTTGGTACACTCGCTGTAATTCATCCTCAGATACTTCGTATCAGTGCAGTTATTTCGTTCTCGAGAACCTCCCGAGTACGCGGATTGTTTCGGTATACATTTTGTTTGAGATTCCCCCACAAGTAAAAATCGCACGGCGCTGAAACTTACGAACACATTATTTTACTGTTAAGGCTTCTTGATCAGTTTCCACCAGGAATTTTGTTCACGGGATACGAGATAGCATACAGTACTTTACTACGAGTCTTAATTATCTCAACTAAGGAATCTTGCCAGGTGCACATGTAATAAATGCTATGACAGTATACATTCCGCTGTTTTGTAATCGGTACATGCTAGTTATCTGGCCGTGACTCATCGCGGATTCTCCCGCCACGCGGCACCTGCAAGGCTCCGTCCTATAAAGAAGGCCCTCACTGTATAACCTCTTCCATTGACACAAGGCTGTTTTAGGCAGCAGCCATCCAAGCATCATTAATGCATTCGAAGGTCATCACTCATCAGGCGGCTTCGGTGGCGTAGTTGGTAGCATGCTGAGCTTCTATGCCCAAGATCGCGGGTTCAAACCCAGCCGAAGTCGTTAGATTTTTTAAGAGCGTTCAAGATCCCTCAGTATTCCTTTCTTCGGAAGGGAAGTAAAGCCGGCGGTCCCAAGTCATAGATTTATGGCATGTTAAAGAACCTTCCATTAATTACACCTGTGTGAAGCTAAATTATAGGTTAAGTTTAAACAACGCTCTTAGGTTCCTTCGTTCGTCGCCAGGAGACGACTCCGGTGGCGTCTAGTAGCCAAGTTCTGAACCAGTAGTCGTTGATGGTGGCGTTTGGCGGCAAAAGTAGGAACTACTTGAAAAATTCAATGTCTGCAGTTCTTACTTGAATTAAAAACACACAACACACACAAATACAGTCATCACAATTAACACCGGTTATCAGACAGATTCTACACAAACCCAAAGTACAAAGGGCTACATGACCGCGTTGTCGCAACCCCTAAACTGAGGAACCAACCAACCAACCAACCAACCAACCAACAATCACACAACAGTGTTTGTTCCATACATACAGTCGAATCCCTCTATCTCTTTTTCAAACTCCCCTAGGGGCTCACGTGCAGAGCCGGCGACAAGGGGGGCGGGGGGCAAATACCTAGGGGCCCGGGCCCAAAAAACTAAATTAAATATTTAAAGTTAAAAAAAATGTAAATGCCAATAATAATAAAAATTTTAGTAAAGTGAAAAAACAAATCAAGGTAGAGCGTGTGTCAGTGTTCAGCAGAGAAGTATGACGTTAGCGTTGTTCTGCTGCATCCCTGTATCTGTAAGTCACGGTTTCAGTGTAATGAAAAGAATAAAAAGTGGAAATCGATCATCGATCAACCAAGACAGGATGAACGATCTCAGCATATTGGGGATGGAACCTGATTTGGCCATAACCTTGAAATATGATGATATTAGTGACGACTTTGCAAGAAAGAGGGCTACAAGAGTTGTATTTTCATAAAAGTAAACACAGAAAAAGTATGTTTTATTATGACTATTTATCAAATGTTAAATTTCAAGTAAGTCCTAGTTTAGATTACTGTAGTAAAAAAAAAGTCAACCCCTGGCACTATACAGCCCATGACGGGCTAGGGCCGACCAAGCGACCGCTGCCCAGCCATTTGGCCAGCAGATATTGAGGTGACGCGTGATCGGCGCGTCGGGTCCCCTCGGCCGTTAATCTTGGTATTCGTGATCAGGGCGCTGTCTCACTGTCAGACAGCTACTCAATTGTCCTCACGAGGCTGAGTGCACCCCGTTCCAACCCTCACGTCAGTTTTAAAATCCCTGACGGAACCGGGGATCGAACCCGGGGCCTCCGGGTGAGAGGCAGGCGCGCTACCCCAACACCACGGAGCCGGCAGATTACTGTAGACTATAATAAAAATGTAAAATGTGTTAAACTGCCAAAACAAAAATACTTTTCCACTTAACATAAAAAATTATAAGACTAGTACAGTTCTGCAGTTCTGGTCAAAATTAGGTGATGGGTGGGGGTACCGGGATTTAGGAGCCCGGACCACAAAGTTGCCCAGGGGCCCGAGAATCTTGTCACCAGGCCTGTTCACGACAAGTAGTGGGATGTAGGTTGGTGACCACGGGACCCCAACTTACTCCGGCATTGAAGCGAGTCTCTTTGTTGCATTGGCGTTTACAGCCGAATGACCTTCCTGACGCCAACCTCATCAGACGAGTTAATGAGAATTCAAATCAATGAGGAATGAAATTTACTTGCACCGGGCTCGTTTCTGTTATCTTTCCTGTCGACCATCTTAGGTCAACTCTTGTTCTTTTCTCACCCCAACAGTATTAGGGTATCCGAGACCTAGGGAGTCTTTTACTTTCCCGCCTTAACTGGTGGCCCTTGTCTCATCTTTCCTGAGTCCCTGAGGGGTCAGTCATCTTATTTTACTTTTCGTGATATATCCTGCCTTCTGCTCAAGGGCCTAAAGGACCCCGGGTGTGTATAGCGCCGCAACTTATGGTGCACCCTGGATAGTGCAACACCCTCAAGGGCCTAAAGGACCCCGGGTGTGTATAGCGCCACAACTTATGGTGCACCCTGGATAGTGCAACACCCTCAAGGGCTCACAGCTGGTGGGTTTGTCTCATCTTTCCTGAGTCCCTGAGGGGTCAGTCATCTTATTTTACTTTTCGTGATATATCCTGCCTTCTGCTCAAGGGCCTAAAGGACCCCGGGTGTGTATAGCGCCGCAACTTATGGTGCACCCTGGATAGTGCAACACCCTCAAGGGCTCACAGCTGGTGGGTTTGGGAGTTGGCGACCCTGAGGTGCTCCTGAGCTGGGTCCGGTTTTTTCCAACATGCCATTGCCTTAGGGGTGGACCCTCTCCTCTCTCACTTTCCTATCTGCCTTTCATGGCCATATTTCCTTATTTTAAGTCCCTCAATTCTCATTCTTCGAGGGTTGAGGGCATTTCTTTTCGTCTTGTCTTTTATTTTATTTCCCTTTGTTTTTGACCGTAAGTTAGTTGTAAGTTGTCGTTAGTTCTAGTTTTCATTTCATCATCATTTTTTCATTTTCAACCAACCATTAGGGGCCGGTAAGCTAGATGTTAGGCCCCTTTAAACAACAATCATCATCATCATCATCATCGTCTTCTTTTTAAACAAAACCACTCCCTTTTGTTGGGTGACAAATCCGGCGATCTACTGTAGATGACAAAATTGATCCAAAATTATCGTATGGTACAGTAAGTATGAAGAGACCTATCGTCCCACTGATGTGATGCTGATAGAATCAGTGGTACGGAGTGTGGGCGAGCCCAAGCACCCCAGACCTTGATGCGGCGCTGCACTGTCAGCCTGGAACGAATCCATTCTTCGCAACTTCTCAACTAGTCGTCCCCACATGATAATAAGCCATTCACCACGCCACACCGCTCGATGCATTACTTAATCTCGGCGTTCTTGTGCCGATTTGTTAAAGGTAGCCCACCAGCGGGCGAGACGAGAAGAAAGGAATATTTTCCCTCTTGCGGAAACTATACATGTATAAACACTCAGCAATTCTTCTAGATTTGTGCCGTGTCTTGTGTGGGGTTTCGCCTAGGACCCAAGCTGGCTCATCATAATTCACTGGCCGTGAAAGCCAATATACCATCTTTTTGGAAGCCTTCATAGGGAGGTTATGGCTGCTTGAGCTTTTAGTTCTCGCAGTGAAGAGGCGCAGGTGCGCTTCATAAAAAGGGAGGTGGCGTGCAGTTCGCTATTCTTGTGGGGCTCCGGCCGGGGACACCAAGAGCCCGCTGATGAGCCAGCTTGGTGTCCTAGGCGAAACCCCACACAAGACACGGCACAAACCTAGAAGAATTGCCGTCGGCCGTCCTTCGTTTTCCGTGGATTTCCCCATTTTCAACTCCAGGAAAATGCTGGGACGGTACCTTCTAACAGGCCTCGGCCGCTTCCTTCCACATCATTGCCCACTTTCATCCATTCATCTCATCACTCATTCCGACGCGCAGGTCGCCCAAGGGCGTCGAATAGAAAGACCTGCACTCGGCCTCTCAGGAGGCCACACGACAAGAAAAAAAAACTTTTTTCTTTGCATATCGCAGTAATTGGGATTATATTGTGTTGACCGACTGAAAAATTGCAATGTGGGGCTTGCCCTCTTTCACTAGGCCTCTCATGCGTCCAGTATGATTTATGGTAAATAATAATAATAATAATAATAATAATAATAATAATAATTAAAGCTGTCGACTAATCGGAACGATTAACTGATTAATCTAAAAGTACGATTAACCGATCAATGTGCTTTAGTCGATTAATCGCACCGATTAAAAATAGTAGTGTGGTGTTGGGAAATAATTAGTTTTTATATATGAATTGCAGCCGAATGGCAATTAGCAGGGTAGCACAAAACCTGTGTATTATATTATTATTTGACATGCTAGCATCGGCTATTGTAAGATTGGCTGGTCATTACAGTTAGCTGGTGCTCATGCCTTTGCTTCAGAAAGATAAAAGCGATAATATCTAGAAGATGACTTCCACAATGGTGAAAAAAAAAACCATCCAGTCCAACTTCCACATCTCGCACGCATAGCGAAAAAAATGCTTTGCATTCCTGCTACTTCATTTCTGTGTGAGAAAGTTTTCAGTGAAGCTGGAAAAATATTGTTACTAAGAGAAGGGCAGCCCTTAGTTCTGAGGATGTCAAATTACTGACATGTCTGAAGTCCAGGAGCAAAGAAGTGTGACTGTAGGTAACTGTGAACTTCAACTCCAAACACTTGTGGCATTAAATAATCAATATTGAAATATAATTTAAATAATTAACTTAACCCTAGCAGTACCAAGCCATTTTTTGAAACCCAAACTACCGACGGGTGGTATTTTGTGACCACCGAACTAATTTGTTCTATTTGACATTATAGCTTTTAATTTGAGTTACGTTATCATATGGACCACAAAAAACAACAAGAGTAATCCAGATTAAATCATATTCATACACAAATTTGTCTGCTTTGGTATGCCTCATGATTTTTTTTTACATTAAGCAATAATGTTCAGTTCATGAATTTCTTCACTCATCACTTCCTTCTGAATCATCATTGCACTTTGCACAAATGATTGTCTTGTTGCTATGCTTTCCACACGTGTATATCTTGCAAGAAGCACAGATCATTGTTGTTTTGTTCACTTTGTTGTATTTCTGTCCTCTGGAGTAACACTCTTTGGTGCATAAGTTGCAACGTCCTCTTCCACCGCAAGCTTCCTTGGCTGCGCCCTTCTGTGCTATTTTACACATCAGTACACTCTCCATGGCCAAAACTGTTACTAATGATGTTACCGCCCCTAATATTTCATCATCAGTCAGACAACGTCGAGACATACTAATACACGTCACCAAGTGTTCAGATGTATTCAAGCTAACCTCTTGTTTGTAACTAACACACATATACAAGCCATAAACATACACTAACAATGCACTCTGTGAACTGTACAAAACCTTCAACGGCGCCAAAATGAGTTGTAAAGTAACCAACAGGCAGCGCAGTCTTTGAACAGAATTGGAAACTATGACTTGTTCTGAATGACCAGGCACATGAACTACTCTATGCCCACCAACAAAAAAAAGTGCTATTAGCTTTTACAGATGATTAAAAAAAAGCAATTGAATGGTCCAATGACAGAGTTAATTATAGACTTTTCTTTCAGGATGCATAGGAAACATATATTACACTGAAAGTTTAAAAAATCGAAATGGTGGGCATAAAATAACCCCCCCCCCCCCCCCACCGTTGGTACTGCAAGGGTTAGGGTTAAATACTTTTCAATTTATTTATTTTATACTTGCACGACACCAATACAATTAAAATTTAAAATCATATCTTCCTCATAGTAAATGGAATTGTAAACATTTGAAAATATAATATTGAAATGTTTTCTTTCTGGAATTGATGCTGTGTGAAACCGACTAAAGTTCGATTAACCGATTAAAGGCATTCGGTTAACCGATCAAAATTTTAAATCGATCCTCAGCTGTAATAATAATGTCACTTGTCAGCGAGGTCTCAGGAATTCTGGGAGCATGGTGTTTGCGTTGCATTGCCCACTTTACATTGGAGGAAGGAGCGAAGGAACCAAGCACGATAAAGTTTAAGTACGTAATCCAATAGGCGGTACATGACGCTGCTTGAAGACACCCAGCGTATAGCTCTTGCACCATTAGGCATGGGTTCATGAAAGAAATTTACTTCACTTGACACCTTCAGCTAATGCTCCGAGTTAGAGTTAAATTTTGGACTACCTGTAATTGTAGCCAATAACTTCTATACATCAACAGACGCAGATGGATTTTACACAAAATAAAGACACCGGGATTTCATAATAAAATGAAATATATAATTTGTCAAATGGTATGAAATATTAAAGGCTCTTCAATGTGAACGTACGAAGTAATTTGTTTTTGCAAATGAATAATAGAAATAATTTGTATTTCCACTACATTTAATAAGTTATTTCCAACCGGTTTCGCCTTACGGCTCACATCATGGGAAAATAAGTTTACAAATGAGGCGAAACCGGTTGGAAATTACTTGTGAATTCAGTGGAAGTATCAGTTAAATGTATTATGCAATTCCACCCAACACTGAAGCCTGACTGTCACAATTCATAAATAGTATTAGTTGTTCTTTTTTCTCGCACATTACAGAAACACTGGGTGGAGGATGTCCATACAAGGAGGAAAATCAAGGACAGATAATCATCATCATCAAATAGATTGAATGTAGGACTGTTGTAATTATTACTAGACCTCCGAGGTTCAGGAATTTGAAATGAAAATCCACAGCCTGTTTCCAGTCTCCGACCGGGTCAGGAATGGAATGAATGAAGCCCCCATTTATCGGCGAGGATATGGACTGAGCCGGCTGCCGAGGCCTGACGCACTTCTCTGGGGCAATGATTAAATGAATGACAGATGAAATGATAGTGGAGAGTGTTGCTGGAATGAAATGTTGACAGGGAAAACCGGAGTACCCGGAGAAAAACCTGTCTGTCTCCGTTTTGTCCAGCACAGATCTCACATGGAGTGACCGGGATTAGAACCACGGACCCAGCGGTGAGAGGCCGGCGTGCTGCCGCCTAAGCCACGGAGGCTTTTCAGGAATTTGCAATTTTTTTATTTAATTGGCATAGATCATTTATGAAATTGATAATATTATTGTTATTATTATTATTATTATTATTATTAGAATAAGTAATATTACATTCATCAATATAAGAAAATAAAAACATACATCGATTTTTAAGCATTAGGACACATCCGTACATTGTTCGAACACATATAGCATGTGACTTATAGACATTGTCCACGTCACTACAGCACTGGATAATTTTACTTGTTTTCATGATCGGCGGAAATCACGTTATAATAAATATGTACCTGTTTCATCATATCTTCAGTAGAATGCAGACAGTGACCACCACATATTCACTCCAAACAAGCAAATTCTGGAGGTCAATCACCACTTCCAGTATCTTAACAAAACATCACATAGACTATAACTAACAAATATTGACTAGTTGCATTACTTTAACTAATACTCCAACTAAATAAGTGTATATATTGTAAATATTTTCACCTATACTTCCAGATATAGATTTTATAGACTAAGTGTAATGGATCTGATGATGATCGCTTGACGATCGAAACTGGTCATCCAAGTGTATTAATTAATCTCATGTAATTTTTTTCAGGATTAGGGAAGAACCAATCTCATTTGGGTAAACTCGTGTTAACCGACTGAAAAGCATCAAACTTTTGTCATTGTAATAAGAGTAAGTTAATTATATTTCTTATTGTTATCCAAGTACAAGTTTTAGTCTAAAATGTGCATTCTTAAATGTATGAGAACTATACCACAGAAGGCAATAGTGGAACGGGTGAGGAAATGGCAAAAATACTGTAAGTTATCTCACTTGAACCTTTATATACGGAAATAGACGTTTTACCGGCCGAGAGCGCTAACGCGGTAGTTCGTGCCTCACTGACAACAGGAGAGCGTGGGTTTGAATCCCATCTCGGCCGTCCTAAAAATGGTTTTCATTGGTTTCCCGTTCACACCACCAGGCAAATGCTAGGGTGGTTACTTTTAACGGGTCCACTACCGACTTCCTTCCAAAATCCCTTCCCTGACCTTTCCTTTGTTAGCAGTCGCCTGTCACCATCCCTAGTTGTATGTGCTGACATGGTGTGTTCAGCTTCCAGACACCATCCTTGCGACGGTAGAGGAATGATCTCACGCAAAGGTCCGTGGGTGAAGCCGAGCTGAAAGAATAACCGATTAAAAGGTTTGGTGTAAATACACATTTGTAAGATGTGGATTTTCTCACAGTGCGGATTCATTTTTCAAGATCACCGAAGCAATATTACAGTATAATGCAGGGATTCTCAAACTTTAAAAAATTTGTACCCTTAAGTCATGACTAGTTTTCTATTGTACCCCCAACCCCAAACCCCGTGGCACTAAAGCCCATGAAGGGCCTAGGCCTACCAAGCGACCGCTGCCCAGCCATTTGGCCTGCAGATTATGGGTAAAGCCCTGCGCGGATATCCGCAAAATTTTTCGCCATGCGGATATACTGTAGTTTGCATGGCTGTGGGGATAGCGGATAAGCTGCGGATAATGTTTTAGAGTAAATTTGCGGATAGTTTTTAGAACACAATGTTGAAATGGATACTTTTACTTTTACCTTTTGCTAAGATCTGCGTTTCTCACGTTTCTTGCTATTTACCTATTTGCTTTTGCTTCGATTTTAAGAAGAATAATAAAGAAATGAGAGAATCCACTCACGGAAATAACCTCAATAGGTGTTGACTTCAGTAAAAATAAGGGGAACGAATTTCTCCTCTAATGTCTAAATGTGTTCATTTAATACTTTATGCTTTATCTTATAAATAGAAAATATTATCGTAATGTCAGCGGATTCGGATAACAAACGAGCGGATGCGGATAACAGTCGTGCAGATGCTGGGCGGATGCGGATAACGTTTTGTTTATCCGCGCAGGCCTCTAATTATGGGGTGACGTGTGGTCAGCGCGTCGGGTACCCTCGGCCATTAATCTCCGTGACCGGGGCGCAGTCTTTCTGTCAGGCAGCTACTCAAATGTCCTCACGAGGCTGAGTGCACCGTTTCCCTCATATCTCCCAAGTTTATACGGATTTTTGGACTTAGCTTTTCCTACGGTGGGTGTTAAACCTTCAGATACAAAATGAATCTCACTCAAACCTTTCAGGCTTTAATTAGTCTTTCCATAATACCGCACGTCAAAAATACATTTTGAGTTCGCTCAGAATAAAAATGAAATAACAACAGATGTGTATAGGAGTCATTAATTATTGTTGTTTTAAGGGGCGGAACTATGTAAATGAGTCAGATTCATTTTATAGCTGAAGGTTTAGCACTCACTTTAAAAAAAGAAACGTCCAAATATTCCTATAAAAATGGGAGTTATGCGGGAAACTGTAAAGATCAGCACAAAGAATAGTTAAAAATAGTTACAATTTGAATTTTGAAAAGATAAAACTTTGCTTCTGATAACAAGATGCGTTTGTTTTCTTGGAAATGCATATAATTGTCGTACAAGATTTATGACAACCACGGTTATTGCTTTAGCTCCTTAAGTTGTATGTTTCCCCTTGAAACTGCGAATTATTATTGAATTTTATAATACATGTCGTTGTTGTTCTAGTACACATTGCCAATAAGACATTAAAGTACATAGATGTCATGCAATTTTAATGTTTGAACTTCTAAGTTCAAATTATCACTGTACATCCACTCAATTGGAGTAACAACAATATTATTAAAACTCAGCAATTCTTCTAGGTTTGTGCCGTGTCTTGTGTGGGGTTTCGCCTAGGACACCAAGCTGGCTCATCGGCGGGCTCTTGGTGTCCCCGCCCGGACCCCCACAGGAGTAACGACCTGCGCGCTACCTCCCTTTGTATAGAGTGCAACTGCACTAATTTGCTGCGAGAACTAAAAGCTCAAGCAGCCTTAACCTCCCTATGAAGGCTTCCAAAAAAGATGGCCAATATACCAACAATATTATCCTTCTTTCTTTCTTTCTTTCTTTCTTTCTTTCTTCGTTATGCCCATTAATAGAGCGCGTTGGAACTTGTTAGTTGGCTTGTTGACTTTTTCCTTATTCTCCTCCCAAAATCTCTTCATGAACTCACTGTGTTGCTTCTTGCGTTCTTCTGTCCATCTTGTGCCAGCCCTGCTGATAGATTTCACCCTAAATATGTACTTATTTACAGTGGTTCTGATGTTTCTGGGGTTTTCATCATGTTCTCTCCGATGTTCATCTCATTCAGGTCCCTCCCCCCTGTTTCCTCCAGCCAATTTATCCTCAAATTTTTTGTGTTAATTATATTGCATATCGGTAATCTTTTTGTTAATATATTGTTGTTGTTGTTTGAGTCTTCAGTCTTTTGACTGGTTTGATGCAGCTCTCCATGCCTCCCTGTCCTGAGCTAATCGTTTCATCTCTACATAGCTACCACACCCTACATCCGAGGCAATCTGTTTAACATATTCTAACCTTGGTCTACCCCTACAGTTCTTGTCCTCGACCCTTCCTTCCATAACTAAGCTTGCTATTCCTGGGTGTCTTAGTATGTGTCCTACCAACCTATCTCTTCTCTTCATTAGCAGTCGCCAGAAACATCTCTCCTCTCCCACTCGTCTTAATACCTCTTTGTTTGTAACCCTATCTACCCATCTGATCTTCATCATTCTCCTGTAGCACCACATTTCAAATGCTTCAATTCTCCTCTTTTCTGCTGCACCAATAGTCCAAGTTTCACTTCCATAGAGCGCCACGCTCCAGACAAAGGCTTTCAAAAATGACTTCCTAATACCTAAATCTATATTCGATGTCAGCAGATTCCTTTTTTGTAGAAATGCTTTTCTTGCCTGAGCCAACCTACTTTTTATATCCTCTTTGCTTCGTCCATCACTGGTTATTCTGCTTCCTAAGTAACAGAAATCTCCTACTTCCTTCAGCTTTTCACCTGCCAATTTGATATCCATAGAGGTTTCTGATTTATTTCGGCTGCATTCCAGTATTTTTGTTTTACATTTATTAATTTTCATCATGAATTCTTTCCGTAAGACGGAGTCCATACCATTCAAAAACTCATTCAAATCCTCAGGCTTGTTGGCCAAGATGACGATGTCATCAGCAAATCTCAGAGTTGAAATTATTTCTCCTTGAATCTTCACTCCCACTTTAAATTTTTCTCTAATTTCCTTCATTGCTTGTTCAATGTAAAGATTGAAAAGTATGGGTGATAAGTTGCAGCCTTGCCTTACACCTTTCTGAATACCAGCTTCTCTCTCATGTCCTTCAACTCGAATGACTGCAGTCTGGTTTCTGTATAGATTGTATATCACCCTCCTATCCCTGTACTTTATTCCAATAGATTTCAAAATGTCAAACAATTTAGTCCAATCAACGTTATCAAAAGCCTTTTCTAAGTCTACAAAAGCCATGAACGTTCTCTTATCTTTCCTTATTCTACCTTCCAAAATCAGCCTAAGACTTAGTACAGCTTCCCTTGTTCCTACATTTCTCCTGAAACCAAACTGGTCTTCACCCAACTCCGTTTCTATCTGGCTCTCAATCCTCTTGTAAATTATTCTAGACAGGATCTTTGAAGCATGAGTAATCAAGCTGATTGTACGATAATCTTCACATCTGTCAGCTCCCACTTTCTTTGGTATAGGGATGATTACATTCTTCTTGAAATCAGGGGGTACCTCACCTGTCTCATAAATCCTACACACCAAGTGAAATAACCTGATCAGACCTTCCTCTCCTATGCAGCGTAGCAACTCAATCGGTATATCATCTATGCCTGGTGCTTTGTTCCTGCTTAAGTCTTCCAAAGCTCTATCAAATTCTGATCTCAATATTAAATCTCCTTTCGCATCCTCATCAATTTCCTCCTCCCTTTCCATTACATGATTCTCAATCTCCTTTCCCTTATACAAACTCTCTATGTAAGCTTTCCATCTCTCAACCTTTTCTTCCCTATCTGTTAGAGGCTTTCCATTTGTGTCCTTAATATTACAGCACTTAGTCTTCTTTTCCACAAAAATATTCTTAATCCTTCGATAAGCTGTGTCTACTTTTCCTAATTTCAGACAATTTTCTATACCAGCACATTTCTCTTTCAACCATTCTTCATTCGCTTCCTTGCACTTCTTGTTAACCTCATTTCTCAGACGTCTGTATTCTGCTTTCCCCTTTTCATCTCTTACATTCTTGTGCTTCCGCCTTTCATCCATCAATTCGAGTATATCCTCAGTGATCCACGGTTTTCTACCTATTCTCTCCTTCCTACCAATGTTTTCTTCTGCGGATTTTGTTATTTCATTCCTCAAAAGTGCCCATTCGTCTGCAATTGAAGTTTGTTTAGGGTTTTTCATTAGTCCTTCCTTTATACTCTTCTTGAATCTTTCGTTTACATCCTTCTCTTTCAGTCTGTCTATTGCCCACCTTTTTGGCTTTTGACTTTTCTTCAGTTTCTTCAACTTGTTGTTCATCCTAAATAAGTGCCCAAAAAAAATTTAACCGCCCGCTGCGTACACTGTTTGTGAAACTGTGAGTGAGAGTATAGAGGTCTACAGTTCGTCTCTTGGTCGAAATTCCATTTTCTTGTGTAAAGCTGAATATTTTTCCAAGAATTTTGCTTTTTTGCTTTTCAATACATGCAATTTTTTTGAATGGCCTCCTGACCTCTCTGAAGCACTTATCAGACGTATTAGATCTGCCACCAAGTATGGTGAAAATTTTGTTAGTCAACAGCTTTTCGTCGATTCTAAATAGGTTTGTCTGTTAGGTAGTCAGCCCGAAGGCTGGTTGGATCCTCAAAAAGCACCACCATCAGGTTATGGGGGTGGATACCCACAAAAACCCAAGGAAGTGCTATATTGAGGCGTACTAGGCATGAAGAGGAGTGAGGTAGTTTGCCATTGCTTTCCTCACTGAGTAAGTATAGCAGTACTAACCCTATGAGTAGAACCTTTCACAGCATCCACAGGCACTGACTGTGCCCTGAATGTCATTACTAAGCACCACCTATACCTCAGTAGCTTCCATATAATCACAGCCATGAGTGAGACTGAGACATCGGTGAAAAGCCACATTTTACTCTAGCCTGTGCCAACAGACAAATACAAATGTACTGCATTCATCAAGAGATGGCAAACAGGCCACTCTAAATAGGTAACCATAGAATATCAGACTTCGCTTCTTTCATTATTATTATTATATTATTATTATAGTAAGTTATAGATCTTTTGAGTTGGAGGTATCTTGGCGATCTTTTCTTTAATATGGGAGTTCCGCTTGCACAAACACCTAGCAGTGCGACGGGAAGTCTTGTAGTCGCCAAATTTTGAACGGGAGATCTTTTAAAGCGTATTACTTGGACAGCCTTAGAATTTTTCCGCTCTTAAATATAAATAAAAATAAAAATTCGACTTCTTCGGCCGGAAATCAACAGGCGATCATGGGCTCAGGAGGCGGACAATTTACACTAACCTACCGAGGAAGCTTCCAAGTATCAGTCAACAGACGGAAACCTTGGTAGGATGACCCCTTCGATGGGCTGACTACCAATGCCCTAAGAAGGTCACAAGCTGCCGAAGGTTACTCACGTCAACGATGGATGTCAGAGCTCTGCACTTGGTGCACCGAGGTCACTAGGGTATCTCTCATTATTAAAAAGCTACTCAGTACCATTTGGAAAGTACACATATACAGTATCTGCTGCAATCTCAAGGCCAACCAAGTTTAATGCTGCACCCAATAACACTGCTTATTAGCAGATGCATAAAATGAGGACAGGCCAGCACGCACCTACCCAGTGCAATGCTCCCGAGCACTTCTTGGTCAACAGCTTTAACTTGCCACCATCAACACCTCATGTAGTAGTGGTTATCGTTGTTGAGTACCATCCCTGAGGCCCGACGATTGGCGAGCACGTTTGCTTGTTTAGTGTGATATCCATGATTGTTATTGAATAGTCAGATTGGAATTGAATATGAATTTTGCTCAAGCAATAAGCTATATGGCATCCGCTCTCGTGCAACTCTACCGCTTCCACTGGCTACACTGAATTGGATGGAATTCATTGGTGCTGGCTGCTATCTAGTTTTCTCCTTCACCTCTCGGGCTTTTCCTGCATTTCTACCTGTCTACGTTCGTCTCGCAATGTAACATATTGTACTGGCCAAATCTAGATCTTGCTGAATATTTATTTTAAAATACAAGTTACTGATTGCATATTATAGTTAGTTAATCACTACTACAGTAGCCTGTACTATTTATATTTGAATTGCAATCAATGGCCATAGAGTATTTTAATTGAACGTCCATAGGCTCCATATCAAGTTCAATTTCAAGTAGTTCCAACTTTGGCTACAAGAGATGCCACTGTCACAGACACCTAGCGGCGAACGTTGGAACCTAATAGAGCGTTTCTAACCAAATAACCTACAAATTTAGCTACATACTAACAATATTGTAATGGTAGGTTCTTTTAAATGCCATAAATCAATGACATGGGTCCGTCGGCTTTACTTCCCCTCCGAAGGATGGCATATTAAGACAGCACAGGATGCCTAATTCACAATGGAAAGGACAGGGAAGTTTGACCCAGCTCATGTCTACGTACAAGTCACCCAAGACTTACACCGGCCCAGTGTACTGTCTTAAATAAAAAAGTAAATAGATAACGGGGTTGTTATTCTACGTCTTTAGATTATCAAAGTCACGGACTTCTCTCGCAATAATTTAGTCCCGTAGTGCCATCCCCTCCAACATTTGAGTACCTATGTCTGGAGAGCTGAAGATACAGTCACAATCGAATTATTGTCACAGTTAAATGAAGCAACAACAGCATATGTCTCAATACCCACCTCTCGTCAATCCCTGAGAGGTGTCTCCCAAGCATTCGGTAGATATTGATCAAAGTCGTAACGAATTCTTACAAAGCAGAATCCTAGTAGGCAACATTTAAGTTAAGTCGTTTAAAAACATACAGAATAATGTTGGTCACTCTCTTGATAAACAAAACGGTGGATCAAGTAAGTCTTAATAACATCCTCGTAATATTACCAAAAATTCATGATGTAGGTATCTGAATGACGCTATCATAATCTAGTTACGTTCACCACAAGTATTTTGGGTTTTGAGACCCAAAGTTTTGAACTGAATTTCCAGTTCAAAAGTAAGTTTTAAGGCCCAAAGTAGGCTTTCTACAACCTCGAAATAACTTAGGTCTTTCAAACTCGAAAATGGGTTCTTTAAATATACTGTAGACACATTTCTTTTTAAGATTAAAATATAGGAGACGTAATCTTAATGGAATAGTTGTCCTATGTTGCGGGATATTATAGGGAGCCCATAGAGAGCGAATTCTTTAAAAATGGCAATCAATAAACGAACACATTATAGCATAATACATTTTGATTACTATCTTCATTAGTAGCAGTAGTCCTCTTGAAAGAATTATTTATCACTGTCACCAAAGCACCACAGATGCCCACATAGTGGTATATGCCTATCGTTCAGTTTATGACATAGGCTATCGCAATTTATTGTCCTCATAGCCTGAGAAAATTCTCCCACAGTTAATACGGTTAGGATTATGAGTCAACACACAACCCTAGAATAATATCTGGATAGAAACAACCAACTGATATGCCTCCAAAATGTATTTCATTAAAACCTTTAATTATTAAAATGGGAGCATTTTAAAATGTCAAGACTAGTATCTCTTTAAGGAAATCAAGAAGTTCAGGGGTAGGATGTCTGGATTCCCCTAAATCCCTACAACTCACATCCATGGCTTCACCTTGACTTCATTGTCGTAGGCGACATGTGTACCGTTATTACGAGTATCCTCCTGTGCTACGCCTTCGGCCTCTTCTCCGTAAAGATGGAGAGTTTTGTTTTGCTGGCCTGTTATAAATTCCAGTGATTGCGTTGGCAGCCTGACTGAACTGGTATTGGCAGAATCCTTGACTCGGGTCTGCCCTGTGTGGACTGGAATCAGAATGCGGGTAGAACTCCTCAAGGAAGGCAACTTTCCACAAACCTGCGACCTATCCGCTATAATAACTCCACTGAACCGCAACAGAGTTGAGCAGCAGAGAAAGGATCTAGATACACGCTAGCTGGTTCCTGATAATGAACTTTACTTCAATGAAGGAGTTATGGCCTTATCTTGTTATTTATGCCGTCTACGATCATTATGAAGGTTTTCTTTTCCACTTTGTGCGAACATCCTTGAAAGGCTATCCTAAATAATACAAGTCAAGTCGGTGATTTCCATCTTCGTAATGAAAAGTGCAATATACCTTAATGATTGAAAACACACAAAATAAATTCCTAAAATATCTACATTTTAAAAGAACAGCCAACTATCCTCACTTGATACCTTATCAGGAACTGCTAATAAATTTTGATTAAGACCGTTTAGAAATACGAAGAAAAATAGAAGCTATGAAATTCCTTTTCAAAATTATAAACAATTCAATTGATGATTCCGAATTCCTTTCTCTCTTAAATTTCCATGTACCACGACTCAATTCAAGGCACAATATCACGTTTGAAATTAAGAGAACCAGGACATCTGCCCACAAAAATGCATCGCTGAACAGACTATGTAATATCTTCAACAATGTTGTTCGAATAAATAATGCCATAGATTTTAGTACTTCACAGTTTTTTTTATGGAATTTCTAACCACTCTCCAGAAATAATGTTTCAAACCTTGCAAATTGTAAATCATGAATTCTTACCACTGTGTCATTCTACCTAGACAACCTTGTATTACATATGCATTATACTGCTTTAATTTCACACTTAGTTATTTTAATGTTCACCTCTACTTTTATTTAGTTACTGTTTAGTTTAAGTTAGAATTATAAGTAACAAGATAACATATTGTGTAATCTTTATGCCACTGTAATTGGGATGAAAATCCTGTTATGCGCAAACAAACAACAAACAAACAAACAAATAAATAAATTAAATAAATATGTGAGAAGACGAACAGGAGTATCGAGGTTTTGCCGCGAGTGATATAGAGGGCGCGCGGACATAGAGAAAAAGAGTTGCGATGGAGTTATTATTATTATTATTATTATTTTTAAATCGTTTCGGTCGTCTATGGACCACGTTATTTCATCTGCCTTTTCCCTCGTTCTTTCACATTGGCCCAGTATTTGCGCATTCTTCTTTGGTGAGCTTCCCTTCGTTCTTCGGTCCACTTCTTGCCGGTTTTCAATATAGGTTTTGGCTGAAAACTCTGTATCTCCCCAAGTTTCTTCTTCAAAGAGTCACGTTCCAAGATGTCCTCATGTGATATCCCCAGTTCTTGTAGGTCTTTTTCCACCTCTGTAAACCAGATCCCTTTGGTTTTCTTTCCCACAAAGTAGGCACAGATTCGATTGGACAATCTTCCGGAGTTCATTCGCGTTAAATGGCCATAAAAGGAGAGTCTTCTTTTGCGAATGGTGTCCGTTATTTTCTCCACATGTAGATAGAGTTCATCATTGTGTCGTCTTCTATGCTCTCCTCGTTATTATTATTATTCTTTCTTCAATTCGGCCAACTAGGGACCACGTCAGTTCAACTGTCTCTTCTTCCGAGCTCTAACTACCGCCCAGTGTTCCCTCATTCGTCTCCGGTGTTGTTCTTTTCTCTCTTGGGACCACGCCTTCCCTGTCTTCAGCTTCGGCTTTTCCTGGAAACCTTTGTGCGTACGTAGTATTTCCTGAAGTGGAACACGCTCCTGGATATCTTTAGGGGAAATTTCCATTTCACGAAGATGTTTCTCAACTTCCGTAAACCATGCCCCTTTGGTTTTCTTATCTTGAAAGTACGTCAATATCCGTTTTGATATCCTGCCTGGGCTCATTCGTGTCACGTGGCTATAAAAGGCAATCCTTTTTCGAATCGTGTCACTGATCTTCTCCACGTGCTTGTACAATTTGTGGTTGTGACGCCTTCTGTACTCGCCGTTTTCTTTGATGGGACCCAGGATATTCCTCAGAATCTTCCTTTCTTTAGCCTATAGTTTTTCCATTAGACCTTTCTTGTTCATTATTAGAGTCTCAGCCGCATACAGAGCCTCTGGTCGAATAACAGTGCAGTAATGTCTAATTTTGGCGTTTAAGGATATCGATCTCTTATTGTAGATGTCTTTAGTCAGGTTGTATGCCATTTCCATTTTATTAATGCGTGACATGAAGGCTTCCTTCTCTGATAGGTTAGGCTCTATCCGTTCACCGAGGTATTTAAACTTTCCTGCCTTCAGAAGTTTTCCTATTCCGACCTCCAGTTCCCTGGGCGCTGATTTTATGTTTGTCATGAATTGTGTCCTCTCAAAGGAGATTTGAAGCCCAGCCTTCAGTGCTTGATTTTTCAGCTGATTAAGTTGTTCTTCTGCCATATCAATGGAATCTGAAAAGATCACTAGATCATCTGCAAAGGCTAGACAGTCGATTGTAAGATTCATATACTTGTACCCTAGCCTTACGCCATTTTCTACCCTTGAATTTTTCATTTCCTTCCGCCATTCTCGGATGACCTTTTCCAAAACACAATTAAAGAGAAGCGGTGATAGCCCGTCTCCTTGCCTCACTCCTGTCCTGATTTCAAAGGCATCAGACATCTCTCCTCTGAACTTCACTTTGGAGGTGGTGTTGGTCAGGGTATGCTGGATAATTGATTGTGTCTTGTTATCTAAGCCAAACTCTTCAAGGATTTGCAATATTATTATTATTATTATTCTTTGGAGCTGAAAAGGCATTGGTGTTCACCACAACGTATGCTTTATTTTCATAATGTAATCTATCTTATTTTCATTTGTTAAATAAACAAATATTCTTTTGATTTTCAACAAATCAAACGAGAGTGTCTTTTTTTTTTTCTGACACCGGTTCCCACAAATGTGTGTGAAATACTTTGAAGCTAGAAATCACCAAACTGTGGTTGCCGTTGGTAGCAATTAATGATCAATTTGTGTGTCTAAAATAGGCTACATATTGCAAAATAGAGCTACTCGTTATTTACACATATTTATGAATTATTATCAAATGAAATACAGAGCATAAGACAACAAAATGTACAATGCAGCGGAGATGCGTTTAGTGGTTTGTCACACATGTATTAGGAGGAACCACTTTTCCAAATTTTATTACAAACCTAAAATTGAATTAGGAAATATAGGCTACAGACCATCTGATGGTGTAGCGGCTAACATTTTTGGCTGCCGTCCCAGAGGGCCAGGTTCGAACCACACCTCTGCCCAGAAATATAATTCTGGTCTAAAGACAGGAACGGGGTACACTCAGCCTCGTGAGGCAAAACTGAGAATAGGAGGGTTTGATTTCCACCTCAGCCGTCCTGGAAGTGGTTTTCTGAGGATTCCCACTTATATTTCAGGCAAATGCCGGAACGATTCATAACTTAAAGCCAAGCTACCTCCTTCCAAATCCTTGCCAGAATTACAAAAACACACACTAGTACATTCATAACAATAACACAGGTTATCATATAACATTATATAATATACTAGCAACCCGACCCGGCTTCGCCCGGGAGAATGCATTACGTGATAAGCGCTTTTTTTCCAGTGTCAATGAACAACGACCAATATCCGTTTTACGTCTCGGCATGATGGGTTAAAATCACTGACTGGACTATTAGTTATATTATCATGGAGATGCATGTGCAACAAATTCTTGTCAGACGTAATTTAAGAATGGCGAGATATTTTTAACAGTTTGCCCAGCGCTCGGACGCCAGGTTTTTTTTTTTTTTTACTTTTCCACCGAAATCGTTACTGTTCGGCTTCTTTTCATCAAAAATAAATTATTTTCTACAGAAATCATCCTCGAGATATCCTTTACAGAATGGTGAAAACCGCATGAAAATCCATCCAGTGGTTCTCGAGTTTACCCGTAACATCCAAGAATCGGGGACTTTGTTTTATACTAAGTAGAGATTATACGCCAATCAGTATAATTTAATATAATATAATCCTCCTTCCGTCCAATCTAAATTGACTGTGAATTTTGCGGAACGAAAAGTTCGCAGGCGAAATGAGAGTTGCACTTCCAGGGAATGGCGAGGTGAATGAAACTCAAATCCCCCTTCCGTCCAATCTTAACTTGACTGTGTTGCACAGGCGAAATGATGAAAACCCGAGTTACACTTCCAGGGAAACTCAAAACACAACCACCCTTCTCAGGAGTATTAACTCAACACGACTGGACGGTTTGATGCTGGCTTCTATCTGGGGCAATAGGTTCGCCCGCTAGCTAGGCTGTAACAGAGATGATAGGCTCGCCCTTAGCTAGCTCGTACTCTGTCGCCTCAGTAGTTGAATGGACATGTTTGGAAGAAATTAAAACGTAAAAACACTTATAGTGGGCGATGTATTGAAGATAGACATATGTTCTCGCGACTTTTTTGTAGAACTTTTCATGCTGAAAATTCTTACACTCATAGTATTGAGATATTTTGAACGGTTTGCCCAGCGTAAGCTTACAAAGCGCTCGGACGCCAGTTTTTTTTCGACTTTTCCACTGAAATCGTTACTGCTCGGCTTCCTTTGATCATAAATAAATTATTTCATAAAGAAATAATCCTCGAGATATACTTTACAGAATGGTGGAAACCGCATCAAAATCCATCCAGTGGTTCTCGAGTTTACCCGTAACAAACACAAATCGGGGACTTTGTTTTATACTAAGTAGAGATATACAAACGCCCAAGTACACGGGACTATACGACCACGATACCCAAGCCCCTCAAATAAAACAACAACAACATCATATATTTTTCAAGCTCATAATACGATTTGAAAACACACATCGGAGTAGCTAGGTACGCGTATGGAAGCGCAAAGTCACGTGGTCAGGTTATTTCCGAACTCCACACGTAATACCACAGAGGTTGGAAGGGAGGAGGTGACCAAGAGAGGTCGATAGGAAGGATGAAATAGGGGAGTCCAGCATAACAAAGAACAATGTCCAAGTCCGTTGAGGCCACGTTGAGTTCTTATCAAGTCTCACAAGCTGCGAGTTCCAGGGGAGAACCATGAAGAGATGATGATAATTGTTGTTTTAAGGGGACCAACATCGGGGTTATCGGCCTCTCATGGTTTGGGTGATAGTGAAAATGAAAAGAAACTAAACCTAAAACTAACATACTTACAACTAAAAACTAACTACAGTACATACTTACATACTAGAAGAGGAAATAATAAAAAAAATAACCCCTGGCACTACAGCCCATGAGGGCATAGGCCTACCAAGCGACCTCTGCCCAGCCATTTGACCTGCAGATATTGGGGTGACACGTGGTCAGCGCGTCAGGTCCCCTCGGCCGTTAATCTTGGTTTTCGTGACCGGGGCGCTGCCTCACTGTCAGACAGCTACTCAATTGTCCTCACGAGGCTGCGTGCACCCCGTTCCAGCCCCCACGGCAGTTTCTAAAATCCCTGACGGAGCTGGGAATCGAACCCGGGGCCTCCGGGTGAGAGGCAGGCGCGCTACCCCACCACCACGGGGCCGGCCAGAAGAGGAAATGGAAAACAAAAATAAGAACAAGGGAAACAAAAGACAGGAGGAAAGGAAATGTCCCCAGTCCTCAAAGAATGAGAATTAAGGGATTTGGAAGAAAGGAGAGCCAGGAAAGGCAGATATGAATGGTAAAGAGGAGGGGGACCGCTCACAGGCAATGGAAGAAGAAGATAAACCGGACCGAGCTCAGGAAGCTCTCGGGGTCACCAACTCCCGAAATCACCAGACGTGAGCCCTTGAGGGTGTAGCACTATCCAGGGTGCACCATAAGTGGTGGGGCTGCACACACCCTGCCTCCTTGAGGGCCTTGAGCAGAAGGCAGGATATACAATGAAGAGAAAACAAGAGATCTGACCCCTCGAAGAATGAGGGATCAGGAAAGATGAGACAAGGACCAATTAAGGCGAGAAATGAAAAACTCCCTAGGCCTCGGATACCCTAATACCGTCGGGGTCGGAAGAGAACAAGAGTTGACCAAGGGAGGACGAGTGGAAAGATAACAGAGAGGAGCCCGGTACAAGTAAGTGGAAGCAATGCCGGACTCAGCTGGGGTCCCGTGGTCGCCAAACCACGTCCCACAAGTTGTGAGCCCCTGGGGGAACCATGAAGAGAACCCCATTGGGTCACAGGATAGCGATAGGTACGTCCTACCATTTGTATTCTGTGATGGCGGGAAGAAAATGGCACAATGCCAATCGGAGCAGGACTTAAAACCTACAGACGAGGCCGAATTATTTGTTGATTAGAGCAAACATGAATTTTGAAACTTACAACTTAATGCTGTAAACCTTGCAACGTGGAGAGCTTTTACTTGAATTTTACTTATTGCCTGCTAAGACATAGTCATTATGTCATGTATTTTTAATTTTGTATATTGAATTATCCAGTTTGGTCATTTTTGTTCTGGATACATTTTTCTGGACAACTGACCACCTATCTTTCACCATGGGGCTAACATCCTGATGGTCATTCTTGATTGAAGCTTTGTGGAAGTATTTGAAGGAAGGAAGGAAGGAAGGAAGGAAGGAAGGAAGGAAGGAAGGAAGGAAGGAAGGAAGGAAGGAAGGAAGGAAGGCAGGAACCTTGTAGTTTTACGCACCCGTTAATCTCGCGATCATGAGCAATTTTTGCGCGAAATCCGAACCACAGGACGTGATATTTTATTTTGAAAATCTGCCATGCTTTAATCGGGAATCAAACCCAGTCCGACTTCGTGAGAGGCAAGCAGCTTGACCACTGCACAATAACCCCCCCAGAAGTAGATACAAGGAATTCATGAGGTTTATTTTGTCAGCAAATGTTGGCAAAATGGAACTAAAAGAATATTTTACAGATTCTAACATGACTATCGGAATATTTAATCAGAAAACGAATGTATGGTTTTACAATTTTAAATAACTTTCTATAGACTACCTGACCAGTTTAGAAAACGCGTAGCTCCACAAAGTTACTTTCAAGTCATGGAAGCTATTTGTTTTACATTACAGCTAAAATAAGAAGTAGGCCTACTTAAAATAATAATAATAATAATATCGTATGCCCTCGGGTGCCGGGTGCAAGCTTTGTTAGTTGACACCCAGAGGGCAGCTTGCATGTCGAATTTTATTGTTCCTTTGAGCGCTATGAAAGTCAAGGAGGCCAGATATCTAAGCTCCTTGAGAAAACAGCGCTTTCTAGTAGAGAAAGGAGAAACTTTGTGTTGGGGAAAATCCCGAGATTAATTTTGCCATTATGAATCCGGCCTACTGAATTCAAATGGGTCATTTGACATGCCAACAACGTATGACAAGCGTGTCGTGATTTTTGTCGCCTTTCAAAAATCACTTACCATGGTCAGGAGCGAACCTGCAAAGCTTGGGATTGGTAGACCGACACGATAACCACTCACCCATCGTGGCAAGCAGTACTTTAAATAATAGGCCTAATGCTAAACCTAACAGCACGCCTCTCCAATCCTCTCTTAGAGCTCGGCGTGGGTTCACTTCACAGTCTAATGAGAGGTAAATTACAATACCACGGGTCTTTGTGGGATGGTGAACTTAATCGCTTCTTGAATCACGTTCGGAGTTCGATACAAGGACAGCCTCACATGCCAACTTAAACGTAGAGTCAGATACCAAAGTTACATACTGTATTTCTGGACAAGTTAATTTCAATATGGCGACATGTAATTTTAAAGAATTATAATCCACCTTACGTCCCAATAAATCACTGCCCACCAAAATTGCATTCTGAAAGTTTCAAATGACGGGCATAAGCTATCTAGTAACAAGAAGTTAAGAGTTGAATAACACACTTACTCGTCTATGTAGGCTACTGCGAACAAACTCAATGACTTAGTAGATTAAAGTTGCCCGTCAAAAGTCGTATTAAAACATTAAAAATACTCATTATTTAAGTCAGAAATTTCATTAGACTTGACAAATGAGGAGTCACAAATACGGGAAATCCCTTTATGTTCGACGATGTCAAAATGTAAATATTATATGTCAGAAAACTGTATCACAATGATGGTCATTATAGTGCTATTCTTCATTATCAAACAGTTTCTCCAGCCAATCAGAGCTCATTCATTGACCAATTAGGTAAGGATAGCTTCGCGCATGCGCTCAAAATCCAACATGTCGGACATGAATTACATGATTTGAAAGTTCAAATTGGATATCGGATCAATCATTGTAGTTACAATCCCAAACACAAAGACAAAATCAGCACGAACCTTTACGGTAACAAGAAAATACTATGACATATGCAAGAAATTAATGAATCTACGTCCAGAAGTTAGCAACACAGCATCCTTCTATATAAATTACCGACATGGAAAGTGCACCGTCCCATATGTTCGCGTAAATAAACTGTCAAATATGATACAAGAAATAGCACTGTACCTTAATATCCCCAACACAAATTTCTACACAGCGCATTGCTTTCAAACTACTTCGGTGACAATATTAGTGAATGCTAGTTCCGATCGGCACTAGACATCATGCAGGCTGTAAACAATAACATTGCCAAGCAAAGTAAATGGTCTCTGCTTTCGAAATTCTTTGACCCACGCATGCGCTCTGTTCAGTCAACAAACCACCCAGCGCGCTCTGTTCACTAACTGAAGTTACTGAATCCCACAGATATTTATGAATATTTATGTTAAGACATATAATAAAGTTATAATTATCGTCGAACATAAACAGTCGTATGCAACTCGCCATTATAGGCTCGTTGTATAATGCACTATTACACTATTATGCTGGCATTACAAATAGATGCCATCTCAAATACATATTAAATTCAAATAATCAGCACCCCATACAGCTACACGAAAATTGGCATGACGGTAGGTTCATAAAAGAGACATGAAAAAAAAAATGTTATTTGTTTTACGTCCCTTTTAACTACTCTGGCTTTTAGAGACGCCGGGGTGCCGGAATTTTGCCCCGAAGGGGATCTTTAACGTGCCAGTAAATCTACTGACACGGCTCCCTCGCATTTGCGCACCCTCAAATGCCAGCTGACTGCGCCAGGATACGAACCTGCAACCTTGGGCCCAGCAAGCGAGAACGTTACCCCTGAGCCACGCAGCCAGTCACATGGAAAAAAGAACATTCTCGTGTGAAAATATGAATTGTAAGTGCATCTCATTACCCCATAGTGGTGTTGGTATATCCTCAAGAAATCTGCTCACCTTAATTTAACTGACTCTTACTGAACAATAAGAACAGGAGATAAAAATGAAATAATTGATTTCCAAGAAACCTTTCCTAAGAAACACCTTGTTCATATGATGAAAATAGACTAAAATATTTCAATATCTAAGTCTAACAATTTTCATTTTGATGATGAAGATGGTGATTATTGTTGTTTTAAGGGGTGGAACAGAGAGGTCACCTGTCCCTATTTTGAATTTATGGAACATCTTATTCATATGATGAGATAGCTTGTTGTTGTTAATTGACTTAGGGGCTAGGCGATATCGTGGTGATATAGCCCCATGTAATTGGGTGTGCGTGTGTGTGTGTGTGTGTGAAATTTGTCAGTTAACCTGTGTTTTTGAGATGGCTGTATTAGTGTGTGTAGTTGTAATTCAGATGATGATTGGGAAGGAGGCGGCCGTGGCCTTAAGTTAGGAACCATCCCGGCATTCGCCTGAAGTAGAAGTGGGGAAACCACGGAAACCCACTTCCAGGATGGCTGAGGTGGGAATCTAACACGCCTCTTCTCATATTTGCCTCACGAGGCTGAGTATGCCCCGTTCTAGCTCTCAGACCATAATTAAATTTCTTGCCAGAGCCGGAAATCGACCCGGGACTCCGCGGTGAGAGCCACGAGTGCTAGCCGCAACGCAATGATGACATACCGTAGCCTAAAATATCGAATTATCTTCAATTTACGGAAGTACTTATTCATAGGATGAAAATAGGCTATAATATCTCAATATCTAGGTGCTTTCAATTTGTGATGGTGGTGATAATGATGATTATTATTATTATTGTTATTGTTATTGTTTTAAGGAGTGGAACAGAGAGGTCATCTGCCGCTATTATCAATTTCTGGGACACCTTTTTCATATGATGAAAATAGGTTAAAATATCTTAATATCCGAGTATGTTCCATCGAGCAACTCTTCTTTAATACAAAGAAGTACTATTAATATGATAGTTTGTCGGTACGTGTCAAATCTATAATAGAGAATGCGGAGCATGGCGATGCTAGGAAGATAAGCTGGTGCTGAAGCATCACAAGTTTGCACTCTCTCCACCTGAACAGCCCCACCCTCCTCCGTCATGTTCCACCCAGCCCACCGGGGGAGAGCTTCATGCTATTTCATTGTCTTTTATTGCTTTCTCCAACAATTTAACTCACGACACGATAACGGGCTCGACAAAGACTTCAAATTACTTCTACCGTATATAGATCATGTTTCTCTTACAATGGACGATATTAAAATCTTTCTCTGCGCATACCATTTAAAAATCCTTTAGCGGTAGCAGAAGAAAACAAGTGGCGATACGAGTCAAGCAACGATTACTTCCAAGATGAGGTCAAACGCCTGAGAGGCCGTGTTTTCATTCCTCCCAGACAAGAGAAATGCGGGAGGAAATAAATTGCTATTTCAAAGACATTCAGTGCAGGGATGGTCGGTCATGCTGTACAAAAGCCTGCAAGGTAAAAGTAGCGTTGCCAGACTCTAATAGAACGATTATGCTAACTGATAGTCTGAAATCGATCAAATTGTGCTATATATATTATTTATTTTTTCGTTTACGGCCTTTAAAGACCACGTTAGGCAACAATTACACATTATTGAAGGCTTCTTTGCCGCCCAAAATCTCCGCATTCTTTCTCTGGCAGCCTGTCTTCGATCTTCCGTCCAACCCTTGTTCATTTTTGGTTCGTCGTGGAATCCTTGGAATCTGTCGATAACTGGCCTTAACTTAGCGCGGTTTGAAATGTCTTCCGTCTTTAGTCCAACCTGATGAAGATCCTTCCGCACCTCCCTGAACGGGCCTGAACCATTTGTCAGACACCTTAAGTCTACTGACGAGTATTCTAAAAATCCTCTTCGTAAGTCTCCTCTCATCCATTCGAAATAAATGCCCATAGAATTTGAGTCTCCGTTTTGTGCTATATTATTATCAAACATTATAAATTTATTACTAATAATTCCTTATGTGCATTATTTGTAATACAGATCAGAACATTGAAAAGATTGTTATTTACATCTACTAATCAACAAATGTAAAACAAAAATAATGGAATACAGCCGAAATAAATCAGAAACCTCTATTGACGTCAAATTGGCAGGTGGAAAACAAAGAAGTACGAGATTTATGTTACTTAGGAAGCAAAATAACCGGTGATGGACGAAGCAAAGAGGATATTAAAAAGTAGGTTGGCTCAGGCAAGGAAAGCATTTCTACAGAAAAGAAACCTGTTGACATCGAAAATAGATTTAGTTAGGAAGTCATTTTTGAAAGCCTTTGTATGGAGCGTGGCGCACTACAGAAGTGAAACGTGGACTGTTGGCGCAGCAGAAGTGACAAAGAGGAAATCTTAACAATCTACGGATCGGAGCGTGGAATGTTAGAAGTCTGATTGGAAGTGAAACATTTAGAAAGTGAAATGTATAGATTAAGGTTGGATTTGGTTGGGATCTGTAAAATGCGCTGGCAGGAAGAATAGGACTTTAGGTCGGGAGACTACAGGATCATTAGCATTAAATCAAACAACGGCCACGCGGGGTAGGTCTCATATTGACTAGGGAACTTGGAGAGCGGGTGGAATATTATGAGCAATATAATGAACGGATTATTGTAGCTAAAATCAATACAAAACCTACGTGCACGACATTAGTTTAAAAAAAACTGCTGTATGTATGTAGCCTATATTGATTTTGTCTCTATGTCTGTCCTACAACAGCTGTAAACAAAGTTAGCAGAGAATTGAGAGCTCTCATGCAGCTTTAGAATGCTTCCCTACACAAGGACGCCGAGATACCCGGGTGGAATTCTGAAAGACAAAAGAAACCAGACAGGCGAGAGAGAAGAAACCGTGGCGTGGCACACAAAGCAAAGACTAACTTAACAATGAACTAAAACAAGTGCTTAATATTGTCATATTCTAGACATTCATATCACTAATACATCGCGTAACATCTCCATAAAACGAAAATAGAATCTCGGACTTATGCGCACTATGACGGAAATTTCCCATAAGGGATGTATGGCCTACCTTTCTGTTCAAAACAATAATAAAGTCGAGCTGAATGGCGCAGTTGGCTTAGCATTGTATTCAAAACTGGAGATTGAGGGTTCGATCGTAGATCAATCCGATGGCATGGTCATGGTGATTGTTATTTAAGGAGGCGGAACATCGAGGTTTTCTAGCATTTAAATATATATTAGTAAATACACTGTTAACAGCACAGGGCTTAGAGTGACGTACAACTATATGTAGGCTACAGTGCAATACGAGCATTATCAGGTTCAAGCATACAAGACAAAATAGCCCCACAAAACACTACTAAACCTACAATGACGAGCGAAACATGTCATCCTATAGTTCCCAACCTCTTCTATAGTCCAAGACAAAACTATATTCACTGAGTGGCTTTTGCAGTTTGTCACAGACACGAGTGTATTTATTTATTTATTTATTTATTTAACAATTATTAGATACAACCATGAAAAGGTCATTTTACACTAATAATTTAACAATTTCAAATAATAATAACAAAAACAACAACAACAACAATAACAGGTAACAATTGGCAGTGACGGCAGAAAGGATAAATCTCGGGAAGGACGCAGGGAGTGATTGGGGTAGTGAGTGATTAGGAGGGCGAGGGGTTAGGAAAAGAGGGTGAAAGGGATCTTCTAATGTTATGTTTGAATGTTCGATAGGGAGAGAATATGTCAATGTTTGGAAGGAAGTTGCTAAGGGTAGGTAGACGGTAGAAAATAGAGCGCTTCTGTACTTCAAGACGTGGGCGAGGTACGTGGTGTAAATGGTTCTGGCGTGTTGAACGGGAGGGAACATGAAGTGGGAAGTAGCTTAAGAGCATGTTACATTTTGTGTAACCATTCATAATTTTATGTAAGAAACACAGGTCAGTAAATTGTAGACGGCTTCTCAGGTCGAGTACATTGAGCTGGTTTAGAATATCGGATTTGGCGAAGTGCCTTAGTGAAGGATTGCGAGCTTTGACAATTGATATGAAGAAATTAAAGACACTGTTCAATTTAGAAATATTGGTTATAGCCGAAGTAGACCAGATTGGAGAAGAGAAATCTAGGATAGGGAGAACATATGTGGTGAAGTATAATTTAAGTGCAGTGAGGTCTTTAATTTCTGTGAATCTGTATAGAATGCCGAGACTGCGCATTGCGCGAGATTTGATATGGTCAATGTGGGGAGAGAATGTCAGTTTATCATCGTGAATAATACCTAAATTTCTCACCTGAGAAACCGTATCCAATTTATTTCCACATATTTTATAGTTCGCCTGATTTCCAGATTTCAGTAGTGAGAAAGACACATTGAAGCACTTTTTCGGATTTGGGGATAACTTCCATTTGTTGAACCAATCAGTACAAGTATTCACTGCTTCCTGGAGGTCAGCGTGGTCGTCAGAATTGGAAATTTTACTGAATATCTTGAGGTCATCAGCGTATAGAAGAAGGGAACACGGAGAATTTTGCACACATGTGTTTATATCGTCCATATACAGCACGAAGAGAAGGGGTCCCAGGATACTGCCCTGAGTTACTCCTGATAAGACTGGGAGCCAGGACGATACAGACCCTGGAAGCACTACCCGTTGTTGCCTATTGGACAGGAAGCTTTTTATTAGGGATAGGAAGGATCCATGTACGTTGTATCGTGAAGCAAGCTTGTGGAGGAGAAGGAAATGGTTCACGGAATCAAATGCTTTGGCCAGGTCGACGTAGATTACATCTAGCTGAGATTTTTGATCTATTGCAGAAATTATGTGATGGTTCAGAACAGTCAGATTTGTTAAGCATGATTTTCCAGGGACGAAGCCATGTTGTTCTTCTGAGAGGTGTGGTTTGGTGAAAGTGAGGAGACGGCAATGTATTATTCTTTCGAAGACTGAAGAGAGTATAGGGACGATAGATATAGGTCTGTATGAGGAAATTTCATGCTTGCTGCCTGATTTAAAGACAGGTGTGACATCAGCTCTTTTCCATGAGTCAGGAAAAGTGCCGGAAGTCATGCACCAGTTGAGTATAATGGATAAGGGGATGCTGAGAGATGCAGAGGTGTTTTTCAGGAATATTGGGCTTATGTCTGATGGTCCGGTAGATCTGTTTGCGGGAACACTTTTTAAAATATTTTGAATTTCATCGGGGGTCGTTGAAATTTGAGACAGTGAATCAGAACAGACGCTGGTAAGCTGAGGGGGTCTGGGGATTGGCACGGGAACTGAAAAGGTTGAATGGAAATATTCATTGAAATGTGTGGACCTCAATTCAAATGGGATTTCTTCATTATGGAGGTTTAGGTTAAGTGGAATTCTGGGAGTCTTTCTACGGGATGATATAAGTGTCCAGAACTTCTTCGGGTTATTCTTGAGATTTCCTGTTATGGAAGAAATGTAGCGGTTGTAATCTTCTGCCATATGAACTCTCGAAATTTTCCGTAGGTGAATAAATACATTGCGTGTATGAGGATTAGGAACTGATTTCCACAGTGACCACGCTCGAGTTTTATTTTGGAGAAGGAGTTTGGTGTTTTGACTTAGCCAGTGCGGGTATTTGTTGGATTTGGGTACGGAGAAAGGAACGTGTTGTATTGAAGTTGACAACACGTCGCGAGTTAACCGACTTGGAACTTGGGATGATCATCGGCGTCCGGCGCATGGGTCATAGCATTTCGGAGATTACATGCAAATTCAGGTTTCTAGGTCAACAGTGGATCTTCAATATCACAAAGACTATGTTGCAATCCGCGTAAACCACCGCACGGGACAACCACAGGTGTTAAACGAACGGACATCTCGTCGCCTCAGCAGAACCATACGGGGCGATCGAAGGGCTACTGTGAGTCAGATCACCACCCAGTTGAATATTGGGAGTCAGGAACCCATTTCTTGTCGAGTCGATGCCTCGCCGTATTGCTGCTGTTTTGAGGACTCGCGGAGGAGCAACTCGTTATTAACATCACATTCCGTGGCTTCCCATGACTTGTGGCTACAAAGTGTAAATATCTCTTAATCCATGCCATTTTTTCCAGGTTTTTTTCGCATGTTCCAATAATTTGCATTACATTGTGTTAACCGACTGAAAAGTTATAATATCAATTGTCAATATGGCAACACTGATGGGTGGTTGGTTTCTTAGTTTAGGGGCTGCGACAACGCGGTCATGTAGCCCCGTGTACTTTGGGTGTGTGTAGAATCTGTCTGATAACCAGTGTTAATTGTGATGACTGTATTAGTGTGTGCTATCTGTAATTCAGGTAGGGACTGCAGACGATCAATGTTTAAGTAGTTCCCACTTTTACCACCAAATACTACCGTCCACGACACCTAGCCGCGAACTTGGCCACTAGACGTCATCGCAACCAGTACCTGACGACGAACGTTGGAACTTAGAGCGCTACTCAAATCTAACATACAAATTTTAGCTTCACACAGATGTAGTTAGTGGAAGGCTCTTTTTCATGCCATAAATCTATGACATGGGCCCGCCGGCTTTACTTCCCCACCGAGCGATTTTAACGCTCTTAAAAATCCGACGACTTCGGCCGGGTTTGACGCCGCGATCTTGAGCATAGAAGCTTAACATGCTACCAACCACGTCACCGAAGCCGCTAAGCGCAGTGGCTCTGAACCCGTAGAAGTCTGCGGACCACTCAGCCTAAAACTGAATCATCTACGGACCACCCCTCCCCCCCCCCCCCCAATACACCTTATCAGTTGTAACCCTTCCTCAATAACACTTATTTTAAAGATATTTCATTTCAAAACCTGATAGTCATCGCCACGAATACATTTGGACGATTCTCGTTCAACGCACATCGTTTTCGAAATCCCCGTTTATTGGCCACTTTTATATACGTGCTGGTCCCCTTTTCTCCCGCGGACCACTACCTAAGCACTCGCGTACCACTTGTGGTCCGCGGACCACCGGTTAAGAACCACTGCGCTAAGGCAACACTGAAAAATGGCTTCCAAGCTCTCTACACTTACAAGTTAGCAAGAAATCACCCCCAACGTATGCCTGAAGTAGTAATTGGCGAAAAGGAAGAGAGGGAAATCTTAAATACGGTACCATCCAAGCATTTGTCTTGAGCATAATAAAGAAACCAAGGAAAACTACTATTAGGATGGCTGAGATGGGAATTTAGAGACCCGCCTCCTTTCGTACCGTTACAATCCTCAAATCAGAATTGAATTTCCCGTGGGAGCCGGGTATTAAATCCAGGACGTTTGGCGCAAGAGTCTCAATACGTTCTACCCAACAGAAGGCGGCCGCATCGGTGAATGACGTGGGGTAGAATTGGGAAAGGTGCCCTGGGATGTGATTAAAGGCATCATCCATGGACCGAATGTTCAAAATTCACGGTGATAACTACAGTTCACGCCACGGATTTTGGCCGGTTAGCCCCGATTGCGCAGTCAGTCGTACAGAGGGCAGGTGGTGAACCTCAGACATGTGCAATTGATGTGTGAGGTGCTTTCCGCGCAACTGAAATCTCACCTATCAATTGCACATGCGTGAGTCTCGCAGATTGTACTCTGTACGACTGTGTAATCGAGACTGACCGGCCAAAAACCGTGGCGTGAACTGTACTCTCGTGATGGCCAGCAAAATTTACCGTAGCTCAGCGTCGAACCTCTGTAACACTATATGCCCATTTACTTTTATGATAAGTTGGCTCAAGCAAGGAAACCATTTCTACAGAAAATAACTCTCTTGGCATCAATACTGTACAGGTATTCTATTAGAAAGTCATTTTTGAAAGTCTTTGTAGCGTAGCACTCTATGAAGTGAAACTTGGTCTGTTAGAGCGGCAGAAAAGAGGAGAATAGAAGCATTTGAAATGTGGTGTTACAGGAGAATCACATGGGTAGATAGAGTAAGAAATTAAGAGGTATTAAGACAACTGGGAGAGGGGAGATATTTCAGGCGACTGCTAATGAGCATAAGAGATAGGTTGACAGGACACACTAAGACACCCAGGAATAGCAAACTTAGTTATGGAAGGAAGGGACGAGGGTAAGAACTGTAGGGGTGGACCAAGGTCAGAATATGATAAACAGGATTGCCTAGGATGTAGGATATTGCAGCTATGTAGAGATGAAACGATTGGCTCAGGACAGGGAGTCATGGAGTGCTGCATCAAACCAGTCAAAAGATTGAAGACTCAAACAACAACTTAGAACGAATGGCTATGAAAGAGCAAACAAAGGTGTCGATCATTCTTCGGGAAAGGAATTGTTGAACAGTTTAGAAGAATAACTGCGACCTTCCTTGACCGACTTTTATTATAGGCCTCCTCTTAGAACTCATTACAATAATTACAATAAATGCCTCAGTGTTCGGTTTTACGACGCAACGCACACTTTCCTTCCTCACAAATGCTGCACTGACTACTCATTTCCTGACATTAAAACTTCTCAAGATCGCCCGGAAATAACTTGCATTCTATAAACATGCCAGCCGCGGCTGTATTGTGACGTTCACCCGGAATTAAGTACCTGGACCAGGTTTCACCAAAAGCGATCACTTTGATGCAGATGTTCAGTTACGAGGGTAGTTCAATGTGAGTGTTTTTCAATGTAGTTTTAAGGCACACCAGCGAAGCAGCACATTGTTGAACTACCCTCGTGCAATTGGATGGTAGTTTCCAGCCGGTCAACACGAATATGCAAGCCCAATAAAACTGAGAATGTCAGTTACGAGGAACTAAAGTGAAGCAGACGGAACAGTTTAAGTACTCATGCTGTGCGTTTTCCCAGGTTGGCAGTATGGCGAAAGAAACACGGTCGAGGTGTAAAAAAGCCAACACAGTGAGTTCCCAGTTGCGATGTACAGTGTTCTACAGAAAGAAGTTAGTGTAGCGATGAAACTCTCCCTACATCGCTCAATATTTAGACCGACCTTGCTGTATGGAAGTGAGAGCTGGGTCGATTCAGGACATCTGATACATAAGCTAGAGGTAACTGATATAAGGATAGCGCTAATGATTGCTGGGACAAATAGATGGGAGCAATGGCAGGAAGGTACTTGTAAAGAAGAGATAAAGGCTAAGTTAGAAATGAACATGCTAGATGTAGCTGTTCGTATGAGCCGACTCAGATGGTGGGCTCGTGTGAAGACAATGGGAGAGGAGAGATTACCTAAGAGGTTAATGAGTTCGGCTGTAGACGGTAAGAGAAGTAGAGGTAGACCTAGAAGGCGATAGATTACAAAGTGTGATGTGTAGAAGTAGAGGATGCCGCGGTGCTAACTGCTAATAGGGGACCATGGAGGCGACTTGTTCACAATTGAAGGCTTGCTAACTAGACTGGAGCTGAAAGGGAAACCAGTCTCAAATGAAAATGTATGCAGCCTGGTTGGTTCCTCAGTTTAGGGGCTGCGACAACGCGGTCATGTAGCCTCGTGTACTTTGGGTGTGTGTAGAATCTGTCTGATAACCGGTGTTAATTGTGATGGCTGTATTAGTGAGTGTTAATTGTAATTCAGGGAAGGACTGCAGATGATCAATTGCAAGTAGTTCCTACTTTAGCTGCCGACACCGAGCTGTGAACTTGGCTATTAGATGCCACCGCAACTGGCACCTGGCGAGTGTTAATCGAATCTAACCTACAAATTTAGCTTCACACAATTGTAGTTAGTGGGAGGTTCTTTTACATGTCATAAATCTATTACACGAGCCCGCCGGCTTTACTTTCCCTCCGAAGGAATGTATACCGAGCGATTTCTAACGCTCTTAAAAAATCCGACGACTTTGGCCGGGTTTGAACCCACAATCTTGGGCATAGAAGCTCAGCATTCTACGAACTAAGTCACAGAAGCCACTGTATGCAGGCCTATGTATGTATGTGTATGGTACCACCTGAAAAAAGATTCACATGTGATTAGGTATTATTTGCACCGATCACAAAAACGAGGGACGTGGGATATAAAATGTATTTAAATAATCCCTGTAAAGTGGAAAACCACGGAAAGCTACTTTCAGGACGACTGAAGTGGTGATAGTTTTTTTTTTGTTTTTTTTTTTTGTTTTTTTGTTTTTTTTTTTTGTTTGTTTTTGTGGTGGAATATCAAAGTCATATGGTCCAGTCGAGGTTCAATTCAAATCCTCTCTCTCTCTATATGTCCTCACCAAGCTTCGTTCACTCGCTCTGACTCTGAAATGACGATTTTAATTCTCCATGATAGAGCCGGGAATCAAATCCGGGCTGCCTAGCTACCATAGGCTACTTAACGCAGGACCACGGGAAACATTAGCCTACTGGAACAATTGCAACACTGCACGTATCTCTCTTCACAATCTTAATGAACTGCTCTAATGCCAATAACTCAGTTGAATACAAAGTGCACAGGATCGATGCGTTCTCCTGAATACTAAGGCTGTACGAGGGGCGCACTATATTGTTTTACACTGTATCTTTTTCTACCCAAATGAAGTACATTACACATCAGTTGTTACGTCCACCTTCTCAACATAATCTCCTTGTAACTTGATGCGCTTTTGCCATCGATGTGTCAGTCTCTCCAGACCTTCCTGAACCTATTCTTTCGGAGTGCTGCGTACCCATGCCTTGACAGCTGTGCCCAGAGGTTTCTTCATGTTCCCGAACAGGTGATTATCACTTGGTGCCAAGTGGGGAGAGTATGGTGGGTATGGCAGCACCGTGAATCCCATTTGACCAATGGCAGCGGTGGTCGCTTGACTAGTGCGGGGGCGGGCATTGTCATGTTGCAGAAGAACACCTTTAGCCCATTTCTCTGGCCACTTAGTTTGAATGGCACGACGTAAGCCCTTAAGGGTTGCCACATTCGCTGCAATGTTAATCGTGGCCCCCAATTCCAGCCAGTCAATGAGGATGATACCCTTTGTGTCCCAGAACACTGTCGCCATTCGCTTGCCAACTGATGTCACTGTTCGATATTTCTTTGGCGGTGGACTGCGCCTATGCTTTATTGCATGATCGTCGTTTTGAGGATTTTGCAGAACTGGACACATCACGTTTCCAACGGGGTCGGGGATAAGATGCGATGAAATTCCACGTGGCTGATGGTTTCTATCTGACGCTAACCTCACGAGAGGAGTTAATTAGAGATGAAACGAATGAAGATGAATGAAAGTTCAATTTCAAGTAGTTCCAACTTTGGCTACCAGACGCCATTGACACCCAGCGGCGAACTTTGGAACTTGATAGAGCGTTTCTAAACCAAATAACTTACAACTTTATTTATACACCACCGATTGTACTGGTAGGTTCTGTTTCATGCCATAAATCTATGACATGGGCCCGTCGGCTTTACTTCCTCTCCGAAGGAAGGCATACTGAAGGATTTTAACGCTCTTAAAAAACAGACGACTTCAGCCGGGCTTGAACCCGCGATCTTAGACATAGCAGTTCAGCATGCTACCGACTACGCCACCGAAATCGCTAGAATAATAATAATAATAATAATAATAATAATAATTAGGACACGTACCATCTTAACAAAACACAGATGTTTCCACACTAAGTCAGCTGTTGAGCGATTGACAATCCCGCGTCATAGAGGTGGACGAGGGCTCACGGACATCATCCAATTGCATCCAAGGCAAGTGAGGAACCTTCAGGGATATTTTCTGGGAAGACATGACTCTCCCATACATCAAGCCACTGTGAAGGCAGATGACAAGTGCACACCGCTGGATCTTCTTCACGTAAGGGATATACAGTTAGCCACTGATGAGGAATGTTCAGCCATCAAGCTTCAGCAGTGGACACAGAAAGCTCTGCAGAGTCGTCATCCGTATGATCTCAACCAGAAACATGTCGACATTGATGCGTCGAACAGCTGGTTGACTCAAGCGGACCTATTCACTGAGACTGAAGGATTCATGGTTGCAATCCAGGATCAAGTTGTGGCTACCAAAAACTATCTTAAATATATAGTTAAGGCAAATATTCAGGATGATAAATGCAGAAGATGCAAACTAGAACCGGAAAAAATTCAACACATCACAGGAGGATGCCAAGCAATCTCCTGTACTGATTACATGAAAAGGCACAACCAAGTGGCCAAAATAATGCACCTACACCTTACTCAAAAGCACTTATCTGATAATATTTTGCCTTACTATCAGTATGTTCCTGACGCCGTTTTGGAATATCCTAGTCACAAGTTGTTATGGGACCGATCAGTTATTACTGATAAAACCATACCAGCAAACCGGCCAGATATCGTTCTTGTGGACAAGGTGCAGAAGAGAACCTTCCTCATTGATATTGCAGTGCCCAATTCCCATAATCTGCAACAAACCTGCTGTGATAAGATCACCAAATATCTGCCCTTGGCTGAGGAAATACGGCAAATGTGGAGACAGGAAAGTGTAGCGGTTCTGCCCATAGTAATTTCTTCTACCGGCATCATCCCCAAATCATTGGCTCGCAATCTACAAATATTGGGAATACATCCTGGTCTATATATCACCATGCAGAAGGCCGTCATCTTGGAGACCTGTTCCATTGTTCGCTCGTTTCTCAATGTGCCACCTTAAGAGAATTAGCCATACCGTCTTGCAAACAAGCCGACGATATGTTGAAATGTCCCACTTAAGTGGTGAAATGAATGTAGAAATAATAATAATAATAATAACAATAATAATAACAACGTTCTCGCCTGCTGTTACCAAGGTTGCAGGATCGAATCCTGGGCGCAGTCAGTTGGCATTTGAGGGTGCTTAAATGTGAGGAAGCCATGTCAGTAAATATAAATAAGGATGATAAAGATAACCTTCGGGGAAAAATTCCTACACCCCGGCGTCTCTAAAACATCACAGTAGTTAAAAGGGACGTAAAACCAACAACAATAATAATAATAATAATAATAATAATAATAATAATAATAATAATAATAATAATAATAATAATAATGAAGATTTTGTTGCCAAAATAATGCATCAGGAATTCACAACTATTAAGTGAAGACAAGATTCCGTACTACAAATATTCACCGAAGAATGTATAATAATGATAACTAGGGCTCGGATATTTAGGTGCTAAAAATCGGTAAAATATGTATTATTTATGTATTAAAAATACCTGAAATATGTGACAAAAAGGAAAAATATTTAATTATAATTTAGTTTATTAATGTGTTATAAACAATATGCAGTAGTCACAAATGCAATTTATTCTATGTCTCACTGACTGCTGAAGCATTACAATACACGAGATACATCTTCAGGTTGTCCATCACAAATGACTGACGATTATCGCAAAACACTTATTCTGAAGGCGCGAAACTGCGGCAATATGTTTCTTGCCCTTGAGGTGATGTGTAACTTGGGATCGCTGTTCAGTCTTGTTTGCTTTCTCACATTGTTGGCAGAAGAGAACGCCCTCATAAGAAGTAAAAATATCTTTAATTTCTGCAACAGACGATAACTTGTAGTTGTTTTTACTTTAGGCATCGTAGAACTGTCTTACAATTCACAGTGCCAGAAATGAACTGCTGTGAGTGACACTGGTTCCAGGTAGCTAGGGAGGGGTGGGGGGTGGGGGGTGGGGAGAAGGTCTACCACGTGGTGCAATATGCCTATGGACAAGGAAATCCCCGGCTTTCACAGTAAGGGGCACGGGGCGACAAGTTAAGAATAACACAGTTACAAGCTGGCATACGCTCTGCATGAAGATTAGAGAGCTCACAGGTTCTTCCCCGTTGAAGTAACACAGAACAAAAATGCAATAAACTGAAAGATCTAACATACTGAATTAAAAAATGTAAATATTATGTCTTTTTATGTGCTAATAAGTGAAAAGCAGGAATTTATGTATTTATAGAAAAAATGCTTAAAATATGTATTTACATAAAAAAATATTTATTTACCTAAAAATCCGAGCCCTAATGATAACTATCCAGTACATTTTATTGGGATCGCATTGTACTGAATCGGACATTTATGAACAACAGACCTACTTCGGTTCTTGTTGACAAACATTTAAAGACCCACCACTTTCATAGATGTGCCGATTCCAAATAATTGTAACATGCAAACGAAACACGTTTAAAATATCACAAAATATGCAGAGTTTGAAAGAAAAAAAAAGGTCTGGAACAATGACTCATGGGGCAAATAAGAACAGTGTCTATTATTTATCATCTCTAGTGCTACTGCGATTCCCATATCATTATAAAACAGTCTCAGAGACATGAAGTTAACCCGGGTCTTAACGAACTAATACAAAAGACAGTTATCCTTTCTACGTGCAGATTTGTATGAATGTTCACGGGGAATCAAGACAACGGAAGAAAAAGAGGGGGTAGTGCTACAATGGAAGGTGGGTCATCAATGGGTTGTCAAAACTCAATATCATCCACTACTGAACGTAATCCATATGATATATTGAATATTTGGGATCATGTTGATGTAATTCCAGCAAATATGCTGAGAGTGTGTAAACACAAGCGCGGAATAGATAGATATAGATATACAGTACAAATAAATAAATAGATGAAATGAAAATCCACAGCCTGCTTCCAGTCTCCGACCGGGTCAGGAATGGAATGAATGAAGCCCCCATCTAGCGGCGAGGATATGAACTGTGCCGGCTGCCGAGGCCTGACGCACTCCTCTGGGGCAATGATTACAGGAATGACAGATGAAATGAAATGATAGTGGAGAGTGTCGCTGGAATGAAATGTTGACAGGGAAAACCGGAGTACCCGGAGAAAAACCTGTCTGCCTCCGTTTTGTCCAGCACAGATCTCACATGGAGTGACCGGGATTTGAACCACAGACCCAGCGGTGAGAGGCCGGCGTGCTGCCGCCTAAGCCACGGTGGCTTATAAATAAATAAAAAATAGATACGGTAAATAAATAGAAAATAGATAAATAAACAAATAGAAAATACATAAATAAATCAACAAATCAACATCATTATAGGCCAAATATACCGTATTGAATATTTGGGATTATGTTGATGTAATTCCAGCAAGTATGCTGGTAGAGTGTAAGCGCAAGCGCAGAATAGATAAATAAATAGATAAATAGATAGATAAATAAATAAATAAATAGATAATAGATAAATAAATCATCATCATTAGACCAGTATAGAATATTAACATAAAATACCAATGAGTATTTAATAATTTATTTCCACCTAATGTCAATAAAAATAAATTAATGCCATTAATTATTTCTAAGACTAGTTTTGGCCACATTATGGCCCTCCTTAGTAATTGCTTTTTTTAAAGAAAAGGAAAGAAAAGAAAATATAATTGTGAGCAATGTGATTGTTATAGTTTGATTTAACTTTTGAAAATAAATAAAATAATAATAATAATGTTATTGGTTTTACGTCCCTTTTAACATCTGTGGCTTTTAGAGACGCTGGGGTGCCGGAATTTTGCCCCGAAGGGGATCTTTAACGTGCCAGTAAATCTACTAACACGGCTCCCTCGCATTTGCGCACCCTCAAATGTCAGCTGACTGCGCCAGGATTTGAACCTGCAACCTTGGGCCCAGCAAGCGAGAACGTTACCCCTGAGCCACGCAGCCAGACAGGAAAATAAATAAAAAATATATCAAAATATTTAGAAAATTAGATCTGTTACATATATGCGCCTTAAAATGATGAAAACATAAAATAGTGAAAAAGACATATCTAAACAGTTGGTGATTGGAAATTACTGTAAAACAGACTAAAACTTTTTTTACAGTTAAAAATATCGTGTGACGGTCAAAAGGTTGTCGAAAATATGCTCTTTGTGGAGCGGAGAAAGGTTGGCATTTGTCGGTTATTGCAGCTCCTTGCTGCAATGACAATTTTAACGTGACTTGTCTTTAACACAGAGCTGTTGTTTCGGAAATGGTTGTATTCATACATGTGCTATTGAGTGATTATGTTATCTCTTGCCGTTTTCATTGGTAAGCGTAACGTATCTATTAGGTTAAGATGTTGCTATGATGCAGATAAAAAGGAAAGAAATCAGGATATATAAATAAATAGATAATAGATAAAAAGATAAATAAATAGAAGATAGATTTTAAAAATATCATCATTAGGCCAGTATAATATATTGAATATTTGGAATAATGTTGATGTAATTCCAGCAAGTATGCTGAGAGAGTGTAAGCTCAAGCGTAGAATAGATACATAAATAAATAGATAATAGGTAAATAGATAAGTAAATGTATAAATAAATCAATAGAAAATAGAGACAAATTAGAGAAGACTGAAAGACGAATTCTGAGAAAAGTACTGGGAACTAACCGAAATAATAACGCAGAATATAAGTTACGACCAAATAGAGAGTTAACTTATATTTGAAATGTGAAAAATTAACTGATGTAATGAAAAAGAGAAGATTACAGTTTTTGGGCACATTTATAGAATGGAAAATAGTAGGCTAACTAAACAGATCTTCGGCTTCGGTGGCGTAGTTGGTAGCATGCTGAGCTTCTATGCCCAAGATAGCGGGTTCAAACCCGGCCGAAGCCGTCGGATTTATTAAGAGCGTTAAAATCCCTCAGTATGCCTTCCTTCGGAGGGGAAGTAAAGCCGGCGGTCCCATGTCATAGATTTATGGCATGTAAAAGATCTTTCCACTAATTACACCTGTGTGAAACTAAATTGGATAGGTTAAGAATGTAAACAACGCTCTTAGGTTGCTACGTTCGTTGCCAAGAGCCGACTGCGGTGGCGTCTAGTAGCTAGTTCTGAACTAGGCCTAGTAGTCGTTGACGGTGGCGTTTGGCGGCAAAAGTAGGAACGATTTGAAAATTCAAAGTTGCAGTCCCTACTTGAATTAAAAAAAACAGATACACACATTAATACAGTCATCACAATTAACACCGGTTATCAGACAGATTCTACACACACCCAAAGTACACGGGGCTACATGACCGCGTTGTCGCATCCCCTAAACTAAGGAACCAACCAACCAACTTACTGAATAGTTACAAATCCAAACCCACATGGTTCATTGAAATTGACAACATTTGATAAACGTCAGATTTCAGACAGACACAATAGCAAACAGATCACTCTTCAGAGAAGCTATTCAAAAGGCGGAATTTCAAGAAAGAAAGAAAGAAAGAAAGAAAGAAAGAAAGAAAGAAACAAACAAACAAACAAACAAACAACTCGCAGAAAGTGGACTCAAGAGGAGAAAGATCGACACTCTAGAAGGATGGATGAAATTTGGAAACAAAGGATATTGAATACAATGGACAAGGGCCAAAGTTGATTCATCGCACCCTACAAATGGGTTATTCGAAAGAAGAAATATAGGCGCAGTGACTAGCATTCTCGTCTATTGCCGCGGAGGTCCAGGTTCGATTAGCGGCTATCCCGAGGAATTTAATTATGGTCTGAGGGCTGGAACGGGGTACACTCAGGCACGCGTTAGTTAGTTATTGTTGTTTTAAGGGGCGGAACTACGAGGTCATCTGCCCCTCCAGGCACGCGAAGAAAGACTGTGAAGAGGAGGGTTCTATTTAGGCACGCGAAGAAAGACTGTGAAGAGGAGGGTTCTATTTCTACCTCAGTCATCCTAGTGGTTTCTCACTTCTATACCAGGCAAACGCCGGGATAATTCCCAACTTGAGGTCACGGCCGCCTCCTGTCCATATCCTAGACCTAATTGCAAATACACTAGAGCCCTGCGCGGATACACAAAACGTTATCCACATCCGTCACGCACGTTTGTTATCCGAATCTACTGGCATTACAATAATATGTTAAATTAGATAAAGCATACAGTATTAAAGCAACACATTTACTTATTTGAACGTAATTCCCTTAGGTTATGTATGTCATGTGCTATCTTTAAAATGAATGTTTACAGCCAGAATTGCAACCCTTTTCAGTACGGAGTGTTAATTATGCTTAATGACATAATTTCATTGAGATCATCTTACATTTGTCATGAAAAATAAAAATAAAAGGAAAAATATTATGATATGTCATAACATCCGGGTCCTAGAAATGATATTCAAAAAGTTCGTATCGCAGTCTAAAAACTATGAGCAAACTTACTCCAAACATTATCCGCAGATTATCCGCTATGCGCACTCATGCAAACTATACCCGCATCCTCGCAGGGCTTTAAAATACACACACTAATACAGCCCTGACCATAACACAGGTTATCAGATTCCACACACACACAATTACACGGGGCTACATGACCACGATTTCGCAAATGAAACAACAATGGTCACGTTCCGCCCAATCTATTTGGGTACTCTTGTGTTTACCAACTGAAGAGCAATTCAGTTGATTGTTGGATATACAGGCAACACTGAAAAATGGGTTATAATATGTCAACACACGTCTGTACAATAATTATTCTACTAATTTGGTTGAATTAATCAGTGGATCAGTAGAAATGTTTAAAAATCAGTAAACCTATTGAAAAATCAGTAGCAATGGCATCACTGATTCCTAATACTTCATGATCCTACCGGGTCGGGCGTATTGATGAAGGTTACATTCTCATTTATAACGGATATCTCACAGTTTGAAATAGCTTCTGTCACGTCTTCACACGAAAGAGAAAATAACGATGTTGTATTTATGTGCTGGATAGCACTTGTTAAGTAGAAAGTCTTGGTATATTACTGTTTCATTGATTCTAGTAGCAGGGCATGGTACAATATTTTTATTACCTTTCACCGGTGTGATGTTGGGATTGCTTCTTCAAGAACACGCGACCATGCTTCTCAACGTGCACGCGAAACACACACACATAAATACTACCCTCACTCACAGCCAACGAATTCAAACTGGAAACGACACACAATAGCGCCCCTACTACAAGGCACCCCAAGTACACCTTGTGCGCTCTGTGGGCCAATGCAGGTAGCAATCCCATACTCGCAGAGCTCGGCCAATTAAATAATAATAATAATAATAATAATAATAATACTCCAAACATTATCCGCAGATTATCCGCTATGCGCACTCATGCAAACTATATCCGCATCCTCGCAGGGCTTTAAAATACACACACTAATACAGCCCTGACCATAACACAGGTTATCAGATTCCACACACACACAATTACACAATTACACGGGGCTACATGACCACGATTTCGCAAATGAAACAACAATGGTCACGTTCCGCCCAATCTATTTGGGTATGATAATTACACACCGCTCCATCTGTCATCTTTAGATTCACCAGTAAAAGAAATTAAAACTACTGAATACAAGATCGGGAATTGGAAACAGAAGGCACTTCATGGGAAGTTTCCACATGAGTTGGACCAGCCTCACATCGACAAGTTAGCGTCGCACGCATGGCTGACCCACTCGGTCCTCTTTCCGGAAACAGAGGGATTTGTTGTAGCTATCCAAGATCAAGTTGTTGCTACTCGAAGCTATCGGAAATTTATCATAAAAGATCCAGCAACAGAGAGTGAGAAGTGTCGCCGCTGTGGCAAATGCAGTGAAACCATTCAACACGTTATATCAGGTTGTTCCCACCTTGCCAACACTGACTACAAACATCGACACGATCAAGTTGCCAACATTATCCACCAGAAACTGGCCTTGAAGTACAAACTTCTTCAAAGCTCCGTCCCCTATTGGAAATACACACCATCTGCAGTACTCGAAAATGCCACACACAAGCTCTATTGGGACAGAGGAGTTGTGACAGATGTCGCAGTCAGTAACAACCGGCCAGATATCATTGTCATCAATAAAGTACACAAAGAGGCATTACTGATAGATATCGCATGTCCCAACACTCAAAACATCCAAACAACAGCTGCTACTAAAATATCTAAGTACACAGAGCTGGCAATTGAGATAAAGCAGATGTGGAAACTTGATTCGGTGACTACCATCCCAATAATTGTATCATGTACTTGTGTTATACCGAAAACTCTCCACAGTAGTCTATCAATATTGAATCTGCACCCGCAGATATATATTGAACTTCAGAAGGCAGTTCTGTTAAACACATGCCATATTGTTAGGAAGTTCCTTGGTGACAATGCCCTGGCCGACAGGGCCGTGCAATGGGCAAGGTGAAGCAGTGCTAGTGAGAAATTTACTCGTGCTGGCGGAGCGCAGCCCTACTCTGTCCATTTCTGAGTAGTGCAGCACGACAGCACACTAGCACTGCAGCGCTTAGTCGCACAAGCACTGTCCATTTGACCGGGTACTGCAGTACGTTCAGTACTGAGCGCAGAGCCGGGACACTAGGCGCACTAGAGCCAACATTTTGTCATATGCGTGTGGTCTGCCGTGCTCATAGCGTCTTTTGTGCAGGGGCAGGACGAAATTAGCATAGTGGGAGAGTCACACATTAGTGAAACAAACCGAAGACGTATAAAACATGATATTTAGACGCACATGAACCAGTTCTGCAGCAAGGATACAGGAATTTGCACACTTTTTGGGTGATGTAGCAGGTGCACCGAGATATAATAGTCCGAAAATAGAATCAAGCATATTGGTAATCATGCATGTGACAGTAACAGGGCCGGTATGGAATCAGGAGAGTTAAAATACATTTTTTAATTTGTTGACATTTTTTTTATTTGTTAACATTGAGCCTCCGTGGCCTAGGCGGCAGCACGCCGGCCTCTCACCGCTGGGTCCGTGGTTCAAATCCCGGTCACTCCATGTGAGATCTGTTCTCGACAAAACGGAGGCAGACAGGTTATTCTCCGGGTACTCCGGTTTTCCCTGTCACAATTTCATTCCAGCAACACTCTCCACTATCATTTCATTGCATCTGAAATTCATTTAATCATTGTCCCAGGAGAGTGCGACAGGCTTTGGCAGCCGGCACAGTTCATATCCTCGCCGCTAGACGGGGGCTTCATTCATTCCATTCCTGACCCGGTCGGTTGACTGGAAGCAGGCTGTGGATTTTCATTTTCAATTTTTTGATATAATGTCACAAACCAACCGAGGTAGCTAAACACGTTAACATGCATGGTCAGACTACACCAAACTCGAAAGACTACACTCAGCCACTCCATACATTACCTCATTAATTTCATTCGTCATTAACTCCTCTCATGAGAATGGCGTCATAAAGGCATCTATCCGTATTTCATTCCCACAAGGAAACTGTCTCACCACATCCCCTACCTCATAGAAACCGGAATAATTATGGGTAGAACCAAAAAATCTACATTAGGACTATAAACATGTATTTCAATAACAAGATTCTGAATTCGCCAAATGACTAGATTGATGCTCTTCAGGGATATGTGAGTTCGAGAAACATGCGTTAGTAAATTCATCAGGATTTTAAAATGAAAGATATTCCGTCGCAATCTAAGGTCATCCGTGGTGCAGTGGTCAGCATGATTAGCTGCCGCCCAGGAGGTCCGCGGTTCTGCCACGAAATTTGAAAAGTGGTATGAGGACTGGATTGGGGTCTACTCAGCCTCGGGTGGTCCAAATGAGTAGAGGGGGTTCGACTCCCACCTCAACCATCCTCGAAGTGGTTTTCCGTGGTTTACCACTTCGTCTTCGGGCAATTGCCGGGGTGGTACCTTCCGTAAGGCCACGGCCGCCTCCTTCCCTCTTCCTTGCCTAACCCTCCCACTTTTCCCATCTCTTCATCAGGCCCCTGTTCGCTTTGCAGGTGAGGCCACCTGGGTGACGTGCTAGTCACTCTCCCCAGTTGTACCCCCGACTCAGAGTCTCAAACTCCAGGACACTACCAGTGGCGGTAAAGGTGGGATCCCTCGCTTAGTCCGTGGGAAAAGCCAACCCTGGAGGGTAAACGATAAAAAAGAAAGACTTCTTATATTCAACATGGCCTGAAACAATGCCTCGAGGAATTTACCTACACATAAGATATACGGCAAAATAAGTAAGAAGACACGAAATCGTTCAAACCTTTGAAGTTTTAGGACGATATTCATTATTTCTACGCTATCGAGACCAAGAGTGCTATTCATAATAAAACAATTATTTCGCTCTGAAAATTACAAAATATGTTATCTGTCTCTCTACCAGCTTGTCTGTATTTCTTTCGGTGGAGTGCCTAAAACTGTTTTGTTTGTTAGTTCTTGGAACTATTCGACTTTAGGGTTAAGGTACGCGGACCGTCTTCCTAACTTACCAGAGCCTATGTAATGCCAAAAATAAGAAGAAATGTGTACTATTATAGTTCGCCCAGTGTAGAAATTACATGGTATCGTGCAATTGATTGCGCTGACAATGAAAGAGACCACCTTGTGGTGTAGCGGCTCACATTCTTGGCTGTCGCCAAGGTGGTCCCGGTTTGATTCCCTGCCCTGCCACGAAATTAAATTTCGGTTTGGGGTACTGAAATTGTATCGATGATACTTAAGTCATCCAAGCGGTGCTCATTTCGAGGACTTGCGCCAGGCCAGTGGGCACGAGTTCCCTTTTTTCTACATTTTACTCTGCAATTCGAATTGAGAGCACATCACTCCGTAGAGTTGTTAGAATAGCTTCCGTAAAATATTCTCAAATGCCTATGCTACAAGTAGCCCTCATGAGTTAATCCAATTGCATATGTATATGTAGGCTAATCCATATATGGTATTTAAGACTTTTGATTTACATTGCATGGTAAGTTCTGGGCATAGGAAAACCTCGAAGCTAATTTTACAATTTTCAGTGAATGAACATCCAAAGTATAGTAAGCATCATGTAGGGAGACTGTACCAGAGATAACAAGAATTGCTTGAAGGCATGGCGTCATAGTGCGTAATTTGTGCTCGTACAACGAATGAGGTTGTCAGGACGGTGATGATGATGATGATGAAGATGGTGATAACGATGAAGACGGTGATTTACTAGTTAGGAACCAAGGGAATATAAATAGCTGATACTTAAGACTGAAGCGGATCTATTGTAAACACAAAATGAACTTGCAAGTTGATTGAGAAAATGCAGAAACTACCCAATCACCATATTTTATGGAGATTGACTAATCCAGAAGTCGACATGAAATGGAGTAGCAAAGGTTGCTCTTGTGTGAGACCTCCATGGGCGTAGCCAGGACAGTATGCTGCAAACACTGTGGAGTGCCTGATACCCTAGCTCACGTTCAAAAAACATAATTAAGAAGGGGATTTACTACAAACGTTGGGAATCACCGAAGTAGATCTAAGATGCAGCTGTAACATTTCAGAAATGTTCCGCGATCCATGTTTTCGTGTCTTTCTCGTGTTAGAAGCAAATATACAATGGGCATAATAATTGTTATTGGCCATAAGAAGGATGCAAGATTTATGCTGGACCCCACCATCAGATGTGAATTAACCTTCGGCATAACAAATCAGGTCGTTTAGAGAAAACGATAGGCTTCAAAAAGAAGTGAAAGCTTGTGGTACGTTTCGAATAAGCGAGAGGAACAACATCAACATTTTTAAATCACTCATCAAGTTTGGGTACCGTATGCCTAAGTATAAGGAAGAAGGAAGATTGTAGTTTTAAGTGACTGTTAATCGCGAGATCATAAGCCACGGGACCTACTTTTTACGTGGAATCCGAACCACAGGACATGGCATTTCACTTTGAAAATCTCACATGCATTGACCGGGAATCGAACCAGGTCTGCTGTGGTGAGAGGTCAACAGCTTGACCGCTGCGCCACCACGCCCCCTATATGCCTAAGTATAAATGACCAAATTTTGCTATCAATGAATCCATTCAATAATAGAGAATTCATCTTCAATGTACTTAGGAACAGTATGAGTCGTAGTCTATTGGTACCCAATAACATTTCATTGCTAATATTAATTGTGTTATAATAATAATAATAATAATAATAATAATAATAATAATATGAAGAGAAGAGAGGAACGGCTTTACGAAACCCTGTCGGGACAGGCTGGCCGTGCGCGCCTGAACTGACGAGTTCCAGCGTAGGCAGTGCTGACAGTGTGAGGCTAGGAAATACAGCCCTAAAAGCGCTTGCAAGGCACTACGCCATACTACACACAGCTCGCTCGCACATGTAGCGAGCAGCAGGAGGGGAGAGGCAAGGACATGACGTCACGCGCTTGTGGCTTACTTCTTAGACTGCCCGTAAGGGTGCAGCAGGATAGAACATACTACAGGCACTAGCTATGCAGGGCCCTGCTGGCCGAATACTCAGCAAAGCTCGATGATCCAGATGGGAACATAGCTCATCCTACAAATGAAGGAGACTCGTGAAGACTGCGGGCACGACACGGATGTGAAGTCTCTGAACAGTGTAATAGAAATTATCTCAGTACAGATGGTTCCTTGCTAAGGCCGAACCAGGCTGTAACAGAAAATGTAGCCGGTATTTGCCGTGATAATGTTGTCAAACAATAAACTATAATAATAATAATAATCAACATTACTCTGTTAATTACTTCAATAGTTTCCCTGAGTTCATACGAGAGGCTCCTTCTCTACCAGAATGTAAAAGAAAAATTGAACTTGAAATTATGAATGTTTACACAGTTTTTTCTCTTTATATATATTATGTTACTTCTGTTCATGTACTTTATAACTTGTAAAAACATGTAGTTCTTTTCTCTGTCACCAAATATAATTTCTATGTACTACAGCATCACGAGCCACGGTTCAGGTGCCTTAATAAATAAATAAATAAATAAATAAATAAATATAAATAAATATAAATAAACATAAAAATAAATAAATAAATACGAGTTAAAAAGGACCTAACAGAAGCTCAAATCAATCAAGCTCCGGTTTGGGATAGGAACCTGTTCAGAAAGGCGGTTAAATCAACCAGTAATCTACACCCTTTAACATCTGTGATGCCTCGCCCTCACTGCAAGTGGACGGAAGAAAGGAGAGCTAACATTCGTCAAGAATGAAGATCTACTGGCAGACAAGAAAACAAGCATTACAGTGATCATATGAGTGAAGAACATCGTGGTCCATTGATGGCCGAAGCGCCTAAAAAAAAAAAAAAAAAAAAAAACTTTCACTAAATTTATAAATATCTCACAAGTAGATAAATTCAAGTATTTAGGCAAACTAGTAGATACATTCAAGTATTTAGGCAAACTTATTCAGCCAGCAAGGTTAAATCATTAAACTAACAAGGAAAGAATGGCAAAATTACAAAAGCGTATAAAATAAAATTACAAAAACGAATAAAATTACCTGCAACAGATACACTTAAAATTTTAAAAAACATACCACGAAATGCAAAATTACAACACTACAATATTGTCCTCAAACCAGAAGCACTTTATTATAGAAAGCTTTTCAGTCAATCAACTTAAATTGAGTGATATGGCATCAGAGGCATAGCACTGAAATTGATAGAAAGCTATTTGACTGAAAGGATTCAATACGTTAAATGGAACTACAAGTCTACCTTTAAGAGTGAAAAGAGGAATACCACAAGGCACAGTGCTGGGTCCATTATTATTTTTGATTTTTATCAACGATATTGAATCATCTATACATGGAATTGAAAATGTTAATGTCATATCATACGCAGATGATACGGTAGTTTGTGTTGAAGGTAGAACATGGGGAAATGTAAAACAAATTGCAACTGCTGCATTGAAAATGTTAAAGATATGGTTAGATAGTAACGAACTATTTTTAAATATAAATAAATCAAAGTTCGTAAGATTCAGTTTAAAAGCGGCTGAAGATGATTTTATGTTCGACCCTCACTATTATGTGTCAGATAACTGTATCATAATGATGGTCATTATAACACTGTTTTCCATTATGATACAGTTTCTCCAGCCAATCAGAGCTCGTTCATTGACCAATTAGGTAACGATACCTTCACGCATGCGCTCAAAATCCAACATGTCGGACATAAACACAACATCGAACTATAATAAATTACCGACATGGAATACCCACCGTCCGTATGTTCGCGTAAATAAACTGGCGAATATGAGACAAGAAATAGCACTGTACCTTAAAATCACCAACACTAATTTCTACACAGCGCATTGTCTTCAAATGACTGCGGTGACAATATTACTGAGGGACGGCTGATGTAAACATATGGCTGCATATGGCATTGCAAGCCCACAGAGCGCATGCGTCGGTCGTTCAAAGCTCTTGAAAGACAAAGATATAACACCCAACGCTCGCTCTGCGATCACAAAATTCCAGTAGCTGACTCTCAACAGATATTTATGAATATTTATGTTAAAACATATAATAAAGTTATAATTATCGTCGAACATAAACAGTCGTATGCAACTCGCCTATAATGGTAATTAAGACACTCGTATGGAAATTATAAAACTCGCATACGCTCGTTTTATAAAAAATACTCGTGTCTTAATTATAGCCATTATAGGCTCGTTGCATAATGTACTATTAATGAACTAAAAATACACACTTTGAACTGTAATCAGAACTGTGTCTGTCTTAAAATAGCTAAAGTGGATACAGTTAAATATCTGGGATTATTAAATAGACAGTGACATGAAATGGAAAAGCCAATACAAACACCTTACAAGTAAAATAAGAAGAACAATCTATATATTTCACAATTTAAAACATATTGTCAAATACAAATTAATAAGAGACATCTACAATGCTCTAGTCCAGTCAGTTCTTACATATGGTATTCTTGCCTGGGGAGGCGCCTATGAAAATGTACTAAAAAGCGTTCAGATAGTGCAGAATCTCATACTGCGAGTAATGTTGAAGAAAGATAGATTATATCCGACTATGAGACTGTATGCTGAGACAAGGGTCTTCAACATTAAACAATTGTATACTTTTGAAATATATAAATACATTTTTAAAGATAGAAATAGAATTCAAGTTGTTAGCCACGGGTATGAAACCAGAAGTATTACAGAGAAGTTAGGTATAGCCAAACGTAACTTTCTGTATTTCTCACCAAAATTATATAACATTCTCCCAATTAAATTAAAAGAATTTAAAGGAAATCATGCAAACCTGAAGATGCATGTAAAACATTTTCTCAGAGAAAACAAAATTAAAATTGAAAATATAATTAGTTGAGCCTACAAGTTTATACAAACACAAATTCAATTTTCCTTCTTATTCATTATTTTTTTATGTATGCATCATTTACATAGAACGTGTTATTCGGCTAAGCCATTATACAATTTTTTAGAAATAGTAATCAATGATATGCTTGCCACACACAAGGTTTCACCTTTTAGTGGCATATGTGATATCTCTTCCTGCTCTGTATGAATTTGATATCCTAATTCGACCTGTCTTTATCATATTGTAACAATATAATTTAATAATTGTTAATTTACAGGTTAAACAATGAGTAGGAAGTGTAAGTAAATTCATAAAATGTGTACAGATATTATGAATTTTGTAAAATGTGTGTTCTTGTAACGATTTAATAAATAATAATAATAATAATAATAATAATAATAATAATAATAATAATAATAATAATAATAATAATAATAATTAGGCGGGAAAAAAATTTAAACAATCTAACCTGAAAGAAATATTACATGAGATATTTATTTAAAAAAATGGCTTCATTGACGTAGTCAGTAGCATGCTGAACTGCTGTGCCCAAGATCGCAGGTTCAACCCAGCCAAAGTCATCGGATATTTAAGAGCGTAAAAATCCCTCACTATGCTTTCCTTCGGAGGGGAAGTAAAGCCGGCGGGCCCATGTCATAGATTTATGGTATGTAAAAGAACCTACCACTACAATTGGTCGTGTGTAGCCAAATTTGTAGGGTTATGACTTATTTGGTTACAAACGCTCTATCAAGTTCCAACGTTTGCCGCTAGGTGTCAGTGACAGTGATATCTGGAAGCCAAAGTTGGAACTACTTGAAATTGGACTTGCTGGGAACCCACGGGCGTTCAATTAAAATACCCTGCTTTGGCCATTGGCTGCAATTCATATATAATATTTATCTCAAAATAACACGCCTTTGCGTAGATAAAAAGGGGGGGGGGCTACTTAATTGGATGACATGTTTCGATCGATACGCGATCATCATCAGATCCTGCTCACTTAGGCTTAGAAAAGGTAGGATGTTTATGTGTTACACGTACGCACAAATACAGTACAGTATATACAGTGAGTCTCTCTCACGACTAGGCCGGCCAGCGCGCCCAGCTTATCTGTCTCCCGTTGACTCATCACTCCCCGCTCGGCATAACATAGGCTAGCACTTCGCTAACGTTATCCGTGCATGACGTGAGATAACAATTAAAATTAATAAAATAAGCTGCTACTACCTTATGACAGGAGATGTTCTAAATGTTCTCCTACATTCTCACATTTCCGGCATCGTCTTAGGAAACTCCGATTCACACGCATATGTGCGTCTTTCGTAATTGAGGCTATTTCTCTCTGGATATGTTAATATTTTTCTCGGACGAAGCTTGGTTCCATTTACAGGGGTATGGTTCGACGACGCAGAATAACAGATATTGGGGTAGAGAAACCCCCCATCGCATATACGAAATTCCTCTACATAACGAATGGGTCGGAGTATGGTGCGCAGTGAATGGATACATTATTATAGGGCCTATACTTTTTCAAGGCACAATCAATGCACAAAGGTACAGGGATAATATACTCAAACCATTTTTTGACGAACTGACTGCCACTAACTCTCGAATTGGATATATTCAGCAAGACTCTGCCACCGCGCATACAGCTCATGACACATTAAACTTAATTGAGGAAATTTTTGAATACCGTGTAATTAGTACGGAATTATGGCTGTCACTGTCCCCATATTTAGCTGTTTGTGACTTTTATTTATATGGGTGCTTAAATAATAAAGTGTATGCAAGAAACCCTCACACGTTGGGCGAACTGAAAGAACATATCCAGAGAGATATAAAGCCTCCATTACGGAAGACGAACTTATGCGTGTGAATCGCAGTTTCCTAAGACGATGCCGGAAATGTGTGGATGTATGAGGAGAAAATTTCCAACATGTCCTGTCATAAAGTACGAGCTTATTTAATTAATTGTTATTTTCTTAATTTTAATTGTTATCTCATGTTATGCACGGATAAAGTGAGCGAAGTGCTATGTCATGCCGAGCGGGGAGTGATGAGTCAACGGGAGTCAGATAAGCTGGGCGCGCCGGCCGGCCGAGTCGTGAGAGAGACTCACTGTACAATTGGCTCCCAAAATGCGAGAATAGAGGAACAAAGATAAAAGAAAGCTCACAGAACTTACACCGGTAGCAAGTGTAGACATCGTGCATTATTTCCTCATTAGCAGAATATTGTCCAAAATCGTCCCGCTTTTTCGAAACTCTACGTAAGGTTAAATGTAGCGCAGAAGCTGGTTTATACGGCCCTCATTTAGAAAAACAATGTTACAGTAATGATCATTAGCATAATAAGATTTTTTTTTAGCGTATGGCTTTTAGTGCCGGGAGTGTCCGAGGACATGTTCGGCTCGCCAGTGTTATAGCTGCTTCGAGACGGACACCCAATGGGTGAGCTACAAGTATCGTTGGGGAGGAAAGTGGGAATGTACAAGGACGAGGAGTTGGAAGGTAGCGGCTGTGGCCTATAGGTAGGGACCAACCCCGGCATTCGCCTGGAAGGAAGATGGGAAACCACAGAAGACCATCTTCAAGGTTGCCGGCGGGGGGATTCGAACCTCCTCGCCTCCCGGATGTGAGCGACTGCCAGCAGTCATGCCGTAACGACCTCGGCTAACTTACCCGGTAGCATAATATGATGCAAACAGAACACTAATTTTCTTTAACAGCGCTGAATAGCACTACACTATACTGTGAAATACAACTAAGTACCATTAACTCAGTTCTTAAGAGAGAAAAGAAGTATAAATTGTTAGTGTTTAGTAAGCAATTTGTATTATTCAGGTGTGAGGGCTGAAACGGGGCTCACTCAGACTTGTGAGACAAAACTGAGAAGAGGAGAGTTCGATTCCCACTTCAGCCATCCTGGAAGTTGTTTTTCAGTGATTTCCTCCACTTCTGCTCCAAGCAAAGGCTAGGATGGCCCCTAACTTAAGGCACGGTCATCTTCTTCCCACTACTACTCTCAAGCAGTGAGACGAAATACCAACCATGTTGGTTAATTGGTGGGAAACGAGTCTGGTGCCTATGAACTAGGCTCCTCTTACTCTAGTATGACGTTTTTAAAATATTGTGGGGTTTGAAGCCATTTTTTCAGTGTTGCCTTAGTAAACAAGAGTTTAGTGCTTTCCAGTCAGTCAAATAATTGTACATATTGTAAATATTTTCACCTGTATTTTCAAACATAGATTTTATAGCCTAAGTGTAATGGATCTGATGATGATCGCTTGACGATCGAAACTGGTCATCCGAGTGTATTTATTAATCCCATATAATTTATTCCAGGATTAGGGCATAACCCAGCTCTTTTGGGTACATTCGTGTTGACCGACTGAAAAGCACTAAACTCTCGTTTTTAAAATGTTGTTTATGATTTAATGGCTTTGGCAATTGAAGCGCATTATGCCAAATATTTTATAGTGGTAAGGTTTCTTGCATTGTTACAGGATTTGAAACAGTGGTTTAGTTGCATGCCAATATGGGGATTTGAGAGTAGTAGTGCTCCTATGGCATAAGTTCGGTGCAGTAATGGTATTTGGTCATAGTCGTGGCTGATGACCTACATTATCCCCACCGATACCATTAGTTGTAGTTTCCTAATTACTCGCCAGCCATGGCATTTTGTGATTGAGTATGAATTTGTGTGTGTGTTTATATTATGTAGCAGCATCAATTTCTATTTGAATTGATGATATAAAGGCCTCAAGTGGGTGTATGTGATTGTATGAGTGGTTTTTTTTGTCATGTGGCCTCCTGAGAGGCCGAGTGCAGGTCTTTCTAGTCGACGCCCGTGGGCGACCTGCGCGTCGGGATGAGAGATGGAATGGATGAAGATGAATGAAACTGGGCAAGGATGTGGAAGGAAGCGGCAGTGGCCTGTCAGAAGGTACCGTTTCAGCATTTTCCTGGTGTTGAAAATGGGGAAACCACGGAAACCATTTCAAGGACGGCCGACGGTAGGGCTCGAACCCACGCGTCTACCGAGTCAGCAGAGAGCTTGGCCGCATGACCTAACGCTGCGCTTTAGCGAGCGTAGCCACCGCTGTCGGTATTGTATGAGTTGAAATTGTATGTTGTTGGGTACATCCCCAATTTACAAATACACACACTAGTACAGCCATCACAATAACACAGGTTATCAAACAAATTATACACATACCCAAGAATACACGAGGCTATATGACCGCGATATCGCTGCTCGTAAGATAACCTGGTCTTCTACAGTATATGACTCCATTAATTCCGGAGTATACAGATTTTATATCATGACTAGGGACTAGATTTTTTGAAAATGCAGATGCAAATGCATATTTTGTGCGTTTATTGGATTTATTGCATATTCGGAACGAGGAGCGTGATGACGCAGTGGCTTAGCTGCTCGTCCTTCACCCGGACGGCCGGGGTTCGAATCCCGGTGACAGCGGGGTGGAATTTTCACCTGAAAAATCACGTGGCGTCAGGAAGGGCATCCGGCCTTAAATCCCCGGCCAAAACCAAAATGAGCCTGGTTGGCTCCGGCGACGACAAATAATTGGGAAAAGTCGAAGAAAGTTTTATTGCATAAAACTTACATTTGAAATTAAGTATAATTTTAAACATCTGGATAAAAAAATGGTTTCGCATGCGTGTTGGACAACCCTTGTAAGCAACTTTCTTATCAACAGATAATGAGATAACAGTATTTTACACCTGGCATTTCAAGAAATAGATGGGGTGGAACATGCCTTTTCACCATCTAGGTAGTTTCCCTTGTAAGAAACTTTCTGAGGAACAGCAAGCATGCTGCCTCAAATGCCAAAAGAGAATAGGAGCAGAAAGTATTTATTAAATCAGTGGGTGTCAGGTAATACATGGTGGCCACTCAAATCGGTCAACGATTTTCCAGGAGTTTTCCAGGAATTTTCCAGAAGTAATTCACATTTTTCCAGATTTAAAAATAAGCGCAGGTGCGGGGGGCGTTATCGGTTGCCTACTTCAATACCAAAATAAAGCAGTTGTGTTTGGTTTAATTATACAGATGTTGACATAAATTAGTGGTGATTGCGTTATTGATACGCAAGCCTACACACAAATGATTTAATTGTTGTTTTAAAAAAGCCTTTGTTACTCAAATATCCACTTTTAAAAAAGAGAAAAGAATGCCGCCTGCAATTTTATTGCGGTGAAGTTACTAACGCATGTTCTCCCACACAGAAACAGGCAGCCTGAGGAAATTTCTTTCGTTAACGATAGAGTGCTCACCCAAAACCGCAGCGGGAGTATGATTTAAGATGGAAAGATTTTTATAATTAATTAACAGTGGGTATTTTCCAGGAGTTTTCAAATTTTTCGTAATTTTCCAGGAGTTTTCCAGACCTAATAAAAATCCAGGAGCTTTCCAGGATTTCCAGGTTTTCCAGAAGTAGCGGCCACCATGTAATAGTGATTATTCAACTGATGGCGAAGTCGCTCTATTGTCAAATATGCCCGAAGGAATTGAAATGTGAAAAGAAATTTCAACTTGAACAACATGCAAAAACGACTGCACATATTACGGTAAAGGAGGGAAAGAAGAGTGAATAATATTTAAGGCATATTTTCTACATTTTTCGTGCATAATTGCAGGCATATTTTAATAGTTTTAGTGCATAAATGTCAGGTCCCTAATCATGACCTACGATGCATGGTTGATTGGTTACTCAGTTTAGGGGCTGCGACAACGCGGTCATGTAGCCCCGTGTACTTTGGGTGTGTGTAGAATCTGTCTGATAACCGGTGTTAATTGTGATGACTGTATTAGTGTGTGTATCTGTTTTCAATTCAAGTAAGGGCTGCAGACATTGAATTTTTTCAAGTAGTTCCTACTTTTGCCGCCAAACGCCACCATCAGCGACTACTAGTTCAGAACCTGGTTACCGGACGCCACTGCAGTCGGCTCCCGACAACGAACGTCGGAACCTAAGAGCATTTGTCAAATGTTTAACCTAGCCTAATTTAGCTTCACACAGGTGTAATTAGTGGCATGGGACCGCCGGCTTTACTTCCCCTCCGAAGGAAGGCATACTGAGGGATTTTTAACGCTCTTAAAAATCCGACGACTTCGGCCGGGTTTAAACCCGCGATCTTGGGCATAGAAGCTCAGCATGCTACCAACTACGCCACCGAAGCCGCCGTAAGATCCTTGTTAGTAATAATACAGTCCACCTCAGGGTGAGTATCATTATTTAGAAGATTGCGAGCTACACCACGTTTACGAGCAAGATGACCCTGCATGAAAATAAAATTATATGAGATCACTGTACCATAACGACTGAGTTCAAGTTCCGACGGAGTACTATCGATTTCTCCCAGAGATCATAACACAATCCTTTCGCTCTTTATGATAAAACAGCGAACAATGAACCAGTGCAGGGTGCATTGAAGGGTAGCGCTTTCACGGAGAAAGCTCCACTCTGTACCAGTACTTTCCCCAGCGGTGGCTCCCAAAATGCGAGGATAGAGGAACAAAGATAAAAGAAAGCTCGCGGAACTTACGCCGGTAGCAAGTGTAGACACCGTGCATTATTCCCTCATTAGCAGAGTTTTAATTAGTTCACGACGCACCAGCTTCATCAGCAAATGTCCTGAAAACAATTATATAAGGCAGGGATTCTGCACCGCACGTCATTATATACAATAGAAGAAAATTCCTTTCGTTACACATCACACGCCGGAACGAAGGTTGAAGGAATGTCTATTGGATATCCGCGAGAAGTCTGTTTATCTTAGGGACATAAAGAAGGTGTGACGTAGAATGCACTATGCACTGACGTCGATTAACTAACGTGTTCGATTCATACATGCATCTCCAAGGCACAGACATTTTAAGGAGACGATACGGGGAAATGAATCCGGGAAGGAAAGGAGGAGTAGCTTTCTCCAAAAACCGGGGTAGCTACGCGTACTAAGACGATTGAGTTCGAAGATCGAACCCCACCATCGTCTGACCTTGAAATGGTTTTCCGTGGTTCAACTCCAGGCAAATGCCGAGAAGGTATTTCTCAATAAGCCAAGGTCGCTTTCCTCAACTCCTCTGGAAGGGCCACTTTTAAAACCAGTGCCCAGGCGCGGATCCACAGAAGTGGGAGCAAAGATTTTCCTACCACCACAACCACAACCACAACCACCACCATCAACAACACCCCCTCCAACTGGAAGATCTTAATTTATTAAAAAAAGAAAAAGAAAAAAAACGATATATTAAGCAAGAGGTAACACAAGGTTTTTATCAACATTTTGTAAATGTAGGAATAATTTTTAAATTAAGAAAATTAAACGTTTTAGATCATTTCTTTCTAACCTGTCTGTTAGAAAATCTAATAATTTACAAAGTCTTACTTCAATTTCCGTAAGCGTGGCATGCCATCGACTTCAGTGTCCGACGTTCTGGATCAAATTCCCGCAAAGTCAGTTCTTAATGCGATAAACCCCTATCAGAATATTTAATTAATTTTATTAATGCAGCCAATGGCCATTTATTTTATTTTCAGGAAGGGATTTGGGAAGAAAATCGGCCGTGGACCTATTGAAAGGACCCGTCACCACATTTTCCTAGTGGTGAAAATGGGAAACCACGCAAACCATTTTCAGGACGGCCGAGGTGGGATTCGAACCCACGCTCTCCCGATGCCAGCGAGGCACGACTTGGCGCGTTAGCACTCTCGGCCACCGCGGCCGGTCCATTTTAAGTATTTGGGTTGTGTATTCTCTCGTGATGGTAGTACAGTGAAAGAGATAAAATTCAAGGTCCAGAAAAGCCAATGCACTGACTTCTCAGTTGCGATCAGGGGTTTCGGTGGCGTAGTTGGTAGCATGCTGAGCTTCTATGCCCAAGGTCGCGGGTTCAAACCCGGACGAAGTCTTCGGAGTTTTTTAAGAGCGTTAAAAATCCCTCAGTAGGCCTATGCCTTCCTGCGGAGGGGAAGAAAAGCCAGCGGTCCATGTCATAGATTTATGGCATGTAAAAGAACCTTCCACTAAATAAATTTGTGTGAAGCTAAATTATAGGTTATATTTGACTAACGCTCTTAGGTTCCAACGTTCGTCGCAAGGAGCCAACTGCGGTGGCATCTAGTAACCAAGTTCAGAACTAGTTGTCGTTAACGGTGGCGTTTGGTAGCAAAAGTAGGAACTACTTGAAAATTGAATGTCTGCAGTCCTTACTTGAATTAAAAACAGATAACACACACTAATACAGCCATCACAATTAATACCGGTTATCAGACAGATTCTACACACACCCAAAGTACACGGAAATACATGACCACGTTGTCGCAGCCTCTAAACTTAGGAACCATCAGTTGCGATCCGCAGTATTCTTCAAGAAATTAGTATAGCAACGAATCTCTCTCCCTCTCTACATTGCTCAGTATTTAGATCGACCGTGCTGAATGGGTATGAGAGCTGGGTAGATATACATATCTCACACACAAGTTGGAGGTAACAGATATGACGGTATCCGAATGATTGCAGTGACAAATATATGGCAGCAAGGCAGGAGGGCACTCGTAACGAATAGAAAAAGGGTAAGCTAGGAATGAACGCCTAAGATGAGGCGGCCGTTCGTATGAGCCGACTTACAATAGATGGTGGGGTCATATGATGAGAATTAACCTCATCATCATCATTAACCTTCACGTATTAAGCCTAGTGGCCTGTTACGGTCTCTTGACAGCGTTTCTTTGGGCTTCGCAGGATTCTTCGACCACGGAAGAATCTGTTTGGGGACTCGGCTAGAACTGTCAACATGTTCGTTCCATTTTTCCCTATGCTGTTGTATATGCTGAACAACTAGGGTGATTTTCAGTTCCTGCAGAATGTATTCATTCCTGCGCTGATCGAGGTTAATGAACTCAGCTCTAGAACGTAAGAGAAGCAGAGGTAGACCTAGGAGGCGTTTGTTAGAGTCAGTGTTAATGATTCCAAGGTGAAGGGCATAGAGGCAGAGAAGGTCACAGTGCTATCTGCTAACACGGGATCATGGAGAAGTCTCGTTCGCTAACAGAAGCTTGTTCAGTAGATTGGATACTAAAAGGCAATATCGTCTCAAATGAAAATGATTTAATGAATGATTTAATTAATTAATTAATGTCTAATTAATGTCTAATCAAGCATTGGAAATATGTTTATCAAGTGTCCTATTAATATAATTAGTAATCACCCAATGTACTCGTATATTGCCACTACTTGTTCCCAGCCTCGTAGTGTTTTCAGTTTTGTTCTTATTGATGTTCGTGGTGTTAGTAACGCGAATAAAGACAGCAGTGATGGTGGACTGTGTCGCCGTACTGTAACTAGGATTAATTGGTTTAACAAACGCTTCCTGGTATTACAAGTCACAAATATAAGGAAGTCGCTTGCGTGTTTCGCTCCGGGGTTGTGGCTGTGTTACAGCATTCAGTACAGCTACTGGAAAAAAACTGGCGCAAACTGCCGTTGTTTACACACTACTTTCAAACACCAATATCTTCAAGAAGACGTATGACACCCCACCTACACGTAACAAGTAGACTACAACACAGTTCTTGTAGTAACTGCTGAGCAAAGCAGAACGTTAACGATCCAATAAATTGCACTCGATTTTGTTCTATCCCACACATATACTATCAACCTGCTAGCCAAACGCCCCTGTCTACATACTCTGACTTCCTTCGACCGAGAGAGAGCTGGAGTAGCACACAATGACGGCTTTAGATTAGACGATCTCACAAAGGGCACGATAATACAAATATAATATGTTGATGATAATTGTTGTTTTAAGGGGCCTAACATCTAGGTTATCGGCCCCTGATGGTTTGGGTGATCGTTAGATGATAATGAAATGTAAACTATAACTAACACTAACTACTAACTTACATACTAGAAGAAGAAATGGAAAACAAAAGGGGAATAAGGCAAATAACGGACAGGAGGAAAAGAAATGCCTCAACCCTCGAAGAAGAGAGGGTCCGTCCCACAGGGAATGGATACAAGGGTGAAAACCGGACCCAGCTCAGGAATCCCTCGGCGTCGCCAACTCCCGAACTCACCAGCCGTGAGCCCCTGAGGGTGGAGCAATATCTAGGGTGCACCAGAAGTGGTGGGGCTATATACACCCTGCCTCCTTGAGGGCCTTGAGCAGAAGGCAGGAGATAACAGGAAAAGAAAAAGAAGGCTGACCCCTCGCTGAAGGAGAGTATCAGAAAAGATGAGACAAGTGTCAATTAAGGCGGGAAAGTGAAAGACTCCCTAGGCCTCACATACCCTAATACCGTCGGGGTCGGAAGAGAACAAGAGTTGACCAAGTAAGGTCGACAGGAAAGAAGACTGAGAGGAGCCCGGCACAAGTAAGTGGAAGCAATGCCGGACTCAGCAGGGGCCCCGTGGTCGCCAACCCACGTCCCACTAGATGTGAGCCCCTGGGGGGACAAATATAATACAGAGACGTGCAAATTATTAGGATCAAATAAAGAATTTAAACCAGTCACAATGTTTTATTCAAAATCATTTTATTGACCATCGGCTGGCATCTATTGTTACCCTACTTAGTAATGTTTTCTCCGTTATCGACTTACATCTTTTCCCATAAGGAATTGTGACTGGAAACTTTCAGAGTTGGGGATTCCGAGGGACACCTGAGCTTGGCCCTTTGCTACTTTCCACCCTATCTATTTGGGGCACACTTGTGTTGAGGGGCATGGTGGCGCAGCGGTCTAGCTCTTGGCCTCTCACCAAGGTGGACTGGGTTCGATTCTCGGTCAATGCATGTAACATTTTCGAAGTGAAATGCCATGTCCTGTGGTTCAGATTTCACGTAAAAAGGAGGACCCATGGCTCATAATCATAAGATTCACGGTTAAGTAAAACTACAATCTTCCTTTCCTTTTTTTTCTTCTATTTTTTTTATTGATTTTGGAATGTAAATTGACTCCAAAAGCTTCAGCTCTAAATTGCTTCCACGATGGGTGAGTGGTTATCGTGTCTGATTACTAACCCCCCAAGCTTGCAGGTTCGCTCCTGGCCGTGGTGAGTGATTTTGAAAGGCGGCAAAAAATGACGAGATCTCAAAAGAAGAAATTAAACTAAGAAACAAAAACATGAAAACAGAAGAGAAAATATATAAAAAATTATAACACTTACGTGTAAGTGAAAATATGTACTGTATGTTGAAAAAGTTAGGTTATAAAATGATGCTTGATGTGTATTTGCTAGGTATGTGCAGAGAGAAAATACTTTATTTGATTCTAATAATTTGCACACCTCTGTATTATATTTGTCCCCACAGGGGCTCACATCTAGTACACTATCTCCTTGAGGAATACAGTAGATTGCAACAGAGAACTCATTGCATTGAGTTTTATGCATCTTGACTATTTGCTTCACTATACTACCATCCTGAGAGAATACACAGCCCAAGTACTTAAGTTGTTAATTCTTCTAGGGCCTCTGCGACAGCGTGGTCATATAGCTTGGCTGTGAGTAGAATTTGTCTGATAACCTGTGTCACTGTGATGTCTGTACTGAAAATGAAAATCCACAGCCTGCTTCCAGTCGACCGACCACGACCGGGTCAGGGAATGGAATGAATGAAGCCCCCATCTAGCGGCGACGATATGAACTGTGCCGGATGACGAAGCCTTCACTCTCCCCTGGGGCAATTATTAAATGAATGACAGATGAAATGAAATGAGAGTGGAGTGTGTTGCTGGAATGAAATTGTGACAGGGAAAACCGGAGTATCCAGAGAAAAACCTGTCTGCCTCCGCGCTGTCCAGCACAAGTCTCGTATGGAGTGACCGGGATTTGAACCACGGACCCAGCGGTGAGAGGCCGGCGTTCTGCCGCCTAAGCCACGGAAGCTGTGATGTCTGTACTACAGTGTGTAATTGAGGTGGGATTTGAGTGGGAAGCGGCCGTGGCCTTAAGTTAGGTTCCTTCCCGGTATTGCCTGGAGTAGAAGAGGGAAACCACGAAAAATCACTTCTTAGTTGGCAGAGGTAGGAATCGCACGCGCCTCCTCTCAGGTTTGACTCACGAGGCTGAGTATACCACGTTCCAGCCCGCAGACTGACAGAATTAAATTTCTTGGCAAAGCCGGGAATCGTACCCAGACTTCCGGGGCGACAGCCAAGAATGCTAGTCAAAAGTAGTAACAAAGTAGGTGGTTGTAACTATCTCACTGTGAGTGTATGGGTATACAGTATCTATCTACCCCTTATTATTGCCTTTTCTGCGCGGTCAGGGTTGAGGTCTTATGTGGTAATTATTTTTATGACCGGATTCCCTTCCGGGTGTCAATTTTATCAGAAGCAGTAATGGGAGAAGGAATAAATTAAGGTAAATGAAAGAGGACTAGGAGTTGAAAGAAGCGGCCGTGATATTTGCTGGAGGTAAAAATGAGAAAACCACGAAAAGTCTTTTTAAGGACGGCCTACATCCCACTCGTCTTCCGAGTCCGAAGACAGCCTGGCCCCATGGCTTTGTAACTCCAATCGGTTACTAAACAGTGTAAGGTGCTTAAATGTATTCTGCGAGAGATAATGATTGATATGTAATGTATAGACATATAACGCTAGAATATATAGTTTGGGGCAGATGACCTTGCTATTCTGCCCCTTAAAACATCATCATTATCATCGTGCGACGTTTCATCATCATCAATAATCATTATCATCGTGCGACGTTTCATCATCATCATCATCATAGTGTGACGTTCCAAATACCTTTTAGATCGGTTCAGAAGTCACAGGATAACCTACCTGAAACAAAAGGAAACCACATATTAAAACAAGAAATTCCGTGAAGAACTATACAGCCTACTTTTCATGCCAATGATTATTCTACAGAATATGAACCTATCTAGAATAATGACGAAATTAAGTTGGTAATATCGAAATATCTAATTAGTTAAAAATATACCTGGTATAATGTAGCCTAATAGAGCACTACAGTTGGCAGCCCTGGTGACTGAATATATTCTTAGTTCCATCTCTTAAGGTACAGAATACAAAATTTGTTTGAAGTCCAATGGACGTTACATGTAGTTAGACACTGGATCTATCAGCACGCGTAAAAGCATGTTGCCAACAATGTCATGAGTGTGCTGGTTAGAAATTATCTGAAATATTATGATATCTTGTTGTGCCAATTTTGGATGAAATCCATTTGTTAGTATAGAAGTTACATGTATTTTAAAATTGGACTTATCAGCAGGCATAGAATCATGTTGGCAGCACTGCCTTGTATTAATGATGATGATGATAATTGTTGTTTTAAGGGGCCTAACATCTAGGTTATCGGCCCCTGGCCTTGTATTAATTACTCCAAATTAATCTAGAATGTCAGGTGCTATACGTGTGCAAAGTGTAGAGCTGTTGGCTTGCATACTTTCTGATATATTGATATTAGGGTAAAAAAAAATAGACAGCATTTATTAACAGTTGGCAGCCCTGATTGCTCTTAACAATACGTATAGTCATATCTGTTATGGTACACACAGCACATACGAAATTTTGTTGAAATGCAACTGATAGTATAGAAGTTACATGTATTTAAAAATTTGTACTATCAGCAGGCTTATAATCATGTTGGAAGAACTGACGTATATAAGTTACGCCAAATTAATCTAAAATGTCAGAATATACGTGTGCATAGTTTAAAGCTGTTGGCTTGCATACTTTCTGAAATATTGGTATTTGGATAAAACAATAGAGAGAGCAATTATTAACAGTTGGCAGCCCTGGTGGCTCTTATGAATACGCTCAGTCATATCTGTTTATGTACAGATATTACATACAAAATTTGGTTGAAATCCAGTTGATAGTGTAGAAGTTATATGCATTTAAACATTCGACCTATCAGAAGGCTTAAAATTATTTTGGCAACACTGTCATGGTTGGCCTCCTGGAAATTAAACTGAAATAGTCTTATCTACATGTGTGCCAATTTTGGAATAGCTCCCATGCATACCTTGCAAGATATCCAACATGGAGCTCAAATTTCTAGTGCGTTTTTTCAGCAGTTGGTAGCACTGACATCATTTTCAAATATGGACGTGAGATATTCCGGTGCACAACTTTACTCATACTAAATTTGGTTTTGATTGCTGCAGCCGTTTAGGAGTTGATAGGGGGGGGACACACACACACACACACAGCCAGCCAGACAGGACAGGACAGGACAGGACAGGACAGACAGACAGACAGACAGGCAGAAGGACAGACAGACAGACAGACAGACAGACACACATTTGCCCGATCTCATAAGTCTACTTTTTCCTCATTTTTGCAAAATGTGAAAAGTAGGCTAATAAAATACTGAGGTACCGTATGACAACAGAAATAACCAAGTCGATTAAAATATTTGTAACAGAACAATTTGTAATTCTAGTAGGAGTCATACTTTAAAGCAACTTGTGCTCGCGAGGTCTCAGGGCACCTCCTCATACCTGTCCCTAATTCAGTTACACACACTACAGTCATCACTCAAATACAGGTTATATTAGGCAAGTTCAACACACACACACACACCAATACACAGGGCTGGTGACCAAGATGTCCCTAGCCCCTAAAATGAATTAAGAACAACATCCGATAACTCCACTTGGCACAGTGGCTTAGCTGCTCGTCTTTCACCCGGACGAATCCCGGTGACAACGGGGTGACATTTTCACCTGAAAAATCACGTGGCGTCAGGAAGGGCATCCGGCCTTAAATCACCCGTCAAAACAAAAACTGGGCCTGGTTCGCTCCGGCGACCCCAACTATTGGGATAAGCCGAAGATTGAAAAAAAAATCCGATAACTCCACTTTCATTTCCAAGAGGGCACTGCGATATGACCTTTATATCGATAGATGGCATGCGATTTATTTGCATCTTAGTTGATTCTTGACTTTGTAAGTGTGTTTAATATCAAAGGAATTGCTTTAAAGCACGTGTTCTCAACCCTTTTGAGACTGCGAGCACCACCCTCTTGCCATAAGAAGTATCCGAGCACCATCAATCAAATGATGATGATGATGATAATAATGATAATATTATTATTATTATTATTAATAATAATAATAATAATAATAATAATGGTCCAATTCACAACGTCAAAATGAGGATACCTACTGGCTGAACAATGAACAAGAGAAATGTAGATATATCCCTGAAATGCCAGAAGTGCATGTGACAGTAGAAGACATACAGAACTGGAAAACATATTATAAATGCAGACCTGATCATGTTCTGAACAATGATAAAGCCAATATCTTATGGGATTCCACTATAATAATTGATAGTTCTGTAGAAACTAAAGGCCAGACCTTGTGATATTCGATAAGGAAGCACACAAGGCTACCATCATCGATGTTGCTGTTCCACTCGATGTAAACGTACAGAATACGGTGGCATGGAAAAGGCGCAAACACCAGCCACTTGCCGCTGAGCTCAGTCACATATACCGCTTAAAGGAAGTTTCCGTTATCAGAGTTGTTGTCTCCGTCAATGGTTTAGTCACAAAGGACTGGGAAAATGCAAAGGAGTATCTTGGCTTGAAGAGGAACCAAATGCTGTTAATGCAAAAAGCTGCGCTCCTTGGTACTGCAAGTATAGTACGACAGGTTTTGTCTCTGCAGTGACTCTAGAGATCCAGTGTTATCATCAGTATCTTTGGCTCGCAAGGAGTCCGGCGGTGACGGTTTTGTATTTTTATGTAAATTTCATATATAATAATAATAATAATAATAAGAAGAAGAAGAAGAAGAAGAAGAATGCAACAAGCATGCGCCTCTCTTTCCTTTTCCCAGAGGGCCGATAGCCTAGAGGTTAGGCCCCTTAAAACAACAATTATCATTATCATCCTTTTCCTATCTCTCCTTCCTAAGTGCTGAAATAGCTAAGGATTCACCGCTCACTAAACATGCTGAACTGCTTGCATGACTCATGCAGATAAGTTACATTTACGTGTTGACAGGCCGGCGGCCCTGTGGTGTTGGGGTAGCGCGCCTGCCTCTCACCCGGAGGCCCCGGGTTCGATTCCCGGCTCCGTCAGGGATTTTAGAAACTGACGTGAGGGCTGGAACGGGGTGCACTCAGCCTCGTGAGGACAATTGAGTATCTGTCTGACAGTGAGACAACGTCCCGGTCACGAAAACCAAGATTAACGGCCGAGGGGACCCGATGCGGTGACCACGCGTCACCCCAATATCTGCAGGCCAAATGGCTGGGCAGCGGTCGCTTGGTAGGCCTAGGCTCTTCAAGGGCTGTAGTACCAGGGGTTATTATTATAATTTTTACGTGTTGACAGTCTAATCAAATCAGCATCCTTTGTGTTATTCATAAAACGGGGATGTCCAATTACTTTTACTGTAGATTAAAAATACTATTTCACAAAATTATAACATTTCTGACTGTCAAACCTTGAAAACACTATTATTCCGGTTCGTGCAACAGAATTTGGTTGGTTGGTTCTTAGATTAGGGGCTGTGACAAAGCGGTCATGTAGCCCAGTGTACTTTGGGTGTGTGTAGAATCTGTCTGATAACCGGTGTTAATAGTGATGGCTGTATTAGTGTGTATTATATGTGAATCAGGTAAGGACTGTAGACGATTTTCAAGTAGTTCCTACTTTTGCTACCAAATGCTACCGTCCACGACACCTAGTCGCAAAATTGGTTACTAGATGCCACCGCAACCGACAGCAAACGTTGGAACTTAATGGAGCGTTAATCAAATCTAAAATTGTAGTTAGTGGAAGGTTCTATTACATGCCATAAATCTATGACGTTTCCTCCGAAGGAAGGCATAATGAGGGATTTTTAACGCGCTTAAAACTTCTGACGACTTCGGCCGGGTTTGAACCCACGATCTTGGGCATAGAAGGTCAGCATGCTACCAACTACGCCACCGAAGCTGTCATTAACAGAATTTGAATTGAAGAATGGATCTCAGGGGAGTTCGTGCTCGCGAGCACTTTGTGGCTCCTATGGGAGCAGTAAATTTTATTTAAAGAGGAAGGACGCTTTTAGATTTACGTGACCGTTAATCATGCGATCATGAGCCACAGGACATGGCATTTCACTTCGAAAATCTCACATGCATTGACTGGATTTAAAGAGCACTGAGGTGCTCGCGTGCACCAGATTGAGAATGGCTCGGATAGATAGGCTAGACAGACAGATGGGCGAGGTAGATGGATGGATGGATGGATGGATCGATAGGAAGCTTTTAGTTTTATGTGACCCTTAATCTCGCGATCATGAGACACAGGACCTATATTTTACGAGAAATCCGAACCACAGGACGTTATATTTCACTTCGAAAAACTCACATGCATTGACCGTGAATCTAACTCCGTCCACCTTGGTAAGAGGCAAGCAGCTTGATCACTGCTCACCACACCCCCGATAAATGAAAATGAAAATCCACAGCCTGCTTCCAGTCTCCGACCGGGTCAGGAATGGAATGAATGAAGCCCCCATCTAGCGGCGAGGATATGAACTGTGCCGGCTGCCGAGGCCTGACGCACTCCTCTGACCCCCGATAAATACATAGATAATTTTGATTTGGTGCCATATAGGTGATAGGCTATGTTCTCCGATTTCGATATTCCGCTGGCACTGCGGTCAGCAGCGAAACCGGAACACTGTGACGGATTTAACTACTTTTGTTTACAATCACCCAATATAATACGCGAGGTCATTTAAGAGCTGCTTTCCACGGTGGGTGAGTAGTTATCTTGTCGGTCTACCAACACCAAGCTTGTAGGTTCACTCCTTCACAAAAATCACGACACGCATGTCATACATTGTTGGCATGTTAAAGAAACCATTTTAATTCAGTAGGCCGTGTTCATAATGGCAAAAGTTCCTCCTTGCCCTACTGGAAAGCGCTATAGTGTCAAGAAGCTGAGATATCTAACCACCTTGACTTTCATAGCGCTCCAACGAACAACAAAATTCGACATGCAATTAATTGCCCTCTAGGCGTCAAATAACAAAGCTTGTACCCGGCACCCGAGGCCATACATTATTATTATTATTATTATTATTATTATTATTATTATTATTATTATTATTATTATTTACGATCTGATATCGTACAACGCGAAGTGCCATGGATCTTGGAACAGTCTAGCACCAAGAAAACTAACTCACCGGATACATCCAGTTCCCTCCCAGTTCAGACAGCCGAAAGCTATACTGCATTATATAAGTCATTAAACAGTATGGAAGTGAGAAAACAGAGGCCACAGGCTACTTCTAACAGTCCAACTGAAACTAATGCAATTTGCCATGCCATTGCCAATGAGTCTACTGTGTGGTGCCACTGGCATGTTCAGCTAGTTTTTAAAAAATGGCAATAAAGAGAAGTGCATTCTATCTTTATTGCTTATAGAGCACAATGAGTACAAAACCATATTCGACCCGGAAGTAAGCGACAACCAGCATTTCAGACCTAGCTGGGGGCTTTATCAATTGACTCTCAAATTAAACAGAAGGCAACTTTCCTTTGTACAAATCATAGACTACGTACTAAAGTGATCCATCCATCAGCTGCTTCGTAAGACGTACAAGCAGATGAGCGGATGATGTGGAAAAGGTTATCAATCAACAGAATTGCTCTTCAGTCGGTCAACACAAGAGTGCCCAAATAGATTGAGCAGAAAAGTGACGATTAATTTATCACCATATTATCCGAAAGAGATGTTACATGAATTGGTTATACATTAACACACATCTCTAACAAATGGTGGGGGTTTAATTGGATGACAGAGTATTTGAGTTATATACCTTGCCCGGTATCAAACCAGAGACCATGTTTCCCCATAGATTCAGCCTGTGAATCCCTTTATTCTTCTTCTTTCCGATGAGGCCTGCTAGGGACCACGTGCCAATTTCAATTCTTCACACTTTGTTGTTTTCTCTTCCGTTCCCTCCAGTACTCCTTCATCCGTTCACTATGCTGCTTCTTTCTGTCCTCGGACCACTTCGCACCAGGTTTCTTTGGCAATCTTCCTTGGAATCCTTTCATACTTAATACCCTTTTTCTAAAGATCTCTCTGTTCACCGTTTCTTCTTCACTTATATTGTTTCTTTCTAAATCTTTCTTTACTTCTTGAATCCAGCTAGTTGTTGCCCTTTTCTCCCAAAGGTACTTGAATATCCTTTTTGTTAATCTGAAATCATCCATTCTGTAAATATGTCCAAAAAATTGCAATCTCCTTTTTCTTATCGTTTCTGTTATATTTTCTATGTTCCTGTATATTTCATCATTAGATCTTAATTTCCATACTTCTGCTGTTTTCACTGGGCCTAAAATTTTCCTCATGATTCTCCTTTCTAGTACTTCAAGTTTATCTAATCTATAGTTTAGTACCAGACATTCACTTGCGTATAGGCATTCCGGTTTCACCACTGTAGTGTAGTGCCTTATTTTAAGATTTTTAGATAAGCACTTTTTGTTATAAAAATTCTTAGTGATACCATATGCTCTTTCCATCTTGTGTACCCTTTCTTCTACCGAAGATTTTTCTAAACCATTTTCTTGAATAATTTCTCCCAGATATTTGAATTTCTTTACTTTTTCCACTGGGCCAATATCTGTTGCCAAATATTTTGAAGCGTTCTTGATGTTTGTAATAAATTTAGTTTTTTCTACGGAGATTCTCAAACCTGTTTTGTTGGCTATTTCTTCCAAGAGATTGATTTGTGTTGTTGCACTTGTTAGGTTTTCTGACAATATAGCAAAATCGTCTGCAAATGCTAGGCAAGCTATTTCAATGCCTTTGTTTGTTCTCCCCAAAGTTACTGGCGAAATTTTATGTTCTTTTAGCTTTAAATTCCAAATTCTTACAATTTTCTCTAAAACACAGTTGAACAGAAGGGGTGATAAACCATCACCCTGCCGTACACCTGTATTTATCTTAATAGATTTTGATATCTCACCCATAAATTTTACTTTTGAAATCGTGTCAGTAAGGGTTTCACGTATTAGGTTTGCCAATTTAGTTTTCACTCCAAATTCACGAATTGTTTTATCTATGGTTTCTCTATCAACCGAGTCAAAGGCCTTTTTAAAATCTACAAAAGTCACAACTATGTCCTTTGAATTCAGTATCCTATGGCGAATTATGGATTTTAAGTTAAATATTTGTTCTGAACAAGATCTACCTTTTCGAAATCCAGCTTGATACTCGCCCAGTTGCTTGTCAAGTGAGGTTTCTACTCTATTCAGCAATATTTTTGAAAATACCTTGTATGCAATTTGAAGAAGAGAGATGCCTCTATAGTTATCTACGTTTTGTTCGTCCCCTTTTTTATGCAATGGGTGTATTAGAGCCACTTTCCATTCCTATGGAATCCTCTCTGTTCTCCAAATATCTTCAAAGATTAACTGCAGCTCTTCAATGATTTTTGATTGAGACCATTTCAAAAGTTCAGCTGTTATAGAGTCCTCTCCGCTAGCTTTATTATTTTTTAGATTGTTAATTGCTTCTTTAATTTCTTCAGCATTGGGTGGTATATCTTCTTCCAGATTTTCTATTGCTTGTGAGAATTCCAGCTTATGATCTGGATCAGGGCAGTTTAAAAGTTGATCAAAGTGCTTCGCAAGTATTTCACAGTTCTCAACATTGCTTAGGCCAAGTCTACTATTTTCATCTTTAAAGCATATGCTAGGCGCTTGATACCCCTTTAATTGACTCTTAAAAGTCTGATAGAAGTTTCGAGAGTTATTTTTAACAAAGCTGTCTTGCAGGTCAGTAAGTTGTGATTTTTCGAATGATCTTTTAACTCCCCTTATTATTCTAGCAGTGTCTTTCCTTTGCTGTTTGTATTGGTCATAATGTTCCGTCTTTCCAGAGCATTTCCACTTTTTCCATTGTTTTGTTCTCTCTTGTAACGTATCCTCACATATTTGATTCCACCAAGGTTTCTTCTTAGGTTTGGCTAGCCCAAACGTCTTCTGAGCTGCGTTGGTTATTTATTTAGATAAATCTTGCCACTTCCCATGATGAGTTACTTTTATTTCTTCCTGAAATTTTTCCAATGTTTCTTATGTAATTTGAAGTCTATTTGTGTTATATTTATTTATTCTCTCCCCTCTTCTGTGGTTTCTGTTGGGTAAGAACTTGAGTTTAATTTTAGACAAATAGTGATCAGAGTCAAATTCTCTGCTTCTTATAACCTTGACATTCATAATTTCTTTCATGTTTCTTTTGGATATAGCTACATGATCCAATTGAAATTCACCTAGTATTGGATTTGGAGAAATCCATGTTTTAGCTTTTCTTGGCAATTTCTTGAAGAAAGTTGACATTAACTTAAGTTGAAAGTTTTTACAAATCGTAATTAATCTCATCCCATTTCTGTTTGTTCTTTGGTGTGCAGCATATTCTCCCACTATTGGTCTATGAATCCTCTCTCTTCCTATTTGGGCATTGAAATCTCCAAGTAATATCACCACATTTGATTTTGGAATTTTAGATATTTCATCATCTAGGAGGTCCCAGAATTCCTCATCTTTATTTGGGTTCTTCTTGTTGTCTTCGTTTATTGGCGCATGACAATTAACAAAAGTATATATTTTATTTTTACAAGTCATTGCCAAAAGACACATCCTTTCTGAGCGTGATTTGAATTCAGTTACATTGGCTAATAGACGTTTATGGACATAAAAGGCTGTTCCCAAGAGTGGCATTCCTTTCATAATTTTAATCGCAGGTTTACCTTTAAAGATTCTCTAATCTTTCGTTTCTGTCACATTCTCATCCAAATCTCTTGTAGCCTACTGCTAAAATTTGAATTTCGTTTCTATCTAAAAGCAGTTCTAATTCCTTCTGTTTACCCACCTTCAGTAAAGAATTTACATTCAAAGTACCTGCAAAAAACTTATGTTTAAACTTAAGTCTGGAAGGATTCCAAGGATGCTCCGACTCATCCCTATTGCAGATGTTGGGACTCCCCAGAACCCTAGGTCCCGATGCATTGCATAACGCAATGGTAGATTTCTCTTCCAAGCTGCCACCTGGGGTAGTGCTTTCTTTCAGCGGCTTCTCCATTCTGCAATTGAAATTGTGTGTTTCAAGGGTAGGAATAATATTCCAAATTAAGATCAGATTGTTAGTCTGAAATGATTTGTTTTCGTGGTTGACTCCACTAGGTTCTTCCGCCCTCTCAGCCGCTGAGAAATGAAATTCTTCTTCCGGAATCCCTTTATTATTATTATTAATATTATTATTTATTTACAGCGTATTTTCCCAATATCGGAAAGCTTTAAGCACTTTGACTCAATTCTTGACGTTCTTCTTATTTTGCCAGTATTGTTTCATTCTGTTGGAGAATGCCAATTATCTTTCGTCAGACCATTGAGGTATGTAAGTTGTAGGTTTTGGGTGCTCTGGTTGGACTTCCCAGTTGTTCACTTAGTTACGGAAGGAGTCTCTGCCTGATGTGTCGGTTATGTTAGCAGATCGCATGTCTTTTCGTACTTCTCTCATCCATGGTGTTGTACTTTTGAGTGATGATATGTAATCTAGTATTATTATTATTATTACTCTTTCCTTTCTGTTAAAATAGCAATATGAACGCAATGCGGAAACTCACCATAGACTGACTGTAATACTCTAAGAATGTGAACACTCCCTTAAAGGGGTCATGTTATGGTTGGCCGTCCTAAGTGGGATCACCTTGTTATTCTATAGGAGCTTGCCAAGCCCTTCTCAGAATAACCAGGTAGAGTTGATGTCTTCATTCCTGGTCAGCAGGAAAGGACCCCATGTAGTTTAAGTGAAGATGAATGTAATGTTATTAGAAGTTTCTCGGAATAACCGGGGAATAGACTGGCCTTGTTCTTAGAGAACATTAATAATATTTCAAATTGTTTTCCTTCCAGAGAATACCGGAATATGATTGGTCAAACTACGGGCATCTGCCTCTCTCATATTGAGGTCAAACCGCCCATACGATAATATTATTTAGGGATCCCAACGCTCATTATTCTATAATCTGTCGCTGTGTCATGATTGGGTGACATTAACGTCAAGCCTTATGGCTTCTGTTACTAACCTGTATATATGCTCTAACTAAATAAATATTACACCAAGTTGGACTTCTATATTTTTATTGAATACGATACTACTTAGCGCGTAAATAATCCGAAAGGACCTTAGCTTAACAAACAAAACGAGCTAAGTACGCACGTTAAGCTAGAAACTTAATCTTGTAGGTCATTTCTGCTTATGTGTTTACAATTCTAGTTTGGGGCTTAACGCTAAATGTATTACAATTGCGAGATTCCTGAAAACAAAATAAGGAGCATGTGTGTTTGTGGTGTTTGTACACCACACCCAAAACAATTGAACTAAGAGTACTATATTGATGTGCAAATGCAACGATAGTGCATGTTTATATTTATTGTGTTTAAGGGTAACTTAATATAAAATCATATGTTCATTCTCATCCATTTTTGTAATTAGACGTCGACCCGAGATTTCAAACCGTAAATGTACAACTCCTCCCCCAATAAATATATTTCTTGAGCTCACTTGCGGAACTAACAACTGACAATAGATACCGCTCGAACCGCCATAAACCGCTTATGAAGAGGCAGGAAGAATGGAAAGGGAGCCACAACCAGGAGAGACCCTCGGTAGCCAGCAGGCTAATTCTAAAATATGTCAGAACAATGTACTCCCCAGCTTTTTAGAATAAATTGTTTTACGACGAGAAAACTGCAACCTTGTGATTTTTAAGGAAGATACCGCTACATGACACCAATATAGAAGTGTGTCACTGGGGAGAGACCTTCACCCCAATATAGCCACTTGGTGCGTGATAAAGGACTTACTTCGGCCAATAGGAAGGAGCGTCACTTTCTGGAGACAATACTTTGATAATGCAATTGGCAGATCCCCTACTGCTGGTGGGAGATATAATTGCCATATATAAGCCGGGACAGTGCTGTATGGACAAGAAGAATATTATTATGTTTTCACTTGAAAGCACTTCAAATTCTAAACTTGGACCTCACTTGTTGAGATTCAACTACAAAATTTCATAAAGTTCAACTAGTAAACTCAGTGGAGATCTAGCTAGGATATTTCCAGCATTGCGCTGAATATCGAAGACGAGTGAAACCATTCCATTCACTCAGCTAGGCGACAGCATCTGTGCAATTAGTGAGCAGATAGCTTTATCAGGGAGGATTGGTACTTCGAACCATGGAAGACCACGCGAGATGTCTACTTCAGGAACGAGATACCTCCGCCAACATCGCCCATGAAGATCTACAACCCGGTGAGCTCATGCATATTTGTCAATTGCAAGTCGGACGTAAATACTGTTAACTTCAATAATTTAAAGAAATAACTTCCCCTTTTTATTTTATCTGTTTGAAAGGTCGCAAGACGTCATTCATCTCATCCTGTTTTGTTAATAAATTATTTTTACAATCTATGACTTTCAGTCAAGATTTACCCCATGCTAGACTTCCCAGAGGTCAAAATAAATAGAATAAGGTGTTTTTCAGCTAGCCTCTGTTGCCCCTCCCCCGAAAGTAAAGAATCTCAATATAATAAATATAAATTTATCTCACAACCGTCTGTTGGAGATTGGCGCCCTATTAACCGAGCTATTTACTGCACTCATTTTCTATCACGAGCTATGAAACGTTACAACATGTCACTAGCCACGAAACGTTACAACACAAGTTGGACTTCTATATTTTTATTGAATACGATACTACTTAGCGCGTAAATAATCCGAAAGGACCTTAGCTTAACAAACAAAACGAGCTAAGTACGCACGTTAAGCTAGAAACTTAATCTTGTAGGTCATTTCTGCTTAGGTGTTTACAATTCTAGTTTGGGGCTTAACGCTAAATGTATTACAATTGCGAGATTCCTGAAAACAAAATAAGGAGCATGTGTGTTGTCAAGGAAATTGGCGCGTGAAATAATTGACAACTAGTGAGCTTCCTTTAAGAATGTTTTTACACTTCACGCTTACTTCACTTTCATTTTCCCAATCCTTCGAAGAACGCACAATCTTTTATCTTTCTTCTTCACATGATCACATTCGCGTTTCAAAGTGCTATCCGTTTCCATTATTGATTTATCTTCATAAAACAACCACGTGTTCACTTCGTAAGATATAAAACACACAACATTCCTTTGCGACAGATATTATTCAAATGGAAAGAGCACGGCACACAAGGAACTGACAGCAGTTGTCCATTAAAACCCATCATATACGACAGGTGGCCAACCAAAAACTAGCCAACATTGTAAGTAATAATAACAGTTTAATGCAACCAATTGCCAGAAAATAAAACTTAAATTAATATATATCAATCTTGGTGTTTGCTATACTCCAGCAGCGATTTTGTTCTTCTGAGGCATTTATTGAAATGGTATCTTGCACAAGGTTTGTCATATTATTTACACACGCATTCTGGTGAAGGGTCGTGACAGTCTGTTGCCCTGCGCTGCTGATCTTGTCGTTTGGTTCTGTCCATTTCCGGTTGATCATCGCATCGGCTAAAGCCATCTTTAATGAACCAAAGAGTTTCTTCAGTGTTTACGAACCTATGAAGGAAATAGTATTATTATTATTATTATTACTATTATTAAGAAAACCAAAGGGGCATGGTTTACGGAAGTTGAGAAAGATCTACGTGAAATGGAAATTTCCCCTATAGATATACAGGAGCGTGTTCCACTTCAGGAAAAACTACGTACGCAGAAAGATTTCCAGCAAAAGCCGAAGATGAAGACAGGGAAGGCGAGGTCCCAAGAGAGAAAAGAACAACACCGTAGACGAATGCGGGAACACTGGGCGGTAGTTAGAGTCGGAAGAAGAGACAATTGAACTGACGTGGTCCCCAGTAGGCCGAATCGAAGAAGAAAGAAGAAGAAGAAGAAGAAGAAGAAGAAGAATGGTTTTACGTCCCTTTGAACAACTGCGGCTTTTAGAGACACCGAGGTCTCAGAATTTTGCCCCATAGGAGATATTTAACGTGCCAGTAAATCTACTGACACGGCTCCCTCGCATTTACGCACCCTCAAATGTCAACTGGTTGCGCCAGGATTCGATCCTGCAACCTTGGGAACAGCAGGCGAGAACTTGACCGCTGAGCCACGCAGTCAGCCGAAGAAAATTGTATACCAGAGGTGTAAACACCGACGCATTTCTCTCTAGTTTCAAAACGCTCGAAAATACGGGCTAATAACCATCCCAGATAAGAACCGGTACATTTAGCACGAATACGGGACGTCTGGCAACCCCCACTAGTAGCTACACCGTAATAGATTAGTTGGTGGAGGGAGACTGCTTGTTGATAGAATTGTCATATCCCAGCCTTCCAACCTTGTAGAGGAGATAGGCTATTCTTATTAACAAGCTTTTTGCTATTGAGTGAGTGGCAAGAAAGAGATATTTAATATAGTAATATAGAGATAATAGCTACTTAACGGTATAATGTAATAATTTTCATAGCGGTCTGGTTTAAGAATAACCGTTCTTATACCAGCTGGCCATTGAATCAAATTTCTTGATGTTGGATTGTAGCTATGACACTCTGTACTCAACACAACCTTTCAACATTATTATGTTACGTATGGAAACACTTAACTCGTTAATATGTTAATATAAGATTTAATTAGGTGATTTGATACTGTTCACATATAGTAATAATCTCGCTCACCACAATATAGTGCCATTAAAAAAATATATTGATACCTTAACTAGGTCTTCTGTGCGTGGTGGCTTATTCAAGACCCTTCACTCGTAGGACTAATCTTATTATATAATACGCCAAGGTGTATGTTTCACAAAACTAAAGCTCCTAAACCAGAGAGAATTAGAAGGTGTGGTTTGTACCAAAATCTTCCAAATCATCTCAATAGTACAGAAAAATCTTACATTTCTTGAAAAGTCAACGGAAATATATTTATTTGTTTATAAAGTGCTTTAAAACAAATAAACAAGACAACAGCCCTTGGCAGAACTGTTTCGCGTAAGCCCGCATAGCAATAGAGACGGGCGGGTAGGCTGTACACATCGGGAACACACAATCCATTATGCGAAAGTTCCCGCACGGGTCTGCTAGTTTTAATTGTCTGTTTTGCTTTTGTTTGAGCGTAGTGAAAGGAGGAAAGTACATCGATTAATCGACACAACAATAAATCAATTATTCGACCAACCAAGTAATCGATTAGACGCACAATCGATTAATCATTATGTATCAATTAATTTATTTTACTGCTTCGATTAATCGGAAAGTCAATTAAAAGTACCAGCCCTACTATAGTCACTACGAGGGAAGACATCTGCGGTTTAAATTCAGCTAACTTCTCCTGGCACACAGACTAATAAGTTGTTGACACTATTGTTGATTCATTTATGGGCTTTACGACATCGTGTTTATTTAGTCCCGTGTACTTGGGTGTGTGGAATCTGTTGGCTGTACTAGTGCGTGTATTTGTAACTGGGGCAAGAATTGGGTAAGAGCAGAGCCACCGTCCCAGCATTCGTATTCATAGTTGTTGTTGATTCTTTTAGGGGCTTTGCGACATCGTGGTAATGTAGCCCCAAGTACTTGGGTTGTGTAGAATTTGTCTGATAACCTGTGTCACTGTGATGTCTGTACTGGTGTGTGTATTTGTACTTGAGAAAAGATTTGGGTAATAAGTGGACCTCCGGGGCGACAGCCAAGTCAATATTATTCTATGGAGTAGAGAGTTGTCCTTGACAGAAACCATGAAGCATTTGAGCAGTCACCACGACTGCGATGGGGAGTTGCTGGTCAAAGGTCGCTTTCGAATCTCCAGACCCTTAATGGTTTGGTGTCGTGCCGCAAGCGACCCATCAATTTGCCATCGTGCCACTAGCACTGATGTATCGGTGGAATCTGGGAATTTCTAACACATCTGACTCTCCTAAAATCCCGCTTATTTCTAAAGTGACATAAATCCAAAATTGACGGCTTTTCAGTTTTCTCTTTCATAAGCAAGTTTAAAGGTTCTCCCAACGTATAGCAAAGGTTTCAAGTCCCAATAAGTCGTGTATCCCATATTAACAGATACCCAAGAACTAAGTTTATTTGCAAAGTGATGTAACTCCCTCGGGTATTTATTTCCAATGTGTCTTATCCATGTTGAACAATCCGATGGCTAACTTTGAAGAATATCTAGACAAGAGTTTGTGTTTGTTGTGTTTAAACCATTTAAATGTTCATAGATGCCACTCAAATTTCCAAAACGTACTAACTCCAACTTACAGGAGACGACTACCACAATTTCCATTGATAGGAGATATTTAAAACACAGTGTCAGGATGTGCATAACAGTAATGAATGAAATTACATTATATTCATAATCATATCTGAAATACAAATACGCGATTTCTGAAGTTTTGCATTTCATGGATTTACGTCACTTGGGAAATAAGATCTTCAATTCTTCTCTAGAACAGTGGGTCGCATGGGGCACTGTAAGCTACTAGGAGGGTCACTACAGCCACGATTTTTACTGGATCGCATCCGGCATGGTCGCACTCAGCACGTAATCAATGGTTTTGATCCCTTGAATAAAGGGAGAATGCTTACACCAGTAGGTGGACGGCAAAAGTAATAACCACGATGGCCCAAGCCCTAATGAAAAAACTTCCCAAGAAAACACGTGAGTGTCTGCCTCCCATGGCTACTTCCTGGATTAAGAATTAGTGAATTGTATAATCCCGTACAATAATCTTAGCATGTACGAGAAGTGTTAATGTTGCATGCTTCCTTCTTTCTTCCTTTTCTCGCACTGTGCGTTGGATAATTGACTTAATTATTCTCTTTCCCATGCGTGTCATTGTGTAATCATTTAATATAATTTCTCACGGTTTTACCATAGTTATAATAATGAAAGAACAAAAGGATATAGCCATTACTGCAATTAATTGAATGTTATGTAGCTAACTGCAATGGAAGGCATTGCTTTCATAATTTCACCGCAATTAACGGCATTAACTAAATACTGTAAGAAAGAAAGAAAGAAAGAAAGAAAGGGGTGGAATGTTTCGCCCACGGAGGTCAGAAGGTCTGGAGGTTGGAACGGAGTACATTAAATCTCGTAAAGCAAAATTGAAAAGAGGTGGTAATGATGATGATATGATGATAATTGTTGTTTTAATGGTCATAACATCTAGGTTATCGGCCCCTAATGGTCTGGGTGGTAGCGAAAATGACAATGAAATGGAAACCAGAACGAAAATTAATTGAGACGGAAAATACATACAAAAAGGAACTCTGATTGAAACTACTCACAAAATGGAGAGCGGTAATACTTACAAAAGGGAATTAGAACGAAAATACTCACAAAAGGAATAGATTGAAAAATACGCACAAAATGCAGGTTAGGTTCAAAATACGTACAAAATGCAATGTAGAGTCATACTTACAAAATGCAATTGAAATTCAAAATACCTAAAAAATGCAATTGAGTTGCAGTTGAAATGCAGTTGAAATTGAAAATACACAACGAAATTTAGATTAAAACCGCCCATTTCAGATTCTAAATACTCACAACGAGCAATTAAAATTCAAAATACTTACAAAATGCAATTGAGATTCAAAATACCCACAATATGCAATTGAGAATCAAAATACTTGCAAAATGCCCATCATACAAAATGCAATTTAGATTTAAAATTCTTGCGAAATGCGGTTTTGGTTGAAAATATTTACAAAATGCAATTGAAATTCAAAATACTCACTAAAATGCCCTGCTCCTACATTGAAAAACTTACTAAAAAGCAATTTAGATTGACAATCTCTGCAAAATGCAATTGAGCTTGAAAACACTCGCGAAATGCAATTTAGATCGAAAAAACTTACAAATTGTAACATAGATTAAAAATACCTACAACATGTAGTGTAGAAGAAAAACAAGATGTTCAGCAAAGAACATATAGCCTACTTTCTCCTAAATGTATGGGTATATTTATGACTCTTTGTCCTCATCCCTAACACAATCACCTCTACCACAATGTATTGTTTGTTTTCTTTTATATTGATAATTAGCCAGTAAGTGTCAAAATCAATATTGTATACTTTATGATGATTGAATAACAAAACTACTAACTTATTGTAATGCATTCACGTCCGTTAATCTCTATATTAAGCCAGCCTGCTAAGTTAAGAATCTTCCGTTTTGGGTATCTTCCCCTTTAAAAATCCACGCCGATCACAGTAGGTTGGTGCTGCGACCTATCAGTGAATTAATCTTTATGTTGTACGCCTATGCACTGCCATCGTAATGTACTACGATGGCAGTGGCCTAAGGGTGTTGAATGAGTAGACAGTTTAAAGTAGCCAAGAGGGAGGCGATCCAGCTGGCAGTGTTTAAAGGTAATCGGAGCGCGATCGTGGCTAATAGTTGAACTACCAGTATTACAAAATTGCCATACTTCAGGAGGCCAGGTATTTACACAGCGGTAAGTTTGGAACAATATTACCCACATAACCCACAAGAAGACAGCACCGTACAGAGGCATTAAGAAGGCTGTGGTTAATGACAACGTGTATCTAGTTCTTCTATTCTCCTTTTCCTAATGTCTTCTGTTTATTTGCGATGCTGGGGCTGTGATTTTATTAATAAACGAGTGTATACATTAGCTTCTCCTTTGAGCTAAATGACATCTTATTCAGTATCTGTGGAAAGAGCTCGTGCACATCATTTGTAAAAGAATTCAAGAAAAAAAAAGTTAACTGCAGCAGTACTCGATCCCCAGTCGACTGCGTGACAGACTAACACGCTAGCCCAGAGCTAATCCTATCCTTAACATCATGGTGTTCTTAACTGACATTAGATACAACCTGTTGGCAAATAATGACTTTAAATAAACGATTTCTTCACAGCAGTACATCTTCATTAAAGATAATTTCATACAAAGTTTATATTATTGTATCAGTAGGGTATATCATCAGTAGGGTATAGGGATGACCGTTGCTCACGTCCGCAGGAGTTACCTATAAATTGCCCTGCACGTGTCCCCTGGGTGGTGCTAAGCGAGCAACAACGACATACGGTGAAACTGAACAAATTACAATGTCTCAAACTCTTCGTTATAACGGTTCTTTTCAGAACCACCAAGCCATAGACATTGGACCTTCCGTCCGCATTCTCCAACTAAATATTGAAGGCATAAGTTCTGCCAAGTGTGACTACCTCCACAAACAGCTTAATAGCCTCAACATTGATATAGTCAACATTCAGGAGACACACACAAAAGATGAACAGGACCTTGCTAGAAGAGGACAAATACCGGGCTATACATTAGTTGAAGCCATCCATCACCAACAGTATGGAATTGCCACTTACGCCAAATCTGGCCTGACTGGAGTACAAGTTGTTGAATCGAGTGACAAAGATCTTATCTTCTCTATAGTAGTAAAAATCGTCGTTAATGTGTACAAGCCTCCTTGCATCAGATGGACTTCGAAAGTTTTGCCCACCTTCAACCATCCCTGCATCTATACTGGGGATTTTAATAGCCACCACACAAACTGGTGGTATGACACAGTAGATGATGATGGCGAGGTACTAACTCAATGGGCAGAAATATCCGATCTGCATCTAGTTTTTGACGCGAAAGACAAAGGCTCCTTCCATTCTGCTCGTTGGGGAAGAGACTACAATCCCGACCTAACATTTGTGTCCAAGGATTGTCTTGATCAGCCTCTTAACACTGCACGTGAAATACTGTCTAACTTCCCAAACAGCCAACACCGACCAGTTCTTCTGGAAACTGGCACGAAGATACCCCTGGTGAACTCAGTACCTCTACCCAGGTGGAATTTCAACCGTGCAAATTGGGACAAATTCTCTGAAGATCTTGATCGGAAGCTATTTGATTCAAAACTAGAGCCAAATGCCAATAACTATGATGACTTCGTTAACCTAGTAATTTCAGCTGCTAAATTAAACATCCCTAGAGGTTTCAGAAAAGACTATGTGCCAGGCTGGAACCCTGAAAGCGAGGCGCTATACGAAGAATATCTAACAACAGGCAATCATGAAGTTGGTTCGAAGCTGCTACAATCACTAGAGAAGAATAGGAAACAAAAGTGGGAAGAAACAGTGAAAAACATGGACTTCGCGAAATCGAGCAGAAAGGCTTGGAGAGTCTTAAATCGTCTTACTGGAAAACATGTCTCCAAAAAGCAGTATACTAACTTGAGCCCAGATGCCATTGCAAATAGAATGGTGGACATTACACGATCCAAAAGAGATAAATGTCACACGAAAACAGTGAAACAAAAGCTCACCGAACTCAAACGTAGAACTCAGAAGAATGAGAAACTGTCTAGGCCATTTTCTGTTCAGGAAGTTGAAACCGCTATCAAGATGTTGAAAACTGGTAAAGCTGCTGGTCCAGATGGCATCTATAATGAATTCCTGCGAAACATGGGTCCACATAGCATCAGCTGGCTTACTTCACTTTTTACTTTCATCCTTCAGACTAACAACCTACCAAAGCAGTTTAAACGGTCAAAGGTGATCGCCCTTCTTAAACCTGGCAAGTCGGAGCAGAGACCTGAAAACTACCGTCCAATAGCACTTCTTAGCTGCATTTATAAACTTTTAGAACGAGTCCTTCTTGCCAGGATAGCACCACTCATTGAAGCTGTAACCCCACCAGAACAAGCTGGATTCAGGAAAAACCGAAGCTGTACTGATCAAGTCTTGGCCCTCACCACTCACATTGAAGCAGGGTTTCAAAAGAAGCTAAAATCAACAGCTGTCTTTATCGACCTGACTAGCGCATATGATACTGTCTGGCGACATGGACTGATCCTCAAAGTGCTGGAAGCTATCCCCTGTTTGGAAATTGCAAATCTTATCTCTAACATGCTTTGTGAAAGAGAGTTCGTAGTATTTCTAGATGATGCTAAAAGTCGCAAAAGGAAACTAAATAATGGTCTACCCCAAGGATCAGTTTTGGCCCCAGTTCTATTCAATCTGTACATTCAGGACTTGCCACCAACAACAGCTACTAAGTTTATTTACGCAGATGACATTGCACTGGTAGCTCAAAGCAGAACTTTTGAAGATGCAGAAGGCACTCTTACAACCGATCTGGAGAAAATGTCAACGTTCTTCAAGTCCTGGCGACTGATCCCAAGTATGTCTAAGACAGAGGTTTCATGCTTCCATCTTGCCAACCGACTAGCAAACTACAAGCCAAATGTTGTATTTCGTGGTGAAAAACTGAAATACAACCCTTTCCCGAAATACCTAGGTGTCACGCTGGACCGAACTCTGAGCTACAAAGAACACCTCACCAAGCTCTCTCACAAAATTTCCACCAGAAATAACATCCTGCACAAGCTTTGCGGTAGTTCATGGGGAGCCACGGCGGACTGCTTAAGATTAACGGGTATCAGTCTAGTCTATTCTGCAGCGGAATACTGTGCTCCAGTATGGTTGGAAAGTGCACATGTGCATAAAGTGGATACCAAGCTGAATGACACTATGCGTTGCATAACCGGCACCATAAAATCAACCCCTCGCCACTGGCTACCAGTACTCAGCCACATTCCACCACCTCACCTGAGGAGGAAGGAAGCTCGGATCAGAGAAGCAAAGAAGATCTATGCTTCTCCCTAATTACCAATACACCAGGAATTCTGCCACCCACCACCGAAGCGACTTCATTCGAGGAGACCAACCGGTTTATTGGCCGACCAACTTCTGGCAAATCGATTCAACCTAAACCAATGCTGGCAGGACGAATGGTCAAACTCAACGTCTGGAACTAGTGCCCAGGAGATCAACCCAACGGTGAAAATACAAGGATTTGACCTTCCTAGAAAATTATGGTGTCGCCTCAATAGACTGAGAACCAGGCACGGCCGTTGCAATTACCTATGCCATAAGTGGGGTTGGATAGATTCCCCATTGTGTCAATGCAATGAGGAGGAACAGACCATGGACCATATCATCCAGCGCTGCCCTCTACATGCCTACTCCGGGAGCCCTAGTGATCTGTTTCATCTTCGAGAATGTACTGTGGAATGGCTCCAAAACTTGAACTTGGATTTGTGATTTGTTTTTATGTAATTCACCATACGATTAAATAAAATAAATCACATACAACATACTAAAACTATTGAAATATAAGACAGGCACATGAGGACAGCTGCCATCTTGTCGTGTGACACAGACAGCTCAGCTCTTTTAAGCCACTCATCCAGTATAATATTATAATATTAAATTATAATAAATAACGGATCACGACCTTCAGGATAGCTTAAACCACCCTAGGCTCGATAATCGGAATTGGTGGGTCTTAAGCCATTGATTAAAATGGTTGAATAATTCACACGGCCGCCATCCTGAAATGGTACGGCCGATGACCTTGAATGTTGGATGAAAGACGCGTCCTATATAAAGATATGTTGTCACCAAATTTGGTAGAGATCGGATGATTAGTTTAGCCGTAATTTGATTTTACGTTTTGAACGTTTGAGTGGCCGCCATTCTGTTTTGGTAAAGATGGCGGCGATATAAAGTATGACACTGAGGTGCCCTTTGCTAATGCTACCTCTGTACCAAATTTCGTTCAATTCGGTTTCACCGTGTTCGAATTGATAGGGGGGGACAGACATTCAGAGTACACACACTCACACACGCACACACACACACACACACACAGACTCACACACATACACACAGACAGACAGACACACTTTTTTTCGCCCTGTAGTGATCTCATAAGTCTACTTTCATTTTTTGCAAAAATCGAAAGTAGGCTAATAATCGCTTAAAGGAATTTAGATACACGGGGAGCCAATTAACAAAAACAGTCGGGGAATCTTAAAGAGAAAAAAAAGGAAGGACGATTGTAGTTTTACGTGACCCTGAATCTTGTGATTATGAGCCACGGGACCTCCTTTATACGTGGAATCCAAACCACAGGACATAGCATTTCACTTCGAAAATCTCACATGCATTGACCGGGAATCGAACCCGGACCGCCTTGGTGAGAGGCATACAGCTAGACCGCTGAGCCACCATGCCCCTTAAAGAGAAAAGGAAATATAATTAAAAGAAAACAAGAGGTCTGACACCTCTAAGAAGGAGGGATCAGGAAAGCTGAGACAAGGGCCAATTAAGGCGGGAAAGTGAAAGACTCCCTAGGCCTCGGATACCCTAATACCGTCGGGGTCGGAAAAGAACAAGAGTTGACCAAGGGAGGTCGACAGGAAAGAAGACGGAGAGGAGCCCAACACAAGTAAGTGGAAGCAATGCCGGACTCAGCTGGGGTCCCGTGGTCGCCAAGACACGTCGCACTAGATGTGAGCTCCTGTGGGAAAAAAAGAGGTTGGTTCGACTTCCACCTCAGCCAAACTAGAAGAGATTTTGCGTGAAATACCCCACTTCTATTCCAGGCATTACCGGGGTGGTACCCAAACAAAGGCGACAGCACTAGTACAGCCACACAATGACACAAGTTATCAGACAGATCACACAGGACTACATGACCAGGATGTCGCGAACTCCCAAAATAAATCAATACCACTCTAGTATTTGCGTGACTCCCAGGATGTCTTCGATTCCAACATGGTTTATCCCCATCCACATCCTCATCACGTAAAGCATCTGCTCGTGACACTTCGAAGCAGATCTGCGTTTGGCCCCTTAGAGGGCCATTGGATGGACTACTGTACAGTCTGTGTGTTTGGTAGCCAGCCTGTAATAACAATAATACTGTAATAATAACAATAATAATGTTATTGGGTTTAACGTCCCTTTAACTACTGCACCTTTTAGAGACGGGAGGGTGCCAGAAGTTTGCCCCGAAGAGGATCATTGAGGTAACTTACGGTTCCCTCGCATTTTAACCAACTTCGAATTTTAAGAAAAGAAATAGCGCCTGCAAGCACTATGAGGCGTAAAGCCCGCAACACACTTTAGTAACGCTATTTGCATTACGTCCTCAACCTATTCACAAGCATCGGATTTGCGGGTTTGATTAGATCAGGGCCGGCGAGAATGAGCTACTAGCTTTCGCCGGCCCTGTGATTAGATAACGTGCGTTTCGGTGGTAACTGTAGAAGTGTAAATATAATTATTAGCGTCAACAATTACACTGGGTTTCCTGGACTTGGGGGAAAAACTACATTCTGGATGACCACTGTCAGTCACGAAATTTGATCCTCGGATATTCAGCCATTGCAGTCGGTGAGCGAGACATCACACTTGGCTACTTGCCGAAGTAAGGACTGCCTATCGGAGCCACTCAGGCCGTTACACAAAAGGTATCAGTGGTTACGTTAATTGCTGCTTCGAGTAACTGTGCTATTCCTACCACAAAGTGTAAAACCGTTTTATAAGTGAGAGGCACCTTTCCCAAAAGCATATTTCAGGTTAACCACAAGTCAGAAAGTGCTTCAAACATTTCTTTTCTCAGTTATGAAACTGCATGTTCTAGAATTAGGCCCCTTTGACGACTTGAGCGTCAAGCATGGCTGCTACTTTTAATCGATTCATTTCAGTAATCGAACAATCGAAGCATAACAATCCATTAATTGGTACAAATAAAGATTAATCATTTGTACGTTTAATAGATTAATCGATGCACTTCGCTTCTTTCACCATATTCTCACAGAAGCAAAACATACATATATGTTCGACAATGTCGAAATGTAAACATTATGTGCCAGAAAACTGTATCATAATGAGGCTCATTATAACACTATTTTTCATTATGAAACAGTTTCTCCCACCAATCAGAGCTCAAGAAACAGTTGTATGACCAATGAGGTAAGGATACCTTCGCGCATGCGCTCAAAATCCAACATGTCTATATAAATTACCGAAAGTGCACCGTCCATATCTTTGCGTAAATAAACTGCCAAGCACACAGAGCGCATGCGTCGGTAGGTCAGAGAGTTTGGAATACAGAGATATCCTACCCAGCGCTCTCACTCCTACACAACATTCTAGTGACTGAATCTCAACAGATATTTATGAATATTTATGTTAAAACATATAATAAAGTTATAATCATCGTCGAAGATAAACAATCGTATGCAACACGCCTATAATGGTAATTAAGACACTCGTATGGAAATTATAAAACTCGCTTACGATCATTTTATAAACGTACTCGTGTCTTAATTGATGCCATTATAGGCTCGTTGAACAATGTACTATTTAAATAATGTACCTTATTTGTGAAAACTAGGCTTAAACAAAGTAAAACAAAAATGTCCCTGTCCTAAATTATAAAAGGAAGCTTGTAGTTTAACGTGACCGTTAATCTCGAGATCATGAGCCACGGGAGTCTTAAATTATAAACATTGAACAAGAATTCAAAATCCTTGCTGAAAACTCTTCGTTTTCTTGTTTTGAAGCCCTTTCCGATTTGACTGATGTTGATCCTTCCAGTGTCACTGACTATTATTTCGTTATTGTTAACATAAACAAGGAAGGGCACTTTGTATATTTAGGCAAAAAAGTAACTTTCATAGGTGTCTATACAACATTCCGAAAATTCTCATTTAAACTTATTTTCTCATCTCAAATCAATTAATCTATTCTTCGGTTAGCCGATTAATCTATTATTTGGTTAGTCGATTGAACGGTCAGGCGATTAATCGAAAAATCGTTTTCGATTAATTTTAAATTATTCGATTGCTCGATTATTAATCGACTAACCGAACAACGCTTATTACCAACTCTAGTATCAAGACACGAGAAAAATTAAACAGAGAAGTTTTTCCTGATGAAAGTGGCGTTAAAATATGTTTGCATATAATTTACTCCACTCTAAATGATGAACCATTAGATGTTGTTTCTCAATTTAAATACTTGAGTGTTACCCTTCAAACAACGCTGACATCATTCAGAATTCATGTGCAATCAAGACCTGCTGCTGTAATAAGAGCAACGTATAACATTAAAAATCTCCAACAAGTCTCAACCAAAACTAGAATATTTGTTTTTCAAACAGTAATAGGACTGACTATAATATGAGAGACTCTTACTGTCAGAGACCTATTAACTCTAGAAAAAATTAAGGCCAGATATATGAAAAGAGTAAGCCTCCGTGGCTTAGGCGGCAGCACGCCGGCCTCTCACCGCTGGGTCCGTGGTTCAAATCCCGGTCACTCCATGTGAGATCTGTGCTGGACAAAACGGAGGCAGACATGTTTTTCTCCGGGTACTCCGGTTTTCCCTGTCAAATTTTCATTCCAGCAACACTCTCCACTATCATTTCATTTCATATGTCATTCATTAAATCATTGCCCCAGAGGAGTGCGTCAGGCCTCGGCAGCCAGTACAGTTCATATCCTCGCCGCTAGATGGGCGTAAAAGTAGATGCTACACCTGGTCGACTAAACCAAACTAGCTTCTTTATTAACCGAAAATGATTAAAGCTAAAGAAAATATTGAAAATAAAAATAATCATCTTATAGGGGCTATTTGAGGAATAAAGAAATATTAAATTCATTCATTCCATTCCTGACCCGGTCGGAGACTGGAAGCAGGCTGTGGATTTTCATTTCATATGAAAAGAGTACTGGGAATGGGAATAGTAGCGCCGCCTCGACTTACCTACATTACGCTTAAAGAAAGCCTCATTAGAAGATATGAGGTTTCAACTGTACCTACTGAATACAAAGACATAATTATGAGAAAACCTGTACAATTTTGCTCGAGAAAAGGAACGACATCTGGAATGAATTTTGTGCAACAGGCGCAATATTAACAGAAGACTGGAAACAGGCCAATTATCAACTGAGGCACGCGATTTGCTGTGCATGGCTTCCACTACAAGTTCTGCATCACTAAAGATTTCTTCACCCAAATGCGAACTGTGCAAGGAACATTGTCCCCGATATCATGCTAATATGTGTAAAAAGAGAAAATATAATTAATGAAACAGTGCAGTGAATAACTTAAATGTATTTCCTGCTTATATTGCTTTTCCTTGGCTATTAACTGCAATAAATCATTTCAAATAATTTCCTCAACGAAATGTCATAATCAGACCCGAGAAACATTAACAAACAAGATTATGTAAATGAGACATCATATAGCAAATTGACATGTATGGTTTATTTTTCAGTGTGTATCTCCCCCCAACAAAAAAATTCTTCGACGATAAATGTACTTTTTTCAAACTCTATTACCGATATTTTCCGATTTCTGTTTTTTCTGGTTATTAACAGGCTTGTGTACAACACAGCCCGGTGAAAAACAGTATCCAGAAAAAAAAACAGAAAAAATATATATTTCTAAAATGTTTTTAAGAATGTCATCTCTATGCCAAAGGTCGCGGGTTCATATCCGGCCAAAGTCGTCGGATATTTTAAGAGTGTTAAATAACCCGCAGTAGGACTTCCTTCGGAGGGGAAGTAAAGACGGCGGTCCCATGTCATAGATTTATGGTATGTAAAAGAACCTTGCACTAATTACACTTGTGTGAAACTAAATTATAGGTTAGATTTGACTAACGCTCTTAGGTTCCAACGTTCGTCACCAGGAGCCGACTGCGGTGCCGAGTTCAGAACTAGATGTCGTTGACGGTGGCATTTGGTAGCAAAAGTAGGAACTACTTGAGAATTGAATGTCTGCAGTCCTTACTTGAATTAAAAACAGGTAACACACACTAATACAGCCATCACAATTAACACCGGTTATCAGACAGATTTTACACACCCAAAGTACACGGCGCTACATGACCGCATTGCCGCAGCCCCTAAACTGAGGAACCAACCAACCACTGGTTTCTGAGGAAACTGTACCTAACTGGTAGACAAATGCTTCTATATATTTACGTAAGAAAATGAAAAAAAAGTTCCATGAAGAGCTTTAAAATAATGGTGTCTTATTTACATATCTTCTTTGGTAAGGTTCCTCAGTTCTGAATACGAAATTTCATTGATATATCTTGTGAGGGAATGGACTAAAGGGAATTCAGATGATAAGATATCTTAATCTCATTTTCATCAGCTTCAATTCCCGGTGTCCTTAGTATGTTGTATCTACGAGATACTCCACTCCACTCAACACGAACTGCCGTATCACACCTAATTGCTGATATATCGCGATTATTAGCCTACTTTTCACATTTTGCAAAAATGAGAAAAAAGTAGACTTATGAGATCGATCCGGGAAAATGTGTGTATGTCTGTCTGTCTGTCCTTCTGTCTGTCTGTCCTTCTGTCTGTCTGGCTGTGTGTGTCCCCCCCCCCCCCCCTATCAACTCCTAAACGGCTGCAGCAATCAAAACCAAATTTAGTATGAGTAAAGATGTGCACCGGAATAGCTCACGTCCATATTTGAAAATGATGTCAGTGCTACCAACTGCTGAAAAAAACGCACTAGAAATTTGAGCTCCATGTTGGATATCTTGCAAGATATACATGGGAGCTATTCCAAAATTGGCACACATGTAGATAATACTATTTCAGTTTAATTTCCAGGAGGCCAACCATGACAGTGTTGGCAAAATAATTTTAAGCCTTCTGATAGGTCCAATGTTTAAATGCATATAACTTCTACACTATCAATTGTATTTCAACCAAATTTTGTATGTAATATATGTACATAAACAGATATGACTGAGCGTATTCTTAAGAGCCACCAGGGCTGCCAACTGTTAATAATTGCTCTCTCTATTTTTTTTTATCCAAATACCAATATATCAGAAAGTATGCAAGCCAACAGCTTTAAACTATGCTCACGTATATTCTGACATTTTAGATTAATTTGGAGTAACTTATATACGTCAGTTCTACCAACATGATTATAAGCCTGCTGATAGTACCAATTTTTAAATACATGTAACTTCTATACTATCAGTTGGATTTCAACCAAATTTCGTATGTGATATGTGTACCATAACAGATATGACTATAAGTATTGTTAAGAGCAATCAGGGCTGCCAACTGTTAATAAATGCTGTCTATATTCTTTTTACCCTGATATCAATATATCAGAAAGTATGCAAGCCAACAGCTCTATACTTTCAACACGTATAGCACCTGACATTCTAGATTAATTTGGAGTAATTAATACAAGGCAGTGCTGCCAACATGATTCTATGTCTGCTGATATGTCCAATTTTAAAATACATGCAACTTCTATACTAACAAATGGATTTCATCCAAAATTGGCACAACAAGATATAATATTTCAGATTATTTCTGACCAGCACACGCATGGTATTGTTGGCAACATGCTTTTACGCGTGCAGATAGATCCAGTGTCTAACTGCATGTAACGTCCATTGGACTTCAACCAAATTTTGTATTCTGTACCTTAAGAGATGGAACTAAGAATATATTCAGTCACCAGGGCTGCCAACTGTAGTGCTCTATTAGGCTACATTATACCAGGTATATTTTGAACTAATTAGATATTTCGATATTACCAACTTAATTTCGTCATTATTCTAGAAAGGTTCATATACTGTAGAATAATCATTGGCATGAAAAGTAGGCTGTATAGTTTTTCACGGAACTTCTTGTTTTTCCACTGTAATGAAGTCGATACTATTATTGCTAAAATCTTAATAATCCAACTATCAATAAAAATAGATAAATATAAGCCATGACTATTTTCTTCGTTTCTCGAGAACTACAGAACTAGTTTATACAAAACTTGCTAACATTTCAGCTCAAACTATCCAGCTACAAGTTCCTGTAATGTATCAACCGACTGAAAATTCCTCTGCAAATGCTTGACTAGAAATCTTCATAAGTGTTACGAGCTGATATTTTACAGTACTGTCGTACTTGACGGTAATATCAGCAGTGGCGAACCATTATTTGTATCATTAGAGCGAAGAAATAACCGCGAACTAGACGCTCTAAAATAAAAATTAAAATTAAATTAATTAAAAACATAATTAAAAATATAAAGATAACTTAAATAAAAATAAATCTAATAAAAGTAAATAAATAATAAAAAATTGACAATTAAAAAAGTAAAATAAAATTAAAATAAGATGCAATATAAAAGAAAGCAGGATAAAATTAAATCAAAATTAAAACTACATATTGAAACAAAATTGAAAATAGATTTGAAAGAAAATCGAACATAAGAGTAAAAAGATAAATCAATAAACAGATAAGCAAATAAATAAACGAATACAGGGTCTTTCATATAAAATAAGAGCGCCAAGGGGCGGCTTAGTTAAACGCGGCTGCGGTCACCTTGGCCGAGCTTGTGGCGCGTTACGGCCCCCTGTTGTAGTATTGAAAGCGCGCGCCTAGTACATACGAGGGCTGTTTTTATTTTAATTTTTATTTTTTATTTGATTTTTAAGTTCCGGTGGACTTAAAAATAACAGATTGACATTATCAAACTTGACCTTGCAATAAGCGTGCAGGTGCTCAGTCGCCAGTCTAAACCTCAAGTGATAACATGGTGAGACAGTTATCATTGCAACATCGTATTTTTTAATGTAAAACTTATTTTAAGTATGAGTACGCTCGGCGGGTACATGGTACATTTGTTCAACAATTTCCTGATGAAGTGCTACCTTCACTAGCACAGATTCACGCAATTGCAAATAAGTTTGACACTACCGGCTCGGTGCTCAATAAAAACATGCCCGCACACGGACAGTTTTAACAGAGGGTGAGCTAGATGACATTGGCAAGAATCTTGAACGATCTCCGAATAAATCACTCACAAAACTAGTACAAGTAGGGGTTTCGGTTTCATCAACAATAACTAACTAACTAAAGTAAGATTTCAGCATTGTACACAAGCTAGCAAGGCCGCTGCATCATATAGGATTGTACACACGCTTAAAGCAGGGGGCCTTGGCGCGCCACCAGCTCGGCCAAGGTGACCGCAGCTGCGGATAACAAAGCCGTCGCTTGGCGATCTTATTTTATATGAAAGACCCTGTATATGTATTAATTGGTTTTCAGAATTTCCTATTTTCAATTCCAGGCAAATGCCGGGAAGGTACCTTTTAAAGCGCCACGGCCGTTTCCTTCCAACTCTTCGCACAGTGTAAGTCATATTCTTTCGTCTCATCACACATTCACAATGCTATAGAAGTGCTATGATTTTAAAAAGGTGAGCAACTGCTGTCTCATACATGTACGATATATAAATACTGTAATATCTGCCCTATATTATATTGCGCTCCCACTAAAGTGTTCATGGCGGCTTCGGTGGCGTAGTGGGCAGCATGCTGAGCTTCTATGCCGAAGATCGCGGGGTCAAACCCGACCGAAGTCGTCGGATTTTTTAAGAGCGTTAAGAAACCCTCAATATGACTCCCTTCGGAGGGGAAGTAAACACGGCGGGCCAATGTCATAGGTTTAAGGCATGTAAAAGTACCTTCCACAATCGTGTGAAGCTAAATTTGTAAGTTAGATTTGTTTAACGCTCTATTAAGTTCGAAAGTACACCGCCAGGTGCTGGTTGCGGTGGCATCTAGTAGCCAAGTTCAGGACTAGGTGTCGTTGACGGTAGCATTTGGTAGCAAAAGTAGGAACTACTTGAAATTGATCGTCTGCAGTCCTAACCTGAATTACAGATACGCACTAATACAGCCATCACACTTAACATTGGTTACAGAATCTATTCACACCCAAAGTCCTCGGGGCTACATGGCCGCGTTGTCGCAGCCCCTAAACTGAGGAACCAACTAACCTGTTCATCAGCTAAAAAGCAACAACGAAGGGTGAAAAAAAAAAGGCTTCTGAACGAACAATATACAACTTGAAATAAATTTGCTGTTACGAGCCTGCCTTATTAAAACATTGTTAGGCCTAAATGCCATACGATGGAGCGAGCATCGAGCCCGCAATCTTGGGCTTTGAAGGCCAACACCACCACCTAGCCCAACACAAACCCAAGTACTGTATATAGTACTTTTCTCTTAAGGACTCTACGTGCGAGTATATTGGTACATTCCACGCCAGTAATGATGCTTCACTAATTACACGGATGAACTGACCATCTGGAGGGAAAAATCGGTGAGTGGAACGTAACCAATCAATTCGTATTTCTAGTTAACGTGTTGCGGTAATGAAAACGGCCCCCACGTGCAATACAAACCAGCGAGCGTTCCCTTTCTCTCCCACCTGCCATCAACAAACTATTGCCTAGCCTGCAATAAAATCAAACTCTGAGATAATAGCTTCGTCGAATTTTGTTTACTTCATGGCACCGTTACAATATTGGAGCCGTGAAAACAGGACTAGTGAAAGTCAAGCTAAAGATTTACAAGGTTTCGTAATACCTTCGCTTAAAATCTCAACTAATCACACATCACAATCTCTGAAAGAAATAAACAATCAATCTGTAACTGTTAAGATAACGACTCCTGAACCAGGTTACTAACTTGTCCGTCAAGTACCACCTGACAATAATGATGCGAAAGTATAGTCTATATCCATGAAAAGTTATTATTGTTGATTCATTTCGGGGATTTGCGACACCGTGGTCATGTAACACCGTGAACTTGAGTGTGTGTACTTTTGTAACTGCCTATAATTAAATTCTGGTCTGAGGACTGGAAGGAAGGAAGCTTGCACAGTGAGAGCCCTCCCTACAGAACGGAACCTCGGATGCGCCGTGTGACGCTGGGGCACTGTGCCTAGCCACCTGTCGAGTAAAGCACTACGCTAGCAGCAGCGTAGCGCCCAACTAGTTCAACACATTTGCACTTTTTAACGTATTTAATAATCATACTTGAGAAGTTCAAATGGAGAACCATGTAAGTGCCAAACACAAAATTGTTCAGTATTCACGAAAAACCTATTTACGGTGGAATTTGGTACTTACATGGTTTCCCACCATATGCTACGGATAATGCCTGATCGAAAGAAACCACTAAGTAGCATGGATATTCACTTCCAGAAGCACATTGGATTTAATGCACTGTACGTATTACACATTACCTGGTCTAAACTAAAGTCTAACTGATGTTGTATGAAGACATCTCTCTCTAGTCCTCATCACTGGCTTTACTTCCACGTTCCGCTTGGGGCCCTCACAATTCGGAATAAAACTTCACATGACGAACAACAGAGATATGACCACGTTATGATATGTTTCTCTAATTAAGCCATATTCCAAGATCCTTCCGCTAGTCATTTGTTTCTGTGCAGGGCCACCACAATAGACACTAAAATCACTTGATAGTGTTGGCAATCATGAACATCCACGTGCTTAATATGCGCCTTTCATTTGTTTTGCTTCGTAAATATCATTCTTGAGAATAACGGTCGCTACGTGGTAATCTAAGATTTCCGCCCCTGACTAGGACTGGACTCGATACACACATGCTTCTGCCCTGTCACAAACGTTTAATGGCTTGTGGGTAAATTATCGGCCTAGAAGAAACGCGCATCTAGGCCTATACCAGAGCTTTGAAAAAATGACATATTTTCACATGAATTTAGCTTGGCTGTCGGAAAAGTGTCTTGTACTGTAATTATAGGCCACTCTAGCTTCGTCTTACTTTTGTAGAACTATTTCCTGTTCCGTGTAACTTGACAAGCGATCAAAACACATGCGTCAGGGCACGCCTGAGGTTCGCCTGCAGTGATTGGTCTGTTTCACGTGGCAACTATGTGCCTTCCGTGAACAAACCGATAACACAGCGTACTCTCACAGATGTTTATTATTTCAATATTTTGATCGGACGTCAATGGAACAGGGAGTAGTTGGTCAACCTAGCTTTTTCCGTATACAGTAGGTTTTACTCATCAGTTATGATGATGATGATGATGATAATTGTTGTTTTAAGGGGCCTAACATCTGGGTTATCGACCCCTAATGGTTTGGGTGATCGTAAAAATGAAACATGGAATGAAAACAATAACTAAAACAAACTACAGACTAAAACACTAACTTACGTACTAGAAGAAGAAATGAATAACAAAAAAGAAAAGAAATAATGGACAGGAGGAAAAGAAATGAGGATTGAGGGACCTGGAACGAAGGAGAGCCATTAAAGACATATCGGGAAGGGAAAGAGGAAAGGGCCCGCCCCTAAGTTTGTAGAAAAAGGGGGACTCCATCGGGGGTCGCCAAATCTCAAACTTACCAGCCGTGAGCCCTTGAGGGTGTAGCACCATCCGGGGTGCACCATAAGTGGTGGGGTTACACACACACACACACACACACACACACACACACACACACACACACACACACTGCCTCCTTGAAGATCTTGTGCAGAAGGCAGGATATATTATGAAAAGAAAAAGAAGGCTGACCCCTCGAAGAATGAGGGTATCAGGGAAGATGAGACAAGGGCAAATTAAGGCAGTAAAATAAAAGACTCCCTAGGTCTCGCATACCCTAATACCGTCGGGATCGGAAGAGAACAAGTGTTCACCAAGTGAGGTCGACAGGAAAGATAACTAAGAGGAGCCCGGCACAAGAAAGTGGAAGCAATATCGGAATCAGCTGGGGTCCCGTGGTCGCCAACCCACGTCCCACAAGTTACGAGCCCCTGATGGGACTCAACAGTTATGACTGGAATTCTAATTATAAATTAATATGGTTAATTTTCTTTATTTTTGTAAGAGTTTTGTAGTTTTGAACTTATTATGTACCGGTACTGTAGTTACAGTTTAGTGAATATAGAGTAGTAATTGTTTTGCTTGTGATTTAATAATAACTAGGGGACCTGTGGGAGAAATCACGCATGTTCATTAACCACCCGCCCGGCTTATTTGTTTAATTTACGCACTTTGTCGATATTTATGAAATCAGAGTGCAATTTGTCACTGTTGCGGGTAATTCTGTTTTAATATTCCTTTCAATGCACAATGCGTTGTGTGCGCCCCATGTGTACAGACTACCCGCCCGGCTCTAGTGTTATGCGGGCTGGACACGACACAGTTCTGCCAGGGGATGTAGTCCTGTTTCTTTAACAAATAAATATATTTCTGTTGACGTTTCAAGAAATGCAAGATTTTTCCTGTAATATTGGGACGATATAGAAGATTTTGGCACAAAACGCACCTTCTAACTTCTTCTGGTTTAGGAGTTTTGAGTTTTTTGTCGGATGAACTTAACGTATGATTATTATACACACGTGGAGAAAATTAATGACACGATGCGAAAAACACAGATTATGTTTTATGGTCAAGTGACCCGATTGATATCAACACGATTAATTTACGGCATTTTCACTTTTCTCCAAAGAAAAAGACAAAGGGAGTCTGTTTCAGTGAGATACAAAAAGATCTGCAGGAGATTGGGATCTCATGTGAAGATATCCAGGAGCGTGACCAGCTTAAGAGAAAACTCTTCAAACATTGAGTTTCCAACCAAAGCCGATGTTGAAACCTGGAAAGGCATGGACAAAAGAGAGAAAAGAACAACACCGTCTACGAATGAAGGAATATTGGGCTATTTTTAAAGCTAAAAGGAAACAGTTGAAATGACGTGGTCCTTAGTTGGCCGAAACGAAACAATATTCTTCTGCTGTCGATTTTGGTCTACTGTGGACCGCGTTGAACAATCGGCCGACTTGCCAATCTCTTCTTCTCATCCCACACTTTCTTCATGCGTTCGCCGAGTCTCCTCCTTTCTTCAGACCAGATAATCTTGGTTTTTGAGCTAGGTTTTTCCTGAAAAGCTTTAAATGTATTAACCTTCCTTCGAAAGAGTGATTTGTTGAGAAAGAAACAATATTATTAATGATAATATTATTTTATTTTCCGTGTGGCCTCCTGAGAGGCCGAGTGGCAGGTCTTTCTAGTCGACGTCCGTGGTCGCCCTGCGTGTCGGAATGAGAGATGAGATGAATGGATGAAAGTGGGCAAAGATGTGGAAGGAAGAGGACGTGGCCTGTCAGGAGGTACCGTCCCAGCATTTGCCTGGAGTTGAAAATGGGAAACCAAGGAAAATGATTTCAAGGACGGCCGACGGTGGGGCTCGAACCCACGTATTCCGAGTCAGCAGAAAGCTTGGCACCATGGCCTGACGCTGCGCTTTAGCGAGCGTAGCTACCGCTGTCGGCATAATAATAATAATAATGTGAGAAGAGAACAGAATCGGAACCATGAACAGACACAATTCTCCCCATGGAGGATTTGTAGACTATGCCGTAAGTTGATGTTGTTGTTTCATTTAGAAGTTAATGGAGTTTTAAGGGGAGGAACAGCGAGGTCATCTGCCCCTTTTGTTTCATTTTAAGGCTTTGGACATCGTTGTTATTTCAGCTCCATATACTTGGGCGTGTGTGTATATAATTTGTCTAGTAACTTCTTACCTCTGGCATACAGCCCTTGCATGGCCTAGGCCTACCAAGCGACCACTGCCCAGCCATTTGGACTGCGAATATTGGGGTGACGCGTGGTCAGCGCATCGGGTCCACTCAACCGTTAATCTTTGTTTTCGTGACCGGGGCGCTGCCTCACTGTCAGGCAGCTACTCAATTGTCCTCACGAGGCTGAGTGCACCCCGTTCCAGCCCTCAATCAGTTTCTAAAATCCCTAATGGAGCCGAGAATCGAACCAGGGGCCCACGGGTGAGAGGCAGGTACGCTACCCCAACACCACGGGCCTGGCGTAATTTGTCTAGTAACCTGTGTTATTGTAGTATTTGTAGTATGTGCATTTGTAATTCAGATGGGGATTAGGAAGGAGGCGGTCGTGGTCTTATGTTATGAACCATCCCGGCATTTGCCTGGAGTGGATGTACGGGAATCCACGGAATATCACTGAGGTGGGTATCGAACTCGGACCTCTCAAGGGTGAGGCTAGCCACTACATCACGAGATGGTCTATTGTCTCCGAGGAATGGCAGGCTACCTCCTTAGGCTTGCAAACCAACAGCCTTCAGTAGAGGGAACAATACATGCTACACAATTCATGAGCGGCACATAAGTCACGATCAAGCAGAACACGTTAATATCGCACCGATACACGAAGGTTACATACACGTGGATCATGCTTCACAGCATATAATCGCAGTGATTGAGACGACTGTTTACGATCAAGCTAGGTCTCTCTATTACCCTAATGCACATGATTTAGAATGTTGCTGGCTGGCTTGTTAGATAACTCGCACCACTAACCTTGATCTTTGAAGGAGAATAAACTACTTTTCGTGAGAGCACTGATAATTCAAAGGGAGAGAACAATTAAGCCAAGATTACAATCATGGAAAGGTTGGAACAATGGTAAACCACCCACACCCACAGCTCACAATAGAGCTTGCCAGGACTCAAGGAAAAGTTAACAATAATACAAAATTGTTGCTTTAGTAGTGTTGTCGTCACCACCACCGACCGCGGTAGACTCATTAAATGCTCTGATGAAGATGGTGGCAGGAAGAGTATCAAGCCGAAGAAACCATTCGTCACATACGAGCCTCATCATCACCTTAGAATCAGGCCCTCAAGGAGACATCCCTACCACATAAGGTGCATCCTGGATAGTGCTACACCCTCAAGGGTTTACAGATGGTGAGTTAGGGAGTTGGCATCCCCGACTGGGTCCGGATTTTTCCCTTTTTCCAGCGACTTTGCGGCGGACCCTCTCCTCTTTCCCTTTTTTATATGCCTTTGATGGCTCTCCTTCTTTCCAAGTTCCTGAATCCTCAATCAACGAGGGTTCAGGGCATTTCTTTTCGTTATGTTTTATTTCCCTTTTTATATTTGTTTTTCCATTTGTTATTTTAGTGTGTATCCTGTAGGTCTGTAGTTAGTTATAGATGTAAGTCTGTAGTTACTGTAGTTATAGTTGTAAGTCTTTATTTAGTTATAGTTGTAAGTCTGTAGTTACTGTAGTTATAGTTGTAAGTCTGTATTTAGTTATAGTTGTAAGTCTGTACTTACTGTAGTTATAGTTGTAAATATGTATTAGATATAGTTGAAGTCTGTAGTTACTGTAGTTATAGTTGTAAATATGTATTAGATATAGTTGTAAGTCTGTAATTACTGTAGTTATAGTTGTAAATATGTATTAGCAGGGTGTCTACTGTAAGGATGAAGTAAAAATTAGTTACTCTTTAGGTACCTTTTAGTTACCCTTTAGTTAATTTTAGTTACCTTTGAATTCAAGATACGTCTGCGGTCTGCAAGCATAGGCGCTCATCACGCGGTGAAGAAAAACAACAATGAACTGTTTTTAAAGAGTTTTTTTTATTTATCATATGGCTTTTAGTGCCGGGAGTGTCCGAGGACATGTTCAGCTCGCCTGAGTCTGTAGCTGCTTCCAGCGGACACCCTTAGGGTGAGCTACAAGTTCCGTTTAATTTTAAGTTGCTACCAGATATCAATGATACCTAGTCGTGAACGTTGAACTTTGATAGAGCGTTCCGACGAAATCTAACCTAACAATTTAGCTTTACACAAGTTTAGTCAGTGGAAGAATCTTTTACATGCCATAAATCTGACATGGGACCACCGCCGGCTTTACTTCACCTCCGAAGGAAGGCATACTGAAGGATTTTTAACGCTTTTAAAAAATCCGACGACTTCGGACGGGTTTGAACCCGCTATCTTGGGCACAGCAGTTCAGCATGCTACCAACTACGCCACCGAAGTCGCTTTAAATGAAATTCACATAATGTTATAAAAATTAAAAAAAAAACTATACTAGATATTTAATATCCAATGAGTTGTTTCAGCTAATATGTCGTCTTGTGCACAATGTCTGTTAGGTAGTCAGCCCGAAGGCTGGTTGGATCCTCAAAAATCACCGCCGTTACGTTATGTGAGTAGATACCCACAAAAACCCAAGGCAGCGCTATATTGAGGCGTTCTAGGCAAGAAGAGGAGTGAGGTAGTTTGTCATTGCTTTCCTCACTGAGTCAGAACAGTAGTCCTAACCCTATGAGTAGAACCTTTCACAGCATTCACAGGCACTGACTGTGCCCTGAATGCCATTACTAAGCACCACCCATACCTCAGTAGCTTCCATATAATCACAGCCATGAGTGAGACTGAGACATCGGTGAAAAGCCACCTTTTACTCTAGCCTGTGCCAACTGACAAATGCAAATGTACTGTATTCATCAAGAGATGGCAAACAGGCCAATATGTTGTTATAATTACAATACCAAGAGGTTGCTCTGCTCTTGACCATTTGGCGAGATTTCTTTCGTCCCCGCGGTAGGTCGCGAAGAAATATATGCGATGTTACGCGATCGTCACCGAATTCCGTCTTCGCAGTCAAATACGGAGAAATATCAAGATGTTACACGATCAGCGCTGGTCTCAGTTGTTTGATGAGCTTCCCGTAGTTTTCACGATAGAACACGGAAAAAAATCGCGATTTAGATAATCAGTGTCACTTTTAGTCATTCGACGAGATTTCCATTGTCCTTGAGGTCGGGCACAAGAAAATATAGCATTATTACGCAATCGGCGCCACTTGCTGTCCGTTTGACAAGAATACAGTTGTCCTCGTCATTGAATGCGGAGAAATATCGCGATGTATCGCAATCGCTGCCGCTCTCGGCCGTTTAACGTTGTCCTCGAGATATTATGCAATCGTCGCCGCACCCGGCCGTTCAACGATTGTCTGCCTCTCTATCTGTCCTGACAGGCGGAGGCAAGCTCAAGGTTGGGCATGGTTAAAATTCACGAGTAGTTATGAACATGTTTGTCCCTAAGCTGTGGTTGGGAGTTCATCAGTTCAGGGTGGATCACGAGGAGGAATTAGTATTTCGATGCTACGTAGGCTGTCATTTTTAAGTGGGTTGATGCATTCTCGCTCCCCGCATGCTTTTAAGTATACGGTCATGGGGAAAGTGGCAAGTAGGTTTCGTGATGGGTGCCCCGTTATGGGTGCCCAATCACCTTTGACAGGATTCCCGCAGTCCTCGTGGTCACAAGTTCACGATAGAGGACGGGTTTTATGATTTTACGCAACTGACGTCGATCTCGGTCCGTTTGACGAGATTCCCGCAGGCAAGTCGTGCGGTCAGCCGGCCGTCTTGAGGATGCGATTTTGGAGGATAACGTTCGAAGTAGGTACGGTATCGAATATTACGAATTATTCTGAGAGGATTGGACGAATAATACGACAAGAGGGCAAGTTTTATTTCGACTGAGATCCACGAATTATCTACAAGTTATCGAAATAATCGGTTAGATTATATATCCGATGGAACGAAAGTTCGAAGGAAAAATCGACTTATAACAGAATTTCGAATTAACCATACTGGATGTCGCAAATTTACTAGACATGTTTTTTAAATAAGTTATATGTATTTCGAAGAGTATTCGCATTTTTTTTTTCGAAACGGTAACATTTAGCAAGGTTGCGACATTAAATTATTTCGCGTTATTTTTGGACTTCAATTTGACATAGTTTCCAAATAACAGAAATAAGAGATTTCTTTTTAGTTTCGGAAGTAATAGCGAATAAACGTCTCGCGAAAAGTCAGGTTTCCTAATACAGTAACACAGAAAAATATTTCACACGAAACGTAAGTCTTCTTGATGCCGAAAATATACTTTGAACCGATGTATACCGCTCAAGGTATCCTCGGTATGTATTTCCTTGAGGTCGGGCACGGAGACATAGCCTATAGCTTAGTACTATGCAATAGGCACGGCGCCGCTTGCGTGAAACTCGCAATCTCTGAGCCTAGCGGCGCGAGTTTAAATGATTCAACCCGCCTTCAGAAAATTTTCGTTACCCGTTTGTAAAATTCGTTACTTTTTCGTTACTTTCGTTACCCATTTGTAAAATTCGTTACTTTTTCGTTACTTTCGTTACCTTCGTTACCGGTAGACACCCTGTAAGTCTGTAGTTACTGTAGTTATAGTTGTAAATATGTATTAGATATAGTTGAAGTCTGTAGTTACTGTAGTTATAGTTGTAAATATGTATTAGATATAGTTGTAAGTCTGTAGTTACTGTAGTTATAGTTGTAAATGTGTATTAGATATAGTTGAAGTCTGTAGTTACTGTAGTTATAGTTGTAAATATGTATTAGATATAGTTGAAGTCTGTAGTTACTGTAGTTATAGTTGTAAATATGTAGTTAGTTATAGTTGTAACATGGTAGTTGTTGTAGTTATTGTTGTAAGTCTATAGTGTTTTATTATAATAGGTCGGTTAAGCCTTGTTGAGCTTGTTAAGTTGCCCACCACGACTGAAATGAGAACTGCAGCCTGTAGGTCGTTCGAATCTCGGCCCTGGTTGCGCCAGTCCTGAGATTTATTCTCCTAGGTGTTCCACACTCTCGCTAGACAAACACCGGAATGGTACCTTATTTCAAGTCCTGGGAGTACGCAGAAATAAACGTTATCGTACGTACACGGGGTTGAAGTCTAGGATGTCCTAAGTATGTCAAATGTATTATCAATAATACCTGCTAACTGTCACTTAGTGGGCGATCTTGCTGGACCTTGAGCTGCGTGCTCCTTGGCTGTGGGTCAATCTACGAGCCATGGCTGTTCTCATTCCACTTCCGGACGTGATCTATAACTTCCACTATCGCATTCTCTTAGCCTTCACACACTTGCGTGAGTCGAATGTTATGGTCTGACATCGTGGATCTCAATATGGTGCGACTGCATGACCTCCAAGATGACAGCTCTGCTAGTAATTCAGGCAGTTAAGGCGAAGAAAGCAAATTCCAGATGCTAATTCTGTGTTGTGAAGAAGATTCTATAGTGTCGTGTGCCAGTAGCCTTGTTAACCAGCACCTAGATGGTAGAACTAGCTTCCAAGATTAGCCATAATACAGCAGTTATAGCCTAGATGTCTTCTTTCCTAAACAATGGCCGACTGATCTTTGTAATAGTCTACTCCTAGACAGGACCCGATGTTATGGCCTCTTGTGTGCTTGAGTCTCATTGTCAGTCTTTCGACTGGTTTCATGCAGCTTTCCATGCCTCCCTGTCCTGAGTTAATCGTTTCATGCCTACATAGCTACCACAACCTACATCGAGGCAATATGTTTAAATCTTGGTCAACCCCTACAGTTCTTGTCCTCGACCCATAACTAAGCTTGCTATTCTTGGGTGTCTTAGTGCGTGTCCTACCAACCTATCTCTTCTCTTCATTACCCCCAGGGGCTCACATCTAGTGGGACGTGGGTTGGTGACCACGGGACCCCCGCTGAGTCCGGCATTGCTTCCACTTACTTGTGCCGGGCTCCTCTGTTTTCTTTTCTGTCAACCTCCCTTGGTCAACTCTTGTTCTTTTCCTACCCCGACGGTATTAGGGTATCCGAGGCCTAGGGAGTATTTCACTTTCCCGCCTTAATTGGCCCCTGTCTCATCTTTCCTGATCCCTCATTCTTGGAGGGGGCAGACCTCTCCTTTTCTTTTCATTATATTTCCTTTTTTCTTAAGATTCCCGCACTGTTTTTGTAATTGTATCTAAATTCCCCTTAGCGAATCTTTGGCATATACACTCCATTTTGTAGGTATTTTCAATCTACGTTGCATTTTGTAAGTCTTTTCGATCTAAATTGCATCTTGCGAGTATTTTCAACCTCAATTGCATTTTGTAAGGATTGACAATCTAAATTGCTTTTTAGTAAGCCTTTCAATGTAGGGGCTGGGACTTTTGTGAGTACTGTATTTAGAATGTAAATTGCATTTTGTAAGTATTTCAACCTAAACCGCTTTTTGCAAGTATTTTCAACGTAAATTGCATTTTGTATGGTGGGCATTTTGCAAGTATTTTGATTCTCAATTGCATTTTTGGGTATTTTGAATCTAAATAACATTTTATAAGTATTTTCAATCTATATTGCATTTTGAAAGTATTGTCCATCCAAATGAGTAGTTTGAATCTACCATACATTTTGTAAGCACTTTGAATTTCAATTGCACTCTGTGAGTATTTTGGATCTGAAATGTGCGTTTTTCAATCTAAATTGCATTGTGTATTTTCAATTTCAATTGCATTTTGTAAGTATTTTGAACCTCAATTGCATTTTGTTCGTATTTTCAATCTCATTTGTATTTTGTAAATATTTAGAATTTCAATTGCATTTTGTAAGTATTTCGACTCTACATTGCATGTTGTACGTATTTTGAACCTAAACTACATTTTGTGCGTATTTTTCTATCTATTCCTTTTGTGAGTATTTTCCTTCTCGATTCCCTTCTTGTAAGTATTACCACTCTCCATTTTGTGATTCGTTTCAATCTTGAGTTACATTTTGTAAGTAGTCAGTCTCACTTAATTTTCGTTCTGGTTTCCATTTCATTGTCATTTTCGCTATCACCCAGACCATTAGGGGCCGATAACCTAGATGTTAGGCCCTTTAAAACAACAATTATCATCATCATCATCATCTTCTATTCATTAGCAGTCGCCATAAACGTGTCTCCTACTCCACTCGTCTTAATACCTCTTCATTTGTACCATATCTACCCATCTGATCTTCATTCTTCTGTAACACCACATTTCAAACGCTTCAATTCTCCTCTTTTCTGCTGCTCCAATAGTCTTTAGTTTCACTTCCATGGAGTGCCACGCTCCAGACTAAGGCTTTCAAAAATACCTAAATCTATATTCGATGTCAACAGATTCCTTTTCTGTAGAAATGCTTTCCTTGCCTGAGCAACGTACTTTTTATATCCTCTTTGCTTCGTCTATTATTTTAACTTTTCTCCTGCCAATTCGCCGTCCGTAGGGGCTTCTGATTTACTTCGGCTGCATTTCAATATTTTTGTTTTACATTTATTAATTCTCATCATGGTTTCTTTCCTCAAGACGGTGTCCATACCATTCAAAAACTCATTCAAATCCTCTGACGTGTCGGCATTTACATGTCAATAACGGGGAAGATTATGATATAAACCGCCTCGTGGCGCAGTGGCTACTCTTAGCTGTCACCCCTGAGCTTTGGTTTTAATTTTAATTTAATTCTGATCTGTGGGCTGGAACCGGGTACATTCAGCCTCGTGAGGCACAATTTAGAAGAGATGGATTCCATGTCTATCTCAGTCATCCAAGGAGTGGTTTTCCGTAGTTTCCCACTTCTACTCCAGACAAATGCCGGGATAGTTCCTAACTTAAATGCATGGCCGTCTCGTAACCAATCCTACCTCCAATCACAAGTAGGCTTACACACACTAACACAGTCATCAAAATAACGTACGTTGTGAGACAAATTCCATTCAAACGCCCAAAGTACAAGTTTGTAGTTATGGGTTGGGGAGCGCAAATGACAATGTTACATTGTTAGTAAGTTATTTAATGTGACGAGGACACGAACACTACACACGTGTTGCATATGATACAGATACAAAGTTTTGTTTTAAACTATCAGGCGTAGCCATAGTATATGTATCTATGTAAAGTTGTTATTTATTTTTATTACTTAATTGCTTTTTCACTCTCACCCTTGTTCATATCCTGGCGCAGTCAGCTGGCATTTGAGGGTGCGCAAATGCGAGGAAGCCGTGCCAGTAGATATACTGGCACGTTAAAGATCCCCTTAAATAATTCATGTTTTTCTTGGCTAATGCCGTGTGTATTTAGATTAGAACCATACGTTTCGGAGAAACATTGCCTCCTTTTTCAATGGAAATCAAACAATCTAAATACACACGGCATTAGCCCAAAAAACATGAATTATTTATATAATCCGGGCCGTGAAAGCCTTAATATACACATTATTATTATTTTTTAAAATTTACTGTTTATACTCTCTGCATGCTCCACTACATAAGTAGTACTACATGCACTTACAATACATTTTAGAAATGAACAAAATAAATTACATTATAATAATTCAATTTCAAGATGACTTAATCTTAACAATATCAAACAATATTATTCTTCGTTTTTCCTAAGAGCTTGAAAATCCAGAGCATTAACAAATTTAGAAAATTCCTTCAAATACTCTTTTAATAGCACAGATTTCTGAATCGGCCAGTTTTCGTCTCTATTAACACTATTAATCAAGAATTGCCTAATATTTTTTACTTCACTGCACACGAAAATTATTTGATCTATAGTCTGAGGGCTGCTTTTACAGGAATACTCGGGATTACGTATAATTTTAAATCTGTGTAAGTACGAAGCATATTTCCATGTCCAGTCAGTATTGTAGTCATATTAGGTATTAAGGTGATTTTGGATTTTAATCTACCTGCAACTGTTGGACAGAATTCTTTTGTAAGTGTGCCTTTTGAAGTTTGTTCCCATTTTTGCTGTCATTCATGAATTGATTCTTCTTTAAGATTTTTTTAAAGTTGAGATGGGTATTTTATCGAAACAAACCTCACTTAATTTTGTAGCCTCCTTTGCAATTTTATCAGCCAGTTCATTGCCAGCAACACCTGTATGTGCCTTAACCTATTCAAATTTTATTATCCAATTTTTTCCTTTTAGAATATCTGTAGTCCTCCTTATATTCTCAATTAATTCGTTATGGTTTCTGAAGTCCGCAATGGAGTCAATTGCTATTTTACTATCTGTGTAAATAATTACTTTCTTATCTGCATCATCCTCTGTCCTAGTAGTATCTAAGAATTCCAGAGATTTAAGTATGGCTAATTGCTCCGCCTGATTATTCGAACAGTTGTCTAGCAGTCTATATTTCAATTGGTCTACTAATTCATGTGATCTGAATATAGCTATGCCAGCTCCCACTCCTTCTTCACTTTTGCTTCCATCTGTGTAAATTTTCCATGGGATATATTCATGAGGGGACCAACACCTTCGACAGCAACAAAATAGTGAATTTTTAACATTTATTTTCTTTGCACTGATAAACTGTTTGGAGTTGTCACTTAACACAGTCTACATACAATACAATTTTAACACAGACCAACTATTAAATATTTAGAAAATTGCGTCATCATGGATATATATGCACACAAAATGGCGGCTGTATATTATACACAAGAATGGGGTTTCCTTAGTTACTCTCGGAAATATTGTTACATTTTAATTATTGTTTTTTAATGTAGTCCTAGATGCCATGGCAACAAAATGTACTAGAATGATTGAAATATTTCAAGAAGAAATATTATTTTGAGCTTTTTTTAAATAATGGGTCTAAAACTCTATAAAATTTTCATAGTAAATATTTTATTATTAATAAACTATAATGGTTAGGGCAACCATTCTAGTACATTTTGTTAATAACTATCGTAGAAATGTAATGTGACTACAAAACTTCACTGAAATATCTTTGTAAGTTCGTGAGTTATTAGGGAAACAGAATGAAAAAATGAACTTACGGGAAATGAGCGACGAAAGTTTCACATGGTTGGGATGTTCTAAAATTCCCCTGCCGTATAAACTGGTCCTTCCTCACTGGATTTCTCAGTGTTTTCCTACAGTCATAATCTCTTATTTATTTTAAAACTAGTTAGGTAGATTTCATTAGAAAGCTAACTATTGCAATGGGTCCCATGTTTCGACTTCCGGAAAATTTCGACATACTGTATCTTCGCGTTTCACATCCCCCAGACCCCAAAACCACCGTCAGTTCAAAAGTTTATATATAATTTATGTATATATATGTATGTATATCAGTTTCTGTGGACACGATAACTGCCGTATTTTGCCCCCAATCACTTTGAATTTTTTACATAATAAGTATCCCATTAAATTCTCGGTCGAGTTCGTTAATGGGCAAAATCGGTCAAAGGGGGTGAAAATGGGAGTCTTTTTTCGAAAAAGTGAAATATCGCTATAACTCTCTTAATACATGAAATATCGAATCCATTCAAAGTTCATGATATGTGTCGGATAAGTGCCAAAAATTTATGTCAAATAAGTTTTTTGATAGCACCAACCATTGACCAAAGGGGTGGAAAAAAGTGTTTTTTTCGGGAAACATTAATCATATCTCTCTTAATAGGCACAATATCAAAACCGTACAAAATGGAAAATATTCCCCTAATAATTACCTAAAACTTTTGTCTGAAAGAAATTTTGATATGACCCACCATTACGCCAAGGGATGAGAAAAACGATTTCGGAATTAAAGAAAATGCCAAGTGCCATCAGAGGTTACCATGACAACGCTTCTAAATTGATGAGGGATGAGCTATCAGAGGTTGCCAAGACAACGCCATTGACGAGATCACATTCATTTTTAGCCTACTTTTCACACTTTGCAAAAATGAGGAAAAAGTAGACTTATGAGATCGATCCGGGAAAATGTGTCTGTTTGTCTGTCTGTCCTTCTGTCTGTCTGGCTGGCTGTGTGTGTGTGTGTGTCCCCCCCCCCCTATCAACTCCTAAACAGCTGCAGCAATCGAAACCAAATTTAGTATGAGTAAAGATGTATACCGGAATATCTCAAGCCCATATTTGAAAAAGATGTCAGTGCTACCAACTGCTAAAAAACGCATTAAAAATTTGAGCCCCATGTTGGATATCATGGAAGGCATACATGGGAGCAATTCAAAATTGGCACACATGTAGATAATACTATTTCAGTTTAATTTCCAGGAGGCCATACATGACAGTGTTGCCAAAATAATTTTAGGTCTTCTGATAGGTCCAATTTTTAAATGCACATAACTTCTACACTATCAATTGGATTTCAACCAAATTATGTATGTAATATATGCACATAAGCAGGTATGACTGAGCGTATTCTTAAGAGCCACCAGGGCTGCCAACTGTTAATAATTGCTCTCTCTACTTTTTATCCAAATACCGATGTATCAGAAAGTATGCAAGCCGACAGCTTTAAACTATGCACGCGTATAGTACCTGACATTTTACATTAATTTGGAGTATCTTATATACGTCAGTTCTACCAACATGAATCTAAGCCTGCTGATAAGACCAATTTTTAAATACATGTAACTTCTATACTATACTAATTCTATACTATACTAATTCGCTCTCTGATACTACCTATATTTGACTACTGTGACACTGTGTTGACTGAAATAACCTGCGACAGTAACAAGAAACTGGACCGGTGCCTCAACAACTGTGTAAGATATATCTTTGGCCTGCGATATGATGTTCATATACCACCCTATTATAAGGAGCTGTCGTGGCTTCGAGTGCACCAGCGTCGTGAACTCCACATGTTATCACTACTGCACAAAATACTTTCCACTAATACCCCTAACTATCTTGTTTTACCGTTTTCTTACCTCTCGTCCTATCATGACCACAATACGAGATCTGGCTCCTCTCTTGCCATACCTATAAACCGTACTGCTGTTTACAACCGCTCGTTCATAATCTCTGCGTCCAGGTCATGGAATTTGCTACCTGCGAACATTGGAGACAATCTCTCTCATCACAAGTTTAAAGTGGCTTGCTGCGAGTATTTGCTGGGTGGAGCCCGCTGACTTCCTGGATAAATGTTGAATGAACGAATGAATGAATGAGATGAATGATCGGATTACTGTAGTTACGTCATTTAAGGGTACTTCACTTTGTGTATTTTTGAAATCAATGATTCTACCATTATTCATATTATCACTATTCTTATAGCTATTAATATTATTTGTGCTATTTGTATTTGTAATTATAAGTCATGTAGATGTATACTCTTCTAGTGGTTAAGTGTAAGAGAGGGCCTTGAGCCCTAACTTCGCCACCAATAAAGGCATTATCTATCTATCTATCCATCTACTGTCAGTTGGTTGGATTTCAACCAAATTTCGTATGTGCTATGTGTAATATAACAGATATGACTATAAGTATTCTTATGAGCAATTAGGGCTGCCAACTGTTAATAAATGGTGTCTATATTTTTTACCCTAATATCAATATATCAGAAAGTATGCAAGCCAACAGGCCTATACTTTGCATACGTATAGCACCTGACATTCTAGATTAATTTGGAGTAATTAATATGTCAGTGATGCCATGATTCTATGCCTGATGATAGCTCCAATTTTAAAATACATATAACTTCTATACTAAAAAAATGGATTTCATCCAAAATTGGCACAAAAAGATATCATAATATTTCCGATTATTTCTGACCAGCATACGCATGACATTGTTGCCAACGTGCTTTTACGTGTGCTGATAGATCCAATGTATAACTCCATGTAACGTCCTTTGGACTTCAACCACATTTTGTATTCTGTACCTTAAGAGATGGAATTAAGAATATATTCAGTCACCAGGGCTGCCAACTGTATTGCTGTATTAGGCTACATTATGCCTAGTATACAGTATTTGGAACTAATTAAGACATTCCGATATTACCAACTTAATTTCGTCATTATTCTAGATAGGTTCATATACTGTAGATTAATCATTGGCATGAATCTTAATTTTAAGAAAAGTAGGCTCTTTAGTTCGGCACGGAACTTCTTGTTCCATCTGACTATGTGGGAAGCGGCTAACTGGTAGCATGCTGAACTTCTATTCCCAAGGTCGCTGGTTCAAAACCGGCCAAAGTAGTCGTATTTTCTAAGAGCGCTAAAAATCCCTCAGCATGCTTTCCTTCGGAGGGGAAGTTCCAACGTTCATTGCAAGTTGCTGGTTGCGGAGGAATCTAGCAGCCAAGTTCACAGTAGGTGTCGTTGACGGTAGTATTTGGTACAAAATTAGGTACTACTACTTAAAATTGACCTTCTGCAGACCTTACCTGAATTAGAGACTAATACAGTCATCACAATTAACACCGTTTATCAGACAGATTCTACACACACCCAATGTACACGGGGTTACATGACCACGTTGTCGCAGCCCCTAAACTGAGGAACCAAACAACATCTCTGCGGGAGATAAAATTTTGCGTGAAGAAGTAACAGATTGTTAGATAGTTACACTTCAGTTCCAAACCTTGCATAAGGACATTGTGATCAAAAGTAAAAAAATGAACCCCAAATATGACAAGAAAGTTACCATCCCCATAAGACAATAAAATGTTAAAAATATGCATGGAAAGACGAAAAAAAGGTTAATTAACCTCCAATTGTAAAATACATTCTCGCAATAAATGAGGTCTGATCCACCTACGAAAACCTGCATATTTCGCCTATTTTAGCCTATCCTCTAGTCTGCCCGGTGAAATCTGCCTCCGCCTTCCGGCGTGCCGAGAGGATTTTTTTTCTTTGCTAATGCTAACGAAGAGAAGAGGTAGGTTGGAAGTCACCCAGGAATAGCAAAGTTCGTTATGGAAGGAAGGGTCGAGGATAAGAACTGTAGGGGTAAACCAGGTTAAAATATGTTAAACAGATTGCCTCTGATGAAGGGTGAGTCAGCTAAGTACAGATGAAATGTTTAGCTCAGGACAGGGAAGCATGGATGGCTGCATCAAACCAGTCAAAAGACTGAAGACTCAAACAACAACAACAACAACAACGACAACAACAACAACAACAACAACAACTATTAGACCAAAATATACCAGCTATATTTTGTGCAAATTTTATAATGCCAGTGCTATCAACATAATTCGATAGATAAAGTGAATATTCTAAAAGGGTCAATTTTGAGGAATGGAGATTGCTCATTAAAATGGGCGTTGACAGGAAATTTAATTTTCACTGGGAGATGTCAGTCATATCGTACTTTTACTATAACTTCCGTTCTATTCGAGATATTATACCAATTCTTTCACTGAATGAAAGAGAAATTGTTGTTCTATTCGAATATGATATTTTTGAAAAATGTCATTTTTTGTAGCTTAAAGGTGTTGGTCCCCCCTTAATGCTATTCTTGGATCTTCGGTACCAGGAAAATAGGCTGGATGGAGCCATCTCATAGGTTTTTCTGGGTGGTCAATGACATAGTTCATAGTTGTTTTTCCTGACTTGATTTTGTATAGAGTAACAATCTCTTTAGCAGTGCCTCATGAGATACAGTGCGGTACGATTTTGCCATTCTCAAGAGAATAAGTCTTTGAACTCTAACGTATTTAATGAGATTACATTTCTTTTCTAGGGATTCAATCCAGATCGGAGCAGCATATAACAGCATTGGCAATATTGCTCCTGTATATATTGTTTCCAAAGCCTGGTGTTTTAAACCCCATCCTATTCTAGCCGATTTTGATAATGCGTTTATTAATTTAATACATTTTTCACTAACTTTATTGATTTGGTCATTGAACTTAAAGCGAGAGTCTATGGTTATTCCTAGAAATTCCATCGTATCTACTTGTACAAAACGTTTCCAATTCATAAAGATATCAATTGTCTTCTTTGCTTTTCTTCTTCTTGATATTAGAATAACTCTTGACTTACTTTCATTAAAACGGGTTTTGTTTTCTGTTGACCACTTAGTAACTTTCCGTAATTCCATATTCACAATATTTTCTGCTTCAATTTCAGTTTCAGCCCTGACTGCAATTATAAGGTCATCAGCAAATGCTATAGCTTTGGTGTTTTTACCGTATTCCAAACTGAATTATACTGTACATTCCAGTACCCCGGTCCACAACATGAACCTTGAGGACATCCTTTATTAACTACTTTTTCTACTTGGATATTATTGGAATTCATGTACGTCGTTCTATCCTTGAAGTAGCTCTTAGTCAGGTAGTACAAATTTCTCGGGCTTTAAAGTCTTTTAGGGCCTTTAGGACACATGGCCACCACGCAGAGTCAAAAGCTCCTTTGACATCAAGACTAACTATAACGGTAATTTGACCATTTTTGAACGCCTCAGTTATAAATTCCTTAAGTGCCATAGCTGCATCAGTAGTAGACTTTTGAACTGTGAAGCCATATTGATTTTCGTTCAGTAGTTTATTGGTATAGAGGTAGTGATTTATTCTATTTATTAGAAGTTTCTCTAATACTTTGCCCGCCACATTTATCACGCTTATTGGTCGAAATTTAGAGGGATCCTGAATCGTATCTTTCCCTGGTTTTGTGATTGGTATAAGTCTCGCATTTTTCCATCGCTTCGGGAAACAAGCATTCTTCAAGCAACCATTATACAAGGTGAACGTAAAATGCCGCAGTTGGAGGTCGGCATGCGATTCCCCGTCCAATTGCAAGACAAAAGTTTCTATAGCAAAATCGGATCGGGTGCTGTTTAAAACCACAAGTATGAAAGCAAGGAGCTGGCAACACTGTCACATAGTGAAACGCTTCGGAATGTACAGAGAAGTGTGTATCATCCCGCAATACCGTACTATTTGTGGAGGGATAAGGAGGTGTAAACAGACAACACACACTGGTCACTATTCTAAACTCGTCATCTTGTATTGCACACCACAGAATACAGAGTAACAAAATACAAAGCACAGGGAGGTACAGATATAACACACACACACTGCAGTCCAACATAATGTCAATGACTATGGAGCTTGGGAAGTGGCACCATCTGTGGCCAAGTTGGAAGTCAATTCCCAACATCCTCCCCACCCTGGTCTACCTCTAGAGGTACGACCAGCTGAACGGGTCGGGCCAGCTGTTTTCTATCTGCTGTGGAAAGGATTACAGTCCTTACAATCCCGTCCCTTCCAGTACGCAGCTCGTGGATCCGGACCTTTCTCCAGAAATGTCTCGGCTGAAGGTCACATTGAAGGAGCGCGACGTCGCCTACCCTCAGCGTGGAGTTCTTCTTGGGCTGCTGGACTTGATGGAAGCTCTGCAGCAACAGTAGGTACTCCTTACTCCAGCGCTTCCAGAAGTCGTCTGCCAGTTGTTGACGCAGTCGGAATTCTCAAACAGGAACTCCCGTTTGTGGTTCAGGCACAGATGGAACTGTAGTGAGTTTCTCTTCCACAAGGAAGTGTGCGGGAGTCAACACATCGCCGGTGTCTCCATTGCGAGTCAAAGGTCTAGAGTTCAGTGCGGCTTCGATGCTGACCAGTACCGTTTCAAGTCCTTCTTCGTCGATGCTGGAGCTTCCAAGTACCTTCCGTAGGCACCGCTTCGTCGATCCAACCATCCTCTCCCACCATGCTCCCCACCAAGCCGCGCGGGGGGCGATGAATTTCCAAGTTACACCGTGCTCGGAGAGGTAGCGGTGAGTCTTCGCCGCAGACAGTGAAGCCCAAATGCCACTCAGTTCCTTGTTAGCCACGAGAAAGGTCTGGCGTTATCCGAATAAATAGGGTGTGGCAGACCGCGCCTACCGACGAATCTCTTTAGAGCTTGCATGAATCTGTCGGCGCTCATATCACCACTCAACTCCAAATGTAGGGCCCGTGTAGTGGCACACGTAAAGAGGGTGATGTAACACTTTTTGGCTGATGTTCCTGCCCTGACGTACAGCGGGCCCGCGAAGTCGATACCTGTGACAGCGAATGGCTAGCTCGGGGTCACTAGTTCGGAGGGCAGTGGAGCCTCTATTGCCTGGCCGCCAACATTTTTTACCACCTTGCAGGGTAAGCATTGGTGAAGGACGTGTTCGATGGCACGGCGAGCACCAAGGATCCAGTAGGTGCTTCGGAGATCAGAAAGAACAATCTGTACTCCGAGATGATGGAGCCGTATGTGCTTGTCTCTTATCAGCAGTTGTGTGAAATGGTGTCGTCCTTCCGTGATGATTGGATGCCGTTCACTCTCTGTAACCGCAGCATATTGTAGGCGTCACACCGAGGCGAAGTATGCAATTGTCGAGAAATGGATTGAAACGTTTGATCTTCGATGTCTCAGGCAGAGGGGTCTTCCGTTCGAGAGCTGCAATTTCGGCAGGGAAACATTCCATTTGCACTGCCTTTATCCAATAGCGGAGGGCTCCATTTATGTATTCTGCTGTCAGTTCCCCCGTTGGTTGGTCCTCATTTCTAAGTAGGCGTACGAAGCGAAGAACCCATGCGGTTACGCGAAGAAGTTTGATATAGGAGCTGTATCTGGTAGCTTCAATTACTGGGTCTGGTGATTCAATTTGGAGCACATCCTGAGCGGGAGTTCTTGCTTCAGGGAGGGACGTAGAGATGGGTGAGCTGTGGGGCCAATGGCATTGGTCGAGAGATAGCCATGATGGTCCTTTCCACCAGGCCTGAAGAGTTCTGATCTTCTCTGCCATCAATCCTCGTGACAAGTGATCTGCTGGATTGCCCTTGCCTGGACAATGTCTCCACTGTGACGGAGTGGTAGAGGATTGAATCTCGGTCACACGGTTGCAGACGAACGTCTTCCAACGACTCGGATCATTCTGAATCCATCCTAGGGTTACTCTTGAGTCCATCCACAGGGTCCCTCTGCTTGTGTCGAAGGTCAGCGCCTTAGCGCAGTAATTCGAGAGTCGAACGCCTATCACCGCTGCTAGCTACTCTAAACGTGGTAGTGTCACCTTCTTGACTAGCGCAAGTCTACTTTTACTGCACAACATGTGGGCAGATGTAGTGCCATTGCAGAGAGATCGTATATGAGGGATAGGGAGGTGTAAACAGACAACACACACTGGTCACTATTCTAAACTCGCCATCTTGTATTGCACACCACAGAATACAGAGTAACAAAATACAAAGCACAGGGAGGTACAGATATAACACACACACACTGCAGTCCAACATAATGTCAATGGCTATGGAGCTTGGGAAGTGGCACCATCTGTGGCCAAGTTGGAAGTCAATTCCCAACACTATTCGTCGAAGCTCACTGAGTAGACTATTGGGTTATCAAACCCACATGCACCATCGAGCTACGGTTCGAATCTATGTCAGTTTTTTTTGCGTGTTACGTCAGTTCCCGTCGTTTAACTGCGTTTGTAAGCATGACATCACATCATTTTGTCACATGACAGAGTGAGTCACCTCCGTTGCGTAGTGGTCAGCGTGATTAGCTCCCACCCCGGATGTTCGCGGTTCGATTCCTGGCTCTGCCACGAAATTTGAAAAGTGGTCTGAGGACTGGTACGGGGTCTACTCAGCCTCGGGTGGTCCAAATGAGTAGAGGGGGCTTGATTTCTACCTTAGCCATCCTCGAAGTGGTTTTTCGTGGTTTCCCACTTCGTCTTCGGGCAAATGCCGAGATGGTACTGTACCCGATTTCAGCAGAGTCGTGAATGCCACAATCCAAGATGACAGCGGATTGATACCAAAGGCAGTACCCCGGCTAATAATACTTACCGTAATATCAGGCATCACACACTCTGCAAATCGTGGACACATATCAGGCGATATCATGAAAACGCAATGGTAATTTCTTCACAGGATCAGCGACAACACACACCAGAGCGCAAGACTCTCATTCACACGGGCGTAACAGGGACAGGGGAACGGATAAAATGGTTCAAGCCGCTATAATAACCATGGCATTTTCCTAACCTCCCACTATCTATAAATCACAACGCAAGAGTATTGTGTAAATGGTATAAGCAGACGCAAATGCGTGCCCAAATTTATTCAAAAAGGTAAACAACGCAAAGATGGTTATAAACAAACCGAAGATCCATAACTAAATGTCATTACTATTAATGTCTTACGGCGTAATTTCTGACATAACGCCAGCTAAATTACAGAAATAACGACTTAAAATCAACAACTAATAAATTGGCAACATATCGCTATGCCTTTGCTATCAGGATCAATAAAAAAATATTTATGAAGAAAAAAGAAACAACCCCCTTAATGGATTTAAATAGTGACGGCCTCTCACTATTTATAATATCAATATTTTACTCTATACACAGATCCTGAGTTTTATTCTTTACTTAATTATCGAAATACCTTTTAATTCAAATACTACATTTAAGAAATACAGAATATTATCTATATGCATGTCATTCTAGAACATTATCTACCCCAATGTTCCTCCACTAATCTTTATAGACATAGGATTCATCAACACTAACTGACAGTGATCAACATCGAGATTATCGGGCAAAATATGGCTTAGCATTCCGATCAATAAAGATGAGAGTGTTATCCATTGAACCCCCGTTTTGATCCAATCTTCAAAAACAATAACAATAATAATAAACTGAATTAATATCAACGTCCTGAATACTAAACTTTTGGAGCACCCGGTATCGACAACCCAGCTGGGGCCTGTTCCACGAATGAACTTTGCAACTTTTCACTTTGCACTTTGCACTTTTCAGTTCAGATTTTGTTCCACCATCACTTTTCAGATTTGTCTTGCAAAGTGAAAAGTGAAAAGTTAGGAATCTTTTCACTTTAGAAGTCTGTTATGTTCCTCCATTGGTGCAGAAATGCAAAGTGCAAAGGAATGATTGAAAAGTTTTCAGAAATCTTTGCCAAGAGACGATTCCCTTTTCAGCTGTTAATGAACAAGTCTCTACACTAGTTTCTCGGCGCAGAATTTGGTTTAGTGTTATAAATATGTTACGCAGGAGCTTTTTTTAATCATCAAGTGAGGATAGTGATGAAGAATCCAACAAGAAGACGTACAAAGACAAGATGAATTTTCATAACCTCACTTTAGTATAGACAGGTTAAAAGTTCCACGTGATCAATACTTTTATTAATTAAGATCACTGTGTGGTCATTAGTGGGACATGTTTTACCATGAAAAATAAAGCATTAAATCATAGAATAAATATACAGTTTGTTCATGGAATAAACATGATCGGATCATTCCTATACAAAGACTTTTCACTTTGCAAAGAAATTGAAAAGTAATACATAGATCATGGTGGAACAGAAAGACTTTGCACTTTGCAAGAATTGAAAAGTGAAAAGTGAAAAGTTGCAAAGTTTATTCGTGGAACAGGCCCCTGATCTGCATGAACGCGACAGCCTAACAGATCAACATCAAACACCACCAAAGTGATCCTACAATACGAATGAAAAAGAAATACTGTCATCAAACACAGTAAAATAATCCAACAGAAGTCGAAATAGACTCCGCAAACCCCAATAACTCAACGTTCCAACGAACGGCAACCACAACCCAAAGCTGACTTAACAAGACTGTAATCCTAATCACACAAAACGCAGCCAACAAACAACAACAACCACCATTGACAGAGGAAAGGTTCCCGGGACATAACATCCTTAACAGGGGTCGACCTTCGAAATACCAAAGAAACAATTGGTATTATCGCACACCTCTTCAATGTATTACACCACCATCCAACACTATCAAAAATGAACATCTCTCCCTCAAGTTATAAGTAATTCAATGACGTTGATACTAATTTTAAATACGTTTTAAAAGCAATAGCAGTTACAGATCGAATGACAATTTCCTAGTGCGTGTTAACTAAGCACGAAATATTCCTAACTATAATCCGTTTCAAGTTACATTGATTGTGAGTGTCAACTCAAAAACATTGGTCCCTTATGTGTGCACTATATTCATTAAACATTGAAATAATTAATTATGTATATACATTGTGTCACTCTATAACAACAGTCGAGAACATCGCTCGAATCATCATGACATTTTATAATTCAAAATTGTTTTCGAAAGAACTCTTCGTCTGAACGATCAGAGTAGCAACTAACTACCAATCAACGAGAAATTTTCTAAAAGTCAAAACTGAAAATTAATTTACACTTCCAAAGGAAGAATAAAATATAAATATGGAAAATCTCAAGTCAGGATTGAAGTCCCAAATTCTCAAAATCAAAAATTAATCAGGATTTTCTGAAAATCCGAGGAAAGATTTAATTCAAATTCCAATATCAAAATGGAATAAATTTTCAAAGTGAAAATTTCAAAATACTAAATTCAATATTCACCAAAATGCGAAAATCGAGAAAATAATTCAAATGGTAAAGTCGGATAATTGTGCAAAATCACAATATGAAAAGAATCATCGAAGATCAAAATAGCTAAAACCAAAAATACACATCTAAGAAAATCTAATTTACGAAAGCAAATTTTCAAAAACGGAAACTCCTCTAAAACAGCGAAGTGGCAACTGCGCGAATATATGAAATGCGAAGAAGTAAAATGCGAAGGAAACTGTTCATCTGGAAACACTTAAATCCAAAAATAAGTAATTTCAAAAACCCAAGAGGTCGAAATTCAAATCGGTATCAACAATAAAAGAAATGTTTAAATGCCAGCGGTAATCATCGAAGCGGGGACTCCACTAAACCAGGCACGGTCAACACGAAGTTAACTCGCCTGCAATGATCCCAAACATAGCTGGAACTGACGTTAACCCGCATACGACATGCGAAAAGAATTTGCTTTGAAGAATTAAATCACAGATTACCAGAGCTATAACTTTAAACAGAGCAAACTACTTACTACTGAAACAAATGATAACACCAAGCATGCTTCAAGATACCAATCTAAACAGGGACTATTTGAATGGAGAGCTTGTCTGGCGATGAAACACGTGTAGACCCAAATGCACACAGGATCGGGGCACTGCATCCAATCTCCCTAGCCTCACTACCGGCGTCATTTCACCTGTTCCCGATCGCGGCGAGCTTGTTGTACCTAGCCGGCCCACGGTTTCATGGTTTGAAATAGGACCCGGATATCCGCGGTGTCCGGTCCACCCCCTGACAGTCCACTCGTTCGATCCTCGGTCTTCCCATCGTCCTTGCTCTTCTTCTCCTTCCTCCGGGCAATTTTGTAGCCTCTCTCCATCCTTAGATTGGTTATAGTCCTTGATGATCATCAGATTGTGCATTCCATGAAGTAGTTGTGTGGTCATTGCTTTTCCTGCATTCCATTTTTAAGCGACTCCACTCGAAGGAACTCTTACATCCATACTCTACGTACTCTACGAGAAGTTGGGTTTCACCTAGGACACCAAGCTGACTCATCAGCGGGCTCTTGGTGTACCCGTGAAAGCCAATATACCATCCTTTTGGAAGCCTTCATAGGGAGGTTATGGCTGCATAAGTGTTTAGTTCTCGCTGTAAACAGGCGCAGGTGCGCTTCATAAAAATGGAGGTAGCGCGTAGTTCGCTATTCCTGTTGGGGTCCGGGCGGGGACACCAAGAGACCGCTGATGAGCCAGCTTGGTGTCCTAGGCGAAACCCCACACAAAACACGACACAAACCTAGAAAAATTGCTGTCTTAATTCACTGGCCGTGAAAGCCAGTATACCATCCTTTTGCAAGACTTCATAGGGAGGTTATGGCTGCTTGAGCTTTTAGTTCTCGCAGTCAAGAGGCGCAGCTGCGCTTCATACAAAGGGAGGTAGCGCGCAGTTCGCTACTCCTGATGGGTCCGGGCGGGGACACCAAGAGCCCGCTGATGAGCCAGCTTGGTGTCCTAGGCGAAACCCCATACAAGACACGGCACGAACCTAGAAAAATTGCTGAGTTTTAATACACTGGCCGTGAAAGCCAATATACCATCATTACATACTATACTAGTATTTTCAATACAGAACTGTTTCTCTCTGAGAGGCAGCACGTAGCCTTAAGGCACTAAAGAACCTACCCCTTTCACTTTGGATCTGAATTTCTGGACTCAATTCAAGTGTGTATAATAAGAATGTAATTAAGGACGACAGGTAACATAAAGGTCACTTATCATAATCCAACATTTTATACGAATGATATCATTTGTGGGTGCACTTGAGTTTTACTATGCCTTTCTAAATAATGACTTCAGTATCGTGATACACCTACTTTCAAAACGACGAAATGATCTGGAGCTGCACTATTCACGAAGGAACGTAGATTATATCAGCATATGCCCACGTACAGCATGTAGCCTGTTTCTGGTATGAACGATTGGAGGACTAGATAAAATACAATGTATCATATGCTAATGAAAATACACACGACAAAAATATAGGTAGGAGGTGAAACTTCGGGATTCTAAATTAGTTTTTCTTTAATATGTCTCAAATGTTATTATGGAAGAGGTATTATTATGGTTCTGAATGCTTAACATTGAATAAAAAAGGAAACTAAGTTGAACTAAAGAAAAAAGTAAGAAAAATACTTCGAAATATATTGGGTCCCCAAAAGAATAAAGAAAATTGGTGGATAAAGACCTTTACCCCCATTTAGAAGAAATTACAGTTTCAGTTAAAAAGAGAAGACATCTTTACAGGATTGGCCTGTTTGCCATCTCTTGATGAATGCAGTACTTTTGCATTTGTCTGTTGGCACAGGCTAGAGTAAAATGTGGCTTTTCACAAATGTCTCAGTCTCACTCATGGCTGTGATTATATGGAAGCTACTGAGGTATGGGTGGTGCTCAGTAATGACATTCAGGGCACAGTCAGTGCCTGTGAAAGGTTCTACTAATAGGGTTAGTACTGCTGATCTGACTCAGTGAGGAAAGCAATGACAAACTTCCTCACTCCTCATCTTGCCTAGTACGCCTCAATATAGCGCTGCCTTGGGTTTTTGTGGGTATCTACCCACATAACCTAACGGCGGTACTTCTTGAGGATCCAACCAGCCTTCAGGCTGACTACCTAACAGACTTTACAGGATGAACAGCAATCGGCTCTCGAAGAAAGTTTTTGATTACATCTCTAAATTAAAATACACAACAGGATGGCTGGAGGAGATACGATGGGAACTGCAACAACTGAAGATCACGGATGCTATCATATCGGACAGGGAGGAATTTCGGCGACGGGTCCATTCAGCAGATGTTACACGTATCAAATTCCAACGACGGCCTACGAGGGTGATGTCGGTGGAACAACGGCAAACGATTAGCCGCCGAATGAAAACGTTCTGGGAAGAAAAGAAAAGGAAAAATAATGTACCATTGTCTTAGATTCTAAGCGGTCTATAATTGGCCAAATTCTGTATACATATAATGCTCCCCCTCCCCCCAATGTAATTTTGACTCAGCTCATCCTCTTCCAGAAACAAACCCTAGTTACGCCACTGACAGCCACATTATTTCTATTATCTATGTAAATGAAAACCATCTTAAGGAGGGCGGCTTCGGTGGCATAGTCGGGAGCATGCTGAGCTTCTACGTCCAAGATCGCGGGTTCAAATCCGGCCGAATCGTCGGATTTTTAAGAGCGTTGAAAATCCCTCAGTATGCCTTCCTTCGGAGGGGAAGTAAAGCCGGCGGTCCCATGTCATAGATTTATGGCATGTTAAAGATCCTTCCACTAATTACACCTGTGTGAAGCTAAATTGTATAGGTTAAGAATGTAAACAACGCTCTTAGGTTCCTACGTTCGTTGCCAAAAGCCGACTGCGGTGACGTCTGGTAACTAAATTTTGAACTAGTAGTCGTTGACGGTGGCGTTTGGCGGCAAAAGTAGGAACTACTTGAAAATTGATCGTCTGCAGTCCTTACTTGAATTAAAACAGATACACACACTAATACAGTCATCACAATTAACACCGGTTATCAGACAGATTCTACACACACCCAAAGTACACGGGGCTACATGACCGCGTTGTCGCAGCCCCTAAACTTAAGAACCAACCAACCATCTCAAGGAGTGTCAGTTTCAGCATGGTGTCTTGTGTTTAAGGTTTATCATATAATTTAATGCTAATTTTGTAAATTTTACCTGACATACATCGCATCATGTAGACTACTACTAAATTACATTTCTTAGCCATTATCAATTAAATAATCACGTAAAGTTTGCAAAGCTCTGTTCACACCAGAGAGTTTGAAACATTAAAATGTTTACAAGTTTTGATATTCAAGTATTTTAAGGCATAACAACTACAGCTTTCATGCCCTATTTTCTATTCAACATAAAATTATTGAGTGGCATAATAACCCTGTTGAGAAGATTTACGGTCTTGCCGGTATCGCACCTCCAAATATTTATTGAGAAGTTTGAGAACGTTGAAGCTCACCCACTGCTTGACCATGTAATATATCTCTGCCTATAAGAAAAAGTTTCCATCGAACAGCAAAACTTGAAAGTCCTTCCAACAAGCCAAGACTTCTTCGATGGAAATCGGTACAACATGATTGGATGGAACCGCAAGAACATCTTTCGGCAGGTCAAAACGAGTATTGGGGTGGTTGTTTTTTTTTTTTTTTTTTTTGTCCCTTAACCGCTTATGAACTTGTGTCGACAGGGTGAAGTCTTCTCTTAAACTATGGGGTTTCACAGAGGATAGCAACTGTTAGTGTAGAGAAGAACGAACGGGGAACACATGTTCCAGTGCCCTCTTAGCCTACCTGTTCAACGCAGGACCTTATGCTAACGATAGTGCCATAGGTATGGCTAAATTTTGAACAAATACCATCAGATTTGTAATTTGGTCAATGATATATCTTAATGTGTTTTTTGTTTTTGTTTTTGTAAATATGTGTACTGTATACAACTGTGTGTATAGTAAATGTAGTGCCAACGGCCTAGCCGTGTTGAAACACCGGATCCAATGAGAACTCCGCAGTTAAGCAGCATTGGGCGTGTTCGGAACTTGGACGGTATGCCGGTTCTAGGCACTGCGCGCTGTTGTCCAACATAAGGAGGAGCGGAGAGGCCCAGGCCACCCTACCGCACGTACACTCCGGCCGGGGTAGCCTCTTCCTAGGCAGAATAACAATTAAATTAAAATTGTAAAGGTAGGCTTCTGACACGAGTAAATCAAATTAAATCAGAGGTGTCCATACAGCACGCCAGCGTGATTCTGGCACGGACGGCCTTGTAGCGATGGTGGGGGGAGAAGACTATACGCCTGTCTCTCTTGCTTTCCCGTCTCACTCTCGGTCGAACGTCAAGCGGTTGGTAATATTATACATATGAAAACAAATTGAAACAAAACGAAAACAAGAAGAAAGAAAAAAAAACACAATAATTTGACCAAAATTGTAATGTCTTAAATGAGTTCCATGATACCTCATCAGTAGAGACGGGAATTTGCTTATTTGCCTACTTTATTCCTGTGTTTAGAAACGTAGGCTTTCGAGATATAAATCCGTTTTAGGTTCTTTTAGGCTAGATTTCGTTGGTTTTATTGTGCCTATAAATGCCTATTTCAAGGGTTTGTGCCTATTTGGAGTATAATTGCCTATTTGATGCCTTTTGACTGCATTTTAAAGTGCATTATATTGCAGCTGGTGTGCTCGACAGAATTATATTCTCATTTCTCAATATGTGTTTACCCCGCGAACAAGAATGGGAATTCTCGGAATTCACCAGAAATAGCGCCTGGGATCTCGATATTAAGCCTCCAAACTTAACAACCCTTCGTTTTGTATTTCGCTTTTCTTTTTATTGAAAATTTACCCGTTAGTATGTGTGTGAATTAATATCATAAACTTTATGCTGATTAAATTACAAAAGAACTAACTTAGTGCCATGTTTTTGCGATTTTTCAATCTCGATATTAAGCCTCCAAAGTTAAAAACTCTTCGTTACAGGTATCGTCCCCTTCAAAAGCCGCGTTAGGTTGGCGCTACAACCTAACTGTGAATTAATATACAGTATATCCTGTACGCGCCTGAGTGTTGAATGGGCAGGCAGTTAAAAGCAGCCAGGAGGGATGCGATCCAGCTGGCAGTTAAAATGCCGCGGCGATCACAGTGGGTTGGTGCTGTAACCTATCTTGTGTTGATTGGACAGACAGTTTAAAGCAGCTTGGAGGGATGCGATCTAACTGGCAGCGGGTGTAGCATGGCCTCTTACCAAGATAGATGTACCAAGATAGATGTCTCGAGCTACTGTTGCTATGGAGATGGCCGGCCTTGCTATAACTTCATCAGTTTATTTTCTGCTTTTATTAGCCTTTGCTTGAGTGCAAAAAGGCCGAAATCAGAAGAATGAGAGAGACTATCGAAAATTCATGTAGCCAGCCGTTACTTCTGGGTCCTAAACTATGTGTATGCAAAATTTGTTTGGGATTGGTGGAACGGTGTGGATTTGTATACGGAACAAATCCACCCATACACCCACACACCCACATACATACATACATACATACATACATACATACAGACAGACAGACTTTCACTTTTATATATAAGATAAGTATGTTATTAAATTATAAGTTGCTCATTGTTAATTATTTTTATAGTAATTAAATATATTATTAAATTAAAAGAAATTTTTCATGCCTATTTTGTTGCCTATTTTACACGTTAGTGCCTATTTACATGCCTATTTTAAGAGCCTATACGCCTGCCTATTTTAACTGTTTTTAGTGCCTATAATTCTCGTCTCTACTCATCAGTATTTCTGACTGTATTAATGCTAAGCACGTAATCTTCAAGTACCGGTACGTGGAGAAACACAATGTAGATGTGTCGGACAACCAACGTATTGGATGATCAGTTTGTTTACATTACGTCCGGTGCGCTAGCGATCCCAACTTGACTCAGTCAGACATGGTGAAGAGCAGTCAGCTCAGCCAAGTGAGGCGTGCGGCGCAACTTACCTAGCACGTCGAGCATGCAAAGGCTGGACTAAACTAGCACAACTAGTCAAGGTATGTGATTTGATTTTGTTGAGATAAACTGTGGTGGTGATTGACCACCAAATGTGTTTGCTTAGTGTGATTATGTGATTGCTATTAAATGGTCAGGTTATTGTGGATTGTGTACTTAGCTGTTTGAGAGAAGTGTGCTCCGGTTTCGTGCAGCTGTGGTCTCCCGCTGTCTGTACTGCAACTAAATAAGTGTATACACGGTGTAAAAAAAAAAAAAAAACAACAACAACAAGGCTTAGCATGGTGTGCAGGAAGGCAGACTGATCGGTTTTCAAGAAGGAACTCCTGTTTGATGCTCGGTGTAGGCACTGGAGAGCGTCGAAGTCTGAGAACGGTTGTGACATTTTGGGCGGAAGTTAATCCACGTGCGCACGTGATTAGCAACCACAAACAAGGTTCGGTATTAAACATCTGGGCTGGGGTCATTAGTTACCATATCTACTGCCCAACAGACTGCCAGGACAGATCTACCTCACATTATTCGAAATGTTTTCCGACCCTATTGGAGGAAGTGCTACAGGTAATGTGGTTGCAACACGACGGAGCTCCAGCTCACTTGGATGTAAAGTTCCGGAATCACCTCAACGTCGCATATCGTAATCGATTGATTGGTTGAGGTGGACCGGTTCCATGGCCAGCACGGTCGCCATATTTGACACCTCTGGACTACTTTCTGTGGGGTAGTATGAAGAGTATCCTGTATGCCACTCCTGTTACGTCAGCGGAGGACCTTATTACTCGAGTCCACGGAGCGATTGCCTTCCTTCAAAGACAACCGCACGTATTGGGTCACGTGTGTGCGGCTCAGCACCGCCGTTGTAGGCTTTGCAATGACGTCGGAGGTACACAGTTCAAACCCCATTTGTAAGGAGCTCCCTGTGCTACTCATGTTGAGTTTATTGACGACCTGAAGAACGCACACCCCTCCCACACTTCGATGAGCTACAGCGTCCAAGCCGTGCGTTTCTGGATATGGGTGCCTTCTAAAAAACTATCAGTTTGCCTTCCCGAACATCATACTAATCCTTGTCTGTGTTTTTGGGACACATTGTATATTGTAAATATCATAACCCATGCCTATAAACATAGATTTAATCAAGTGTAAAGGATCTGATGATCGCTTGACGATCGAAACTGGTCATCCAAGTGTAGGGTAAAGTTAAGTAACTCCGTGATACTAAGCTTTTTTTTGTTGTTACTGTTTCAGAAATTTTAGATTTCAGTTATTTCGATTCGTTTCATGTTTACGAGGGGTACCCTACGGAACAATTCCGGCATATATCTTACAAATATCCATAAATTATTTCGAGGTATTAACTAACAAAATCCGGTAGTAAAAGTAGGTTACGCCATGATATTCAAGTTACTCCGTGATAGCATCGTGTTCACCATTCAGTGTACTTTTTAATCGTGAAAGCTAATGTTTAATGTAATAAACGTGTTCAAATTGTTTGTATATAGACTATACGTTTCTACTACCCCATATTGCCCATATTGAAACATTTCACTACATATTTCTTAATAGAAAAAACACATTCTATTAAAAATATTCCATTAAATATATCTTAAGTCTCCTTAGTCACTATCAGATTCCTCACACCTATCACACATAAAATAGACATTATCAGTACCAGACATTACAAAACTGATAATCAATCCTTTCGGCTCCATTCTTCCTCTTGGTGTCATCCGCCTGGGGAGCCACCTCACACCTGGAATTAGGTCTAGACCGATCTATTGTGTCTATCTTGGCACATTATCTTCACTTCAAATTCAGGTGACACAACGAGTGGCTTTCCAATTTTTGCAAGGGTTGCACTTCCTGGATCTGCTGAATATTTTGTGCAATAATCCTTTAGGGTACTCCACGGGTTATTAAACGTCTACTGGCCTTGTATATTTTTATTTATTTATTTATTTATTTAAACCAAATCTACTTGTTAATTGTCACTTTAACTCAGAGAGTCATATCGTGACATACAGACAATAAACACATAGATAACATAAATTTGCAGTATGGCGTTAGATAATTAAACCAAATGTTCATTCGGCATTTCATATCTTCCTAGTTATTTCAAAACTTAATAATGCTTTGCAGTAATTATCTTCATTCACAATATCACTGGGCAACTTTTCTGATGGAGACTGCACAAAGTGCTTTCTTAATCATAAATGTGGACACAGTGTTCTTCATTTTTTGACAGTTCTCCATGGGAGACACATCACAGAATTACTTTTGTTTCCCTATCGAGCCCTTACTGACTGTAAGAGTCTGATAAGTTTTGTAGTAAGGAAAAAAAAAACATCAAACTCACAGGAAAAATCTACAGACAGCAATATGTGGCTGTACTGTAGTAATCGTATACCTAGTTAATACAGATAGGCTCTCCTAGGCTTTAACTAGATTTATAGCTTAGGAAGCCATCTCCTGTACCTGAATGCTTAATTTACATGCATCTTTGTTCTGAATCTCATCCGACGCTTTCTTATTCCACATTGCCCTGATGGTATTAAAATATTTTGCTAATTGACCTGCTTTCCCCCATTCCCTTTTTAGTAATTTAATTAAAGTGTGATACTCATTTTCATTTTCTATTCTGTTTAGATCTGCTTTGTCTACAAACTTTGCTCTTATCATTTTAATTTCCTTGCATTCCCTGATCAGGTGCGCTGCACCCATAACCTTCCCACAAAACAGGCAAATGTCCTCTTTTCCTACTTCTCTCAACGCTTTGTTCTTATACACCCCCATTAACCACCAAATTATCCCTCTCATTTCTCTTTTTATTAGGCATTGAGGCTTTATGCTCAAAGTTCCTTATTTCGCAGAACTCCGTTAAGGTTCTCCTACTGGTGCACTCTTCTCTTAGCACCTGCAACTCTACGTCATTAACCCTTCTACACACCTTTTTACACACCCTACCTTCCTCTCTTTATAAGTCCCTATCACATAGATAACCCATTCCTAATCTTTCCAGTACACTTCTTACCCCGTCCACCCAGTAGCCCTCTTGCTGATGCTTCATTTGGTGCAGGTAGGCTACCTTAAGCATTTCCCCCCCCCCCCTCCACCTGCTTTTAAACGAATCCAAGACTTTATGACATTTTTTATGATATGTTGTCTAATGCTTACATCCTCACACAACATTCTCGCTCCACAGTTCGCCGTGCAACTAGATAGCCCCAAAATTATCTTGGCAAACCTACTTACAATACTGTCCAGGGTTTTCGTTCCTTCCTCTAAACCCCATACTTCCACTCCATAAAGTGCTCTTGAAACTATGAGTGCGTTAAACACATTCTTATACACTTTGTAGTCAAGATTCGGTAACCTACGCTCTAACACTTTAACATTCGCCAGTGCCACTAGCCCTTTCGATTTTGCCCTTTCAATTTGTTCTGTCCATTTACCATTACTCGCCATTATCGTCCCTAGATACTCAAGTTTTTTCACCGTCTCTAACTGTGACCCATACATGACCCACTTTTCATTCTTAGCCAGTTTAACTCCCTTTTTGCAGACCATAACTTTGGTCTTACTCGGGTTAATTTTTAAGTTCCAGTCCTCACAGTATCTCACAATCTCGTCAATACTATATTGCATATTATAGGGTGTTAGAGCAAGCAGAAGGATGTCATTAGCAAAAGGTAGGCCCGGGATATCATAATTGTCCAAGCAAGGGTTGGACCGTTGCTCAAAGCCCTTTGAATCGAAAATATCGTTGATAAATAGCAAAAAAAAGCACCGGGGATAATTTGCATCCCTGTTTTAATCCTATATTAGACGTTATCTCTCCTACAATTACATCATCTTTAGTTTTAATTGCACATTTCACTTCGGAATACACATTCTCAATTGCTCTTATCATTTTATGTGACACCCCGATTTTTCTCAGTTTAGCCATGACAGCTCCCCTGCTCACTGAATCAAACGCCTTCTCCAAATCAATAGCTGTGATATACAGCTTACCTCTTTTCCTTCTTATGTACTTGTCCATCACCGTTTTGACCACCATTATATTGTCACTGGTCCTCATCCCTTTTCTGAACCCTGTCTGGAGTCTCGAGAACACCGAACAGCCCTCTGCCCATGCTATTAAACGCTTGGATAAGACCCCGGTGTACATTTTGCTCAAATTATCAAGCAAAGTTAACTGGCCTTGTATACTGACCATCCTTCTACCTTCATCGACTGCAATGCTTCAGCTGTGTAGGAGCGAGCCTCTTTATTCCGTTTTGGCGCCATTTCAGCGTCCAACCTAAGAAAAACGTACTAATTGCTAAGCTCACACACCCTGCATGCGTATCACTACATGCATGTAAGTTTTGTAAGCGAATGGTCTGCATCTTACCTCCGACTGGTGTTAAAATGAAACTTATACAATGAAACAGCTGTTTAAAAGAAATTAAAATCTTCACCATGGATGTGGATCACTTGTTGAAATGCCAACTCTCTGTTAATATATGTTTTAAACTTCATTGAGTTGGTCAAAGATAGAGCGCACGGGCTTCCTGGATGCCTGGTTTCTACTGCCATCTGTTGGTAAAAACATAGAACTTTCGGAATTGAACCTACGTAGTGATGGAGGAAATACGCTTTATCACGATATTACTTGATATCACGGAGTAACTTAACTCTATCCTATTTATTAATCTCGTGTACATTGTTTTTGAGGATTAGGGTACCAACCATTACTATTGGGTACAATCGTGTTGACCAACTGAAAAAGATGAAATTTCGATTACTAAGCCAACACTGAAAAATGGCATCAAACACGATAAGAACAATAAGTAGTGTGAAGGTCAAACAGAAATACATCGACATTCACAAGGAATTAATCATCTTATGCTCGATATTTATTGTTGTCCGAATTTGGGTCATCGCTTTCAAAGATATATTTAATAATTTCCCCTTCCTTAACGGATATTCTGTATATTTAGACTTCTTCTCGTTAAGACGTGGGTTCAGCCTATCTATTTAAAGACACACATAAGTAGTAATTAAAAGCTACTGACAAGTTTATTTCTGACATCCTTCACAAACATAACTGAGAATCTTCCGGAAGAGAACTTCGCGTGTGAGTCTGCTTCATAACAGTTGTTATTCAGGTTTTTAACACATCATTAAAACACAGTCACAAATATATATTTCTCACGCAATAATTTGGCATTGAAGTGACCGCAGGCCTAATGTTCGACACAGAGTGGCAACAAGAAAGCTGAGATCACGACGCCCTCATGCAGACAGGTTTTCTATTATATAATTCGTAAAAAGGTTAAATGCAACATTGTTCTGAGAACACATCAGTAATTACATCCTGTATTCACAAACACGTGTCAAACAGCAAATTCACGACTTCAAAATCATAAAGTTAATCAAGGTCTATATAGCACGAATTAATCGCAATATTTCACGTTTCTGACGTATAGCCATCCCACTCATTTCAAAACTAAACAATTAGTATTTTATTATTTCCTCATATACTACCTTATTCTGTATCTCAACCCTCACTTACCTGCTTTCTGCCCACAGGGGTCTCGCGTCTTGAGGGAAGTGGCTTGGCAACCATAGGATCCCCAGCTTCATTTGGCATAATTTCAAATTGCTGTACTACCTGGCTGGCGACCCCGTGGTGTTCGGATAGCGCGCTTGCCACTCACCCGGATCGGATAGAGATTTTAGTAACTGACGTGAGGGCTGGAACGAGATGCACTCAGCCTCATGAGGACAAATGAGTAGCTACCTGACAGTGCCCCGGTCATGGAAACCAAATTAACGGCCGAAGGGACCCGTCACGTTGAGCACGCGTCACCCCGCAAGCTGTAGGCCAAATGACTGAGCAGCGGTTGCTCGGTAGGCCAGGGCTCTTCATGGGCTGTGATGGCCCGAGGTTTCTACCTCGCAAAGACTCTGCATGATAAAGAGCACCAGGCGAGATGAGGTAGGCTACGCTTTATTCACCGTATTGTTGTTTGAGTTAGGAGCTTGGGCAGTTTGTGTTGATCAAAGCCAGGGACGATCTTAGTGATACAAGGTAATGATTGGCGGCTTCGGTGGCGTAGTCGGTAGCATGCTGAGCTTCTATGCCCAAGATAGCGGGTTCAAACCCGGCCGAAGCCGCCGGATTTTTTAAGAGCGTTAAAAATCCCTCAGTATGCCTTCCTTCGGAGGGGAAGTAAAGCCGGCGGTCCCATGTCATAGATTTATGGCATGTTAAAGAACCTTCCACTAATTGCACCTGTGTGAAGCTAAATTGGATAGGTTAAGAATGTAAACAACGCTCTTAGGTTTCTACGTTCGTTGCCAAGAGCCGACTGCGGTGGCGTCTAGTAGCTAAATTCTGAACTTGGCCTAGTAGTCGTTGACGGTGGCGCTTGGCGGCAAAAGTAGGAACTATTTGGAAAATTCCAAGTTGCAATACTTAAATTTTAAAAAACCAGATAACACACACTAATACAGTCATCACAATTAACAGCGGTTATCAGACAGATTCTACACACACCCAAAGTACACGGGGCTACATGACCGCGTTGTGCAGCCCCTAAACTTAAGAATGAACCAAAGGTAATGATTGGCATGTTGCTGGGGGCAATTTGGACCCATTCTCTCTTCCAGGTATCGCTGATGTTAACCCCAGTGAGACTGCTTGCAAGTGTGAGAGGAGGATGCCGAGGGATGTCAGAATGCACCGGTAGTCCAGGGTTTGCTAAGATCTTGTATTCTCTTATCAAGGCTTATTTCCTTCACAGATTTGGGTATGGTATGTGGCTAAGGATAGGCAGCCAGAAGATGAGAGTAGATTTAATTGTTCCTGAAATGATAACGCTAACGCATACGGTAGTATTATTAAGTTGGACATCAACTTTTGTTTCCATAAGCGCTGTTCGTCCATGCTGGCGAAGAGTACTCCACCGCCGAGTTGCTGCTGATGATCCCCATGTTATAACAGCTTAGGCTTTCACGGCCGGCGTTCATAATTAAGTACAAGTTTTTCGGGCTTGTAGGCCGTGGTCCAGACGGGATATCTCCCGACGTTTCACCGGAAACTGCGTCCAGCATTATCAAGGGTTCCGCTCCTTTCCTTGGTCAGCACTGGACCACGGCCTACAAGCCCGAAAAACTAGTACTTAATTATGATCCCCATGTTGTTTCACAAAGTTTATGAATGAAATTATTTCTTGTCCTCAGCTTAGCAGCAGTTTTTGTGCGGTGAGATTTAAAATACAGAGTTCTATCTAGTTATGATTAACAAAATTGTCAATAAGAGGGAATAACGTGGTTTTGAAACTAACCGATTCATTTATTGATGAATGCCATTTGCAATAATTACACAGTCGTATGGAACAGAAGATGATAAAACCTAACGTAACGCCCAGAAGCAGATGTCGGCTAGAAATCCTGGAATGTTATTAGACAGTGAATGTAGTACAGCACCCACACCAGGAAATAGTAAACTCCGGTGTCGTTTATCTGACAGCGTCTACTACTCCATTACGTGGCAATGGGCGGCTCAGCAGGTGGGCTCACTGTGCTAGTGTTAGCGTGGGAGATACTAAGGTAGCCTATAAATTGAGAGAATTAGAGCGCCAAGAGACGTATAAATTAAAAGAGAAATGCGTGACTGTTCACACAATAAAAGTGAGGATAGGATTAGATCTTACCTAACTATATTTAGGGTGCTGTGTGTGTATCTGCTAATGTAACGTTTCTCAATAGGCGGCCTGCGGGCGACATGAGACCTGGTCCTCAAAGCAGTCGGCATTTTCTTGATCTCAACACTGTGGAGAAAACGGGCAACAGGTCATCAAGAAAGTGGACAAGTTCTGCTACCATGTTATCTACCAAAACAAACTGACAGATTTCCCTGACAAATCCCTGATTTTTCTAGGATAAATCAGAAAATCACCTGAAGAACAGTAGCAGCCATAATAAATATATAAACTAAAGTCTGTACTTATGGAGTATTAACAATTAATATTGTAACTTTCAGTCGGTCTACACAAGGTAATTCCAATTACTGGAATATGTGAAAAAAGGAACTGCAATAAATTACATGCGTTTAAGAAGAAAACTAAGGGATGAAAAGTTTCGCTCGTCAAGCGAGCATCATCAGATCCAAATATGCAAGTCAAATAGCTCTACAAAACACTACCAAACCTACAGTGACACCCACAGACAGTCTCTGCTATAAAAAAAAAATATCAGAAAACTTAGTACGTGATGCAAAACTTAGAAATGACTATCCCATCAACAAAAACTCCCAAACTAATCTATGAAGGTGCAGATGACACTCAAACTTATATTAGCCGAAGACGCAGGGGCTGCTGATCACGTTATCCGCTTTATAAGTGAGAGTGGGTTAGGGCCAGCAATCTAAATTTTCCCGTGTACATTGACTCAAAGACTTGTTCTGTTTTGAATTCTGAATTTTTTGTTTTCCCGTAATTTTTGTTTTTTATTATAATTAGCCTATTAGTCTTATTTAATTTTTTAATTTATTAATTTTCGGTCTTTTAAAATTTAGGTCCGTGCGGTTTCTATCTTTGTGAGACTTGAAAGCATATGAAATGTCCCTCCAACTACTGTAGTTGCTGGCAAGGAGGTAAGTCCAGTGGTGGGGCTGCCACCTTTCAGCACCTTTCACTCTCCTGTTCATAATATATATGAATGCTCTTATACGAGAATTTAGAGAAACAAGACATGGCTCCATCCGCATTAACAGAAATCTACAGCTGGACGCAATATTATTTGCAGACGACTTAGTGCTGCTTGCCACCTCAGAAGATGATTTACAGCGTTCAATATAAAACTGAAACTAGTCTCAGAAAGCTACTCAATGGAATTATCTGTAGAGAAAACTAAGATAATGGCATTCTGTGGCACGGAACCAGTAAGAAGTAAGATCTGCTTGGATAATAACATTTTGGAAAGAGTAAACGATTTGAAATACCTTGGTTACAAACTGTCTTTCCTTGAAGAAATGGACATATCCGAGAAAATCTTGAAATTCAACAGATGTTACGGAATCATCAATAAAGTTTTTAGACCATCATTAGTTCAAAAACACACCCGAACCAGAATTTACAAACCCTTAGCAAGACCAGTACTTTGCTATGGTAGCGAAGCGTGGACCCTGAGGAAATGCGACGAGAGACGAATAACTACCGCCGAAATGAAATATATGCGACGATCAGCAGGAGTCACTAAGTGGGATCACAAACGAAACACAGAAGTGCTGAATGGTCTTAACAGCAGACCTATATTTAAAGCCCTGCGCGGATGCGGATATATGCGGATAAACACGCGGATATCCGCAGCATTTTTCGCCACGCGGATATATTTTGCATGGCTGTGCGGATAGCGGATACGCTGCGGATAATGTTTGGAGTAAATTTGCGGATAGTTTTTAGAATACGATATGGAACTTTCGATAATATTACATATTTGATATGGCAATCTACAGCTTCATGCTTAAAAGAGGAATACTCCTACAGCCTATTGCGTACGAAATATTCGGGTACGTTTTGCAGTTATACACGAGAAGATTATTTTACTCATAATGGTTTCAACTACATTTTATTAAGTACCGTATGTTTGTAGTAGAAGATCTTGACATCTCATCATCATCAATTTCTCACTGCCATTATCCACGAGATATAATGCTGTCAATATGTTTGTTAGTTCATCGTGGTGACATCATTAACACTTTTCTCAAGTCAGCTACTTCGCTATCTAAGCTATCCTGTAAGATCTGGTTCCAGGTTTATCTGTAGATTTATTTCCATCTTGGCACTGAAACGCGTGGGCTGTGATATTGCAACGGAGACAGTTATGACATCAACGATGCGAACATTGATGGGTCAAGAGGCAGTAGTATGATGACTGACTTAGTGACTTGGAAGTTCCGGAAAAATATCAAACCCTTTCTCCATGCTTAAAGAGAAGTTCACTTAGTAAATGTTACCGCGACCGGGAAGTATGAACATCATTCAACCAACATTGATAAAATATCTATTAAAACAAAACAAGGTGTATATTCAATAGTGCTTGAAACAAAGCTCAAGTCAAGGATAAGGCAGATATTTGGTTACGTTTTCAACGGAACCAAAGAGGTGAACGATATAGCAGGATGATTTAGCTTTAAAAAGCGTATTCATACTCAGGACACAAATCAGGCACATCAAACCTACTGCGGCACAAGTGCGAATGTAGCCAAAGAAGTATAGCCAGTTTTTTGTCTAAAGCGGAGGTCAGGAAACCAGAATTGAAATATCAGCGGATTTTTATACAAGTCTTGCGGATGCGGATAACAGTCATGCGGATGCGGGGCGGATGCGGATAACAGTCGTGCGGATGCGGGGCGGATGCGGATAACAGTCGTGCGGATGCGGGGCGGATGCGGATAACAGTCGTGCGGATGCGGGGCGGATGCGGATAACAGTCGTGCGGATGCGGGGCGGATGCGGATAACAGTCGTGCGGATGCGGGGCGGATGCGGATAACGTTTTGTTTATCCGCGCAGGGCTCTACCTATATTGGAATACATCCATGAATACCAAAGAAATTGGCTAGGACACATCAACAGGATGGACAGAGGCAGGATCCCTAAAGCAGTCGTCAACTACTGCCCCGGTGGGAAGAGATCTCTAGGTCGCCCCAGGAAAAGATGGCGTGAAAATTCAAATCCTTTGTGTAGACCGTAACAGTTCTTCTAGGACTAACACATGAAAGGATGATGATGATGATGATGATGATGAAAATTTAGGTGACCACCTGTAAATTTTAAATTCCATTCCAAATTTGTATACCTCGTAGTTCCGCCCCTTGCAAAAACAACAACAACAACAACAACCAGGTGTAGCTACTATTGCTGTGATAAGCCCAACAACTGCTGTAGAATTATAAACTAATATATTTATCGACTCGCGAACCCCTTCAACAACTATCTGAGTTGGGTGAACTGCTGACTTTTAAATATACAATGTAGGCTACATGAAACTGTTCCTTAGTGGGGACACGGTACTGTTGTTAGTACTGTTAGAACATAAAGAAGCTGGCAGACGAAATTTCCATTGTAGCGAAATCAAATGCATTCCTAACGCTGATAAGTAGGGTTCGGAAGTTTAAGACCTAAAGAAGTACAAAATATGCAAGCAAATATGCCCTAAAAACTAGCTAAATATGACCTAAAAATATAAAATATGACCTAAAAAACTATGAAATATTACATGAATTTTTGGGATAGGTCGAGTATCACTAACTTACAGTAAACGTCTTAAGTGCCAAAACGTGATCAGCGATAATACACCAGACATATTTAATCATACAAACTGACAGAGAGCTACAGTACATTACAATTTTCAACATTCATTCAGTATCATAGCCTTCTGATGATTCTTGCTCGGTTTTCCTAAAAAAAAAAAAAAAAAAAAACGAAGTATTAGCATGCTTTATGATATCTGTCGGCGTAAGAAAGAAAAATATATCTACTACACTATTCGGAAATCCTGTGTTTGAAACTCGACGTAAATTAAATAACACGTACCTTGTTAACGACGCCTCAATTTAAACAAAAATGCTGAAATTATAACCAAATATGCATGACCTTATATCACTAAAATATGACCAAAACAATAAAAATGGCCGAAATATGCATTTATAGGCAACATCAAATTGCGTTAAACGTGGTCAGGGACCCGTCATTCAAACTTATCTTTCAGATTTCGGGTAAAATGAGCTCAGGAAAAAAATATGACTTACTGATAAGTTACATTGGCGGTAAATGTTAATTTATTGTGATGACTTCCCGACGACACACATATGTAACAAGGGACATTACAGGGTTAATTTAATTTTAAAATAATAATAATAATAACAATAATATGACAATGCTGCAGAAAGTGCGGAAACAGTAATAGGCTTAATCTCGAAACCCGCCATTATGGAAAAGTGTTTGGCGAACCCCTTAAAATATTTTGCAAACCCCCTAGTGGTTCGCGAGCCACAGTTTGGGAAACCATGAACTACCAGTACTCTGCTGTGGTGATTAGAAGCTATAACTACAACATACAATATTGTTTGTCTAGTAATGTGTTGAAAGATCTGATGGGAATACGTATCTGAAACTGTAGAACGTCTACATGCCGCTCAGACAACCACCTTTTTTGGTGTATCATACTCCATATTTGGATCTGATGATGCTCGCTTGACGAGCGAAAGATGTGATCCCTTTGTTTTATTCTTAGTCACATAATTTATTTCATGTTTTGTCTTTCACATATTCCAGTAATCGTAATTATTGTGTGTTAACCGTCTGAAAGCTACAATATTAATTGTTAATAAGGCAATACAGAAAAATGGCTTCAAAGCCAACTTTTCTTACGGAGTATTTCAATCAGTGCCTAACAACTGGTAGCACTGCTGGTAACATGATAAAGTTGAACACACACCGGAACAAAAAACTGAAAACAATATTTTTTTCTCTATTTTGCCGAAGCCGTCGAATTTTTTAAAAGCGTTAAAAATCCCCCAGTATGCCTTTCCTAGGAGGGGAAGAAAAGCCGGCGGTCCCATGTCATAGATTTATGGCATGAAAAAGAACCTTCCACTAATTACACTTGTGTGAAGCTAAATTATAGGTTAGATTTGACTAACGCTCTTAGATTCCAACGTTCGTCACCAGGAGTCGCCTGCATTGCCATCTAGTAACAAAGTTCATAACTAGCTGGTCATTGTCGGTGGCGTTTGGTAGCAAAGGTTGGAACTACTTGTGTATCGAATGTCTGCAGTCCTTACTTGAATTAAAAACAGATAACACACTCTAATACAGCGATCACAATTAACACCGGTTATCAGACAGATTCTACACATACCCGAAGTACACGGGGCTACATGACCGCGTTGTCGCAGCCCCTAAACTGAGGAACCAGCCAACCAATCTCATGGATTAGGGAATAACCCGTCACAATCGTGTTGACCGATTGAAAAGCATCTAATTTCGATTTAATGTCAGTAAGAACATACGTAAACAACCATCATCACCAGAATATACTTTCCCCCCAGCGAAAATTGAATGCACAATTTGCAATTACTCAAGGTTGGACTTTGCAGAACTAAAATTCCCCGATTGTCAAGAAAATACCCTGATAATTCCATTAGGATTCCAGGATTTAAAAATTCCCTGAGAATTTCTTACTTTCCATGTTTTACTGAGCAGTTGAAACCTTGCAATCATAACTACTGATGGAGGGACAACAGAGAGTATCATGAATCGCATCAACAAAGCCATGGGAGCTTTTGCAACTTTACGCCTAATGTGGAGGCCCCATGAATTGATAATTAAGACGTAGCTGCGGATTATTGAGAGTAACGTAAAGTCTGTCTTACTCTATGGATGCGAGACCTGGAAAGGAACAAAGCTCCTGACGTACTTGCTACATAGGCTACATTCATTAGCCGATGTTTGAGGAACATCCGGGCAATATGGTGGCCAAACGTCATCACTACCACCACCATGCTCTGAGAATGAAACAATCAAGTGCCTACTGAATAAGGTGGAGGAAATAGCAATGGAAGGGACATACGCTGTGGCGCGGTGGCCGAAAGGCACTCGACAGACACCCGCAAGAAGAAGAAGAAGAAGAAGAAGAAGAAGAAGAAGAAGAACTAGGGTGACAAGGCGGCGGACAGTAGAACAACAGGGGAAGAGATGGGGGGAGAACCGGTTAGGAATAGAGGGTGATTGCGCTTCTTTGTTGCAGCCCTATGCTCCCTCCACAAGGAGTTAAAGGACACAAGTCAAGCATTTCCTTGGGTAGATGATCGTCGTCTTTCGTTTGGATCGCGTGTCACGCTCAACGCATTTGACTTTTCATGAGTAAATACTCAATTCGTGAGATGTTTACCCATACGTCAATATTCTGACGAAGTTAGTCCATTTAATGAACAGGTAGAAAAATTATTTCAAACATCCCAAAATACATTTCATTTCTTGGCGTGATGGCGGTGTCGGGGGAACCATCCCAGCATGTTCCTGACGAAGAAGTGGGAAACCACGGAACATCACTTCCAGGATGACAGAGGTAGGAATCGAGTCAGCCACAGTCTTGCCTCACGAGGATGTGTGCACTCCGTTTGAGCCCCGATTCTTGGCAGAGCCGGGAATCGAACCCGGGTTTCCGCAGTGACAGCCAAGGATGCTAGCCACTACGCAACGAGGCGATGTGATCGCGTCATTTACCTGGAGAAAGTGTGGAAAAACTAAACTCAGGATGGCCGTTGTCAGAGCCGGGATTCGATGATTCAATCTTAAGACCTCCAGCTCCCCCGTGCAGTCGAGGTCAACGACAAGGTAAAAAAAAAAAATATCAATACTCAAGTTTAGCAACTTTGTAGACGAGTGGGTAAGGAGACAGACAGAAGGTAGTTATTTCAGATTTCTTGGAGGAGAGTTGCAACCATCTACTACGAGAGGGAACATTACCTTTCACATTCTGTGAGGTAGGCATAATGTGGAGTAAGACTAGATTGCATCACGCCAGACTTGAAATGATAGGGTCAGCTATGTGGTTGAACTACATACGCTGTGCTCCAATACAGAGTAGTCGAGGTGGGCTGTCTTGGCTTCATAGGCGCACAGTAGTCACATTTTACGGAGGTACGTAAGAATCATCATCATCATCATCATCATCGTCGTCGTCATCATCATCATCTCGAGGTAGAATCCCGAAGTGAAGGAATTTAGCGTATAGTTATATACTAGTTCACTGGCCGTGAAAGCCAATCTACCAGCTTTTTGGAAGCCTTCATAGGGAGGTTAAGGCTGCTTGAGCTTTACGCTCTCGCAGTAAAGAGGCGCTAGTGCGCTGCATAAAAAGGGAGGTAGCGCGCAGTTCGCTACTCCTGTGGGGGTCCGGGCACGGGCACGGGCACGGGCACCAAGAGCCCGCTAGGTGTTCCTAGGCGAAACCCCACACAAGACACGGCATAAACCTAGAAAAATTGCTGAGTTTTAATTCACTGGCCGAGAAAACCAATACATCAAAAGTTGATATAGGCTATTTCTGTTAACCTTTAAAGAAATAGCAGAGTTTTCATGCACTATTGAGACGATTTGGAAGATAATATGATAGTGTCATTTAGACTGGCTATGTGGCTCAGCGGTAACGTTCTTGCCTGCTGTTCTCAATGTTGTAGGATCGAATCCTGCCGCAATCAGCTGGCATTTGAGGGTGCGCAAATGCGAGGGAGCCATGTCAGTAGATTTAATGGCACGTTAAAGATCCCCTTTAAGGCAAAATTCCGGCACCCCGGCGTCTCTGAAAGCCAAAGTAGTTAAAAGGTACGGAAAACCAATAACATTATTATCAATATGTTTTGTCATTTTGAGGGAACAGAAAGTGCCTTGTCCCCTTGAGTCAGCGCCTATGCCTGGAGTTGTGTAAGGAAAACACGGAAAACAAATTCGAGCTCGTCTAAAATCTCTGGACACTAGCAATCGTAGCGAACACACTGGTCGGTGAGAAGATAGACGTGAGGCCCAAGGCACACAGTATAACTGTCACTCCATATCTCGCTGTTCCGACGTTTATGTAACAGGAGATACACAACTGCTTGGCGGCAGTCAATTAGTGGCTAGCCTTTTTATGACTTACTCAAATATGGTGCACATTCGTATTCGAGACAGGCACGAGCAGGGGCGGACAACCACTACATTGAGAGAAGTTTAAATTAGTCGGCATGCATTCCACAATCTCAATGTTGGTAAGGGGCGGACGAAGGTCAACAGCCACTCGGAACATAGCAATTCTACAAATTTCAGGTTTCTTAAATTTAGAGTTTTTTTTTCTTTTTTTTTTTTTCATTTTTGTCGTGTGGCCTCCTGAGAGGCCGAGTGCAGGTCTTTCTAGTCGACGACCGTGAGCGACCTGCGCGTCGGGATGAGAGATGGAATGGATGAAGATGAATGAAACTGGGCAAGGATGTGGAAGGAAGCGGCCGTGACCTGTCCTAAGGTACCATCCCAGCATTTTCCTGGTGTTGAAAATGGGGAAACCACGGGAAACCATTCCAAGGACGGCCGACGATGGGGCTCGAACCCACGCGTCTACCGAGTCAGCAGAGAGCTTGGCCCCATGACCTAGCGCTGCGCTTTAGCCAGTTTGCTAACGCGCGTGTTATCACGTACAATAATTTTCGAACCAAAGTGAGCATATTGCTAACGGGCGTGTTCTCGCGTATATTTAATATGAAAGAGTAGTAATATTTCTGTTTTCTTGTTTCCGTATGAAGTACAACAAGCTACAGTGAGAGATTCAGTGACCAGTGTTCTTCAATGTCATTCAAGTGAATTAGGTGACACAATTCTGATACAGTGACGTTGATGAAAGAGACATTTTAGAGCACGTTGTTAGTGACTCAGAGGAGAATGTTTCAGAAGAAATATTGCAGCCGTGTGAATATGGTGTCGATCAACAACCCCAGACAGTCACCAACACACACAGAAATAGAATGTCTTCAGTGCAGAAGCACAGTGAGCCATTTTGTGTTGGAATGTTGAAACGCTCGAAGTAAGCGTAGAATTTACCATGTCCTGTTTGCTAGGGTTAAAGCTGTATGCCTGTTCAGCACTGAGCGACGTTCGTGATTATTATAGGTCTCAATTGAAGACTTCAATTTTGTTTATCTACAGGTCTGGGAACTTATCTAACAGTAGCCCACTAGGCCGATAGCCTTTCACTGGCGTAATTCACCAGGCAGTTCAATTACACTACAAGCATCCCGACATCAGATGGGAGTAGAACACGCCATCAATAATCCATCCTGTAATTCATGAGCACTACAATTGAAAACTAACACATAACATATAACAAAATCCGATTTCAATGCATTTCGATTGGAATATAATAATAACAATAATAATAATAATAATAATAATAATAATAATGTTATTGGTTTTACGTCCCTGTAAACTACTGCGGCTTTTAGAGACGCTGGGGTAACGGAATTTTGCCCCGAGGGAGATCTTTAACGTGCCAGTAGGACTAAATCTACTGACACGGCTCTCTCGCATTTGCGCATCCTCAAATGCCAGCTGACTGCGCCAAGATTTGAACCTGCAACCTTAGGCACAGCAGGCGAGTACGTTACCGCTGAGCCACGCAGCCAGCCAACCGATAAGAAGACTACCATAGATTACGACACAACAGTATTATTTTATCACGGACCTTTGAAATTTCGTATCACTGCAAAATTTCTATTGGAGCTAGAACATAAATACATTATTCCAACCTATGCTCCACTTTATTCATCACATACAAAGCACAATTCACACGCTGCTGACAAACTCAATATATTTTTAAAGAAAAAAAAAATAGACTGATTTATAGGAATATACAAATACCAAATATTTAGATATCTGTCATTTTCGCAAAAATATTTTTAATAACATCAAATTAAAGACCATATTTGTTACAGATCTGTTTTACTTTTTTTTTCTTTTTTTCATTGAAACCCCAAGCAAAATATTATTAACTAAGTTTTGCTCGTAATTACATTAGTTTCTTTTCTTTTGAACAATATCGCTGAAGAAGGCCATAATATGGCCGAAACTAGTAGACTACATTACATCAATTAATGTTTATGAATGTATTCTTATTGACTAAGGAGTAATACATTTATTAAATATCCATTGGTATTTTACTTACTTACTCCTTGACGCTACGGTCCTTGCAGAACCTTGGTCTCCGCAACTATCTTCTTCCGAAGTTCTCTGTCGATTGCCTTTGTCCTTTATCTCCTGACTCCCATGGTACGTAGATCGTCCTCCACTTCCTCGACCCACCGCTTTCTTGGCCTACCTCTATGTCGTCTATCTCCTGGATGCCCCTCCAGCACTGTCTTAGGTTCTCTTATTTCCTCCATTCGACGGACATGTCCAAGCCAACGCACTCGAGCAGTCTTCGCCACTGTTCTATATCCTGTTCGTTGTACAGGTCTCTAAGCTCCTGATTTGTTCTAATGTACCATCCCAGCTCCGTTTTAACTGGTCCAAAGATCTTCCTCGGTACCTTTCTTTCCCATGTCATAAACCTTTTTTCTTCTGTTTTATTTAATACCCAAGTCTCAGTTACATATGTAACCACTGGTCGAATGACAGTTTTATAAATAGTAACCTTAGCTTTCCCTGATACTTGCCTGCTTCTTAAAGTTGGAATTAATTTTATTTAGATCAGTGTAATCTACGAGCATCACATCAGACGGGAGGTTGAAACGCCGGCGTGGCATTGAGCGCTCTGGCGGAAGGTAAAAAATATGCAGGACTGGTTTGAACGAGAAGTCATTAAGGGATCATGTGAGAACATGTAATATTTTGAAAAGTTTGCGCGTAATTTTGAACTCATTCAGGTTTTTGTTTCACATCTGCAAGGTTCAGTAATTCACGTAAATTCAGTCATATATGTTTGCCTAATTACCAGAATGCAGGCTTAATAAAACATTAGAACTGTGCTATTATTATTAGTTACAGACCTGTATATTAATCTTCCACTTCTTCTACGTTTTTAGGAAGTTCGGATATGGTCTACGCACGACCTTTCAAGATTCCTTCGCATGCTTTGAGATCAAGAAGAGTTTTCATAAATTTATTAGAGTATTCTTAATTTCAATTATTTTAATTGTTTCGGTAGAAGCTTGCATTCCCTCGGAGTTACTGTAGTTAGTTAATGAGATTTTAAGGGACGGCATGGCGAGGTCATCTGCCCCTCCACTCGGAGTGGGGTGTTATTTACAAGTATTCACATTACCAATATTGTAACCGTGGGATTATCTTCATTAGAGAACTGTTAATTATCTTTTGTATTTAAAATCACTGTATTGCATGGTTCCAAACCCATTCATGAATTACTTGATGTAATAAATAATAAATTTATTAAGGAGCGCTCGAAAGAGCATTAATTACAAGCTAAATGAGTAAACATAACACTGAAATATCTTTTACCTGAATGGGTATTAGTTTTCACTATAATCAGACAAAGATTTCGTCCTCTTCCGACACATTGTGATGTGATACAGCGTACACCTCCGTCCGCATAATTCACACACACATCTTTCATTCGGCGAGTGGAAAAGCTTGTTCTCACAAATCTTGTGGTGGAAACCATGTATGGCCAGTCTCGTGATGATATGTCTTTGCTCCTGGTTCATGTTGGTCCAGGTGCGATCGATCATCGCTGATGAACCGTAGAAGTCGATATCTATCTCTGCTCTTTTCTTCCTCCTAAGCTCCAGTATTACTTGATGTAATAACTGAACGAAGAATGACTCAAAAAGCAAAGAGACCATTCACCGTTCACAGGTAATAAAAGGCTTATCGAGTTTACGGTCTAATTTGTAACCAGCAAGTCTACACTTCTATAAAAAGAAGGCAAATAACCATAATACTCGAGCTCTCCATCTCCAGTAAATGGCCTACGCTATAATGACACGTTAGAGGTTTCGCAAGCGTGTAAATGGATCACTAACCAGCATCAAATTAATACACGAACATCCCCAACTTGTCCAGAATGGTCAGTTAATTCTCAAGCCTCTTCAACTACGATTACAGAAGAGAAGGGGCATTATCCTCATTAGCCTCCTGTTCTATGGACTGGAAAATCTCTCTCTGGTATTACCAAATCAATGTACACATAACATTAGAAGAAAAAATTAAGATTCGATTTGAACTTTCTCAAGTTACTCATTGAGTACATCACGGTCCGTTGGAGCCACTTCCCGTGTGAGTTTGAAATAAGATTATCTTTCGTATTTTCATCACACAAAAAGGAATATTAAAAGAGAGTTTCAGCAATGGATTCTTATCATGCAATACTGTGGCAATAATAACACAGGAGCATTTCAACAAACTACACCTCCATTCATTACTACGTAGGTATAAGATGAAATGATTATGTGGTTGAAGTTGGAGGGAAAAGAAAATGCACAATACTTTGTTCAGTGCATAAGAACATGACTTACATGTTTATTGCTCTCCTTTTCTCTTTTAAAAATGGAAAATTAGTTGTATATATCCACACATGTAGGGTTCAATTTGAGGCGCAACGCGGCAAAACCTCTCTTTAGGAAAAGAAAGTTACGATTGCTAAACTTATTTATTTAAAGAGGTTTTTCACAGATGAACACCATTGAGATCATAACTGAATATTGCAACAGTTTCTGGCCTGTTATTTTTTAAAAATCAATGGACCACCTCTTCGGTTCTTTAACCCAGCTAAGTATATTGACTTAAGCCTCCGTGGCTTAGGCGGCAGCACGCCGGCCTCTCACCGCTGGGTCCGTGGTTCAAATCCCGGTCACTCCATGTGAGATCTGTGCTGGACAGAACGGAGGCAGACAGGTTTTTCTCCGGGAACTCCGGTTTTCCCTGTCAACATTTCATTCCAGCAACACTCTCCACTATCATTTCATTTCATCTGTCATTCGTTTAATCATTGCCCCAGAGGAGTGCGTCAGGCCTCGGCAGCCGGCACAGTTCATATCCTCGCCGCTAGATGGGGGCTTCATTCATTCCATTCCTGACCCGGTCGGAGACTGGAAGCAGGCTGTGGATTTTCATTCAAGTATATTGACTCTTGGCTTGTGCCTGGACATCATCAAGCTTTAGCGGTCAAGAGTAAGGGGAGGTCAAGAGACAAGAAGGATGATGAAAACATGTTCATGGTTTGGACAATCTTTTAGGATGGACAGACAACTTAAACAACCATGTAACTGTGCTTTTCTTTACTGCTTCTATTACTATTATTACTATAACACGCTTTGTACTTGTTTTGTTAAATGAAATTTCAAATTATTATTAATATTATTATTACGACATTGTGCCGCGGTGATTAAACCGGAATCTCTTTATAGTTCTGAATGCCTTATTTTAAACCAAAAAATTCCTCTCGGCACGCCGGAAGGCGGAGGTAGATTTCACCGGGCAAACTAGGGGAAAGGCTATAATAGGCAAAATATGCAGGTTTTCGTAGAGGGATCAGACCTCATTAATTGCGAGAAAGTATTTTACAATGTAATTGGAGCTCAATTAACTTTTCTTTCGTCTTACTATGCATATTTTTAACATTTTATTGTCTTAGGGGGACGGTACCTTCTTGTCATTTCGGGTCCATTTTTATACTTGTGGTCACACCGTCCCTATGCAAGGTTTGGAACTGATGTAACTAACAGTCTGTTACTTCTTCGTCAAATTTTATCTCCCGCAGAGATGTTGGTTGATTCCTCAGTTTAGGGCTGCGACAACGCGGTCATGTAACCCCGTGTACTTTGGGTGTTTGTAGAATCTGTCTGATAAACGGTGTTAATTGTGATGGCTGTATTAATCTGTAATTCAGGTAAGGACTGCAGAGGTCAATTTCAAGTACTAGTTCCTAGGGTTGGTACCAAATATACCGTCAACGACACCTAGCTGTGAACTTGGCTACTAGATGCCAACACAACCAGTAACTTGCAACGAACGTTGAACTTCCCCTCTGAAGGAAAGCATACTGAGGGATATTCAGCACTCTTTGAAAATCCGACGACTTCGGCCGGCTTTGAACCCGCGACCTTGGGTATAGAAATTCAGCATGCTACCAGCTAAGCTACGTCACCGAAGCCACTTCCCACATAGTCAGATGGACAACTGAATGTGATCTCGTTGTCATGGCAACCTCTGATAGCTCATCCCTCATCAATTTAGAACCGTTGTCATGGTAACCTCTGATGGCTCTTGGCATTTTCTTCTAATTCCGAAATCAGTTTTCTCATCCCTTGGCGTAATGGTGGGTTGTATCAAAAATTCTTTCAGACAAAAGTTTTAGGTAATTATTAGGGGAATATCGTCCATTTTGTACGGTTTTGATATTGTGCCTATTAAGAGAGATATGATTAATGTTTCCCGAAAAACTCACTTTTTTCCACCCCATTGGTCAATGGTTGGTGCTATCAAAAAACTTTTTAAACACAAACTTTTGGCACTTATCCGACACATAATATGAACTTTGAAGGGATTCGATATTTCACATATTAAGAGAGTTATAGTGATATTTCACTTTTTCGAAAAAAGACCCCCATTTTTACTCCCTTCGACCGATTTTGCCCATTAACGAACTCGAGCGAGATTTTATAGGGATACATATTATGTAAAATATTCAAAGTGATTGGTGCAAATTACGGCAGTTATCGTGTCCACAAGAAACTGATATATATATATATATATATAGAGAGAGAGAGAGAGAGAGAGAGATACATATATACATAAATTATATATAAACTTTTGAACTGACGGTGGTTTTGGGGTCTGGGGAATGTGAAACGCGAAGATATGTCGAAATTTTCCGGAAGTCGAAACATGGTACCCATTGCAATAGTTAGCTTTCTAATGAAATCTACCTAAAAGGAGAAACAGAGGAGTTGGAAAAGAAAGAACGAAGAATCCTAAGGAAAATGTTGGGGCCAGTACAGAGAGCAGATGGCTTATGGAGGAGATTGAGAAATAGTAACTTGTACAACCTGGCGGAGAAACTTACGGTTTACATTTTATGGTAACCCCACACGAATGAGCAACAATAGGTTAACCATAAAGGATATTCACCTACATTAGCAATTTAAAGTGCACCACAAATTGGGTTGATCTTAGGAGCTTTTAGAACCAGTCCGATCTCCAGTCTACTAATGGAAGCTTATGAACCTCCGCTCCAATCTCGCAGAAAACTACTGACTATCAATTATGCAACAAAGGTCGCAGCGTCTCCGCACTCCAAAACTTACACCTATGTTTTCCCAAATAATCAATCTCTTCGCTACCCCTCGCAGCAAAGAAGACATCTTCCTATCCACCTTAGACTTTCACGACTTCTACATGATGTCCACTCTCATTTTCCCCCAATTGCTCCGAGAACTACAACAAATATGTCAATTCCGCCATGGAGAATTAAAACGCCACCAACTATTTTAGACTTATGTGAAATTAATAAAGAATCAACTGACAGTAGCACCTTCAAGACACTCATTATAGAGAAAACCAAAAGATTTTCCACCTTTACCGCAATCTATACAGATGGATCAAAGACAGAATATGGTAGCGGCTGCGCTATTGTATATCCAGATCATACGATAAAGTATACATTACCAAAAATATGCTCTATATTCACATGTGAACAATACGCCATTCTAAAAGCTATAGAATCCATCAAGAATTACACAAAAAGAGAAATCTTTTTAATCTTCTGTGACTCCTTATCTACAATAAACTCCCTTCAAGATTCATCGCCTTCCAACTCCTTAGCCCAAAATATACTGGAGTCATATAACACGGCAACAAATAATGGTCAGCAAATTTACATTATGTGGATTCCCTCACACAAGGGGATAAAAGGCAACGAACAAGCAGACATAGCAGCCAAAGAAGCAACTCGCATCTCCCCTCAAGATCCAAACTTTCTCATCCCCTACAATGATGTGGCCTCTTCCCTTAAACCAAAAATCCACAAACAATGGTTAACCGACTGGATCCGGTCCCCACACTCAAAGCTTCATGACGTCCGGAATGATTCTACAAATAAATTCGACACGCCGCTCCTTCCACGCCGAGAACAAGTCCTCATTACCAGAATACGAATAGGTCATACCAAAATGACCCACGCACACATCTTCTGCAAGACATCTCCACCGGTATGCGAGAACTGTCAAGAACGGAAAACGGTTAACCACATACTACTAAAATGCCCTTTGTACGATCAACAAAGAACTCTATGCAACCTCCATCAGAGAAGAAGCCTAAGTGAGATCTTAAATGAACACATCCATTTCAAAAACATAATTATTTTTTTAAAACTGACGAATATGTACCAAGTAATATAACCTCTGTAACAACTTTTGTAATACAGCACCTTAAGTAAATGTTTGTATCCAACATTGTTATAGCTATGTACAAAATTCTGTATGTCGCGATATGACTCGACGAGTTAAAGCGACAATAAATAAATAGGAATTTAAAAAAATGGGTTGAGGAATCACGAACATATATCAAAGAAGTTGGCATCACTCAAGAAGATATTCTCAACAAATCATTGTTTCGAAGGAAGGTTGATAATTTTTAAGGGTTTCAGGAGAAACCTAGCTCAAAAACCAAAGTCATCTGGTCTGAAGAAAGAAGGAGGAGACTCAGCGAACGCATGAAGAGATTCTGGGAGGAGAAGAAGAGATTGGCAAGTCAGCAGTTTGTTCACCGCAGTCCACAGTAGGCCAAAATCGACAGAAGAAGATTATTATTATTATTATTATTATTACTATAACAAGCTTTTGTACTTGTTTTGTTAAATAATATTTCAAATTAAATCAATTGTTAAAATTTTTGTATAACCAAAGATTTATCTTTCTCAGGCCAATAATTTGGAATACCCCGCACGCCCCATGGAGTGTTACAGTTAGTTAGTTAGTTAGTTAGTTAGTTATTGTTGGTTTAAGGGGCGGAACTACGAGGTCATCTGAACCTAGGATTACAGTTCCGGTAATTCTATTTCTAGAAATCGAGCACTGTAAGTTACGTATGTCTGTACTGTATTTATGTATGTTAAGCAATGATCTGCTAATCACATTTAGATGAAACTTTGGACGAATGACGCAATCACTATTAACATAGGACTTTTAATTTTATTGAGCTACGTGCTGTCAACCGTAAGTAACATGTGCTACAAACTTTACGATCAACCTTCGATGATTCGCAAACGGTTTTGTGCGGAAGTACCTTATGTCACTGATGATTCACTCTTAAATGACCAACCAAATATTGGCCAAATTTAATGTGAAGCAGGTGTCCACTGTAACACCTGGTTTATGCCCTTATGGATGTCTTCAATGCTGCCAGCCGAAATTAATAGGTGATAACAACTAAGAGGTCGCATGTGAATAATTCGGTTAGTGGACTTTTATGAAGGGAAATCCTGATCCTTCTTTCCTAGAAGAGTTCAAAGCTACCGACCGAATTGGTACTGCATATTCACATTAAGAGTCACATTGTACTCAACTAGTAATGTACATTTTGCAGGTAATTTTTGAATTTTAAGAGAAGTATGCGTTAATAATTCTTCACGGACCTACTTAGTGGGGAAATCTTAAAGCCAACAAGGTAGCGAAAAATCTTAGTTTGTTATTTCCCGCATTTAATTTAAGACTTGTGTATTTTACACATTGACATGGAAAGAATTATGCCGCTAAATCATTGATTCTATATTGACTAAGTAGACCTAATAATTATAATATTTACCTTTACTTACACAGGTAAGTAGGGGATCATTTAGCCTGTCAATACATAAGAAAACTTCAATTAATACTATTTAAGTACGTATTTCGAACACTATGAGCGTATTCATCGGCTTATACAAAAAATCAAAACATCATGATTTCTTTTCATCTTTTATGCATCATTTAAGCTTATTATGAATAGGCCGAGTTCGAAACTTATACTTAAAGAGCTTTAAGGTTCCCTACCGTACTGACAAGGAGTGAACTCCTACTTAAATATGGAAGTTATTATTAGCAGCAGTATAAATTTAAAAATATCTGTGACGTTCATATATGCCAATAACATGTTTTCACTTATTTGCTCATTTATTTATCTGTTGTTGATACATTTAGAGGCTTTGCGACATCCTGGTCATGCAGCCCCATGTACTTGGATGACCTTTTAGTTTTGGTCTTTTAATTAAATAAAGAGCCTATAGGAAAGTAGGGGGCATTTCCACCAATGCTAGGACACCCTGTATGTTCAAATCCCATGATACGTTAGCGAGATATCAGGTTCGGGGCCGCTACGATAACCTGTGTTATTGTGATGGCTATATTATGTGTGTAGTAATTCAGATGAGGATAGGGATGGAGATGGTCGCCTGGAGTAAAAGTGGGAAAATTTAGTAAACCACTTCCAGGATAGCTGAGGTGAAAATCGACCCCCGTCCCTCTTCTCAGTTTTGCCTCACGAGGCTGAATGTAGCCCGTTACAGCCCTCAGACCAGAATTACATTTATTGGCAGAGCCGGAAATCGAACCCGGGTCTCCGCAATGGCAACCAAGAGAGCTACGCCACAATGCAACGAGGCGGACCAATTAATTTATCTACATACTTACTTACTTACTTACTTTGAAATAACAAGCACCTAAAACAGATCTGATCTGCACTGAGACTTAAGTCGGTTTAAAAAAAAAACGGGCCGTTTTAAGGTTGGTTTGGAAATAATACTTGATGCACGAGTATTTATATTTATTATTATTGTAATTATTATTATTATTATTATTATTATTATTATTATTAAAATTTACTGTTTTTCAGTCGGTTAAGACGGTTGTAAAGGGTGTTTCCCTCATTCTGAAAAAATCTATTTCAGATTAATAAATTCATGTAAATTTCGTTTAGGATTAAGGAAAAGCCCATTACAACTGGGCACAATCGTGCTGACCGACTGAAAAACATTACATTTTGATTGCTAAGACAACACTGAAAAATAGCTTTCAACACGATATTGTGCAAACTTGTAGATAAGCGCATGATGGCCTTAAAATTGGGATAACCTCTGAAGATGAAAAAGAAAAAAAAAGGAAAAAAGAGACTCTTGGGCTTTGAATTCACCTCTTTAAATGCTCTCTGATCTCGACGAATGAGGGTTGGAGGACTTGAAATAAGGAGGGTCTATGTTCCACCCCCGCCCCAAAATAGACGAAATAAAGAGAATCTGTGGGGAATCCTCAGCGGTCGTCAATCCCTGAACTAATGAGGTCGTATACCACACAGCATTACCTAAGAAGTATCATGGGGTGGTAGGCTGCATGCACCTTGCCCTTTCAGTCACCTCTTGGACATGTAAGGAACACCGTAGGTGTATTAGCTCCTCCACCCACTAGGGGATATACAGTATAACTTGTATACCAGTGATTATAAGTGTATGCATTACTTGAATAAATTTACGACAAGAGAGGTTTATTTATTGAAACGCCCTGATACCTTTGAGACCTGTCATGTTTTATGATTGAAAGAGGTCAACGAAGGTCATCACAAATCAATCCCATCCTGGAGCAGGTTCCAAACAGCTGTGGAGAGATCAGCTGACCTCTCCTAACAGCTGGTCCATATTATGTAAGCATTTAAAATGTGGATCTGCCATTTATTGCCTCCGATTTCCGGTTGGCAGTTCCAGACAACCGGCAGGTGCTAGCTTTCCAACGATTTGTTTTGACTGGCGCTGCGTGTTTCACTGTCTTTCGGCTTCTTAATGAATGCACCAACCTCCTCGCTACACTCTAACCTAGAGCAGATGTCCTCAAAGTAGGGGGCGCCGGCTCTGATACAAATATTTGTATTTCATATCCTGTAACAAATCACTGGTCAACAATGATTTTGGTGCCGGGGCTTTTTAAGCTGATTTTATATGAATTTGATGCCCTGAATTCAAATATTCCATTCGTTTTTGCCTGTCAGCTCTAGTTACTGAGATATTATATTTTTGTAAAATATACATTACACTATCGAATGGTTATAAAAAAACTAAACACGGAATTTTAATTATTATATTGTACAAATATTATTATATAAAACCATAGAGGAAGAAGTGATGAATGAAACTAACCAGTCACTGAACACTTCGGAAGCTTCTTTTTCGTGACATTCCTGAATGTATTTTGGAACAGTCCCTCTTTAACTCCAGCTCAGTAATCTGCCATCATGTGTATGTCCTATCTTCCTTGGTGGCGATCCTCCACAGTTTTAATATCCTGGTGAAATCGTTCACCTTGTTCCTCACTGCTGCCTGCTAAATTTTCAGGAAAACGGTCTAAGTGGCTGTGTAAATAGTGCACCTTAATACTCATTTTGCACCCAAGGGATTTGAAACCGTTAAGCATCTCGTTTACCAGTTCAACATAGTTTTCAGCTTAGCGCTTGCCTAGAAAATGTTTTACAACTGACACAAATGAAGTCCAGGCTCTTAGCTCAGATTCATTCATCGAATTTACGAAATCAGGATCCTTAATGAGTTGTGTTATTTGTGGGCCATCAAATATCCCTGCTTTAAGTTTTTCCATACTCAAGTGAGGCATTTTATTTCCGATAAAGCATGATCCGTTCTTATCAAGAGCCTTCACGAACTGCTTCATACGGCTCTGCTTGATATATAGTGGAGGAAAGACGAATTTCTCTCGTTCAACTAAGGGGTCGTTAATAACATTTTCCCCCCAACATCCCTGTTGTATATTCTTCTTCTTCTTCTTCTTCTGCGCGAATTAGTCTCCTAGGACCACGCGGAATCAGCACTTATTGGCCTTGATGTATATTATGATTGAGAATTGCACAAAATGGACTTAGAACTGCACATTTCGTGTAAAATTACACATAAAAACAACAGAGATCTAAAAAAATGAGGTATAGAGGAAAAGTTATATCTAAAAAAATAGAGCTGTTAGAGGAAAATTGATTTCATATTTAGATTCAGCGACCCAAGTGTACCTAAAATCAGTTACAAAATCCCCGGCACCAAAATATATATATATATATATTGTAGGCCTGTGTATTGCTTCCCTCATATCCATGAACCTAGCATAGGCAGGAAGCCACGACCATTCAAGACTAATGAACTCGTACTTTTGCCGTCTTATTTCACAAGCACTGACCAGTAGATTCTGCCAGCAGGAATTCTGAGAAAAGGTGTAAAGTAACATTTCCCACACAGCACCCTTTCACCCGCCACCACCAAACTACATACCACCAATGACAATGTGCCTCTTGACAATGTGACTTTTGCAGTCAGTTCAAAGACAGTGGCGGCTTCGGTGGCGTAGTTGGTAACATGCTGAGCTTCTATGCCCAAGGTCGCGGGTTCAAACCAGGCCAAGGTCGTCGGACTTTTTAAGAGCGTTAAAATCCCTCAGTATGCCTTCCTTCGGAGGAGAAGTAAAGCCAGCGGGCTCATGTCATAGATGTATGGCACGTAAAAGAACCTTCCACTAACTAAACGTGTGTGAAGTAAAATGTGTAGGTTAGGTTTGATTAATGCTCTTAAGTTCCAACGTTCTTCACCAGGCGCTGGTTGCGATGGCTAGGAGTGGTGGACGGTAGCATTTGGTAACGAAAGTGGAAACTATTTAAAATTATTTTCTGCAGTCCTTACTTGAATTAAAAACAATAACACACACTAATACAGCCATCACAATTAACGCCGGTTATCAGACAGATTCTACACACACCCAAAGTACACGGGGCTACATGACCGCGTTGTCGTAGCCCCTAAAATAACGAACCAGCCAACCACAAAGACACTGAGTGAACAGGTGATTTCTAGTGCGTGTTCAGTGGAAGTGATTAGCCCGATTTACAATAAACTGATACTCAGTTTTAGTAAAAGGTGAAATTTTCAACCTAATCATATTAAAATATTTAAGATATCTAACCACGGTGGGTTAGTGGATAGCGTGTCGGTCTACTAACCCCAAGATTGCAGGTTCGCTCCTGGCCGTGGTAAGTGATTTTTGATAGGCGGCAAAAATACGACACGCATGTCATACGATGTTGGTATGTCAAAGAACCCATTTGAATTCAGTAGGCCGTGTTCATAATGGCAAAATTAATCTCGGGAGTTTCCGCCAACACAAAGTTGGCAGGCCTACTCACAAAGAATGAGTGCAATCTGGGCTCTGAAAAAGGTCAAGTTCAGTGTCAAATGCAACAAGACTTAACGTGGTCCTTGGTGGCCCCAGCGAATTATACATAACTAGCAACCCGGCCCGGCTTCGCCCGCGAACAGTTGTGAATGCATTACGTGATAAGCGCTTCTTTACGATGTCAATGAACTACGATCTATATCCGTTTTACGACTCGGCATGATGGGTTAAAACACTGTTAACTATATTATCATGGAGATGCATGTGCAACAAATTCTTGTCAGACATAATTTAAGAATGGCGAGGTGCATAAAACACAAATCCCCCTTCCGTCCAATCTAAAAACACTTACAGTGGACGATATATTGAATATAGAGATGTGCTCTAGCGTACGTTTTTGTAGAACTTTCCACGCTGAACAATTCTTACACTCATTGTATATTGATATTTTTAACGGTTTGCCCAGCGTAAGCTTAAAAAAGCGCACGGACGCCAGGATTTTTTTCGACTTTTTCTCTGAAATCGTTACTGCTTGGCTTCCTTTGATCATAAATAAATAATTTTGAACAGAAACCTTCCTCGAGGTATCCTTTACAGAATGCTGAAAACCGCATCAAAATCCATGCATTGGTCCTCGAGATTACCCGTGACATCCAACAATCGGGGACTTTGTTTTATACTAAGTAGAGATTATACGCCAATCTTAAATTGACTGTGAATTTTTCGGAACAAAAAGTTCACAGGTGAAATGAGAGTTGCACTTCCAGGGAATGGCGAGGTGAATGGATCTTAACGTGACTGTGTTACACAGGCGAAATGAAGAAAACCCGAGTTGCACTTCCAGGGAAACTCCAAACACAACCACCCTTCTCAGAAGTCTTAACACGACTGGACGGATTGCTGCTGGCTGTATCTGGGGCAATAGGTTCGCCCGCTGGCTAGGCTGTAACAGGGATGATAGACTCGCCCTTAGCTAGCTCGTAAACTGTTGCCTCAGTAGTTGAATAGACATGGTTGGAAGACATTAAAACGTAAAAACACTTATAGTGGGCGATGTATTGAAGATAACCATATGCTCTCCCGGACGTTTTTGTAGAACTTTTCATGCTGAACAATTCTTACACTCATAGTATTTAGATATTTTTAACGGTTAGCCCAGCGTTAGCTTACAAAGCGCTCAGACGCCAGGTTTCTTTTTCTACTTTTCCACTGAAATCGTTACTGCTCGGCTTCTTTTATAAATACATAATTTTCTACAGAAATCATCCTCAAGATATCCTTTACAGAATGGTGAAAACAGCATCAAAATCCAACCAGTGGTTCTCGAGTTTACCCGTAACATCCAAGAATCGGGGACTTTGTTTTATACTAAGTAGAGATTCAGTCTAACGTGATGTCCATTCACGGCACTTAGGCCTAATTATACACACATCAAAAACGGTTTGCATATCGCCATGGAGCACGGGGGGGGGGGATGAAAGTGAGGACTGACTTATCTATTAAGCAGTGTCCACCCCTGCTCTACACAATTGAGATCGGAAGAATAGGCAGGCCATTCCATTCTGTGAATACCATTCTCCTGAAGAAAGGCATTGTGCAGGCAAACGTTATTGTCACGAAAGTGAAATTTTGGCCGAAATTGTGAGCATAGACTTTCACTATAGGTGCCAGGATAGTATCCCTGTAACGTAAGCCTGTCATACGCCCTGGGATGTACACAAGAGGGGTTCGGCGACCATACATGATGCCACCCCGATACATTGCACCACCTCCTCCCTGTTGGTATCGGTCTGGGATATATTGGTCGTGCATACGTTCACCGGGTCGTCTACACACTCGCACAGATCTATCCTCATTGACACAGGCGACTGTACTCAGCCGATATACACGCACACAAGAACGACTACTAGGTTTGAGACCACTTCGACTCTTGGCCAGCAATATGCAAAAGTTTTTTGATGTGTGTAATAATAATTCAGCCCAACGTGATGTCCATTCACGGCACTTTATTATAGGTTTATACGTCAAGTTTTAAAGTTCAATAATACTCAAACACGTTTGGCACTTAAGAAAAATGACCAACCCCCAACTAAGAGACTTCACTTTGCTCAATCACAATTATCATTATTCCCATATTAGGTTAATACCGAGGCGTTCATTATGCAACTTAACGAGTGAGGTCACTTTCTCGCTAGAGCCGTCATTAGCACACACAAACCATAAGGGCTGTTATACCATGTATCCTGAGGCCTGACCGCCCACCTAGAGCAGCTGCATTCTTTAGCAGAGAATGGGACAGGTTTCGTGGTGTACAACCTTTTCTTACTCTACATCCATGAGTCACTTCGAAAATTAACATCACATTTCACACAAACACATTAGAGAAAGGCTGCGCTTTAATGAATTTACAAAACTACATGTATTTAACCCTATTTAACCATTTATTAATGTAACCTAATTGTTTATCTATATATTTAAAACACTAAGGCGATTTTTGTTACATCGAGAATGAGATAACGTCTTGACCGATTGGCTTCGTAATGCATTCTAACGAGAGCTCTTGGTATGTAGATTTGCAGAGTGTCTTTATTTTTTATTTTATTTTTTTACCTCTAGGTTGGTGGTTCCCACGGACTCAGCGAGGGAACTCACCACTACCGCCTCTATGGGCAGTGTCCTGGAGCCTGGAACATCTGGTCGGGAGGGATACAACTGGGGAGGTGTGATCAGCACTTCGCCCAGGCGGCCTCACCTGCAAAGCGAACAGGGGCCTGATGAGGGATGGGAAGGGATGGAAAGGCGAGGAAGAGGGGAGGAGGCGGCCGTGGCCTTACAGTAGGTACTGCCCCCGTAAATTGAATTATATAGAGACCACGGTGGCTATATTGGAAATTATAAAGAAAGTTATGGCTGTCATAGTTATGACGTGGGTAGTCATGACGTAAGCACGGATGACGCAGACGTTATGCCAGCAGGCTACTTGAGCTGAGATTCTCAGTGACGTCAGCATTTATTCGAGAAAGATCCGAGATTTACGACGCAGTCGCAGGAAACGTGGAATTCTGCTGAGGAAGAAATTATGCTATTGGAGGGGAGGCTCGAACCAATGAACGATAGTCTGAAGGAAGACGGAGATTGCTGAAACTATGATATTTTTATTACTTTTTGGAATGCAGAATTGTGGAAATCCATTTGCAGTAGAGGCATTGTTCTGGAATTTTGGTGAAATTTATTTTCAGTTTTTGAATTTTGAAAATCCGTCATGTATTGACGAAGTTGGAACTTCTAGCGATGACGCAGTAACACGCTATGGAAGGGATGGATACGCCCCTCATGAAGTTTATAAAAGGCCTTGCGCAGAAGAGAGGAGTCTCAGATCATCGAAGCTCATATCATCAAAGCTCAAATCGTCAGATCTTCAGTCTCAGTTCTCATATAGTCATTTCGGTGAGACGTCGAGTGAGATTAGTAGAAAGAGTCGTCTTTATAACGCGTGGTGAAGTCACCGCAGTGAACGAGATTCGAGCAGACAAGCAGTGCAAGTTTACTGTGAGTAAATCTAGGTGAAGTTAAAACGCACATTATAACGCGTCTACAAGATTAGCTATGAACAGTTAGCGGTCGCCTATAAGCTAATTCTATTGTGCAGTGCTACATTAAGGAGTGTAGAAAAGTTGAACAATTTCGAGGAGTTATTTTGGAAGATATTGCCAATTTTAGACGACTGACAAAAGTGATTTTCTCGCCACCTGAGAAGCACTTTGTATCGTCAGATTCTACGCCACGGCTGACACGGCTAGTGAAATAGGGAGACTTCAGATTGCTTTTGTGACACAACGCTACAGTATTATGGAGCAGTTTAATATCGCAGTTTGTTCTTCTATTACCATAACCGAAGAGAAGATGGAAGGCTAAAGGACTTTAATGCAATTGGGACATATTTCAACGGAGTAGGATAACAGCATGGAACTTCGCTAATTGCCATTCCACACAAGCGAACATGTGGTGAACAACCATCTACACCCATGTTTCGTGGTTCAAGGCTGAATACTATCAAACAGCAATGGAAACGATTTCATACTCACTGAATATGAATATTTCTTCGGAAATTACTACAAAAACTTCATGGCGATTTTCTACTGGAACTTCAGGGACTTTTCAAGAGAGGTCAGGGTTGTCCCGACTCACAAAGAAGAATTTTGCCGGAAGGATGTCTTTCGTCTTCACGGAGCAGTGCAATTTCCGGAGGAGGAAGCAGTTCGATTCTCCGAGGGTGCTGTTTCCTGTTTCGAGGATGGAGCTCATCTTCAAGTTGGTGAAATGGATCCATCAGCAGTCTTCTTTGGGGAATTTTCCTCTGGAACTTCAACCAGCAGATAAGGTAGTCGTGAACGTTTATTGTATTTGAGTGTCTTAACGATATCTGAGCAACCATTTTCCCATATTTTCTGTCCTCATGTATTTTGCCCTATATTCTTGTTTGAGATTCCTATTCTCAGTACACCTTGATGAGTTATGCCTCTTTCGACGATTTATTAAGACATTGTTATGTCATGGGCATAGTTAAACGATTTTGGATCAGTTGAGACTGATATTTAGATTTTTCAGTAACTTGCTTATTTTTGTAGTCACGATTTGACTGTAAGTTAATGATTTTTATGGCAGATTTAAATTCAGACAGCGTGTCACTTTATTAAAGTAATTCTACCCCAGTTTAATTACTTTGACCAATTTTCTGTCATCATCAAGAAGGAAGAACATTTAAATGATTTTAGAGCGTTAAAATCCATTACGTTGTCGACGATCTTGGAAATACTAGTCGTTATTTGAATTGATTGCAACACAGACATTTATCGTCAGTTATGAACGACCATTGCATCATAGACAATTTTGTGAAAGATGAATTTAGATTATGAATTATTGAATGCATTAAAAGTCGTGAACTTTTGTTAGGAGTTTTTTCTCAATTAGAGATTTATATAATGATGTTTGCATTCCCCAGTCTAATTGGATTCTATTCGACTATTTTGCAGTTTAGTCGCACTTTATTTGATGATAGTATTTTTATACTACAATTCTTTGAAGATGTTAATCTTAAAATTTGATAGACCAGACAGGCGTATATAAGCGTATTCACTATTAAATTTGTTTGTGATTGGCAAATTTTTACTTCATTTCGATTCATGAATGAAATCCACGAAGGTTAAATGACAACAGTTTTGAAACAATTAATGATTATAAGAATTTTGAAGTGGAACTATGAATGTATAATCGCTAGTGCAGCGGACGTGTTGAAAGTCGCTGATGTATAATGCCCTTGAATAAATGAAGGAGGTTCCCACAGTAATTAATGATGTTAAAGAATTTGTTAGTGGAGGTTTTTGTAAGTTCTGTGGAAGATTTTGATGCCATATATATTAATATATGACGAATTTTGGGCCTATTTTAATGCAGTTTGTGCATTATTTTGTAAGCGAAGTATTTTCCGATGGAGTGTATTGTCATAGTCCGTTGAAAATTAATCAAGTGAATTTACTGTTATAATTAACAAGAGTTTTGAAAGAATTGGAGATAAGATTTTGAATGAAGATTACCGTCACAAATAATTATAAGAATTATTACAACCTTTATTAAACCAGATTGTGACATTAAATGTATAACTAACCTTCATTGGTCGATTATATTGACACGATTATGAAATTACCAACCGGATGAACATGTGGTTAAATGTATTTCTTAAATTAATAATTTGAATAATTTAAATGTTAATATTGTAAATAATGATGTAAATATCTTTGACAATAATGTGGAACGAAAGTAATGTTAGAGGCGTGTTTAAAATTTTTTGTAATTATCTTCGACAATATTATAAACAATTTCTAATTGTTATAAATTATTTATGAGTTTTTGTTATAAACATTTAAGAGTGTGTTTTATACTCTAAACTATGCTTATTAAACATTTGGATGATAAATTAACAAGTTTAGGGATTGTCAGAATAATCCAGTGGTATGTGAGTAAAGCATTTGAAAGATTTGCGTAAATATATATGAGTTGTCTTGCGGACATTTAAAGCTTTTGAGAGGGAGCTGGATTCTTACGCAGTGTGGCATGACAAGTGAGCCCCATTTGACAGGTGTGCGTCAGGTTGAAGGGTAGACGGCAGCTGGCCAGACAACTGGTTATCAGCGGGCGAGGTCGTCTACATTCTGGCCTTGTGCCTATAAATACAAGTGTCATGTTTATTAAAAGAAACCAAATGCTCTGTATATGTGTCTCGTCCTGACTTCCTTTTCCAGTCCAATTGTGTTATGAATATTACGTTATTTTGAGCTCGTGGGAGCTAACATGTTCTATAAATAACTTTGCAAGTCCTTAAGGAGGACATAGTCAGATTGACATGGGCTACTGATAGCCACATTTATTTTGTTGAGTTGTTAAAATCATACCCTTTATTTGAAATAAAAGCTTTTGTACAGTTCAAAGTTCTCGTCTTCGTTCTGGTTCATTTTTAAATGTCATGGTGGAGGTTATTGTGGGAGCATACTTTAGAGATCCTGTTGTCAACCCAATCCCCGAGATAATTTTTAAGAGGTAAGTAAAGGTAAGTATGAACCCCCGTCTATTTTGGTGTGTTCCACAATGATTTCCTGTTAACTTCTGTGCTCAAATCTCGGTAGTTTCTGTCAGTGCCATTTTCATTGGTGTAGCTGAGCCGGTGCGATTGATTGTTGGCAATCCGATTGAGGGGGCAGATATCTGACAGCCTACTATCCGGGTAAACGGGGACAGTACCAACCCGGCATTTGCCCGAAGACGAAGTGGGAAACCATGAAAAACCACTTCGAGGATGGCTGAGGTGGGAATCGAACCCCCTCTACTCATTTGGACCACCCGAGGCTGAGTAGACCCCGTTCCAGTCCTCATACCACTTTTCAAATTTCGTGGCAGAGCCGGGAATCGAACCCAGGACCTCCGGGACGGCAGCTAACCATGCTGACCGCTACGCTACGGAGGCGACGTGCAGAGTGTCTTTAAAATAATAAAATATGTTACAGAATATTTTTAAATTAATAAAGAAAAATTCAGAAATCTTGCCAATCGCGCATACGCACAATCGCCTTGCCTCATGACAGTCATGGCGGTTACAAGTCCACCGCGTTTTTATTTCATAGTTATGTATAAGAAATATAATGGAAGGGAACATTGTTTATGACGTTTCCATGATATACACTGGAATATACCAGACAGAAAAGTTGAAAAACGTAAACTGACATCAAATTTTGAGTGTGCATGATGTTCAACTACCTTAATATTGGGCGCCAATGCCAGTGGCTCGGTAGCTCATGTGGCTCCGCCGTAGTTTCATAATATGAGCATCGCTCAATGTAAGGGGTTCGAATCCCCCCTTCGGCATGTTTTTTATTTCCGTATTTTCCTTTCTTGCAATTGCTATTATATTGTCAAAACATATTTAACTTTTGGCATTTCCGTAAACTAAGGAATTCTACGTTCCCATCTCAATTTAAAACGCTATGGTAATTTCATTGAAACGCTTTATAAGTTCCAACATTCGACAAATTACATTTGCAATAACGGTAGGCTATTTATCTTTATTGCTACAGACGTTTTTGCATATTGTTCACATGGGATAACTGTTAAGCCGACTGTGAATCAAGGATTGTACGAATTCCAACACATTACGAAGAATATATGCAGTGAATCCACCCGCCTGGGCGACTTACTTCCGAGTGTCTTCAAATCGCGCCATGTGCTACGGTACTCATTTGTTTTCTTCAGTTCTTTCTTTGCCTTATAAACATACAAGGCAGGTCCAAAATGTTGTTACATGAAATTCCACTAATGAACTGTACCTTTACCAGTTATACGGTAATAATATACAGTAGGCCTACGTTGAAATTCTGATATTATATATGTAGGCCTATTTTTTATTCCATTGTTTTCCAAATTAACTTTTATATTTCAGTAGCAGATGCCGCTGCAGTCGAATGTTGGAACCGCTATTTGATTATGCATCGTAGAAGGAGTTTGATTCCCACCTCGGGCATGTCATTTTATTTCCCAATTATTCTTTCTTGCAATTGGTATTACATTGTCTAAACGTATGTTACTTTTATTATTCCCGTAAGGCAAGGAATTCTCCATGATTTACGTTGCCATAAACTTTTAAATTATCAAATAAAAATGGCCACAATCACTTTCGCCATGAGAGAAAATTGGCGAGCATAATTCATTTGATGGACTCAGACATCGTGGTCACTCAGACCCGTCTACTTTGGTGTGTGAGTGTAAAATTTTCTCTGATAACCTGTGTTAATGTGATGGTTGTGTCACTGCCATCGTAATGTCCAGGCCGCAAGGTTCCTGTAGTGACGTCACGCTTAGGGCCGGTACAGCCGCGCAGCAAGTCAGACGGCTCCTTTCACACGCAGTCACTCCAAAGCGAATATACATTCATATTTATAGGAAAATTTTAATACTATTTGGAGTTCACTGGCAGTTAGATAAGTTACCACTAAATAGGCCTAATTATCGCTCCGCTAGTTTGAATCCTGCCGTTGTAGCGGGCATTTTACGAGTGAACAAAATGGTACATCGTCTGTGAACTTACTAGGACGTTGACGCACACAGACAGGGCAAAATTGCAGCATTTTGACGTCCTGTAAATGTTATATCAATAAAAAGAGACATTGAGACAGTTACTCAAGATGTACCACAACGTCGATAAATCGCATATGGCTAAACTCGGGATTGAAGGAAGGAAATATTCGAATATTTCAATACACAAAACAATTTGCAGGAACAGTTTGTTAATAAAATAAATCTATGCACCCACAGAAACAATACATAGACAGGTACACTTTTCTGTGCCTACTGCCAGAAAAACCCTCGAACTGAGCTTAAGTTATAACATTCGAGAAAACTACAGAATCTCTCTTGCAAGGATAAGATACCAAATTATGTTCATCGCAAATTATGTATTTTATTTTCCTTTCTTTTGGATAACCAGTCCCCCACCCCTTACTGCCTTCTTGAACACTCTGCCCCCCAAAATCATTATATACGGTTGTTGTTGTTTGAGTCTTCAGTCTTTTGACTGGTTTGATGCAGCTCTCCATGCCTCCCTGTCCTGAGCTAATCGTTTCATCTCTACATAGCTGCCACACCCTACATCCGAGGCAATCTGTTTAACATATTCTAACCTTGGTCTACCCCTACAGTTCTTGTCCTCAACCCTTCCTTCCTTAACTAAGCTTGCTATTCCTGGGTGTCTTAGTATGTGTCCTACCAACCTATCTCTTCTCTTCATTAGCAGTCGCCAGAAACATCTCTCCTCTCCCACTCGTCTTAATACCTCTTTGTTTGTAACCCTATCTACCCATCTGATCTTCATCATTCTCCTGTAACACCACATTTCAAATGCTTCAATTCTCCTCTTTTCTGCTGCACCAATAGTCCAAGTTTCACTTCCATAGAGCGCCACGCTCCAGACAAAGGCTTTCAAAAATGACTTCCTAATACCTAAATCTATATTCGATGTCAGCAAATTCCTTTTTTGTAGAAATGCTTTTCTTGCCTGAGCCAACCTACTTTTTATATCCTCTTTGCTTCGTCCATCACTGGTTATTCTGCTTCCTAAGTAACAGAAGTCTCCTACTTCCTTCAGCTTTTCACCTGTCAATTTGATCTCCATAGAGGTTTCAGATTTATTTCGGCTGCATTCCAGTATTTTTGTTTTACATTTATTAATTTTCATCATGAATTCATTCCGTAAGACGGAGTCCATACCATTCAAAAACTCATTCAAATCCTCTGGCGTGTCGGCCAAGATGACGATGTCATCAGCAAATCTCAGAGTTGAAATTATTTCTCCTTGAATCTTCACTCCCACTTTAAATTTTTTCTCTAATTTCCTTCATTGCTTGTTCAATGTAAAGATTGAAAAGTATGGGTGATAAGTTGCAGCCTTGCCTTACGCCTTTCTGAATACCAGCTTCTCTCTCATGTCCTTCAACTCGAATGACTGCTGTCTGGTTTCTGTATAGATTGTATATCACCCTCCTATCCCTGTACTTTATTCCAATCGATTTCAAAATGTCAAACAATTTAGTCCAATCAACGTTATCAAAAGCCTTTTCTAAGTCTACAAAAGCCATGAACGTTCTCTTATCTTTCCTTATTCTACCTTCCAAAATCAGCCTAAGACTTAGTACAGCTTCCCTTGTTCCTACATTTCTCCTGAAACCAAACTGGTCTTCACCCAACTCCGTTTCTATCTGGCTCTCAATCCTCTTGTAAATTATTCTAGACAGGATCTTTGAAGCATGAGTAATCAAGCTGATTGTACGGTAATCTTCACATCTGTCAGCTCCCACTTTCTTTGGTATAGGGATGATTACATTCTTCTTGAAATCAGGGGGTACATCACCTGTCTCATAAATCCTACACACCAAGTGAAATAACCTGATCAGACCATCCTCTCCTATGCTGCGTAGCAACTCAATCGGTATATCATCTATGCCTGGTGCTTTGTTTCTGCTTAAGTCTTCCAAAGCTCTATCAAATTCTGATCTCAATATTAAATCTCCTTTCGCATCCTCATCAATTTCCTCCTCCCTTTCCATTACATGATTCTCAATCTCCTTTCCCTTATACAAACTCTCTATGTAAGCTATCCATCTCTCAACCTTTTCTTCCCTATCTATTAGAGGCTTTCCATTTGTGTCCTTAATATTACAGCACTTAGTCTTTTTTTTTCCCAAAAGTATTCTTAATCCTTCGATAAGCTGTGTCTACTTTTCCTAATTTCAGACAATTTTCTATACCAGCACATTTCTCTTTCAACCATTCTTCTTTCGCTTCCTTGCTCTTCTTGTTAACCTCATTTCTCAGACGTCTGTATTCTGCTTTCCCCTTTTCATCTCTTACATTCTTGTGCTTCCGCCTTTCATCCATCAATTCGAGTATATCCTGAGTGATCCACGGTTTTCTACCTATTCTCTCTTTCCTACCGATGTTTTCTTCTGCGGATTTTGTTATTTCATTCCTCAAAAATGCCCATTCGTCTGCAATTGAAGTTTGTTTAGGGTTTTTCATTAGTCCTTCCTTTATACTCTTCTTGAATCTTTCGTTTACATCCTTCTCTTTCAGTCTGTCTATTGCCCACCTTTTTGGCTTTTGACTTTTCTTCAGTTTCTTCAACTTTAATCTGCATTTCATTACAACCAGATTGTGGTCAGAGTTTATGTCAGCACCAGGATATGTTTTACAATCCAAAATCTGGTTTCGAAACCTCTGCTTGACCATAATGAAGTCGATTTGGTAACGCCCTGTATCTCCTGGTCTCATCCATGTGTATATTCTTCTATTGTGGTTATTGAATAAGGTGTTAGCTATGACCAACTCATGCTCAGTGCAGAATTCTACCAGCCTGCTTCCTCGATCATTCCTTTCACCTAATCCGAAATCTCCTACTATCTTCCCTTCTCTCCCTTGTCCTACCACAGCATTCCAATCTCCCATTACTATAACATTTTCATCACCTTTGATATACCTCAGAATTTCGTCTATTTCTTCGTAGACCTTTTCAACATCCTCATTATCAGCTTGACTGGTAGGCATATAGACTTGTACCACTGTGGTGCAGGTAGGTTTAGTATTTATTTTTGCTACAATAATCCGTTCACTATATTGCTGATAATATTCCACCCGCTGTCCAAGTTTCCTACCCAATATGAGGCCAACCCCTGCTTGGCCATTGTTTGATTTAGTGCTAATGACCCTATAGTCTCCTGACCAAAAGTCCTGTTCTTCCTGCCAGCGCATTTCACTAATCCCAACTAAATCCAATCTCAACCTATCCATTTCCCTTTCTAAGTTTTCTAACCTTCCATTTCCTAGCAGACTTCTAACATTCCACGCTCCGATCCGTAGAATGTCAGATTTCCTCTTTGTCACTTCTGTGATGTTAACCCCCTCTCGAGTAGTCCCCACCCGGAGATCCGAACGGGGGACTAGTTTACCTCCGGATTGAAATTTTACAAGGGAGGAGGCCATCATCACATGTATTTATGCATAGAGAGGTGCATAGAGAGGTGCATATCCTCGGGAATAGCAAACGGCTGTAGTTTCCCGTTGCTTTCAGCCGTGCAGCAGGACGCAGTGTAGCCATTATTTGGCTTATATTATCAATATCTTAACCGTCTATAAGACTAGTAAAGAATTGATTTATTCTGAAAGGCTGCTACTCCCTTTCAGAATAAGTAAAGAGCAATTCTACTAACAAAAATACTAACCTTCTACTGTACTAACAATTAAATACCAAAATTCTACTAACGAAAAAATACTTAAGTTCCACCAACAACAAACACTACCACTAAAACAGTCTGTCACCAGACACACTCACATGCACCCTTACACATCACAGTCTACTGAAACAATGAACTATAACTAGTAAACAATGCAACTGCTACCAGACACTCTCACACACCACAGTCTATTAGAACAATGACATATATCTAATAGACAAACTAACTACCTACTTACAACTACAACTAACTACATACTTACTGTACTCCGAGAACGAAGAAGGAAAAAGTTTCTATGATCTTGCATTGGTTATGTAGAACTGGTGGGCAAGTTTTAAATAGCCATTATGCTACCTGCTTAGTGGAGGAACACACTTCGTCTACCAATCTAGCATCAATTGAATGTAAGGTATTTTTAGGTGGGGGATCACAGGAGTTGCAAAGGAGACCATTCTCCATGTCAAAAAATAAAACGGTCTTAATCTAATGTTACATTTTACGCCATTAACAATTGATTGAGCACTATCTCATTGGACTAAATGGCAGTAAAATGCTAAAGAAATACATGTAGGATTTATTCTTAATGAATACACTGCAGTAGTAGGTATAAGGGTAGAAATGCTACAAATTATATTATCTTTCATCAGACATGGAAGCCTTTACATCGCACGGCTACACATCAGCGTACTTTTCTCACATAAGTTGCCAGAGCAGAACTCACGATGTACCCCTTTACATTCGCGACAATCAGATCGCAACGAATGTAAACATGAGACAGTCAGCTGTTCGCGCCGCCACCAATCATACTTCGCGAGCCGCGCCCAGGGGAGCGAGTGCAGATACGTTCCAAATTACAGAGTGTTGACACTTCGAGTGTGGATAGAGTGATCGAGTGTAAGTGTACATGAGAGTGTGGAGTGCGAGTGTTCATCATTTGGCAAACAGCCTAAATGTAGCTACAGAAATATTCATTTCCAGACCTTGTTTATCAGAAATAAATCAACAGAGAAGGTAACTTCCTTTCTGGATCTCACGCACAGAAACTGCCAGTATCTTTACTCACCAGTAAAACAGAATAACATTACAAAAATACTAGCTATTCACTTCTGGACTTGCATCAGAAAAAAGGCTAAGTAAGAAATCTGCCATTCTTGACAGTCAATAAAACAAAGTTATGAAAATTATTCCTCCTCTCTAAACAATACTACTGATTTTTTGTATATTTATGCACTAACCAAAGTAATTGGGGCCAAAAGCCACTGTTACTTTAATGAGGATCTTCTTCAAATAAGTATATCTTGTACAATATAACCGTTATCCCCCTTGGCCTCCTGTCAGAAAAATAAGGTTCAAGAACCACTTCTTCGCATAAAATTGTATGTACAAATTCACTGCGGTACTACTTGACCACCAGAAAAATGTTAATCGTTAATTTCAGTGCCGTAGTTTAAAAAAGTTTTACTTAAAATTTTATAGAAAGAAATACCTCTCCAAAAGTGTTACCGAATATCCTAATCTAAGTGTCATAATTTCATGCAGTATTGAGGTACTGTTGTGATAACAGGACTAGAGTTTAACCTCTTATGGAGTAAGCTACAGTACAGAAAAATTAATAACTAATGTAGCCTAACTATCTACTATAGGCCTACATGTCTACATAAATTCTAGGCTATTCAACAGATCACATTCTAAACTATCTATTCGTGGCTCATGCTGCACAACGTAACCTATCTTTAACTGTAATCAATGCACAGACCATTCTTGTGTTCCCTGCAATGCGCAAATCATTTCTATGAATTTTAAGTTTCCATTGCTTTCTTAAATTTTCGTCGGCGGGGAAGAAAGAACAAGGCAGAAAACCTAATCATCTCCATCATACTAGTTGCTTTTGAAACCGGTAACACAACAACTTTTCGGCATGCTAGGGACCTGGGCAGGAAAAATTGTTACAATGAACAAATAGAATATTGTATTACCACCCAGAAAGCCTGCATTAATCGAAAATAAGCGAAAGGTTCTAACTGAACCACAACATGCACATGCCTGCAACTCAAACATTTTATAGATAGGCCTATAGGCTAATAACCTACCTACAGAATGAACATTTGCTTCAGGAAACAAACGGAATAATCCTCATTCTGGATGACGTAATTACTAGCGTTCTTACGTGCTGCTTTTCACTCGGACACTAATTAAAATGTATAAACAGCACACAACAAACGACACACATTTAAGCAAATGGCCGTTACATCTCCAACTCTGTCGATCAGCTGATCACGTGGTAATGGCCGCTGCCTGACGGCCTGGACATTACGATGGCAGTGGCTGTGTTGATGTGTGCATTTGTAATTAATGTGGGGAATGGGGAGTTGACGACCGACGCTTTAAGTTAGGAACTATCCCGGTATTTGCATGGAGTGGAATTGGGAAACCACGGAAAACCACATCCAAGATTGTTGAGATGAGAATCAACTTTGCTCTTCTTAGTTTTGCTTCAAGAGTGCGCCCCGTTCCAGCCCTCAGACCAGAATTCAAATTTTTGGCAGAGCAGGGATCGAACCTGGAATCTGGGGCGATAGCTCAGAATGTAGCCTTAAGACTGGGCTTCCCTGTGTTAATACGATCTTTGAAAAACACTGAACATATAATTCTAAAAGTCCCTTCATTACGGTGGCTGGCGAAGTGAGTCTATGCTCATTCCAGTAGTAGGCGAAGTGATTCTATGCTCCCTTGCATAATTTACTGTCATGGAAATGCAAAGTATTGTGCCTTCAACAGGTGATGGAAATTGATTATTTAGAGCAGTTTCATTCTGTTTATTTCAAAATGAAGATCCTCATCCTGAGTTGCGTTTGCAGGCAAATTGCAAAAATTGCAAGGATTTTATTATTGGCGATCAGTCTCATCGCATTCTTATCAGCAACCAACTTATAATAATATCGTATGGCCTCGGGTGCCTGGTGCAAGTTTTGTTAATTGTCACCCAGAGGGTAGCTTGCATGTCGAATTTCGTCGTTCCTTTGAACGGTATGAAAGTCAAGGAGGTTAGATATCTAAACTCCTCGACACTACAGCGCTTTCAAGTAGAGAATGGAGGAACTTTGTGTTGGCGGAAAATCCCGAGATTAATTTTGCCATTGAACACGGCCTACTGAATTCAAATGGGTTCTTTAACATGCCAACAACGTATGACATGAGTATCGTGATTTTTGTCGCCTTCAAAAATCACTTACCATGGCCAGGGGCGAACCTGCAATTTTGGGGTTGGTAGTCCGACATTATAACCACTCACCCACCGTGGCAAGCTAGCAACCAACTTGAGAATTGAAGTCTCTGAACTTCATTGTATAAGTGAATATTATTGTTTATTGATTATTTGTTTAGAGTACATAACAATGAGTCCAACCACGCTGTTGATTTTGGCAATGGAAGTATTATTAGCCATTTAATATTCGGCGGCTGCGTTGATGCAGGCCAATATAGTGTTATTTAATATGACGTTAATTTGGGGAGAAATGCTGCTATAAATAAACTGACGGAATAGAACATTGCCCGCAAAAAAGTGGGAAATCGGAGAAAAATACGAAGCCACTTTTAAAATCCAATATAAATATGGCATTTCAGGAACAATTCCAGATACTATGCCGTTACAGTCTAGGGTCCTTGACGAATAAATGTAAACAAGGTTCTGCACTGTATTTCTCTTGCGAGGAATCTACACTTGGTTACTTGGTCCTTTGCTGTGGTAATGGTAAAATTGATCTGACTAAATATAAAATATTTGACAGGCTGCAACAATTATTTTTCACTGGAGATTATATCTCAAGGAATTTCAGAGAGAATAATCGACAGTACAATGTTGTGTCCTTCGTTTCATTTGGTGCCAATGTTACTGTGCCACATACTGTCCACATTGTTTTAAAATGTATGGAATTGCACATCATCGCATTTCTTCGTTAGATTCCAAAATTATAAGCGACGGTTTGCAGCCAGTTGTATTAGACTCCTCAGAGTTCTTGAATTCCTTGGAACTAAATGACTTGCCTCCACATACTCCAAACGCTTGACCCATAGTTATGCTGCTGAGAAATCTGAACGTTTCCCAAGGGCTCCTAAATGCAACCATATTGCTTGGATTTGAAAATAATAAGTGCAGTTAAAATTAGGCAGAGAGGTCTAATCCTTCGACTTGATTTAACACCATCCGATAAAACACTATCATTTTCTTTTAAGAGGCAATATTTTCCAATTCGTTTGGCATACTTTATCACAATCAATAAAGCTATATGGGAAACTCTGGAACGTATGGGTCTCAATTTGACTCATCAATTTTTCAGTCATGGCCAGCAGTATTTTGCAATGTTGAGAGTGCAATCTTTTGACGCCCGTATAGTTTCAATAGACCCAAAAAATAATCGTACAAAGAATGTAGGCCTATATAGGAAAATACTATGCCGTTACAGTCTAGGGTCCTTGACGAACAAATGTAAACATTGTTCTGCACTGTATTTCGGTAAATATTTTTCTATTGACCGTCATGTTTTGACGGGTTTCAACTAGATTTATTTAAATCATTAAGCCTCCGTGGCTTAGGCGGCAGCACGCCGGCCTCTCACCGCTGGGTCCGTGGTTCAAATCCCGGTCACTCCAAGTGAGATCTGTGCTGGACAAAACGGAGGCAGACAGGTTTTTCTACGGGTACTCCGGTTTTCCCTGTCAAAATTTCATTCCAGCAACACTCTCCACTATCATTTCATTTCATCTGTCATTCATTTAATCATTGTCCCAGGGGAGTGCGTCAGGCCTCGGCAGCCGGCACAGTTCATATCCTCGCCGCTAGATGGGGGCTTCATTCATTCCATTCCTGACCCGTTCGGAGACTGGAAGCAGGCTGTGGATTTTCATTCATTTAAATCATTAGACCGCTGCGCTGGTTCGTTTCCTGGATTGGCTTGCATGTTTCAAGGGTGGCAAAATCCGCTCCACTCCAAATCGTCCGATGTAGGCCCGCAATAATGGCTACAGGACACACTTACAGTAAGTGTCAATCCAAGTCGCCCATTATAAACGAAAATTAATGTTTTCAGTCGGTCAATACGATTAATTAATCTCATGTAATTTATTTTCAGGATTAGGGAACAACCCATTACAATTGGGTACAATCGTGTTGACCGACTAAAAAACACTAAATTTTTTATTACTAAGGCAACACTGAAAAATGGCTTCCAACACGACAATAATCACCCATTCTAGTTTTGCTGCTAGAAGGCAATGCAAGCGGAACGTCGAATTTGGGAGAGAAGATTTCCTAGATGGCTCTAACTCAAAAGATGGACACCAGGCAGCTGAAACAGTATGATTATTATTATCATTAATATAAAAAATGCCAATATTATGCGTTGATTTCTTCTTGAAAATCTGAAAATAGGAGTGTTATTCTTATTAATTACTTTCATCCATGTCAATCTTTTTTATTTGTATTTCTTTGTTTGGTAACCCAATTTGTCGTTCTTCAAATTGCAATTACCATGGCTACTTGCGTGATTATATTGTTTAGTCACACAATGGTGAAGTAGCGGCACATCGGTTTTAGAGAAAGTTGAGATTCTGCTCCGAGTCAACATTTTCAGCATTTTCAACATTTAAAGACTATGTATATGTGAGGCTATCCTCCACAAAGCCACTGTTACTCGTAAAGTGAAGTGAACAGACACGCTTTATAAGTTTACACACATCAAAAACGTTTTACATATTGTCAAGGAGCACAGTGGGGATGAAAGTGAGGACGGACTTATTTATTAAGCAGTGTCCACGCCTGCTCTACACAATTCAGATAAGGAGAATAGGCAGGCTATTCCATTCTGTGAATACCATTCTCCTAACGAAAGGCATTGACAATGCCAGCTCTGTGAGGGCGAGCTTTATCGTTAAAGTTAAATTTGGGCCGAAAATGTCAGTAGGGATAGCCTTTCACTACAGGTGCCAGAATAGTATCCCTGTAACGTATGCCTGGCATACGCCCTGGGATGTACACAAGAGTGGTTCAGCGACAGTACATGATGCCACCCCGAAACATTGCACCACCTCCTCCCTGTTGGTATCGGTGTCGGATGTATTGGTCGTGCATACGATCACCGGGTCGTCTCCACACTCGCACAGATTTATCCTCATTGACACAGGCGAGTGGACACAGCCTATTTACACGCATGCAAGAACGACTAATGGGTTTGAGACCAATACAACTCTTGGCCAGCAATATGCAAATCTTTCTTTGATGTGTGCTGATGAAAATCTAATATGCGTCACAGAAAAAATAACGTCTGTCACACTGCTTACCCCTCCGACAAACAGAAAGAACTTGTTTCCAAAGTAATGAATTAATTAGCTGCAGAGCAACTGTGTGAGCAAGATTATGAATGTTGTTGTTGTTGTTGTTGTTGTTGTCTTATGGGGCCTAAAATGTAGGCTATCGGCCACTAATGGATTAGAACAGGGAATCCCAAACTTTTTAAGAATTGTACCCCCAAGTCATGACTAGTACCCGCACAATATATTTTTCAAAATGAAAGTTGACAGATACTGGCATAACAAATAATAATAATAATATTAAAAATGTGGTAAAGTATTTATATTTTAATAATTCAAAATAGTAATTTAACTTAATTTGTTTTATTTTTAAGAAGTTTTCATCATTACAGTTTCAATCAAACCTTTAAAATGTTTAAAATAATGAAAAGGTTATTAACATGCACTCTCTTATCTCCAAATTAAATACATATAGTTCTTGCACCATCCTCGTTAACGAGCGGCTGGCTCACATTTGAAATCTAGCTGGGCGGATATGTTAACATTCCATGGCTGCTTGGAGCCAAGGCTTTCTTGGCGCGAGGCACAGCGTTGTCAACTTTCCACCGTAGCCACTGAGAGCAAGCAGCGAGACTGCACAGAACTACGTGCAGATGTGCAACACTGGACACCTGACACCTGCGTGAAACGCTAGCTAGCTGACAGGGCGGGACTTTGGAGTCCACGTGGATTGATGCAGGAAGCATTCTATTGGTCAACAACCGTCAGCTATTGGTCAGTAGCGAACAATATTTATCGTCGGCGCGTGCTACAGCCTTACGTCTGAGTCACCGCTGGTTAACCAGGAAAGTGAGGAAACTATAATGTAGACTGCTTCGATTTATGAGCGAGGAAATAAAATAATGCCACATATTACATTGTTGTGTAACTTATTTAAGCCGAACAAGAATGAATGTCGCAACATTAACAATCACAAACGCATTATGGTTGGATTCTTGAAATCAAACATTATCGTCAATTTCCATTGTTGAGAATGATTCACCGAGTCACGTGTTAAGGTAGAAGTGCAGAATCCCCCAATGCAGCAAATCCGATGGTAAACCTGAGGTAGCGTAGTAGAAATACAGTAGGCTACTGTAGTGCTGCGTCAGTTATTACTATGCTCCTCAGACAATCAAAGAAGAAAGTTCATATTAGGCCTATGTACCTCGAAAACTGATCGCAACGTTTCCTTCTTTTCTCATTTCGTCAATTTCTCAATAAGAATCGTTCCAGTTCCCGCCCCCTCCCGGGAGTGTACGCGTACCACAGTTTGAGAATCGCTGGTTTACATAGCAAGGAAATGAAATGAAATGAAAATAAACTTTAAAAAACCACTAACTTAAAATCTATACTAATATAATAAAACTCAGACACTATAGCACAGTAGTAAAGCCAGAGGGTCTGTACGCCTCGGAGTGCTCGACACTGAATAACAAAGGGGATCTTCAGGAACTGGAAAAAAGGAGAGGAACATTTTGCGGAAAATTTTAGGACCACAGAAAACTGCTGACGAGACATGGAAGAACAGAAAGAATGATGACCTCTATAAACACACTGAAAAAATTACTGTCACAATGCGGAAGCGAAGGTTGAAATTCTACGGACATTTGGTGAGAATGGACGAGAACCGACTGACTAAGAGGATATTCAAGTATATTACAGAGCTGAAGGCTACAACTAAGTGGGTAGAAGAGGTTAAAAGAGACGCCAAGGAAAGAGAACTCACAGTGGATGTGATCCACAACAGAAAAGAGTTTAGAAACTGAATTGACAACATCAAGATGTTCGAGGAGAAAACACCTAAAATTAGAGCCAAACTGGTAATATCCGAGGAGGAGCGAAAGATCAGAAGTGAACGAATGAAGAGGTTTTGGGAAGAGAAGAGGAGATTAACCAGAAAGCCTTAGGTTCCATGCGGTCCACAGGCGGCCAAATTCGGAAGAAAAAAAAAATAAAGCTGAAGAGTTTGTGTGTTTTTGTGTTTAAACGCGCTAATCTCTGGAACTACCAGACGGATTCGAAAAATTATTTTTTTATATGATAGCCAGATTCAAGAGGAATAGTTTAGGCTATGGTAAATGTCGGACAGACCACTCCATTCACTGCATTTAGGCCCTTTGGAACAAATCTACACCGTTTCACCGATCAGAACCAAAATTTGTATACATACCCTTTGGAAACCTGCGAGTAACACTGTCTGCATGAAATTTATGACAGAACGGTCCATTCCCTGCATTTGGGCCCTTTGGCACAAATCTACACCGTTTTACCGATCAGAACCAAAATGTGTATACATACCCTTTGGAACCCTGCGAGTAACACTGTCTGCATGAAATTTATGACAGACTGGCCATTCCCTGCATTTAGGCCCTTTAGCACAAATCAACACCTTTTCGCCGATCTGAACCAAAATGTGTATACTTAGCCTTTGGATCCCTACGAGTAACACTGTTTACATGAAATTTCGGACAGACCACTCCATTCCCTGCATTTATGCACTTTGGCACAAATCTACACCTTTTCACCGATCTGAACCAAAATTTGTATCCTTACCCTTTGGAACCCTACGAGGAACACTGTCCGCATGACATTTCGGACAGACCACTCCATTCCCTGCATTTAGGCCCTTTGGCACAAATCTACACCGTTTCACCGATCTGGACCAAAATTTGTATACTTACCCTTTGGAACCCTGTGAGTAACACTGTCCGCATGACATTTTGGACAGACCACTCCATTCCCTGCATTTAGGCCCTATGGCACAAATCTACACCGTTTCACCGATCTGAACCAAAATTTGTATACTTACCCTTTGGAACCCTGTGAGTAACACTGTCCGCATGACATTTTGGACAGACCACTCCATTCCCTGCATTTAGGCCCTATGGCACAAATCTACACCGTTTCACCGATCTGAACCAAATTTCACATAGTTACACTTTGGAACCCGACAAGTAACACTGCTTGAAATTTCGGACAGACCACTCCATTCCCTGCATTTAGGTCCATTGGCACAAATCTACACCGTTTCACCGATCTGAATCACATTTGTACACTTACCGTTTGGAAGCCCGCGGGTGACACTGCCCACTTTAAATTTCGGACAGACCACTCCATTTCCTGCATTTAGGCCCTTTATCACAAATATACACCGTTCCTACTAATTGCACCAAATTATACACACACTTTGAAACCCTGTTGGTAACACTGTCCACTTGATATTTTGGACAACGCTCTCTATTCCCTACATTTAGAATAGCAAACAAACTGAACTTGAAAACCATGTATTAAGGCCCTAGAATCGTTCATGTCCGTAGCAGTGTAACTGTAAGAGTATTTTAATAAGTCTATCGTTGACTGGCAATTCGGGCTGCATCACGCCGCCCCTACCAGTGTTCTGGTGCAGAATTGCGATACTAGTTAAATCCTGCGCTGCTTATAAATTGCAGTCACGGGGAGTAATTAGTGCAAAAAGATTTCTTTTGACCCTTAAAACAGTTTTCATCATGAACATATTATGCATCTGTATAAGTGCAATGGTGTTGGTGCAATACGTTGAGGTATCAGCTGCAATAAGCATTGGTGCTTTCAAATTTACCGTAATTTATTCCGAAACTTATCGTTGAGCGCTATGAGGCCATAAATGATACTATTGCTACCTCAGGAGCTCGGGACAGCCGACGTTTTCCAAAGTGTTCTGATTATTTTCCTATGGCGCTATGCGATAAAAGACGACACTATTGGTCTCTACATTTCTAACCGACAATGAGATATAGGCCCTAGGCAGTGTTTTTATTTCACTTACTCCTCTTTCTGATCAATTTTAGAAATTTGCTTGAAAATTACATGTGTCAGTGCTGTAGTTAGCAAATAGCCGTTTCCCTATTCAATATTATCATTATGGGAAAATGATCTAAATGTTACGTCCGTTGTACTGTACTGCTTATCACCCTCACCACAACCACCACCACCACCACCACCACCACCACCACCACCACCACCACAAAAAGGTTTTTTTTTTCAGGTAGTTTTAAGTATCATGTGCCAGTTCTGTAGTAGTATTCATTATCATCAATAAAACAAATAAATCCACCGGTCGAAGCCGGGCACTACTGCTAGTTAACTTATATAGGGACTGTACTAGAAGAAAAGTTGTGTGGAAATTTGAACCTTTTTTTTTACAGTGTTGCCTATACAAATTGTTTTTCTAAAGAGAAAGACAAAAAGACAACAGGTTGTTGTTGTTGTTGATTCTTTAGTGACTTTGTGACATCGTGGTCATGTAGCCCCGTGTACTTCGAGTGTGTAAAATGTTGTTTGATAACATGTATAATTGTCATGTCTGTACTAGTGTGTGTATTTGTAATCAAGGTAGGTCTTGTGTAGGAAGCGTCCGTGGCCTTACGTCAGGTACCATCCTGGCATTTCCCCGGAGTAGAAATGGGAAACCACGGAATAGAAAAACAATTCCAGGTAGGAATCAAACCCGCCTCTTCTCACAAGGCTGAGTGTATCCCGTTCCAGCCCTCAGACTAGAATTAAATTTCTTGACAAAGCCGGGAATCGAACACGGGCCTCCACAATCCAAACCAAACCATGCGGAACTACAGCCTATGAAGGGCCTAGGTCTACCAAGCGACCGCTGCCCAGCCATTTGGCATGCAGATTATGGAAAGACGCGTGGTCAGCGTGCCAGGTCCCCTCGGTTGTTAATCATGGTTTCCATGACTGGAGCGCTGCCTCACTGTCAGACAGCTACTCAATTGTCCTCACGAGGATCAGTGCACCCCGTTCCAGCCCTCATGTCAGTTTCTAATATCCCTGACGGAGCCGGGAATCGAACCCAGGCAGGCGCGCTACTCCAACACAATAGGCGGGCCGGCCCTCTGCAACGACTAGAAGACGAAAATGACAAAAGAGTAATAAGGGAAATAAAAAATGCATAAATACCCCCCATCTCTCAAAGAATGAGTTAAGGTGGTGGTGCAAACACTCGCAGAAATCTTACTACCGAATTCGAGCCATTCACCCTTGAATTCCAAGTTGGCCGGTTATGGAGGTCGAACCCTTCAACTAAAATCCCATCTTCACTTTCAGTAAATGATTCTAGTATGAAATGAGCTATGTGATCCGTAACGGAGAAACTGTTTGCCACACTGAACATGCAGACAAAACGCCGATGAGGTAACGGTCTGACAGAAATTAAGTATTACACGCTGACTGTTCATGAGATATTTCAACAAAATGCTGCTAATACTGCCTTTAAACATAACCGCAAGAAAATGAGACAATAATTTCTAGCACATGGCCATTATTAATGTTTGCTACCTTACCAAGCGAACGTCAAGCTAAAATATTGCCGTGTCGAAAAGCCACAAGCCTTATGAACATTAGCTAATCAACTGACTTGGGGCACTGTCAGAATGGAGAAAGATAGATTTAAAGACATTTTTCAGTGTTGCCGTATTAACAATTAATATTATAATATTATTATTATTATTATTATTATTGAAGCCTCCGTGGCTTAGGCGACAGCACGCCGGCCTCTCACCGCTGGGTCCGTGGTTCAAATCCCGGTCACTCCATGTGAGATTTGTGCTGGACAAAACGGAGGCAGACAGGTTTTTCTCCGGGTACTCCGGTTTTCCCTGTCACACTTTCACTCCAGCAACACTCTCCACTATCATATCATTTCATCTGTCATTCATTTAATCATTGCCCCAGAGGAGTGCGTCAGGCTTCGGCAGCCGGCACAGTTCATATCCTCGCCGCTAGATGGGGGCTTCATTCATTCCATTCCTGACCCGGTCGGAGACTGGAAGCAGGCTGTGGATTTTTCATTATTATTATTAATACACTTGGATAATCTCATGTATTTTTTGTTCAGGATTAGGGAATAACCCATCACAATTGGGTAAAATCGTGTTGACCGACTGAAAAGCATCAAGCTTCGATTACTAAGGCAACACTGAAAATGGCTTCAAACACGATAATTATTTATAAAATTATTATCTACAGACTTTATTCAAGTGTTAACAGAAAATTACAAACAAGAGGACATTTGGCCTGCTAAACAGGGACTGATATGTGTTGTAATCTTGCCATCTTGTGACGTTTCAATAAGGAACATGGCCACCACGGGCGTCCAGCAGGGCCCTTACTCGCCGTGGCATACCACAGAACAAGTTGTCCAGATACTCTTGAGGCAGGCGATCCCAATCTTCGACGGCGGGTTCCATGATCTCTTGGCGAGTTATGGGAGGGCGTGGACGCTGAGCAATAGCACGCTTCAGCATATCTCAGACATGTTCGATAAAGTTCATGTCCGGCGACATCGCAGGCCATTCCATTCGTGCAATGGCAGAATCCAGGAGGAAGTTTTGTACAACCGCCGCTCGATGTCCTAAGTATATGCAAAACTGTTTTTGATGTGTATACGTATACGGATCAATCCTGATGAAATCATGCATATTAGATACGTAATACAGGATCGGGAGGGGAGAGGGGGGGGGGGGAGGCGGTCGATGCGATGATTACGCATGATTACATGGGAGGGGGAGGGCGGTGAAAATCGACCAAAAGTGATAAAGTAATATATAGACGGCCCCTTTCAGGACAACGAATTCCCCCATGCAAACGTGATCTATGAACGGATACGATGAGTGGTACAAGTACAGTCGTTGTAATAAAATAAATAATGATAAATAATCTTGTCATCCGCTTTATAAGTGAGAGTGGGTTAGGGCCAGCAATCTAAATGTTCAAGTGTACGTTTACTCAAAGACTTTGTTATTTTTTGAATTCTGAATTATTATTTTTTCATAATTTTTTGTCTATTTAAATACTTTTTCTTTAAATTCGTTGTGCCCAACTAAGGAGCGCGTTTGAACTTATTATCACTGTTTCTTCTTCCCTTCCCAATATCGCTTCATCCTCTCGCTGTTCTGTCCATCCTGTATTTTGTCGGGTGGTCATCTCAGAAAATTTGTGTTTGTGGATTTAAGTCTGCAATTTGTTATGTCTTGAATGGCTTCCTCATGACAGCCGATTTAATTTATGTCTTCACTGATTTCTTTTTCTTTGTTTTGATTTTTCATTGATAAGGCTACGTGGAAAATGTTCTTATTTATACACTTATTCGTTTTATATAATTTTTTGTTTTATTGATTTTAGACATATTTTATTAGACTATTAGGCGTCCACACTAAAGTTTAACTTAATTCTAAATTTGTATACTTTAATCTGTGTTAAAAAGGGCTGATGACCTCGCTGTTCCTCCCCTTAAAACTACAAATACTAACTTACTTTCTCCGTGAATATAGACTAGCCCTCTGCACCATGCCGGCAGACATTACATAATGGTGTGCCAGATGGTACTCCAGCAATATTTTTTCCGTATTTTTACTACCAATCCATCACTCACAATGGTGATGATAACTACTGATAACAAGGCTGTGTAACTTGGGCGCCCTAATTTCAGTTTCGTAACATGAAACATGATTCAGAATCCCCGTAACTCAGCTGAAATGGCAAGGCTCCTCGAACAATGACGCCAGCGTAAGGAAGCATTCCCTGGAGCGACTCATGACAATTTCGCAACTGATAAACGTTTCACGCAATCACTCAGAATCTGCCGACACATGAAAGGAAACTGCCTTGGTTCAGAAAGAAAAATTCTTACGCAATCACAGAATACGTACTAACAATGAGACTGGAGGTAATTCTAACCAATTACTGTAAAGCCCCGGGTATGTCGTGCAGCACATTTCACCCTTAAATCGCCAGTGCGGTGTGTGTCCGCAAGCGCTCGAGTTTCACATAACGATGACCTAAATTGTACAGTGTTATGCAAAAGGCATCCTTCACACACTCAAGATGCAAGCTTAACGAGCAGTTCCGAAAATATAAGACCGGAAATAATTAAAAGAATGAGCCATTACATAGCCGTTTGTAAAATTGTTTTACCTCAACGTTCTCGCTCGAGCTTACTCGGTAAAACATGTACTGACTACATCAGGCACGCAGGGCTGAAGACCATGATGTCCCATAGCCCTAAAATCATTACCAAAAACATTATTACGTAGATTTCACCTATTGCAATGGGTACCATGTTGAGACTTCCAGAAAATTTCGACATATCGTCGCGTTTCACATTTATTAATTAATTTATTTATTTATTTATTGCCAAAACAGGGCAGTGCCCCAATTACAGTAACAAATAATTGTTTACACACAAATACATTAAAATACAAAACTAAAATTGAAAATTATAAAAACAAAAATAAATTGTTAACAAGAAATATACACAAGTTCTGGTCGCAATAACAGTAAATGAAGCATGATTTTTAATATTTGGTCACATAATGTAAAACTAGATTCATATTTTTAGGTACTAATACAATAGCAATGAAAGATGTAAGGTTGGCATTAATGATTGGTAGGCTATTGGTAATTAGTAATAAAGTGAAACCTATAACTAATAGCAGCTAAATTTAATATCTTTGTAATAGTGAATCATTTGACTAAGTGTAATTTTCTACTATAATTTAGCAAGGACATTCCAAAATCTAAATTGTTGTCAGCTGAGAGCGTGGGAGCTGACAGATGTGAAGATTACCGTACAATCAGCTTGATTACTCATGCTTCAAAGATCCTGTCTAGAATAATTTACAAGAGGATTGAAAGCCAGATAGAAACGGAGTTGGGTGAAGACCAGTTTGGTTTCAGGAGAAATGTAGGAACAAGGGAAGCTGTACTAAGTCTTAGGCTGATTTTAGAAGGTAGAATAAGGAAAGATAAGAGAACGTTCATGGCTTTTGTAGACTTAGAAAAGGCTTTTGATAACGTTGATTGGACTAAATTGTTTGACATTTTGAAATCAATTGGAATAAAGTACAGGGATAGGAGGGTGATATACAATCTGTACAGAAACCAGACAGCAGTCATTCGAGTTGAAGGACATGAGAGAGAAGCTGGTATTCAGAAAGGTGTAAGGCAAGGCTGCAACTTATCACCCATACTTTTCAATCTTTACATTGAACAAGCAATGAAGGAAATTAGAGAAAAATTTAAAGTGGGAGTGAAGATTCAAGGAGAAATAATTTCAACTCTGAGATTTGCTGATGACATCGTCATCTTGGCCGATAAGCCTGAGGATTTGAATGAGTTTTTGAATGGTATGGAGTCCGTCTTACAGAAAGAATTCATGATGAAAATAAATAAATGTAAAACAAAAATACTGGAATGCAGCCGAAATAAATCAGAAACCTCTATGGAGATCAAATTGGCAGGTGAAAAGCTGAAGGAAGTAGGAGACTTCTGTTACTTAGGAAGCAGAATAACCAGTGATGGACGAAGCAAAGAGGACATTAAAAGTAGATTGGCTCAGGCAAAGAAAGCATTTCTACAAAAAAGGAATCTGCTGACATCGAATATAGATTTAGGTATTAGGAAGTCATTTTTGAAAGCCTTTGTCTGGAGCGTGGCGCTCTATGGAAGTGAAACTTGGACTATTGGTGCAGCAGAAAAGAGGAGAATTGAAGCATTTGAAATGTGGTGTTACAGGAGAATGATGAAGATCACATGGGTAGATAGGGTTACAAACAAAGAGGTATTAAGACGAGTGGGAGAGGAGAGATGTTTCTGGCGACTGCTAACGAAGAGAAGAGATAGGTTGGTAGGACACATACTAAGACACCCAGGAATAGCAAGCTTAGTTATGGAAGGAAGGGTCGAGGACAAAAACTGTAGGGGTAGACCAAGGTTAGAATATGTTAAACAGATTGCCTCCGATGTAGGGTGTCGGAGCTATGTAGAGATGAAACGATTAGCTCAGGACAGGGAGGCATGGAGAGCTGCATCAAACCAGTCAAAAGACTGAAGACTCAAACAACAACGAGAGCGTGTTGTAAGTACAGCACATATTCAATACATCCCACAGAACCCAAAACCACATCCAATTCAAAAATTTAGTTAGTTAGTTAGTTATTGGAGTCTTAAGGGGCGGAACAGCTACGTCATTTGCCCCTAATAGTGTACACAGTATATAATGTACTTTATATATAATACTTCACTTTCTTGTAGAAAGGATAACTACCGTCATTTTCCACCAATAACTTTCATAAGTTATGTACACATAGAATATAAACAATTGAATTCTCGGTAGAGTTCGTAAATGTGCTAAATCGGACCAAAGGGGTGGAAATGAGGGGCCTCTTTCGAAAAAGTGAAATATCGCTATAACATTATTAATATGTGAAAACTCGAATCCATTCAAAGTTCATACAATTCTTCGAATAAGAGCCAAACACTTATATAAGTGCGGTTTTTTGATAACACGAACCATTGACCAAAGGGGTGATAAGAATCGAGTGTTGAGAGAGAAAAAAATCATACCTCCCTTAATAGGTTCAATATCAAAACCGTGTATAATGGTCAGTAGTCATCTACAAATTACCTAAAACATTTGTTTGAAATAATTTTCGATATGACCCACCCTTACGCCAAGGCATGAGAAAAATATTTTCGGAATTACAGTATAACTTTCTCTCTTCTATGCTACACATGTGAACTTTTGTAGTTATACAGTAATAGGCAAATTCAGTGTATTCGAAATAGTTTTGCGTTGTATTGTCTATTCTGTATTTTGTTATCCCCCCCTTTGACAGATTTTTTTAAAATATGTTAAAGTAGAATTATGAGACCAATCAAGGGCCTTCACTCCGTCCGTAATCTCCCGCCCGCAAACTTCTAACTTTTGAACGCCAGCACAGAATTCCTCAATAATTGGTATGCATCAAGCCCTCTCTAAGGACATTAGAACTGATGAGTAATTATCTTTCACTCTTCGAAGATAATCCATTTAGTGACGAAACCATTTCAGCAGGAAAAGAGCTAATATCCACCATAGCATTGAACAAGAGAGAGAGTTGGCTGAAACTTATGGAGGAAACTGACTTCTCTGTTAATAGTCAGAAGGCTTGGAGGCTGCTAAAGAAATTAAATAACGATCCAACTAAGAGTTCCACACATGCAAACATCACTGCCAATAACATCGCATCACAGCTCATAAATAATAGCACACCAAGATCGTCATTTAGAAAATCAGATTTCAAACTTCAGGATAAGGTACACAATCAGAACAGTGAACTCACAAGACCATTTGATCTCCATGAACTAGAAGCTGCCGTCCGTACATGTCGGAATGGCAAGGCAGCAGGACTGGATGATATTTGTGTTGAACAAATTAAACATTTTGGCAATGTCACGAAAATTTGGCTTCTAAATCGTTATAATCACTGCATTGCATTTTTCAAGATCCCAAAATTATGGCGCAAGGCTCGTGTAATAGCCATTTTAAAGCCTGGTAAATTACCAAATGATCCTAAAAGTTTCAGACCAATCTCTCTTCTTTGTCATCTTTATAAGATCCTAGAGAGAATGATCCTGAATCGTTTAACTCTTGTAGTTGATCCTCTTCTAATCCCTCAACAAGCTGGGTTCAGACCAGGCAAAAATTGCACTTCTCAAGTCCTACACCTTACTCAGTTCATAGAAGATGGTTTTGAAAGGAAAAAGATCACAGGTGTAGCTTTTGTTGATCTCTCTGCTGCATATGACACCGTAAACCACAGAATACTGTTACATAAACTCTATAACCTAACGAACAACTATGGATTCACTAACATGATAGCTACACTTCTTTAGGATCACCGGTTCTTCGTTGACTTCCAAGGACATCGCAGCCGTTGGAGAACTCAGAAGAATGGATTGCCCCAGGGAAGTGTATTGTCTCCTATTTTATTTAATGTGTACACCAATGATCAACCACAGCCTCAAGGGTGTAAAAGCTTCATTTACGCTGACGATCTTGCTCTTTCTGCCCAATCAGAACAGTTTGAAGTTGTAGAGCATACACTCACTCGTGCTCTCAAACAGCTGGGTACTTACTATGAAAGGAACCAACTCATGCCCAATCCTAATAAGACTCAAGTATGTGCCTTCCACCTGAAACATAAACAATCTAGTCGGAAACTTGAAGTATTCTGGAATGGTATGTTATTGGATCATTGTTTCCATCCCAAATATCTAGGTGTCACCTTGGACCGTACACTCACATTCAAGGAGCAGTGCTTTAAGCTAAAACAGAAGATCATTTCGAGGAACAGCCTCCTCCGTAGACTGGCAGGGACTAACTGGGGCACCCATCCCCAAACGTTAAGGACAACAGCAATGGCCTCATGCTATTCAGCAGGAGAATATGCCAGTCCTGTGTGATACAAGTCAGCCCATGCAAAGCAGGTGGATGTGGCCTTAAATGAGAGCTGCAGGATTATTACAGGTTGCTTGAGGCCAACTATCATCAGTAAAGTGCACTATCTTGCAGGGATTGCTCCACCTGACATCAGAAGAGAAGTGGCTGCAAACAACGAAAGAAGTAAATCATCTGTTATGACCTCACACCCACTCTTCGGATATCAACCTGCTGAGAGGAGATTAAAATCGAGAAAGAGCTTCCTAACAACTACTCAACCATTACAAGGAACAGCAGCAACAGCTCGAGTGGCCGTGTGGAAGGAGAGGACCAGCAGTCTGTCTGAATGGATGGAACCAAAGGAATCTCTACCTCCTGGTCACACAGAGAACTGGCTAATCTGGAAGTCCCTGAACAGACTGAGGGTGGAAGTTGCAAGATCCAGGGACAACTTATATAAGTGGCATTTCCCGACCAAGACAGTCCTGTGTGATTGTGGCGCAACCCAGACAACACAACACCTTTTCTCCTGTCCATTGTGCCCGTACAGCTGCACAATGAATGACTTGACTGAAGCTAATTCAAGTGCTATCGAAGTGGCTAAGTTCTGGGCAGAAACTGTTTGAAGTCGTCTGTTCAACACATACTTTGTACTTCTGACACGAATAAATAAATAATCCACCTTTGCCCCTAACTGTAAATAAGATGCATTCATTATTTTGAGAGTACTCGCACATAGCTCCAAAATCTTCACCAAAAATTATACGAATTTTAAAACATTGGTAGAACACCAAACAAGGAAAGGTAGTTTTGTAAAGTTCCAGATACATGACTTTGAATATCACTAGTATCCGCCGTCTTAAATACAAAAGTCACCATGTAATAATTACAATTTCGAAACTTGGCATGAAGAAAGTATCGTGCTAGAGCTTTCCTATTCTGAAGGCACAAGTACTTCAACTTGACATATTCAAGGTGATTAAAACTAAAACAAATAGTTCCGTGACGAACTAAAGAGCCTTCTTTTCTTAAAATTTGAGATTCATGCCAATCTACTGTATATGTACTGTAGGTAGACCTATCTCGAATAATGACGAAATCAAGTTGGTAATAGTAACATTTCTAAGAACTGCAGTTTGAAATACACATAAAATAGTGTAGCATAATAGAGTAACTTACTACAGTTGGCAGCCCTGGTGACTCTGAATATATTCTTAGATCCATCTCTTAAGGTATAGAATGCATATACAAAATTTGGTTGAAGTCTAATGGATAGTATGGACGTTACAGGCTGTTTGATATTGGATTTTTCAGTGCGCGTTAAAACATGTTGGGAACAATGTCATGTATGTGATGCTCAGAATTACTCTGAAATATTACGATATATTATAGTGCCAATTTTGGATAAAATCCATTTATTAGTATAGAAGTTACATGCAATAAAAATTGAAACTATCGTAAAGCGTAGAATCATGTTGGCAGCACTGAGGTATATCAGTTACTCCAAATTAATCTAGAATGTCAGGTACTATACGTGTGCAAAGTTTAGAGTTGATGGCTTGCATACTTTCTGATATATTGATATTAGGACTAAATAAATAGAGAGATATCCAACATAGAGCACACATTTCAAATGCGATTTTTCAACAGTTGGTAGCACTGACGTTCATTTCAAATATTTCTGTGAGATATTCAGATCTAGATCTTTACTTTTACCAAATTTGGTTTTGATAGCTGCAGCCGTTTAGAAATTGATAGGGGGGGGGGCGGGCACAGACAGACAGACAGAAGGACAGACATACACACATTTTTCCGGATCAATCTCATAAGATTACTTTTTCCTCATTTTTGCAAAATGGGGAAAGTAGGCTAAAAATATATCTGAAATGCTCGGACAGTGAATTGTGACATAAGCTGTGCGAGAACGGGCACCGCATCACCCAAATAAGCAGATAAGTTACAAGTTATAAGTTACAAACACTAACCAGACCATTTACTAACTACTAAAGATTATCACACTAAACAAGCAAACTTGAAGGTCAATAGCGACTAACAATATCAAAACAAAAATTGCATAATACTAACCAAACTGACAAGTTACAACAGTTTACAATAAACGTATGTAACTAAAATAGCGTATAACTAGCGACCCGCCCCGACTTCGCCCGCTATCTTGAACGGTTTACCCATCGTGAGCTTAAAAGGCGCACGGACGGCAGATCCCAGACGCAATACAGAAGAGCCAAAGTGAAGAGCGAAACTCCAAACACATATACTCTTCTCCAAGTCTTAACTCGACACGAATCGATAGTTTGATGCTGGCTGAAGATGGGGTGATAGGCTCGATCGCTAGCTCATAACTCGCTACGAATCTAGTAATTTAAATTTCCACTGAATGGAGATTGTTGGGAGAAATGAAAACGTAAAAGATACATTAAATATAGAGATATGCTGTCCGAGACTTTTATGTAGAACATTTCATGCTGAACAATTCTTACACTAATAGTAGGCCTAGGCTATACAGATATTTTTAACGGTTTACCCAGCGTAAGCTTAAAAGACTCACGGACGGCAGGTTTTTCTTCGACTCCATTTTCAGAAATCTTTATTGCTCGGCTTCCTTTGGTCATAAATGAATGTTTTTCTACAGAACCCTTCTTCGAGAAATCATTTACAGAATGGTGAAAACCGTATCAAAATCCATTCAGTGGTTCTCAGGATTACCCGTTACATCCAAGAATCGGGTACTTTGTTTTATACTATGCAGATATATCTTCACGCACATTTTCGTCAACGTAGATGTGTAAGGCAAGGCTGCAACTTATCACCCATACTTTTCGATCTGTATATTGAACTTGCAATGAAGGAAATTAGGGGGAAAATTAAAGTACCTGTAATGATTAAAGGATAAATAATTTCAACACTGAGGCTTGCTGATGACATTGCATCTTAGCCGAATCTCCAGAGGGATTTGAACGAGTTTTTAAACGGTATAGAAACAATTCACGATGCAATTCAATAAATGTAAAACAAAAATATTGGAATGCAGCAGTAAGAAATCAGAAGCCCCTATTGACTGGTGAAAATCTAAAGGAATAAAGGAACTTCTACTACTTAGGAAGCAAAATAACTAGTGATGGACGAAGCAAAGAGGGTATAAAAAGTAGGTTGGCTCAGGCAAGGAAAGCATTTCTACAGAAAACTCTGTTGACATTAAATATAGATTTAGGAATTAGAAAGTCATTTTTTAAAGCCTTTGACTGGAGCATGGCGCTGTATGTAAGTGAAACTTGGTCCTGTTGGCACAGCAAAAAAAGAGGAGCATTGAACCGCTTGAAATGTGGTGTTACAGGAGATTGATGAAGATCAGATGGGTACATACAGTAACAAATGAAGAGGTATTAAGACGAGTGGAAGAGGAGAGATGTTTCTGGCGACTGCTAATGAAGAGAACAGATAGGTTGGTAAGACACATACTAAGACACCCAGGAATAGCAAATTTAGGGTCGAGGGCAAGAACTGTAGAGGTAGACCAAGGTTAGAATATGTTAAACAGATTACCTCGGATGTAAGGTGTGGTAGCTATGTAGAGATGGAACGGTTAGCTCAGAACAGGGAGGCATGAAGTGCTGCATCAAACCAGTCAAAAGTCTGAAGACAGCTCTAATGTGAGAGATCCGATAATGATCGCTTGACGATCGAAAATGGTCATCCAAGCGTATTTGTTAATGTCATGTAAATGTTTCTTAGGATTAGGGAACCACCCATTACAACTGGGTACGATCGTGGTGACCGACTGAAAAACATTACATGTACTTGTGTTGGCATGGCTAACAAAGTCAAAGAACATTCGATAAAACAATAATATAATCCTATGCAAATATAAGGCGGAAGGGAGACGCTTGGAATCACATAGAAAGGAATGCCAGTCATGGTGATGAGCTCTCAGTGGCTGTAAGCAAGCAGTAAATGTAACATCAATAAAACAAGAACCATAGCCTGTGACCCCTGTGAATACCAACTACGGTACGCATATTTTGCAACGCAGCCCATAAATGAAAGGGCAGGTAGTTAAATAAACATTAACCTAACTTGTACTAAAATGATCAGCAATATCCAAGTTACGATCCAGTTCAAGTCGACCTTTCTGCTCTAGGCTCAGTTAGAAGCTTGCTAACGATGGGATGTGAAACAATTAGAACAAGAGCATCCATCATAAAGATAATTACCACAGCAATTCTGTTTCACTTACGTTATCGAGGAACCAAATAATACGCTCTACTCGTTACATAATATACAAACAGAACTACCATCATACGGCATATGTGATAGCCTACACACAGAAAGTAACGGAAAGTAATATTTTTCTTAGTGTGTACACCACGATGACATAGGGACCGCTCCGCTTACGAAATCTAATGCGAACTTAATTCAGTACTACTCTAACATGCGTAAAGGGGTTAACTAGTATGCCTCGGTTAATGGATATTTACTGTTTCATTTATTTTCTCAGAATGAACTGAACATTCTTATACTAGGACGGCAGCAGATCCACTGATTTACCGCATGTACGTAATTCTGTGTCGGTAAGTTGGTCACGTGATCCTTCGTTCAAGTCCCTAATGTATCGTCAGGTTCCAAGTTAACACAAAATGATGTAGATCTATGCTTCATGTGGTATTACCTTTCATGTTACGAGTGTCACTAAACTTAGCTGCTGGAGCCTTGCAGGAAAAGCAAGGAGACACAGCGATGACGGAGTGTCGTTTGCACGTAAGTCAAGCAACAACTTAGGCGCGCTGCTTGTATTGGACAGAAGTTATACAGGGTCATCGAAAAATAATGCCTAGATTTCAAATAATTGTTATAAAAAACTATTAAAGGTAATGTAATTGTTTTAGCCTTAAAATGCGTGGCAGAGATAACATTTTTAGCCTATTTTCATTTATGAAAAAATTTGCTTATGAGATCACCTTTTGTCCGTGTGTGTGTCTGTCTGTGTGTGTGCGTGTGTGTGTGATGGTGTGTGTGTGAGATCGTGTGTGTCCCCCTAATAACTTCTAAACGGCTGGAGCGATTTCAATGAAACTCGGTAAATTCATAGCACTATTCCGAGCCACCCCGACCGTGCCCTTAAAATTTTGTTACGTCTCACCAATCCAACATGGCGGATGTGCAAAATATTTCACCAGCATTCAATATCTCCGAAACTATTACTGATATCACCCTGGAATATTTTACGGTGATAAAGGGAACTAATAGAAGTTCACCTATGTGACTTTTGAAAACCTGGTAACTACAAAACCAACATGGCGGCCAAGCAAAGTTGCGACTTTTAAATAGACGTTTTTCGCGATTTAACCAACCGAACGCAATGAAACTTGGTACAGTATATCTTTATAAACATTGTAATGCACCGACATCTAACTTCGATCAATTGTTTACATAACCTCAAGATGGCGGCTGTGCGAAATATTTCACCGGCATTCTATATCTCTGAAACTATTAGCGGTATCACCCTGAAATTTTGTACGGAGATAAAGGGCACTACTCGAAGTTCATCTATAAGACTTTCAAAAACCGGTTAACTACAAAACGAATATGGCAGCCAACCGAAGTTGAAATTTTTAAATAGACCTTTATCGCGATTTAATGATCCAAACGCAATGAAACTTGGTACAGGAAATGTTTATACACATTGTAATGCACTGGTATCTAATTAAGTTCAATTGTTTACATATCCTCAAGATGGCGGCTGTGCGAATTTTAAAATCTCGTTTTTACTTATTGTGTCCTACTCATGAGATTGAAGTTTGAATACTACACGTACACAATAATATTCATGTAACAGTACATAACTCTAAGACCTACATATATAAAAATCCAGCATGGCGACCATCTGCAATATTTTGTCGTTTCTCAATATCTACGAATCTATTAGAGCAATGAAATGAAAATCCACAGCCTGCTTCCAATCTCCGACCGGGTCAGGAATGGAATGAATGAAGCCCCCATCTAGCGGCGAGGATATGGACTGAGCCGGCTGCCGAGGCCTGACGCACTCCTCTGGGGCAATGATGAAATGAATGACAGATGAAATGAAATGGTAGTGGAGAGTGTTGCTGGAATGAAATTTTGACAGGGAAAACCGGAGTACCCGGAGAAAAACCTGTCTGCCTCCATTTTGTCCAGCACAGATCTCACATGGAGTTACCGGGATTTGAACCACGGACTCAGCGGTGAGAGGCCGGCGTGCTGCCGCCTAAGCCACGGAGGCTTCCTATTAGAGCAATCAAACTGAAATGTTGTATGTTGACAGAGGCAATTAACGTAAGTAGGATATATGAAAATAGGCAGTAGCCTATAGTTCTTCACGGAAATACTTGTTCTTCATACCATTGTAAGTTTCAATGTGAGCTCCGTTTGTTAATCTGCAGATGTCTAATCTGTAGCCCACTTTGTGCCAAGTGCGTTGAATCATATCTGGAGTAACAGTAGATTTGCCGTCAGCTATTCGCTCCCGAAGATGCACCAAATCACGAATCTTTTCTGCGTAAACAATGTTTTCTATGTACCCTCAGAAAAAAAAATTGGGCATGTGGGTGGCCAGGCTTACCTGCCAATACAACCGTCTGAAAAGCGTGCGTCGAGTGTATCACCTACCGCGCGAAGCCCCCGTTTTGTATAAAAATGACGCGCTGTCCAGTCGATTTGAGGGAAGACAGACTGCTCAAGAATGTCGTGGTAAATTAGACCTGTATAAAACAACATAACTTGGAGTGCCAAACAATAGACTGAAATAACAACCAGTATGTGTGTTCAAATAATTCGTATTTGTCAAATAATAATTAAATTATACCTATTAAAATCATTTCAACATACAATGACGTAGTCTGTTTGCATTTATGAATAAATAATTTATTGCGCACAATGTGCATAAACGTGGTTCTTACGATCCATCATTAGTACAGAAGTTTGTGAGGGATCCTACCCTCAGTTTACATTTTTTTAAAAATCGTGTGGCCTCCTCAGAGGCCGAGTGCAGGTCTTTCTATTCGACGCCCGTGGGCGACCTGCGTGTCGGGATGAGAGATGGAATGGATGAAGATGAATGAAACTGGGCGAGGATGTGGAAGGAATCGGCCGTGGCCTATCAGAAGGTACCGTCCCCGCATTTTCCTGGTGTTGAAAATGGGAAACCACGGAAAACCATTTCAAGGACGGCCGACGGTGGGGCTCGAACCCACGCGTCTACCGAGTCAGCAGAGAGCTTGGTCCCATGACCTAACGCTGCGCTTTAGCCAGCTGAGCCACTGCTGTCGGTTCAGTTTACATGATAGAACGTGATATCGTTGACATGGGCTGTCACATCTTATGCACCTATACTCAGGACGTGGTTCGCGAATTTTCTTCGTCCGACAATATACGGTGGTGAAAACCAAGCACCGATATTCCAATCATAACGTGCCTCAACTGATAACCACCATGCATCCATGCACGGTTAGTCATCGCACCACACAGGTAGAAATCCTCCCATATGCTAATCTTCTTCTAATGAAGCTCTTGTAGAAGTTCGTTATATGCTTGAATGGCTGGAAGCAGAAGCTTCAAACGCAACTCCTCCACGAAAATCAATTCTCTAGACCAGGGGTTACCAACCAGGGGGGCGTGGGGCTTTGTCAAGGGGGGCGTGAAGTGATTTCCGAATTAAGTTTTTTTTAACTCGAATAATACAATTTTTTTTAAATAAACATTTTTCAAATCTCTCCAACTGATTGTCGCACCAAATCAATCGTTCAAAGGCACTGGTAATTGCCAACTGTCGGCACAAACCTCCGCGGAACCGCGAGGTTGGAGGTGAAATAAGGAATTTGCTGTGATGTAAGGAGCAAAATTATGCCAATTTTATCGTCTCCTTGGCATATCTTTGTGATTTCTTTGAAGCTTTGTAAAGTTTGAACTTACATTTTCAAAGACATATTTATGCGAGTCAGGATTTTCAACGCTGAGTGTCATAGAAACTAGCAGCAATGTCGGCTTGATGTTGCAAGTGATCTCCGCTGTGCTCTGTCAAATATCAAACCAAAGATACCGAATCTTACCAAGAGAAAACAGTGTCAACCCTCTCACACACATTTGTTGACTAATTCAAGGATTTGTTGTAAAAGTGTGTTATTTGTATTGTGCTAAAATGAAGTTAGTATGTAATAGATGGGCCTATTCCATTATGTACTGTAGTGTTATTAGGTTAGGTCTTTATCCTCCACGTCAATCGAAGAGGTTATAGAAGCGATGAGTGGTGGGGAGGGGGGAAGGGGTAGGGAGGGGTAGGGGGGTGAGGAGGGGGGCGCAATTAACTACCGTATCTGTAAAGGGGAGGGGGGGGGGGTCAGCTGACAAAAGTTGGGAACCACTGCTCTAAACAGTTCGTAAACAAGGCGGGATGGAGGATATTTGGACAGGCAAAGAAATCTTTTTTAAAAAGGATGCTTTCGACTTCTTTATAGTGTGTAAATGCCTCTTTCCGAGGGGTGTCCATATATTTTCTAATTTTCACAAAATTTCGTCAGAGACACCTCTCTGCTCTTGCACGTCCTCACGTGGTATCTGTCGCAAGGACCCTTACAAAGCTTGCACACGCGTAGTTCGTCTGGTTGGTGATAGACGTCTCTCATGCAGATCCGGTGGGGAAAACTATGGACCGCAAAGCGCGTCAAGATATGTCTCAGCAAGTAGGATCCTTGCATCCAGTCCTGTGTAGTCATAGCGTCCGTCGTATAAAATTCATGCCAAATGTCATTTCTCTTTGCTGCCATGAGACGTAAATACTCCCCATATCCCGGTGTGTGCGGCAGGAGCATCTGTAATCTGACTTCTTCCATAAAGGGTAGTTCCCCTGTCATGACATACACAAGCCGCGAGGGCGTGAACTTGGATAGGCATAAGGCTCTTTTTACGTACATTGTCTTGATCCCTTCCAGCGTTGCCAGATGTCCAAATAATTTCCAGGCCATACATCGCGACTGGTGCTATTTTTAACCAAAAAGTCTTATTGCCTTCTTCAGGGATAGGCTGCGTAGATACTCGATGTCGCTCATAGCCGTCAGTGCAGCGTCCAGCCTCTCTCTCACGTGCATCGTAAAGACGTTCCCAGATGTCTGCATAGTCACTCCCAGGTACCGGAAATGGGAGATTGTAGTCGGGGGGGGGGGGGGGGGTCTTTGTAATGAAACGTCGCGGGCTTTGCATTTATTGTGTAATGCAAATATGTCTGTTTCATTCAAATTTTAAGGTCATGTTTTACAGTTATCGGGTCATTTTATGGGATTTTTGCAGTCCTTTTGTAGGTCACTTTTAAAACATGTTTTAGTCATCAAAATCCGGGCCCTGATTTAACCCTAGTCTGCTTATGAACATAGATGGGGGTGAAGCTGATTCCTGCCCGTGGTGCCCCTGCTAAGGTAGTTGGAATTATATTTCCATTACCGAACTGAACGTCAGCAATCCAGAAGCAAATCAAAGAATGGTGAAAATTAATATAAACCGGCCCTTTTCAGCGCCAAAACTGACAATCATCTCTGTCAATATTGAAGGTCTTTCATCCACCAAGGAAGAGTTATTAAGCCAGATATGCCATGATCAGAAATGTGATTTACTATGTATTCAGGAAACCCATCGAGACTTGACTCTCCACCGTCCAAAAATCAAGGGTATGAGCCTAATAGTTGAACATCCTCATCGACATTATGGCAGCATTATCTTTGCCAAACCTAATATTCAGATCGTCTCCACAGGAATTTCCATTGTAGATGACACCGAAATTCTTACAGTAGAGCTTAGCAACTGTTCTGTAACATCAGTTTATAAGCCCCCAGGTACTGTATTTAAATTTGTAGAACCCAGCAACTTCCAGCATCAATCTGTTGTTGGTGATTTCAACAGCCGTAACACAATATGGGGTTACTCAACTACCGATGAAAGTGGTGAGGCCGTGGCTGAATGGGCAGACTCATATGATCTCAACTTATTGCATGATAACAAACTTCCAGCATCTTTCAACAGTGCAAGATGGAGGCGTGGATATAATCCCGATATGATATTTGTGAGTGAAAACATATCTCATTTATCAATAAAATCAGTGGGTCAAGCTATTCCTCACACGCAACACCGGCCTATTATATGCCAGATTTATGCTGCCATTCGACCACAGTCAGTTCCTTTCCGACGTAGATACAATTTTAAGAAGGCTGATTGGGAGAAATTTACCATTTCTCTAGATGAGAATATTCTAAATATTGAGCCAGTTCCTGAATTATATGACGACTTTGTAAATATCGTGAAGTATTGTTCCCGTGTTTCAATTCCCCGAGGCTGCAGAGCACAATATATAAAAGGTCTGACTTCGGAAACTGAGGAACTTTTGAAAAACTATCTTGACCTCTTTGATAATGACCCATTTGGTAACGATACCCTTCAAGCTGGGGAAGATCTTTTAACAGCGATTTCCAAGAACAGGAACGATGCATGGTGCCAATTGATGGAGGAGACGGATCTAAGTAAGAGTAGTCAGAAAGCCTGGAGACTCCTTAAGTACCTGAGTTGTGATCCAACAACAAAAGAGGGACACACAAATATAACAGCTAATCAGATTGCTCGTCAGCTCGTGGAAAATGGTAAATCTGACCATCCATTACGCAGGTCAGATCATAAAATTGCTCGGTCAGAAGAACTCGAGACTAGTCAACTTATGCAACCTTTTTGCATGGCAGAACTGACGGCAGCTATTGATAGTTGTAAGATCGGCAAGGCAGTAGGAGTAGATGATATCAGATTAGAGCAGATCAAACACTTTGGGGAACGAGCAAGAGAATGGGTCCTAGCTTTCTTCAACAACTGTTTGAAATCCTGCAATTTCCCAAAAACCTGGAGGAAATCACGAGTCATACCGATTCTGAAACCTGGTAAAATGTCAACTGAACCTCAAAACTACAGGCCAATATCCTTGTTGTGTCACCTGCTTAAAATCTTTGAACGAATGTTACTGAACCGCCTAGTTCATGTCGTAGAGCCTGCTCTCATACAACAACAAGCAGGCTTCAGACCAGGGAAAAGTTGTACATCCCAGATCCTTAACCTCACTCAATTCATTGAGGATGGCTTTGAAACACGGAATATCACGGGAGTAGCTTTTATCGATTTGACCGCTGCCTATGACACTGTCAATCATCGTGCTTTGTTACAGAAGATTTATGGAATCACGAAGGATTACAGTTTCACAAAACTTATTGAAAGTTTCCTTCAAAACAGGAGATTTTATGTGGAATTCCAAGGACAGCGCAGTCGATGGAGACGTCAAAGAAATGGCTTACCTCAAGGTAGTGTTCTATCACCAATGTTGTTTAACGTCTACACTAACGACCAACCACTTCCAAGGAACACTAGAAGTTTTCTTTATGCCGACGATCTAGCATTAGCTTGTCAGCGGAAATCCTTCGAAGATGTTGAAGCTCATTTAACACAAGCATTGACTGAGTTGGATGTCTATTACTATGATAATCAACTTCGTCCAAATCCATCAAAAACTCAGTTGTGTGCATTTCATCTGAAGCACAAGCAGGCTCGTCGTGAACTTAACGTCTCTTGGCAAGGAACACGCTTAGTTAACACTCCTCATCCAAAATATCTGGGAGTTACCCTCGATCGTACTCTGACCTACAAACAGCATTGCCGGAATACCAGACTAAAGGTGGAAGCTAGGAATAACATCCTACGTAAGATCACTGGTAGCACCTGGGGCTCTCAACCATCAACCTTGAGAACGACAGCGCTTGCAACATGTTACAGTGTTGCAGAATATGCATGTCCAGTGTGGTACAAATCCACCCATGCAAATAATGTTAACAAGGCGCTTAATGAAACATGTAGGCTTATTACAGGTTGTTTGAAGCCTACACCTCTTGCAAAACTTTACCAGCTTGCAGGGATAGCACCACCGGATATACGTCGTGAGGTAGCAGCCAATGAAGAGAGAGCTAAACAGGTTAATCAGTTTTCCCATCCGTTGTACGGTTATGTACCAGCCACCCGTAGGTTGAAGTCCAGGAGAAGTTTCCTTAACACCACTGCAGTCTTGCTAACTACACCAGCTACAGCTAGAAAACAATTGTGGACTTCTCGGCTTGGGAATAACTCTCTATGGGATCACCCTTCGGAAAGCCTCCCACCTGGACATGATCAGAAATGGATCGTGTGGAGGGCACTTAATCGTCTCCGTTCTGCTGTTGGAAGATCTAAGGATAACTTGCAGAAATGGCACTTCCCCGTCGACTCCACCAACTGCGACTGCGGTATGCCCCATACCATGGAGCATCTACTGAATTGTCCGCTGTGCCCTGCCACTTGTACAGCAGAAGATCTTTTACTAGCAACTTCCAATGCTATACAGGTTGCACATTTTTGGTTGACCGTGGTTTGAAAAGACATTGTGTGTTGTATGGTTTACTTCTCTTTTTTTTTTTGTTTGTAAATATGTATGTAATTTTAGTGTAATCCAGTATTTTGTTTGCTTCTGACACGAATAAATAAAATGAACATAGATGTAATAGCCTAAGTGTAAAGGATCTGATAATGATAGCTTAACGATCGAAACTGGTCATCCAAGTGTATTTATTAATGCCATGTGTTTTTTTTAAGATTAGGGAACTAGCCATTACAATTGGGTATAAACGTGTTGACCGACTAAAAAACGTATCATTTCGATTACTAAGGCAACACTGAAAACACGATCTAAGAAATGTATTTTGTAGAGGAAAGGTTGTGGTTATGGAATAGATATGGGGTTATGATATAGCCTACCATGATATCTACTCTGACAGGTGCTACTCCCTAAACGTCAAAGTTAAAACTAATCCTTTATGGTAGCCTACTATTAGACGCCACAAGATGACAGGTTGCCCCTCGTGTTCCTTCAGCAGCGGTAAGCGACAATGTTCTCCATCAGACGTTGCGGAAACTTCCACAGGTGCGTACTCATTGCGCAATTTTGAGGTATGTTGTGTTTTCATCCTTTAACTCCAGTCTCGCTTTAAATGCCTTAATATGGCTCTCAAATGATATACCTGAATTTAATATGGAAGATAAGACGTGACGTATATGAACATGTAAATGTAACTTTAAATGGGATGGGGTTATGGACCACTTGAGTTTCAAGTATTCCATAACCACTCCCATGTTAAAAGGTAACTACAGTGCCACTTAGGATTGCGCGTAACAACGATGTTTACCTTCTAAATAACATCTAGCCTATACCATATAATATTTTGCTTTAAATATGAAACGCAAACTATAACTAAATACTCCATGACTAAGGACATATATCACTATAAATTTTAATTCGTAGTTTTTATATTCATCCACAGCCGAAGAAATGGTAGGTTGTAGTAAACCCACGCCGGTAGATCACCAGCAGTGGAAGAAATGGGATCCATCGGCAATGGCAAAACCTATCAAGTCAGTGCGTGAGAATAAAATGAGAAAGCTGAAGCTGCGAAGGAGTTTGGTGTGCCTAGAACTACGCTTTTCCTCCTTGGATCAACTCAAAAATTAGGGAGAAACTGCACCTGACTCGAAAATAGGGGGGAACTGTCCTACCAGCAAATGAAGAGGATAAATTGGTGATTCTGACACAATATAACTACAGGATTCCAGTGGCAGTGAAACCGTCAGCGTCCGACCCCAACCAAAATATGACAATGTAGAGTGAATATTCTGTAATGTCAGATTTTCGGAGGACTTTAGAGGAGAAACATGAGTTTAGTGCATGCACTGTGATATGTGGGCCCATGAGGATTGTTCTGGATGTGATAGCGATCATTTTATCTGTGATTTTTGTAAGTAAGGATATCTTGCTTATATCCGGGATATACTATTCCATATCCCCAGCAGTATTCCATAACCCCTACCATTTATCTTAGTTTGACAGTAAATGAACTGCAATCATACCGTTTATCCAAAAACCGTGTAATGTGAGCGTAATAGAGATAAATAGCAAGCCAATAACCTAGTATAATAAAAATATTTTTTTCAAAGAAATCCTTGGACTTACTGTACTTCCGTAAAACAAAATGGTATTCCATAACCACCTCCTTTCCTCTATCATTTCAATGTTATCGTTGGCATTCGTACATGTTGGATTCCTTCTATGGCCAAGATCGCGGGTTCAAACCCGGCCGCTGTCGTCAGATTTTTAAGAGCGTAAAACATCACTCAGTATGCCTTTCTCTGAAGGGGAAGTAAACCCGGCGGTCCCATGTCATAGAATTATATCATGTAAAAGAACCTTCCACTAACTACACTTTTGGAAGCTAAAATGTCTAGGTTAGTTTGATAACACTATATTAGTTCCAACGTTCGCCGCCAGGCACAGACTGCTATGGCATTTAGTAGCCACGTCCGCAGCTAGGTGTAGTGGACGGTAGCATTTGGTAGCAAAAGTAGGAACAACTTGAAATAATTAATCGTCTGCAGTCCTTCTACCTAAATCACAGATAACACACACTAATACAGCCATCATAATTAACACCGGTTATCAGGCCAATTCTACACACACCTAAAGTACACAGGGCTACATTACCGCGTTGTCGCAGCCCCTAAACTGAGGAACCAACCAACCAACCATACCGCAACTGTAGAGCAGATGTGAGATAGCCTACACTATGTCGTAACACTGTTACCAAACACACTTTCAACTGTGTGATTCAGCTCTTGTTTTTAAAATATTCTTGGAAGCTGCAATGTACTTGCATCGCTCGGTAATAAAGCACAATTATGTGGTGGCGCTGTAACCGCAGGTGAGTGGCCGCTACTTGAGCAGTACCGGAAACACTCATACCTCACCGACACATGGGTCGGGAGAAAGTGAGCAATTTTACCTACGTTTAACATATTTTGACATTTCACCGTGGGCTCTCATTCCCCTCTTCCTGCACGGCTGACGCCCTTCCCTGTAAATAAATATTCACTGAAATAGCACTAGGAAGTTTGTTTACGCAAATTTATGTGTGGTGCACTCAAGAGAAGGAAGTATGGAATTCAATCACAGATTAGTCTGCGATAAAAATCAAAATTCTACTGAAATAATTCGAAAGAAGTTTCGTACGTAGTCAATAGCCGCTCATGTTTGAGTTCTCAGGGAAAGTTAATTACGATCTTACATGTATAATAATAATGATAATAATATCGTATGGCCTCGGATGCCGGGTGACGCCCATAGGCCAGCTTGCATGTCGAATGTTTTGTTCTTTGGAGCGCTATGAAATTCAAGGAGGTTAGATATCTAAGCTCCTTGGCACTATAGCGCTTCCTAGTAGAGAAAGGAGGAACTTTTGTGTTGGCGGAAAATCCCGAGATTAATTTTGTCATTATGAACACGGCCTACTCAATTCAAATGGGTTCTTTAACATTTCAACTACGTATAACATGCGTGTTGTGAATTTTGTCGCCTTTCAAAAAACACTTACCATGGCCAGCAGCGAACCTGCAAGCTTGGGGTTGGTAGACTGACACGATAACCACTCACCCACCGTGGCAAGCTATCTTACAGGTAACACACCATATTAAACACTAGGGCTAACAATCAAAAACATTTTTGCGTTGTCAGAATTCAACGTTTTCAAATAAACGTGCTCAATATACCGCATCTATTAATAGGAAATTTGAATTAAAGTCATGAAACGGAAAGGTAAAGGAAAATTAGGGATGACAAACACATTTCCAGGAAGGGATTGCAATTAAGGCGTACACGAGAACGTCGCATATAACAATACATACATTTATGATTTTACAGTTGATGATTTGCACTTGCTGGGGTGATATTCATCGTAGAAACCGGGGAAGCATTTATTTTCTCGACATTTTGCACACGCTATAAATGCAGCATTTTTAGAATTGCACGGTTGTTATAAATTTGCTACAGAAAGAAAAGTGGCTCCTGCCTGACCCAACCCACGCCAAAATTGCATTTTATTTTTCTAAACGCTTGTCCATCAGGAGCTCCCGTTTCTGTCACTTTCATCTCTGGTCAAACCCTGCATTTACTATAAATTTGGACCAAATCGGTGATAACGAATAGGCGCGGTCCCCTTGTTAATTGTCGCTTGACAAAAAAAAAAAAAAAAACACGAAACTCTGCAATACAATGAGACATTTTACAGCCGCCATATTGAGGTTATGAAAACAATTGAATTAAATTAAATGCCAATGGATTAAAATTAGTATAAAAATTTACCGCACCAAGTTTCACTGCGTTCGGATGGTTGAATCGCGGAGAAAAGTCCATTTAGATGTTTCAACTTAGCTTGGTCGCCATGTTGGATTTGTACTTCACTAGTTTTTGGAAGTCACATAGGTGAAATTATAGTAGCGCTCTTTATCACCGTACAAAATTTCAGGGTTATATCAGTAACTGCTGCGGAGATACAAAATGCCAGTGAAATATTTCGCGTGGTAGCTATGTTGCATTGGTGAAACGTATTAAATTTTAAAAGGCACAGTCGAAGTCGGACAAGGTAGAAGTATGTAGTTACCGAGTTTCATTGAAATCGCTTCGGCCCTTTATATTTTATTAGGGGGAGGGGACGACGACGACGACGACATGCGGACAAAAGGTGATCTCATAAGCCTATTATTTCATAAATGAAATAGGCTAAAAACGGAGCCGATACATCTGTCCGTGTCACTTTTAGCATAAGCTCCCTCGGCCGGTATAGCCTATCGGTCCCCTGGCACTTTAAGGGTTATAGTTAAGCTGTTATGGAAACCAGGGTTATAATAATAATGTTTAATACGGCGCACTTATGATGAAACCCGTGAATAGCAAAACGGGTCACTGAATGTCTCAATTCGTAACTACTGTCGGGGAAATAAGTATAGATACTCGAGTTTACAGGTCAATAAAACCTTTATCCGTAGTCTTACATAAGAACAACCTACACCAACATTTTCCTTGTTTTATTTGTCGTTTAACGATATGGAGTAAACATTTACATTGTTATCTCGTTGAAAGTTTATAGCAGATTGAACAACAAAAAAGTGCCGGTTTTTCTTACCAATTTCATGGAGCGCTCACTTAGAAAGATCATTACGTTAAAAGTATTGATCTGATCGTAACAAAACTTTAGTATGTTTTAAATGAACTTATTGTTAACGCGTATATGAAGTTTTAATCTGATCTGACGTTTCTTAAAATAGATGTTGATGAATTTTGTAAACCAACTTTTTATCGGGCCTGGGTGGTCGTAGCAGTATGAAATGTGGCTTGTTATGAGGCTCATAGCAATTCAAGGCTTAACGAAAAACAGGATTTTTAGTAGGTTTATTTACCCAGCCTTTTGTACGGTATGTATGTATGTATGTATTCTTTATTGTCAGACAGATAGGCTCCACAGATAGGTCACACGCAGTGGCGTCGACTGATTTCAATTATTGGGGAATGCAACCAATACAACAAATTCTGGTATTAGTAATATTTGTCGTAATTATTACAATATTAAGGGATATTGGTACTCAGTATTATCAAGCCTCTTTCGAAAATCCTCTCTTAAATGATGTTAAACGTCCACACATTCTCAGTGTTGCCTCTCGTTCTGGGTGTACCCCGTTCCAACCGTCAGACAAGAACTAAACTTCTCGTTAGAGCGGGAAACGAGCCCGGACCTCAGGTGAGTAGCCAAGAATACTAGCCACTACACGACGAGACGATCATGGATAAATTGCTTCAGGGATGACCTAAAACCAGTCGAGCGGAGAATATAAGTTCTTACAGTTGTTGGCTAGTAATTCAAATATGATACGTCATCCTTCAAATACCAGCCAACGTTCCTACTATATTATTGAAGAGTTTGTAAAATGCGGCGAGCATAGGTTCCCCTGTGCAATTTATTTCTCAATACTTCCCAATAAGGAGACTGTTACAAGGACTATGTATAACAATTGGCGCACTTAAACACTTAGCTGTAGGGTCGAAGATAAAACCACACGCAATAAAACAATAAATGCATAAGTGGAAGAAAAGAGCGCCAAGGGAATCAAATATAAGGTGCATTCAGAAAGTAACAAGCCGAAGGCTGGAATGCGCAAACCGGTGACGACATCCGCTAATCGTGGCGTGTGTAACGAGGTGTGGTTCCAACCTGAACGTAGAGGGTCACGGTCCGTCGCTAGAGGGCACGCGTGCACGTCACGTGACGATACAAAGCAAGCAGCAGCATGCTTCAATCGTCCAACGCTGCCAGTCGCATTGCAAACAGTGACATGGAGGCGTCAAACGAAGAGCAAAGAGGTGTTGCTCGGTTCCTGACAGCGGAAGGAGTAGGGGGAACGGACATTCATCGCCGAATGTCACAAGTGTACAGCGAACACTGCATGTCCCTTGCAAGGGTCAAGGCGTGGCACAAGCGCTTCAGGAAAGGACGGGTTTCGTTAGAAGATGATGCCCGGTCTGGGGAACCCCCCTGCATTACCGATGACAACGTCCAGGTGGTTGATGCACTCATTACCCAGGACCACCGAGTGACAGTGAAAGCCATAGCCGCCGTAGTCGGATTGAGAGTCGGAAGTGTGCACACCATCATGAAGGAACGACTGCACTAGCGCAAAGTGTGTGCCCAGTGGGTGCGCCACAGTCTTCAACCACACCAGGAAGCATGTCGAATGGCCCACTGTCTTGGTCACCTGCAGCGCTATGCGAGGGAAGGGAATGGGTTCCTGGCACGAGTGGTGGCTGGAGATGAGTCATGGTGTCATCACTTCGAACCAGAATCCAAACGACAAAGCCTCCAGTGGAAGCATCCAGGGTCACCACCACCCAAAAAAGGCAAGACCATCCACACGAGTGCAGGAAAAGTATCCTCCGGCTCGAACGCACCTTATATAAACTGATCAAATGAAATTATATATAAGGTGCGTTCAAAAAGTAACGATCCGGAGGCTGGAATGCGCAAACCGGTGACTACATCGGCTAATCGTGGCGTGTGTGACGACGTGTGGTTCCGACCAGAGCTTAAAGGTCACAGCTCGTCGCTAGAGGGCACGCGTACACGTCACGTGACGATACAAAGCGAGCAGCAGCATGCATCAATCGTCCAACGCTGCCAGTCGCATTGCAAACAGTGACATGGAGGCATCAACCGAAGAGCAAAGGGGTTTCTTTCCCCGATACCTTCATGTCTCATACCCATCAACTACAGACCATTAAGGGCCTGCTATAGACCTACAGATTATGGGGGTGACGCGTGGTAGTCAGCGTCGGGTCCCCTCGGCCGTAATCTTTGTCTCCGTGACTTGGGTGCTGCCTTCTGTCAGACACCTAAGAAGCTACAAGGCTGAGTGCACCTCATTCCAGCCCTCACGTCAGTTTCTAAAATCCTGGAATCGAACTCGGGGCCTCCGAGTGCAAGGCAGACGCTACCCCAACACCACGGGGGCGGCTTCATTTTTTTCGTCCTTTTCCCCTTCTTCAATGGCATGTGTAGTTAACAAGCGCGGATGACATCGATGTTCCGCCCATTAAAAGTAATTACCAACTCCATGCCTCGTATTCCTTAGAGATCAACTATTCTCGTGAATGGAAGCCTGATGCACACCTGAATTGCTTTCTTTCTATCTTCCTTTGAGGTATATGAACTCGATATCATGCTCCTTAGAAAATGTTGTTGTTCGCTTTAGGGGTTTGGGGTATCTTGACTAGTTGTCTGATAAACTGTGTTGCTGTGGTAACTATAGTAGTCTGTGTAACTGCAATAATTATTAGTGTCGGGAATGGGGTAGGAGCTACGGGACTTGAAGTAAGGTACCATCCCAACATATGTCAGGAGGGAGTGCGGGAAAACCACACTCAGAATAACCACTGTCAGCGCCGGGATTCAAAACTCGATCTTCGAACTTGCAGCAGCTCCCCCATTGTGGTAGCGGTGAGCTATTTACCGCTCACGGCTACGCCGCGGGGTGCCATAAAATAACATAATCAATCATCTTCACCATCATGGATTTATGGAAGAAGACGACCCCTCACCCCTGCGGTTGGATGCCAGAAGCTGAAGAGCTACCACCCGGACACAACGAAAGCTGGTTGGTGTGTAAGTCCCTGAACAGGTTACGAACAGGAGTTGGAAGATCCCGATACAATCTGAGAAGTAGTACAGGTGACACGTCTTGCGAATGTGGACAAAAACAAACCACAAAACACATGCTACTTAAATTTACTCCTTATTTATCATCATAATTATTTTTTGTATTTCCAAAATTGTATCATATGTACTGGTACCATACTGCGTGGTTAGGTGTAAGAGAGGGGCATGAGCCCTAACATCGCCACTACTGAAGGCAAAAATAAATAAATAAATAAATAAATAAATACATTCATCTTGTGCAGAGGAAGATCTCCTGCAGGCCACTCCGCGAGACTTGGATGTTGCTCAATATTGGGCACGTGCTATATAAATAGACAATTTTACTCTTATATGTATAGTAACTAGGCCTCCGTGGCTTAGGCGGCAGCACGCCGGCCTCTCACCGCTGGGTCCGTGGTTCAAATCCCGGGCACTCCATGTGAGATCTGTGCTGGACAAAAACGGAGGCAGACAGGTTTTTCTCCGGGTACTCCGGTTTTCCCTGTCAAAATTTCATTCCAGCAACACTCTCCACTATCATTTCATTCCATCTGTCATTCATTTAATCATTGCCCCAGAGGAGTGCGTCAGGCCTCGGCAGCCGGCACAGTTCATATCCTCGCCGCTAGTTGGGGGCTTCATTCATTCCATTCATGACCCGGTCGGAGACTGGAAGCAGGCTGTGGATTTTTCATGTATAGTAACTGTAGATTTGTATGTTTCCGACACGAGAATACATAAATATAAAATCACCATCATCAGTATTTCTTTCTTTCTTTCTTTCTTTCTTTCTTTCTTTCTTTCTTTCTTTCTACATTGCTTTTGGAAGGTGCGTACTTTGAGACATCGCCTTATATACAGTTGCGAGTCTTCGCAGTCAGGAGTTTCACGTGGCATTGATGTAATTATTATTACTGTCTATCAGCTTATTTGGGTCAAGAACCTCAAAGGCTTGGAGAGACACACGTTTTTAGTCTACTTATCACATTTTAAAACAAGAAGTTCCACGAATAAACCTATCTGCATATATTTTAATGGTATTTTAGGTAGATTTCATTAGAAAGCCAACTATTGCAATGGGTACTATGTTTCGACTTCCAGAAAATTTCGACATATCTTCGCGTCTCACATCCCCTAGACCCCAAAACAACCGTCAGTTCAAAAGTCTATACATAATTTATGTATATATAAGGTGCGTTCAAAAAGTAACGAGCCGGAGGCTGGAATGCGCAAACCGGTGACTACATCGGCTAATCGTGGCGTGTGTATCGAGGTGTGGTTCCAACCAGAGCGTGGAAGGTCACAGCCCACCGCTAGAGGGCACGCATGCACGTCACGTGACGATACAAAGCAAGCAGCAGCATGCTTCAATCGTCCAACGCTGCCAGTCGCATTGCAAACAGTGACATGGAGGCGTCAACCGAAGAGCAAAAAGGTGTTGTTCGGTTTCTGACAGCGGAAGGAGTAGGGGGAACGGACATTCAGCGCGGAATGTCACAAGTGTACGGCGAACACTGCATGTCCCATGCAAGGGTCAAGGCGTGGCACAAGCGCTTCAGGGAAGGACGGGTGTCGTTAGCCGATTATGCCCAGTCTGGTGCACCCCCCTGCATTACCGTAGACAACGTCTAGCTGGTTGATGCACTCATTACCCAGGACCACCGAGTGACGGTGAACGCCATAGCCGCCGTGGTCGCTCCACGACAATGCACGACCTCATACGGCCAAAACAGGCGCGGCACTCCTGCAGAAATTCAAATGGGATGTACTCGGCCACCCTCCATACAGTCCTGACCTCTCTCTCTCTCTCTGTGACTACGCCATGTTTGGTCCCCTGAAAAGTGCTCTGCGGGGCCAACTTTTCACCTCGGACGCCGACGTCCAGCTGTACGTGCGGAACTGGTTCACATCGCAGCCCAGGGAATTTTATGAGAGAGCCATTCACCACTTCGTGTCACAGTGGGACAAGTGACTCAACAGCCAGGGCCAATACTTCTAACATACAGGTACTGGTTTCTGTAATTATGCCTCCGGCTCGTTACTTTTTGAACGCACCTTATATGTATATATGTATATCAATTTCTTGTGGACATGATAACTGCCGTAATTTTGCACCAATCACTTTGCATTTTTTACATAATATGTATCCCTTTAAAATCTCGGTCGAGTTCGTTAATGGGCAAAATCGGTCGAAGGGGGGGGGGGGGTGCAAATGGGGGGCATTTTTCGAAACAAGTGAAATACCGCTATAACTCTCTTAATACGTGAAATATCGAATCCATTCAAAGTTCATACTACTGTATGTATCGGATACGTGCCAAAACATTATGTTTAAAACTTTTTTTGATAGCACCCACCATTGACCAAAGGGGTGGACAAAAGTGGTTTTTTTTTTCGGGAAACATTAATCATATCTTTCTTAATAGGCACAATATCAAAAACTTACAAAATGGACAACATTCCCCTAATAATTACCTAAAACGTTTGTCTATTTTTTTTATATAACCCACCATTACGTCAAGGGATGAGAAAAAGGATTTCGGAATTATAAGAAAATGCCAAGAGCCATCAGAGGTTACCATGACAACGCTTCTAAATTGATGAGGGATGAGCTATCAGAGGTTGCCATGACAACGCCATTGCACGAGATCACATTCAGTTTTCCATCTGACTCTGTGGGAAGCGGCTTCGGTGACGGAACTGGTAGCATGCTCAACTTCTATGCCCAAGATCGCGGGTTCAAAGCCGGCCGAAGTCGTCGGATTTTCTAAGAGCGCTAAAATCCCTCAGTATGCTTTCCTTCGGAATGGAAGTTCCAACGTTCATTGCAAGTTGCTGGTTGCGGTGGCATCTAGTTGCCAACTTCAACGCTAGGTGTATTGACGGTAGTCTTTGGTACCAAAATTAGGAAATACTACTTGAAATTGACCTCTGCAGTCCCTACCTGAATTATTGACTAATACAGCCATCACAATTAACACCGTTCATCTGACAGATTCGACACACACACAAAGTTCACGGGGTTATATGACCGCGTTGTCGCAGTCCCTAAACTGAGGAATTAACCAACATCTCTGCGGAAGATAAAATTTGGCGTTAAGAAGTAACTGACTTGCATAAGGACAGTGTGACCCCAAGTATAAAAATGGACCCCAAATGACAAGAAGGTTACCGTCCCCATAAGACAATAAAATGTTAAAAATATGCATAGAAAGACGAAGAAAAAAGTTAATTAAGCTCCAATTGTAAAATACTTTCTCGCAATAAATAAGGTCTGATCTTGTAAGAAAACCGGCATATTTTGACTATTATAGCCTATCCCCTTGTTAGCTCGGTGAAATCTACCTCCGCCTTCCCGCGTGCCGAGAGGATTTTTGATGTGTAACATCTTTCCACTCGGTTGCTGGATATTTTTGAGGGAGTGATTTTGAAAAATGGGACGGAAGTGGATCGGAACGATCGAGGTGGCACCAGCTGGCACACTTCCGTTCGATCGAACGGAAGTGTAAGACGCACTGCCAACTCGATCGATCGATCCAGCTGGCAGTGGTAAGAGAAACAATGAGCGCGCGGTGTCGGAAATTGATACTATGACGTACTCTCGGCCATGTGGAATGTATATGACATACTGAACGGTAAACGCTCATGCGAACTCTGGTGTCAAGTGATTGAAACAAAGCACATGGTACATGTTCGAAGTCTTCGTATCATATATATTATTTCAGTAGTATGCATCTCTCCTGCGGCGCTTACAAGCGACCAATCTTGATAAATGAGCATTCAAATGAAAGAAAATAGACATTAGCAGTGACTTATTGCACTATAATTTCATAAATATCTATAATTTCTTTAAAAAATGACTTTAACAAAAATGTACGAAGTGTGCGATTTGTAAACACCGTTGATGTAGGAAAATATGCGCCATAATTGCTGTCCACGGGCCGCTGTGACGTCTGTTTCACGTCATATTAACATTCTGAGGTCCTTCCTTTATCCTGAAATGTAAATAGTGTTCTACAATCATTTGGTTGAAATAAAAACATAACCTTTCTCCTGAAGTGTCTCAATATAAACCTATTGGGGAAAGTGTGGTTTATGAACATGCGAGATTTCTCGCACGGGTCCGCTAGTCAGTATTTAAATGGTAAAATGCCTTAATATCAAACATTGTAAGAAGTCGGCATTGTCGGTATTATGTTTCTGCACAATGGCTATTCAAATATTAACTCACATAACGGTAATGCAGTCATCAATACAATATAATCGTTGTGGTTATACGAGAATTGAGCAAGCCTTCAAGAACTATTGCTGAATACATTCTCTTTACTCACAGGAGGGCCTATTCATAAAGCATTTTAAACTAAATTTCACGCAGGAACATTATCGAAACAAGCAAAATATAAATGAAACTGAATTCCGTAATGCAGTATTATTGGAACGTGGAAATAAGTCACCATCTTGTGTACAATTTTTGCATAGTCGAAATAGCCGTGGGGTTAGCGCGTATGACTGTGAATCTAGAGATCTCGAGTTCGAATCCCGAACGGGGTAGATATTTTTGCTACCAGATAATAATTTTAAACGATATTTATCATTTATCATCTTGGCTTACAGGATTGAGCCGTGTCGCATATCTGTTATTATTTCCCGACGTTTCGGCTGACATTGCAGCAGCCTTAATCGTGGGTAGAAACATGTTTGGAACACGCTCCTAGCTAATGGCTACAGCAAAGGACAAATAAATAGGGCCATATGGAAGGTAGAACAAAGCCGAAGAACTGGCAAAAAGGACGAAGCCTTTCTGCCGTACGTACAGGGGTTGACAGATAGAATCACCAGATTCTACACACCCAAAGTACACGGGGCTACATGACCGCGTTGTCGCAGCCCCTAAACTAAGGAACCAACCAACCAAAGAATCACCAGGCTGCTTAAGAAACACGATGTGACAACTGAGATGCATCCAATAAACAAGCTGACGCAAGTGGTGCGTAAATCAAACGAGATAGAGCTGCCAAACCAGGACGCAGGAGTTTACAAAGTGCCTTGCTCCTGTGGACATGTTTACATAGGGCAAACAAAAAGACGCGTTTCCATTAGGATTTCAGAGCACATTCGAGACATGAAACAGATGAACTACAGATCTCGAATAGCTGAACATGCTGACGTCATGAGACACGCCATCGAATTTGATAAGGCCGAAACTGTTGCTAAAATTCCCGGATATCAAAACAGGTTAATTAGAGAGGCAATAGAGGTCGTGAAGCATTCCAATAAAATCAATCGCGATGATGGTTTCAAACTTAGCAACATTTGGAAAGTTCTAGCGCGCGACTGCCAGGGGCGCGGACCAATCAGCGAGCAGCGTGACGACAATGCATGGCAAGCAAGCACATCTGACTGGCAATAACCGTTAGTTTGAGTACGGACACCAACTCGAACCTATCCATGATTAAGGCTGCTGCAATGTCAGTCGAAACGTTGGGAAATAATAGCCGATATGCGACGCGGCTCAATCCTGAAGGCCAAGATGATAAACTAGACACCGGCCGCGAAAGTCTACGATCTAAACAATATTTATCACATCAATATGACTCATCTTGAAAGCAATGGCAAACTACCTCACTCCTCTTCTTGCCTAGAACGCCTCAAAATAGCGCAGTCTTGGGTTTTTGTGGGTATCTACTCACATAACGTAACGGCGGTACTTTTTGAGGATCCAACCAGCCTTCGGGCTGACTACCTAACAGACATGACTCATTTTAACAGAATCCATATGAAATTACGTGTTGGTCTGTGAATCAAGAGGACCTGTTTATAAGGAATTTATGGTTATGAGTGGTGTCGCGTCTATTGATCTAGTTCATCCATATCGTATTCTTTATTTAGGCTAGTGCTGGTGGAAGCTACAAATCATCTAATAAAATGAGTTCCATATTATAAACTACAATATCTGTAAAACACTCCCTTTTACAATAGATTAATATTTGTGCCAATAATAGTATAAAATACCGATGTATCAACAATTTCACGTGAAGTTTCTTCTATGTCAGATGTTACACATCATATGCGACTACTGTACGGCTCGTATATATATTTGTATATATTTCAAATTCTCCAGTCAATTAAGTAGATTTTCCATCTGATGGACTAAATAGGTTTTCGAACATGATCCACATTCTGATAAAGTATAGAACAACAATATCAAAAACGCGGCTTCGGTGAGCATGCTGAGCTTCTATGCCCAAGGTCGCGGGTTCAAACCCGACCGAGGTCGACGAATATTTTAAGAGCGTTTAAAATCCCTCAGTGTGCCTTCCTTCGGAGGGGAAGTAAAGCTGAAGGGCCCATGTCATATATTTATTCTAATCGTTTTCATAATGTCAAAGAACCTTTCACTAACTAAACTTGTGTGAAGCAAAATTTGTAGGTTAGATTTGATTAATGCTCGGAAGTTCCAACGTTTGTCACCAGGCGCTGGATGTGATGGCATCTAGTAGTAGCCAAGTTAACAGTTAGGTGTCTTGGACGGTAGCATTTGGTAGCGAAAGTAGGAACTACTTGAAATTATCGTACACAGTCCTTACTTGAATTAAAAACAGATAACACACACTAATACAGTCATCACAAATGGCACCGGATATCAGACAAATTCTAACACACACCCAAAGTAGACGGGGCTACATGACCGCATTGTCGCAGCCCCTAAACTAAGGAACCAACCAACAATATCAAAACCAAAAACTCAATAACCAAACATTGCAGTAATTTTCCAGAATTAACAGAAATATAAAATGTAAAATAGTATAATCGTCTTATTTGGTTTGTCTAAAATATAGCTTTCATCGTTGCTCAAGGTAACTCGCATTAACACACTGGAAAACATGTGTGCAGGGACACACAATGAGGCGTCACCTACAATACCGTACGTGATTACAACACTAAAGAATATTTAGCTCATGATATGGTTTGTCAGATTTCCGAAAGACAGGTTCAATAGAACACCAGTAAGAGATGACAAGACCAGTTTGTCTTGAGGAGAAACGTAGGAACAAGGGAAGTTGTAATAAGTCTTAGGCTGATTTTGAAAGCTAGAATAAGGAAAGATAAGAGAACGTTCATGGCATTTGTACACTTAGAAAAGGCTTTTGATAACGTTGATTGGAGTAAGTTGTTTGACATTTGCAAAACGATTGGAATAAAGTAGCCTACAGGAATAGGAGAAAATGAAAATCCACAGCCTGCTTCCAGTCTCCGACCGGGTCAGGAATGGAATGAATGAAGCCCCCATCTAGCGGCGAGGATACCTACAGGAATAGGAGGGTGCTCTAAATTCGTTACAGAAACCAGACAGCTGTTATTCGAGCGGAAGTACATGAGAAAGAAGCTGGTATTCAGAAAGGTGTAAGACAAGGCTGTAACTTATCAGGCTTATCACCCATCCTTTTCAATCTATACATTGAACAAGCAATGAAGGAAATTGGCGACAAATTCAAAGTAGGAGTAAAGATTAAAGGAGAAATAATTTCAACTCTGAGATTTGTTGATGACACATCAGAGGATTTGAATATGTTTTTAAATGGTATGGAAACTGTCGTGAGGAAAGAATTCACGATGCAATTCAATAAATGGAAAACAAAAATATGGGAATGCAGCCGAAAGAAGGAACAAAACCCTTCGGACGTCGAATTAGCAGGTGAAAAGCTAAAGGAATTATGAGACTTCTGTTACTTATGAAGCAAAATAACCAGTGATAGACGAAGCAAAGATGTTATAAAAAGTAGGTTAGCACAGGGAAGGAAAGCATTTCTACAGAAAAGGAATCATTGATATCAAATATAGCTTCAGGCATTAGGAAGTCTTATTTGAAAGCCTTTGTCTGAAGCAAGGCACTCTATGGAAGTGAAACCTGACTGTTGGAGCAGCTGAAAAGAGGAGATATGAAGCGTTCGAAACGTGGCGTTACAAGAGAATGATGAAGATCAGATGGGTAGATAGGGTTACATATGAACAGGTATTAAGACGATTGGGAGATGAGAGATGTTTCTGGCCACTGCTAATAAAGAGAAGAGATAGGTTGGTAGGACACATAATAAGGCACCCAGGAATAGCAAAGTTAGTTATGGAAGGAAGAGTCGAGGTAAAAACTGTAGGGATAGACCAAGGTTAGAATATGTTAAACAGGTTGCTTCAGATGTAGGGTGTGGTAGCTATGTAGAGATGAAACGATTAGCTCAGGACAGGGAAGCAAAAGACTGAAGACTCAATCAACCACAACAACAAGAGACGTTATATATTAGATATTACTATGCGTATAATAATCTATACATTGGGATACATACACAAGACAATTGGGGTAGATAACCTTGATGTTACACGTTTGGATACAATCATCACCACCACGTCAATAGAAATTTACGAAATAGGATACCAGTACACAACTTTCAGTAGGAATGAATTATGACTCCACCGGTAGAGATAGAATCTCCCTGTAACGAGTCACAGGAATTCATTTTATAATTTACGAAAAGTAAACTAGAGGATTCAGTGCCAGTGGATAAAGTTTATTATTGTGATTCATTATACGACGCTTTATTCTGATGCTTGAATATGGTCCGAGTTTTTTTATTTTTATATTATTTTATACTGACGCCAATCTGAGTTTCTGAAAACAATTCACCAAAATCACATGCATGTGTATGAACGAAGAGGGATTTAATTTTCACGAATCTCTATATGGCATCTATGCGACTTGTTATCAATGAATATAATATAGTTATGAATTGCAGCCGAATGGCCATAGCAATGTATTTTATTTGAACGACCGTGGACTCCCAACAAGTTCAATTTCAAGTAGTTAGGCTACCAGATGTTACTGTCACTAACACATAGCGGTGAACGTTGGAACTTGATAGAGCGTTTCGGCTTTACTTCCCTCCGAAGGAAGGAATACTGAAGGATTTTAACGCTCTTAAAATCCGACGACTTCGGACGGGTTTGAACCTGAGATCTCGGGCATGACACTTCAGCTCGCTACCGACTACGCCACCGAAGTCAAGCTTGTAGGTTCGCTCCTGGCCGTGGTAAGTGATTTTTTTTGGAAGGCGGCAAAAATTACGACACCACGTCATACGATGTTGGCATGTCAAAGAACCCATTTGAATTCAGTAGGCCGTGTTCATAATGGCAAAATTAATCTCGGGAGTTTCCGCCAACAAAGTTCCTCATTTCTCTACCAGAAAGCGCTATAGTGTTCAAGGAGCTTAGATATCTAACCTCCTTGACTTTCGTGCTTCAAGGAACAACGAAATTCGACATGGAAGCTACCCTCTAGGTGTCAAATAACAAAGCTTGCACCCGGCACCCGAGGCCATACGATATTATTAGTATTATTATGAACATAATGCAACCTAATATCTGAAAATCTATTTGGCATCGATACATATTCTCTGGACACATGCTTCCTAGTGTTGGAAGTGTGTTGATGCGAGTTATTATGAGTAACGATGGAAGCTTCGATTTAAAACAAACCAACGTTCACCACCACCACCTATTATCTATTTTTACCTACCAGACTTATTATAACCATAGCATAATATTTTTTTTGTCGACTCAATACAGCAAGACTCTAAACGGAACAATAATGGCATAATTCACTGTTCCATAAGAAACTCAATACAACTGTCAATAAGGCATGCAAGATTTAATTGATCCAACGGGACTCAACGTGCATAAACAGGTACGAGCTTATACAAGTGAAATATTTAATCAGCAAGAATGTATAATTTCACCACATTACACAATTTCATAGCATTACCCGCAAGCATTTGTATTAGATGCAGCGATTATCACACACAAAGCAAACCCATTCATTATGCTGAGCTTCAGAGCATGGAATATGCAGTCAGATACTAAAACAATGCAACCATAATTCACCACAGCACAGCTGTGTAGGCATTATTCTTCCCTAAAAGGGCTATTTCCAGACAATAGACATAATATAGAGCTCATAAATTAAATAATTTTCTCGAACAGTTAACATATTTTAATTAGTTTCATCAGTAGCTAGAGAAAGTACTTTCTAGCACCTATAAATATCACACCACAATCTCATAAAATGCGTGTACGTTATCCATTTTAATTTGGTAAACAGTTTTATCCGTATTGACTCATCATCATCATTCGTGTCCAACTCCAGTCCAGGCGCGGATCTAGAGTTCGGCTTTGGGGGGGGGTTGAGAATTAAAATTGTTAAGAAAAATGGTATCACTAAAAACGCAATCACAAAATAACCAAACGTACAAAACCAGACCAAATTTTTGCAAGCTACATGGATATAAATTTGCTACGTTTAGCGCACCAGAAATATTCGTACAAATTGCAACGGCGTGTTTTGCGACTTTTACATCGAGCTTCGAGAAAAGTATCAAGGTACGTTACAGTTTCGGCAAGTAAAGTTGGTACTGACAAAGAGAGAAAGTCACAGTTTAAATTGCCAACCAAGCTTGCAGTTTGGACGTCGGCAAAATATTTTGGTGCAAAAAAAGCCCCAAATTCCTATCCGTGCATTGCTGCACAGTCATCGTGCCATCACTATAAACATCGATTCGGTAATGACAAGGTTTGCTTAACAAAATAGACGAGTTGATTTTGTTATATAAATAATCGTTTTTATATAATAGATATGAAGTTGTAAATATGTACAGTTGTAACAGAACATAATAATTGCAATAAAGATATTTGGTCTCCGTTTGGAAGGGGGGGGGGGTGTTCATGACCCCCCGTGACCCCCCCCCCCCTCCCCCTTTGAATCTGCGCCTGCTCCAGTCATCCGGTTGTTGTGAACTAGCCTCTTCCACTGCTGTCTATCCTCCCACTTCTCCTGCTCCATTACTTCTGCCACATCCAGTCCAATGTTACTTATGCCTAGTCGGATTTGGTCCATCCATCTCTTTTTTTGCCCTCCAACCAATCTAATACCCGGCAAAGTTCCTCGCCATCTCTCTCTTTGCAGCTCGATCCATTTCCATCCTTTGCACATGGCCAAACCATCTTAATCTCGACCTCTGTATTCGCTGTACTAATAGTGCAGTTATATTTAGTTCTTGCCTAATTTTCGAGTTTCGGATCTCTTCTAGTCGTCTGGAGAGACGTTCTCAAAAATTTCATTTCAATCTTACTAATCTCTGTATGAAGTTTTGCCTTTTGTTAGTAACCATTGTTTCTAGGCCAATTGGTGTAAAATATTGTTTATATAATGTTAATTTTGTTCTTTGTGGTACTTTAACATCCCCCATAACAGCTGACGAACTTGATGATAAAATGAGGTACCTTTACTTAATATGTTGTTAATTTCTGTATTAATTTCATTATTCCGTATTGACTAATGGTAAAATATAATATGTATTGTGTAATTCGCCATGTCACTACTATGAAATGATGTTTAATAATATGTTTTATGTTCGACGATATCGAAATGTAAACATTATGCATCAGAAAACTGTATCATAATGATGGTCATTATAACACTGTTTTTCATTACGATACAATTTCTCCAGCCAATCAGAGCTCATTCATTGACCAATTCGGTAAGGATATCATCGCGCATGCGCTCAAAATCCAACAAGTCGGACATAAACACAGCATCTTTCTATATAAATTACTGACATGGAATACGGACCGTCCATATGTTCGCGTAAATAAACTGGCGAATATGAGACAAGAAATAGCACTGTACCTTAATATCCCCAACTCCAATTTCTACACAGCGCATTGCTTTCAAACGACTTCGGTGACAATATTAGTGAATGCTATAGAGCTGGACGGCAGGCTGTAAACATATGGCCTGCATATGGCATTCCAAACACACAGAGCGCATGCGTCGGTCAGAGAACTTGAAAGTCAGAGATATCATACCCAGCGCTTGCACTCCGATCACAACATTCAAGTGGCTCACTCTCAACAGATATTTATGAATATTTACGTTAAAACATACAATAAAGTTATAAGTATCGCCTATAATGGTAATTAAGACACTCGTATGGAAATTATAAAACACGCTTACGCTCGTTTTATAAACATACTCGTGTCTTAATTATTGCCATTATAGGCTCGTTGCATAATGTACTATTAAACGTACATGTTTCGATATGACAATGATATCTTCATCAACGTTGATAGTTTAATAGTTTAACATAATATTTATTTATTGAGTTTCCAAAACATAGAAGAACCCTATTTTGCCTAGCATATTAGGGTTATAGTTCAACAAGTACAAAATATTTACAACAGTACTTGTATTGCATTATAATAACTTATGGAAGATGTGATGGATGAATGTAAGAAAATGAGAATAACAACATGATGTTTTAAATATAGGATGCAGAGGTTTTGTCAGTTCATTATTGCAGTACCTTACGTGGCATCTGTACTAATATAATAAAGCTGAAGAGTTTGTTTGTGTGTTTAAACGCGCTAATCTCTGGAACTACCAGTCAGATTCGAAACATTCCTTTTGCATATGTTAGCCAGATTCAAGAGGAATAGTTTAGGCTATGTAGCATTAGGCTACACCTCTCAGGTAACCTTAAAAATTGATTTTTGTTCAGTAAGTCGGAAGAACAGCGCTCCCGAACACCTTCAATAATACCCAAGTCTATTGTTGCCAGGCAGTGCGGGCTGCATCACGTCGCCCCTACCAGTGTTCTGGTGCAGAATTGCGAGTTGCTTATACCGTAAATTGCAGTTACGGGGAGTCATTAGTGCAAAAAGATTTCTTAGGCCCCTTAAAACAGTTATCATGACAATAGTATGCCTCTGTATAAGGGCAATGGTGTTGGTGCAGTATACTGAGGTTATCAGCTGCAAAAAGCGTTGGTGCTTTCCGACCCTTATCCTTGAGCGCTCCAGTTCTGTAGTAGTATTCATTATCATCCATAAAACAAATAAATCCACCGGGCGAAGCCGGGCACTACTGCTAGTTTTATAATAAGTCTTTCTCTTTCAAACGCAGGGCAGTCGAAAAGCAGGTGATGTACAGTTTGAGAGGATCAACAAAAGCATGTATAGTCATTCAGAATAGTGATGTGAAATCGCTCTAAGTATGACGTGAATTTCCAATGTCTAGATAAAAATTAAGTAATCATAAAGTTCGGAACTAGTACCTCACTTTGAAGACGATGATGATTATCAGGAAAACATCATATAGTCTATATTATTTCAGTAGTATAGATCCCTCTTGCGGTGCTTACAAGCGACCGATCGTGACAAATGAGCATTCAAATTAAAGAGAATAGCATCATCAGTGACAAATTGCACCATAATTTCATAAATATCTATAATTTCTTCAAAAAATTACTTTTAAAAATGTACGAAGTGTGCGATTTGCAAAGACTGTTGCTGTAACATGCTGAAATTATGAGTTGTTGTCTAAAACCTTAAAACTATCAACCTTTCTCCTTAAGCCTCTCATTCTAAACCTATTTGGCAAAGTATGGTTTATGAACATGTCAGATTTCTCGCACGGGTCCGCTAGTAGCCTATATATTATTTCAGTAGTATAGATCCCTCCTACGGCGGGATCCCTCACCGATCGCGACAAATGAGCATTCAAATGAGAGAGAATAGACATTAGCAGTGACTTATTGCACTATAATTTCATAAATATCTATAATTTCTTTAAAGATTACTTTAAGAAAAATGTACGAAGTGTGCGATTTGCAAACACCGTTGCTGTAGGTAAATACGCTCCATAATTGCTATCCAAGGGCTGCTGTGAGGCCTGTTTCATGTCATATTAACATTATGAGGTCTTTCCTTTATCCTGAAATGTAAATAGTGTTCTATAATCATTTGGTTGAAATAAAAACATAACATTTCTCCTAAGTCTCTCATTATAAACCTATTGGGGAAAGTGTGGTTTATTATTTATTTATTTATTTATCGTATGATGATACTGAGTTAAAATAAAAGTTCATACGCTACATATAAAGTTATATATACAGTTTTATACATAGTCATAAACACAAGTTCTTGGTTTAAACTTCTAAGTCCAGGCCATCAATCCACTGAAGTGCCTCAGAAGATGCATGATGAATGTCACCTACTGATCCTTGGAGCGCTCGTTGCGGACATTCACCAACAATATGTCCGATGGTTTGCAGGGTAGCTCCACAATCGCAGTTTGCAGAAGTAACCCAACCCCATTTGTGAAGCTGGAATCCACATTTGCCTTGTCCTGTACGGATCCGGTTAATAATTCTCCATTGGCGTCTGGGGAGTTTGAAACCTTCTACCCGGTTGGAAGGGTTTTCAATCAGATGTGCATTGAATACTGATGATTCTTCCCACATAGTTTTCCATGCATCTGAGATGGTTTATGAACATGCGAGATCCTTACAAAATTTGATTCAAAAGAAAATGTTCACATAAAAACTAAATTTTACACACTAGAAAGAACTTATTACTATTAAAAATGGAGTTGCGAATAATTCCGGTGAAATGTAAAAACAAAGATATATATGAAAATGTAGAAATCTACCTTATGAAACTGCCCAAATGACACTCCTTTTATTTGGCTTATTTCCGTAGTAGTTGTTCGGGTTATCTTGACAGACAACAGAAGACGCCGCTTCCAAATGGACAGTGAGGTGAAAAATGTAAATCTCAATGGCTATTAAGCTCAAGATTTACGTTTACTTTTGTGTAGGTGATTCTGGAGTAAAAACATATGAATACCCAGTCCTCGGAATGATACCTGAGACACAGCTTGTCTCATTTTTTTTACAGCATAGTTTCTTACAATAACGCAGACTCAGCCATAACGGCATTAGGTTGTAGTATTATCCTTACTGACCATGCTTGTATTTTAAATGATTGTGCTTACGTCAAGGAATGTCCAAATCAGCACAGTTTAATAACACAGCAGTTGCCTACAAAAGCTGCAAATTGCATCGAAGATGGCGATGTACTTTTCGAACAAGTTCTGTAGAGACCATGTTGTGGCTTAATGCATTTTAAGGGATTGGGACATCTTGGTCATCAGCTCCACGTACTTGGATGTGTGTTGAAATTTAGAGAATATAAGCATGCAGCTATTTACCTAACTTCTTCGCATGCTCTGGAACCTGAAAGCCTCTTGCCATATTAAAACTGTGTTATACTAAAAGGTTAATGCAAATCAGTTGAAACAAATCCAATTAAGAACCTCAATAGCCTAAAGCAACGCAGCTGCCAAGGAGTAATTATTATACACGAGCTACATGTTAGAAACAAGGACCACCCGCATAGCATGTGCCACTTGCATTTCGTCTGATGAGGGGCTCAGATCATCATAAACAAGCTTACCTCGAGCGCTTAATGCGATAATGTTTCACAATATTTATTCAGCAGAAAGTGACACAGGAATTACTCGTTATATGCCCAAGAAAGTTTTTGCGATTCAAGAGAATAGCACTTTAATGTTGTGGATCCTCTTCGGTTAATCTGTTTCAGAAGATATTTTAGTAGTGGCAGACTTAATTGAGAGAAAAACTACAGCTTACAATCAACTAAACATTTTAAGTGATTGAGGAGGATTGAATAAGCATCTCTATTCAACAGGTCCAGCGGAAATGTGAGCTTTACGACTCTCTATGTAATTCATACGCATTGCTATGAAGTACATCATTCCTCATAGAAGTAATCCACATTGACATACAATGATGATGATGATAATTGTTGTTTTAAGGGGCCTAACATCTAGGTTATCGGTCCCCAATATAGAATCGAAATACACACAAAATGCGATTGAAATTCAAAATACTTACAAAATGCCATTGAAATTGAAAATATGTACAAAATGCAATCGAGGTTCAAAATACTTACAAAATTCAATTGAAATTGAAAATGCACAAAGCAATTTAGATTGAAAATGCAATACCAGATTCAAAATACTCACAAATTGCAATTGAAATTGAAAATACTTGCAAAATGCAATTGAAATTGAAAATACTTGCAAATTGTAATTTAGATTCAAAATACTCATTTGGATTGGCAATACTTACAAAATGCAATTTAGACTGAAAATACTTACAAAATGTAATTTAGATTCAAAATACTCACAAAATGCAATTGAGAATCAAAATACTTACCAAATGCCCATCATACAGAATACAATTTAGATTGAAAATACTTGCAAAATGCGGTTTAGGTTGAAAATACTTTAAAAATGCAATTAAAATTCATAAACTCACAAAACGGCCCCCCACCTTTCAAAGAGTTATTAAAAGGAATTTAGATGGTAAAATCCTTGAAAATACTCCCAAATTGCAATTTAGATTGAAAATACCTACAAAACGTAGTGTAGAGTCAAAATATTCACAAAATGGAATTTAGATACACAGGGAGCCAATTCACAAAAACAGTGCGGGAATCTTAAAGATGATGATGATGATGATGATAATTGTTGTTTTAAGGGGCCTAACATCTAGGTTATCGGGCCCTAATGATCTGGGTGAGCGAAAATGAGAATGAAATGGAAACCAGAACGAAAATGATGTGAGACGGAAAATACGTACAAAGAGAAACTCAGATGGAAACAACTCACAATATGGTCTTACAAAAGGGAATTTAGAACGAAAAGATTCACAAAAAGAATAGATTGAAAAAGTCCCACAAAACGTAGGCTAGATTCAAAATACGTACAAAATGCAATGTAGCGTCGAAATACTTACAAAATGTAACTGAATTTCAAAATACTTACAAAAAGCAAATGAGATCGAAAATACGTACAAAATGCAATTAAGGTTCAAAATACTTACAAAATGCAATTGAAATTGAAAATACACAATGCAATTCAGATTGAAATATCCCAGTTCCAATCCAAATTATTCACAAAGTGCAATTGAAATTCAAATACTTACAAAATGCAATTGAAATTGAAAATGCTTACAAAATGTACGGTAGATTCAAACGACTCATGTGGATTGACAATACTTACAAAATGCAATTTAGATTGATAATACTTGACAAAATGTAATTTAGATTCAAAATACCCACAAAATGCAATTGAGAATCAAATTATGTGCAAAATGCCCACCAAACAAAATGCAATTTAGATTCAAAATTCGTGCGAAATGCGGTTTTGATTGAAAATACTTACAAAATGCAATTGAAATTCAAAATACTCACTAAAAGGCCCGGCCACATGCATTGAAAGACTTACCAAAAAGCAATTTAGATTGTCAAACTTTACAAAATGCAATTGAGGTTGAAAACAATCGCGAGATGTAATTTAGATCGAAAAAACTCACAAAATGCAACGTAGATTAAAAATGCCTTAAAAATCGCTAAAAGGGAATTTAGATACACGGTGAACCAAGTAACAAAAACAGTGCGGGAATCTTAAAGAGAAAAGGAAATATAAGGAAAAGAGGAGAGGAGAGGAGAGGGGAGAGGGTCCGCCCCAAAGGTAAGGGACAAAAGTGGAAAAACGGACCCAGCTCAGGAATCCCTCGGGGTCGCCAACTCCCGAACTCACCAGCCGTGAGGCCCTGAGGGTGTAGCATTATCTAGGGTGCACCAGAAGTGGTGGGGCTACATACACCCTGCCTCCTTAAGGCAGGAGGGAAAAGGAAAAGAAGGCTGACCCCTCACAGAAGGAGGGTATCAGGAAAGATGAGACAAGGGCCAATTAAGGCGGGACAGTGAAAGACTCCCTAGGCCTCGGATACCGTCGGGGTCGGAAGAGAACAAGAGGTGACCAAGAGACGTCGACAGGAAAGAATACGGAGAGGAGCCCGGCACAAGTAAGTGGAAGCAATGCCGGACTCAACTGGAGTCCCGTGGTCGCCAACCCACGTTCCACTACATGTGAGCCCCTGGAGGGGGGGATTGACATATGAATTAAAATACCTATGAATAGGTAAAATAGTTTTATTCAACCTGAGTTATTACTATGAAAATCTACAGCCTACTTCCAGTCTCCGACCGGGTCAGGAATGGAATGAATGAAGCCCCCATCTAGCGGCGAGGATATGGACTGTGCCGGCTGCCGAGGCCTGACGCACTCCTCTGGGGCAATGATTAAATGAATGACAGATGAAATGAAATGATAGTGGAGAGTGTTGCTGGAATGAAATTTTGACAGGGAAAACCGGAGTACCCGGAGAAAAACCTGTCTGCCTCCGTTTTGTCCAGCACAGATCTCACATGGAGTGACCGGGATTTGAACCACGGACTCAGCGGTGAGAGGCCGGCGTGCTGCCGCCTAAGCCACGGAGGCTTAGTTATTACTATATTGAAACTAAATATTTATACAGGATGTTTCATTAAGAGCGTGCAAAATGGATACCAGCAATCCGGGCCCCCACCCAGCATATGGACATAGGGAACATGTGGTCTCCGAGGTCACCCAAAGATGGACGTAAACATGGGGTGTGCTGGGTAGTTATTTATGTTTGTTGACAGGAGATGAGTAAACTGATGTAAATGTGTTAACATGGGTAACACAATAAAGTGCCCTCCAAGGTTATTTATAATATAAGGTGCGTTCAAAAAGTAACGAGCCGGAGGCTGTGATGCGCAAACCGGTGACGACATCGGCTAATCGTGGCCGTCGCTAGAGGGCACGCGTGCACGTAACGTGACTATACAAAGCGAGCAGCAGCATGCATCAATCGTCCAACGCTGCCAGTCGCATTGCAAAAAGTGACGTGGAGGCGTCAACCGAGGAGCAAAGAGGTGTTGTTCGGTTTCTGACAGCGGAAGGAGTAGGGGGAACGGACATTCATCGCCGAATGTCACAACTGTACGGCGAACACTGCATGTCCCTTGCAAGGGTCAAGGCGTGGCACAAGCGCTTCAGGGAAGGACGGGTGTCGTTAGTCGATGATGCCCGGTCTGAGGCACCCCCCTGCATTACCGATGACAACGTCCAGCTGGTTGATGCACCCATTACCCAGGACCGCCGAGTGACAGTGAACGCAATAGCCGCCGTGGTCACTCCACGACAATGCACGACTTCATACGGCCAACATAATCGCGGCACTCTTGCAGAAATTCAAATGGGAGGTTCTCGGCCACCCTCCATACAGTCCCGACCTCTCTCCCTGTGATTACGCCATGTTTGGTTCTCTGAAAAGGGCTCTGCGGGGCCAACGATTCACCTCGGACGCCGACGTCCAGCTGTACGTGCAGAACTGGTTCACATCGCAGCACAGGGAATTTTATGAGACAGCCATTCACCGCCTCGTGTCTCAGTGGGACTAGTGCCTCAACAGCCAGGGCCAATACTTCTAACATACTGGCTTCTGTAATTATGCCTTCGGCTCGTTACTTTTTGAACGCACCTTATAAATGTGTACATTATCACACAGGTAGCACTGTAACTGACGACAATGCCATGAGCGGGTCAGAGTTATTGTACCACTGTGTACAAACTCATAAAAGTTGCTCACATGACAGCCACCAACCTCGATACAAGCACGGCAATGACGTATGAGATTTTGTACGACCACACTACCTCCGGTAGACGAACCATAAACACTATATTGGTCGCGTCCAGTTTATGCCCATCCGTTCACAGACTATCAGTTAGTGTACTGTCAATAAGCAATACGCATAAATAACTACTCAGCACACCCCAATAGTATAACACGTCATGTTTACGTCCATAGCACCTTCGGGTGACCACGGTAGCCACATGTTCCCCGTGTCGATATGCTCAGTGTGGTGGCCGGATTGTTGGCATCCATTTTGCACGCTCTTACTGAAACACCCTGTATAAGGGTAGTAGACCTACTAGTTTCGGTTAATATGTAACCACCATCAGCTAAATTGTAATAACATTAAACCAAGAGCATCATATAATCTAAACAAAATCTATAAACAAAAATTAAGCACTAAAATAGAAATATTCACTATAAAAATTTTAGTATCCGTTGAATGAAAATCAACAGCCTGTTTCCAGTCGACCGTCTGGGTCAGGAAATGGAATGAATGGAGTCCCCATATAGCGGCGAGGAAATGAACTGTGCCGGCTGCCAGAGCCAGTCGCACTACCCTGGGGCAATGATTAAATGAATGACAGATGAAATGAAATGATAGTGGAGAGTGTTGCTGGAAAGAAATTGTGACAGGGAAAACCGGAGTGCCCGGAGAAAAACCTGTCTGCTTTCGCGTTGTCCAGCACAAACCTCACATGGAATGACCAGAATTTGACCCACGGACCCAGCGGTGAGAGGCCGGCGTGCTGCAGCCTAAGCCACGGAGGCTGCAGTATCCGTTGAATAATCTTCCAAATATAAACTGAAATCTGCTTAAAATAATGTTGGAATCAAAAACAAAGAACCATATATCTATTTGAAGAATGGTGATGAAAATGAAAATCCACAGCCTGCTTCCAGTGTCCGACCGGGTCAGGAATGGAATGAATGAAGCCCCCATCTAGCGGCGAGGATATGAACTGTGCCGGCTGCCGAGGCCTGACGCACTCCTCTGGGGCAATGATTAAATGAATCACAGATGAAATGAAATGATAGTGTAGAGTGTTGCTGGAATTAAATTTTGACAGGGAAAACAGGAGTACCCGGAGAAAAACCTGTCTGCCTCCGTTTTGTCCAGCACAGATCTCACATGGAGTGACCGGGATTTGAACCACGGAACCATCGGTGAGAGGCCGGCGTGCTGCCGCCTAAGCCACGGAGGCTTAAGAATGGTGATAATCATGGTAAAAATATTTTAATTTTAAAAACAAATCAGATCTGTCATATTGGATATTTAATAAAAATAAAAATAGTACATTATGCAACGAGCCTATAATGGCTATAATTAAGACACGAGTATTTTTATAAAACGAGCGTATGCGAGTTTTATAATTTCCATACGAGTGTCTTAATTACCATTATAGGCGAGTTGCATACGACTGTTTATGTTCGACGATAATTATAACTTTATTATAGGTTTTAACATAAATATTCATAAATATCTGTTTAGATTGTCACTAGAATTTTGTGTTCGGGTGCTGCGCTGAGTATAGGATATCTCTGATTTCCAAGCTCTTTGACCGACCGACGCATGCGCTCTGTGTGCTTCAATGCCATTTATGTGCAGATTGAACACCAGTATTCAGTAAAAATGTCACCGAATGCGTTTGAAAACAACGCGCTGTGTAGAAATTGGATTTGGAGATATTAAGGTACAGTGCTATTTCTTGTCTCATATTCACCAGTTTATTTACGCGAACATATGGATGGTGCACTTTCGGTAATTTAAACAGACATGTTGGATTTTGAGCGCATGCGCGCAGGTATCCTTATCTAATTGGTCAAACAACTGTTTCTTGAGCTGTGATTGGTGGGAGAAACTGTTTCATAAAGAAAAATAGTGTTATAATGACCATCATTATGATACAGTTTTCAGATATATAATAGTCAGGGTCGAACATAAACATTATTAAGATATTGCTAATTACAACCTTGAAGTTCAAAACTAATAAAATAATATCTGCTTGTGTAAAAATGTTCTTCAATGTGTTACTGTCGGTAAATAAAATTAAATGACTAATTTGAATAGCATGCAAAAGATTTAGAGACGTCAAGCTTTTGACGGTTGTTGTATACAGATCTTGATAACTGAACCATTTTTCTTTTCCACCTGGAGTCTTCCCTTTTTTTTCTCTCTTTTCTTCGGCGTGTCAATTATCGGAATTGTTCTCTTTCCTTCTTGGTTATTACTGGCCAGAATAGCCGAGCAGATCAGTGGACATTTCTATAATTGCTGATCAAGGTTCGTTATAGTGATTTCTTGCTATGCCGAATCGTGATTAGTGACACCTCTTACCTTTTTATCATCTTTTTCCGTCTCCTGTGACAACCCCTTGTTACTCTAGGAGTCTTCTGTTTTTTTCTATCCTGGTATGACCTTTTTGTTTATGCGCCCGTTCTCATTTTCGAGATGCCTTGCTTTTCTATCCGTTTTCCCCCGTTCATTTGTGTTTTTTATAAAGGTGCGCGTAGAGGTGCGAATCTAGTTAATTTCATGTAATTCCGTGATGCCGGATTAAGGCTGATACCATCACGGTAGGTTACGTATTTTTGTCTTTGCTCATTGTATGGAATACTAGGGCGTTTCGCCTATTCTAGTATGTCCATGGAGTATCTGTTTCGTTCCCGTTATCTTTGTCCCCTTTTCGTCGTATCTTTTGTGTAGGTATTTGGTCCGGTTTACTGAGTAACGTGTGTTCAACAGTAAGACCTATGCCATATATCTTACCTTTTTGTTTGCCTCTTATCTTAGGATTGCGTTTTCATATGCAAGTCCATGAGTTTGGCTTAATCCCTTTCTGACGTAACTTATTTTGATGGGTATCTTTTATTTTGTGTTGCAATACCTTTCTCGTAATTATTTTTAATATCGGTTACTTACCCCTTTTTGTGTTTATTCTTTTACGTCATATCTACGCGCGCTTTTATTAATACTCCGTCCCCCTCGCACTCCATCTCCTTCAGGGCTATTTGAGCTACCGTTCGCTCCTTTGACGGTAGACTCACTTTCCCCGACTCTTTGTCTAGCCCTTTTAATCTTTATTTTCCACAATGTAATTTTACTCTTTACGAGTATACTTTCCCAGATGTGTTCCCCCCTTTATCGTTTCTCCCTATCGATCTTGACGTTTCGGTCCTTTCGACCGTTATTTTACCGAGTATCACATGTTTGTCGTCCACTTAACCTCATTCATAGCATGTAATGCTTCCTCGTCATTCCTTGATGTTATCTCTTTGGTCAATACATTACCTCTTGAGTATGTGTTGAGTATGTGTACCTTATTTAGTCTTTATTTATTTCGGCTAAGCTAAACTAGGTCATAATGTACAGCGCATTCGAATAGAACTTGCATTCATATGGCAGTGAATGTACGTTCAATCCATCGTCTCTGATACCTTCATAACCTTAGTCCGGTTTAATGGGCCCAGCGCCAGGCTAATCGGTACACACTTCCACTGCGAACTACATCTTGCGAAAGGCCAGACGGCACATAACTTAAATCATTCTGTACATAATTGTAATGGAGAGAAGATTATCAATTGAAAACATCCGTTTGTCTTCATTCAATTCAAATTGTCGTGTTGATTATGGTAAGTTATACCTATAACAAGCCTCCTTTGGAAAATATAAGCCAAATTGAGAATGTGGCTATGGAGGTAGAAAAAAAGGAGTAAACGTCTCTCATGTATTTAAATTTGAGTATATTTAGTTTATACTGCAAATTGAATTACAGTTCAATGGCATGCAGGTCCTTTCATTGATTAGTGAGAGGGGAACTAGAATAGAGAAACAGTATAACTGAAGTGTCTACAAACACGTTATTTGCGTTTGTATGTATTGCATGTATTAATTTTTACAATTTTTACCCTTTCAGCAAACTCTGGGCATTGAATCTAAACTATTCTGTGTAAGAAAATTCAAAATTGTTCCGCCGTATCCATATTATCACGGGTCTATAACAAATATTTGATCTACCTCCTTATCGTTGCTGCTTATTGTTCATTCATTTGAGGAACATGAGGTATTTTGGTCTTCAGTTCCATGCAGTTGGGTGTGTTGAATTTGTCTGATAGCCTGTGCTTCTGTGGTAACTGCAATAGTGTTAATAAAATAAATAAATAAATAAATAAATACATAAATAAATAAATAAATAACCCCTGGCACTACAGCCCATGAGGTCCTAGGTCTACCAAGCCATTTGGCCTGCAGATATTGGGGTGATGCGTGGTCTCCTCGGCCGTAATCTTGGATTTCGTGAGCGGTGCCTCACTGTCAGACTCAATTATCCTCACGAGGCCGAGTGCACTCCGTTCCATCCCCCACGTCAGGTTCTAAAATCCCTGACGGAGCCGGGAATCGAACCCAGGGCCTCCGGGTGAGAGGCAGGCGCGCTACCCCAACACCACGGGGCCGGCAACTGCAGTACGTGTACTGTGCATAAATGTTCTTATTATGTTCGGGGAATGAGGTAGGTGGCGTGGATCGTGAAGTTAGGTACGAGGATCCTGCAAGAAGGGTGAAAATATAATGGGAATAAACCACGCTAACAGGATTCTGTCCGGACCGGGATTCGAGCGTGCCCCTGCTCTCCTATGCAGCCGTCACGTAGCGTCGTGATGGTTCCTACCTCCTCAGTGGAGTAACAGCTGAGTGGTTCTATCCCGGACTACGGTCTTCCCATGGATGGTTGGTTGGCTCCTTAGTTTAGGGGCAGCGACAACGCGGTCATGTAGCCCCGTGTACTTTGGGTGTGTGTAGAATCTGTCCGATAACCGGTGTTAATTGTGATGACCGTATTAGTGTGTGTTATCTGTTTTTAATTCAGGTGAGGACTGCAGACGATAATTTCAAGTGGTTCCTACTTTTGCTACCACCAAATGCTACCGTCCACGACACCTAGCTGTGAACTTGGATACTACTAGATGCCATCACAACTTGCGCCTGGTGGCGAACGTTGGAACTTAAGAGCATTAATCAAACCTAACCTACACATTTTGCTTCACACAAGTTTAGTTAATGGAAGGTTCTTTTACATGCCATAAATCTATGACATGAGGCCGCCGGCTTTACTTCCCCTCCGAAGGAAGGCATACTAAGGGATTTTTAACGCTCTTAAAAAAAGGCGACGACTTCTGCCGGGTTTGAACCCGCGACCTTGGGCATAGATGCTCAGCATGCTACCAACTACGCCAGCGAATCCGCCCGGTCTTCACATATAGGCGAACAGTAACATCTCATAGCTCTCTAATTAACGAATACATACAGAGAAGTAGAAGAGGCTGAGCCCGCACTCCTGCGCTAGGTCAGCGACCACTCGTACCACGGCGGTGATCAACTCTCTCTACTTTCACAAGTTCCTCCACAGATGCCGCCAATAGCTCGGCTAAACTCCGGATCAGTCCCACCGAGTCCAATCACACAATCCAAACCATGGGCAGGCCCGTGTTCAAACTACACTGTTGTTATAAATAGAGCCCTGCGCGGATAAACCAAACGTTATCCGTATCCGCCCCGCATCCCAACGACTATTATCCGCATCCGCACGACTTTTTTCCGTATCCGCCCCGCATCCCCACGACTATTATCCGCATCCGCACCGCATCAGCACGACTTTTTTCCGTATTTCCACGTTTGTTATCCGAATCTACTGACATTGCAATACAAATCCACAGCCTGCTTCCAGTCGACCAACCGGGTCAGGGAATGGAATGAATGAAGCCCCCATATAGCGGCGAGGATATGAACTGTGCCGGCTGCCGAAGCCTGTCTCACTCCCCTAGGGCAATGATCAAATGAACGACAGATGAAATGAAATGATAGTGGAGAAAGTTGCTGGAATGAAATTTTGACAGGGAAAACCGGAGTACCCGGAGAAAAACCTGTCTGCCTCCGCTTTGTCCAGCACAAATCTCACATGGAGTGACCGGGATTTGAACCACGGACCCAGCCGTGAGAGGCCTGCGTGCCGCCGTCTAGGCCACGGAGGCTTTGACATTGCAGTAATAGTTTTAATTAGGGACAGATGACCTCGTAGTTCCACCCCTTAAAACAACAATAACTACCTAATTAGATAAAGCACACATTACTATAGCAACATACACACATCAAAAAAAGTTTTGCATCACCTCGGTTCCCAGATCTCCGGCATATAGACGTTGACTGTGTATATTGTATCCAAGATACAGTCCCTTTGACTGTTCATAGATGTCACTAAAACTGCTCAAAGATGTAAACAACCATGCATGAGCAGGGCCTATTAGACGGAGGGGGTACGACAGCCGATCAGTTCCAGTCATTCCACCAGGACGAAGGTACGCTGCTCATGTTGTCTGTAGTTCTACCATGCCTAGAAGGTCAATACCGCAGTTCGATCGCGTCCGCATTGTTACTTTGTGTCAAGAAGGGCTCTCAACAAGGGAAGTTTCCAGGCGTCTCAGAGTGAACCAAAGCGATGTTGTTCGGACATGGAGGAGGTACAGAGATAGAGGAACTGTCGATGACAGGCCTCGCTCAGGCCGCCCAAGGGCTACTACTGTAGTGGATGACCGCTACTTACGGATTGCCGCTCGGAGGAACCCTGACAGCAATGTCACCATGTTGAATAATGCGTTTCGTTCAGCCACAGGACGTCGTGTTTCAACTCAAACTGTGCGCAATAGGCTGCATGATGCGCAACTTCACTCCCGACGTCCATGGCGAGGTCCAGCTTTGCAACCCCGACACCATGCAGCGCGGTACAGATGGGCCCAACAACATGCTGAATGGACCCCACGGAATTGGCATCACGTTCTCTTCACCGATGAGTGTCGCATATGCCTTCAACCAGACAATCGTCGGAGACGTGTTTGGAGGCACCCTGGTCAGGCTGAACGTCTTAGACACACTGTCCAGCGAGTGCAGCAAGGTGGTGGTTCCCTGATGTTTTGGGGTGGCATTATGTGGGGCCGACGTACGCCACTGGTGGTCATGGAAGGCTCCGAAACGGCTTTACGATACCTGAATGACATCCTCCGACCCATAGTGCAACCATATCGGCAGAATATTGGAGAGGCATTTGTCTTCATGGACGACAATTCTCGACCTCATCGTGCACATCTTGTGAATGCGTTCCTTCAAGATAACGACATCGCTCGACTACAGTGGCCAGCATGTTCGCCAGACATGAACCCTATCGAACATGCCTGGGATATGTTGAAAAGGGCTGTTTATGGACGTCTTGACCCACCAACCACTCTGAGAGATTTACGCCGAATTGTCGTTGAGGAGTGGGACAATTTGGACCAACAGTGTCTTGATGAACTTGTGGATAGTATGCCACGGCGAATACAGGCATGCATCAATGCAAGAGGACGTGCTACTGGGTATTAGAGGTAGTGGTGTGTACTGCAATCTGGACCACAAATGCTGAAAGTCTAGCTGTATGATGGTACAACATGCAATGTGTGGGTCTCATGAGCAATAAAACGAGCTGAAATGTTGTTTGTGTTGATCTCTATTCCCTTTGTATTTAACGGTTCCGGAACTCTTGGAACCGAGGTGATGCAAAACTTTTTTTGATGTGTGTATTTAGACATTTGAGGAAACAGTCGTTCCCTTTTAGGCTATGTATGTCATGTGCTATGTTTAAAATGAATGTTATACAGTCAGAATTGCAACCCTTTCCTGTTCGGAGTGTTAATTATACTTAATGAGATTAGCGTAAATCACAATCTTACATTTGTCATGAAAAAAAAAAACATAACGGAAAAATATGATATGTCATAATAATAATGATATTAAACAAGTTCGGATTGTATTCTGGTTGGTTGGTTGGTTGGTTCTTAAATTTAGGGGCTGCGACAACGCAGTCATGTAGCCCCGTGTACTTCGGGTGTGTGTAGAATCTGTCTGATAACCGGTGTTAATTGTGATGACTGTATTAGTGTGTGTTATCTGTTTTTTAATTTAAGTACAGACTGCAACGTAGAATTTTTCAAATAGTTACTATTTTTGCCGCCAAGCGCCACCGTCAACGACTACTAGGCCTAGTTCAGAACTTAACTACTAGACGTCACCGCAGTAGGCTCTTGGCAACGAACGTAGAAACCTAAGAGCGTTGTTTACATTCATAACCTATCTAATTTAGCTTCACATAGGTGTAATTAGTGGAAGGTTCTTTAACATGCCATAAATCTACGACAGGGGACCGCCGGCTTTACTTCCCCTCCGAAGGAAGGCATACTGAGGGATTTTTAACGCTCCTAAAAAATCCGACGGCTTCGGCCGGGTTTGAACCCACTATATTGGGCATAGAAGCTCAGCATGCTACCAACTACGCCACCGAAGCCGCTGGATTGTATTCTATAAGCTATCCGCAAATTTTCTCCAAACTTTATCCACACAGCCATGCAAACGATATCCGCGGGTTTATCCACAGATATCCGCATCCGCGCAGGGCTTTAGTTATAAACGATGATAACAAGAGCTGTTGTGGTATTTGCAGCGATCGTACCATCTTGATCGTATGAACACGGAAAATGTCGTGTTTTGTACAATCCAACAGTAGGCACAGTATACAATTTTATAGGATTCTCAGTCCACCTCGTTGCGTAGTAGCTAGCATTCTTTGCTGTCATCGGGAGGCCAGGGTTGGATTCCCGACTCTGATTTTAAAAAAATCTGGTCTGAGGGCTGGAACTGGGTATACTCGCCCTTTTGAGGCAGAACTGAGAAGAGGCGGGTTCGATTGCTACCCCAGCCATCCTGGAAGTGGTTTCCGTGGTTTCCCCACTTCTACTCCAGGCAAATGCCGGGATGGTACCTGCCTTTACCTAACTTAAGGCAACGGCCGATTTCTACTCAAATCGTACCTCAATTAGAAATACACACACTGGTACAGACATCACAGTGACACAGGTTATCAGACAAATTCTACACACACCCAAGTACTGCTCGAGTCTCGAATAGAACAGAACAGAATACCCTCTGTTCCAAATCTCGGATAGCCGGAGATTGGGACGATAGTATTATTTATTGCAACCATCACCTGATACATGTGATTATTACAGTAGATACAAAAATCCTCTTCAGTAAAATTAATAAATCGCAACATAAATTTAAACATGTCACAAACCTACAACTATTTTACATTGCAAAACTCAGCATTGTTTCTAGACTTATGCCGTGTCTTGTGTGGGGCTTCGCCTAGGAACACCAAGCTGGCTCATCAGCGGGCTCTTGGTGCTCCCCGCCCGGAACCCCACAGGAGTAGTGAACTGTGCACTACCTCCCTTCTTATGAAGCGCCAGTTAACTGCGAGAGCTAAACGCTCAAGCAGCCATTCACTTCCCTATAAAGGCTTCCAAAAAGATGGTATATTGGCTTTCACGGCTCGTGAATTAAAACTAAGCAATTTTTTTTAGATTCATACCGTTTCTTGTGTGGGGTTTCGACTAAGAATACCAAGCTGGCTCATCAGTGGGAGCGGACACCAAGATGATGATGCTGCTACTGCTGATGATGATGATAATAGTAATAATAATAACATCTGTAACAATAATAATAAATAACATTTTGGATGCATTCTTGATGTTTATATATATATACCCGTGTATCTGTGATGATGTTACAAACTATCAGGGATGAAGGAGGAAGGCAAATGGATCAATGTGAGGGAAGCAACCACACTACCGTACGGAAACAATACTCACAAGTTATAAGCAAAATGCTACTAATTTAATACCGTTTACCTGCACACGTCGGTGGGGTTTACGGGTGTTGGCTTCCGGCACGTTAAAGAACGCCTGCGGGACGAAATTCCGCCACCCCGGCGTCTGTTAAGAACTAGAATTGAGGACGGACGTTAAACAACTGCGATTATTAATAACTGTTGGATCGATCTTTTCCGGACTACAAGTCCTATCTCAATGGATCCATTTGCTTCCTTCATCATCCCTGAAAGTGTGTAACATCATCATGGATACACCCTGTATATAAACACTGTTTATTATTAAATTAACCTTCCCTTCCCAGGTTTCTGGTTATCTAGGCTGGGTAAGAGTGAATCATTCATTATTATTATTATTATTATTATTATTATTATTATTATTATTATTATTATTATTATTATTATAGCTTGCCACAGAGGGTGTGTGGTTATAGTGTCGGACTACCAACCCCAAGATTGCAGGTTCGCTCCTGGCCATGGTAAGTGATTTTTGAAAGGCGACAAAAATCACGATACTCATGTCATACGTTGTTGGCATGTTAAAGAACCCATTTGAATTCAGTAGGCCGTGTTCATAATGGCAAAATTAATCTCGGGATTTTCCGCCAACACAAAGTTCCTCATTTCTCTACTAGGAAGCGGTATAGCGCCAAGGAGCTTAGATAGGCTATCTAACCTCCTTGACATTCATAGCGCTCCAAGGAGCATTAAATTCGACACGCAAGCTTCCCTCTGGATGTCAATTAACAAAGCTTGCACCCGGCACCTGAGGCCACACGATATAAATATATATAAATAAATCATTATTATTGTGAATTATTGGAGGAGGGCGGCAAGAAAATCAAGATTGGATACAATTAGAAATACGAGAATCAGGCAAATTATGCAGGTAAAAAATACTAGTAGTGGTTGAAGAAAGAAGATTACGATGGTTTGGACATGTGAAAAGGATGCAGAATGGTATAATTCCAAAATTTAATGTTACATTGGCAAGCTGAAGGCAAACGGAAACGGGGTAAACAAAGATAGCCTAACGATGGATGGATGGTGTAAAGAGAAGCATGGCTACCAGAGGCTCAACCGAACAAGATGCTGAAGACCGAAATTTGTGGAATGTCAACTATATTCGGAACAACGAAAGCTCAAGACAAAATTCGAATCACTGCAGAGGACTGATCAATATTTGCCGCGGAAAGCTGGTAGATATGTAACATATGGCGCACGAGATAGAAATGCAATGACCTATGGCGTACAGAAACTCTCCTATGAATTATTTTGAGGAAGTTTCCCCTCCACCACAAGACATTTGAGCAAGTTTTCGCAAGTGTTAAAACGATCAAGAGAACGTGCGTACACATTGATGTAACTATCAATTAGGCTCTTCTAATTTCAACACATGGAGGATCCTTCTCTAACCATAAATTAGTGTTTCAACATTCTCCACACAATATATCAAAGCGTTCCGTTCAATGCCGATAATGTAGTTAATGAAAGGTCACGGCCCAAACCACACGTACTATATGATTCCTTAATTATGATTCCAATGAAAAGCATTTGCGGTTCCAATTATTTTCTGGTTTCGTAATCGAGAAGCTACTGATTATTGTCAAGGGCGTAAGTTGCTGCTTTTAATAGTCCAAAAAGACAAGGGGGAGTATCTCCAACAATCAATTAAACTAGAGCAATGCAAATTACTTTTCCTTATTTATTCTCTGCCTAAAAATAAGCCTCCGTGGCTTAGGCGGCAGCACGCCGGCCTCTCACCGCTGGGTTCGTGGTTCAAATCCCGGTCACTCCATGTGAGATCTGTGCTGGACAAAACGGAGGCAGACAGGTTTTTCTCCGGGTACTCCGGTTTTCCCTGTTAAAATTTCATTCCGGCAACACTCTCCACTATCATTTCAATTCATCTGTCATTCATTTAATCATTGCACCAGAGGGGTGCGTCAGGCCTCGGCAGCCGGCACAGTCCATATCCTCGCCGCTAGATGGGGGCTTCATTCATTCCATTCCTGACCCGGTCGGAGACTGGAAGCAGGCTGTGGATTTTCATTCTCTGCCTAAAAATTAAACCAGAGTTTTTCGCTTCCTTTTCTCAGTCATCGGCTTGGCGCAGTCCCTACGGCTCTCGCCTTCTGAGCCTAAGATTGTGGACTGGAATCCTAAATTAGTCAGTTTGTAACGTGTTTTTCGAGGGTTTTTTATGCAACTGGCATAAGTCAGTAGGAAGCCATTCTATATTTATTTACGCGGCAAATTGTTCAGCCAAGAGAATTTTTCATGTTAATTTATTATTATTAATAATTTATTATAATTATTATTAAGGTATTTTCGGAGCATTTTATAAAAATTATTAGCATTCAGATAGGTTTTCTATGTCTTAGAAAACGCTATCAAGCAAATTATTACGAACGACAATATCATAGAAAATTATGTGATTGCGGAATTTTACGGAGTTTTCGTCAGTTAGGGTATATCGAGAGACGTGACTCACTGGGAATTCAAGTACACGCTTAATCTTGTCGGAAAGCATGACGCAATCCTGGGTCGCAGCGTCCAGGAAAGGCGAATAGTTGGAACGGAAATCGACTTCATCATCGCCGCGCCGTGTGTAATGACCCGGAGGAGGGGAAGATCGCGTGGTGGGTCAGCCAATCAGTGAGGACCACGCAAGCTACAAGTCGGATGAAGAGTGGGGAAACGGCGGGTGCATATATCGTTCGACGCGCCGTGGAACGAGGACAATCTGTGAAATACTTGACGAGTATGGGTGCGCGTGCGAGTGACTCCGATGTTCGGTGGAGTTAGCGACTATCTGTATAGAATTTAACGAGTACGGTTGTACGCGGGAATCGCTCCGATGTTCTGTGGATTGGAGGACTAAATTTTGTAAAACTTAACCAGTGCGGTTGTACGAGTGTTTGGGTCCGAGGTACGGACCATAGAATTATCTAATCTACCAGAATCTCATCAAATATCGACGAAGATGTCGACGTCCAGGAGACTGTGGGAAGCTCACAGCATCATCCAGTACGAGGGAAATGTTTCGGCAATTTCCAGTGGTAAGCGCGAATGACGCAGAAATACGCAATCTCTCATTCCTCTTGGTTTTATATTTCATATTTCAGTAACTTCATAGCTTGGGAATAAGAGTAAAATCAATAATTTATCAGACTCCGTTTTCACGTAATTTTCTATCGGTAATATTAAAATCACAACGCTCCTATTTAAATTTTAAACTTATTATTATTATTAATTTTGCTATTCTTGTTTTATATAATAAATTCATTTCTTTTACAATGCAATCTTTGCTTTCAGTAGGTAGCATTAGATATAGACCAATTCCTTCTCCTGATACAATTGTTTGTTGGGTTAATGATCAAATCATACCACGATCTGAGTGAATAGAGTCTTGAAGGTGTTCTGCCAGAGCTAGACGTTGTTAAATACAAATTTAGATTTCAACATTGCATTGAGGTCTTGGCGCCCATTAAAACAACATAGCTTAGGCAAAGGGGGGGGGGGGGGGGCTAGCAATTCTGCTACATTTGTACGCTCAACGTGGAGCAAAGTAAATACCGTTTCACCTGTCATCCCAGCAAAAGCGAACCTGCTACAATTGTCGCTACCAACATGGGGCATTAAATAAACGTTACAAGTTGTTATTTAAAAGAGTTTAAGAAAGGAAGCTCAGCATTATTTCTAGGTTTGTGCCGTGTCTTGTGTGGGGTATCACCTAGGACACCAAGTTGGCTCATCAGCGGGCTCTTAGTGTCCCCGCCCGGGCCCCCACAGGCGTAGTGAACTGCGCGCCACCTCCCTTTTTATGAAGCGCACCTGCGCCTCTTTACTGCGAGAACTAAAAGCTCAAGCAGTCAGAACCTCCCTATGAAGACTTCCAAGAAGATGGTATACTGGCTTTCACGGCCAGTGAATTAGTTTAAAGGTGGCGCGCAGTTCGCTACTCCTGTGGGGGTCAGGGCGGGGACACCAAGAGCCCGCTGATGAGCCACCTTGGTGTCCTAGGTGATACCCCACACAAGACACGGCACAAACCTAGAAAAATTGCTGGTCCGTGAAAGCCAATATAGACTACCATCATAAGAAAGGAAGATTGTAGTTTTACGTGTCCGTTAATCTCGCCATCATAAGCCGCAAGATCTCCTTTTTACGTGGAATCCGAACCATAGGACATGGCTACTGTTCACTTTCAGTTTTGTTTGGCCCATTGAAGATGTGCAGCTTGAAGTCCGGCGCACGCACACACACACATACACACTAACTCACTGCCATGGGCGTATGTCAGCGGTCAAGAGTCAGATGATAACTAGTGCAACGCTACTTACGGTTCTTTCAAGTGGGTGACTACAGTTTTGTCCGGTGAGCTTATTTACCGTAAGTTAAAGATTCCCTACAGGGCAATATGCCAACTCCCAAGGGTCTCTAAATAAGGAGGAGTTAGAAGGGACAATGAACCATACTTTATTACCAAAATATTATTAGAGGAGGTGGAATACGAAATATGATGTTAATACGGAATTCACATTTAGCGGGTGTGGTACTGGAGTAACACCAATCGGAAGGCTGTTAAACTAGAGCTGCTAGGGCTACAAGAGTCTAGCTCATGAAACTTGCACTTGCAGCGAGTGTGTCATAGAGGAGGGAAGTTTTGTTGTTCACTGAGTTACCAAAGTTCTTCCTGTTTGTGATAACTTATTAGCCTACTTTCGATTTTTGCAAAAAATGAAAGTAGACTAATGAGATCTACACAGGGCCAAAAATTGTGTGTCTGTCTGTGTGTGTGTTTGTGTGTCTGTGAGTGTGTGTACTCTGAATGTCTGTCTCCCCTATCAATTCGAACACGGTGAAACCGAATTGAACGAAACGTGGTACAGAGGTAGAACTAGCAAAGGGCACCTCAGTGTCATGTTTTATATCGCCGCCATCTTGACGGATAAGTAATGGCGGCCACCCAAATGTTCAAAGCTTAAATCAAATTACGACTAACCTATTCATCCGATCTCTACCAAATTTTGCAACAACATACCTTTATGTATGAAGAATCTCTTGACTAAACTACAAGGTCATCAGCCCAATACATTGCGGATGGTGGCCATGTATGTGTGCAAAGCGATTCCCCATACCAATTCAAACACGGTGAAACCGAATTGAATGAAATATTTTACAGAGGTAGCACTAGCAAAGGGCACCTCATATTCATGTTTACTATCCGTATAGCATGTTGTATTTCAACAAGATACTACAACCAGCATTCAATTATACTCCTTGAAAAGGACAAAGAGTTATAACAATACCCACGCATTTAGGAGAAAGTAGGCTATGTGTTCTTTACTGAACATCTTGTTTTTTCTGAACTTCCCTGGAGGTTCAAGGTAAGCTATCTAGTGTGTGCCAATTGAGTAACATATCTATGTACGCCTATAGAGCAGATACAAGTTATTACACCGAACTTGAGACGACATAACATGAAAGCTTAAAATCAAACATGGCGATGGTGATAATATGGAATTTCAGAGTGGTGTTGATCAAGATCAGTCAGATGAAGTCAGAAGATTCAAAGAGCCAACATCGGTGCAGATTGAAATCGTTTCACCCTTCCATATCTCTTGTTCCAACTAGCAAGAAGGCTGTATCTGGAAGGGGTAGAAAATCTGGATCAACTAGTGTAATAACAGTCTCTCAGTACAAAAAGGAAATAATCCTTCGACATCCACAGGAAAGCCAACCAACAAACAAAAATTGAAGTCTTTCATAAAAGGAAGGAATATTAACCTACCAAAGGCCAAAAGAAACATGAAAGTAACGGAAATGTCATCGTCTGAGAGCGAGGATGATGATGTGTGTGTTGCAGACGACGACATCGATTTGGAGGAACTGGGCACACGTCCTGATGATGGAGATGCGGAGTACCTATTTTGCGGAGGAAATTTTTCCGATGATAGGAGTGGAGAAACATGGATTAAATGTGTAGTGTGCAGTATGTGGGCACATGTAAAATGTGCAGATGCTGAACAAAAAGATTACGTGTGTGATTTCTGCAAATAAAAACACCATTCAAACAGTTTATGTTTACTGAAACGGCGTATTCCATATTACAACCCTATTTTTAATGGACCTCGAAAGAGCACATCTTCATGAAGAGGTTTCTTTTGTGTATGGTGTCAGTAATATTTATAATGCCAATGTAGTTGCAGATGTAGAATTAAATGAAACCAATCTGTATTAATGAATAAAAGAAAATTTAACTGAGAACATTTGTATTTAGTAAATACAAAATGGTATTCTATATTCCCACCATCTCCTCTATTATTGTTATTATTATTAAGTTTCTCACAAGGATCACAAGGAGAATTACGATTTGTGACAACCTTCGAGGACAATCACAAAAATTGACAATTTCAAAAAGTAACGTACTGTAGTTTGGTGGTTGGTTGGTTCCTCAGTTTAGGGGCTGCGACAACGAGGTCATGTAGCCCCGTATACTTTGGGTGTGTGTAGAATATGTCTGATAACCGGTGTTAATTGTGATGACTGTATTAGTGTGTACTGTAGTTTGCCTACAGTAGTCTATACTGTATATTAAGTTACCACATACAAGATTTCTGCCGACGCGTATTAAAACTGCCAAACTCGAACAAAGATTGAAAAGGGCTGATTTAAGTAGAACTAAGCAACTTATCAGTACGATGTCGATGCTATTGACGTATCCCTAGGTGTACATGCACGAAGCGTTGCGAGTCACAATAGCAGGTTTTTAGTGAGCATAATTGCAAATGCGTAACGCGGAGTATTGAGGCTTCATGGTTGAAGTAGTGTTCTAATAACAGTCTGCCTCGGGAAGTAACCTTCACCACCTTCTTGATTTGGAGTCCAGGCCTTGCCAAACTCCCTACTTGTTAATTCATTTAGGGGCTTGATACGCCTCGACCAGCATGGTGTGTTGAATTTGTATGATAACCTGTGCTTCTATTGTGACTGTAATTATTAGGGTCTAGAACAGGCGATCTCAACCTGGTCCACTTTAAATGAAATATGGTGCTCTCGGCAAATGAGCCCAAAAGTGCTCACCACCACAACCTCCCTGAGATCCATTCTTCAATTCAAATTCCGTTGCACGAGCCGGAATAATAGTGTTTACCGTATATTAAAAGTTTTGACAATCAGAAATGTTTTCATTTTGTAATGTAGTATTTTTTATTCTTTTATTATTTACTCGAATAGCACTGTTACAGAGCACGTAAAATCAATACTTCAAATCTTGCCACACGCCTTCTTCCTCTCTGACCACATTCGCTTCATCCTCTCTGATCTCTGCTTTCGGAGCTGTTCAATGTTACGAGGCTACTTTCGTTGTCTTTCTTGTTCCTTTTTGAATTTTGTCCCGAAATAAATTCGCAATATATTAATTAATTAATGTAATAATTGCAGACAATTAGCCATACTTACCAGGAGGAATACATTCTTCATTTAAAATACATCATTTAGTTTTCAACACTGAATTCAGTCACTGTTTTTGGGCATTTCTTGAAATGTAACACATGATATTTATCGCATTGTAGTTCACAAAATTTACAAAGGCACTTATTCGTCATTATCTGAAAACTACTTATGGCACATACTTTACGGTGAAAACCATGTACTGCCTGTCGCGTTTCAACATTCCTTACGCTTTTATTCGGTCCTCTCCAGCTCCTGTCAAACATAGCAGCTGTTGCATAGAAGTCTTCTTCAATATCTCCTCTCTTCTTCATATTTTCCGACATCAGCTCACTATACGCCTCTGTTTCTGGAAGTAGCAACACAATGAAGATCTTCCAACAACAATGACTCCCTCGTCAAGATGTATAAATATCTTGATGGGGTGTATTTGGACACCCCAATTACCCGCTTCAGAAAGGAAGCCATCACTTCTCCCATTCTTTTAGGTCTTTCTTTTTTAAGAATTCCCATACTACAGTAGGTGTATGCCATATGTCAAAATTGGGACAATTTTCACTCAAAAGAGCGTCATTGCCGTATCTAGAGAGTTTTGTTGAATGCGATCTATATCTGTCATGACCTTTATGGCAATTATGGCATTTTCTTTGGCATGTAGCCTATTCGAAATGATATCGCGATTGTATCTGTAACGTCAATATCGACTTCCTTAAGATTCTTTAATGCCTGTGCAAACCACGTTGGTTGAACTTAAAGATTTAAAATTTTATTAAAAAATTGTTTTGTTACCCTGTCATTATTCGTTCTAAATAAATGCCCAAATAATGGATTTCGTGTGTGACAGGACCAAAGCGTCACCATAGAAAAAACAGTGACAAACATTGCAAAGAAGAAGAGTTGAATGTTAAAAACTGTTGTTGAAGGAAGAAATTAAGTCAAGGAAGGAGAAAAGTATAACGGTGGGAAGTTCTGATCCAGTTACTGTAAGTTAAACTCCAACTTTTACACAAAATTAGCTTTTTCTCAAACTTCATTTTTCAGTATTCAAATGTAGTAAGTGCAACAGTTTATGCCTGATTATCTGCAAACATAGTTTGCCTATAGTACTGTGTAAGGTGCATACAAGTTGGTAAAATTTGGAAAAATAATTATATATGAGGAGATATCTCGATTCAAATATGAACATTTGAGAGATTCTAATAATAAATGTGTAAGGGTGAGAGAAAAAACTTTAATTTAGCAACTATCACAAAAAGTTTCATATTAAAAACTCAAAATCTGGTACGCAGGGGAAGTTTTGAAATCATACAAATTAATTTTCAAAAATGCATTATAAATCTGAAACCGTAATACCAAATTGTTTCAAATTTGATAACAATCTTAATTTTGCCAACATATTTTAACTCACCGAATATGGTGATTATTGGATGAAAATTGCAAGACTTACAAAACTCAGTAGGGTCTCACCTTAAATCTACCGACACGACTCCCTCGCACTTAAAGATCCACTGACTGCGCCGGAATTCGATCCCGCAACCAAGGGCTCAGCAGGCGAGAACAGTACCGCTGCGCCCCACAGCGATCTGTCTTAAAGTTGTTGCTGATTCTTTAGGGGGTTTGCGACATCGTGATAATGTAGCCCCGTGTACTTGGGTGTGTGCATAATTTGTTTGATAACCTGTGTCACTGTGATGTCTGTACTAGTGTGTGTCTCTATAAAAGAGGAAGTGTTTGGGTAGGAAGCGACCATTGCCTTGCCTGGAGTAGAAGTGGGAACCAGGAAAAACCACTTTCAGGATGGCTGAGGTAGGAATCGAACCCTCCTCTTCTCAGTTTTCGAGGCCCTCAGACCAGAATGATAGCCACTACACAAGTAGGCGGACAAAAAGGAATAGATTAACGTCTGTATTCCTCATTAGCACAGCAACAAACAAGAACACTTCGGAAACGTTTAAACCTTCACTAATTTGCGGTTTCTCGCTTCCTGACAACCTTAGGCATACAGGTGTACAAGTAACCACACAGGCGCGGCGGTACTTACTTGAATATTGAGGGGATCATCCCGGTATACAAACAGAGTTATAGTTAAGTGTGGAACGGAACTTGGTGCAGTTACAATGCCCACCATATGACTCAGACGAGTAGAGCGTCGATAATACGGACGTCAAAAATTTGGACCATCGATAATCAGGATTGAATTCTGGCGAAAAAAAAAGTTGAAGTGAATACATACAAACATATTTGTCAAACATAAGCGTTGATGTGACAGGCTAGACGGGGTCATCTAACCGCTACGAATCAAAATCTTAGCCGCAAAAAAGCGAACCACTACTGCAGTTCAAAAATGAATAACAGATTTTTTAAAGAGCTCTAACAATGTATAAACTGTACAGTATTCTGTAAACATGTGCATATTGTATATCTACTGTAATGTAGAACCACCCACGATATGAAGCATAACTTTCTTGTGACTACTGTATACTTTTTAATTAAAATGCATTATTATTAAAGATAAATCGCACAAATTGTGCATTTTGATGATAACAAACTGTCATTCACAAAACTTCACAATGGATGATCCCCGAGTTGCACAAGAAATTACGTGGTATCTACTACATTGCACCCCACATAATTTACATACTGAACCCTTATTGATTTGCCGATCAATAAGTCTTCATGATTTTATTATTATTATTATTACTTATATCCAGGCAGTGCCTGTTGAAGTGGACAACGGAAGGCAGTTAGTGTGTCGCAACGCTTGCAACAGAGGTGGCGTGATAGTTATTTCTGGGGACGACCTGCTAAGCCAAGTTCAAGGACACATTTTGAGTGAACGCGCATACAATTTGGCGTCATTATGGGCGTGCCTGAGTTGAGTTTCCAACCGATACCCGATTGAATCAGCGAATCAGAAGAGAGGACGCCTAAACCACGCGGCGAGGTGCGTGCCATAAAAAAGACGCTGAAAACACGTGTATGAAGAACCGCCGATCGGATGGAATTCCGCATAAGTGCATTGAGACGTTTAGATAAAAAGAAGAAGTTTGATACTGGTCCCAAGTCTGTGAGGTGAAAATTACGGATTATTTTCTCAGATTGCCCCTACTCCACTCCATTCTGCCAGTTTCTCATAAATTGATCGGTGATGAGTAGTTTGAGACACAATTTGATCAGGCGCCGAAAGGCTTAGTTCACGCCAGTTTGAGAAACATTCTATTGTGCTCTTGGGAGCAGAGTTCATGCCAAGCTGAGGGGAGATCTCTAGTTGAGATAAGCGCTACTCGGCATAAGTAATTTGAGAGACTTTTAAATGCCAGCTACGTGGCTGACCAGACTGTAATATTTTTCTGTAATATTTTTGTGTTATATTTTGTGATGTATATGTGTGTGTGAATCAAGCAAATGCTTAGATAGGGCCAGTTCGACGTGGAATAATTGTCCAGGACTCTTGAGTGAATGTCAGTAGCTCATAGCGATTTTAGCAGGGTAGAATTATAATTTTGAACATTTCTTTTTAAGAAGCCACGCCAAGATGTCTACAGCAAGGTCGATTGGTGGGATGATGTGCTACGCCTCTACCAGAATGTCGACGATGACGGAGTAAATTTCCCGTGGGAAAATGCTTTGGGATGGATGTTGATTTTCTGCAAGCTGGACGGTGATGTACAAACCATTGATTTATTCAATATGTAGCTAGATTAGACGCGGGAACGTGTAAATAATTTTATTCGTGGTTTTTCTTGTGTATTTTAGATTTTGTGCGCCGAAACTCTTTTCTTTTAAATGTACGTTGCCACGTGGCCAAAATTTTGTGTGATTGTCTATTTTTCTTATGAGTCATTATTAGTATGCACGGCGCGTGCATTTGGATTTTATTCATGCGATTGCGTAGTTCGTCATGGTCGATGAATGGTGCTGTATTCAAATTCATTGTAAGTAGGAGAAGGGGGTGAAAGTTGTTAGATTTATTTTTTTACGAACAGGTTTTTATTCATACTAGGGTTGCCGAGCGCAACACGTTAAGATGCCACTGTAGAACACCTTAGTTCTATATTTTTGAGTTTTTTATATCCCTTTTCAGGTTCTTCAGTCTTTTATGTCTTTTATTTCAGGTTTCTGTCAAACCCATACGTGTGATTCTGGTGTGTGTATTGTGTCAAGGTGTATTTGATTCTTCGTGATGAGGGGTAGAATTACTGCCCTCAAATTTTGATGGTATTTTATGGAAAGGCGGAGCGCTCATGGAGGCTACTTTACCTTGTCCTGTGCTGATTCTTGGATTTCCTTGGGAAATGCTAAGATATTTTTATTTGACACACACACGCATATTATGTGCTATTGGGAGCACGCTTCTTCGAGACTCGAGCCATTGCTACGGCAGGTCGAGGTATGTTTACACGTGGGTTGACAGATGTGCAGATTTCAACTTGCGCCCGTCTATGTCTGGTGATTCATCGTTTAGGCAGTCCAGCTGACCGACTGACCCCTGTAAGCTATCTGTAGCAAACCTGTTCGTTTAATGATCGTTGGATCATATATTAAATTGGGAGTTCGCCATGTCCGTTACGAATTATCGCATATCGTATGAAATGAAATATTTGTTTTACGGTGTAAATGTTGGCTTTGAGCCTAGTGATTTCTGTGACTCATTTCATTTGCTTATATGTTAGATTGTTGTTTGTTGTGACACCGTTGGGTGTATTTCGTATTTTCATGTAAAAATGGCAAGCGGCCATGTGTGTATTTTTCTTGATTGGTCACGTGTTGATGTAAAAAGTCCTAATTTTAGGCGTTAGTGTGGATTGCTACGGCAATTCTTTGATTCCAATTTCATGCGGAAATTACTTTGTCTTATTCAGTGTAGGAAGTGTCGGATTTAGTTTAATTAGTGTTTAGTTGGTTCCTCGTGTCTGTCTAGCTCTAAGACAATGCAGATTCGTCCCCTGAAGGTTTACTGGATGGTAACGGATCTCGCATTAAATTGTACACATCGTACCGCACGTAGGAAAGCCGCACACGCACATGTCATTGCAGTATTTTGGAACATTTTGTCCAGATGTTTACGATCTCTCCTGAGATAAGGCCTGTTTGGCATTTTTATTAATTCAAGAGGGTGTCATTTGGGAGTCCTTGTGTTTTTGTTGTAAATAGTGTAAATTTGTTGATCTGTTTATTAAATTCATATGTTTTAACCTGGTATTCACTTTATCCAGCATGTTATTTTGTTATATGTTACCCTGCATGTTATAAGAAGCGCTTAACAAGAACTTTAGGAAATGGACTGTTACACCCCCCGAAATTGAGTCTCATATGCTTCTTTGCAAGGGTTCAATACGCAGGATTCATCAGGGTCATGAAAGCATTCGGTATTACACAGTTTATGGTGATACCCATGTACCGCCATCGAATTGACAAAGTGTCGCAAGTCTTGATTTGTGTTCATCCATGTCCTAGTCATCATGGCCTCCGTGGTGTAAAACTCGAACCAGATTTCGTCCCTTTTCTGTATTCTTTCCTGCATTAGTTTTTTCGAGGCGTCTGTGGATGGTAGCCCTCTCTTCATCCGAAGGTCCTCAATGAAGAAGGTCTCCCTGGCGAGTTCATATGCTAATCTTGATTTTGTATATTTCGATACCCCCAGGATAGCCTTCAGGAAGCGCGATTTGACTGCTTCAAGCGTCCTCAAGTCTGCCAGCGATAATTTCCCCCATATAATGTCAAGTCCATATATGGCGATGGGCGTTATTTTCGTGTCGAATAGTGTCATAGCAGTTCCCAAAGAGAGTTTAGTGATTGTTTTGATGTCATATATGGCTTTGGTAGCGGCTATTGCTTGAGATTTTATGTGGACTCAATAGGCTCTTGCTGTTGTTTGCATTGTCAATCCTAGATATTTAAATGTATTGACTGACTTAAGGGGCGTCGTTCCTAGGTATATCCTGTCTCCAGAAGCCTCTCTGCCTCCTTTCCGAAAAGTCATTTTCACTGTTTTCTCTGTGTTTATTTTCATCTTGTTGTCCTTTGCCCACCTATCTAGATTGTCTAAGGCATTATAAGTTCATATTAATTAATGGTTTTATATATCTGCTCGAATTTTTAACCACTAAAGTGAATTATTAACTGTTTTAGCAAGTATTCTTTTTGCTATGAACCCAAACGACCTTTTTTCGGTTCTTTTTCGAAAATCCGGACATTTTGATAGTCCGAACAGAGTCCAGTCACAATTAATCCGGATTATCAACGCTCTCCTGTATTAGTGATTGAAGGGATTTATTTGCTTAAATGATAGGTTATTTTATTGGAGGTAAAATGATCCGTTGTGTGGAGTAGTATTTCTCAACGTATGAAGGAAGATGGAAGGAGATGGTGAGTGCTTTTACACCACACCCGGGAAACTGGAGTTGCAGAATGAGGATGATGCCGAGACGTAAAACGGATATAGGGCGTAGCGCTTATCACGTAATGCATTCATAACTGTTCCCGGACGAAGCCGTGGCGGGTTGCTAGTTGTTAATAAAGCAACACTGAACTGAAAAATGGCTTCAAAGCTATCTTTAGTAAAATGAGAAACCACGCAAAACCATTTCAATGACAGCCGACGCACAGTGGGTCAAAATCGAAATCTAGGGAGACAAAATTATTTTTACGTTTTAATCATGAATTTAGAGTGAAAGCAACGTATATCATTTGTTTACTTCATAATAAACATCAGTTAAGACCTTGTTTAAGCTACGTCTACACATGCAAGAAATTGCCTACGACTAGGAGTTGGATAGAGCATTCAGTTATCTCTTTAGAACAATTTTCTACCCCTAATTTACTTTTAACAAAGTCACAAAGTTCCACTTTTGACATAATCGTCAAACCCAGTGCTTCAAACAGTTGTAAACGTGTGAGAACTGGTTGCGCGGCATCTTCTAAAACGTCAAATAACTAAGTAAGTTGCAAAAAGATGCAAAAAATCTTATAACAGGCGTAAACTACAAACAAGACTTTATCTACATTTTAACATCAAGTAGAAAGTGGCGCAGACTGACGCGACATACTAAAAATCTAAGTGAAAATATAATTTTAAAAAGAATAGTTAAATATTATATAATGCAAATATAGCTAAAATTATGTAACAATTACGCCCATTAATAACTGAAACCCGTTACAAAGATCATACCTTCAGCTGTATGTTCCATCTCAAAGCATCACACTAACCACAAAGACAACCAAACCACAGCCACTTACATTCACCCTCCAATTCAGACTGCTCGAACAGTGGTGACAGATTTACACTAAGATGCGTTTATATCCCAGAATAGTGTGCGGCAATTATATGAAAATGCTGTAGAAGTAATAAATTTTGATTTTTAATTATGAAAATAAATAATTTTGTCCTCCTAGATTTCGAATTTGACCCACTGTGCGACGGTGGGATTCGAACCCAATCATCTTCCGTGACTGAATATAGCCTGGCTCCATGTCCTTGCACCTCAGCACGTGTAGCTACCTCGGTCGTTAGACTACTGTACTGTAGAATATTCCACGATATGAAGCATACTTTTCTTGTGACTACTGTCATGACAATAAGCTATGCGTGTGAATTCCATATTACTGATCTGTTCTTTATTAAGCGTTCCACTTGGCAGATCCGGAACTACTTTTTGCGAATGTAGATGAGTATTAATAAGAGTACAAGGTTGTTGAGTCCAGCACCGGACCTTGTAGTCACCCATATGCTCTATAATCAACTGTTACTGGATGGTTTGCAGGTGGGAGAGTGTTCGCGCGGGACGTTTCATGGTCCAGCGAACACAAGGGCGAGGTCTCCCTTTCTCTCAGGATCATGGCGGCTAACAGCAAAGGAAATAGAAACTGGTGTTTTTTTTAATCACATACTCGCGTGAAGGAGATTTATGAAATTTAATTCACTGCCATATCACAGGTGTACTTTATTCTTTACCTTTCCCTCATACATAAAAGACAAACGTCTATCTGCGATCACGATGATTTTGTAAACGGCTGAACCTATTTTCTGCCATTTTAAGAATGGAAATTAATACCATTCAGTCGGTCAGCACGATTGTACTCAATGGTACTGTATGTTTCCCTAATTCTGAAAACAAAATCCACATGAGACTTGAAGTTAAGGAAAGAAAGATAAGGAAAATTCTTAGTCCTAAGTTCTAAGATGGAGGTTATAAGCTCTGGAGTAATTCAGAAATATACTCCCACATTGAAAAGATCTCAAGTGTAGGCCTAATCCGGAAACAGAGAATAACATTCTATGCCCACCTCCTCAGAATGCCAGTCAGTAGATTCTCCAACCCTCTATTATCAGAATTCCGAGGTTTAAAGGTGATGCCTCTTTGGCTGGTGGAAGTGGATAAGGACTTGTTAAAGTTTGAAATTTCTGAATCAGATATCTTGCTCAGAACCCCATTGAAACAAAAACTCCGTCAGGTTCATCAAGAGAAAGTAAAACCCAGCAAGAGAGATGTTGACTCGGATGAATGGAAGAAATCCCATTCCGAAAGAATGTAGGCGTGGTGAGCTAACAAGAAGAAAAACAGTTGAGGTCTCGCGGTCCTTAGTGGCCACAACGATAAAAGTAAGTAAATTCACTTGGATAACCAGTGTCGATCGGCAAGAGATCATCATTAGGTCCTTTACATTTCGTATATTAAATCTATGTCCACATGTCCTCGCGACTCAAGGACTCAAAGGCAGACCCAAAGGTGGCATATCTTGCTACTTCAAACTCACTATTGGCAAGTTATTACTGATATAATTATAGTGACGAGGACGATAATTATGATACTCAAATCAGAACATCTAACAATAATAACCTTTATCGTGCCGATAGAACAAGTCATTGCAACAATTCTGACTGCAATAATATAGGTAAAAGCAGGAGGCAATATCATCATCAATTGGTCATTGTTGAACTTCAACTGCAGGCTACTGTACTTAATGGAAGAAGAAAGATACGCCTTAGTCAACACAAATAAGGAAAATAAATATTTCGCTTATAGTGGCAGTAAAACAAATTGAAGAATAGACATATCCTTTACTGCATCTTTATAATTTGTGCGCTTTTGTAATTAATGATTAGGACAATGCAATAATTTTGGCTGATTACTTCGTAAAATTACTTAATACTTACCTGAAGATTCTTTTGAATTCGATCCCTATCCCAGAAACAAAACACCCCTGGAAAAGATCATACCGCCGGTTTACGATGAAGTGCGCACAGCGATTGATTCACTTAGGAATTTCAAAGCGGCAGGAGAGAATCAAGTAGTAGCAGAACTTTGGAAGAATGCTAATGTACAGACTATTCATAACCTACATAAACATCTTATTGACATTTGGAATACAAAAAAATTGCCTGAAGAATGGAATATTGCAATTATACACCCCATACACAAAAAGGGCGTTAGATCAGATCCTAGCAATTATCGAGGAATATCGTTGCTGGATGTCACGTATAAGATTTTTTCAAAGATTTTATATTCCAGAATTCACGAACAACTTGATAATGAACTTGGTGAATATCAGGGTGGTTTCCGTCCAGGACGAAGCTGTCCAGAACAAATTATCAGTCTCAAATGGGTTATAAAACATCACAGGATAGGAGCAAAGATTTAGTGATCACTTTCGTTGATTTTCAAAAAAGCTTATGACAGTATCAATCGCGAATCTTACTGAATTTGGTTTACATCGAAAACTTACTAACCTTATTGCGGTCACTCTTAAGAATACTAAATCTAGAGTTAGGTTTAGAAGTGAAACCTCTGAGTCATTTGAAATCCATATTGGTCTTCGGTAGGGAGATGGATTATCTCCATTGTTGTTAAATTGTGTGCTGGAAAAAATTATGCATCAATGGAATAAGGTTTGTCCACCGAATGTTAAGATTGGAAAAAATATTCGACTAAACTGTCTCGCCTTTGCAGATGATCTAGCATTATTAGCTACTAGTATCGAAGAAGCTAAATTTCAGGTAGAGGAATTGGAACGATTAGCAGCAAAGGTTGGGTTGAAAATTTCTTTTGATAAAACAGAAATGATGCCATCTTTTCAAGTTGACACATCACATATTGTACTGCATAATGTCCAGAAAATAAAGATTGTGGAAAAATTTAAATATCTTGGTGAGATCCTCACTTGGAATGCCAATGAAAGAGCATCAATATACAGTACAGTAGAACACTAAAATTGCGACGAGCACACCAGATTACTTGGCCAACATATAAGAAACAGTCTCTTTCGATTAATGCTAAATTTCGACATTATTTCTCCGTCGTTAAGCCAGAAGCAACATATGCAAGTGAAACTTTATTTAAACTAAACACCCGATCAACAACTGACAAACAACAGAAGGTTGATAGACGGATTCTTCGGACAATAATCAATAAAAAAAACTCCAGATTGGGGGGCCAGTGGAGACTTTTGCCAAATTCAATAATTTACAAGGAAAGTGAATCTATCATTGACACGATGTGAAAACGAAGAATTGCGTTTTTTGGACACATATCCCACTTGCCAAATACTAGACTCCTAAAACAACTTTTTGACTTCGTTTGGAATAGTAAAACAAAAATCACATGATTTAAAGAAATACAAATGGATTTAGACGAATTGAAAATTACTAGGCATCAAACTGAACATAGAGAAGAGAAACGGCTTCTGAAGAACAAATACACTCGACTAACATTCAAAATTTCACAGCGTAAGCAATATGTTATATCAGCAGAAGAACGAACTGCAAGATCTTCCAAAATGAAAAAGTATTGGGAAAGAAAAAAATTATCAAGTATTAAGAACTGAACTTAGTATTAGAGAACTTTGTATATAGGTTTGATTTTTGGTGCTCCAATGTGGGCGTAAACCCACAAATAAATAAATAAATAATAACATCTATACCCACAAGTATGTCGGCGATGGTATTTACAATATATACATTTATTTAGTTGCAGCCGTTATTATAAACTTGCGCAACTTGTCAAGATCTGTTAGTTATATGTGATTTTTTGTTAAGATATTGTTAATGGTTATTGACCTTTAAGTATGCATGTTGGAATTGATTCCAACATGACTATCCAGTACTATTCGAGTGTACATGTTTCCTTGTATAATTCTCTGACTGTTTATTTCGACTACTGTTCTCCAAAATATTGTTTGGAGAGGAAGTTTTAAGGTGCTCCTTCATAAAGTGAACATATCTGACACTCTATTTATAACCGTATTATAGCCTATAGGTAATAATGTGGTGTATGACTGACTGACATGTCTGAAATTATACATTTCATAATGAGTTTGTTTGCTGATTATAATTCTGTGATCACATTACTTTACTCGCATACAATTTTACAGGCATCGGTTTATTGCAAAATACATGATCAAAACACAGCCAATAATATAAATGCAGTTTTCTCACTTTAAATAAACGCAAATACCCTGAATGAATGATATACAATAATATTTGTAATATCAACATTGGCAGTCAGACGAACATAATGCTGCGTTCTATTTGTAGTTTGTAAGTTCCCTTATAACCTTCTTGACTACCTGTGTGCCTCGGTGTGACATTGGCGTGGAATCATTCGCTGATAAAAGCTGAAGTGAGCCAGTTGTCTTATTACTCAAAAATCCCCATTGTCAGCACCCGTAACACGCCACTGCCACACGTTTAACGTTTGGGAACATTTGGGGCTAAATGTTATTGTGGAATATGTCTTTTTAAAGGCACATACTTCGGACCAAAGTGTGGGAATAAAAAACTTATTTTGTGCTACAGTAGGGGAATATTTGCTAATTCCACAATGATTAAAATTATACTTTTTTGCAGATATACCTCAGTGCAAGAGACGAATTCGTCACGCCAGTTATGTTCAGTCAACTAATTTCCCCTGGCTATAAATATTGTAACTTTCAGTCGGTCAACACAAAATGTTTCCAATTACTGGAATATGAGAAAAAGAAACTGTAAAATCAATAATCCATACCAATATAATAATCCTAATCACATGTAATTTGTTTCAGGGTTTTCTTTTCACATATTCCAGTAATTGCCATTATTTTATATTAACCAGGGTGTCTACCAAAACCAACTAATAGATTTCCCTGAGAATTTCCTGATTTTTCCAGGATAAATCAGAAAATTCCCTGAGTAATAAATATATAAAAGAGAGTTTGTACCTAAAGAGCATTTCAGAAAGTGCTCGAACAATAAAGAAAAGAAAGAAAAAAAACAGAAAGAAATGTATTTCTCTATATTTTGCCAATTTCTAAATTTTTCATCCAGAAAAACTGTTGTACATGTAATTTGTGTGCTCTATCTTGCAAGAAATGAGAGCTCACTGATTTAACGTCAGTACGAACATACATCTACAACAATCATCACCGGAATATACTTTTCCCCCGTCAAAATTTAAATGCTTAAGTTCCAATTATTCAAGGTTGGACCTTCTAAAACTAAAATTCGCTGAGTGTCATTAAAATGCCCTGATAATTCCCTGAGTTTTCCTGGATTTGATAATTCGCTAAGTATTCCCTGTTTTCCAGAGTAGTCGACACCCTGTTAACCGACTGAAGGTAATGATGATGATGATGATGATGATAATATTGCTGTTTTAAGGGACCTAACATCTGGGGTATCGGCCCCTAATGGTCTGGGTGATAGCGAAAATGACAATGAGATGGAAACAATAACGAAAATTAATGGAGATTGAAAATACTGACAAAGGATTGAAAAGACACACAAAATGGAATTTAGAGTGGGCAACACTGACAAAATGGAATTTAGAGTGGGAAACACTGACAAAATGGAATTTAGAGTGGAAAACACTGACAAAATGGAATTTAGAGTGGGAAACACTGACAAAAAGGAATTTAGAGTGGAAAACACTGACAAAATGGAATTTAGAGTGGGAAACACTGACAAAATGGAATTTAGATGGAAAATGCTCACAAAAGTAATTTAGATTGAGAATACTCACAAAATGCACGTTAGAGTTAATTAAAATTGACTAAGTGCAATTTAGATTCAAAATACTTACAAAAAGCAATTTGGATTGACAATGCTTACAAAATGCAATGTGGATTGAAAATACTTACAAAATGTAATTGAAATTCAAAATACTCATAAATGCAGTTGAGATTCAAAATATTTACAAAATGCCCAACCTACAAAATGCAATTTAGATTGAAAATACTTGCAAAATGCGGTTTAGGTTGAAAACACTTAGAAAATGTAATTTAGATTCAAAATACTCACAAACTGACAGCCCCCGCCCCAAAAGACTTAAAATGCAATGGAGATTGTCAATCCTTACAAAATGCAATTGAGGTTGAAAATACTCGCAAAATGTAGTTTAGATTGAAAAAACTTACAAAATGTAGTGTAGATTCAAAGAAATTCACTAAAGGTAATTTAGACACACGGGGAGCCAATTCACAAAAACAGGGCGGGAATCTTAAAGAGAAAGGGAAATATAATGAAAAGAAAAAGAAGGCTGATCCCTCGAAGAAGGAGAGATAAGGAAAAATGAGAGAAGGGGCAATTAAGGCGGGAAAGGAAGAGGCTCTCTAGGCCTCGGATATCCTAATACCGTCGGGGTCGGAAGAGAACAAGAGTTGACCAAGAGAGGTCGACAGGAAAGAAGGCGGAGAGGAGCCCGGCATAAGTAAGTGGAAGCAATGCCGGATTCAGCTGGTGTCCCGTGGTCGCCAACCCACGTAAGTTGTGAGGCCCAGGGGGAGGGGGAATCAAGCAACACTGAAAAATGGCTTCAAAAGTAACTTTTCATTTGCCTATGAATTTCGAAACGACAAATGTCACCATCTAATGGTAAAATCATGACAAGTGTTGTATTTTGTTTGTGAAGTATTTATAAATAATTCTTCGTGTATTTCGGTGATGCATTTATGCCGTAGTGGTACTTATGAAGCATATTATTAGACATCACATCGCGGGATTAGCCCTAGTACCACTCTTTTGTGTTAATCAGGGGTTCTTAACCTGTGAGGCGTGCTCCCCTGGGGAGGTGTAAAGAGGTGGGACTGTCCTCTATAATTTGGAATATTACTTTTCAGAATTTACACCAGTCTGAACGTAAAACATATAGAAGTTTCTTCTACATAAAAATTATTCTCATCACAAGACTAGATCTAATGAGATAGATACATAGTTTGAATAGTTACAACAATGTTTTGTCTTGACTACTTCATTAACACATAAAGGGATAAAAATGTGTTAATTATAATGGCTCAACGGACAATATTCATTTTGATTCTCTTTCGAGAACATTCGATTATTGACTACTTAAAGTAGGAAGTTGTTTCATTATTATCACCACTACTAGCAAATGTATAAGTTACAGTGCTGTAAGAAAAAAAATGCCAAAGAAAAGGAAGTACAGTGATGAATATGTTAGATAGGGGTTCACATGCAACCTTGATCGTCATGGAATTGAAAACCCGCAATGTTTCTTATGTGCCAAAATTGTTTGCAATTATAATATGAGGCCTGAGAAGGTTTTAAAAAATGTCAAAAACATAATTGATCCATTATTTATTATTTATCGTATGGCTTTTAGTGCCGGGAGTGTCCGAGGACATGTTCGGCTCGCCAGAGTCTGTAGCTGCTTCCAGCGGACACCCTTAGTTCCGTTCAATTTCAAGTAGTTCCAACTTTCGCTACCAGATATCAATTATACCTAGTGGTGAATGTTGGAACTTTGATAGAGCGTTCCGACGAAATCTAACCTAACAATTTATCTTCACACATGTTTAGTCTGTGGAAGGATCTTTTACATGCCATAAATCTATGACATGGGACCGCCGGCTTCACATCCCCTCCGAAGGAAGGCATACTGAATGATTTTTAACGCTCTTAAAAAGTCCGACGACTTCGGCCGGTTTGAACCCGCTATCTTGGGAACAGCAGCTCAGCATGCTACCAACTACGCCACTACTAATTACTTTGTGAAAGAGGAGGGGGAGATGATTTTTTTTAAGTTTACGTTTAGGGAAGGGGTGAGAGTAAAAAGGTTAAGGACCTCTGTGTTAGATGGTTTAGACAACACATGTCAGAAGAAATGTTAAGAATGAATTTATGTCATAAATATCTAGCAATTTAATTTCTAAGTTAATCATTTGAAACCATTTCCCTTAATACCATGCACCCCTTGATATTGCGGATTTTAAAAGAGCAAAAGGCAGTGGGGACTTATGGCCAGGATATAATAGACTGCAATGTCATGTATAGTTATTAAACTTCTGTTCCGGCAAGATCGTAAGTATCAGGTGCAAGTGAAACTTTAAATCGTGACACGCAATTTACACCCTAACGAACAATGACCAAAGAGCAGTTCTCGCAGCATATTTGTCACGGCAAGAGAATTCCGTCATACTAGTCACAGGCACCTGTTCCATTCCTCTGCATGCAATATTGAACACAGACTAGTGGTTCGTGTAACATGTCACTGCAACGCTCCCTTTCAAAAACTATATGCTGTAGTAACTGGCACACAAGGGTTGGGTATGTTACATATCAAAGGTAACTACTTGCTAAAGGTTACCGTTATGGTTACTTGTCAAAAATAATAACGACGTAATAATTACAATTGTCGAAGTAACGATATCGTAACATTTTTTACATTTTAAATAAAAGATAAATTGCTTAACTGAAGGCTCAAACAACAACAACAGAACCATCAGAATATTTCGGATGCTCGTCATGTTGGATTTTTATATATGTAAGCCATAGACATAATTATGTACTATTAGATGAAGATTATTGCGTAGGTTCATTATTCAAACGTTGACTTCGATAGCATGATTAGAACACAAGAAATAAAAACTTAATTTAAAAATTTGACACATCTCGAGGTTATATAAACAATTGAATAAATTAAATGTCAGTGCATTACAATGTGTATAAACATTTGCTGTGCCATGTTTCACTGCGCTCGGAGGGTTAAATCGTGAGAAAAGTCTATTAAAATGTTTCCACTTCACTTGGCCGCCATCTTCTTTTTATACTTAGCAGGTTTTCGAAGGTCACATAGGTGAACTTCTAGTAGTGCCCTTTATAACCGTACAATATTTCAGGGTGATATCACTAATAGCTTCTGAGATATAGAATGCCGGTGAAATATCTCACACAGCCTCCATGTTGGATTGGTGAGACGTAATAGGAATTGAAGGGTCGATCAAAATAGTACTATGACCTTACCGAGTTTCATTGAAATCGATCCAGCCGTTTAGATTTTACTAGGGACACACACACGGACAAAAGGTGATCTCATAAGCCTACTTTTTCATAAATGAAAATAGGCTAAAAATAACTCAACCTTCAATGGCTTCTCACTAAATAATTTGTGTTCTAATGGCATTAATGATCATCTCACTTGCATAATAGCGGTGATCATTTAGTTGCGGCATTCGACATTCATTAGTCTCTTCTATAGCACTTAATGAACATATAATATATATTTAGTTGAACACTCAAATTAGCAAATACCACGTTCTCACGACCACGTGTTCTACGAATTACCGCCCATGATGACGGTCGGAGGTAAGAACGAGAGGTGTTGCCTAGCGCCAAACTCAAACTGGGCATAACCGTAAGTAAGTAGTAATTACTTCGATGCATCACAAATGGTAAATTTCCTAGTCCCTAGTTATTACAGCAGAATTTCTAAATAGATGAGACTTAGTATTTATAATTTGTAGCGAAACTCTGTCGTTGTACAAAATTTACAATGCGACAAAATGCGAATTTCGACTCAAAATGCAAAATTAGCAATAATTTGCAGCGAATTCATTATAAATGCGTTATTTTGTTAGCGAAAGAAAACTTCCTGTGTGTATATGAGGAGCGCCGGAACAAAAACCGAAAAGACAAGAAAGAATTGTTAGGCTACAGCATTTAATAAATACTGATAACTTTGTGGCAATTCAAACGAATGATTAAAGTAGATTCAACGGATTTTTAAAGAAGATGTTTGTGGCATCATATTTCACCCAGTTCTCTACTCAAAACCACTAAAACACGATTGGCGCAAAGGTGGATTTGTCAATATTTGTTCCGGCGCTCTTCTCATGTACAGTAAGTCTAAGGTGAGCTTCGAAAACTACGTTAAAAGTTTAACATTTGCTTCATATTCATGTTTAAAATAATAATAATAATAATAATAATAATAATAATAATAATAATAATAATAATATCGTATGGCCTCGGTTGCCGGGTGCAAGCTTTGTAATTTGACACCCAGAGGGTAGCTTGCATGTCGAATTTCGTTGCTCCTTTAATCACTATGAAAGTCAAGGAGGTTAGATATCTAAAATCCTTGAACACTATAGCGCTTTCTAGTAGAGAAATGAGGAACTTTGTGTTGGCGGAAACTCCCGAGATTAATTTTGCCATTATGAACACGGCCTATTGAAATCAAATGGGTTCTTTGACATGCCAACATCGTATGACATGCATGTCGTATTTTTGCCGCCTTTCAAAAATCACTTACCACGGCCAGGAGCGAACCTGCAATCTTGGGGGTTAGTAGACCGACACGCTATCCACTCACCCACCGTGGCAAGCTATGTTTAAAATAGAGTTCACAATATTAAAAGATTAACGGTGACATTTATGTTGCGGTCAATTTTATTATTTAACCCTTAATCCATAAGTTTGATTGCCACTTGATGATAAAACCTCAATCTCTTCAATACTATCTTTGATATCCCTTTCCCATGAAATTGTAGCCATATTTTCACTGTTTACACCATACACCAGCTGGCACTGTCAAACTCAAGTAGGCATATGTACCTCACCAATCCTGGAAAATGTAAATGAAATGATTCACGCACTCACTTCCGGTTCCAGTTGTGTTCTAATAGTTGATCTTCCTCCCACCTACCGTAATTAAATGTAAACTTATGATAGTCTGCGGAATACATTGTAAACGACATCCAGGGCAAATAAGGCGGAATATTCCTGAAAAGAAACAGTGAGGGATTTTCATCATACGAGGGCTGTTCTTAGCCTACTTTCGATTTTTGCAAAAAATGAAAGTAGACTTATGAGATCACTACAGGGCGAAAAAAAAGTATGTCTGTCTGTGTGTGTGTATGTGAGTCTGTGTGTGTGTGTGTATGTGTGTGAGTGTGTGTACTCTGAATGTCTGTCCCCCCCTATCAATTCGAACACGGTGAGCGCAAATTGAACGAAATTTGGTACAAAAGTAGCACTAGCAAAGGACACCTCAGTGACATGTTTTATATCGCCGCCATCTTGACAGAAACGTAATGGCGGCCACCCAAATGTTCAAAGCTTAAATCAAATTACGACTAACCTAATCATCCGATCTCTACCAAATTTTGCAACAACATACCTTTATGAAGGGAGCATCCTTTGACAAATCGAATAGGTCATTAGCCTAATAGTTTGCGGATGGCGGCCATCTTTGTGTCAAAATCGATTACCCCTATTAATTCGAACACGGTGAAACCGAATTGAACGAAATTTGGTACAGGGGTAGCACTAGCAAAAGGCACTTCAGTGTCATGTTTTATATCGCCGCCATCTTGACGGAAACGGAATGACGGCCACCCAAATGTTAAAAGCTTAAATCAAATTTCGACCATCCTAATAATTTGATCTCTACCGGATTTTGCAACAACATGCCTTTTTGTGGAAATAATCTTATGACTGACTACAAGGTCATCAGCCCAATAGTTTGCAAATAGCGGCCATGTATTTGTGCAAATCCATTCCCCAGATCAATTCAAACACGGTGAAACCGAATTGAATGATTTTTTTTTACAGAGGTAGCACTAGCAAAGGGCATCTCATATTCATGTTTAATATCCCTATAGCACGTTGTATTTCAACAGGCTACTACAACCAACATTCAATTATACTCCTTGAAAAGGACAAAGAGTTATAACAATACCCATGCATTTAGGAGAAAGTAGGCTATATGTTCTTTACTGAACATCTTGTTTTCTTTTAAGTTCCGATGAACTGTATAAAAATAACAGATTGACATACGAAACTGATTTTACTACTAAATGTTGCTTGTTGTATTCTTATGTATCAACATAATCGCCAAAACGATTGAAACATTTGTCGGTAAAGGTGAAAATCATTCAGGGCTGGTTTGGACTGAAGGGCAGATGGTCCAACACTTTACACTCGAATTCTTGGAAAAAGTCTATCGTAACGTTGGAACAGTGCGGTCGTGAATAATTTTCACCTTCTGCGAAAATTGAAGGTATGGTTGGGCGGCAACGCCTCTCCAAAAAGGAAAAACTTCAGGAGACTCTCCAGACGTACCCACCTCAGTGGCGGCAAAATCTTCAGCCGAAGGCATTGGAAAGCTGGTGTAACGATACGACAAATGTTTCAATCGTTTTGGCAATTATGTTGAGACATAAGAATAAAACAAGCAAACATTTAGTAGTAAAATCAGTTTGGTACGTCAATCTGTTCTTTTTATACAGTCCATCGGAACTAAAAAAAAAGCAAGCCCTCTTATCGTTTTAATTCACCCACTTGGATTACGGAATAAGTATTATTAGTATTAGTAGTAACCCCACTTCACTACCACCAAGTTCGGAGGGTTCTAGGACTGGTAATTAATTACATTCCTGATCAAACGCATGTCAAGTCACGAGACAAAATCAGTGCCGCGTTCAGTGTTTTTAGTTTGGAAGGATTGGCCGGCAATGTGGGTAAGATTTAATAGATTCAGTCCACGCACAATGGCGAAAGCATCCGGTTCCCACACAACACCTGCAAATATATAACATGCTTTTCAAGGGCACCCCGTCACTTTAATTTAGGCAGGTTAATAAATCATCGTTACCACTTATAAATGTCCACATTTCTAATCATTAATTCCTCAACACGTGCTGACCTCTATACAATATAGTTTAATGGACTAAACTTCAAGGTCAGCTATAACAGATTTTAGCATCAACTTTTTACTATGCAGCTTTGCGATAAGGAATTGGGAATTACATGCAAATTGCGTCATTAAGTTGTTATTGGTCTTAATTCATTTTAAGGCTTGGGGCATCTTCGTCATCAGCTTCGAGTACTTGGATGCATGTTGAATTTTTCTTATAACACAGGTCTACAATACAAATTTTTGGAGACCTTTTTTGGATTCAATAAATGATTTTGTAAGCCTCCGTGGCTTAGGCGGCAGCACGCCGGCCTCTCACCGCTGGGTCCATGGTTCAAATCCCGGTCACTCCATGCGAGATCTGTGCTGGACGAAACAGTGGCAGACAGTTTTTTCTCGGGGTACTACGGTTTTCCCTTTCAACATTTAATCCAGCAACACTCTCCACTATCATTTCATTTCATCTGTCACTCATTTAATCATTGCTCCAGAGGAGTGACAGGCTTCGGCAGCCGACACAGTTCATATCCTCGCCGCTAGATTCATTCATTCCATTCCTGACCCGGTCGGTCAACTGGAAGCAGGCTGTGGATATTTTTCAAATGATTTTGTATATTGAAAGTGTATGAATTACGGAAATGTCTTCTCTGTTCTTGTATCACATCACGTTTTTAGAAAACTACATATTAAAGAAATCATTACAAGATGCGTGAACTTGAAACTCTGCATTGTATTGTTTCTTTATAGCAGGCAGAGTTTAGTGCATGACAATAATACACACATTTAACTTAAGACATATTGTAACAAATACATATCAAAGAAAAAAAAAACGTTTGTGTTCACTTGTATGACTAAGTCAATGGAACCGTTGCCGCTTGGATGCAAAGCTTCTCATACGAATTTTCCTCTTGTTCATTCTAGTAGGACCATCACGTCTTATCAGCCAACAGTAGACATATTGTGAAATTTTGTAATATCTTGTTAATCAAAATTATAAACAAGATGTTCAGGAAAGAACATATAGCCTACTTTCTCCTAAATGTATGGGTATAGTTATAACTCTTTGTCTCCTAATTTCTTCCAATTCGAAGTGCAAATTGGCACACTGGATTTGAGGAGTGGCGTTCAAATAATTTACCCCAGCATTTTGCAATTTCATCAGTAAACACTCCAAACAACGTAGGTATTCAGTTTATTAACACCGACTACTTACAATAATTTCAACTAGTTGCTCTAAACGTATCACTGGGAGAAACATATTTAAAATAACTATTACACCGCTAATTTGTAATCGCACGCGGCTAACGAGGAAGACAGGCCATGGCGCGTAAACCAAACCCTTCTGTAACCTAGGCAATGTACCGGTACTGCTTGATGATGCCGTGATAATCGCGCCTTATCTTGGGGATGTGTACCCTCAATCGGCAAAAATGATAACCTTCGCAATTATACTGTAGACATGGGTTCACTAACTGGCCGGTAGAGAGCATAGCTCGTATCTAGAAGGCTGTGGTTACCAATAACATAGTTCAAGTAATTACTCCTAGATGTCACTCCGGGGGTGAATGTTGTTTTAATTAAATATATATTTTCCATTTCAAAATGCACCATATAATGCTTTATTTTATAACGTCTCAGTACTCAAGAAATAATAAATATAAAAAAAAATCAAGAAAAAAAGTCCAACTCTGATAGGATTTGAACCACGGCCAGCCTGGTGAAAGGCTAACGCGCTGACCACGCAGCCAATCGTGCACACTGTAATAGATCGTTAGGAACCAATACACTTACCACGTTATAGCAAATCATGACTTGGACTAAACGATTTCTTTACTGGAGTATATTTTAAACCGAGTTCATTTCATAGAAAGTTCATATATTTGTTACCACTAGCCTATATTGCATGCAACATACTGAAATTAATAAAATATAGGTCAGAACGAGAGATCAGCTGCCATCTTGTCAAATAACCAAAACGACTCAGCTTTTTAAAATCACTTCTAGACTATAATATTAAAATATAAACTTTTAATTTCAAACGGGCCACGTCGTTTCAAACAGATTAAACGATTCTTGGTTCGATAGTCGGAACTGGTGGGTCCCATGTTAAGGATTATAAAGTTTGCATAATTCACACGGCCGCCATTCTGAAATGGTACGGTTGATGACTTCGTAGTTTGGGCACAAGACGCGCCTCATATGAAGGAACGTTGTTACCAAATTTGGTAAAGATCCGATTATTAGTTTGGTTGTAATGCATTATTATGTTTTGACCATTTGAGTGGCCGCCATTACCTTTTGGTAAAGATGGCGGCAATATAAAACATGACACTGAGGTGCCCTTTGCCAGTGCTACCTCTGTACCAAATTTCGTTCAATTCGGTTTAACCGTGTTCGAATTGATAGGGGGGGACAGACATTCAGAGTACACACACACAGACTCACACACATACACACACACAGACAGACACACTTTTTTTCGCCCTGTAGTGATCTCATAAGTCTACTTTCATTTTTTGCAAAAATCGAAAGTAGGCTAAAAAATTGTATTTGATAGGACAAAAGTAATGGCACTTCTGAATTCAGATGTACAATGTACATGTAACATAAGAGTCAAAACCAAGAAAGGAAAAATCGTGCACAGTAGGTGTAACCTGTGTTTCTGTGATGACTGCAGTTGTGCGTATACTGTACTTGTATTAGGGACAGTCCGCCTCGTTGCATAGTGGCTAGCATTCTCTGCAGTAACCGCGGAGGCCCAGGTTCGATTCCCGACTCTGCCAAGAAATTTAATTCTGGTCTGAGGGCTGGAACGGGGTACACACAGCCTCGAGAGATAAAAATGAGGAGGCAGGTTCGATCCCTACCTCAGTGGTTTTCCGTGAGTTCCCACTTCTATTCCAGGCAAATGGCGGATTGGTACCTAACTTAAGGCCACGGCCAGCTCCAACCCAAATCCTACCTCAAATTCAAATGCACCCACTAGCGCAGACATCACAGTGACACAGGTTATCAGACAAATTCTACACACACACACACCCAAGCACACAAGACTACATGACCACGATGTTGCAAAGGCACCAAAGAATCAAGAACTGTATTAGGTACAGGGATATGATAGATGGTTGGTTACTTAGTTTAGGAGCTGCGACAACGCGGTCATGTAGCCCCGTGTACTTTGGGTGTGTGCAGAATCTGTCTGATAACCTGTGTCAATTGTGATGACTGTATTAGTGTGTGTTATCTGTTTTAATTCAATTAAGGACTGCAGACATTCAATTTTGCTACCAAACGCCATTATCAACGACAACTAGTTCTGAACTTGGTTACTAGATGCCATCGCAGTCGGTTCCTGGCGACGAACATTGGAACCTAAGAGCGTTAGTCAAATCTAACCTATAATTTAGCTTCACACAAGTTGAGTTAGTGGCAGGATCTTTTCATGCCATAAATCTATGACATGGGACCGCCGGTTTTACTTCCCCTCCAAAAGGAGGCATACTGCGGGATTTTAACGCTCTTAAAAAATCCGACGACTTCGGCCGGGTTTGAACCCGCGACCTTGGGCATAGAAGCTCAGCATGCTACCAACTACGCCACCGAAGCGGCCGTACATGTTTCACTGTAGGATTTGTATCCTTAGTGTCTGATCACCCCAGGTATAACTGGCAGAATTGGCAGTGCTGACGCGAACACACATCTCCTTAGTCACCGCAATAGACTATCGTGGCCAATGTTTTGGAAAGTCGGAGCTGTAAACATTATATTGCATTTTGCCGCTCGACTGGTTAGATAATGCTGCTGATGTGTTGCAGTGCGTTCAGAACTACCTCCACCGTAGAGAGACATACTTAGCCATGAGGAAACTTCATGAGTCATATAAACAGCATAATAATTATACAGTATTGTTGACCAAGAGCATTAATCTATATGAAGGGTCATAGATCAGAGTTGGAAAGAAAGGCCGTCGCGCTCTACAACTCCAAATATTGGTAACAGGAAAAAGACCTTGACGGTGACTATGGTTTTAAGAAGCCAACATGTAGGTTATCTACCATTAATGAAGGACTGTATGTTGGTTGTCTATACGGGGTATTTCATATAAAATAAGAACGGCGAGCAGCGGATTTGCTATCAGCAATTTCCTGATGAAGTGTCACCTTCACTAGCACAAATTCACGTAATTGAAAATAACTTTGACACTACTGGCTCAATGCTCAATGAAAGACATAAAATAAAAGATCAGAAACATTACAGTGGCAGAACTCACTCGCGTCAGCCGGAATGTGGTTACCAGATACAATGCCTTTATAACTAAGGAAGGACGACACTTCCAGCATATTTTATAAGGTGTTGATTTTCATATAGGATTGTACACACGCTTAAAGCAGGGGGCCATGGCACGCCACAAGTTCGGTCAAGGTCACCGTAGCAGCGGATAACAAAACCGTCGCTTGGCCTTCTTACTTTATATGAAATACCCTGTATATTAACCACCTACAATACGGACAATGTTTATTGTCAATGATGCTGATGGTTGAGTCTTTCAGCCATATACCAACACATTTTCTTTTGGAAGTGTTAATATTACTGAAAACGAAATACTATCTCTCTATCTCCTTGACCTAAAGTACATGAAACATCTATTTTAATAAAAACAATTAATATTAAAAAGTTTTAAAAATGGTAGGCCAAAAAAATAATAATTAAACATAAATAAGCACATAAAAATTAAAATTATAATACGTTTATATCCTTAATTTTTAGAACATTAAAACGTTAAAGAAAATGAAACTTAAAATTATTAATTAATAACTAACAACAATGGTGAAAGGTTAATAGATATCTGTGAATCTTTCAACATGACAATAATGTCAACACAGTTCAAGAGGACCCCAAAACAAATGAAGACATGGAGGTCGCCTAACCCTCTGTTGGAGGAGTTTCAAATTGACCATGTTGCAACCAATAGCCCAAAAGAAGTAATGAATGTAAGAGTACAACGAGGAGCAAACTTCAATTCAGACCACTATCTGACAAGGATCAAACTGAGATTCATTCCTAACAATACCAAGAAGAAAACTTTCAAGATACAAAAATACAGAATTGAAGAACTGAAAATAAACCAAGATATAATAGAAAACTACCAGAAATAACTGGATTCATTGAACACATATAAATGGGTTGAAATGGCTCGAAAAATCCAAGAGGTTGCAAAACATACAATCTTTCTCGCTAAAAGGAAAAAGCATCCATGGTGGAATGATGAGTGTGAAGCTGCTCTAAAAAAAAACGTTCTGAGGCATGAAATATATGGAACTCCACTAAAGAGAATTTTGATGGGTTCAGAATCCAAAGGAAATTGACAGCTACAATTTTCAGAAATGCCAAAAGAAAATTTGAAAGAGACCAACTTAGGGATATTGACAAAAACTTCAAGAAGAACAATAAAAGAATCTTCTATAAGACCTTCAAATCAAAACTTAGAAAATATTCTCCACCCACTATCTGCTTCGACACTAATACAGTCATCACAATTAACACCGGTTATCAGACAGATTCTACACACACCCAAAGTACACGGGGCTACATGACCGCGTTGTCGCAGCCCCTAAACTAAGGAACCAACCAACCAACCTATCTGCTTCAAGGACGATTCCGGTAAATTGATTCTGAATAACAAACAAAATTGTGAACATTTGGCCAAATACTTTAAAGTATTATTGAACTGTGAACCTCCGAAGAAAGAGATGTCATTCCAAGAACCCCAAACTAAACTTTTCGACTCAGCCCCACCAGACAAAGGGGAAATAAAAGGAACCAGTAAGAACCTCAAAAACAACAAAACATCCGGTAAGGACTCAATCATGGCGGGATTACTAAAATACTCAGGGGACAAAGTATTAGAACAGTTCGTGAGACTTTTCCAAAAGATTTGGGACACGGAAAAGATACCAGATGACTGGGAGAATACTATCATTCACTCTTTACATAAAACGGGAGACAAGACTAACGTTAACAACTGTAGAGGCATATCTCTCCTGTCAGTTGCCTACAAGATATTGTCCAAAGCGCTTCAGAATAGAATTGAGAATCACATAGATCAACAGTTACGGGAATATCAAGCAGGATTCAGGAAAGGGCGGTCATGTGTGGGAGAGATATTTATCATCAAGACTTTAATCAAAACTAAAACTTTAGCTGCAGACAAGAAGGTAATTATGACATTTGTAGATTTCAAAAAGGCATAGGACTCCGTCAACAGGGATACATTAATAAAAGTGCTGAAAGAATTTGGAATAGATGACAAGACAACTAATATAATACAACAAACATTAACAAACACTCGGTCACAACTTAAATTCCTTGGAGAGTTATCAGAACCATTTGAAATCAAGACGGGTGTAAGGCAAGGAGATGGTTTATCCCCAGTACTTTTCAATTGCGTCTTGGAGAAGGTAATAAGAGAATGGCGAAAAGAAATTAGTCGGAAAAATATTCCTAATGGAATCAAGATAGGACACAAAAAGGCTGGATTTAAATTTGAATGTCTTCGCTGAGAATCTCCAGACTGCCACTAAACAGATAGAGGTTTTACAAGAAACAGCAAAAAAAGGCAGGACTGCAGGCCCTGAATACATGAACATAGATCCCAAAGAACCAACATGGGCAATGAAAACCAAGTATGGTGACATAAGAAGAGTCCACAGATTCAAGTATATAGGGGAGATTCTGACTCCTAACAACGATGAGCTATTGAAGAGAGAGAGCAGAGAAGATGGAGATTGCATTCAGATTATGCCAGGAAACTTCTAAGTCCAAATCCCTCTCCTATGTAGCCAAACTCAGACAATATAACGCCGTGGTGAAACCTGAATGCCTTTATGCAGCGGAGACAATTGCCAGAAAGGGAATCACAGAAATAGAAAAGAAAGAACGTAAATTTCTGAGGAAAATTCTGGGACCCAAGAAAGCAGCAACAAATGAGTTTACCTTCCGTTTGAGATCAAATCAAGAGCTATATAAAAATGCGAGAACATTTCAACATCTATAAGGACTCACTTTCTATGGACACTTGAGAAGAATGGGACCGGAACGCCTAGCAAATAAAATCTTCATCTTTCAGGAAAGGAGAAAGACTAAAGGACCATGGTTGCAAGAAGTTTATCAGGATCTTAAAGAATGTGCCATTGAGAGGGAGATATTGCAAACAGAAAAGTGTTCAGAAGGAAAATTGCGGAGGTGACAGATCTGTCCGTAGAAAAACCCAAGAGAACTGGAAGGGTGTTCTCGGTCGAGGAACGAGCAAGAGTGAGCCAACGAATGAAACAGTATTGACGTAACAGGCAGTCATGGTAGTTGTGTAATCGTAACCCATAGGAGGTTGAAACGATCCTAAATAAATTAATTAATAATAGGGTGAAACAATTAAAATTAAGAAGTTAAAAATGTGATAATAAAATTACAACTCAAAATAAATAACCTCATAAAAATCTATTCGTTTGTAATCTTAATTTTAAGAACATTAAAATGTTAAAGAAAACAAACATTTAAATTAATAATAATTAATATTAGGGTAAAAATTAAATTAAATTAAAATAAATACGAATAAAAGATATTCAATAATATTCTGCCCTATAAAGGGTTAAGTTAGGAACCATCCTAGCATTTGCCTGGAGTCGAAATGGGGAAACCACGGTAAACCACTTCCAGGATGACTGAGAAGGGAATAGAACCCTCCTCTTCTCAGTTTAGCCACACGAGTCGGAGTGGAGCCCGTTCCAGCCCTCAGACCAGAATTAAATTTCTTGGCAGAGCACGAAATCTAACCCGGACCTTCGGGGCGACAGCCAAGAATGCTAGCCGCTACACCAAGAGGTGGTACTCGACACCGACCCTGCTAAACACTTATTCATTCAAACTACCACACTGTGGTCAGTTTCAATATCATTCACACAGAAGGATACAAAGCGCACGAGTAATCAAAGCAACTTACCACATACCGGCAAGATATCAAGTTATTGATTATACTCTTTACTCTGACACCTGAGAAATTGCTCGATGGTAATAATAATAATAATAATAATAATAATAATAATAATAGAATACAGCACTACAGCCCGTAGTTAAACCGGAATACCTGCATGCGAGTGAATGTCGCGTACTGAACTACAAATTGGATAAATTAGAAGTAGTAAAAAGAAGAATTATACGCAAATTACTCTGTCCTTTAAAAACTACAGAACTCTGGAAATTAATAAGTAATCTACTATATAAAGCTCAAATACCACTCACTCACTCACTCACTGACTGACTCATTTATTCATCACGATATCTCAGAAACCACCGAACCTATTGGAATGAAATTTGCTATGCAGCTTCCTCAAGAGTCGCAAACGCCCATTAAGGAAGGATTTTTTGGATATTCAGGTTCTAAAGGGGGTGTTAAGGGGGTAGACCTGCATTTCATTGAATAGCAATATCTCCCGATTGATAGATTGGTTTCATTGGGGGATGTGATACTCGGCATATTAACTCATCATTAACAAGAAGTTCCGTTAAGAACTATACAGCCTACTTTTCATGCCAATGATTATTCTACAGAATATGAACCTATCTAGAATAATGACGAAATTAAGTTGCTAATATGGAAATTTCCAATTAGTTCGAAATACTGTATACCTGGCATAATCTATCCTAATAGAGCACTACAGTTGGCAGCCCTGATGACTGAATATATTCTTAGTTCAATCTCTTAAGGTACAAAATACAAAATTTGGTTGAAGTCCAATGAATCGCATGGACGTTACATGCAGTTAAACATTGGATCTAACAGCGCGCGTAAAATCATGTTGGCAACAATGTCATGCATATATTGGTCAGAAATAATCTGAAATAATATGATCTATTGTTGTGCCAATTTTGAATGAAATCCATTAGTTAGTATAGAAGTTACATGCATTTTAAAATTGGACTTATCAGCAGGCTTAGAATCATGTTGGCAGCACTGACGTATATTAGTTACTCCAAATTCGTCTAGAATGCCAGGTACTATACGTGTGCAAATTTTAGAGCTATTGGCTTGCATACTTTCTGATATATTGATATTAGGGTAACAAAAATAGGGACAGCACATATTAACAGTTGGCAGCCCTGGTTGCTCCTTAGAATACGCACAGTCATATCTGTTATGGTACACATAACACATACGAAATTTGGTTGAAATCCAAATGATAGTATGGAAGTTGCATGTATTTAAAGTTGGACCTGTCAGCAGGCTTAGAATCATGTTGGTAGCACTGACGTATATAAGTTACTCCAAATTAATATAGAATGTCAGGTACTATACGTGTGCATAGTTTAAAGCTGTCGGCTTGCATACTTTCTGATATATTGGTATTTGGATAAAATAAATTAGGAGCATTTATTAACAGTTGGCAGCCCTGGTAGGTCTTAAGAATACGCTCAGTCATATCTGGTTATGTACACATACAACATACGAAATTTGGTTGAATTCCAATTGATAGTGTAGAAGTTATATGCATTTAAAAATTGGACCTATCAGGAGGCTTATAATCATTTTGGCAACACTGCCATGTTTGGCCTCCTGGAAATTAAACTGAAATATTATGATCTGTACGTGTGCCAATTTTGAAATAGCTCCCATTCATACTTTCCAAGATATCCAACATGGAGCTCAAATTTCAATTGCGATTTTTTAGCAGTTGGTAGCACTGACATCATTTTCAAATATGGCCGTGAGATATTCAGGTGTAGATCTTTACTCCTACCAAATTTTGTTTCGATTGCTGCAGCCGTTTAGGAGTTGATAGGGGGGGACACACACACAGCCAGACAGACAGACAGACAGAAGGACAGACAGACAGACAGACAGACATTTGCCCGATCTCATAAGTCTACTTTTTCCTCATTTTTGCAAAATGTGAAAAGTAGGCTAAACGTGTCCGAGGGTTTTTCGATGTGGTGTATATAATGAGGTGAAAGGGGGGAAAAGTGGGGGTTGAAGGATTCTTAACGGAGCGTGTATCTCTTAAATGACATAGGCGAGGAGTTTGAAACTCAAGGAAAAAATCAGCATAAAAATAAGTAAATAGGTGTTTGACCGTTTTTTCATAAGTCCAATTTAAGGGGCCCATGGGGAGGGGTGAAATTCTGGGGGAAAAAAAACAGGAAAGAAAGTGTCCTAACTGACTGACTCACTCATCAAACTCGGGGGAAAAACTGCTTAAAAATAAGTAAATAGCTGTCTGACAGTTTTTTTTTCATAAATCAAATTTAAGGGGTTCATGGGGAGGGGTGAAATTCTGGAAAAAAAATGAAAAAAACACTGAATAGCAATATCTCCCGATTGGTTTCATTGGGGGATGTGATACTCGGCATATAAACTCATCATTAAAAATAAGAAGACATGTGTCTGAGGGTTTTTCGATGTGGTGTATATTATGAGGTGAAAGGGGTGAAAAGTGGGGGTTGAAGGATTCCTAACGGAGCGTGTATCTCTTAAAGGCGAGGAGTTTGGAACTCAGCGGAAAAAAATCAGCATAAGAAATAAGTAAATAGGTGTTTGACCGTTTTTTCATAAATCCAATTTAAGGGATGGGGAGGAGTGAAATTATGTGTGGGGAGGGGGGGGAAGTATTATGTCTGAGTAAAATTATACATGTCCTATATTGTAGACAATAACACATTACATTCTTTTTTGTCTCTTGCTATTTCATCATACGAATACTTAAGGAGTAGTGATTTTGTACTTTTTGGCCGGAATTTTCTAAGTCCCAGGAATGACATAAAAATTGATTCGAATGAAATTTCAAAAAATAGATTTTTTATACTTTTATTATATTTTTCACGTCTTTTAGGGTCCGAAACCAACATGATATTTTGATGTTTTTTTTTGTCCCATGCATTTTTGGTTTCAGGTGATTAAATTATTTTCCACTAGGACCCATGCTTATCTATCTATTTAACTAATGTTATAACGGGATTCCAAATGTTAATGCGGGCGAAGCCGCGGGTAAAAGCTAGTTATGAGATATATCGAAAAATAGAAAACATATCAGAAACAATACGGAAGAGGAGATTGCTATTTTTTGGACATTTGTACAGGATGGATGACAGTACGTTAACCAAGCAGATCTTCACATTCCTGTGGAACAAGAAGTCAAAAAGGATTTGGAAAGAAATGATATCAGAGAGGAAGATATTTTTAGGCAAAAAGTACTAAAATGGAAGGATTCCAAGGCAGGAAGGGAAAGAAAACCGGCTCGAAATGGTCCGAGGAAAGGAAGAGGAAACATAGTGAGATGATGGAGTACAGAAGGAAGAAGAAGGAACAGCAAAGGACAAAGCATTGAAATTGGCTCGTGGTCCCTAGACGACCAAGACAAAATAATAATAATAATAATGAAAAGCCAGCGGGCTCGTGGTCCCTAGACGACCAAGACAAAATAAGAAGAAGAAGAAGAAGAAGAAGAAGAATGAAAAGCCAGCGGGCATTTGTCCAGCATTGAGCTACCTACCATGAACAGTGAAGGCAATGGAGATCATATTGTTGTCTTCAAATAACAATGTTCTTATGGTAATTAATGGTATGAGGCTTCCGAAGAGGACTAGTGCTGACGCTTTTGTACGTTTTGCAAGTAGTGACTAGTTAGTTATTGATGTTTTAAGGGACGTGACAAGGATGAAGATGTCACAAAGAACCAGTCCCCGAACCACGGAAATCAACGATACGAAATTAAACACTCGAGGAACGATAAAAGGCTAGCGTGGTGTACACTTAGCTTCGGAGCATATGACCTCGATATTTCACCTCTTAGAATAATACTCACCACCACCATCACCCACGAAACCGCATGTCTTACAGACATTCGCTAGAATCCATGCAGCGTCTTCTGTATCGGCGTGTATGATTTAAGTGGTCTGTATTAATATGGTATGGGTTTGATCACTCTGATGTTTCATTAGTCAACTGATACATAAACTAGTCAATTTTTTTTTTTCAAATTGCGAGATTATGTATTTGTGGACCAAATGTAATACACGTGCTTTATCCGTTAACAGTTTTATTTCGTAAGGCATTACACATGAAACACAATGATAATAATAAGTACATAGAAGTACAGATATCAACATTATGTCCAGTCTATTTCTCCAATCCAGGCTGGATGGTGTAGCACTGAAAAAGTCGTTAGGGTCACCTAAGTACGCTCTTAGTTTGCAATCTTCGACCATGTGCCTGGTGGTCTGGTTCGATGTACCGCAATTACAGCAGGGGTTTGGCCGCTTACCCATTTCTGCAGGTTGTATGCACAAACGCCATGTCCGATAACAGTGAACGGTACAAACAAACATGTTATCTTAGAGTTAACAAATGAGCCAATGTGCAAAAACGAAATGTTGTCATACAGCAATACGCAAAACTCTTTTTGATCAGCGTATCACGTTTATTTATAAAGGTAGTTACGTGCATTCGTGTCTGTGTATGAGACATTTGATGTTTTCTTTCTTCCTAAAGCAGCGATCTTTTGCTGGTTTCTTTCTTTTGATTAATATAATGAGAGCATACAAATGTAGCCTACATAATGAGATAAAATAATTAGTCTCTATTGTAGTCCATTAAAGATATTTTACGATTCTTGTACACAGAGAAGTGGAATTTGTCAGAGAACTGATCACACAGACTACTTAAACAGTCTTTGTTTGCGTAATCATAGCATTTCTTATTTTTGCAACTTCTAATGGTGAAAACCATGTATTGCTAGCCTTGTCAGTGCAGATCTCATATCGTGATTTTCCGTAGCCTATCCTCTAACATTCATAGCGTCCGTAGCATAGAAATTATCTTCTATTTCCCTGCGGTCGGAGGGTCAGAAATTTAGTCTCTTGATCAGTAGTTGGTAGCAGATCTCATATCGTGATTTTCCGTAGCCTATCCTCTCTAACATTCATAGCGTCCGTAGCATAGAAATTATCTTCTATTTCCCTGCGGTCGGAGGGTCAGAAATTTAGTCTCTTGATCAGTAGTTGGTAGCACTAAATGGTATCTCAATGTCCTACATAAAGTAGGTTTTTCTTGCAAGTTCTTAGGCAAGTCGTGAAATCCTACTCCCAGGCTCTATTTAGGAAGCGCACTTTTACCATTGAACTGGCTTTTACTTTCTCAATAATCTCTAGGTCTTGGAACGTCAGTCATTCCCAGATCATCTTTCTTTAATTAACAAGGAGATAGAAACTCATATGTCTGTCAATAACTATATAGAAACCCGAGACCGGAATGCCATCTAGTGGCTGGATATAAAACCAATGTAAGAATATAGTATAGGCCTATACAGTATAAGAATAGTAAATTGGCACGTAGCAGCACTACAAACTAAAATGCCTATAACTAAGTGTTATTGCGAGGACGAAACCTTATTAGAACCATAAAACGTGGATTTTGGGGATCCCATCATAACCTGCCGAGTTTTGTTTCCCTCACTTCTACAATTTTTCTATTTCGTCTATTTTAGTCTACGCTCTTGTGCCAAAGGGCCTTGTGTTCAAAATAAGCCCACAAAATATCAATTTATTTCCGCTAAACCCAAGTATTGTACCTGAACGCTAGCAAACGATAAGAAGTATTAGCAAATATCGGAGTCATCCAGACCGCATCATAAACCACTTACCTGTGTCTACGTTCATGCGACATTAAAAGGCAGCAGATGTAACACAGCATACATACCTGTAAAGATGGAAACAAACACATTACGGAAATAGAAAAGAGTAGATAGCACATAAATCACACAAATGTTCCCTGTCTTGTGGTGAGCCAGGAATCCATCTCGCTTCTCGCTGTAATCAGTCAAGGAAGTCACAGAGAATATGGGAGTATTATTGGCATAACCTATAAGAAGGGTTAAGGAACAACAGTAACATAAAACGTCGTTACTATAACAGTTACTTTAATACGGTAAAGAGGGGTAACGACATTACTTTAAAGTCAGTCGGGAGTAGACACGCGAAAGCGTAACACCTGTACAACCAGCGGCTGCGTAAATATAGGCTACATAATAGAATTCAAGTGCATGTTCTAATCCTCACCATCATATATATTATTTCAGTAGTATGCATCCCTCCTGCGGCGCTCACAAGCGACCGATCGTAACAAATGAGCATTAAAATGAAAGAGAACAGACATTAGCAGTGACTTATTGCATTATAATTTCATAAAAATCTATAATTCCTTTAAAAATGTTTTTTTTTATAAAGTGTGCGATTTGCAAACACCGTTGATGTAGGAAAATACGCTCCATAATTGCTGTCCACGGGCCGCCTGTTTCATGTCATATTAACATTCTGAGGTCTTTCCTTTATCCTGAAATGTAAATAGTGTTCTATTATCATTTGGTTGTAATAAAAACATAACCTTTCTCCTTAAGTCTCTCATTATAAACCTATTGGGGAAAGTGTGGTTTATGAACACGCGAGATTTCTCGCACGGGTCCGCTAGTATTTTTAAATATATTATATTGACCGGCCGGCCACGGTGGCCAAGATCGCTAACGCGCTCCCTCGTGCCTCACTAGTATCGGGAGAGCGTGGGTTCGAATCCCACCTCGGTCGTCCTGACAGTGGTTTTCCGTGGGTTCCCATTTACACTCCCCCCAGGTAAATGCCTGGACAGTTATTAATGTTTTTCAGTCTGTCAACACGATTGTACACATTTGTAATGGGTGTTTCCCTGAATCATAAAAATTGTGGATCAGTAAGACTGATGGATTATGAAAATTAAGGAAGATATGAGAAAATTACAAATTACAATTGATTAAAAACATATAAAATTAAGCTCTACGATAAACAAAGCACACTACAAACTAAGATTACCCGGTCACAGCATGTGAGATTTTCGATGTGAAATGCCATGTCCTGTGGTTCGGATTCCATGTAAAACGGAGGTCCCGTGGCTTATGATCGCGAGATTAACGGTCACGTTAAACTACAAGCTTCCTTTTAAACTAAGATTAACAAAAGAACAATACGAATAGTGATTTCAGGTGAAGAAAGTAGATTGCGATCCGTCAGAATGAAGAAATACGGAGCTGATATGAAAAGCAACAATTCTTTGTAAAGAATTGACTTAGGTTATCAAATAAATAAATAAATAAAAAATAATTTAATAAAATGATTCGCTGGTGTAGTTTATGAGTTCTCGAGGGGATCTTCAATGCTCCACTGAATCTCTAATGATACAAGGTTGTAGGACTTAGGCGTCTTTAAATTCATAGGACAATCAGGATCGAACCCCCCAATCTTCAGAATTTAACGAAGTCACGCAAGCTTGACTGAATAATTACAGTAGTTAGGGAGGTCCATGCCTGATCTGTAACAGATTTTATATTATCTTTAATTCATTGTGTGGAAGGATACACATTCACACCTAATTGCATGAATAGATTGATATTTGATCTACAAATCTAAAAATGATGATGGCATCAAATTTGGTTCGGATATCTTTTAAAGGGGGAAGGATCGTTCAGAGGTGGGGATAAAAAAAGACCCCCCCCCCCTAAAATCTGCCGCTGGCTCCTCTCTGATACACGTGGACTCTATTATCTCAGTTTCACTTCCTGTTTATTCGCATCGACTACATTAATCACCAGCTGCACTTGATGAACGACAGTGATCTGCTCCTTCGGAAGGAACGAGGTACGGCTACCCCGCGGCGGAGAACGTAATGTTGTGTTTGTTGTCACTTATTAGACCCTCCGGAGAGACTCTGTCACGGTGTGTGTGGCCGCGTAGGACGAGCTGCCAACAGTTAGTCACGGTTGACTTCACACCTGTCTGAGTGTTTGTCCTTTTCGTAATCATACCTTCAATTACCATCTGGCCTCAACGAGTTCTCCATGCTGATTTCAAACAACGGAATGAGTTCTAGGTGTGTTGTGAGTGAATGGTGCAGCATAGGAAATAGGCTAGTTCATTTTAAAGTAATTATTCTAACATTCTCGACTTTCACGCAAGGAACGATGCGTGGGCAATTGCCTTCTGGAGGTACGTCACACTGCCCCGATAGCAAAAATTCTGTACATAACATGTTTTGAAATCACATAGAAGGAACACAGGCAGGTATTAACCTTTCAAGATACAAGTGCCGGTGGCCGATGTGGGAACTACTCTTTGTTTATACAGGGCAATAATTAGGTTTAAACTTAAATTTAAAACCCTCAATTTCCGGGGCAAAAGGAGAACCAGGTCCCCGTATTACAAGACATAATGCACAGTATTATGTCTTCATGCCTGAGATGAGAGGCACGTCGTCAGCCTGCTTCGTTGACAGGTACAATAACGCGGCTACGATATGACTCAGCTCTACGAGCCTCAGTCATTGCTTTGCTTTCCTAGATGACTTGGGCTCCAATTAGGGTTCAACAATGAGCAAGAGATGGTACAAAGAAGGCTGCTATGTTTATGCTCAACGATTTTAATCCTAGAAGTAGTGTAACACGAATGATAGAAAAACTGATAAGACTGTTCGCGTCCGTAGCATTCCTTAGCTACACGTTTCCCCTGCGTGTCGTGCCATTTCGTCCAAATTCCACGAACAGAGGCAGGTGGTTAAATCTCTACCGGCCCACTAGTGCTATTTCGTCCAAATACCTAAGATTGACAGTTTGACAGGTCTACAATAACTGATTCATTTCATTGCGTTTCTTGTTAGAAATAAGTAATTTTTTGATGTTTGTAATAACAGACGTCACTCGCTCCGCTCGTTTGCCACCAGTCAACTATATTTTACCATGAAATGCTTATAATGTAAACAACATAGTGAGAATAAAAACAATTTTTTTCACAAATCAGGTGATAATTAAAATATATACAAAGTTTCATTACTAAAACATCTTTTTAAATATCTTATCATAAAGCAGGGATATTTGTTTATTCATTAAAATTACATGGGGACTTTGAAGGGCTTTGGGGAGGGAGCCCTAAGGGAACTTAGGGAAATCATGTCCTTTCGAAACATCTCGGGAATGTTCCCTTTAATTTGACATCTCAATCATCAAAATCGGACTTATACTAACAATAAGAAAGTAGTTCACTTAATAAAAAGTTCCTAACGGAATTAAATATAAGATAATATACTCAGTATTAACTGCACTGCCTCAACCCTTGTCAACATTTCGTCTGGACGAGATGGCACTCATTAACATGTGAAATAATTTGTAAACCCGAACTGGGCGAAATGCCACGTTTTTTCAAGGAAATTTGTTGCTGGACGAAATGGCACGGATTCGTCCCCTGGCTGGTGCTAAAGAATGGTCACTCCGTGGGAAACATCTACAGCAAGGAGTTTAGGCAGCCAGACAATCCCAGTGATCTCCTGGCTAAAAATATTGCTTGATGTCACAAAACGTGAATACAAATAGCCCTTCTCAGGGTTTTCCAGTTAAGACCCATAGAAGGCATAAGAAGATAGAAATGTCAAGTACTACAACCAATCCTATTTCAAAATGAAATCGAATATTTGTACATAGATTTATGTAGGTAGTTGGACTTTAATAGCTGGAATTTGTTTCAAATTTCATGTATGTGATAATTTAATGTTTTAATGTGCCATACGCAAAATAAATAGGGTGGGGATCTCTTGAGAACTAAGAAGAAGCAAATGAAGCTTGTAGTTTAACGTGACCGTTAATCTCGCCATCATGAGCCACGACACCTCCTTTTTACGTGCAATCCGAACCACAAGACATGGCATTTCACTTTGAAAATCTCACATGCATTGACCGGGAATGGAACCCGGTCCGCCTTGGTGAGAGGCATACAGCTTGACCGCTGCGCCACCACGCCCCCTGGACCACTCAGGAACCCCTAATGAAATTCAATCTAATATTTCGAAGATAAAACTACATGTTCATATAAACTAATTACAATGTTTCTTTAGAGGGTTGATCATTATTGGATTATAATTATAATGCTTGTCACGATGGGTGAGTGGTTATCGTGTCGCACTTCCAATCCCAAGCTTGGAGGTTCGCTCCTGGCCGTGGTAAGTAATTTTTGAAAGGCGAAAAAAATCACGGCACGCCTGTCATACGATGTTGGCATGTTAAATAACCCATTTGAATTCAAAAGGCCGTGTTCATAATGGCAAAATTAATCTCGGGATTTTCCGCCAACACAAAAGTTTCTCCTTTCTCTACCAGAAAGCGCTATAGTATCAAGGAGCGTGGATATCTAACATCATTGACCTTCACAGTGCTCCAAGGAACGACAAAAATCGACGTGCAAGCTGCCCTGTGGGCGTCAAATAACAAAGCTTGCACCCGGCACCTGAGGGCATACGATATTATTATTATAATTATAGACTAATAATGAATCATACTGATACAGGTGTGCAAATAAATACATTAGATACACACACCTATTCCTGAGGCTGGAATAAAACTTGCAGCAGTTACAAATCCTAACACGCTGGCCATGAGTTCTGTCACCATCGACGAGTAACATGAACACGGGTATAACAGCAACAGTATATAGCATGAAGAACGAACAAAGACAGAATCTGTCTCCTTGCCGGGCCACAAGATCTACCCAAGAGTGGGACGAACACGATAACAGGTAACGGGTATGATTTTTCCCATGTCTAACTACACACAGAAGTGCAGTTACCTCAATAACACACCTAATCATACTTACGGAAGAACACGTGCATAATGACCACGATGATGTACATAGTTCCTAAATAGAACGACAGAACGCGGTGGCCGAGAGGGCTGACGCACTACATCCTGTCTAGCTGGCATCGGGAGAGCGTGGGTTCGAATCCCACCTCGGCCGTCCTGAAAATGGTCTTCGTCGTTTCTCATTTTCACTACGGTTCCTTTCAATAGGTCCACGGTCAATTTCCTTTCATAATCCCCTCCCTGACCCTGCATTAATAACATTATTAAATAGAAGAACGACAACATGCCCTCGATAGCGGGTCGTCGGATATTTTAAGAGCGTTAAAATTCCCTCAGTATGCCTTCCTTCAGAGGGGAAGTAAAGCCGGCGGTCCCATGTCATAGATTTATCGCATGTAAAAGAACCTTCCACGAACTAAAATTGTGTGAAGCTAAATTTGTAGGTTATATTTGATTAATACCCTATTAAGTTCCAACGTTCACCAACAGGGGCCAGTTGCGGTGGCATCTAGTAGCCAAGTTCATAGTTAGGTGTCGTTGACGGTAGAATTTGGTACCAAAAGTAGGAACTACTTGAAATTGATCGTCTGCAGTCCTTACCGGAATCACAGATAACACACACTAATACAGCCATCACAATTAACACCGGTTATCAGAAGATTCTACACACACCCAAAGTACACAGGGTTACATGACCGCGTTGTCGCTATCCCTAAACTGAGAAAACAACCAACCAACTGCCTCACGCGAATTCACTCGAGGAAATTTCCAATTATGTGAAATTCAACCAACATGCTTTTAACACACCAAGTCTTCCAGAAGATTGTCTAATGAAGACATATTAACACTCTAATGAGCACAAGAGACTAACCTGAGGGAACGTAGCCTACTTAATTTCGCAGCTTAATAGGAGACGTTAAAGATCCAATCATCATTTCTCAGAGGAGTAATTTTGAATAGTTTTCTTATTGCAACAGTTTCTCGTCATTCAATATAAAAGCTTATATTACGTTAAAACAGCTTTCTTTTTGCGGTCACTATCCAAGAGGATGATGAACCCTTACGTATACAGTAAATATTCGCGGAAAAGTAGCGTATGTGCAAACAGAGATTACCTAGTTCTACCCGAACCTTGCGACACCCCGCCCTTAGCTTACAGGCTAATGGGACTAAGATCGTTAACTAAACATGCAATTAAGGCCAGTTCCAACAATAACATAATTACAGTGACTACGTAAAGAACAAATTAAGTGCGTTTAGCTTATGAAACATGGTGTATATATCAAGCAATTACGGTATTTCAACTAATAATCCCCAGTAATGGCCACAATTTGCACGTCGGAGCACAAATTATGTTTGGCAACTGTCTAGTGTTCCGGTCGTGATTCAGACGATAATGACGACCCCCATGCTATCTTCCAGTTTATCAGATTACCAAATCAACTTCCTTAACGCACACTGCAGGTTAAGTAGTCGACCTATTTTACGTAACGTACAATGGGCGAATATAAACTCTCCAACTGCGTGTGAAGATCGGCGTTGCGCAACTTTCTCCATTTCCATGTCATTTTCTAAAACTTTAAGAGACAAAGTTACTTGTAGCTGATTCCCAACTACAGAATATTTAAGACGCCTTCTGTAGTGCGTGCAATATTTCCCATGTTCCGTTCCCGGCTCTGCCAAGAAATTTAATTCTGTTCTAATTCATTTTAGGGGCTTGGCTCATTTGGTCATCTGCCCTCCCGTGTGCAGTTAAACTTTTCTGATAACCTGTATTGTATTTATGTCATGACTAGGACTCGGATTTATAGGTAAATATTTTTTCTCTTTGTAAATAAATATTTTAAGCATTTTTTTCTATAAATACATAAATTCCTGCTTTTAACTTATTAGCACATAAAGAGGCATAACATTTACATGTTTAAAATCAGTACCGGTATGCTAGATCTTGCAGTTTATTGTACTTTTGTTCTGTGTTAATTCAACTGGGAAATACCTGTGAGGTATCTAATCTTCATGCAGAGCGTATGCCAGCTTGCAACTGTGTTATTCTTAACTTGTCGCCCCGTGCCACTCCCTGTGGAAGCCAGGGATTTTCTTGTCCATAGCCATATTGCACCAGGTGCTAGACCTCCCCCTCCCTTAGCTACCTGGAGCCAGTGTCACTCACATGCAGTTCATTTCTGGCACTGTGAAGTGTAGGGCAGTTCTACGATGCCTAAAGTAAAAACAACTACAAGTTATCGTCTGTTGCAGAATTTAAAGATAATTTTACTTCTGATGGGAGCGTTCTGTTCTGCCAACGATGTGGGAAAGCAATCAAGGCTAAACAGCGATCTCAAGTTACACAACACCTCAAGGGCAAGAAACATATTGCCGCAGTTCGCGCCTTCAGAAGAAGTGTTTCGCGATAATCGTCGGTCATTTGTGATAGACAACCTGAAGATGTATCTCGTTGTGTATTGTAATGCTTCAGCAGTCAGTGAGACATAGAATAAATTGCATTCGTGAGTACTGCATATTGTTTATATTCACATTCCTATCCGTATTGTTTTCTATTTTACTTGGATTTATTTGTCGAGTAGCCTACTCTCCCAGTTTCGTGAATGAACTAGGGATGACGTGAGCTGTCTTGGGGATTCGACTGCACTTATTTCATCTCGAAATACGTGCGTCAGCAACTCTGGGGATGTCAGTTAGTCATTCTTCTTGGCCCAGCACAAAATAGAACACTACCGGTATGAAAGAACCAAGAAAGTGGTTCATATTCGAACTACCGATCTCCAGACTTGCTTCAAATTCCCTCGCGGCAGGGGCAGATGACCTCGTAGTTCCACCCCTTAAAACAACAATAACTAACTTCCCTCGCGGCAGTGGTGCACGATTTAACGAGCACGGCCACGTCTCGGGAAATTTTATTTTATTCTGAGATACGAGAACGACGTATACTCAGCCTTGTGACGACAGGGAGGGTGTTCTTAATTCATTTAAGGGCTTTGCGACATCGTTGTCATGCAACTCAGTCTTCTTGGGTCTTGTGTGTGGAATCTGTCTGATAACCTGTGTTATTGGTTTGGTTGTAGTAGTGTGTGTGTATTTTGTAATTGGGGCTAAGATTAGTTTCACTTCTACACAGCAGCACACATGGGATTTCAAAACTTACTATCTAATGCCTAAATCTATACTTGATGTTTGTCACGTGGCGTAGTCGTGCTCGATAAATCGTACACCACAGCCACGAAGGCAGCTACAGCAAGTCCGGAGATCGCAGATTCGAATTCCTGCGCTGGCAGCAACTATTCAGAGTGTGGCTTTCCCTCGAGGTTTTCCACACCCTCTCCAGACAAATGCCGGGATAGTACCTCACCTCAAGTCCTGGGGTACCTATCTCATCCTGCCTCTGGGGCGGTCCTCTCCCCTTCCCTTCCCTATCTGCCTTTCATGGCTCCTTCGTTCGAAGTCCCTCAAACTTCTTTTTTTTCCTGTCCCTTATTTACCTTATTCTTCTTTTGTTTTCCATTTCTTCTTCTAGTGTGTAGTACAGTAGTTAGTTTTAGTTATAGTTTACATTCCATTATCATTTTCACTATCACCCAAATCATTAGGGGTCGATAACCCAGATGTTAGGCCTCTTAAAACAACAATTATCATCATCATCAACATCATCATCCTGTCTCATCCCTATCCCTACTAAACTTACACACAAAACTACCGTCACCACATAAATACAGGTTATGAGAAAAGTTTAACACACACCCAACTACACGGGGTTAGGACCAAGATGTCCTAGATGAATTAACAACAAAAATATACGTGATGTCAACTGATTTATTTTCTAGAGAAAAGCTTTTCTTGCCTGTGCTAATCTATAAGGTGCGTTCAAAAAAATAACGAGCCAGAGGCATAATTACAGAAACCAGTAGCTGTATGTTAGAAGTATTGGCCCTGGCTGTTGAGGCACTTGTTCCACTGTGACACGGGACGGTGAATGGCTGTCTCATAAAATTCCCTGGGCTGCGATGTGAACCAGTTCCGCACGTACAGCTGGACGTCGGCGTCCGAGGTGAATCGTTGGCCCCGCAGAGCCCTTTTCAGAGAACCAAACATGACGTAATCACAGGGAGATAGGTCTGGACTGTATGGAGGGTGGCCGAGAACCTCCTATTTGAATTTCTGCAGGAGTGCCACGACTTTGTTGGCCGTATGAGGTCGTGCATTGTCGTGGAGCGACCACGGCGGCTATGGCGTTCACTGTCACTCGGTGGTCCTGGGTAATGAGTGCATCAACCAGCTGGACGTTGTCATCGGTAATGCAGGGGGGTGCCCCAGACCGGGCATCATCGGCTAACGACACCCGTCCTTCCCTGAAGCGCTTGGGCCACGCTTGACCCTTGCAAGGGACATGCAGTGTTCGCCGTAGACTTGCGACATTCGGCGATGAATGTCCGTTCCCCCTACTCCTTCCGCTGTCAGAAACCGAACAACACCTCTTTGCTCTTCGTTTGACGCCTCCATGTTTGAAATACGACTGGCAGCGTTGGACGTTTGATGCATGCTGCTGCTCGCTTTGTATGGTCACGTGACGTGCACACGTGCCCTCCACGCTCTGGTCGGAACCACACCTCGTTACACACGCCACGATTAGCCGATGTCGTCACCGGTTTGCGCATTTCAGCCTCCGGCTCGTTACTTTTTGAACGCACCTTATAGTTTTATATCCTCTTTGAATGTCCATCACTGCTTATTTTGCTTCCCATGCATCAGAAGTCTCCTACAAAATATAATAATAATAATAATAATAATAATAATAATAATAATAATAATAATAATAATAATAATAATAATAATAATATGCAATCAACGTAACATACGAACTTTTATGGGACAGGCCTAGATTCAGATCGTTTGTGAACAAACAAAATTTTGGCATATTGGTTTCACGGTCCGTGAATTTAAACCAAATAGCTTATAGAGATAATAGCGGAAACTCCTCGCCAAAACAGGAGACAGCGCTCCCCAGCACCGCCTAGCGGTCCGAGTTGGCAACGTAAGACCAGCTGATTTACAACCGTGAGATCGAACCAAACAATTATAAGAAATTATTTACCTGTGGATGATCTAATTATCCAATTGTAATGGTTGGTACTGGGAGTATTTGTGCCATATATGGCTGTAATAATTATAAACAACAAAGTGACCCAAAATCTTTCTTCAGGTTCCCAAGAAATTATTGTAAACAAGTAGCCTACCATTACACTGATAGTTCGGTTTTCTTTTAATACAGAATGCTTTTACAATATAATTTAGCATATTTTAGCCTGTTCTTTATACATTTATAGATGCACGTTGTGGATGACGTATTGAAAAGGAATGGCCCAGAACATTTAAACAGAACTCATGTTGTATGCTCAGACCACTTTGTGGAGAAAGATTTCAGGAAAAAAAACTTGTTAAGTCAAGGGTAAGATCTTTGTAGGTTGTTGATAGTAGGCCTAATGTTAATATTGAAATAACATCCTTTATAAAACGTGGTATAATAATATAATATCGTATGGCCTCGGGTGCCGGGTGCAAGCTTTGTTATTTGACACCCAGAGGGTAGCTTGCATGTCGAATTTCGTTGTTCCTTGACTATGAAAGTCAAGGAGGTTAGATGTTAGATATCTAAGCTCCTTGAACATTATAGCGCTTTCTAGTAGAGAAATGAGGAACTTTGTGTTGGCGGAAACTCCCGAGATTAATTTTGCCATTATGAACTCGGCCTACTGATTTCAAATGGGTTCTTTGACATGCCAACATCGTATGACATGCGTATCGTATTTTTGCCGCCTTTCAAAAATCACTTACCACGGTCAGGAGCGAACCTGCAATCTTGGGGTTAGTAGACCGACACGCTATCCACTCACCCACCGTGGCAAGCTATAAAACGTGGTGACTCTACGGTACAGTAGGCCTAACATTTAACAACATGCTTCAATATTTCCGATTGAAAGTGTACGTAGTTATTTATTGTTGTTATAAGGGGCTGAACAGCGAGGTCATCTGCCTCTAAAGTGTACGCATTGCACTATTAAAGCTAAGGAGCTTGGTGTAATCTAACAAGTTCAGAAACACAAATTTTAATTTTACTGACTTTATTAGGAAATATATAAGAAGGTAACTGTTTTTGTAATGTAATTAAGCGTACTCAACTCGTTTTTAAATACCAGTATGTCAAAAAGGATAGATTAAAACCAATGTGCTAATATTTCCTTGTAATTATCAGTATTTGGCCTGGTGCAGTGCCTTCAGTTCTACTGCCTATGGCAAAGCAAACCATGTGCAGAAGCAGTCCAGTATTTTTTAGAATTCTATATAAATATTGTACAGAACCAAGTATCTTTTGTTTATTTTAACACTAATCTTTAAATTATTTGCTGCCTAAATATCAAGCCGAGACATGTTAACTTCACAATGCAATTTCGGTCGGTGCACACTCAAAAATGCTAGCCGTGGGCAGGGGGTGTCAACCAGATAGGGATCATTTGGCACCATCGGTGTAGTAGCACGTGCCAGTCGTATGGAGCGCTGTATATCGTGCATATCGTGTTGCCAATATATGCATGATACAACGTTGTAATTAAATTGCAAATATATCCCTATATTTAGTCAATAAATATACACATAATTCCTAATTGACATTTCCTTGCAATTATCTTGCTCACCGACGATAATTACGGCACTTATCATTAAATAAACATTATTTCTACTGGGTTGGCGGCATTGACCAACATGGACGCTCTGTTTATGTCGTGCTTGGTGTAAACAATATTGGCCGTATATTAATATTTTATAATAAGCTAATGTTGTGTTCTTTCTCATCTTTCTTTCATCAAATCGTCTTCTTGGTAATGAGAAGTGAACAGTTCTTCTTCTGCAACGCCAAGTAAGTACGCTTATTTTAAGAGTTTAAGTGAAAACTCATTTCTGTAGTGCCTGTGAAAAATATACCGTACCGGTAGCCTAGTTTTAAATTGATATTAGACGCAGTGTACAGGTGATATTCTACTTGACATATTAATTACACTTTCACTATTATTTATTCCACAGATAGGCCTACCAAATTCTGTGAACAAACAAATCGTAAATTGCTGTTCTCGAAATAGCAGATGAATGTGGCAATTTGGCCTACTCTCCTGAGAAATGACCAGGTAAGAGTCTATGTTACCGTAATGTTTTCAACTTGATTACATCTTGCAGAGATACATACAGTACCATGAGCCTATTGCATATGTGTACTCAAGTTCTTGAGGAGTGTTAATAATTCATTTTACACTGCGGTAGATTAAAAATGTCATGTTTCATGGCAACGTGTCTAAGCTTTAATATTTTCCCCTTCCTTGAATTTCAAATTATTGGTACCGTATTCAAAAAAGATCAGTTCTTGCACATGTTAGTTACTGGTGCAGTGGCAAGTATTCAGTTGGTCGAATATGTAGTAATGCCATTACTGATGTAGAACTGTAATTACAGGTTCTAAAATCTTAACACACACTGGTCCTATGGGTGGCTGTGTGCTCTTGTTCTGTGGAGCAAAGTCCAACATTAAAATTTATTTCAGAGGTCTACATTTTGGTCCAAATATACAAATGAACGAAGCACCAAATGGTGAACGCATTTGTACTCAGAATTTGAAACATATTAAGTTCATCAGAATGGTTTCATTTTATGCGTATGTTGTTATTTTAGAATAGGCTATATTTATTTTTCTTCCCATCATTCCATAATTATTTTTAGAAAATTCAGCAGCTACAGTACTGTATTCATGCGTTGCAAAACTATTTCTCCTCTGGCAGAGGATTAAGAATAGAATTAGAAACGATGAGACATCTTTCAGAAGGGTGATACCTGCAGAAGCAGTAACAAAACCACTCACCAGACACATCAAAAATCTAGAAGATATGCTGGAGTTACCCTTAATTGTTGTGTAATAGAAACACACGTGGATTAGTTACATTAATCGCAGAATTAAAATTTTAGTTATTTTCTGAAAGGTGAGAGAGGCAATCTTATGGGTTTCATCAATCATAGATGTCTATTACATTAATAAATAAGCTTCTGTGTCCAACTAAAATAAATCCTCATCAGTTTTGATGTGGTGTTAACTCATAAAACAGTGTAAAGAAGATTGGTTAATATGTTTATGTTCGACACTGGCGAAATGTAAATATTATGTCAGAAAACTGTACTATAATGAGGCTCATTATAGTACAAGTTTTCATTATGATACAGTTTCTCCCACCAATCAGAGCTCAAGAAACAGTTGTGTGACCAATTAGGTGAGGATAGCATCGCACCTGCACTCACTTCCATGGTCCCCTATTTTAAATTTCACTGCGTGGCGAGTGTCATAGTGAGGTATTCCAGGAGGCCATGGTCAAATACAAGGTATTCTCTGCATCCCATGCGCTCTGTTCAGTATATAAAACTGGTGAAACCTCGACAGATATTTATGAATATTTATGTTCGAACATAAAATAGTTATAATTATTGTCATTATAGGCTCGTTGCATAATGTACTAGTAAGTTACAAGGTGCACATATAATAAGCCACTACAACAGAGATCTGAGTGAAATCACATGAAATTTTATTAACAAATAGGTGCAGGCTAGAACTATTACCACTGTGTTGTATTGTTTCTTCCAGTATCACAGTAAACAATTTGTTTTAAAGGACTCTTCACCTTGTATTATGTTATATCGTGGGATAGATAGATACAAGATAAATATAATTCATTTATTATATGCCAATGTAATGGTTGACATACCTATAGGTAGTATTTTATTCCTACACGTTACTTACAATATTTTTCAACACGTAGGATGCTAATGTCTAAGCCAGTCACAGCTCGTGCTCAGTAGCGGCTGGTGTAGAAAATTAGTTGTGTGTAGAGATGGGCAGCAGTCAACTGATAACAGTCGAATTAGTCGATAGTTAAAACAATCGACTTATTCAACTGCTTTTAAAAAACAGTCGAATGAATTCAACGACTACTCACCGTATCATAAACAAGTAGTTTGCAAACGACTGATCTCAAAACAATCGTTGGAAATCATTGGAATGAATCAAGTCGTTGGCAAACGACTAATTCCAAGCGAATGGAATCATTCGAATTGAAGTAGTCGTTGTAAATGACTGATCCCAAAGCAATCGTTGGAAATCATTGGAATGAAACAAGTCGTTGGCAAACGACTAATTCCAAGCGAATGGAATCATTCGAATTTAAGTAGTCGTTCTAATCAAACGACTTCTTCTGGATAACTTCATGCTATACAATTCATTGTGCTGTATGTTTATTGTAGAGCTTTAATTAATAAGTTAAGTATACCTGTAGGTGCCTATAGTTTTATACAGTTCGTTGATTCTTTCAATGAAATAGCCTAAATCCAGTTGTCCAAGTTATTGGAAATGTTAAGCATTCAATATTTAGGTTATGCTTGAACTCCCGGTTTTCTGGCCCATCATCCCAGGCAAGCCTCCCAGTCAGATGGATCATTTGGCTGTAATTTTGAATTAGAGTAAGGTTGTAGTATGCGTGGTCAGATTTAGACAATAGCCTACTCCATGAAGGGGTGATGGTTACGCCTTCTATGTTTGTTTATTGAATAGAGTAACTGAAATGAGGGATGTATACTGATTTTAAGATTTGTGGAATGAGTTTATGAATTTTTAATAGAATTTAATGAAGTCTTCAGTAAAGTTGAAGGAGACATGATCGTGTTTAGACAATAGCCTACTCCATGAAGGGGTCATGACTATGCTTTCTATGTCTGTTTAAGGTGTAGTGTGGCTGAAATGAGGGAGGTTTACTGATTTTGGTGTTTGTGGAGTAGTCTTTTCGTTTATAATTTAGGTTTTGTGAAGCTTGTTGCGGAGTTGTTTTATGGATTTTATTGCTCTGCAAATGAAGTGTATTAGGGGGTTCCGGGTTTGGTTTAGCTGTAGTTTACAGGGTTATGGCTGAGAGTTGTTGTAGCAGGCCTAACAACTGTGTCAGAGCAGTGGCGTGCTGTGTGGGAGGGGGGGTTAGTGGCAAAGACATGAGGGCAGGGATGGAAGAGTTTATGTGTTCCCTCACAGTTGGCGCAGGCTTATCTCGAGGTACCGTACAGATAGAGTGGTGATGTAAATCTCCAGCGGGTACTGTGAGGACAGCTTGACGGCTGTAGGTGCCTATAGTTTTATACAGTTTCTTGTTCGTAGATTCTTTCAATGAAATAGCCTACGTCCAGTTGTCCAAATATATATGTATGTCATTTCATTGGAAATGTTAAGCATTCAATATTTAGGTTATGTTTGAACTCCTTAACACAGTCTATACACTTTTAATGAGAATTGGGTGCATTCTTGAATTATTACACAACTTGAACATGGGCTTACCAATTATGGCTTAGAGTTCTATTTATTTTATGATTGAATTTCATTCATTTATTCTACCGCGTGATAAATGAATTACAAGAAAATTATTATGAAATTCTCCCCATAGCGTGATGGTAATGATCGATGCAAACATAGAATAGATTTTCCAGGAAAATTAAATCAGAAAATATTTTATATTGGGATCCAATATTAATAGCATTTTAGCAAGTCGGAGGGTGTGTACGCTCAAATTGATTCTGGTTGTCAATTGGTTTGTAGAGATGGGCATCAGCAGTCGACTGACAAAAGTTAAAACCATCGACTTGTTTGACTGCTTTTAGAAAACAGTCGAATGAATTCAACGACTACTCACCGTAACATAAACAAGTCGCTTGCAAACGACTGAACTGATCCCAATTGTTTTAACATGCTCTGAGCGCTGGCATAGTTTTACGTTCTGGTCATAAATTGTTTGTATTCACATGGTTGCCAACATCTCCACTGAAAGTTCGCTCTCGTTACTGTTCTAAAGTGCTCTATTGTCGTGTCTCGTGTGTATTTATTCTAGGCTGTCGTGTTCTTGTTCAAGTTGTATTTCAACTCTACACTCTTAGTACGGTATTTTCTGCAAAACAACTAAGAAATAAAAGGCACGTCACAATTTTGGCTATGGAATTGTTACCGGTACTTTCAGTTCTAGTAATTTAATTAAGTATTGCTCTATTGCTTCACTTATTCAGAGTGCATACAGGTAATGGGTCCTATACCAATATCGGGGAGCATTTACTCATTGCAACATTGGATATAATGGCTGCACTATACACAACGCCGCAACCTCCATTCGAAGCACAGTAAAAATAAATAACTTGGATCAATTTCAATTTCTTTTTAGTACATATTATTCTTAAAAATAAATGAGACCAACCAGGTGGTATAGTTCTTGGTTGACACTTCTGGGGTCCATGTTTGATTGCTGAATGTCAAGAAATCTAATTCTAGTCTGAGGGTAAGAACAGGGTACACACAGCCTAGTGAGGTAAACCGGGAAATGTTGGGTTTGATTCTCCGCTTAGCCACCCAGCAAGTGGTTTATCATGGGTTCCCACACATACAGAATATAAATTTCTAGGTAATTCCTATCTTGACTGCCTCCTGTAAATCCGTAAACAAGTAGGGTAGTCGTATTCATTCATTCCTATTCATGAGCTTAAATGGCACTCTGTCAAATGCATACATGTGTCAGAATCCAACACAACACAAAATAACATAATGACTTGATTTTGTCTGCTGTTAATTCATTTTATGGGCTTGGGACATCTTGGTCATCAGCCCCATGCAGTTGGGTGTGGGTAGAATTGCTCCGATTATGTGATGACTGTAGTAGTGTGTGTAGCTTTATAAGGGACAGGCTTGGGGAGGTGCCCCAGGAGTTGAAATAAGGTACTACCGGATTTCCATCAGGAAAGGAATAAAATAAAAAAAATGTTGAGGCCCACAGAAGAGATCTGCAGAATATCTTAGCTGAGTGGACAGGGAATTTGTAACTGTTCCTGTTGGTATTTCAATTTCATTTTAGTACATATTATTAAAAATTCTTAAAAATAAATGTCCCTAACTATGGCTGCCACCTTTCCAGTCCTCATCTGAATTACAGAAAGTATAGCCTACACACTACTACAGATACCACAATAACAGAGATTATCATATAAATCCTGTACACTTCCAAATATATGGGGCTAAATGAATATGTTATCAAAAGCCCTAAAATTAATAGCAAAAACACAATGATTCTACAATAAGAGATTCTTTTAAAATATAGTTATAGTAGGTGCAAACATACACATAACAGCAAATTCAAGTTCTCCATTTCAAGCATTACACATTTATTAAGTTAACGGTTTCAACATACAAACTTGCATGTGTTGTAGGAATTTGCGGTTCATCGGTGTCAGCCATGGCGTCAAGGAGGTAATAGGTCCATTATCATGTGCTGTAGCCTACCGTTATACCTTGGCAAGAAAGAAGAACATGCCTCAACACATACTTTTAAAAGGACCAGATTTGATTACTGTATTTTTGCTAAGTTTGATTTTGGCTCTCCCTGTTATTTTTTCTTAGTTGACAAACTTTTTAAATAAAACATGATGATTTCTAGCAGAATTGAGTGTGTTTCTTGTTTTTCATTGAAAGTCCTATTTCTCCTTTCCCCTTCACAGCATGTCATAGAATTTACTGTATTAGTGTGCCATGAAATTTGTTTATGTACATGTTCTTACTGTATTTCACCCTTCAAAATTGGTGGACTGGATATATTTTAAAGGGAATATCAAATGAACTACTGTATATAAATTTTGTGATATCCAATTTTCTGAAACTAATGAATTTGGCATTAATTACACTAACAATTTTAGTGTGATGAGGATCAGGTTACACCACCTATTTCCTTAGTATTCTCTCTTAAAATTTTCCTGTTATTGCAAACAGCACCAAGCATTTTAAGATATGAATATTCTCCCTTCCCAGTACTTTTCCTTTCTAGTTTAATCTCGGAACTAATCGGTTATAATTGGGCCTACAGTGGTTAATTGGAAGGGACCATTTTTTTAAATTGAGTAATAATATGCTGCAGACCTTATAGTAGCCTAATTCTTGTCAATGCAATATGCTCCAATTGCAACTGAAAGAAATGTAAACATGTAAATTATTGATGAGGTCATGTCCTAAATGCTGTGATTGCTCATTTCAGAGTTCCGGAATTCACAATTTCCCACTTTGGTATTATTAAAAAAAACTGTTATTGCTATTTTGAATGTGATTTATTTCGTGTGGATCATATTATTATCTCCACACTTAAAAACGTGTGCTATAAGTATTGGGAAGATCGGAACATTGAGGTGGGCAGTGCAGTTAGGACGAGAATATTTAGCGGAACGAGGGGAAGGGGTGGGGTAGGCTACCCGCACAGCCGTGCTCAACTAGTACCGCGGTCAAACACCAGACAGCGCTGAAGTCTTAGGTGCCAAGAATTAGCATGGCTGTCGGCTATCTGTAGTAGTAGGTAATCTGTGGCCGTGGGTGGCAAGGCGAGTAATGCTGTCAACTCGCACCAAGAGATGGCACTGTGATCGCTGTCTCCAAACGAGCGCATGCTTTTACGGCCGAGTTTCCGCTATTATCGTTATAAGCTATTTGTTAAAACTCAGCAATTCTTCTAGGTTTATGCCGTGTCTTGTGTGAGGTTTCGCCTAGGAACATCAAGCTGGCTCATCATTGGTGTCCGCGCACGGACCACCACAGGTGTAGCGAACTGTTCCCTTCTTATGAAGCGCACGTGCACCTCGTAACTGCGAGTGCTAAAAGCCTTTATAGGGAGGTGAAAGGCTGCTTGAGCTTTTAGTTCTCGCACTAAAGAGGCGCACGTGCGCTTCATAAGAAAGGAGATAGTGCACAGTTCACTACTCCTATCCGGGCGCTGACACTAAGAACCCGCTGATGAGCCAGCTTGATGTCCTAGGCGAAACCCCACACAAGACACGGCACAAACCTAGAAGAATTGCTGAGTTTTAAACACAATTTTGCTGCAAACCCCCGAATGAGATCCACCACTTCATGGACAGTAGAGAGGAAGAAAAATCATAATCATAGTCGGAGAATGAAGAGATTTTGGGGAGGGGGGGAAGCTAATTCAAATTCATCTGTGAAATAGGTTCAATGGCGCTCCTTAGTTGGGTATAATGTTACAAATAAAAAAATGAAAAAATGAAAATCCACAGCCTGTTTCCAGTCTCCGACCGGGTCAGGAATGAAGCCCCCATCTAGCGGCGAGGATATGAACTGTAGTTTTTTGAAAAACTACAATTGATATTGAGCGGCTTCGGTGGCGTAGTTGGTAGCATGCTCAGCTTCTATGCCCAAGGTCACGGGTTCATACTCAGCCGAAGTCGTCGGATTTTTAAGAGCGTTAAAAATCCCTCAGTATGCCTTCCTTCAGAGGGGAAGTAAAGCCGGCATCATAAAACACCTTCCACTAATCACACTTGTGTGAAGCTAAATTATTGTAGGTTAGATTTGACTAACGCTCTTAGGTTCCAACGTTCGTCGCCAGGAGCCGACTACGGTGGTATCTAGTAACCAAGTTCAGAACTAGTTGGTCGTTGACGGTGGCGTTTGGTAGCAAAAATTGGAGCTACTTGAAAAGCAAATGTCTGCAGTCCTTACTTGAGTTAAAAACAGATAACACACACTAATACAGCCATCAAAATTACCACCTCAAGTACACGGGGTATGTGACCGCGTTGTCGCAGCCCCTACACTGAGCAACCAACCAACCGAATGCGTATGTTTCGCTCGGACAACAAACGGTAACTTAAGTCATACTCTCTCTCTGTTTGCTAACATTTTAGAATGATGAGCCACTACTTTCCCTCTCGAGTTCACACCGTGTCAGCAACAAGATAAACAGTTGGCATATGCCCGGTCAGGGAACTCAGCAGATACGAACAATAACATGTAAATCATACCACTAAATACTTTACATATGAACGGCGAGATTAGCTATACGATGAAGATATTTGTTGTTTTAAGGGGCCTAACATCTAAGTCAGAGCTTTCCAAACTCTCATGGCGACACCCTATTAGCAGACATAATTCTACACGACACCCATTTAATTATTTTCATTATAAACATAGACTATTTTAACAAAGGAGATTCATTTTAAAGAAATGTAAATTTTTCATAGTATGTATATGATTTTCGAAGTATAATAGGCTATTTTTAACACCTTTCTCATAGAAATAAAACGTGCATCTCGATGTTCCAATTCAAAGACTGCTATGGGCTTGGCGATCATTACAAATCTGCTTTATGTAGGGTCGGATGCAGAACAAATTCACACGCATTTCCCCATTTAAAATTCTCAAACTTCCACGTTTTTTAAATTTATTTTTATTAGCCATAACACTTTCACACGAATATGTCGTAGAAAACTGCAACAAAACGATGAGGGCTCATTTATTCAGATGAGGAAAATCTTGTTGAATAGAAACCCAGAAGCTGTCTAATTCTGACTCTTGGTACCTAATTTCTAAAGTCTGGTTGTTTTCAAGTTCCGACAGTTCCTCCTATTCGATAAGTTGAAGTTCACAAGAGCTGGAGGGTGCAAAGGGATTTCTTATCCAGTCTTCTTGGTTGACATTTAGTGTTGGAAAATATCTCACGACACTCTGTTTGGAAAGCACCGATATAGGTATCGGCCCCTAATGGTTTAGATGAAGGTGAAAAATTATGAAATTATATAAAATAACTTAACTGAAAGACAATTACAACTAACGTAGCCTACGTACTAGAAGAAATGAATAAATAACAAGTAGCCTAGTTCTGTGAAGAACTAAATAGCCTATTTTCATATATCCTACTGGTCTTAATTAGGACACGAGAAATGAAAACGAGATTTTTAAAAATTGAACAGCCACTATTTTTAGGTCTCATAATATTCCATTAAACAAGACATCAGTATATTAAGGCTTGTATGAAGAATACCAATCCAACTTTCACAGCGCTCAGATGAAAAGTGGCGAGATAAATCCATTTGTATATTTAAATTACGCGTCACCGCCATGTTGGTTTTGTGCTCACAGGTTATTGAATGATCCATAGGTGAACTTATGTTAATAGCCTTTATCAAGACACACAATTTCAGTTTGATTGCTGTAATAGATTCGTAGATATTGAGAAACGTCTAAATATTTCAGATGGTCGCCATTTTGAATAGTTATATATGTAGGACATAGACTTATGTACCATTGCATAAAGATCATTGCGTAGGTTAATTATTCAAACGTCACTTCGAACGCATGATTAAGACACAAGAAATAAAATCTTAATTTTCAAATTTCGCACAGCCACCAACTTGAGGTTATGTAAACTAAAATAGATGTCAGTGTATTACAATGTGTATAAACATTCGCTGTACCAAGTTTTACTGCGGTCGGATGGTTAAATCCTATTTAAATGTTTCGACTACGCTGGGTCGCCATATTCGATTTGTACTTAACAGGTTTATGAAAGTCACATACATTAACTTCCAGTAGTACTCATACTGTTGCGGAGATATAGAATGCCAGTGAAATATTTCGCGTGGACGCCATGTTGAATTGGTGAAACGTATTAAGATTTGAAAGGTGCGTTCGAGGTCGGAAGAGGCAGTAGTATGCACTTATCGAGTTTCATTGAAATCGCTCTAGGGAATGAGAGAGGGTCCGCCCCAAAGTCAGTAGAAAAAGGAGGAAAAACAGACCCATCTCAGGAATCCCTCGGGGCCACCATCTCTCGAACTCGCCAGCTGCGAGCCCTTGAGGATGCAGCACTATTCAGGCTGCACCAGAAGTCGTAGGGCTACACACACCCTTGAGGGCCTTGAGGAGAAGGCAGGCGATATCTTGAAAAGAAAAAGAAGGCTGATCCCTCGAAGATTGAGGGTATCAGGATAGACGAGACAAGGGCCAATTAAGGCAGGGAAGACTCCCTAGGCCTCGGATACCTTAAAACCGTCGGGGTTTACTAAGAGTTGACGAAGGGAGGCCAGGAAAGATAACAGAAAGGAACCCGGCACAAGTGAGTGAAGCAATGCCAGACTCAGCTGCGGTCCCGTGGTCGCCAACCCATGTCCCACAAGTTGTGATCCCCTGGGGGATAGCTACAATAAAGTAGAACGCTTCAACAAGAACGTATTGAAACATCACAGAAGAGAAGACCAGTAAGATATATGAAAAGGGCTATTTAGTTGTTTACGGAACCACAGTACTTATTTAAATTGTTATTTGAACGTAAAGTGAATAGGTTACTATATATTTCAAATCTATACATCATTACTAGAAAAAATGGGCCACCTCGTTGCGTAGTGTCTAACATTCTTGGCTGTCACCGGGTTCGATTCCCGGCTCTGACAAGTCATTTAATTCTGGTCTGATGGCTGGAACAGGGTACACTCTAGTCTCGTAAGGCAATATTGAGAAGAGGTGGGTTCGATTCCTACCTCAGCTATCCTAGAAGAGGTCATCCGGGGTTTCCCACTGCCACGCCAGGCGAATGCCGGGATGGTAACTAACTTTAAGCCACGACCTCTTCCTATTATAATCCTACCTCAGTTACAAATATACACACTAGAACAGACATCACAATGACACAATTGCTCACGAAAGCTATAGGTTGGTTGGTTGGTTGGTTGGTTGGTTGGTTGGTTGGTTCCTTAGTTTAGGGGCTGTGACAACGCTGTCATGTAGCCCCGTGTACTTTGGGTGTGTGTAGAATCTGTATGATAACCGGTGTTAATTGTGATGGCTGTATTAGTGTGTGTTATCTGTTTCTAATTCAAGTAAGGACTGCAGACATTAAATTTTCAAGTAGTTCCTACTTTAGCTGCCCAACACCATCGTCAACGGCAACTAGTGCTGAACTTGGTTACTATACGCCACCACAGTCGGCTCCTGGCGACAAACGTTGGAAACTAAGTGCGTTAGTCACATCTAACCTATAATTTAGCTTCACACAAGTGGAAGATTCTTTAACATGCCACTCATCTATGACATGGGACCACCGGCTTTACTTCCCCTCCGAACGAAGGCATACTGACGGATATTTAATGCTCTTAAAAAATTCGACGACTTCGGCCGGGTTTGAACCCACGACCTTAGGCATAGAAACTCAGCATGCTACCAACTGCGCCACCGAAGCTGCTCGAAAGCTATAGAAATTACTTGTGCAATAAAATATGTTTAAACAAGTATAAAACAAGAAGTTCCGTGACGATCTAAAGAGCCTACTTTTCATGCCAATGACTAGTCTACAACATATTAACCTATCTAGAATAATGATGAAATTAAGTTGGTAATATCGAAATGTCTAATTAGTTCAAAATATTCCTGGCATAATGTAGCCTAATAGAGCACTACAGTTGGCAGCCCTGGTGACTGAATATATTCTTAGTTCTATCTCTTAAGGTACAGAATACAAAATTTGCTTGAAGTCCAATGGACGTTACATGCAGTTAGACATTGGATCTATCAGCAGGCGAAAAAGCTTGTTGGCAACAATGTCATGCGTGTGCTGGTTAGAAATAATCGGAAATATTATGATATCTTGTTGTGCCAATTTTGGATGAAATCCATTTGTTACTATAAAAGTTACATGTATTTTAAAACTGGACCTATCAGCAAGCATAGAATCATGTTGGCAGCACTGACTTATATTAATTATTCCAAATTAATCTAGAGTGTCAGGTGCTATACGTGTGCAAAGTATAGAGCTGTTGGCTTGCATACTTTCTCATACATTGCTATTAGGGTAAAAAATATAGACAGCATTTATTAACAGTTGGCAGCCCTGATTGCTCTTAACAATACTTATAGTCATATATGTTATGCTACACATACCACATATGAAATTTGGTTGAAATCCAACTGATAGTATAGAAGTTACATCTATTTAAAAATTGGTACTATCAGCAAGCTTATAATCATGTTGGTAGAACTGACGAAACAAGTTACTCCAAATTAATCTAAAATGTCAGGTACTATACGTGTGCATAGTTTAAAAGCTGTCGGCTTGCATACATTCTGATATATTGGTATTTGGATAAAAAAATAGAGAGAGCAATTATTAACAGTTGGCAGCCCTGGTGGCTCTTAAGAATAAGCTCAGTCATATCTGTTTATGTGCGCATATTACATACAAAATTTGGTTGAAATCCAATTGAGAGTGTAGAAGTTATATGCATTTAAAAATTCGACCTATCAGAAGGCTTAAAATTATTTTGGCAACACTGTCATGTATGGCCTCCTGGAAATTAAACTGCAATAGTATTATCTACATGTGTGCCAATTTTGGAATAGCTCCCATGCATACCTTCCAAGATATCCAACATGGAGCTCAAATTTCTAGTGCGTTTTTTCAGCAGTTGGTAGCACTGACATCATTTTCGAATATGGACGTGAGATATTCCGGTATACACCTTTACTCATACTAAATTTGGTTTCGATTGCTGCAGTCGTTTAGGAGTTGATAGGGGGACACACACACACAGCCAGCCAGCCAGACAGACAGACAGACAGACAGACAGAAGGACATACATACATACATACATACATACATACATACAGACAGACAGACACACATTTTCCCGGATCGATCTCGTAAGTCTAATTTTTCCTCATTTTTGCAAAATGTGAAAAGTAGGCTAAAAATCAATGATACATTGCCTACATCAAATTGAAGAGGAAGCTAAAAATAACAATTTTCCATAAAAAACTAAACATGACATTTTTTTTAGCAACATCGCCTTTTGTTCTCCAGTCCTTTATGGAAGAAGGAAGTGCTGCCCTTGGAGGATACCGACCGGCCGTGGCCTGACAAGGATGAACTCATCGTCGTACCACCCATGAAGAAGGATCACCGGCCTACTTACTCGGCGTACGAACACAGGGCTGCAAGATTCACTGTAGCGGTGGCCCGACATTGGGACTACCCTACTTCTGGATCCACCACTAGCGACTATGGTACGGGTCGCATATTGGGCATTATTGCTAGTTCTAACACATCCGCTTACGAACGAAAGTGGCAGCACCAGTGTCACTTGAGCTGTAGCAGAGATTGTTTTGAGGTGTCGTTAAATAGAATGAGCACGGTCGTGAAGACAGTAAATCAGTTAAACGTTGATACAATCAATAAAACAATTCTAATACTACACAGTCGACGCAATCGGTGAAAGCCACAGATATAAAACTAAGTAATAACAGTAACATTATGTTACCACAGTAATAAAACAGCCAGTAAGTGAGCGCAGGCGAGAAATTATGTCCTAAGAAACAGAAATGACAAACGTTAACCAAAGATTTAAGTGCCTGAAGGCATTTCGAAAATACTGTCAGAAGCGGACCACGGATCTAGATATACTGACGTGATAAAACGTTCTATTTCCATTAACACAGACTTAACAGCTGCGGTTGTTTTGAACTTCCCCGAGCTGGGAGTTCGGCTCTGAATCTTTTATTAATTCGTTTTAGGTAGATTTCATTAGAAAGCTACCTATTGCAATGAGTACCATGTTGCGACTTGGATAATTGCATTTCACATTCCTCAGACATATACAGGGTCTCCCAGAAAAAGTCAGACCGTCAGGCGGCGATTTCACTCTCCGCTACGGCAGCTGCCCCAGCCGAACTCATGTCGCGGCCTCGGCCGGACTAACGTCGGGCATTTATAGTCTTACAGTTCTTACTGAAACTGAGCTACCGTAGATTATTCAAGCGCACGAAGCAATACCATGTTGCCGAACAACAATTTCAACGCCAAAACAATAGTTCGCATTGTTGTCATTAAATGCCACCAGCTTCGCTTACAGGCTGTATTCTTGCTGTGTTCTTGTCAGTCTGAATGGCAAACCACTAAACTTTCATCAACGAGGATACGAAGTGTCAGCACACAAGAAGGTAACATAAACAACAACTTCCTGCAAGATTTAATTAAAGAAACACAGATTGTTTTTATTTATTGGGTGTCTAGATAACCTCACGTCACCAGCTCAAGGTGTTAAACATGGCAGAACTTACTCGCGTCAGCCAGAATGTGGTTACCTGATACAATGCCTGAATAACCCAGGAAGTGTCACTTCCAGCATCTTTTATAAGGGAAGATTTCATATAATATTGTATACGTGCGACACAAGCCCGGCCGAGGACGCGACATAAGTTCAGCTGGGGCAGCTGCCGTAGCGGAGAGTGAAAACGCCGCCCGACGGTCTGACTTTACCTGGGAGACTCGGTATATACCAGGTGAATCAGCTGACCCTAATACTATTGTTTTATGCAGCCCAACTAACGTTTGTTATCAGGAAGGTCGATATTTCTCTGCTTGCATTCCGTAGGATACTAATGCACTGAAAGCATATCCTGCAAACGATACTGAACACTATTATCTTTCCCTCGATGTGACTACCGACTAATACGAAGGAAAAACAAGATGTTCAGTAAAGAACATATAGCCTACTTTCTCCTAAATGTATGAGTATAGTTATAACTCGTTGTTATTATCAAAGAGTATAATAGAACTATTCTTTGTTGAAGACCTTAGAAACGATTTACCTCTACCAAACGCCACAACCTAGATAAAAACTGCTACCATCATTGAAGAAAGAAAGATAAGAAGTATCTAAAGAATGTTATGGATCTGGAGACATAATCGACCGGACTGGCGGCGTGGCTCAGCGGTAACGTTCTCGCTTGCTGGACCGTATGTTTCAGGTTCGTATCCTGGCACAGTCAGCTGGCATTTGAGGGTGCACAAATGCGAGGGAGCCGTGTTAGTAGATTTACTGGCACGTTAAAGATCCCCTTCGGGACAAAATTCTGGCACCCCGGCGTCTCTAAAAGCAACAGTAGTTAAAAGGGACGTAAAACCAATAACATTATTATTATTATTATTATTATTATTATTATTACATAATCGGCCTGACGCGGGCAACATCCAACTTTGAGTTGAGGCATGTCTTTACACGTCTGGCTGCGTATGACTTTCACAACCCTAATTGAATTAACAAATCATTCCATGACCCTACAGAGACGTGTGTATACCAACTATGTGGATATTTTCGATTGCTATTTGGCTGAAATAGAAGTATTAATTAATATCCTGAACTAGCACCAACGGTAGAGTTCAGATACTATGTGAAATCGTTTTGTTCTTTACTTCAATTAACATTTTCAAATAACGCACAATAGGCTGTTACAAACCATTTAAAATAGAAAGTAAAAATGTATCATAGTATCATCTTGTCATTCTTCAAATTCGATGCGCATAGAATGCAAATGGTATAGTAATCAATGGAGCCCCACGTAGACTAGTCGTGATATCTAGTGGTGAAATATCTAACAATATAATCCTAACAGAGCGAGTGCATTCTAGCGGCCAGAAGAAGAAACTTTTCAATAAAATCTGGTCGGCGTGCAGTTACCTTTTTGGCAGCTAGATGTCTCGAGTAAATCTGGTGGCGAATTATGTTTTAATTAAATATATATTTTACACCATAATATGCACAATATAACGCTTAATTTTAAAACATCTGAGTCATTACAAAACAATAAACATATAACATTTCAAGCAAAAAAACTAGCTCTGATCGGGTTTGAACCATAGGCATTTGAGCGATAGGCTAACGCTCTACCACTTAGCTAATTGTGTCAACGAATATCGTTCTATATAAAATGACTTACATAGAACTTGTTAGCAAATAGTGATTTATACTAAACGATTTCATCACTGGAGTATATTATTTATATATAAAGCATTTCATACAAAGTTTATTTATTTTATATCAGTACGCTATATTGCATGCAATACTCAAATTAGTGAAATATAAGTCAGGCACAAGATATCCGCTGCCATCTTGTCTTATTACTAAATCAGCTCAGCTTTTTAAAATCACGTCTGCACTATAGTATTACAAAATAAACTTTTAATTTCGAACGTGCCTCTTCCTTTAGAACAATTAAAACGATTCTCGGCTCGATAATCGGAACTGGTGGGTCCCATGATATGGATTATAAAGTTTGCATAATTCGCACGGACGCCATCCTGAAATGGTATGGCGGACGACCTTGTAGTTTGGTCACAAGACGCATCCTATACGAAGGTATGTTGTTACCAAATTTGGTAGAGATCGGATGATTTGGTTAGTCGTTATTTGATTTTACGTTTTGAACGTTTGAGTGGCCGCCATTCAGTTTTAGTAAAGATGGCGGCGATATAAAACATGACACTGAGGTGTCCTTTGCTAGTGCTACCTTTGTACCAAATTTCGTTCAATTCGCATTCACCGTGTTCGAATTCATAGGGGGGGGGACAGACATTCAGAGTACACACACTCACACACACACACACACACACACAGACACAGACACACACACAGACTCACACACACACACACACACACAGACAGACACACTTTTTTTAGCCCTGTGTTGATCTCATAAGTCTACTTTCATTTTTTGCAAAAACCGAAAGTAGGCTAACAATAGTGTTCAGTATCGTTTCCAGGATACGCTTGCAGAGCATTAGTACCATACGGGATGCAGGCAGAGAAATATCAACCTTCCAGATAACACGCTTTAGTTGAGATGCATAAAACAATATTATTAGGAGCAGCTGATTCACCTATATATCACTTTCTTGTAGACAAGATAACTAAGTTACCGTCATTTTCCACCAATCACTTTCAAACTAATACATAAAATATAACTGATCAAAATCTCGGTCGATTTCGTTAATGGACAAAATCGGACATAGGGTGTGGAAATGGGGGGGGGGGGGGCCTTTTTGGAAAAAGTGAAATATCGCTAACTTCCTTAATATATGAAAAATCGAATCCATTCAAAGTTCATACAATTCTTTGGATAAGGGCCAAAAACTTATGTCAGTCAAGTTTTTTGTTAGCACCAATCAATGGCCAAAGGGGTGGGTAAAATTGAGTTTTTAGAAAAGAAAAAATCATGCCACCCTTAATAGGCACAGAATTAAAACCGTTTATAATGGCAAATAGTCCTCTAAAATTACCTAAAACTTTTCTCAGAAAGATTTTTTGATATGGCCCACCATTACGCCAAGGGATGAGCAAAATGTTTTCGGTATTATAAGAAGATGCTTCTCGTAGGCCATATATGTGGGACTTTTGTGGGTATACAACAATTGGCAACCATTTAGTGAATTAAAACTCAGCAATTCTTCTAGGTTTGTGCCGTGACTTGTGTGGGGTTTCGCCTAGGACACCAAGCCTAGACGAGTTTTAATTCACCGGCCGTGAAAGCAAATATACCATCTTTTTGGAAGCCTTCATAGGAAGGTTAAGGCTGCTTGAGCTTTTAGTTCTCGCAGTCAAGTGGTGCAGTTGCACCTAATATAAAGGGAGGTGGCGCGCAGTTCGTCACTCCTGTGGGGGTTCGGGCGGGGACACCAAGAGCCCACCGATGAGCCAGCTTGGTGTCCTAGGCGAAACCCCACACAAGACACGGCACAAACCTGGAAGAATTGCTGAGTTTTAATTCACCGGCCGTGAAAGCCAATATACCATTTAGTGAATTGCCAAAATTTTTATTTTCCCGGTGAAACGTACCTCCGCTTTCCAGCGTGCCGAGAAGGATTTTCAGCCTACTTTTCACATTTTGTAAAAAATATGAAGAAGTAGTCTTATGAGATCACCCGGGCAGATAGCGGCTTCGGTGGCGTAGTTGGTAACATGCTGAACTGCTGTGCCCAAGATAGCGGGTTCAAACCGAAGTCGTCGGATTTTTTAAGAGCGTTAAAATCCTTCAGTATGCCTTCCTACGTAGGGGAAGTAAAGCCCACGGTCCCATGTCATAGATTGATGGCATGTAAAAGATCCTTGCACAGATTAAACTTGTGTGGAGCTAAATTTCTAGCTTAGATTTCGTTGTAACGATCTATCAAAGTTCCAACGTTCACCACTAGATATCATTGACATCTGGTAGCGAAAGTTGGAATTACTTGAAATTGAACGGAACTTGTAGCTAGGGGTGTCCGCTTGAAGCAGCTACAGCCTCTGGCCACTCCCGGCACTAAAAGCCATACGATAAATAAATACCCGGGCAGATGTGTGTCTATCTGTGTGTCTCCACCTATCAATTCCTAAACGGCTGCAGCTATCGAAACTAAATTTCGTATGATAAAGATCTATACCTGAATACCTCACGGCCATAATTTAAGATGACGTCAATGCTACCATCTGCTGATAAATCACAATCGAAATTTGAACTGTGTGTTGGATATCTGGGAAGTAATGCCTGCGAACTATTCCAAAATTGGCACACACATAGATAATAAGATTCCAGATTAATTTTCATGAGTCCATACATGACAGTGTTGCCAACATGATTCTAAGCCTGCTGATAAATCCTATCAACTTAGGATGTAAAATTCAGCATACCTACGATGCGCTTAAGGGGACCAAGGGGTGCACTATTATATTTTCACTCGATTTACTCGTGTGATATGTCGTACGAAAGTCTCTTATAGCTATGTACAGCAAGATTATTTTCAAAATTTCCTCAACCCAGAAATTATAAGTCCTCAACGGCAGCGATGGCGGAGAAGATGATCTTCGGCAGTTCAGCTGACCGGGATTAAGAGGTCAGGACCCCCACTGACTTGTGGATAGAAGTGGGCACTTCAAGGCTAAGAGAAGGAACCCTGACAGAAAATCAGTAGGCCTGGATACTAAAAAGGGTTTAGGGTGCCAATAACCTGCACACCCGAGATTACTTTATTATACACACATTAACGGATAGATGCCGGAATAACACCTAGAAAAGGAGAGTAGAGGTTGAAGGTATTGAGACCATGGTGGATAACCGAGTCCGATGGCGGAAATTCGTTGATGCCCTATGCTCCACTTACTGTAGTTACAGGAAATACGTCCATGAAGTCAATCAATATTGCGCTACCCACATATCAATTACCTCCAGCCTATAAAAGGGATATCCTGAATGCACCCAACTCCCTCTCCCTTACAGCAAGGTCGGTATAAATACGGCGAGTTTCGTCACCACACTAACTTCCTTCTTACAGAACTGAGATGATGATCATGATGATTCTTGTTTTAAGGGGCCTAACATCTAGGTTATTTACCACCAATGAAATGAAAAGGTATGAAATGAAAGGGTGAATATAAAAACAGCCCACATGCAGGGATGAAACGAAAATGGTATATATAAAACAGACAGTGAGCTCCAACAATTATGCCTTATTTGGATAAAAATATTAAAAAGGGGGGTGGTAAAAAACAATAAAACAAATAAGGCATAGGGAACAATAAAATATATGAACGTAATAAAGAAAGAAAAAAGACTAAAACTGAATTAAAAGTCTTAAACTAAATTAAAACTCTCCGTCACGAACCGGATGTCGAGGTCTATTGACGGCCCGTCATCTCGGAGAACAAGAGAGAGGGTGTTAGGAAGTTTGAGAGTCCTTCGCAGATCGGCCAGGTCCACACACTCCAAGAGAATGTGTGCCACGGTAAGGTGGGCACCTCGCAACCGAGAACTCATTGCAATGCCTATTTACATCTTGGCTTTGTCTCATTCATTATATTGCAATCTTATATTGTGGCAGAAAAATACTCGTGATATCTTTGTAATACAAAATACTCAGCGAAAAGTATGAAGATGCTCTGAAGTCTACCATAAATAGACAAGATCCCTGATGAGCTAAGAAGTAACAACGATTGGAGCATAGCTAACCCCGTGAGTATGAATCCCTCTCACTTCCTGACGATATTTGGCGAGTCGGTGACATGCACTAGTGATTATGAAACTGTTGGCTTTGCTGACCTCTGCCTGTGTGATGTGGATCTAGATAATGATCTTGCCATAGCTAGCCGGTACGCCCGCACAACCAGCTTACCTCATGATGTAACGCTGTGTGCGCGCGCTCATATTCGATTGGAAGTGAAGGGATAGTTGGCAGATATTCTAAAGATCACAGGAATTGCTATAGTATTAATTCAGATCAGTTCATCACGTCTCAGTCCAAACCTTCATATAAATACACTGCATGTTTAAGCCGTATTATTCCTGCATCAAGGGTGTGTGGTATGAAGTTTGATGAATAGGGACTGGACTTATTATGCACTAAAAACTATTAAAATATTTATGCAATTATGCACTAAAATGCAGAGAATATGCAATAAAAAATTGAAAAATATGCACTTACAATAAGCCAATCACAAATCATATTCACTCTTCTTTCCCTCCTTCGCCGTAATATTTGCAGTCGTTTTCGCATATTGTTCAAATTGAAGTTTCTTTTCGCATGTCACTCTCTTCGAACATACTTGACAATAGACGACAACGCCACTATTACCTGACACCCACTGATTTACTTTCTGCTGCTATTTTCTCTTCACGCATTTTGAAGCAGCATGCTTGCGTAAAATACTGTTATCCCGTTATCTGCTCCCCCAGAAAGTTGCTTACAAGGGATGTCCAGCACGAAGGAGAAACCAATTTTGTTAAAGATGTTTTCAATTATACTTAATTTCAAATCCATATGCTAAAATATACTGTTATGTTCAGAATATGCAACAAACCCACAAAATATGCATTTGCATATGCGCATATGCATTTTCAAAAGTCCGGTCCCTAACGATGAATTTCTATGTGGTGGGTGGGTTTTACGGCTTGATGACTTTCATGATCCCAACCTCAATGGAGAAGTAAATTATTTTTTATATTATTTTTTATCGGTTTCACGTCCCTTTTAACTATTGAGGCTTTTAGAGACGCCGGGGTGTCAGCATTTTGCTCCGAAAGGGATCTTTAACGTTCCTAAAATCTACTGACACAGCTCCCTCACATTTACGTACCCTCAAATTCCAACTGACTGCGCGAGGATTCGATCCTGCAAATTTGTGAACAGCAGGCGAGAACGTTACCGCTGCTCCACTCAGGAGTTAATATATTTTTGTTGTGTGGTCTCCTGAGAGGCCGAGTACACGACTTTCTAGTCGACGCCCATGGGTGACCTGTGCGCCGGAATGAAAGATGGAATGGATGAAGATGAATGAAACTGGGCAAGGATGTGGAAGGAAGCGGCCGTGGCCTGTCAGAAGGTACCGTCCCAGCATTTGCCAGGTGTTGAAAATGGGGAAACCACGGAGAACCATTTCAAGGACGGCCGACGGTGGGACTTGAACCTACGCGTCTACCGAGTCAGCAGAGAGCTTGGCCCAATGACTTAACGCTGCGCATTAGCGAGCGAAGCCACTGCTGTCCGTCAGGAGATAATGAGACAGATACAATGAATGAAGATGAATGTAACTGAGCAAAGGGTTGGAAGGAAGCGGCCGTGGCCTATTGGATGTTACCGTTCCGGCGTTTACCTGGAGATGTAAATGGGAAATCACGGAAGACCATTTTGAGGACAGCCAACGGTGGGGTTTATTTATTTATTTATTTATTCATTCATTTCTTCTTTCGAATAACCCATTTGGAGGGTACGATGAATCAACTTTGGCTATTGCGCATTGTATTAATTTCCTCTGTTTCCAAATTTCCTTCATCCTTCTAGAGTGACGATCTTTCTCCTCTTGAGTCCACTTTCAGCGAGTTGTTTGATTCTGTCTTTCTTGAAGTTCTGCATTTTGAATAGCTTCTCTGAAGTGTGATCTGATTGCTATTGTGTCTGTCTGAATTCTGGCGTCTGTCAAATCTTTGTCAATTTCAATGAACCATGTGGGTTTGGATTCGTAACTATTCAGTAAGTTGAAGATGTGTTTAGTTTGTCTAGTACTGTATTTTCCATTCTATAAATGTGCCCGAAAATCTGTAATCTTCTCTTTTTCATTACATCAGTTAATTTTACACATTTCAAATATAACTCTCTATTTGGTCGTAACCTATATTCTGCGTTATTATTTCGTTTAGCTCGCAGTATTTTCCTCAGAATTCGTCTTTCAGTATTCTCTAATTTGTCTAAATCACCAAATCTTGTTAATTTAAGTGTTTCTGCCGCATACAGAGTTTCAGATCTGACCACAGTTTGATAGTGCCTTAATTTAGTGTTCCAGGATAAAGTTTTTTTTATTATATATATCTTTTGTCATTTATTTATTAGTTATTATTTTATTAGAAACAATCGTGAAAGGGACATTTTACACTAATAGTTTTAACAAATCTTAAATAATATGAACAACAACAACTCGTCTATGGCATCCGTATATTTCATTGTTGTTTATAAGGGACGGCATTGCGCGGTAATCTGCCCCTCGTAACACAGTTTAAAAGTACAAATTTAATCCGGAGATAGCTCGTACCGCGGTCGTTTTATCATATATACTGTTACGTGCCACCCCCCTAGTGGCACTTTTGTTAACTGGATTACGGTGGGTAGGAAGCACAACACCAATTACTGCTTAAAGAAATAATTAACTTTATTGTGGCCAGAAAGATACACTACTCATCAGCAAATGCAAACAATTAGAACCTTACTCCAGTTTCCTCAAGTCTCTTCCTTGAGCGCTCTTGGCCCTTTCACTTGTCAACAAACCACAGAAGTTAAACCGTCTTAATGAGTACGGTGGCCTTGATAGAAACTACCTGCTCCTCTTCCTCATGTACACCGACCACAGTTACTTACGATAATCCGCTACCCGCTGTTTCGCTGTCCACAAGCTGGGGAAACAATGTCACTGGATTTCGTAACTCGCACGGCACTTCGTCACCACACTTCTGTCGCACTCGCTCACAAACACACACCCACAGAAAACTCGGTCCCCTCACTGTTGAAGCCGCTTATATAGCAGGCTGGTGACTCAATGAATTCTAGAATCGTCCAGGGCACACGGCTTCTCGACATTTCCTTCACTGGTTCAGTCACGAATATTCTGGATCATCCCTTTGTCCTAGTAGCCTTGTTGCATAAGGCCACGCAATACATGAGGCAGGGCACAGCCCAGCCCTGGGGCAGTTGTGACTCATGCGGCGAGCGATGACACAAACTCACAGCCGTAACAATACACTGTCAGGATATAAAATAGGCAAAGCGTTTTGTTAAGTTGGGGAGCGTGATGGCGCAGTAGCTTAGCTGCTCGTCTTTTACCCGGTGACAGCGGAGTAGAATTTTAGCTCGCAAAATCACGTGGCGACAGGAAGGGCATATGGCATTAAATTCCCGGCCAAAACCAGAAAGAGCCTGGTTGGCTCCGGTGACCCCAATTAAGTATAAAGCGTTATGCAGTTCAGGTAAAAGATCAATAGTAGACATTGATACTTAAAAAAAGGGTTAATTTGTCAAGAGATGAAAGCGGCCGTGACCTTAAGTTAGTAAACATATCTTTGAAGCAATTTTTCAGTGTTGCCTTATTAACAATTAATATTATATTTTTCAGTCGGTCAACACAAAATCATTCCAATCAGCCTAAATGAATCACTTTTATTTGGAGGAACCTCAACATCATACCGAAAGTTTAACTAGTCTTTTTTTAACGTGCTAAACAAATTTCTAGTAGAATGTTTTTACTTACTAGTTTTACTAAGGTGGGCGCACAATTAGATGGATTCAAATGTAAAAGATTGCAGTGTAAAATAAGAACCTTTTAACATGTTGTGTATCACAACACTAGCAACCCACCCCGGCTTCGCCTGGTATCATTAACGGTTTACTCAGCAGGTCCCAGACGCAATTCAGAAAAGCCGAGCTGAACAGCGAAACTCCAAACACATATAGCCTAGTCTTTCCGAAGTCTTAACTCGACACGACTCGACAGTTTAATGATGGCCGGAGCTGGGGTGATAGGCTCAGTCGCTAGCTCGTCAACTCGCTCCGAAGCTAGTAATTTAAATTTCCACTGAATGGAGATTGTTCGAAGAAATGAAAACGTAAAAACACTTATAGGTGACGATATATTAAAGATAGTTATATGCTATAGCGGACGTTTTTGTAGAACTTTTCACGCTGAACAATTCTTACGCTCATAGTAGGCTATATAGATATTTTTTAAGGTTTACCCAAAGTAAGCTTACAAGGCGCACGTAGGGCAGGTTTTTCTTCGACTCGATTCAATCGTTAATGCTCGGCTTCCTTTGGTCATAAATGAATGCTTTACTACAGAAACCTTCCTCGAGAAATTCTTTACAGATTGGTGAAAACCGCATCAAAATCCATCCAGTGGTTTTCGAGATTACCCGTTACAACCAAAAATCGGGGACTGTGTTTTATATTTTGTAGAGACAAGATGTTATTGGTAGGTAAGAATGAAACTGCTTCACTCTTTCATTTATAATGGCTTCTTGTTATTTGTCGTTGTTGTTGTAAGGGCATTGCGATATCGGAGTCATGTAGCCCCGTGTGCTTGGGTGTATATACAATTTGTCTGATACCGTGTGTCACTGTGATGTCTGTGCTAGTGTGTGTATTTGTAATTGAAGTAGGATTTGAGTAGGAAACGGCCGTAGCCTTATGTTAAGTACCATCCCGGCATGTGCCTGAAATAGAAGTGGGATATCAGGGTAGGAATCGAACCCGCCTCTGCTCAGTTGTGCATCCCAAGGCTGAAATTTACTCCGTTCCAGCCCTCAGATCGGAATTAAATTTCTTGGCAGATCCGGAAATCGAGTCCCGGCCTCAGCAGTGACAGTGAAGAATGCTAGCCACTACGCAATGGTATGGACCTCCCTTAAAGTGGTCTAAGGTGTCATTGCTCCGAAGAAGCAGCTGAGATAATTGAGAAACCACGGAAATCCACTTCTAGCATGGCTGAGATAAGCTAAATAACGAACATCAGCCTTTAGAAGGAAGGAAGGAAGATTGTAGTTTTACGTGACCGTGAATCTTGTGATTACGAGCCACGGGACCTCCTTTTTACGTGGAATCCGAACCACAGGACATGGCATTTCACTTCGAAAATCTCACATGCATTGACCGGGAATCGAACACGGACCGCCTTGGTGAGAGGCATACAGCTAGACCGCTGAGCTCAGCCTTTAGATCAAAATGACAGTTATACGAGGGCTGTTTTTTTTGTTTTTTTTAAGTTCCGATGGACTGTATAAAAGTAACAGATTGATATACCAAACTAATTTTACTACTAAATGTTTACTTGTTTTAATCATATGTCTCAACATAATCGCGAAAACGATTGAACCATTTGTCGTATCGTTACACCAGCTTCCCAATGCACTCGGCAAACTATTCTGCTGCCACTGAGTTGGGTACGTGTGGAGAGTCTCCTAAAGTGTTTCCTTTTTGGCGAGGCGTGCTGGTTTGGACAAAACCTTAGATGGTCCAAATCTTCACACTCGAATTCTTTGAAAAAGTCTGTCGTAACGTTGGCACAGTGCGGTCGTGAATAATAATCACCTTTTTCGAGAATTGAAGATATGGTGGGCGGCAACGCCTCGCCAAAAAAGGAAAAATTCAGGAGGCTGTCCAGACGGACCCGAGGGCATAGGAAAGTTGATGTAACGATACGACAAATGTTTCAATCGTTTTGGCGATTAAGTAGAGATGTAAGAATAAATCAAGCAAACATTTAGTAGTAAAATCAGTTTGGTATGTCAATCTGTTAATTTTATACAGTCCATCGGAACTTGAAAAAAAAAACAGCCTCGTATTATTATTTTTAGCCTACTTTCGATTTTTGCACAATATGAAAGTAGACTTATGAGATCAACACAGGGCGAAAAAAAGTTTGTATGTCTGTGTGTGTATGTGTGTGTGTGTGTGTGTGTGAGTCTGTGTGTGTGTGTGTGTGTGTGTGTGTGTGTGTGTGTGTACTCTGAATGTCTGTCCCCCCTATCAATTCGAACACGGTGAACGCGAATTGAACGAAATTTGGTACAAAGGTAGCACTAGCAAAGGGCACCTCAATGTCATGTTTTATATCGCCGCCATCTTTACAGAAACGTAATGGCGGCCACACAAATGTTCAAAGCTTAAATCAAATTACGACTAACATAATCATCCGATCTCTACCAAATTTTAAGACAACATACCTTTATAGAGGGAGCACCCTTTGACCAATCTAATAGGTCATTAGCCTAATAGTTTGCGGATGGCGGCCATCTTTGTGTCAAAATCGATTCCCCCTATTAATTGGAACAGGGAGAAACCGAATGGAACGAAATTTGGTACAGAGGTAGCACTAGCAAAGGACACCTCAGTGTCATGTTTTATATCGCCGCCATCTTGACGGAAACGTAATGGCGGCCACACAAATGTTCAAATCTTAAATCAAATTACGATTAACCAAATCATCCGATCTCTACCAAATTTTGCAACAACATACCTTTATGGAGGGAGCATCCTTTGACCAAACTAATAGGTCTTTAGCCTAATATTTTGCGGATGGCGGCCATCTTTGTGTGAAAATCGATTCCCCCTATCAATTCGAACACGGTGAAACCGAATGGAACGAAATTTGGTACAGAGGTAGCACTAGCAAAGAGCACCTCAGTGTCATGTTTTATATCACCGCCATCTTGACGAAAACGTAATCGCGGCCCCCAAATGTTAAAAGCTAAAATGTAATTATGACCAACTTAATAATCTAGCCTCTACCAAATTTTGCAACAACATATCTTTATGTGGGAAGCATATTCCGACCAAACTGCAAGATCATCAGCTCAATAGTTTGCAGATGGTGGCCAAGTATGTGTGCAAATCGATTTCCCCCTATCAATTCAAACACGGTAAAACCGAATTGAATGATTTTTTTTTACAGAGGTAGCACTAGCAAAGGGCACCTCATATTCATGTTTAATATCCCTATAGCACGTTGTATTTCAACAAGGCACTACAACCAACATTCAATTATACTCCTTGAAAAGGACAAAGAGTTATAACAATACCCATGCATTTAGGAGAAAGTAGGCTATATGTTCTTTACTGAACATCTTGTTTATTTTGCGCATGCACTTACACATTCTCAGCATATTTGATGGAAATAGAACATTTACAATCCCAGATATACATCATAAGGAGAAAATTCACGGTGACTGAATTCCGTAGTAGATTTACACTTTTCCCTCTCTCCTTCAGGCTTGATTACTAAAGAACAGCCTTCTGCATAATCTTAAAAAGGCCTGGGTCTGGTTGGTTGGTTGGTTGGTTGGTTGGTTGGTTGGTTAGTTCCTTAGTTTAGGGGCTGCGGAGGCCTGGGTCTAATTTCAACTCTGTATGAGAGATTCCTTTAAGTTGTACGGAATCACGCCAGTGCTGGAGATGATTATAGAAACAGTCCTGGCTTGTACCATGTGCCATTGCTTCCTGATCAGTATTATATTATTATTATTAGCTTGCCACGGCGGGTGAGTGGATAGCGTGTCGGTCTACTAACCCCAAGATTGCAGGTTCGCTCCTGACCGTGGTAAGTGATTTTTGAAAGGCGGCAAAAATACGACACGCATGTCATACGATGTTGGCATGCCAAGGAACCCATTTGAATTCAGTAGGCCGTGTTCATAATGGCAAAATTAATCTCGGGAGTTTCCGCCCAACACAAAGTTCCTCATTTCTCTACTAGAAAGCGCTCTAGTGTTCAAGGAGCTTAGATATCTAACCTCCTTGACTTTCATAGTGATTCAAGGAACAACGAAATTCGACATGCAAGCTACCCTCTGGGTGTCAAATTACAAAGCTTGCACCCGGCATCCGAGGCCATACGATATTATTATTATTATTATTATTATTATTATTATTATTATTATAAATATTATTATTATTATTACTATTATTATTATTATACAATTTCGTAACAGGTGTAGCAAAGGTTATTATGTGAGGCAGAGATTGACTACTACAAGAAGAGGGAGCCAGCCATTACGTTCAACGTGCAAAAGATGTGCCTAAAATCTTGAATACTACAGTAAATTGGATTTGAAAATGCGTACATCCTGAACGTTCAGACCCTTCTGATTCGGAATCCAATCATTAAAAGAAATAAGTACAACATTCACGAGAGATTTTGAAGAGGACTACTTCAACCGAAATGGGCAGTAGGTAAGTACACATCAGTGTTAACATCGGAAAGAGAGAGTACTAAGGGTCAATGATCCACTTGTTACTCGACGCTTCCAAATAAGACCGAGTGAATACCAATGTTTTTGTAAACTCAAGATATTTTAAATATTTCGCAACACTCACTTTCTCCTTTGTAAGAGCTGTCCAGAATTAAGGTGGCGCTAACTTACGTTTTGTTGGAAGAAATCAATTTACTCTTTTTTTTATGTTTTGAGATCACAGCATATTGAAATATCATATGAAGTTTATTTGGAGCAAAAATAGCAATCTATTTCCGAGATAAGAGTTAGTGTTTCCCAGCAAGGAACATAACCAATAAAAAAAGAGAATCGAAAAATCAAAGATACACATGGACGTCCACAGCCCTCTCAATCTGTATCTGACGGTACTGCCCTCTTGAGGGTTACGTGAGTAACTGTTCCAAACATCTTTAATAGGAGACATTTCTGTGACAGCCATTTCTTACAACCGTTATTTGTTTAGAAATAATGTGCATTATCTTAGAAATTATTGCACCGAACCACTTGAAATTTTCACAGGATCTCTATCTGAACACGTGCATTAATCTGACCTAGAATAATGGCTGCAGTATTTATTTAACTTCAGAAAAAATGCATTACGGTACATCAAACGTTTTAAACTTATCCAAGGAAAAAATACAAATATAAAGTTTGAAGCACTAGGATGAAAATGAAAATCCACAGCCTGCTTCCAGTCGACCGACCGAGTCAGGGAATGGAATGAATGAAGCCCCCATCTAGCGGCGAGGATATGAACTGTGCAGGCTGCCGAAGCCTGTCGCACTCGCCTGGGGCAATGATTAAATGAATGGCATTAAATGAAATGATAGTGAAGAGTGTTGCTTGAATGAAATTGTTGACAGGGAAAACCGGAGTACCCGGAGAAACACCTGTTTGCCTCCGTTTTGTCCAGCACAAATCTCACATGGAGTGACCGGGATTTGAACCACGGACCCAGCGGTGAGAGGCCGGCGTGCCGCCGTCTAAGCCACGGAGGCTTATAAGCACTAGGATCATGATTCTAATTTATTTTTTAAGCAATGAAATCTTCTTCAGTTATATTTGGTTTCAAACCTTTAACTACAATGGTTAGGTCCTTAATGTACCGTTTGCTTATATTTTGTTTTTAAAAATTAATTAATGTTGGTATTGAACCCATGTACCATTGGTTCAAGGGGTCGAATCCATGTATTATGGTAAAAGGAAGGAAGGAAATATACAGTCTTCAGTGGAACATAGAAAGATTTTATACGAGAGGGCGAGCATAACGTTGTGTAAGAATTAGGGTCCAGGTGGCCAGGAGATGATATCATGCATGACGCATAGATAAGGAGCCGGTCATGAATATTAATAGAACGAGTGGAACTTTCCACGCGAGTGACTGAGAGCGTGTTTCGGAAATTGCTCTTACGTTGCAGGAAAATGGCAACCTCGCAGTTGCGCAAGAAGAAGAATAATTAGATTTAACCCATTTGCAAGAATAAAATTAATAAAAGAAATACAGCATTGTGAATCATTTCGGAATAGAGATTTTTGTGTGGAGAAAAAGGTTTTAATAATTGCCTAGGAGAGAAGTGCCGACGTGGCCATACGTCATTGGGAGTTCCCCGAGACCCGAGGAGGTGGGGATTAAAAATCAACTGTAACACCCACACAGCTGAAGACCAAATTTTATTTAATATCTCAGAACTGCACGATCGATTTTCATGTGCAAAGAAGTCAGTTTACGTTTAGAAAACGAGCTTTCAAGAGATATAATTTTTAAAAGTGTGCGACCATTGCTTCAAAAGTTGGTTATGATAAAGACGTAGAATTTATCTTTTTGTCGCCGATTTGTATAAAAGTCCTGGCCGTGCCAGGCAAATCATGCAGTACTTACTAGACCTCGAGAGGTCGTGATACTCTGTATCACCAGCGTGCACCCGAAGGGAGTGGCCGAGAAGTATCATCAAAGTATCGCCGTGTGAAGACTTAGGAAAATCCTAATACAGGATTTAGTTCCGCCAGTATCAGTCTTATAGTGAAAAGTTCAGTATTACAGTCAAAGTAGGCTGCGAACTTAAAGAACAGGCGATAGGTCTTCAAATAACAGTTCATTTAAACGACCGAAAGTCTCGTAACGTTTTGAAGTACCATAATAGCGAAACAAACATTCTATAAATGTTAAAGAACCCGATCAGGGTCGAAAAATAAGGGCCGCATAGTATTCTGAAAAGGTAGGAATTAGAGAACAGAAGAATCAGAAGGGAGAATTAAATTCAAGACGTTGTTTCAAGGAAACAAACGAACTATAAAAAGCACTAAGTTACGAGGAGCATTAGATGCTAGAAAATAATAGGTCACCGATAGAGTATTTGGGAGACCGTGAACAAGACAGACTTTCGCTAGACAAACTATTAGTGTCTAGAAAGAAGCAATTTCGAGCTAATAATAATAATAGCCGATCGTCAGGAAACCGGATTTGAAGAAGTACCATTCCAGGGAGGGGTAGTGTGTTCGAGACTTTCATATTCTGGTCAGATAGGAAGCCGACATCTAATAATTTCACCCTTGGAGACGGGGAAGAAAAAATTACGTGTGCAAGGCCTAATCAAAGCCTCAGTGATTAGAATCAGTGTAATGTAAATATATAAAATTTGTGTTAGTATAGTAATTTTTCAGTGATTTTATTGTGTATAATAGAAGAATACAGAATTGTATTTTAAAATGCTACCAGTGTTTAAGGTATATAAGTTATATGTGTGTCAAGAAATGTATGAAATGGAATTGAGCAAGATGGCTTAATCACAAATAGTGGGCGAAATGAAACATCGTTGGAAAGTACGGTCGGGGACCGTCAGAGCATGTAAGTAACCATTTTCATTATGTTATGTGTTGGGAAATGTTTGTGTACAATCCACCTAAGAATGAGCTGATAGGGATGTTTTTGTATAATAAATAACAGAATAATAGCGCGATCTGAACAAATAAAAATTGAGAAATTATAAAATGATTATGTGAAATGAATAAATCCCTTAGAGGAAATGTATGAAATAAAATATCAGTGTATTTGATAAATGTTATGAAAGCAAGCGGAATAATAATAATAATAAAAATATATAAATGAAGATTTAGTTGAATTATATGAAAGTAGTAGCTGTTGAGCTCCTGTAAAAGTATAAAGACATGGTGTGAATACATGTTCTTAAAGTATAGCGATTATTGTCACGGGAGAGGATTAATATAAAAATTGAGATGCAGATCAAATGTTGATTTTGAATTTATCAGTTCTTTGGAAGACGCTTGGCCTTAAAGCAAGGTATAGCGCAATGTAGCGCAGTAAAGTAAATTGTCACGCTAGGAAGGCGTTGAATTTAAATATACTTGGTAAATTAATTATGAAGGGCAGTTGATTACGGTAATTGAGCTATGATAAGTCCTCCATATAGTGATGTAGATCACGAGGCCATGTGTGTTATTTTATTATAAATGTTGCGAATTTATTGTATTATGAGCGCAGGTTAGACAGAGGTCGCCCTAAGTCGCGAATGTTGTAAAGTCCTCCAGTATGGGATGTAGTTCCCGAGGCAGTGAAAGAATCGAACCAAGGTTCGTTTGTGTGAAGCCCCTAAATATTGTTGTTGTATTGAATTATTCTTACCCATCAATGAGGACACTTCATAATTAATAAATGCCAAGTTTACGAAAGTGGTCTATGAACCTAAATAATGTTGTTAAAATAAATGAAAGAAACGCCAGGTCTGTTCAGAGAACTGTGTATAAGAAATAGCTGTTTTAAAGCAAAGTGTAGCCGTCCCGTGTAGGCAAGACTTGGGGTCGTGCTCCTGGACAATAAATAAAGCTGAGTGTTACGGTCCGACCCTTACTATTAACGAAAGTGTGGTAGGTCGGGTGACCGTCTGTTTCAAGTAATAATACACCATGAGTGTTTAGAGTTTGTTAATGACCCGGGATTCGAACCGAGGTTCTTGTAGATGAAAGTTACCGCTTGCAAGTTCAGATCGTTGCTTTCTTATGAGATGATGGTCTTTTAAGACAAATAATAATAAATATAAATCCCTAATGTAATGGTATATTGATGTAGGATTTCACGAGTTCAGTGTAGACAATTAGATTTCGGGAGTGATCATAATTTTTGACATCGTTCAAGTAGTCTTCTATAACTCGGGAGTACACAAGTATGTTTCCCAATCACTGTAGTGAATTTGTTGACTTGAGAGAGGTGGTAACATGAGAACATTGTGAAAAGCCCAAAAATTTAAGTAAAGGAGTAACATTTACTTTAAATAAGATTATATATTGTTTGATTATAAGAAACTCATAAAATAGATATTGAGATGTGTAAAGAATAACACAGTTTATAGTGGAAAGTATCGAGTCATTGGAGCTCGTGATTGTATTGAAATTTAAAAGGGATACTTAATGGAAGTGAAAAGAATTATAAGTTTGTTGGTTTGTAGGAAACCATGTATTTTAATATAACATTTGTTTGATTTTGAGTATCCCTTGTTCACTTTGAACAAGTTAGAAGGATTGGTCAGTAGTTTATTTGTTTAATTTGTTTGTAGCGCCATATAATTGTGGAATTAAATGTTTTGTAGTAGGAGTTGATTTTGTTTTTATTTTGGAAGTGTATCCTCTATTTAATCCAAAATGTGTAAGTCACAGAGTGGGAGAACATACCATAATCCCGAAAATCCCGATTTGAGCATTGCTGGCATACTGTGATTTGCATATTTCTTGCTAAAAGGGCACAGTATCAATGAATGATAATGCTTTTTCAGTAACTTAGTATTTTATCTTTACAAATATAAATGTTGATAATTTTTCATAACAATTCATTCCGTAGCTTGTGCAGTGGGATGATATTAAGAAACGAACTATTCAGTTAGCAACACCTATAAGAGGAAGGTGAAGAATTATTTAAAGCTACACTAGCTATATCAATTCACCTTGGCGGTCGGTCAACCATCAACACAGGCGAACAGGCTGTCATGACAGAAACAGGTAAGCTCCAAGGAGCGATAAAATTTGACATGCAAGTTGCCCTCTGGGCGTCAATTGAAAAAAATTGCACCCGGTATCCGAGGCCATACGATAAGTTTTTATTATTATTATTATTATTATTATTATTAGTGGCGCTATCAGGGAATTAAGGTTTGCTTTTGGTGGGGTATAAGCAGACTCAAAATTACATTGGCAGGGGGAGGTTGAGGGTTCTCACTTACAATCAAGGAAACCAAATATACTGTCCCGAGGTTTAAAAACGATGATGATGATGATGATGATGATAATTGTTGTTTTAAGGGGCCTAACATCTAGGTTATCGGCCCCTAATGGTATGTGTGATAGTGAAAAGGAAAATGAAATGAAAACCATAACGAAAATTAAGTGAGACTGAAAGTACTTATAAAATGGAACTCAGATTGCAACGACTTACAAAATGGAGTGGAAATAGGCCTACTTACAAAACGGAATTTAGAAGGAAAATTCTCACAAAAAGAATAGATTGAAAAACACGTACAAAATGCAGGTTAGGTTCAAAATACGTACAGAATGCAATGTAGAGTCGAAATACTTACAAAATGCAATTGAAATTCAAAATACTTACAAAGTGCAAATGAGATTGAAAATAACTACAAAATGCAATTGAGGTTGAAAATACTTACAAAATGCAATTGAAATTGAAAATTCTTACAAAAGGTATGGTAGATTCAAACTACTTAGTTGGATTGGCAATACTTACAAAAAGCAATTTAGATTGAAAATACTTACAAAATGTAATTTAGATTCAAAATACTCACAAAATACAATTGAGAATCAAAATACTTGCAAAATGCCCACCATGCAAAATGCAATGTAGATTGAAAACAATTGCAAATTGCGGTTTAGGATGAAAATAATCACAAAATGCAATTGAAATTCAAAATATTCACTAAAGTGAGCCCCGACATTGAAAGACTTATTAAAAGCAATTTAGATCGACAATCCTTACAATATGCAATTGAGGTTAAAAATATTCGCAAAATGCAACTTAGATTGAAAAGACTTACAAAAGTAGTGTAGATTCAAAAATTTCATTTAAGGTAATTTGGATATACGCTGAGCCAATTAACAAAAACAGTGCGGGAATCTTAAAGAGAAAAGGAAATATAATGAAAAGGAAACAAGAAGTCTGACCCCTCGAAGAATGAGGGATCAGGAAAGATGAGACAAGGGCCAATTAAAGCGGGAAAGTGAAAGACTCCCTGGGCCTCGGATACCCTAATACTGTCGGGGTCGGAAAAGAATAAGAGTTGACCAAGGGGGGCCGACATGAAAGAAGACGGAGAGGAGCCCGGCATAAGTAAGTGGAAGCAATGCCGGACTCAGCTGGGGTCCCGTGGTCGCCAACCCACGTCCTACTAAATGTGAGCCCCTGGGGGGATGTTTCAAATCCTCCTATCTATATTATTTTCGTGTTTGATTTCATTAAGGTTGGATACTGTACGCTGATTGGTTCCTCAGTTGTAGGGCCGCGACAACGCGGTCATCTGCCCCGTGTACTTTTGGTGTGTGTAGAATCTGTCGGAAAACTGGAGTTAATTGTGATGGCTGTATTAGTGTGTGTTATCTGTGATTCAGTTAAGGACTCCAGACAATCAATTTCAAGTAGTTCCTACTTTTGCCACCAAATGCTACCGTCCACGTCTCCTACCTACGGACTTGGCTACTAGATGCCATGGCAGCCAGCACCAGGCAGAGAACGTTGGAACTAATATAGCACTATCAATTCTAACATACAAATTTTGTCTTCACACAAGTGTTGTTAGTGGAAGGTTCTATTTTATGCCATAAATCTATGGCATGGGACCCCCGCGCCGGCCTTACTTCCCCTCCGAAGGAAGGCATACTGAGGGATTTATAACGCTCTTAAAAAATTCGACGACTTCGGCCGGGTGTGAACGCGCGACCTTGGGCATAGAAGTTCAGCATGCTACCAACTACGCCACCGAAACCACTGTTTTATACGTTGTATTTACTCTTCTCAGTGTGCAAATGCTCAAAAATTAACAATTTTCTTCATAAGAATTACATTAAGTCCAGTTTTCTTCGATAAATTATCTGACCCTTTCTATTCCCCAACATTGTATAACAATAATACTTACAATTTCCAACTAAAGTTTTATTTAAATCAATATAATAATAATAATAATAATAGACTAATAATAATAATAATGTTATTTGTTTTACGTCCCTTTTATAACTAGTGAGGATTTTAGAGACGCCGGGGTGCCGGAAGTTTGCCCCGAAGAGGATCTTTAACGTGCCAGTAAATCTACTGACACGGCTACCTTGCATTTGCGCACCCTGGCAACTGACTGCGTCAGGATTCGATCCTGCAACCTTGGGCACAGCAAGCGAGAACGTTACCGCTTTGGTGAGTTGTGCGTACACTCCTGCGAATGTTTCTGTTTGTTTCTGATCATTTCCGTCACATGCGGAAAAGAGTTAATGTACCCGCTTCAACGGTGTTTCGGAGAAGGAGCCCTATGATAACGCTGGCGCAAGTCAGTATGGACCTCTTCAATAGTCTTTCCGATGTGAGTTCTGTCGAGCACCCAACAGCTCGTTATACTGTAATACGATGTATAAGCACACGTATGAGGCATTGTTTACTGCATACTGTCTTAAACAGATACACAAATGCATTATAGTATGATTTAATATATTTGAATTGCAGCTAATGGCCATAGCAGGGCATTTCTATTGAACGCCCGTAGGCCTCCCCAACAAGTTCAATTTCAAGTAGTCCCAACCTTGGCAACCAGACGCCACAGTCACCACCCAGCGGCGAACGTTGGTACTTGATAGAGCGCTTCTAACCAAATAACCTACAAATGTTGGCTACACATTACCAATTGTAGTGGTAGGGTTTTACATATTAGAAAGACATTATGAGGTTTTTACAGGCCATAAATCTATGACATGGGCCCGCCGGCTTTACTTCCCCTCCGAAGGATGGCATACTGAAGGATTTTAACGATCTTAGCCGCCGGGTTTGAACCACGATCTTGGACACAGGAGTTCAGCATGCTACCGACTACTCCACCGAAGCCGAAGTTTGATTTACATAACAGTTACCAGACTTTGTGGCCACTCTGTAGATTACTTACCTAGTGCCACAAACCAGCGCGGAACCACGAGGTTGAAGGGAAAGGAGGAGAAGACAGGTAGTGGAGGGGGTAACTACTGCTGTGCTGCTGGGAGAGACAATATAGTTACAGTTACCAGGAACCGATGAGAACACTTCCGTAGTAACTAATGAAGTGAACGAACCTCTCCTCTCACTCATGCTACAGCACAAGGACTCTCTCACATACTGAACTAACCGTGTGCGCAGTTGAGGCTTTGTGTCATCAGAAAGTAATCCCACTCTACATTGTTTTATGATACCCTTATTGCCATTTATAAAAGTGTTAAGGGAATGTATTGTCTTCGCGCCAGGAGATGGCAGTTCAACACGCTGTGACGGGGTGCGGGGTGGTCTTGCAGTACGCATGCGCGGCCCGCCTATTCCAAACCTAGATATATCAGGTAGTTGTGATGTAGCGATTTAAATCGCTTTGATGCAGCGCTGCAAAAATCTGCTTTAAAGAAAAATGCACTCATCGGCTTCCCGCATGCCAATGGTTGTTATCGCAGCGGACGACACGCACCCAGTGAAAGAAGGAATGTGCTGAGTGAGTATTGACCAACTTAATGTTTTTGGAATGCGCGATAGGCAGTGAGCGGGTAGACATCTGCAGTTCAAACCCAACTGCCATCTCCTGGCGCGATACCAACAGATTATATCTGTCACGGATAAGAAGAAATTCGAGAGAGACCTTGTAGGTGAGTAAATCTGTATATTAAACATTTCCTAACCCAATAATAGTTACTTATAAGTTACAGTGTTAATCTATGGTGGGGAAACTTATATAATGTGAAGACGAACTCCTTCAAGGTGACAATTGAGGACAGTTAAGCTTGACGTACGCGGCAGGTGGCAGCGACTACTACTAAATGATGCAAGATACTTAGATGAGGCTCTTAACAGACTAATTTAAATGATTTATATTAATTAAATTCAGAGATAATTTCAGGCAAAAAAGACCCACAGAAGAATTATACAGAAATACTGAATCTATCACGACACTCTTTAGAAAACGCAGTGTGAAGTTCTTTATACACATAGCCAGAAAGAACACCAGACTGACTAAAAGAATATTCAACATAATTTCTACGTCGAAATTGGGTATTTCTTGGTACAAAGAAACTATGGAAGATTTACAACAATTACATATCACCATAGAAGACACCCACGACCGCAGCATTTGCAGACAAAAAATCAAAAGCCAGAAATTTGAATTTAGATCACGAAAGAAATAGACAGCCGAAAAGATGAAGGCACACAGTGAAAGGATGAAAGGTTTTTGGGAAGATAAAAAGAGGAAAAGATTCACCACCAAAAGCTAGATTTTTGTGTTTTTAGTGCTCTCCTTATAGGGGAATGTGCGCAAATAATAATAATAATAATAATAATAATAATAATAATAATAATAATAATAATAATAATAATCAGTACATTAGGCCTAGCATAATTCCGAGAACCAATATGAACCTTTATAGCAAAGATAACCATGTCCTGTACGGGATGTAATTCTGGCAAGTGGCAGTCTTGCTACCGAATGAAGTAGGTATGAGAATATTTGCAATGACGTATTTAATAAAAATGTGTTTCAGGGATGATTCTGCAGTATCCGTTGAATTGTTTTTGATATATTTATGAGCTTTGTCATGGCCATATAGTCCCGTAAACTTGGACATTATATAACTAGATAGAGTAACAAATGAAGAGGTAGGACGAGTGGGAGAGGAGAGATGTTTCTGGCGACTACTAATGAAGAGAAGTGATAGGTTGGTAGAACTCAGACAAAGGCAACCAGGAATAGCAAACTTAGTTATGGAGGAAGGGTCTATAACAAGAACTGTAGGGTTAAACCAAGGTTAGAATGTAACGTGTGGTAGCTATGTAGAGATGAAACGATTAGCTCAGGAAAGGGAGTCATGGAAAACTGCTTCAAACCAGACAAAAGACTGACGACTCAAACAAAAAACAGCGTCTTCGGTGGCGTAGTTGGTAGCATACTGAGCTTCTATGCCCAAGATCGCGGGCTTAAACCCGGCCGAAGTCGTCGGTTTTTTAAGAGCGTTAAAAAATCCCTCAGTATGACTTCCTTTGGAGGGGAAGTAAAGACGGCGCTCTCATATCATAGATTTATGGCATGATAAAGAACCTTCCACTAATTACACCTGTATGAAGCTAAATTATAGGTTATATTAATTGACTAACGCTCTTAGATTCCAACGTTCGTCGCCAGGAGTCGACTGCGGTGGCATCTAGTAACAAAGTTCAGAACTAGTTGGTTGTTAACGGTAGCGATTGGTAGCAAAAGTTGGAACTACTTGAAAATCGAATGTTTGCAGTCCTTAATTGAATTAAAAACAGATAATACACACTAATACAGCCATCACAATTAACACCGGTTATCAGACAGATCCAAAGTACACGGGACTACATGGCCGCGTTGTCGCAACCCCTAAACTAAGGAACCAACCAATCATCAAACAATAACAAACTTTGTGTGTGCGTGTGGAGTCTGACCGATAACGTGTGCCATTGCAATGGCTGTATTAGTGTGTGTATTTGTAATTGGGGATGGGATTTGGCAGGAGGCGACCCTGATCTTAATTTAGGTATCATCCCGGCATTTGCCTGGAGTAGGTAGGGAAACCACGAAAAACAGTTCTAGAATGGTCGAGGTTGTTAAATAAGACCAACCTCTTCACAGATCTGCCACACGAGGCTGAGTAAACGACGCTCCAGCCTTCAGACCGTAATTAAATTTCTTGGCAGAGCCTGGAAATAAACACGGACCTCCACGGTGACAGCCAAAAATGCTAGTCAATACGCCACGATGTTGAAATAATCTGTTGGGGAGTTTATACTTGCGACAATAATAACAATAATAATAATAATAATAATAACGTATGGCCTCGGGTGCCGGGTGCAAGTTTTTTTATTTGATGCCCAAAGGACAGCTTGCATGTCGAATTTAGTTGTTCCTTGAAGCACTATGACAGTCAAGGAGGTTATATATCTAAGCTCCTTGACACTATAGCGCTTTCTAGTAGAGAAATGAGGAACTTTGTTTTGGCAGAAAATCCCGAGATTAATTTTGCCACTATGAACACGGCCTACTGAATTCAAATGGGTTCTTTAACATGCCAACATCTTATGACATGAGTGTCGTGATTTTTACCGCCTTTCAAAAATCACTTACCATGGCCAGGAGCGAACCTGCAAGTTTGGGGGTTAGTAATCCGACACGATAACCACTCACCCACCGTGGCAAGTACTGGCTACAATGCATTCACAACATTACGAACTATAATGAGCAGAAAGCGCTAAGTTTAATTAATATAGGCATAATACGGTATGAAATATAACGTATTTAAGTTTTATATTATAAAACAATCTCAAAATATACCACGATGCACGATGTGAACAGGAAACCAAAAGGTATCAAAATGGCTGCCGGTACGATGTGACCCACTCTACTGTCGTCACTACATGAAAACTCAAAATTGTCGTCACATTCTGAAACCAGTCACGTATAGTGAGCTCTACAGCGACCTATGCACCCAGTCCACGAACTTATTGACTCGCCTACGTAGTAATACATACTACGGTACAACCACACATTACAACGGAGCTGTTAGGGTCCCATTTTCTACGAAATATGCGCCCAATGATGCTACGTGAGGATTAACGTATGTTTTACAGATTTAGTTAAGGATTTAATCAAGCACCAAGGAAAAATATGCCGACTTATCTGAAGATTGTTTCATTTGCGTGTATGACGAGCTTTTAAGAAACGCAAGCAGTCACTTTGCATGGGGAGTGGCATTATCTCCAAACGAACTCCAAAGCAATCGGAAAGGAAAGGTAGTGTAAGAAAAAGTGTTGGTTTCGTTCCAAGAATCGAATGCTTCGTTTAATGATCATTAATTTTAATTGTGATTCGTATACTGTCAGCTAAAACGGAAGGCGTGAGAACATTGGACTGCAGCGGTAAGCACATTCCCAGATGTTGCCGCTTCTAGCGATAAGAGGGCGGAGCCCCCTTATGGCTGTCAGTTTTAAATTTATTGTTCAGGTCCCCAAGGATAAATATGAAAACTGATGGATAAAAGTATCTGAGAAAAGCCGATTAACCATTGTGCAGCTCGGCGAGTGTCCCAGAGGCGGCATACTCCAATCATGTCACTCACTTGCTGTGTGTGGGCTACCGGAGATATTATATTCTGATCGAGGCGTTCACGGTCTGGAACATCAGACACAAACCTGGCAGATACAGAGGGCCTCATCCAAGCTCAGGTCGGATGTAGAGGAAATGACTAGTTTTCCATTCTATTTTGTAACAATGCCCAATTGCCCAGTAAAATTAAAATAACAAATAAATAAATAATTAATTTAAACATTCATACTTTATATTTATTTATGTTTTATTTATTGGTTTAATTATTCATTTAATTATTCTTTCATTCACTCAAATATTATTTCATTCATTCATTTATTCTTTAATTCATTTATTTCTTGTTATTCTTACATTCATTCATTTATTATTTCATTCAGTCATTTATTCTTTCCTTCATCCATCCATTCATTCATTTATTTATTCTTTCTTTCATTCATTCATTCATCTATTCTTACATTCATTCATCCATCCATCCATTTACCTATTCTCTCATACATTCATTCATTCATTAATTTATGCATTCCTTTATTCATTTGTCTATTCGTTCAATCATTCATTATTCTTTCATTCATTCATTCACTTTTTATTCTTTCATTCATTCATTTATTTCTTCTTTCTTTCATCCATTCATTCATTCTTTCATTCATTCATCTATTCTTTCATCCAGTCATTCATTCTTTAATTTATTCATCCATTTACCTTTTCATTCATTCATCCATTTATCTATTCTTTCATTCAATCATTTATTCCCTTATTTATTCTTTCATTCAAATCTCTACTTAGTATAAAACTAAGTCCCCGATTCTTGGATGTTTCGGGTAAACTCGAGAACCACTGGATGGATTTTGATGCGGTTTTCACCATTCTGTAAAGGATATCCCGAGGATGATATCTGTAGAAAATAATTTATTTGTGATCAAAGGAAGCCGAGCAGTAACGATTTCAGTGGAAAAGTCGAAAAAAAAACTGGCGTCCGAGCACTTTGGAAGCTTACGCTGGGCAAACTGTTAACAATATCTGAATACCATGAGTGTAAGAATTGTTCAGCATGAAAAGTTCTACAGAAAAAAGTCCGCGAGAGCATATGTCTATCTTCAATACATCGCCCAGTATAAGTGTTTTTACGTTTTAATTTCTTCCACCATGTCCATTCAACTGCTGAGGCGACTGTTTACGAGCTAGCTAAGGGCGAGTCTATCATCCCTGTTACAGCCTAGCTAGCGGGCGAACCTAATGCCCCAGATACAGCCAGCAGCAAATAGTTGAGTCATATTGAGTTAAGACTTCTGAGAAGGGTGGTTGTGTTTGGAGTTTCCCTGGAAGTACAACTCGGGTTTTCTTCATTTCGTCTGTGAAACACATTCAAGTTAAGATTGGACGGAAGGGGGATTTGAGTTTCATTCACCTCGCCATTCCCTGGAAGTGCAACTCTCAATGTAAGATCGGACGGAAGGGGCATTATATTATATTAAATTATACTGATTGACGTATAATCTCTACTTAGTATAAAACAAAGTCCCCGATTCTTGGAATTAACGGGTAATCTTGAGAACCACTGAATGGATTTTGATGCGGTTTTCACGATTCTGTAAGTAAATGATATCTCAAGGAAGGTTTCTGTAGAAAATAATTTATTTATGACCAAAGGAAGTCAAGCACTAACGATTTCAGTAAAAAGGTCGAATAAAAACTGGCGTCAGTGAGCTTTTTAAGCTCATGCTGGGCAAACCGTTAAAAATATCTATATACTATGAGTGTAAGAATTGTTCAGCATGAAAAGTTCTACAAAAAAGCCCGGGAGAGCATATCTCTATCTTCAATACATCGCCCTCTGTATGTGTTTTTACGTTTTCGTTTCTTACAATCTCCATTCAGTTACTGAGGCGACAGTTTACGAGCTAGATAGGGGCGAGTCTATCACCCCAGTTACAGCTTAGCTAGCGGACGAGCTTATTGCCCCCAGATACAGCCAGCAGCAAACTGTCGAGTCGTGTAGAGTTAAAAACTTTAGAGAAGAGTGGTTGTGTTTGGAATTTCCCTGGAAGTGCAACTCGGCTTTTCTTCATTTCGCCTGTGAACTTTTCGTTCCGCAAAATTCACAGTCAAGTTAAGATTGGACGGAAGGGGGATTTGTGTTTCATGCACCTCGCCATTCTTAAATTGCGTCTGACAAGAATTTGTTGCACATGCATCTCCATGATAATATAATTAATAGTTCAGTCAGTGATTTTAACCCATCATGCCGAGACTTAAAACGGATATTGGTCATTGTTCATTGACATTGGATTAAAAAAAACGCTTATCACGTAATGCACTCATAACTGTTCCCGGGCGAAGCCGGGTCGGGTTGCTAGTTCAGAATCAATAAAACTTTTTTTTTTTGTAATCGAGTTTACCCTCCAGGGTGGTGGCTCCCACGGATTCAGAGAGAGAACTCACCCCTACCGCCTTTATCAGGCAGTGTCCTAGAGCTGGGAACATCTGGTCGGAGTGGATACAACTGGTGAGATGTGATCAGCACCTCGCCCAGGCGGCCTCACCTGCAAAGCGAACAGGGGCCTCATGAGCGAAGGGATTGGAAGGTTAGGATGGATAGTCAAGGAAGAGGGAAGGAGGCGGCCGTGACCTTACAGTAGGAACCATCCCGGCATTTGCTCGAAGACGAAGTGGGAAACCACGGAAAACCACTTCGAGGATGGCTGAGGTGGGAATCGAACCCCCTCTACTCATTTGGACCACCCGAGGCTGAGTAAACCCCGTTCCAGTACTCATACCACTTTTCAAATTTCGTGGCAGAGCCGGGAATCGAACCCAGTCCCTCCGGGGCAGCAGCTAACCACGCTAACCACTACACTACGGAGGCGACCATAAATAAAACAATATTCGCAAGAAAATGTAAAGAATCACTAACGGCCCATCATTGCTTACGGGCCCCTATGTATTTGCCTCCCTCCCCCCCCCCCCCTCTCGGCGGTCCCGTTGATAGGTACAGTTGCGCGAGTAGGATAAGACTCTGCTCCAGTAGCCTCAATCATCGTTCAACTCTCGGTGGTGGCATGAGCTCCTGTGACGTGATTTCCCAAACTCCTAAATGAAATAATATTAGAAAACGCACCATTCTTAATTCACCCATTATTATTAATTTTTCCGTTCACAGTTCACAATATAACTTCTGTCTAACACAAGTAGCGCGCGCACTGCTGCTTGACTTATGTGAAGACTGCACTCCTATATCGCTGTTCCCTCTGCTCGTCCCACAAGTTTCCTGCTGCAATAAACAACAAACGCTGGCACATCCACGCTCAGCGGCAATCAAATCTTGAAAGGCCAAAGTGGTGGAAGACGAGGTGCCCTACGAACTATGGAAATATCAGAATGTGAAATCTGAAAACAGTTTGACACTTAAAATATCACCCCCAACTTCATCCACATGTACGGTATATAACCTACACCGGGGGTTCTTAACCTATTTACTCTCACATCTCCCCTAAAAGTTAACTTAAAAATTCACCCCTCCCCTCCTCTTTCACAAAGAAACATTCTTTTACCTTCTCAGATGGTTAAATGAATGATTGAATGAAAGAACAAATAAATAAATTAATGAATGAATGAAAGAATAGGTAAAATGGATAAATGAATGAATGAAAGTAAGAATAAATGAATGAATGAATGAATGTATGAATGAATGAATGAAAGAAATAATATATAAATGAATGAACGAAAGAAAGAAAGAAAGAAAGAAAGAAAGAAAGAAAAGAAAGAATAATTGAGTGAATGAAAGAATAAATAAATGCATAAATAAACCAATAAAAATACAAAATAAAGAATGAATGAAATAGTTAGGGAAATGTTATTTTTCAGGAACACTTTTTGTCTTTCAGGGTTATTAACGAGTCACTTTAAACACACAATGTCGATTTAATGAGAGACTTGTTGTTGCTTCTTGTCGATGAGATCACCTATGTACCTATCGCATTAGATCTATTGTTGTGATCAGAATAATTTGTATAAAGATGAAACTCTCATAACTTGATGTTTTACGTTCCGACTGGTGTAAATTCTGAAATGAAATATTACAAAATTATAGAGGACAGTCACACCTCCCTACTAACCTCTTTGCACCTCCCCAGAGGAGTACGCCTCAAAGGTTAAGAACCCCTGGCCTATACCGATTTGATGAAGAAGTTTATTTATTTAGCGTGTGGCATTTAAGTACATTTTAACAGTAAACACTTAACCACAAACAAACATCTAGTTCTTGTATAAATTTGATGGAATTCGGAATTGCCAACAGGAATTCCTAATAATCTCCTCATTTGCTCTGACATGCAGCCTTCTCTGATGTGTTGAATAATTTGCCTCGGAGCACCGCAGTCACATGCTGGTGAGGCCAACAATCCCGATTTAAAAAGTAAATCTGCACATATTCCGTGACCTGTTCTCAGTCGGTTTAGAGTTGATCATACCTTGCGGGGTTGATCAATGCCAGCGACGATCTTAGTGGTACATAGAGATGTAAAATACCCAGGTATTTATAAACCGGGGTAAATACCCAGGGTATATACCCGGGTAAATACTGTGCCCAATTAGACACGACAGTCTGGCATCGAACTCGGGTCTTATCAAAGAAGACCAGGCCCATGATTCTGCCCAGAATCGAATCATTGATCTCTGAGGGGGAACAGCTACAGGGAACCCGAAGAGCAATGAGTTATATCTGCAAATAATCATAATAGCAGGATTTCACGGCTAGAATGGGAATATCATAGCTTTTTAAGGTGGATAATTGCAAGAAAATGCAGGCCTATCTACAGTTATAGAAGCCCGAATGCATGAAAGCAAACCAGCTTTGACAGTTGACAAATCGGAGCTAGCGAAGGGGCGTAGTTAGGTGACGCCAGGGAACTAATTTTCGTCTGGACCACAGGAACAGCTCAAGATTAATGACTCTGGGATCCACCAGTTCACAAGGCCTGAGAATAGAGAGGGGGCAGTCGCCCACGGTAATTAATTGATTACAGCCAATTGGAGCATTGAAATGAAATAAAACTTACGTCCAGGTGAATATATTCTAGGAAAGATAATTTAGGAGTGTTCTCACGCCTAAATTAAAGCCTACATCTATAAATGAGCCTCTGAACACACTGCTTCCGCTCGGGAGGAAGGTTTTGGAGACCAGCAGAGGGGGAAGTACCAGGATAGCGTCATGACGCCATGGTAGAAGGCAATTAATTGTAATTAATTGGCCGAAGCGATCGCTTGCACGCGAGTGATTTTGGGACCTCCACACCTAGACAAACGAGGATTATACTTCACTTTGTCTGGAAATGTATTATTCCAGGAAGGGAGTCGGTCCTGAGTGTCCAGTGGACTATGTTTCACAAGAAAGCTTTATATAGGGGGAAGCTTCGCAGGGAAGTTAGTTTCGTCTTCAGTTCGTCTTCAGTTCGTCTTGACTCAACACGTAAACTAACTCGCTGCCAGATCACGCAAGAAAGTGCGCGAATTTATAAAGTATCGACGCTCAAGTATATTTGGAGAACAATGGAAGCGCACCATGCAGCTTCACAATAGTAATTATGCATCGTGTAAGATTTAGTCTACAGCAGATATTTAACCAATAACATACGCAAGTATAAATTCAGGACAGCGTAGGGATAATTTAGGATGTTTATGGACAGTGAACATACCAGGAGGTGTTGTCATAGGTAAAAATGACACATTATTGTCAGGATCACTACAGTTATGGGAGCCTGGAAGGCGTCACAAATAATCGTGACAGAGGATTGAACAGAATTGCAGTAGAGGTGATATGAACTGTAGGTGGCGGGAATCGAACGCACGCACACGCAAGATAGACTTTAATGGAGACCAGCGGTTGTCAGAAGTTAGCTGCATCGCATCTCCGAGGTCAGGTGATAGTTGGAGTCCAATCAAGGATCCATGTGTGAAATAGTGCGGGAATTGTAAATAAAGTGATATTACAGTGATTTTTAAAAGTGTTTATGTATGTGGTAAAATAATATGTATTGTGTCAAAGTGAGAAAAGCCAGTGATGAAAATATGATATCATGTGTGAAGTGTATACCATGTGTCGTGTGATAAGTATCACGACGGCAAAAATGAAAAGTGAGTACAAATTTAATATGTTGATATGATTAAATAGTTCACCATACAACGAAGCATCACTCTAAGACTAATAAGTAACATTCATTTATGTACGAGCTTACATCCCTCGTATTTTGGTAAAATATGGCTTGGATGATGATTTGTTTACGGCCATTTAGGCCTAAGATATTGATGAAAGTAACGGTAACGTTAAATAATAATAATAATAATAATAATAATAATAATAATAATAATAATAATCTGGGGTCGGTAACAGTAATGAATAAATAATAGGCATTCAGGCCTATAGTACGTGCAAAGTGTGTCATGTCTAATGTAAAAATACTGTATTATTGTAAACAGTAAGAAAGAAACGTAAAATATCGAGATAATGAGAGCTTTTCAGTGTCATTGAATTGTTGAATGAATATTTACTATGGTAAATTCTACAGGGTTGTATTTGAGAACCATTAAGGTAGGTAATGTAAGCCAGTAAACTTATGCTTGTTTTGGGAGCTACATAAAGCTGTGGCTTAAGAGTAATTGCAGAGAGGGCGTGAGTGCTTTAATAATTGAGTCATCTATGAGAAGTATTGTTTGAGCCGCGTACAGCGAGCAAGTAACGTAGAATCAAGAGATTTACGTCAATAAGTTGCGGGGATCATCCAAACATAGCTTGCGCGTTAGGCGAAAAGTCAGCTAATCTACGAGACAGTATCGCCTTGGAGCATACTTGTATTATTCGCCGCGAAGTGGGACAGAGACTGTCTGTATCCACCGCTTGCAGAATTGTTGCCAGCAGGGATAACTATTAGAGACCCTGTGTGAGCCCATGTATTAATTGATCTGCCCTTAGAGGTAAGACTAATGGTTCGTCGTATAGGAAACGCCGATTTCCTTATTATAGGCAGCTGCACCAGTGAGAGAACTGTGATACTCATTTGAGATGCGCGCCAGAAGCCACTAATGTCGCCACAGAACGGCAAAGCTATTACATGATCCATCCCCTGCCATGAATATTAATTAGGAGCCGAGTTGAGCCCATTATACTCTAAATGTAGGTGTTAAATAATTAGAATGACTCAATTACTAGGGACACAACACTCAGGGTACCTCCAGTATAACTGCAAATGTAAACAAACTTGACCTTGTGAGAAGCCAGATGGGGTGGTAGGAAGGCTACTAGACCGGCGGCCATCTTTCTCAGTCAGCCGAAACTAATTTATTGTCCGCTTGGAAAGGAGGTCTGTTGACCTGATCCTTTTATTTTAAAAGCGTAGTGGGACACTGAATAATCTCGATATTTCGAAAAGTAATTAAGATATGATTGATGTGATGATGCCAATTGAATTAAATGCTTTATTTTCACACACATACCATGTTGGATCGCTGTGATCGGATAATATTTGGCCAAGTTATTCTCTGAGGAGGAATACTGCACCAAATAAATATAGGCATCTTTGTAAAGTGTATTTTGCCCAGTTTACACTAATTTATTCATACGGGTAGAGTAATTTCAATGACATGACACGTTTGTAACGATAATGTTTTGACCAGACCCAGAAAATCGTTGTATGGTGAAGCTATAAACATTTCTATCCAAGTGTATTTCGGAAGGGAAAACGTACCACTTCAGCGTTTCAAATTGATGGGAAAAAAGAATACGAGTCGCACGACACAACACTTGATAATTAAGGCATAAGGTAATGAATTAATGTTACTGAAAGTAAATGCCCCGTGTAAAACGGATAAATGTTTAATAATTGCAGATTAATGTCATGTAACGATAAATTGTGATTATTGTGTTGTGATATTCCAGTTTGTGTTAAATTGTGCCACGTGAAGAACTATGGACACTCGCAAATGTCAGAGAGTATCAATAATAGGATGTTTGGAATAGACTTGAGTGCGGTGAAGCACTAATTTTAAGGAGAGACTCACAGATAACTTTGATTTTTGTTGTGGGAAGTAAATGTAAACTATCCTTTGTTTGTGTTTTATGTTGTATAGCCATGATTTTCTATCATTAAATGTTATATTTAGGAATATGCTGTTTCTTTCAAGTAGAGTAGTCACCTGACAGACTCAAATCCTGAGCATGTGATCGTATGGTGGGCATGAATGTCCCATACCTCGAAAGACCGTGAGTTAGCTGGGATACGAACACATGTTCCATATGATGACGATTGGGTACAATACCCAATTTGGGTAAATACCCGGGTATTATAGATTTTTCATAAAAAATCCTGTGTCGTGGTAAGTTGAACCTTAAAAAGGGTAACGGTATGCAAACTATTCTACATTAACTTTTTAGAAATGTAACAACATTAGATAGTTAATAAAATTAAATTTAATTAGAATTGGGACTTAAAAACAGAATTAGAATTGGGAATTATATCAGGAGATAAAATTCAATAGTTATAACCTGAAAAACTCAGGGTTAGAATTGAACTAGGCTTTTTTGCAAACACTGAGATAAAAGTTGGGGGAAATTTATTCAGAGCATTGGCCAAGTTCTACAAAAGGTGTAATGTACAGTTTTTCAGAACAGTTTGTAATATCATCTCTACTTAGTATAAAACAAAGTCCCCGATTCTTGGATGTCACGGGTAATCTCTAGAACCTCTGGATAGATTTTGATGCGGTTTTCACAATTCTGTAAAGGATATCTCGAGGATGATTTCTGTAGAAAATAATTTATTTAAGATCAAAGGAAGCAGAGCAGTAACGATTTCAGTGGAAAAGTCGAAAAAATAACCTGGCGTCCGAGCTCTTTGTAAGCTTACGCTGGGCAAACCGTTAAAAATATCTAAATACTATGAGTGTAAGAATTGTTCAGCATGAAACGTTCTACATAAAATCCAGGAGAGCATATCTCTATCTTCAATACATCGCCCACTATAAGTATTTTTACGTTTTCATTTCTTCCAACCATGCCCATTCTAATATTGAGGCGACAGTTTACGAGCTAGCTAAGGGCGAGTCTTATCACCCCTGTTACAGCCTAACTAGCGGGCGAACCTATTACCCCAGATACAGCCAGCAGCAAACCGTCGAGTCGTGTTGATTAAGACTTCAGAGAAGGCTGGTTGTGTTTGGAGTTTCCCTGGAAGTTCAACTCTGTTTTTCTTCATTTCGCCAGTGAACTTTCCATTCCGCAAAATACACAGTCAAGTTAAGATTGGACGGAAGAGGGATTTGTGTTTCATGCAACTCACCATTCCCTGGAAGTGCAACTCGGCTTATCTTCATTTCGTCTGTGAACTTTTCGTTCCGCAAAATACACAGTCAATTTAAGATTGGACGGAAGGGGGATTTGTGTTTCATGCACCTCGCCATTCTTAAATTACGTCTGACAAGAATTCGTTATAATTAATAGTCCAGTCAGTGATGTTAAGCCATCATGCGAGATGTAAAACGGATATAGGTCATAGTTCATTGACATCGCAAAAAAAAGTGCTTATCACGTAACAATGAAACAGAGCAACAAATAATTTCTAGATTGCCACAAGAGAAAGGAAGACTTCGTCCTCGGCACCTTCAAACCGTTGCTCAAGAAGAACTCCGTCTGAACCACGATCAGAAACAAGCTTATAACACTAAGAAGGAAGGTAAGATATTTTTTCTCGATGCCCCTGTAGGCAAAGGCAAAACGTTCTTCATTAATGTGTTGCTCGCCAAAGTGAGGTCTGGTGGTAATATTGCTCTTGCCGTCGCATCATCTGGAATTGCAGCCACTCTTTTGGAAGGAGGAAGAACAGCACATGCAACATTTAAACTTCCTTTGAAAGTCAGCAGTAATGATGGAAATGTATGTATTGTATGTCTACCCCTTATTATTCCCGTTTTCCAACGGGGTCGGGGATGAGATGCGATGGAAGTCCTTGTGGCGATGATTTTACGGCCGGATGCCCTTCCTGACGCCAACCTCATGAGTGGAGTTAATGAGAGATGAAATGAATGATGGTGAATGAAACTGGGCAAGGATGTGGAAGGAAGCGGCCGTGGCCTGTCAGAAGGTACCGTCCCAGCATTAGCCTGGTGTTGAAAATGGGAAAACCACGGAAAACCATTTCAAGGACGGCCGACGGTGGGGCTCGAACCCACGCGTCTACCGAGTCAGCAGAGAGCTTGGCCCCATGACCTAATGCTGAGCTTTAGCCAGCGTAGCCACTACTGTCGGTATGATGGAAATGTATGTAATATTTCAAAACAAAGTAACACTGCCAGTTTAATCCAGAATTGTTCTTTAGTTGTATGGGATGAGGCTACAATGTCGCACAAAACTTCCGTTGAAACTGTAGACAGGACCTTGAGTGATCTAAGGAATCGGAACACACCTATGGGTGGCTGCACAGTTTTGTTCGCCGCAGATTTTCGTCAAATCTTACCAGTTGTCACCAGAGGAACGAGAGCCGACGAAGTGAACGCTTCATTAAAAATATCTTACATCTGGCCAGATACAACAAATTGGCACTCAAAACTAATATGAGAGTAGGCTACTCTTATCTTCAGAAGATAATAGTTTGTTTGCTAATTTGTTACTTAGAGTCGGAAATGGAGATTTACCGGTCATTGACGGGAGAATTACCCTCAGTGACGATTTCTGTGCTTTAGTAAGCAGTATTCAAGAATTGATTGATAGCGTTTATCCTCAAATCCATGGCCTATCTAACAAGTCTCATTCATGGTTTAAAGAAAGAGCAATATTATCGCCGACAAACGAACAAGTTGTGAAAACTAATGACTTGGTGTTCTCCAAATTCACTGCCCAGGCTCTAGTATATTACTCAGTAGGCTTGACGCAGTAGTCGATAGTGAAGAAGCTGTTCATTACCATACAGAATTCCTAAATTCTTTATTTCCTTCTGGCTTGCCACCACACAAGCTTATTTTAAAAGTAGAAGTGCCTATTATATTGCTACGTAATTTACAACCACCAAAGTTATGCAATGGGACACGATTGGTAGTGAAAACTTTGAAAAACTGTTTCATTGAATCAACTATTTTAACTAGCTGAGGTACAGGAGAAACGGTCTTAGTACCCAGAATCCCTATGATTCCTTCAGATTTGCCTTATCGTTTCAAACGAGTACAATTTCCAGTAAGAGTCTGCTTTGGCATGACTATAAACAAAGCACAGGATCAGACACTTAGCGTGAATGGAGTTGATCTTAATGGAGAATGTTTTTATCATGGACAGCTTTACGCGGCTCTATCGCTTGTTACATCAAACCGAAATCTTTTCGTGTTCACTGCTGGAGGGAAAACGACTAATGTCGTATACAAGGATATCTTATAAGACCTCCGTTAGAAGTAGACTATCACCTTGCATTCATAACTGTTCCCGGGCGAAGCCGGGGTGGGTTGCTAGTTCATATATAAAATAAATAATCAAATAACCAAAAAGGCTAATAAATAGTAAATAGAAAATCAAACAAAGAATAGAAAATGAGAGGGAAGTACAGTGTCAGTTTGAATTCTGGGTAGGATGGGCTAAGCAGTGTTGCCAACCCATATGCTTGCTGGCATACAGTACATCTTCACCCATTATAGAGCCCACATACTACAAAAACTTCCTGACATGCATTTGTGTTATTTAGAGTATGATTTAAAAAATTAATATTTCTTTAATATTTAAAATTGAATGAAAAATAACTTAAAAGCACTTTTACTAAGCATTTTTTTTTCAAATGTCCTTTCTATTGAATAGATTTTATTACCTTTTGAGTTTTGGCATACACATTCAATTACTATGCAAATAGCTTACTCTTATTACTACAAAAGTAGCTTTTCCCTCCCACATCTTTGTTGCTCATTTCCAGTATCGTAATAAAACTCGACCTTCTCAATATCTTGGTATTTATTAAAAATTTAAAACACAAAACAACCAAAAGGTTTTACTCAATATCTTACTTTGGTTTAAGGAAAAAAAAACAATTAAAGACAAGGTTACAGTGTCAAAACATAACATATAAATACCCAAAAATACCTGGACATCCATTTTCCTTTTTTTTTTTAGTATGGAAGGATCAATATTGTTCCTGATTTCAATTTAAGGCATCAAATACCTGTGTTTCAGTCCTTGTTTGTCCAACACTTCATCAACACATCAAAAAGTGTTGTACAAAGCTCAAAAACTGAAAATACCCTCATTTTGGGTATTTAAAAGACCACTGGGTAAATACCCGGGTAAATACCCAATTTATATTTACCTTCCCACTGGGTATTTACCCGTCCCACATCACTAGTGGTACAAGGTAATGTTTGGCATGTTTCTGGGGCATTTTGGAGCCATTCCCTCTTCCAGGTACCGCTGATGTTAACCCCAGTGAGGCTACTTGCATGTGCGAGGGGAGGATGCCTTGAGCAAAGTCTGTTGATTCTGAGATCAGAAGAACCGGTAGTCCAGGGATTGCTAAGATCTCGTTGTATTCTCTTATCAAGGCTTCTTTACTTTACAGATTTGGGGGTGGTATGTGGCTCAGGATAGGCAGCCAGAAGATGGGAGTACATTTAATTGTTCCCGAAATGATACGTACTGTATAGTATTATTAGTTGGACATCAATTTTGTTTACATCAGCGCTGTTCAACAATGATGGTGCATAGTACTCCGCCGCAGAGTATACCAAGCTCAAAGCAGAAGTCCGCAGAGTTGCTGCTGATGATTCTCATGTTGTTACACAAAGTTTATGAATGAAATTATTACTTGTCCTCAGCTTAGCAGCAGTTTTTGTGAAGCGAGATTTAAAAGACAGGATTCTATCTAGTGAAGACTCAAATATCTTGGCTCCTAGTTATGATTAACTCTAGAAGTACCAAGGTCTTATCTGTCACATTGAGACCCAAGGTGTGGTATAAAATGACGACATATTTTTTTAAGAAAAAAAAATTAGGATATCTGTTTAATTAATTTACAAGTAGTATTACTTTACAAACCCAAATTAGAAACATGGAATGAAATCAAAATAAAATTAATACCAAGAATATGAAAACTTAAGAAAATTCAGTCATTTGATGTCACTGCCATTTTTACAACGTCCACGTCTTTTACTTTCCACACACGCACTTGTGTCACTTGGAACTTGTCATGATTGTTTTTGCCAATTTGTTCGCTTTTACGTATTTTAGTCTTGCCCCTTTCATGCAGACACAGCACCGTCCTTTGTCTATTTTCAAATGTTCCACTGTCAATCAACTGCTTTTACAACAACAACTGAACTCTTACAACAATGGAAGCATGTGAATTATAAAGAAGCCTATTATTGAACCGCAGCCACACTGCAGCATAAGAATGAAAAATAATAATACGGGATACTACAGAAATGAATAATTTTTATGTGTGGTACCATCGATTACCAAGGTGTGGTGGCATTTTGTGGCCAAAGATCAGAAATCAAATTAAAAGAGTAATTGGGGGGGGGGAATATACGCGAATATAACAAAAAGTTGATGGTATAATACAAAAGAACAATAAATATTTTTTTCACATCTTCTCCTTCGTATTTACAGAAATCGTGGGAGAAAACCCTGTTTTGTGGTACTTTCTGCCACTCCTTGGCAGTGGCGGCCGGCAGATAATTGTTCTGGGTGTTGCACTGTTTTCATTAAGAAGGGGGAAGGGGAGGGTGTTGTAGGGTAAAAGACTGCATGATATCAGAGAAAACTATTCAATTGCGAGGTAAAATGGATGTACCTCATTCATCATAAATGCCGCAGTTCAGAGAACATCACATTGCCATCGGATTAAATGGATGATAAGTTAGTTTACATGAAAAACAAGTTACATTTGAGGGCGAGAAAGAACCGGGAGTGTGACAAGTACGCGCAAATTACATTGCAAGACATAATATCGGCAGTTGACGGAGCATTACGGATGCCTTCGTCCGCGCCTCGGCTCCCTTGTTGCAATCAGCGGGCAACGACCAGCTGAGTTAACTGTTGGGATAGGGCTTACTCGGTCTAGCATCTCTGCTATACCCTTCACTATTGAGATCTGGTCGTTGTGCAGCACTGCCACCACTGCTCCATGGTACGTCTAGGGTTACGACGAATGAAGTAAGGGCAAGTTACCAAACAGCTTTTTGGGAGGTCCTCTCTGCCGTGACTCCTGCCTCAAACTCACTGGGTGATCCATAAGCGACGGGCCAAATTAACGAGTCAGATGGCGTTTCTCAGCTAGCGACGTGGCTATGGGCTTTCTTCCGGGTGACCGAATGAATGTTATAAATGTAGCTAATATCAATTAACATCTCATTATATAATTGAGGATTATATAAAGATAGTTGCGGGTCACAGCAATCAGATCCGATCCTTTCGCCAATCAAGCACCTTTCCTATGGAGCTGCGCTTGGTTGCTTATGCAAACCTTTAATAACATGCAATTGTAGCCTTTCATAACACACTTCTGTGCCTTACTGGATCAGATCGTGCGTGATCCGGCACGAGTACGTCAGTGTCGTAGCAGTAGCCCCCGGTCCCCTTCGTTTCAGACGAGAGTAGTAATACTCTCTGTGAGTCGAAATATAATGCGTAGAGTCTGGTGCCCTTAAGGGCTCCTTTCACTCTGGTGTTAAGGGATTAATTTTTGCGATTTTTGTATTTTTCAGTAAAACTTATACCGTAGCTTAGTGTCTCATTGAATGCATTAAATGACAATGCTTTATTAAGTGGGACTTTTTGTCTTTGGGTTGATAATTTATTCGTTGATTGGATTTTTTATTTTATTCTTAATGACATTCCTCATGGTGGGTAGGGAGTACTAATACTTAAGTATGCCTGTTGAGCTGTGATTGTGGATTTTGGTTCAGATACTCCATGTGAGATCTGTGCTGGACAAAACGGAGGCAGACAGGTTTTTCTCCGGGTACTCCGGTTTTCCCTGTCAAAATTTCATTCCAGCAACACTCTCCACTATCATTCCATTTCATCTGCCATTCATTTCATCATTGCCCCAGAGGAGTGCGTCAGGCCTCGGCAGCCGGCACATTCATATCCTCGCCGCTAGATGGGGGCTTCATTCATTCCAATCCTGACCCGGTCGGAGACTGGAAGCAGGCTGTGGATTTTCATTTTTCACTGGTGGTATTGACCATCCACCCTCATAGCGGCACTAGATGTTATATACTCTATGTTTGCGGACGTAGCATATCAGCAGCAGCTTCAGCTTGGAAATAGTGATAATAATAATAATAATAATAATAACAATTAAAAGTGGATTAAGTTTTTAGATAAGCGTTATAGGAAGTGAGAAAGACCGCTAGTGGGTTGGTTTTAGTAGTATGAAATATGGTAGGCCTATAGTAAGTTTGGTTTTTATATAAATAATAAGTGGATAATAATAAGCCTCGCTATAACTTTTTTAGTCACAACGACCTGTCCGCGCTTATTAGAGCAGCGTTGGTCAGATGTTCCACTCCTTAAGACTTTCCGTCCACCTTGTTGCGTAGTGGCTAGTATTAATTTAGATTTAGATATTAGGAAGTCATTTCTGAAAGCCCTTGTCTGGGCCATGGCGCTCTATTGAAGTGAAACTTGGACTGTTGGAGCAGCGGAAAAGAGGAGAATTGAAGCGTTTGAAATGTGGTGTTACAGCAGAATGATGAAGCTCAGATGGGTAATAGGGTTATAAATGAAGAGGTACTAAGGTGACTGGGAGAGGAGAGATGTTTCTGGCGACTGCTAATAAAGAGAAGAGATAGGTTGGTAGGACACACACTAAGACACTCAGGAATAGCAAAAGTTAGTTTCGGAAGGAAAGGACGAGGATAAGAACTGTAGGGGTAGACCAAGGTTAGAATACTGTATGTTAAACAGATTGCCTTGGATGTAGGGTGTGGTAGCTATGTAGAGATGAAATGATTAGCTCCAAATAGGGCAGCATGGAGGGCTGCGTCAAACCAGTCAAAAGACAAACAACAACCTTTAGGAGATATAGTCTAGACTTGGTGATTTACGTTGTCGTTTTTCGAGAGGTTTCTCCTCGTTCGTGACACTATCTTCTCGTTGTCTGTCGATCACTATTACATTTTCGTCCGATTGCCGACTCAAACCCAGTTAATCACTGAATACTTCTGTTGGTGCATTTGTAATTAATTTTCGTTGTTTCCTCCACTTTTCTAAAAGTAAATAAACACACTAAACGTTTCTTACGAGGTGCCGGCATGATGACGAGCGGGACTGGTGATTGTTGACTGGAAACTCAACCATATCGGGACGATTAGATTAGCAGTTTGCCTTGTCTACCACTACGACCGCTAGGGTGAGTCAATGCAGAGTTTCACTTAAGCCCTTATAACTACTTCCGGAGTGAAGATTTGTTCAAAAATCACAAAACGCCCGAGTGTATTGAACCAAGGGACACATTAAAGTAATAATTATGTGAATAAGTTAATTTGCCTAGGATTTGAATTAAAAAGAAAACGAGTAAAGAAGCAAGTGATTTTAGGCTGTTTTTCTGCTTTTAGGCCGGAAAAGATTTTCGAAATTTGTTTTTTTTTTAGTTTGATAGAGCTCTCCAAGACTCACAATTTGAAACCTTTGCGGGCCTTTTAACACATCACCTTTTGACACAATTGAGGAATGTGGAAATTTGAAGCCATTCTTTTTTCACTGTTGCCTGTACAAATTGTCTTTTGCTGCTTGTCAGTCGGTCAACACAGTTTTGCCTAATGAATTGGGCGGGGTACAAATTATAAATATGTTAACACACTCCTGGAAACAATTAAGTGTGATAATTAATTTATACATGTAATATTTTCCAGGAGTGTATTTACATATTTAAACTTTGTACCCCGCCCAATTCATTGGGCACAATCGTGTTGACCGACTGAAAAGCAGCAAAAGACAATTGAGGAAATTGCTTAATTTTACGTTTTTACTAAGGTATGGATCAGAAACTTGGGTGACGAGGGAGAGAGAAAAAGGCAGAATACAAGCAGTGGAAATGAAGTTTCAGAGGAGTCGTATAGGTGGACAGAGTCAGAAATGAGAGAGTCAGAGAAATATTAAAGGAACAACCCCTACAGGATAGGATTGAAAATCAAGGCTACAGTGGTATGGACACTTGAAGAGAATGGGAGAAGAGAGAATACCGCGGAAAATATTGGAAATGGAATGGAAGAAAAAAAGACCTAGAGGAAGACCAAGGGATAGGTGGATAAAGGGGGTGAAGAAAAGTGTGGAGAGAAAGGGAGTTAATTGGACAACAGTGACAGAAGAGAAGTGGTGGATGGACAGAAAACGATGGAGAGGCTTGTGCTCCAAGCAGACCCATCCTGCGGTTGGAAACTGCTCTAGTTAATGATGATGATGATGATGACTAAGGTAGGGTCTGAACTAGTAGTCATTGACGGTGGCGTTTGGCGGCAAAAGTAGGAACTACTTGAAAATTCAATGTCGGCAGTCCTACTTGAATTAAAAACAGATAACACACACTAATACAGCCATCACAATTAACACCGGTTATCAGACAGATTCTACACACACCCAAAGTACAAGGGGCAACATGACCCCGTTGTCGCAGCCCCAAAACTGGGAACTAACCAACCGATGTAGGCCTACAGGAACTGCAGTAGCGTCGTGACGAGTAGAGTAAAGTGTCGGGAAAGTATCATTACTAAACTGTTAGCGCCCATGAAATTGCATTTTACATTACGTAACACCTCAACTACTGTAGAATGCAAATCGGCTACAAAATGGAATGTTTGATATTCCCGTGCCACTGTTTCCGCCATAAGTGGCACACTCACGCATGATGCAGTAAGAAATGAAATCACACGAAAATAACACAATCTTACGGGAGCAATACTTTACCATCAATTATTAATTCGACCTGCCAATTTATCTCGTGTCGCCACACCGGTTGAGGCAAGGCTAGTGAATTTAGTTCATTACCTTGTTTCAATGGTGGTATCGTTTAGAACAGCGGGTTCCGTAACTCTTCAAGTCACAGAATCCTCAATGTAAAATGTTTATTTGGAGAAACCCACATCATACGAAAATTTAGAAATTGTTACCGTGCAAAACAAATTCCACCGAGTGTTTTTGATCACGACTTTTACTAAGAATGTCACTAAATTGGAGCAGGTGGAATATTTTAAGTACAGTGGAACTTGGATAATTCGTACTTCTATAATTCGAAATCGTCTATAATTCGAATATTTTGCTTGGTCCCTAGCGTTTTGTATTTAAATAATGTTAAAAATCGTGGATAATTCGAATATTTTTTTGGTTAATTCGAACTCTTTTCGTCAACGGTAGAGCGCAGAATTGCCTTTCAGTTGACGGTTGGGAGGGAATTGTGACTGTTCCTATCTCATAAGAAGAATTTGTTAATGTTGATAAAGATGTTTCAGTTTGTGGCGAGCATAGTGACGCGGACATAATCACCGAGGTAATCATTCAGTAACGCCAACAAAGCTACAGGTGACGCATCTGAAGATGAGGACGGTGATTCTTTGGAGGATCAGGAACGACTGATTCCGAGTGCGGCAGAAGCATCCAATTACGTCCAAAACTCAGAATATGTTTTGAAAATCAACACAACATAGGCCTATGTGATTCTATTTTGCAGTCACTAAATGACGTAGATTCATATATAACTCGTGAGAGAATTAAATCAAGAAGTTAATCTAATATCTCTGGATTTGTTTGACAAACATTAACATATTATTTACTGTGCCCAGAACTGTTGTACTTACTAATAGAATCGAAAAATATAATTATTTGTTAAATCTTAAATTTTGAGTAATTTTTCAAACAATTTTGTTTAATTCGAATTTTTGGATGATTCGAATGTTTTAATTGTCCCTTGAAGTTCGAATTATCCAAGCTCCACTGTATTTGGGCTGAGTATTCTCTCAGGAAATCATAAAGACTTATCTGACAAAAAGTGACCTCAAAGTGATTGAGCAGGTTAAACCTACCTTCATAAAGAAACTGTTGTGTGTGTCTAAATACACTCCATCTAGGCTCACTTACGAATTGGCTAGAGAACCTTTCTTAAGGATGGGGATGCTACTCCCATCGACTGGATCCTACCAGGCCTTGTTGTTGGAGTTACAATCCAAGAAGAGAGAAATATGGGAAGATGTTTATGGGAAGGAAGCAATGTACAACCAACAATGGAAGAGGGCAGGATACGACCCGCGGAACGCAGTGACTCAATTTGCTGTTCACGGTTTTCACTTCAAAGTGTGTGTGGTAAAAGTCTTTCATGCCCCAAGTGGGGCGTATGTGTGTGTAAGTTGTGTGGTATAAGCTGTGAACGTTATCACGTGTTGCATTGCAAACAGAGGCTAAGTCCCTAACAGAATTTTGTAGTAAATTATGTTCTTTTTTTTATACTAATGGCCATTGTCTGCAATTAAATCTATTATTATTATCTCAGGATGAAAGTATTGCGAAAGAAATAGGGCCGAGATGTAGAAAATCCAATGCAGTGAGTTCTCACAAGGAGAGGTCGCCAAGTGGTTTACTAGAAAAGCGTTCAAAAATGGAGGGTTTTCTCTTCATAAAAAAATATGTTGCCCCTTTTCTTTTACGGATATATCGCTTATTGTATTTTTTTTTTTTCTACAGTGTATTTACTGTGGTCTATTCCGTTTTGGAGCTATGTACAATAGTTTAACATCATTATTCGTCCGTGACGTTTGAACGTGTTGTAAGTTCTATTCGTTAGAATTTAAATGCAGCGTGGCCAGCGACGCTACGTTCATTCGCACTGCGCCGAGTTTAATGCAGAAATGCAAGATCCCTTCCCTCTGTTCCACTCTGCTCCACCATCAAGATAAACTTTCTGTGTGTAAACAATAACATAAATATTAATTTATTAATATTGTAAATAGAAAAAGCAACAACAAATAATAAAGTACTTGATGTACTGCCAATTTAAATATTGTACCACAAACATAAAATAAAAGAAAGAATGTCAAAGAAAGATAAAGAAAATAATTTTAAAAAAGATCTAGGTAGGTTCCGATCACGGTGACCTCCATTTCCAACGCCAACGCGCCAGCGACTACGCCACGGAGACGGGCCGGGAACGTGTGTGGGAATAGGACTACAAAAGTTTGAGGATTAATTTTAAAAGTTCAATTTTGAATACACTAAGGCTCATTGGCAAAAACGCTCGAACAGGGGCAAAATATTTTTGTATGAAGAGCAATCCCTCCAAATATGAACACTTTTCTAGTAAACCACTTGGCGACCTCTCCTTGTCAGTTGTGATCTACAGTATTCTGCAAGAAAGAAATTAAGTGTAGCGACGAAACACTCCTTACATTACTCACTATTTTGGTCGGCTCCTTAGTTTAGGGGCTGCGACAACGCGGTCATGAAGCCCCGTATGCTTTGGGTGTGTGTAGAATTTGTCTGATAACCGGTGTTAATTGTGATGGCTGTATTAGTGGGTGTTATCTGAGACTCAGGTAGAAGGACTGCAGACGATTAATTTTTTCAAATAGTTCCTACTTTTGCCCCCAAATGCTACCATCCACGACACCTAGCTGAGGACGTGGCTTCTAAATGCCATCGCAGTCAGCACCCGGTGGCGAACGTTCGAACTAATAGAACGTTATCAAACTAACCTACAAATTTTAGCTTCCACAAGTGTAATTAGTGGAAGGTTCTATTTCATGCCATAAATCTATGACATGGGACCGTCGGCTTTACTTCCCCTCCGAAGGAAGGCATACTGAGGGACTTTTAACGCTCTTGACCGACCTTCTGTATGAAAGTGAGAGCTGGGTGGTTTCAGGATATCTAATACATAAGCTAGATGTAACTGATATAAGGATAGCGCTAATGATTGCTGGGACAAGTAGATGAGAGCAATGGCAGGAGGGTACTCGTAATGAAGAGATAAAAACTAAGTTAGAAATGAACACGCTAGATGAAACTGTTCGTATGAGCCAACTCTGCTACTGATGGAGGAGAGATTACCTAAGAGGTTAATGAGTTCGACTATACAGGGCAAGGGAAGCAGAAGAGGCCGCAGTGCTAGGGGATCATGGAGACAGCTTGTTCGCAAACAAACGCTTGCAGACTAGACTGGACGCCGAAACACAAAACATATCAAATGAAATGTTTTGCGAAGTTTGGGTGCACAATTAGATGGCTTTTAATGAAAAAGACTGCAGTTTAAAATAAGAACTATTTAACACGTCCTTTATTGCAACACTAGCAACGAACCCCGGCTTCGCTCGGTATCTTTAAAGGTTTACCCAGCGCAAGCTAAAAGGGCGCACGGACGGCAGGTCCCAGACGCAATTCAGAAAAGCCGAGGTGAACAAAATCATATACTCTTCTCTGAAGTCTTAAATCGACTCGACTCGACAGTTTGATGTTGGCCGAAGCTGGGGGGGATAGGCTCACTCGCTAGTTCGTAAACTCGCTCCGAAGCTAGTACGAGTAATTAAATTTCCACTGAATGAAGATTGTTGGAAGAAATGAAAACTTAGTGGGCGATGTATTAAAGATAGAGATATGCTGTAACGGACTTTTTTGTAGAACTTTTCATGCTGAACAATTCTTATACTCAAAGTATATAGATATTTTTAATGGTTTACCCAGCGTAAACAGGATTTCTTCGACTCGATTCACTGAAATCGTTATTGCTCGGCTTCTACAGAAACCTTTTTCGATAAATCCAAGAAAACGATGTACAATGCTATAGTACACAGTACATCTTCCAGAGAAACCTTCAATATTCATGTCTCGACTGCAACCGTGAAAGGGAGAAATTCCCGTGTACAGGGCGAGTATGTCCTACTAAAAGCACACATACATACGGCGTGTTCACTTAGGCATGGCTGGTCTAGAACAATGGACAAGCCACTTGACAGGTTGTGGCATTCCAATGAATGAGTATGGACCTGGCGAATGCCAGATGAGCGGTACTTACTGGAATGCATTCTTCTCATAAAAATTTGCTGGAAAAGGCGTTATGACGTTGGGTGGTTGTCTCCTGGTTTTAGTTCCTCACATCATTTCAATTTCAATATGATAATGAGACTGTTCATAAAGCGAAGGCCACAGTCGAGCCGTTTGACAAAACGAGAGTAAATGAAATCGGATGAGCGACCCAAAGCCAGGATCCAAACTCAACTGGAAACCTCTGGGATGAGTTATAGCGCCGGTTAACAGCCAGCCCGTACCTTCCATTCCTCAAGCGGCAGCAAAACTCTTCGCCACTTTGCAGGATTGTACGAAAATACGGACGGAGTCATGTGACTTCAAATTGTAAATTCCTTGAATTATTATGCTGGCAACATAAATATTTACTTTCTGACGCATGGCTTTCTACGTCCACCTGTACGCTACAGAATGGACCACCACAGACTATCTTATAAGATCTTCAAGGTAGCCAAGAAGTTAAGTGTAGCGACGAAACACTCCTTACATTACTCACTATTTAGACCGACCTTGCTTGGTTGGTCGGTTCCTTAGTTTAAGGGCTGCGACAACGCGGTCATTGGGTCCTTGTGGATCAAACGAGTTGAGAAGGATCTTGCCGAACTTAATATTCAGCAAGACCCAATAAATGACAGGAGTCGCTACCGTCTGACAGTTGAAACCAGACCTTTCCTCACATTCATTACAGAAGTTCACCACAACGCGTTCAGGAAATGGTCCGAGGAACGTAAGATAGAGTTCAGCAAGAAAATAAAAGATTACTGGCCCAATAGAAAGGCTCAAGATTCCAGCAAAAATGCAGCCGGCAAACAATCCACCAAAAACACCAGAAGAAGCAGACAACAGCTAAAGCACAAGCACCGGGGTCCATAGGTGGCCCCAAGACCGAATATATATAAATAAAATAAAATAAAATAAAATCTATACTAATATAATAGAGCTGAAGAGTTTGTTTGTTTGTTTGTTTGTTTGTTTGTTTGTTTGTTTGTGTGTTTAAAACCGCTAATCTCTGGAACTACCAGTCGGATTCGAAAAAATCTTTTTGTATATCATAGCCAGATTCAAGAGGAATAGTTAAGGCTATGTAGCATGAGGCTACACCTCTCAGGTAACCTTAAAGATTGATTTTTGTTCAGTAAGTCGGAAAAACAAGCGCTCCCGAACAGTTTCAATAATACCTAAGTCTATTGTTGCCTGGCAATACGGGCTGCATCACGTCGTCGTCGTCGTCGTCGTCCCCCCCCCCCCCCCCCCCGCCAGTGTTCTGGTGCAGAATTGCGAGCTGCTTATAAATTGCAGTCACGGGGAGTAATTATTGCAAAAAGATTTCTTAGGCCCCTTAAAACAGTTATCATGACAATAGTATGCCTCTGGATAAGGGCGATGGTGTTGGTGCCGTGTACTGAGGTAATCAGCTGCAATAAGCGTTGGTGCTTTCCGATCCTTATCCTTGAGCGCTCCAGTTCTGTAGTAGTATTCATTATCATCCATAAAACAAATAAATCCACCGGGCGAAGCCGGGCACTACTGCTAGTAAATAAATAAAATACACAAACAATCAGCGTACTCCGGAGGATCTCGAGAACGAAATAACTGCCCCGATACGAAATATCAGTGAGGATGATTCCAGCGAGTGTAACAGTGCCCCGGCATCTGCGAGTCTCCGTTCTATAGGGAGGGCCCTAACTGTAGAAAGATGACAATCTTGTGCCAATCAAATTCAGTAATACAAAGGTGGCCAAATTATTATGGCAAATCTCAATAAAACCAAATTTTGTATTGAAAATTAAGCTACACTGTATTAAAATTGAAGATTTATTTGAGTTCGATATTATTGGTTGTCGAAGCCTCCGTGGCTTAGGCGGCAGCACGCCGGCCTCTCACCGCTGAGTCCGTGGTTCAAATCCCGGTCACTCCATGTGAGATCTGTGCTGGACAAAACGGAGGCAGACAGGTTTTTCTCCGGGTACTCCGGTTTTCCCTGTCAAAATATCATTCCAGCAACACTCTCCACTATCATTTCATTTCATCTGTCATTCATTTAATCATTGCCCCAGAGGAGTGCGTCAGGCCTCGGCAGCCGGCACAGTTCATATCCTCGCCGCTAGATGGGGGCTTCATTCATTCCATTCCTGGCCCGGTCGGAGACTGGAAGCAGGCTGTGGATTTTCATTATTGGTTGTATTTTTCCATGTATTCGCCAAATATGAGATGATTTTCATAGTGGCAGATTCACGGCTCTGCCCAGAAATTTAATTTAGGCTGGAACGGGGTACAGTCAGCTTCGTAAGGCAAAACTAAGAAGAGGCGGGTTCGATTCCTACATCAGCCATACTGAAAGTGCTTTTTTGTGGTTTCCCCACTTCTACTCCAGGCGAATGCCGGGATGGTTCCTAACTTAAGGATACGGCCGTCTCCTTCCTAATCCTCACCAGCATTACAAATTCACACACTAATACGGCCATCACAGTAACACAATTTATCAACCATAAATTCACACACACACAAGTACACGGGGCTAGATGACCACGATATCCAAGGCCCTCAAATGAAATAACATCATCATCTTTGGTTGAGAGAGGAAAGAAAACCCTGTCCCAACAACAAAATGAAGTGAAATCTAATGGAATTGAGTAGCCACTCCCTCACAGTGACGAATGAGAGCTAATTTCCTGCGATGCGATTCTCAGTGTTCGTCATCACGCATTATCGCAGAATATGGAGTGAATTTTAACCAATATGCGTGAGGCATCGTACATCACGTGGTTCACTCTACACGATTTCATTGGACACTTGTGCTCATTTCACTAAATATTACCTATAGACATAAAGCTTCCTTTTCTCTGTCTTAAGAAGATACCTTACGTGGTATTAGAACTAGTCCATCGATTTGTTTTATTTTATTCATATCCCAAGATGAGAATGTGTTAGGCATAGGTCACATGTCTAAACTGAAAATATCTTGCACAAAAGCATTTCATAAAATAACCCTCAGCACTGCCATGAAATGTTGATAGTTTGGTGACATTTTCGAAATTTGTGTCTATTCTCAACATGGTATATTGTAAGAAAATGCAGGTTTTCGTTTAACAAAAATGATGTCTGGCTTAGGCAGATATCGGTTAAATTTACAGGCGGATCTTATAAATTGCAAGTGATATTGTTTTGTTTATCACAGCCTAATTGTTGCCCATTTCCGAATGCAGGGGAGACGTTTGCAGTGATCTCATGTGACACGCAGCTGAGTTCCTTTCCCCTCATTACCACGGTATTTGTGCCGGCACGCAGGTCAGTGAACGTCCATTCAGAAGCTTGTTTCGCAGTTTCTCCATACCAACATTCAACCTTCAAGATGACTTATCAGAAATGGGATAAATCTCTTTAAAACATTACCGCCCATCCAGTCTCATTTCGAACTACGGTACAATTTAGGAAGGGGGTGATATTTGATATATTTGACAGTGTAAAATCCATACGATTCGAGAAGACAGTCTACGCGACTGTATACAATGATAATACGAAATAACATGAAAGGACCATGTCTGTACAAATCCTTATTGACAGAGTTTAATAGTTTTTTTTAAATAGTAGAATAGGTTTTAAAATAGGTTTTTATGTTCAAAGTGTAGTAAAAGTTGACATGAACTGCGCAAAGCTTCCCATTAATGCCTAATTGTTACTAGAAAATTAGATTGTAACGACAGTGTAATTATTTTACACTATGTTGTTTGAGTTTTCAGTCTTTTGACTGGTTCGATGCAGCTATCCATGCCTCCCTGTCCTGAGCAAATCGTTTCATCTCTACATAGCTACCACGCCCTACATCCGAGGCAATCTGTTTAACATATTGTAAACTTGGCCTACCCCTACAGTTCTTGTCCTCGACCCTTCCTTCCATAACTAAGCTTGCTATTCCTGGGTGTCTTAGTATGTGTCCTACCAACCTTTCTCTTCTCTTCATTAGCAGTCGCCAAAACATCTCTCCTCTCCCACTCGTCTTAATACCTCTTCATTTGTAATCCTATCTACCCATCTGATCTTCATCATTCTCTTGTAACATTCTCCTGTGCGTATTATATCAAATTATCCCCGAGAACTTCACTCTTAAGCAATATTTTCTCTCCTCAAATATGTTAATTATTCAAATTCAATGAAACCAAGGATGCCAGAGGTGATTTCCACACTATAACCCGTTTAATTATCTTTGTCCATTTTGAATATAGGGAACTTGGAATCAATAAGAGATTTATCGCTACTTTCCTGACAGTAAATAACCAAACAATAAGATATAAGCTGAAAAGTGCTGAAAGTATTTAAATTTTCTGGCAGGTAAGATTTCTCTCAATCAATTAGAGCTTAGAATAAACACTATCTTTAGGTTTACTTTTAAAAATGATGGAATAACAATTCAAAGAAACTACAATAAATGAAATAAAACTGCAATTAGGTACTCACATATCATTTAGTTTTTTTAGGTACTACAGAATTCATGAATATAGCTCGTTTGAGCGTAATTCGGAAAAGTAATACAAGTATTTTTGTATTTAGAAGAAAGGAAAATAATAGGTAAAAACCTAAGAATCCGGTCCCTACTCATCAGGATACAGGAAATATATACAGCACATTGTTAAAGATTCTGTGAACCAATTAACAATAAATAATTTACGTAACGATATGTATTTTATCATATTTTCATTTCCTTATTGATATTCAATCTAAAAATAAATACCCACAGATATTTAATAAATCTAATACGCCTTAGTCAATAAAAAATTTAAAGTAACATGTATTAATGAAATACCAATGTCGGCCACGCTATGGCCTTCATCAGTTGTTCAAAGAATGGAAAACTACGTACAAAGCTTGTGAAAAAACATTTAAACTTGGTCTTTCATATGAATGTCTTTTTTTTTTTTTTATGGGGGACAAAGACTGTTCGCATGCGTAGCATTCCTTAAGCTACGCGTGTCCCCTGGGTGGTGCTAAAGAACGGTTACTCCATGGGAAACATCTACACCAAGGAGTTAGGCAGCCAGACAATACCAGTGCTCTCCTGGCTCAAGATATTGCTGATGTCACAAAACGTGAATACAAATAGCCCTTTGGGTTTTCCAGCTAAGAACCATAGAAGGCATAAGTAGATCGAAATCTCAAGTACTATAAAAATGCTATTAGTCTACAAAATGAAATCGAATATTTGTATAGCTTTATGTATGTGATAATTTAATGTTTTAATGTGCCATACGCTAAATAAATAATAATTATAAACAATTGTCACAAACGTAGGCTTTAATTAGATAATATAAAACAATTTTGTGAAAAATTACATAAATCTAAAAAAATGTGTTTTTATTCCCATAAATAGACTAAAAAGTTTCTTTAAAATATCTTGATACGGTCTTTCTATGAGATGAAAAAACTCTTTGCTGAATGGAGCATAGGTTGGAATGTTTATTGTAATTATCCTCTGCTCCAATGAAATTTTCTTTGATGCAATATGGAAAATGTTGATGGTCATTTACTAATAACTGTTGTGTTGCAATATATGGTTGATTTTGACATATGTTATTGTATGCGTTGTTTTCATTAGGGTGTTCATAGAAAATTTAGAATAAAGAAGTTGAATTTATTTAGCTTTATTATAATAATTTGGCAATCTGTGTACGTATTTTAGATGGGATAATGAGACTACATTTCCTAGGGGTATTCGGTCATTATATAGAATATAGTGCTTGAGCAGACATGATATATTGGCAGGTAACTGAAGACAATTCTGACATGTGGGCACCAGCCAAAGTTACTGACCCCTGCCAACCGTTCTCACCATAACCAGTAAACGGCTCGATTGTGTTTCTCTGCAAACAGAACACGTACGAACAAATAACCTTGATCTACATTGAACAATGCACACAGCAACCGCAGACTCTAACATGGTCACCTTTGGGAACAAGAGGTTCAAATTTCAACACATCTAATATAGTGCTACACGTCTGAGAACCGACCTTTAAGTGGTAGACTACGTGCTGTTATTAAAATATTCTCGGTAGCAGTGCCATAAAAACAAGAACTAATCGCCTACATTTCTAGAATGGTATTGCCTCAATGATAATACATATTGACAGTGTCATGTAGTAAATGTACTGTATAGGCAACCTTGCCCAAAATTTTCAAAATAAACGTCACATAAACCTGCACCGCATGACTCACCTAGAGGACTTCGGTCCAGTGGCGTAACTGATTAGGGGGATTTATACCCCCACTCGCCCCCGAGGGCAAAATAATTTTAAAAAAGACGTAATTTGATGAGAATTTTATATTTATAACATACTAGCAGTACCCGGCATGCGTTGCAATGGCAATCAAAGAAAGTGTTGGCTTTGTAATTTTGTTTGTTGAAGTGCTTTTGGATACACAATATTTTCTCTCTTTTTCCGTTGACTGCCTCTAAACTATTGTAAAATGGATTTACTAATTCAGAAACATTCGTGGGAGTGTGCACAACAACTCACTTAAGTTTCATCGCAATTGGTTGAATCTATATATATAAAAATCAATGTTACGTGATAGTTTGTCTGTCTGTGGGTATGTCTCCTATGCGTTCATATACCATTCATCCGATTGCGATGAAACTTGGGTGATATGTTGAGTACACTCCAAGGAAGGTTTCTGACTTAGTAAATCCATTTTACAATAGGTAGCACATGCGTATATTCAACAAATGAGCGACGATGCGCGAAGCATTTCAACAAAGTCCCGTATGTGTTCATATACCATACGTCCGATAGCGATGAAACTTGGGTGAGATGTTGTGTACACTTACGTGAAGGTTTCAAAATTAGTGAATACATTTCACAGTAGATAGCGCACGAGTAGATTCAACAAATGAGCGACGACACGCAAAGCGTTTCAACAAAGTCCCGTATGCATTCATAAACCATTCGTCCGATAGCTATGAAACTTGCGTAAAATGTTGTGTACACTGCAGGGAAATTTTCTGGCTTAGTACATCCACTATACAATAGGCAGCGCACGAGTAGATTCAACAAATGACCTACGACGCGCGAAGCATTACAACAAAGTCACGTTTGCGTTCATATACCATTCGTCCGATAGCGATGAAACTAGGCTGAGATTTTGTATGCACTCCAGGGAAGGTTTCTAGCATAGTAAATCCCTTTAAAAATAGGTAGAGCACGAGTAGAATCAACAAATGAGCGACGACCCGCGAAGCGTTACAACAAAATCCCCTATTGAATTCATATAACATTCTTCGATTGCGATGAAACCTTGATGAGTTATTGTGTACACGCCAGGGAAGGGCTTCGACTTAGTAATACATTTCTCAATAGGTAGCGGACGAGTAGATTCAACAAATGAGTGACAGCGCACGAATCGTTTAAACAAAACCCCGTATACGTGCATATACCATTCATCCGATTGCGATGAATCATTGATGAGTTATTGTGTACACCCCAGGGAAGGGTTTCGACTTAGTAAATCCATTTCACAATAGGTAGCGCACGAGTATATGAAACAAATGGGCGACGACGCGCGAAGCGTTTTAACAAAATCCCCTATGCGTTCAAATAACCTTCTTCGATTGTGATGAAACCTTGATGAGTTATTGTGTACACGCCAGGGTAGGGTTTCGACTTAGTAAATCCATTTCTCAATAGGTAGCGTACGAGTAGATTCAACAAATGAGTGACAGCGCACGAATCGTTCAAACAATATCCCGTATACGTTCATATGCCATTCATCCGATTGCGATGAAACTTTTGAAAGTTGTTGTGCACGCTCCCACGAATGGTTCTAAATTAGAAAATCCATTTTACGATAGATTAGAGGCAGTTTACGGAAATTGAAGAACATGTTGTGTATCCAAAAGCACTTCAAGAAACAGAATTTCAACGCCAACACTTTCTTTGATTTGCATTGCAACGCATGCCGGGTACAGCTTGTGGTGTATAAATGCAGACGGAACTTTGTTGAAACGATTTGCACACCGTCACTAATTTGATGAAAATACTCGTGCGCTACCTATTGTAAAATGTATTTACGAAGTCAGAAACCTTCCCTGGGCTGTACACAACAACTCACCCAAGTTTCATCGCATTCGGATGAATGGTATATGAACGCATAGGAGACATACACACACATACAAACTATCACGCAACATTCATTTTTATATAGAGAGAAAAGCCATTTTCTGATTGATGACAAACGACTGGATTATGTAGCCTACGTTTATGCGTACTAATTTAAGAAAATGTATCTTTTCTTGTGTAAAATATTTAATGTTAGGCCGAACAAAACTGTTCAATTCCGAGCTTGTGCACATGGAGAGGAGTCAAATGCTACAAGAAAACGTGTAGGTTTGCTTTCATCGATTGACTTATTTTGCCAATCACACAAAGCAAAGAGCAAAAACAAACACACATGACCAAAACAGAAAACAAAAAGCAAATACAGAAGCAAAAGCAGAAAACAAACACAAAAACAAAAAACAAAGCAAAAAGCAAAATTCGAAAACAAAACCAGAAAACAAACACAAAATCAAAATAAAAACAAAAGCAACTGCAGAAAAAAACACAAAACCAAAAACGAAAACATAAGCAGAAAATAATCACAAAATTAAAACACACAAGCAAAAAACAAAAGCAAAAGCAGAGAAACACAAAACCAAAAACACAAAGCAAAAAAATAGTAGAAAACAAACACAAAACCGAAAAAACCAAAGTAGTTCAGATTTAACTCATCATCCTCCAAAAGCAAATCCTAGTTACGCCACTGCTTCAGTCTATCGAACTATTTTAAAATTTATTTTTATTTTATCGTAAAATGTTTGATATAATTATATCGCTTCCATACAAAACAAGAAAAATTATACCAGGCACCGTAATGGACCTCAAACAACACAAAGTAAATAATACATTTCATGCATGTTGTGTTTCTTATATCCCGGTATTAATTTCCGAAAAAAAGTGTAAATTATAAAATTTGAAATATACTAATCACTTTACGATAAGATGACAAATTTATAAACATTTGAATATAATTGGCCAAGTACAATAGATGACTCACGGGGCGGAAATATGGGCGGTCCTAATCCCCTGCGCTTGAGTGTATGCGGTCTGCGAGAGTGTGAGTAACGTCCTGTATGTAATGAAAAGGGAAGAGGAAATTGATGAGGATGAGAAAATAGATTTAATATTAAGATCAGAATTTGACAGAGCATTGGAAGACTCAAGCAGGAACAAAGCACCAGGCATATGATATACCGATTGAGTTGCTACCCTGCATAGGTGATGAAGGTCTGATCAGGTTTATTTTACTAGGCGTGTAGGATTTATGAGACAGGTGAGGTACCCTCTGATTTCAAGAAGAATGTTATTATCCCTATAACGAAGAAAAGAGGAGCTGACAGATGTGCAGATGACCGTACAATCAGCATGATCACTCGTGCTTCAAAGATCCTGACTAAAATAATTTACAAGACGATGGAAAGACAGACACAAACAGAGTTGGGTCAAGACCAGTTTGGATTCAGGAGAAACGTAGAAACAAGGGAAGCTGTACTAAGTCTTAGGCTGATTTTGGAAGCTAGAATAAGGAAGGATAAGAGAACGTTCATGGCATTTTTAGACTTAGGAAAGGCTTTTGATAACGTTGATTGGACTAAATTGTTTAACATTTTTAAAACGATTGGAATTAAGTACATGGATAGGAGATTAATCTACAATCTATACAGAAACTAGACAGCAATTATTCGAGCAGAACGACATGAGAGAGAAGCTGGTATTCAGAAGGATGTAAGGCAAGGCGGCAACTTATCACCCATCCTTTTCAATCTATACTTTGAACAAGCAATGAAGGAAATTGGAGAAAAATTCAAAGTAGGAGTAAAGATTCAAGGAGAAATAATTTCAACTCTGAGATTTGCTGATGACATCGTCATATTAGCCAACACATCAGAGGATTTGAATGAGTTTTTAAATGGTATGGATTATGTCTTGAGGAAAGAATTCATGATGAATATTAATAAATGTAAAACAAAAACATTGGAATACAGTCGAAAGAAATCAGAAACCTCTATGGATGTCGAATTTGCAGGTGAAAAGCTAAAGGAAGTAGGAGACTTCTATTACTTAGGAAGCAAAAAAAAACAATGATGGACGAAGCAAAGAGGTTATAAAAAGTTGCTTAGCATAGGCAAGGAAAGCATTTCTACCAAAAAAGAAACTGTTGACATCGAATATAGATTTAGGTATTAGGAAGTCATTTTTGAAGGCCATTGTTTGGAGCGTGGCACTCTGGAAGGGAAACTTGGACTGTTGGAGCAGCAGAAAAGAGAAGAATTGAAGCGTTTGAAATGTGGTGTTACAGGAGAATGATGAAGATCAGATGGGTCAATAGGGTTACGAATGAAGAGGTATTTAGACGAGTGGGAGAGGAGAGATGTTTCTGGCGACTGCTAATGAAGAGAAGAGATAGATTGGTAGGGCACATACTAAGACACCCAGGAATAGCAAGCTTAGTTATAGAAGGAAGGGTCGAGAATAAGAGCTGCAGGGGTAGACCAAGGTTAGAATATGTTAAACAGATTGTCTGGGATGTACGGTGTGGTAATGTAGGGATGTAACGATTAGTTCAGGATAGGGAAGCATAGAACACTGCATCAAACCAGTCGAAAGAATGAAGACTCAAACAATAGCAATGTAAAGTTGTAAATTGTATATAAATTATGTAACATATCAGATTTGTATAGATTTAATGAACGGAGATGGAGACACTGCTGTGTATGTGGGGCTTGCCCTTTCTCTATTTGCCGTCCATAAATTGTAGACACAATTTTTGGTAAATAAATAATAATAATAATAATAATAACAAATTAAAAACATACGGGAACTACTAATTTTGTTAGTAGGTCAATACGTCTGAAAAGCACTATGGCTGCAACAAAATATAGCCAGGTTATTATTAGCTTATCTCTTGAGGAAGGAAGTCCGGGATAAGAACGTCTGATCTACAGCCCCAAGCGAAAAGAAAGCGCCAGAAGGAAAACCATAGCGCGTCTGAATATGGCCAGCGCGGAATACGTCGTTAGTAAACAGAGCACAGAGCAATACACACACACACGCACTTTCTCCGGGGCAAGTAGTGTACACACGCACCTGGAGGGAACATGTTATGTCCCTACTACATTTCAGGAGCGTGAACTCCACCCCCATTTATTCCGTTGTTGTTGCTAATTCATTTGAGATACTTGGGACATCTTGGTCATCAGCCCCGTGTAGGTCGGTGTGTATTCAACTTGTCTGAAAACCTGTATTCCAGTGATGACTGTAGTAGTGTGTTTAACAATTAGGTTATTATTATTAGCGTATGGTACAACACAAAACAAACAACATAAACAATATACATACATACAATAGGTAACACATTACAACTGTAACAATCATGCAAGGGAAAGGGTGTTCAAAGATTAATGTCTAAATTTTCTAGCCATCTTATGGCTTCAGTAGAGGCTATTACCAAGTCCTGTGTTGATCCAGTGAATGCCCTACTAATACACTCAGTGACAATATGGTTCATAGTCCGTCTAACTGCTCCACAATCACAGGTTGGGGAAGATCGCATCATTGATCCGCATCTCCCGTGGTTAGTGCGGACTCTGTTGAGAGTTACCCATGTCTTGCGGGGCAAATCAAATCCAGCTGGCAGATTTTGAATGTTGAACAATGCCTGCCATTGCATTGGAACTATTAGGTACAGGGATGGGGTAGGTGCCCCGGGACTTGAAGTAAGGTAACATACAGGCATTTGCTTAGAGGGGGGGGGGGGGGGGGGGAGTGTGGAACAAACCGAGGATACCCGATGCTATCGCCGGGATTCAAACCTCCAAACTCCGGATTTGCTGCTGCTCCCAGTCGCGGACGTGGTGAGCAATTAAACGCGCACGACTACGCCACGATGTAGCAATAGATATTGCTGTTGTTGCTTATTTTATGGGCTTTAGCATATTCGGTGGCGTCGTTGGTAGCATGCTGAACTGCTGTGCCCAAGATTGCGGGTTCAAACCCGGCCGAAGTCGTCGGATTTTTTAAGAGCGTTAAAATCCTTCAGTATGCCTTCCTTCGGAGAGTAAGTAAAGCCGGCGGTCCCATGTCATAGATTTATGGCATGTAAAAGATCCCTCCACAGACTAAACTTGTGTGAAGCTAAATTTCTTGGTTAGATTTCGTTGGAACGCTCTATCTAAGTTCCAACGCTCACCACTGAAATTGAACGGAACTTTTAGCTCACCCCATGGGTGTCCACTGGAAGCAGCTACAGCCTCTGGCAAGCCGAACATGTCCTTGGACACTCCCGGCACTAAAAGCCGTACGTTCTTCTTCTTCATCATCTTATCCCACTTCAAGTGGGGTCGATGTTTCTGGCAAGTCTTTTCCATTTTATTATGTCCCACACATCGTCGTCCCTTAACTGCTTCTCCATTAGGTCTTCATGGATATTGTCACTCCATCTTCTTCGAGGTCTACCTCTATTCCTCGTGCCATCCACAACCAGCCGTACGTTAAATAAATAAATAAAATTAGGGGTTTTGCAAAATCTTGGCCATTTAGCCCCATGTATTTGGATGTGTGTGGAATTTGTGTGTTAACCTGTGATATTGGAATAGCTATGTATTTGTAAATTGGGGATAGTATTGGTAAGGAGGCGACCGTGGCTTTAAGTTGGGAACCATCCCGGTATTTGCCTGGAGTAGAAGTGGGGAAACCTCTTTTGAGGTGGGAATCGAACCCGGTTCCAACCCTCACACCAGAATTAAAATTTATTGGTAGAACCGGGAATCGAACCCAGAACAAAAATGCTAGTTGCTACACCACGAGGGGGTCTAGCGATAGATAATCCTTGTCCTCTTCAGCTAATAATTTTAAAACCAATTGAACTTCGGTGTAAATTCAGTTAATTTAGCAACATACAGCAAGTGGTATGTCGTAATGAAGTTCACTTGGACGTGAGAAGTGGACGTAATACGATGAGTGTCGCACTATTCATAAAGAACAAGCAAGCACCTCCACGTGATGCGACTTACCGGCGAAAAAGTGCCGTAAGTTCGCGCATGAATAGCCCGCTAATGTGGAGGAAGTGCAATTAGGTAATAGAAAATACGTGCGGAGAACAAGTAAGTCTTCAGCGGTGATGCATGGGACTGAAACGACAGCACAATGGAGGAAGACTACCCAAGTAAATCACAGATATGAGCTAACTTGTCTTTCGCAGACTAGGCAGACCGTGTGAATCACTGTAGTTAAAAAGAAATCTCCAGCGTTTGTACACACATCAAAAAAAGTTTTGCATCACCTCGGTTCCAAGAGTTCCGGAACCGTTAAATACAAAGGGAATAGAGATCAACACAAACAACATTTCAGCTCGTTTTATTGCTCATGAGACCCACACATTGCATGTTGTACCATCATACAGCTAGACTTTCAGCATTTGTGGTCCAGATTGCAGTACACACCACTACCTCTAATACCCAGTAGCACGTCCTCTTGCATTGATGCATGCCTGTATTCGCCGTGGCATACTATCCACAAGTTCATCAAGACACTGTTGGTCCAAATTGTCCCACTCCTCAACGACAATTCGGCGTAAATCTCTCAGAGTGGTTGGTGGGTCAAGACGTCCATAAACAGCCCTTTTCAACATATCCCAGGCATGTTCGATAGGGTTCATGTCTGGCGAACATGCTGGCCACTGTAGTCGAGCGATGTCGTTATCTTGAAGGAACGCATTCACAAGATGTGCACGATGAGGTCGAGAATTGTCGTCCATGAAGACAAATGCCTCTCCAATATTCTGCCGATATGGTTGCACTATGGGTCGGAGGATGTCATTCAGGTATCGTAAAGCCGTTTCGGAGCCTTCCATGACCACCAGTGGCGTACGTCGGCCCCACATAATGCCACCCCAAAACATCAGGGAACCACCACCTTGCTGCACTCGCTGGACAGTGTGTCTAAGACGTTCAGCCTGACCAGGGTGCCTCCAAACACGTCTCCGACGATTGTCTGGTTGAAGGCATATGCGACACTCATCGGTGAAGAGAACGTGATGCCAATTCCGTGGGGTCCATTCAGCATGTTGTTGGGCCCATCTGTACCGCGCTGCATGGTGTCGGGGTTGCAAAGCTGGACCTCGCCATGGACGTCGGGAGTGAAGTTGCGCATCATGCAGCCTATTGCGCACAGTTTGAGTTGAAACACGACGTCCTGTGGCTGAACGAAACGCATTATTCAACATGGTGGCATTGCTGTCAGGGTTCCTCCGAGCGGCAATCCGTAAGTAGCGGTCATCCACTACAGTAGTAGCCCTTGGGCGGCCTGAGCGAGGCCTGTCATCGACAGTTCCTGTATCTCTGTACCTCCTCCATGTCCGAACAACATCGCTTTGGTTCACTCTGAGACGCCTGGAAACTTCCCTTGTTGAGAGCCCTTCTTGACACAAAGTAACAATGCGGACGCGATCGAACTGCGGTATTGACCTTCTAGGCATGGTAGAACTACAGACAACATGAGCAGCGTACCTTCGTCCTGGTGGAATGACTGGAACTGATCGGCTGTCGTACCCCCTCCGTCTAATAGGCCCTGCTCATGCATGGTTGTTTACATCTTTGAGCAGTTTTAGTGACAGCTATGAACAGTCAAAGGGACTGTATCTTGGATACAATATACACAGTCAACGTCTATATGCCGGAGATCTGGGAACCGAGGTGATGCAAAACTTTTTTTGATGTGTGTAGATGTTGATGATCGGCCCCTCGCTTTTGAAGAGACTATCCTTTATCTTTCATTTACGGTACATGACCAAAGAGGCAGAGAACACTATAGATAGGCTCCGTGCGTGCACTGACGTGCTGCTGTAAGCGGACGTTTCGAGAAACTGTTGCGGGATGACGCGATTAGCTGAGTGATTTATATTCACCGAGAACGTGTGAGCATTTATTCATAATTTTATACAGTAATACATACGATATTACAGTAAAACGTTGTTAAGCGTTTTTGGTTGCATTAATAGCTATTGTAACACCACAATCATGAAATGTACTTAGTTTTCCTTCAAGTACTTACGAAACGGTGGATATTGACGGTGAATCGCAAGCAGTAAGTTTGAATTGTATATTTGGGATTTAATTATCCTATATCTTACTAGGTTTGTTGATGTTAAAAGTTATTTTGAACTTTCAGGAAACGTTTAAGCTCACGAAAATTATAGGTCTTCACTTTGTAAAGAACAGTTAACCTATGGATGAAAATATGCTTGCGTATTTTCGCCCAACTACTTCCGAAACCGAATTTCAAAGCTCATTAGCTGGAACCCCTCGCAAAACTCTTAGATATTTAGATTTGTCTCGGGATCTTGGGGAGATCAGCTTTTCTGGTGCCTAGTTTTAAGGTTTTAGGATACCCGGAAGTATTCATGTATATTTTCATTTAAGTCATTATAAATCATTACACCACGATATTACCTCCTTAAATATCTCGGAAATTTTCTTCAATACATTCTCGGTGTTTGATGTTAAACGTAAGTTTGGACATTCAGAAAAAGTTTGAGCCCACAAAAAACCTAGGTCATCGTTTTAGAAAAACAGTTAATCTATGATTGAAGAAATGCTTGCGTACTTACACCGTTCTTCTCTTTAGGCGCCATTTCAAATCCCTCCAGCTTGGCCAACTCGAAACATTTAGGATATTTTAGACTTTTCTAGGAACCTTGTGAGTATAGTCCCCTCACTTTCCTGGTTAACGAGCGGCGACTCAAACGTACAGCAGTAGCACGTACCGACAATAACTATCGTTCGCTACTGACCAATAGCTGACGTTTGTTGACCAATAGAATGGTTCCTCCATCACTCCACATGGACTCCAAAGACCCACCCTGGTGGCTAGCTCGCGTGTCACGCAGTTGCCAAGTGCCCAGTGTTGCACAACTGCACGTAGTTCTGTCCAGTGTCGCTGCTTGCTCTCAGTGGCTACGGTGGTAAGTTGACAACGCTGTGCCTCGAGCTGGGAAATCCTTTGCTCCAGGCAGCCATGGAATGTTATCATATCCGCCCAGCTAGAATTCAAAGGCCAGCCGCACGTTAACGAGGAAAGTGCAAGAACTATACCATTGCTTATTTCTAGGGTGTCTGAAATGCCTCATTAATTCATGTTTATTTACAGAATTTACCTCCATACAGTATATACACCCATCGCTCCAACTTGACATTGGTATTACTAAAGATCTATAAGTTTGGCTACTCGTGGCGCGACGGTGCATTTCTCCCTTCAACCCACGGAGTCTAGAGTCTGTTTAGCCTACAGTTCCATTAGGTAGATTTCTAATATTTTCTTTTATACATTTTTACCATTTTTTAATATTTTTTTTTATAATTGTTTCGGTCGTCTATGGACCACGTTATTTCAACTGCCTTTTCCCTCGTTCTTTCACATTGGCCCAGTATTCGCGCATTCTTCTTCGGTGAGCTTCCTTTCGTTCTTCGGTCCACTTCTTGCCGGTTTTCAATATGGGTTTTGGCTGAAAACTCTGTATCTCCCCAAGTTTCTTCTTCAAAGAGTCACGTTCCAAGATGTCCTCATCCTCATGTGATATGCCCAGTTCTTGTAGGTCTTTTTCCACCTCTGAAAACCAGATCCCTTTGGTTTTCTTTCCCACAAAGTAGACACAGATTCGATTGGACAATCTTCCGGAGTTCATTCGTGTTAAATGGCCGTAAGAGGAGAGTCTTCTTGCGAATGGTGTCCGTTATTTTCTCCACGTGTAGATACAGTTCATCGTTGTGTCGTCTTCTCAACTCTCCTCGTTCCTTGACCGGGCCCAAGATCTTTCTCAGAATCTTCCTCTCTTTGGCTTCGAGTTGTTCTGCCAGGCCTTTCTTATTCATCACCAGGCATTCTGATGCATATAACGCCTCCGGGCGATAACGGTAACGTAGTGCCTCAGTTTGGCCTTGAAGGACATTGATCGTGTTTTGTAAATGTCTTTGGTTAAAAGGTAAGCCATTTCCATTTTGTTAATCCATGCCACGAAAGCTTCCTTTTCACGAATGTTGGGCTCAATCCATTCACCCAGGTATTTGAATTTCTCTACCTGTGTTATTTGTCCTCCATTCACTATAAGTTCTCTGGGTTCTGACTTAATGTTCGTTATAAACTGCGTTTTCTGAAACGAAATCTGAAGGCCTGCCTTTGCTGCTTGCACCTGTAATTGATTGATTTGTTGTGTGGCTGTATCAAGAGAATTAGAGAATATTGCAACATCATCAATTTCTTTCTATTATATAACATTTAATCTTTTTGTGAGCTTTTCATTTTTTTTGTAAGGATATCCATTTCTATTTAGCATTATTAACCTAGTATAAGAATTAAATACCATTCAGTTTCGCTGAAGAAGGTATCAATGACACACCGAAACATGTACGTTTACATACTTATTATTCACAGTATTGACAAGGCGGATTTCACAATTACATATGGTTCCGGGTAATCTCGAGAACCACTGGATGAATTTTGATGCGGTTTTCACCATTCTGTACATGTTTTCTCGAGGAACGTATATGTAGAAAATAATTTATTTATGACCAAAGAAAGCCGAGTAGAAACGATCACAGTGAATCGAGTCGAAAATAGTAGCCTACATTATGCAACAACCACATAATGGCGATAATTAAGAGACGAGTATGTTTATAAAAAGAGCGAAGCGAGTTTTATAATTCCCATACAAGGTGAGTGGCATACGACTGTTTAGGTTCGACGATAATTATAACTATTTTATGTTCGAACATAAATATTGTTACGGCTGTGAGTTTGTTTTGTCGCTCGCCGCATGAGTCACAGCTCCCCCGGGCTGTGTGAGTTCTGCCTCAGTGTATTACGTGCGCGTTACGCAACGGGCTGCGAATTGAAAGGGATGATCCAGAATATTCGTGACCCAGCCAGTGAAGGAAATGTCGAGAAGCCGTGTGTCCTGGACGATTCTAGAATTCATTGAGTCACCAGCCTGCTATATAAGCGGCTTCAACAGTAAGGGGGCCGAGTTTTCTGTGGGTGTGTGTTTCTGAGCTAGTGCGTGTTTTCCTGAGCGACAGAAGTGTGGTGACGAAGTGCCGTGCGAGTTACGAAATCCAGTGGACATTGTTTCCCAGCTTGTGAACAACGTGCAGCAAGTTATCGTAAGTAACTGTAGTTGGTGTACACAAGGGAGAGGAGCAGGTAGTTTCTGTCAAGGCCATAGTACTCATTAAGACGGTTTAACTTCTGTGGTTTGTTGACAAGTGAAAGGGCCAAGACCGCTCAAGGAAGAGACTTGAGGAAACTGGAGTAAGGTTCCAATTGCTTGTATTTGCTGATGAGTAGTGTAATTTTCTGGCCGCAATAAAGTTAATTATTTCTTTAAAGGAACAATCTGTGTTGTGCTCCAACCCACCGTAATCCAGTTAACAAAAGTGCCACTAGGGGGGTGGCACGTAACAACTGGTGTCAGAAGCGGGATTACGAACTCAAGCACAAGCACAAGCACAACACCTGGCGGTCCTGGTTTCAAAACCCGAGCAGGTCATTTTCTCTAATTTTGCTGTGAGTGCATGCCCTTTACAAGACAAACAACTAAAATGGAGGCGCAATTGGCAGCATTGCTAGAAAAGTTAAGTGGCATGGAAACCAAAATGGAAGACGGCCAGAAGAAGATGGATTTTGATTTGATTTATTTCACTGCTACACTTAGAGCTTAAGAGCTCCTTTACAGTAGCGCCCTACATAAAATAAGGTTAGGGCTTATAAAAATAAAACATTTCACCTACATTACAATATAAATAATCATAGTCTAACAATTATAGTAACAAAAGTATAGTAACAATACAATAATAATAATATTACTAATGATAATGGAAAAATTATATACAGAAGAGTGAGAGTGCATACAGACTATCAGCCCGAAAAACAAGCACCATATACTGTACAAGAAGAGCTATTGAAGTAGACAGGTTGTCAGCTATTGTCCTTGTGTTATAATTGAACTTTAAATAAGTATTTTAACATAATACAGTAATCAAATGTGAAAGGTATACTGCTCCAAGAAGCGGGATGAAAGATGTCTTTTGAAAGCTGCAGTGCTTGCAATGTTGACGAACTTATATAAATCGAAGGTGTTGAAGAGGCGTGAGGCGGTGCAAACAAAAGATTTATTGAACTTCATGGTTCGGTGTATAGGAATCTGGAGTGTTAATTTTGTGTATCTATTTTCTCGATTATGAACAGAATGCATTGGTGTAAAGGCATTGTAGAGATATAACGGGGTCTTGGTATGTAATATTTTATGTGTCAGAATAGCAACTGATAACTGCCTGCGCTCGTGGAGTTTCAGCCATTTCAGCTGCACGTAGTAAGGTGTGATATGTTCATCTCGCCTTACATCCAGAATGTACCGAACACATGCATTCTGGACTCTTTGTAATTTGATGTTCTGTGTTTCTGGTAAATCATTGTATACAGCAGAGCCATAATCAATGATTGGAAAGATGAGAGTTTGGACGAAGAGCTTACGTATGTTAGGTGGGGTGTAAGAAACCGTTCTTTTCAGGAGATGCATAGTTGATACAACCTTCCTTACCACATTAGACGCATTCTCTGCCCACGACAGTGTTCTATCAAATATCACTCCGAGATTATTGACAGTGTTTCTATATTTAATATTATTATCTAGTATCTTGATGGGTGGTAGTGAATTAAAATCTACTGAATTCAGAAGTTTTGAATATCCAATGGATATAAGTTGTGTTTTAGATATGTTCAAGTTACGATTATGATTTTGGGCCCATTCACAAAGCCTGTCAATGTCTTCATTAAACAGATTTATACGATCACATGCAGTGTTAGGCGTGAGGTGAAAATAGGCTTGGAGGTCATCAGCGTATATATGAACAGAACTATTTCGGAATTCATTAGAAACATCGTTTATATATAGCGAGAAGCATAGTGGACCTAAGACAGATCCCTGAGGTACTCCACTTTCTACCGATTTCCAGTCTGAGGAGGAGCCATCCGCGAGGACCACTCTCTGTATACGCATGGAAAGGTAGGATTTGAACCAGGAAAGAGCACTCTGAGAGAAGCCAAAAGATTTCAGCTTTGCAAGAAGTATATTGTGGTTCACGCAGTCAAAAGCCTTACTGAAATCGAAAAGACAAAGGATTGTAAGCTGACGCTTGTCCATAGCTGAGCGTATATCATCGCTGACCTTTAACAATGCAGTGGTGGTACTATGACCCTTTTTAAACCCAGATTGGTAAGGATTGAAGATATTAAATTTAGTTAGGTATTCACATACTTGTTCATGAACTATTTTCTCAAGCGCTTTACTAAGGGCACAAAGGATATTTATTGGTCTAAAGTCACTACAGCTAGTGGGGTTTTTATTTTTTTGGCACTGGACGTATGTTAGCACACTTCCAAAGAGACGGGTATACTCCACTTTGTAGAGAGAAATTAAATAGATGGATAATTGGGGGTAGAAATACTTCAAGACAGTTAGAAATAAGAGAAATTGGGATGCTATCAGGGCCTCTTGCTTTTGTACGAATTGATTTGATGGCTTTCACAATCTGGTGTGGGTAAACATACATAAAGAAAATTTTTTCATGGGCAGGGGGAGGGATGGATGTGTATTTCGTGACGGTCTCTGATACTCTTAATACATCACCAATTGAGGCAACATTTGAGTAATGTTCATTTAATTGTGATGCAGAGACAAGCATCTCAACATCAGTGACTGAACTGGCACCAACTCCCAATGATTTTGCAGCACGCCATCTGGCGGAGGTGGTTTTACAGTCACTGAAGAGGTTGTACATATATTTCACTTTTGTGTTCCTGATTGTTTGTTTTGTCTTATTACGCAGAATTCTGTACTCTTCATAGTCAATGGTAAGTATAGATTTAATAAATGTTCTACGTGCTTTATCACGTTTCTTTAAAAGCGTTTTGATTTCTTTACTGATCCACGGAGCAGAGTTATGTTTTATATCCACTTTCTTTTGCGGTGCATGCATATCATATAGTTCATTTACACAATCATTAAATAGAGTCACTTTCTCATCTATGTCAGTGGATTGGTAGAAATTCTGCCAAGGGAGTAATTCTGCATTCGTTTTAAAATCATTTAAATTAAATTTACTGAAGTCACGTACAAAGATTGATTTTGGTCGAAGTTTCGGGGTAGATAGAGAAAACACTGCGTACAGAAGATCATGGGCTGAGAATCCAGCAGCTGGTTCTTGTCCGTAGTCAACAACGAGGTCATTACAGTTTGAAGAGATAATATCGAGAGAGCTGTCACTAGTAGCTGTGTGAAATGTAGTATCGAATGGTAAACATTCAACATTACAGGAACAGAGCACATCACATACCTGTTCAGTTTCAAAAGCTCCACTACCAAACCGAGCATTAACGTCCCCAACAATAAAAACATATTTATAATCAAGAATGAACCTGTACATGTCATTCAGAAAAATATCTAGGTAGCCAGCTTTCGGTGGACGATACACACAAGCAAAGAGAATTTTAGTTTCGGTAAGAGAGATGTCAAGTATAATGTATTCAGGCCTCTTATTATATTCACCAGGAGACTGACTTAGCACGCTATACTTTATGTTATCCCTAAGGTAAACTGCAACACCACCTCCACCGACGGTTAATCTGTCATTTCTAATGACTTTATAGCCAGTGAGAGAGACAGCAGCATCTGGAATTGAGGGCTTGCAAAAGGACTCACTTACTGCAATTATGTCAAAAGACGAACCACCAAAGACGTGACAAAATTCAGAATAGTGAGAGGAGTCAACTAATGATTGAGCATTGATATGAGCAATTTTTAGGCAGTTGGTGTTTTTCAGGCTGATAGCGGAAAGTATGTCTCGAAGGAGGGGAGTGGAATTCAGCTGTATGCCTACTAACTACAGACACAGAGTTTCCAGAAATATTAAATATTAAAAGATGGTCCTAAAAAGAAATGTTGCATAATTATTTAAATATGTGAAGTAAATTAAAAATAAAAATTTAAAAACTAAAAGGAGGAAAAAGAGTGAGTAATATGAGTACGCTAGTTATCTTCATTGTACCTGGAACTTAGCAGGGGGTGAGCTTTTTAAGCTCGGCTGCGTTTCTCACACGGTGTTTGATGTCACCTCGCAGTACAATTAACGTACCATCTGACGTCCACACTTGCTTCTCCGTGAAGATGGAGACCGCTTGCTTCAGTAGATGGTGTCTGGTGGAGGTGAGATCCTCTCGAATTGTCACCTTGGTTCCACGCAACGCCCTCTTTGCGCGAAAAATCGCCGACCGTTTCCCATACGAAACAAACTAGCACAGGATAGCTCTAGGCTTTCCACCCCCCGGGGCTCCAACCCTATGCGAACGGTCAATGTCATCCACGGTCAACGGGACGTTAAGCTTTGCAGCAACATTGAGCACTAATTGGTCTGTACTTTCACTTCTCTCTTCAGGCACACCAAAGATTCTTAGATTGTTCCTCCTTAAATATTGTTCTGTTTCCTCAATTTTGTTGTGAAGTGAGGACTTCAGTTCAAGAATTTCATTTTCGCGAGCTTTGAGTTCATATTTTAATTCTGCAATCAGCTCATTGCTGAAAGCCAGTGATTCCCTTAGTTCCTCGCATACCTTTTGAGCGAGAACTGTCACAAGGGGCTGAAGAAAGTCATTGTTTTGAAATAAGTTCTTTACGATACCTTGCACCAAGTGTCCGATGTTATCATGTGATAAGATGTCATTAGCTGCTTTGTCAGAGGGGCTGTGTGTAGTACCGTTGGTCGCTAAGGGAGAGCGCTGGCTGCTACTTCCCTGTTGAGGGGATGAGACCTCACCGGAAACAGCTGACGAGCTAGCTGCGCGCTTGGCTGTAATCTTTCCTTGTACACTGACATTTGAAGAGCGAGTTGCGTTTCTTTTGTCTTTGTTTCCCGCCATGACTAACCTCAAAGTGACGATTTACAAATTCCAATATGACTATAAATATCGTACTACACTCACGCTCACTTCACTAACACTTTCACAGATCATCTTCACTTCAGTGATCCAATAGCACCTCACAAGACCGTCGTAATTCTTATTTGACACCTTCTATATGAAAAAATTTCTGGACTGATGCTCCGAGCGTTAAGCCACCATGGAAGAGTAGAGAATGATGGCCAGAAGAAGTTAGCAGAAGACCTGAAGGACGGCCAGAATAAGTTAGCAGAGGACCTAACCGCCAAATTTCTAGATGGCCAGAAAAATATGGAAGAGTGTCTGCTGACGAAATTAGAGGAGAGCCAAAGGAAATTGGAACTGGGCCTACGTGAGGAAGTCGCAGCAGTGGAAAAGAAGTTCGACGCCTTACAAGTGGAAGTTGCCGAGCTGCGCCAACGCCCGCTGATGGGGGTGGAGGAGAAATTCAACGCCTTACAAGTGGAAGTTGCCGAGCTGTGCCAACGCCCTCTGATGGGGGTGGAGGAGAAATTCAACGCCTTACAAAAGGAAGTTGCCGAGCTGCGCCAACGCCCACTGACGGGGGTGGAAGAGAAATTCAACGCTCTACGGGAGGAAGTTGCCGAGCTACACCAACGCCCGCCTGAAGTTACACCGGGAATATCAGGAACGGGACATAGCAGAGTGACGCCCCCAACCTTCGACGGAAAGGCCCCGTGGAGCACCTACTTACGTCAGTTCGAGGCGGCCTGTTCCATAAATAACTGGAACAACACATAAAATGCTACAGCTCTCATTGTAGCGCTGAGAGCTGACGCCCTTAACGTCCTTCAGGCCATCCCGACTGGATCCCAGGACTACGCTTCACTGATCGCCCATATGGAGTCCAGATATGGAGATAGCCATCTTCAGCAGGCCTACCAGATGCAGCTCCGGACCCGGGTACAGAAGAACGCGAAAACCCTGCAGGAGTTCGAGGTGGACATCGCACGCCTCGTAAGGCTCGCCTATCCAACAGCGCCGGCCGACTTTCTGGAACAGATTGCGACGCAGACCTTCACCGACGGGCCACGGGACTCGGACACTCAACAGGCGCTGCGACTCGCGCGCAATAAGACCCTGGCAGATGCGCTGAGCCACGCACTTGAGTTCGAGACGGCAAAACAGGCATCTAGAATGCACGCGCGGGTGCGTCGAGTGGACGTCGACGAACCAGCAAAAAACAACGAGACCAAGCCCCTAGCCGACGAATTGATGGAGGCGCTAAGCCGTTTCTTCGATAGTCGCGGCACCACCAACAACGACACAGCCGGAAGACAACCGGAGAGGCAGCCCGGAAGAGGACTACCGACCTGCTGGACCTGCGGAAAGAAAGGCCACCTGAGCAAGGACTGCAGTGATCGCCGCCGCCGAGGGTATCCGACGGGAAATCAGTCGTCTGAAAACCGAGCGGTCCAGGGAAACGAGTATTAGCCAGCCTTGGGGGGCAAAGGTTGGCTTGTGACAGTCGTCAAGCCCCGGCAGTCCAGGTGCGTGTGACGAAGTTACGGAGGGACAATAGCAGCCTGATGGTCGACGGAGTCGTCAACGGAGAGAGCTGGCCCATGCTAATCGACACGGGAGCATCGAGGACCATCGTCAATCCCACCGTGATCCCGAAGTGGAGAGTGCAACCCACACAAAGGAACCTCCAGCTAATAACCGCGACCGGAGAGACCGCACCGGTACATGGCGAAGCATCACTGGAGTTCGTCATTGGTCGACGGGCGATAAAGCATCCAGTGCTTGTGGCTGACGTATCAAATGAAGTGATCATCGGACTTGACTTCCTGGACCAGAACATCATCATCATGGATCTGAGTGCCAACTCTGCACTTCGGAAGTGAGGAACTTGCTTTGCAACCAGCACACGAGGCCGTCGCCGCACGACGAGTAAGGCTGAGAGAGGACGTCATCGTTCCCGCCAGGACGGAAGTCAGCGCTGCCTTAATGGTCGACGGAACAGCTGAGGGAGTGGCGGCTGTCATCGAGCCAAACTATGAAGACATCCAGACAAAAGGATTGCTAGTTGCCAAGACTCTCATCAACACGACGTCTCGGCCGTATGTCCGCCTGTCCAACCTGAACGACTACGATATTACTGTTCACCGGGACACCAACTAGGAGTCTGCGAGTCCGTTACCTGGATTGCCCGCATCACAGACACGACGGACGAACACCTGCAGACGGACAACCGAAGAAGACGCGCCCTGCCGGAAGAACTACAGAAGCTGTACCAAGGATCCCAGGACCATTTAGACGAGGAACAATCACGCCAACTTCGGGACCTGCTACACGAATTCCAGGATGTCTTCTCCGTGGGGAGCAAAGACTTCGGTAGGACAAGCATGGTCCAGCACAGAATCGACGTTGGGGGCAGCGCACCGATTAGGGCCCCATTCCGACGTGTCCCGCTCGCCAAGCAAGCTGAAGTCGACCGGATGGTAGAAGAGATGGAGCAAGGAGTGCTCGAGCCATCACATAGTCCTTGGAGTTATGCTGTCGTGCTAGTGAAGAAGAAGGACGGTTCCACCAGGTTCTGCGTGGATTACAGGCGGGTGAATGACGACAAGAAAAAGGACAGCTACCCTCTACCCCGGATCGACGACTCCCTGGACACCATATCAGGGTCAAGATGGTTCTCCACCTTGGATTTGAAGAGTGGCTACTGGCAGGTGGAGTGGGCAGCGGGCTCTGGCAGTTCACCGTCATGCCATTCGGTCTGTGCAACGCCCCTGCGACCTTCGAAAGGCTAATTAAGTCCATTCTGAGGGGACTACACTGGAAGACCTGCCTGGTCTACCTAGACGACGTCATCGTTCTGGGAAGAAGCTTCGAGGAGCACTACAGCAACCTGAAGGAGATCTTGATGAAGCTACGGGCTGCCCAGCTGAAGTTGAGCCCCAAGAAGTGTCAGCTCTTCCAGAAGCAGGTCCAGTACCTTGGGCATATCGTCTCCGAGGAAGGGGTGCGCACCGACCCAGAGAAGACCGCAGCTGTGAGGGAGTGGCCAGTCCCGAAGGACAAGTCTCAACTACGAAGCTTCCTGGGACTCTGCACTTATTGCCGTCGCTTCGTGAGAGGATTCGCCGACATCGCCAAACCACTAGATCGACTGACTGAGAAGGACCAACTCTTCACGTGGACAGCAGAATGCCACAGTGCTTTCGAACAACTCAAGCAGGCTCTGTGCACCGCGCCTATTCTGGCCTGCCCCAGACCTGGAACAAGGTTCATCGTCTATACCGATGCCAGCGACGTTGGCACAGGGGGAATCCTGTCTCAAATAGTGGACGCCGAGCAGAGAGTAGTGGCCTACTTCAGCAAAGCCTTGTCAAAGCCAGAGAGGAACTACTGCGCCACCAGGAAGGAGCTGCTCGCCATCGTGAAGACCATTGAACACTTCCACAAGTACCTGTACGGACAAGAATTTCTCATCAGGACCGACCATGCATCCCTGCGGTGGCTCCTGAACTTCAAGCAGCCCGAGGGTCAACTCGCGCGTTGGTTAGAGAGGCTTCAACAGTACAACTTTGAGATACAGCACAGGAAAGGCCAACTGCATTCTAACGCCGACGCCCTGTCACGAAGACCGTGCCCCGAAGACTGCACCTTCTGTACCAGAAGGGAGGAGAACACCGGGATACAGTGCCGAAGGACTACCGTGGAACTTCAAGGGAGCTGGAGCCGCGAATCTTTCACGCGGGCGCAAGCGGAAGATGACCTGGGACTGATAGCCGAATGGAAGAGGGCCTGTGTCCCCAGACCCGGGTGGAACATTGTGAGTGACTGCAGCCCAAAGTTTAAGTCCTACTGGGCGCAGTGGGACTCGCTGGTTGTAAGGGATGGCCTCATCTGCCGTACCTGGGAGAGCACCGACGGGAAGACATCTCGGGAGCAAGTCGTCGTTCCAAAGGCTATGACGGAGGAAGTCCTGAAGGAAGTCCATGGAGGATCATCTGGTGGACACCTAGGGATAAAGAAGTCCCTGGAGAAGCTGAGAGAGCGGTTCTACTGGACCGGATGCCGAACTGACGTGGAGAACCACTGCGCGAGGTGCCACGATTGCGCAGCCAGCAAGGGCCCAGGACGACGACGACGGGGTCCACTGAAGACCTACAACGTGGGCGGCCCCATGGAGAGAGTGGCCATCGATGTCGCTGGGTCATTCCCGTTAAGCGAGGCAGGGAACCGCTACATACTGGTCGTCAGCGACTACTTCACCAAATGGCCGGAGGCGTTTGCGCTCCCTAACCAAGAAGCCGCGACGATCGCAGAGACCCTGGTGAAGGAATTCGTCAGCCGGTACGGAGTACCCCTGGAGCTGCACTCCGACCAAGGGAGGAACTTCGAGTCGCAGGTGTTCCAGAATCTATGCCAGCTGCTGGGAATCCGGAAGACAAGGACAACGCCGCTACACCCTCAGTCCGACGGGATGGTAGAGCGATTCAATCACACCATCGAGAACCATCTCCGAATAGTCGTCAGCGAGCACCAGAGGGATTGGGACAAGCATCTTCCACTATTTCTCCTGGCCTACCGCGCCGCCGTGCATGAAGCCACCGGGTGCACACCAGCCCGGGCCATGTTTGGGAGGGAGCTCCGTCTACCTGTCGATCTTGCCTTCGGCCGACCTGGGAATGATCCGGTCCCGGTAAGCCAGTATTGTCAAGAACTGGTCGACCAACTGGAGGACGTGCACGCGTTCGCGAGGAGGAAACTGCGGATCGAGACCGACCGAATGAAGACCCGATACGACCAACAGACGGATGTTGGCGGATTCCACGAGGACGACCTGGTCTGGCTCTTCAACCCATTACGGAAGAAAGGCTTGTCACCCAAACTGCAGAAGTCCTGGGAGGGCCCGTACCGAGTCGTGAAACGGATCAACGATGTCGTCTACAGGATCCAGCGAAGCCCGAGGGCGAAGATGAAGATCGTGCATCGAGATCGCCTGGCAGCCTACGGAGGGACTCAGACGGACCAATGATTGATCGGGACGATAAGCCTTTTAGGAAGGGGGTGGTGTTACGGCTGTGAGTTTGTTTTGTCGCTCGCCACATGAGTCACAGCTCCCCCGGGCTGTGTGTGCTCTGCCTCAGTGTATTACGTGCGCGTTACGCAACGGGCTGCGAAGTGAAAGGGATGATCCAGAATATTCGTGACCCAGCCAGTGAAGGAAATGTCGAGAAGCCGTGTGTCCTGGACGATTCTAGAATTCATTGAGTCACCAGCCTGCTATATAAGCGGCTTCAACAGTAAGGGGGCCGAGTTTTCTGTGGGTGTGTGTTTCTGAGCTAGTGCGTGTTTTCCTGAGCGACAGAAGTGTGGTGACGAAGTGCCGTGCGAGTTACGAAATCCAGTGACATTGGTTGCGTTCACGGTAGCAAACAGTTGATCAACAGCTCCCAAGCTGATGCATCGGGAGCGGGATCAGGTTTTACGTGTACCTGTGAACGGTTTGCCCCATCTGATCTGTAGCAGCGCGCGTTGTTCGAAAGTGGACAAGGGCGATGTTGAAATGATCAGATAATCTTATGAGAGTGAATGCTGATATTAGATCAGTATCTAATTTACCTTTAGTTTTGCAACTCGGAACGAAATTGCTCTGAAACTATGTACCGAAGGCTGTGAACATGTATCAAACCATACCTTGCTCCCGATAATATTAGGCCTACGTACGTAAATTTCTTGTCTTTCTGATACGGCATTTATTGTGTTATGCTAGTTCGGCGACGGTAGAGAATACTTGACCGTTTAACGTATGGTAGGCTACGGTATATTAAGGTGGTATATCTCAAGATTTATGATAATTGAAGTCATTTTAATCCCTTGAAATTGAACACGGTAGGTTAGGCCTACGTCTCAATAGACGAATATTTATTCAAGAATATCAATATACGTAGCTTTGATTTTATTAATGTAGGGTTATATCATATGAGAAGGGTCAAGAGTCTGTAAGTCTAGCAGTAAACCTCTTACCAGTCATCCACACATGATGACTTCATTATTTGTTAGCACTGCTTCATCTATCTAATTTGTTCCTGCTTCTTATATTTGAAGCTTTTGGATTTATTCATCAGCTTAACTGTGCTGTACAGTTTTTAGTTACTGTACTATACAAATTAATAGTATTTACAAAAAAATCAGGTTAGATTGCAAAATTAATTTGAAACACTACAAGAATATAAAACACTTTGTCCCTACCTGTCAACTAGGGGTATTTATCTGGATCATTACCCTTCCCCTATCCAATAAGGTCAGATGACCTCAAGGTTCCACCCTTTAAAATTATAACCAGCATCTAGAAATAAAATTTCTGGGTCCCACATCTAAAGCAAAGGAAATCATGGTACGAGCCTGTATTATCCTTGTAATACCGGTACCTTACTTGTTTACACCCCAATATTAGTACTTAAAGAGAAAGGCACAACATGAACTGTTGATGGATTACCTTAAATATTAGTCTCTTACTTGGCAGTCCATTCTCCTCCTATCAATACACAACTGGTTTCCATACCATATTCCCTATAGGCTACTGTTCATCTAATGAAAATGAAAATGAAAAATATTAGGCTACAGATTTTTGGTTGAAAACAGTTGTCTAAAAGATGCTTTCACAATTGATTTTTCAATAGATCATGTCAACAAATGGTCCAGTAACATAGAAAGAATTAAGGAAAGTAGGGCATTTTAAAATTATTGCAACCCAAGTCTGGACAGTATAGAGTGAGGTAGAGGAAACTAGACTGCAAAAATATAAACTGAAAAAAATAAGATGTAAAAAGCAGGAAAGTACCAGGATGAATGACTCCTAGGAACAAATATAAATGAAGCAGTGCTAAAGAATACATTTTTCTGTGATAATTTGAAACCATTCTTTTTTTCTTTCAGCGTTGCCTATACAAATTGTCTTTGCTGCTTCTCAGTCGGTCAACATGGGGTACAAAATTATAAATATGTAAACACACTCCTGGAAACAATTACATGTATTAGTTGCCCATTGCCCATTTAAGGTAATGGGACCAGTAGATGGCACTCTAAGGGAAATTTCAGACACAAATATTCATATTTAATCATAAACTTGGTAAACTATTGAACCAATTATAAATGTATTTACTTGAATTGTTTTTAAAATACAAATCTAATGGATGATATACGTATGTTCTTTCCAAATTATAAAATGTAACAGTAAAATCATGTATGACAAGTCACCAGTAGATGACATCTGTCTTCATCCCGCGCACCGGTAGTTGACACATGACACCACCAGTAGTTGACAGTTTGTCCATAAGTATTATTCACCTATAAACTTTGCATTATTGATATACAGAACATTAAATCATTAAATAAAGCAAACAAACCAATACTGCATGCAAGGTTATGTGAATATCTTTAAAAATTCCTGTACTTATTAATTTCTGGCACTCGATAGTGACCTCTATTTGTGTACAATTTGGGGCTTGAATTTTTTTCCTTTATGTCGTCCTTTTCATACCAACAAACATCGTCAGTTTTTGGCCACTTCCATGCCTGCCACAGCAATTACTTTAACATACCGTATGCCCGATTTGATTCTTACTTCAAAATAATGCCAGGAAAATATTCCTCCTCGTAATCACATATCACATGAGCCCCTTGCGTAAATTGACTGTGTCACTTGTCGAAACATCTTCCTCTGATTCACTGCTACTGACTGGCATTTTAGATAACTTAATCCTCTTATTTGCCTTTTCAGCACATTTTTTCTTCATTCTTTCTTCTCTCAACTTTGCTTTTTCTTCTTTCAATCTGTCAGCTTCATCCTTTGATTCTTTCTTTCCTAGAACAATTGCCAATCTCTAGATACCACACCACTTGGAACCTTTTCCTTCTTTCTTTTTTGACGTTGTTGAAGACAGTTCTTTCGGGTAAAATAACGCTCGTTTGAAAGGGGAAGGGATATTGGTTGTGGAACTTCCTGAACCAGCTGTATTTGCATCACTCCTTTTCGCAGGCGCGGATCTAGAGTTTGGTTTTGGGGGGGGTCAGAGAATCGATCTCGAGTTTGGCCTTGCGGGGGGGGGGGTCAGAGAATCGAAATTGTTAAGAAAAATGGTATCACTAAAAACGCAATCACAAAATAACCAAACGTACAAAACCAGACCAATTTTTTTGCAAGCTACATGGATAGAAATTTGATGCGTTTAGCGCACCAAAAATATTCGTACAAATTGCAACGGCGTGTTTTGCGACTTTTACATCGAGCTTCGAGAAAAGGATCAAGGTACGTTACAGTTTCGGCAAGTCGAGTTGGTACCGACAAAGGGAGAAAGTCACAGCTTATATTGCCAACCAAGCTTGCGGTTTGGAAGTCGGCAAAAATTTTTGGTGCGAAAAAAGCCCCAGTTTCCTATCCGTGCATTGCTGCACATTCATCGTGACATCACCGACAGTAGTGGCTACGCGCGCTAAAGCGCAGCGTTAGGTCATGGGGCCAAGCTCTCTGCTGACTCGGTAGACGCGTGGGTTCGAGCCCCACCGTCGGCCGTCCTTGAAATGGTTTTCCGTGGTTTCCCATTTTCAACACCAGGCAAATGCTGGGACGGTACCTACTGACAGGCCACGGCCGCTTCCTTCCACATCCTTGCACAGTTTCATTCGCCTTCATCAATTCCATCTCTCATCCCGACGCGCAGGTCGCCCACGGGCGTCACCTAGAAAGACCTGCACTCGGCCTCTCAGGAGGCCACACGAAAAAAAAAAAAAAAAAAAAAAAATCGTGACATCACTATAAACATCGATTCGGTAATCACAAGGTTTGCTAAACAAAATAGACGAGTTGATTTTGTTGTATAACTAATAGTTTTTATACAAGAGGTTTGAAGTTGTAAATATGTACAGTTGTAACAGAACATAATAATTCCAATAAAGATAATTCAGTATTGAATAAAATGAAAAAAAAAACTGTTTTTCACTTAAAATTCGTTAAGTTTTATTTGTCTGGTAATTGTGTTTTCGTTTTTTGAGTTTGCAAAAAAATTTGGTCTCCGTTTGGGGGGGGGGGTCATGACCCCCGTGACCCCCCCCCCCTCCCTTGAATCCGCGCCTGTCCTTTTGTCCTCAAATGAAGGTGGTGTTCTTGGAGCAATTGGTGGATTTTCAGTTTGGCTTGTTGATGTTGAAGGAATGGGTTGAACATTGGGTGATCTTTGATTTGGTGATTGTGTTGAAAGAGAACCTCATGAGAAAAACATATTATATTTATGCATATGTGGTGTGTCTTCATTTGCAACTGCTAGAACAGTGACTTGATTCATGTCAGCAGGTGATAAGGCAGTAAGAACTGGTACTTGCTCATCAATTATTAATGGGCTGTTCATCGAGGGAGGTGAGCGGATTTCAACAATTTCCTGCAAATTCCTCCACAGTAAAATAAGCTTCTGTCGTTTTCTTCAATTTCTTTATCCAGTTGGCACAGTTCTTTTTTCTGTTTAAAATAGCCAATTTTACTTTCACCAATTTCTTTTTCCATTACTTTTACGGCTACTTGGTATTCATGCCACATACTGTCGTGCTGCCGAAAAACTGGGACTTCTTCCTCCCTTTCTGTGGAAAGGATCCTTGAAAAATCAACTGCGTTTCGATCCCATGGTGGCAAACCACACTTTTTAAATCCACTTTAGTGGCTGCTGTTGCATATGGTGTGCCATTTCTAACAGCTTCGATGACATTCTGCATAGCCTCAGTTGTGTATTTAAACAGAGATCCTTTCCCCTTTACAGGCATGATAAGATAGATTCAGTGTCCTGAAAATAAAGAACGATGTTTTGCTCAGAGTTTAACTTACTAGCAAATAAAACATACCAAGGTTTCATAATTTATAGCTTAACTGCGCTGTACAATTAAAATTGAAATTAATTTTAGGGATCTATGAAGCTAAATTTAATATCCCAAACTGTTCATTATGGCCTGAGTCAAATAGATCAAGAACGGCCATTATCTTTATTCACGGAATCATTAAAGCAGCATTCCATGTTTTTTTTATTCTATTACAACTTAATTTACCATTTACAAGTCAAAATCAACAAGTGTATTGAGTAGAATAAACCATAACAATGAAGTATGCACATTTAGGTTGCCATGCCAACTATAGATCCACAAGGTTTTCTGGATGGGTTGGGAAGATGGCATACCCTGCCAACTACTAGTCCACTAGCTATTTTATGAACCAGTAGATGGCATTAACAATATATTATTTCAATCCTAGTTATACCTTCTGAATATGCTAATATTAAACTCTCCCAAAGTGTCTATTTGGTTAAAAATATTCTCATAACCACGATAAAGCATAACTCTGACAAGTAACGTACCTGTATTCAAACCTCTTCGTTAACAGCACCTTTAAGCTGACGCCATTTTACATCCAATGCTCACACAGCTGCCTATAGAACTTCTTTGGAAACTCATATAAGGTACTACAACATTTCATTTCATTTTGTGTGCTGCACTCTAGAATCATACTTGGGGACTATTAATCCAAATACATTCAAACTTCTCTTACAAGCTTAACAAATTGCATTAACTATGTAAGTGCCATCTACTGGTCCACTGTCATCTACTGGTCCCATTACCTTAGGTGTAATTTTTTCCAGGAGAGTGTTTATATATTTATAATTTTGTACCCGAAAAGCAGGGATGACTACATTTTATCTTGAATTTCAGTACATAATCATTACCAGCTGCTTGATGTACGATACTGGTATTTCAATGGGGCTTGGCTAGTGGGCTCGCACAATTGCATACCATTACCGAAGGTAACATTCAAGACTCATCACTCTCTTTTAAGATATTGATACTTGGTTACTAACAATTCCGTTTGTTGCTCAATATGTGCCTGGTAGATAGATGGTTGGTACGAATCAGCAAACTAACTGTTAAAAGAAGTAATATCTTCCACCTAGGCTCATTACCGTACCAGATTGAATACAAATGAAACTACAGTACAAAAGAACTATACCGTAGGTGTAGTTTTGTAACAAACATAGTTCATTCAGTCACCGTACAAGAACATCGGGTCTTCTGTGGTCAGCAGCAAATAATGCTGTGTGAATGAATATGCAGATTATTAAGTGAAGCATCAATGTAATGAGCTGTTAAAACTCAGGCAAGCTGCGATAAGGTAAGAAAATATTGGACAAACTGGGTAAGTGCTGTGTTGAACAGTGCTCAATCTTCTCTGCTTGTGTAAGAAGAGAAATATATTATATTTCTTGAGTTTCAGTACATAGGCCTAACCATTACCAGCTTCTTGGTAGCCTACTGCAGTGAACCTAGGCTAGTGAGCTTGCCTAATTGTAGCCTATTCTGTACAGTACTAGTAGGTAATATTCATGACTCCTCACTCCCTTTAAGTTATCATTTTACTAACAATTTCCTTAGCTTGTAACTTAAAGCCTCCTTCCCAATCCTAGCCTCAGTTAAAAATGCATGCACTACTACCGACACCACAGCATTTTGAAAGGTATCCTGTACTGTTAAAATAGAGATGAATATGTACCATAACATACTGTACAGACAAGGGAGTGAGTAAAATAATTTAGCCTTATGTCACAATTTCTAAATCCATTCCCATAATTCATTTTACTTATTAGTCAGCTCATATTTGAGTACAGAGACCGAACCTGTTCCCTGAGAGAAAATCATCGCTCGTTTGACAAAAGGAAGTCATGGATGGAAATTATGGTGTTGGATTAATTGAAGCATGGATAGAATTCAGTATGTGCAAACAATAACTGTTACAAAATTTTAATACTCAGGCAGGTTGAGATAAGGTAAGGAAATATTGGACAAACTGGGTAAGTGCTGTGTTGAACAGTACTCAATTTTCTCTGCTAGTGTAAGAAGAAAAATATATTATATATCTTGAGTGTCAGTACATAACCATTACCAGCTTCTTGATGTACTGGTCGCCTACTGCAGTGAACCTAGGCTAGCAAGCTTGACCAATTGTAGCCTATAGCCTACTGTACAGTACCAGTAGGTAATATTCATGACTCCTCACTCCCTTAAAGTTTTCATTTTACTAACAATTTCCTTTACAGGTTACTAAGCTTGTAACTTAAAGCCTCCTTCCCAATCCTAGCCTCAGTTAAAAATACATGCACAACTACTGACACCACAGCATTTTGAAATGTATCCTGTAGCCTAGGCTACTGTTAAAATATAGATCAATATGTAGCACACACACAAGAGAGTGAGTAAAATAAATTAGCCTTATGTCACAATTTCTAAATCCATTCTCATAATGCATTTTACTTAATAGTCAGTTCCTATTTGAGTACAGAGTCCTAACCTGTCATCAAAGAGAAAATCATCGCTCGTTTGACAAAAGGAAGTCAAGGATGGAAATTTTGGTGTTGGATTAGTTGAAGCATGGACAAAATACAGTATGTGCATACAATAATTGTCACAAAATGTTAATACTCAGGCATGTTGAGATACCGTAAGTGAAGGAAATAAAGGACAAAGGACAAAGTGCTATGTTGAAGAGTGCTTAATTTTCTCTCCTTGTGTAAAAAGAAATTTATATACAGTATATTTATGTATTATATCTTGAGTTTCAGTGCATAATCATTCCCAGCTTCTTGATGTACCGTACTGGTAGCCTACTGCAGTGAACATTGGCTATTGAGCTTGCCCAATTATAGCCAATGGTACGGTACCAGTACGGTAGGTAATATTCATTACATTGAAAGGAATGTGGATGTTTAATCTAGACCTGAACAGCAACCGAGAAGCAAGATAACTGTTAAGATAAGACTGCTAATGCCATGAAAAGAAAAGTAATGGTTACCGGTACTTGAAATGCTTACCAAGGGAAGCTGGTTTCTTTCAAACATAGAAACATATTTATAGGCTAGGGCCTGTACAAGACTAAACTGACTTCATTCAGTCCAAGCTGAAAGCCGGGAGGGGGGGAGGTCTTGCGGTCTGATAATGAGCTGTGTGAATTTAAAATACCGTAAAATTTAGTGAAACATTTACGATTGTTTCAAGAAAAAATATTGGCCTAGTGAATAGGTTTTTCAACATTCTTGAAAGGAATGTGGATGTGTAGGCTAATCTAGACCTAAACAGCATCCAAGAAGCAAGAGAACTGTTCAGATAAGTCTGATAATACCATGAAAAGAAAAATACTGATAGGCTACTAGTATTTCCCAGTCATTACATTCTGATCAGCCAAACACTTAGTTTTCTATTGGAAGAATCACCTAATAATGCAGGCACAAACAGATCTACGGTAATTCTTATATTCTATTGCATACAAATCCTTAACCCAACAAGTACCGGTAGCCAACGGTATTGAAATAATTTATTTTTGAGTCAAGACTCTTGACAATAGGTCTTAGCCTATCAGAATTTGGTGTAGGCCCAGTACAATGCAGGTATTTTTATACAGTACTGGTAGCCTATGCTTGCTCCAAATGAAAGGTATTTTTATACAGTACCGGTAGCCTAGAAGTTTGATTCTCTCTATACTGCCTACACAACAATATATTCAACGAGATACAGTATTCAGCCCAAAGCATAGGTTAAAATCGTATTTTCAGACCATATTACCCCAGACAAGTGATGAAAAAACGCTGAAACATCGATTTAAAAACTTAAAAAATGCACATTGCCACTAAAAATGAAACCACACACCTGAATTCATATAATTTTTAATACTTGTAACAAAAGAAAGAATGTAACATCCGATATATCAGGTTATGTTGTTTCACACATAGGTTAAAATTTGTCGCAACTGCGGTCCGTAAATCGGAATAAAGATTTATCACGAATTTAACACAATGCAGGTCATTTTATAGGCTATAGAGGGACCGTGATGTTGTGTTCTTCATTATTATTTCAGTATTCATCAGTTTAGGAACTATTTTGAGCGATTCCCACAATGTTTACATTTGTTTTTAAATCTACTTCATGCTACGCCATGCTGGATTTAAACATGTTCCGTGGATGGAGCGAAGTTTTTCTACGCTCCATAAAATGGCGTCCGCTCCATGGAACAAGTTTAGGGAGCGCTCCATCACACCGCGTTCACAGCGTACTTTCTTCAACAGTTGATCAACTGTTTGCTACCGTGAACGCAACCATTGTTTCCCAGCTTGTGAACAACGTGCAGCAAGTTATCGTAAGTAACTGTAGTTGGTGTACATAAGGGAGAGGAGCAGGTAGTTTCTGTCAAGGCCACCGTACTCATTAAGACGGTTTAACTTCTGTAGTTTGTTGACAAGTGAAAGGGCCAAGACCGCTCAAGGAAGAGACTTGAGGAAACTGGAGTAAGGTTCCAATTGCTTGTATTTGCTGATGAGTAGTGTAATTTTCTGGCCGCAATAAAGTTAATTATTTCTTTAAAGGAACAATCTGTGTTGTGCTTCAACCCACCGTAATCCAGTTAACAAAAGTGCCACTAGGGGGGTGGCACGTAACAATATTCATAAATATCTGTCGAGATTTCACCAGTTTTATGTACTGAACATAGCGCATGGGACGCAGAGATCATGGCCTCCTCGAATACCCCACTATGACACTAGCCACGCAGTGAAATTTAAAATAGGAGGCCGTGAAAGTAAGCGCAGGTGCGATGCTATCCTTACCTAATTGGTGACATAACTGTTTCTTGGGCTCATTATAGTACAGTTTTCTGAAATATAATATTTACATTTCGCCATGGTCAAACATAAAAAACGTACCGATCGAGCGCCTTTTAAGCTATATCTATATACTAAATGAGTAAAAGATTTGTTCAGCATGAAAAGATCTACAAAAATGTCCAAGACAGCATATCTCTATCGACAATACATCGCCCACTATACTGTGTTATTACGTTTCCATTTATTCCAACAATCTCCATTCAATTACCGGTACTAGCAACACACCTAGCGAGCGAGACTTCACCCCAGTTTCAGCCTTCGTTCCACAGAATACACAGAAAAGTTTAGATTGGACTGAAGGGGATTTGTGTTTCATGCACCTTGCCATCCTTAAATTTCGTCTGACAAGAATTCGTTGCACTTGCTATCTCCATGAAGTATAATTAATAGTCCAGTCAGTGATTTTAACCCATCATGCCGAGACGGAAAACGGATAGAGGTTCATTGAAATCGAAAAAATACGCTTTTTAAGCTTACGATGGGTAAACCGATAAAGATACCGGGCGAAGCCGGGGCGGGTTGCTAGTTGCTAGTAGTTAATAAGGCAACACTGAAAAATTGCTTCAAAGCCATCTTTATAAGAGATCTAAGAATGAAATGTTTATGATATTATAAAACTTCACAAGAAAAAGAAATGCGAAAAGATCAATTGTTATCTGGTTATCGCTAATCAGAACTGCGTGCCCCACCTTTCGCTAGCGCCTCAATTATTATTTCAGGTGGGTCTGTAGCAGTGGCATAACTACGGAGGGGCGGAGGGTAATTAGGGGGATCAATCCCACACCCCAAAGCCAAATAATTTAAAAACACGTAATTTGATAAGTATTTTTAAAGCATTTTTTGGATTGATGACAAACGACTGGATTATGTGTAAAATGTTTAGTGTTGGGCTCATTGAAAAATGCTATCGAGATCACACATGAAAAAGTGTAGGTTTGCTTTCATTGCTTTCACAAAAGAGCAAAAAGAAAAAACACATTACGAAAACAGCAAAAAGCAAAAACAAACGCAAAATCAAAAGCAGAAAATAAACACAAAACACAAAGCAAAAGGCAAAATTCAAAAGCAGAAAACAAACAAAACCATTAACGAAAAGCAGAAACAAAATCAGAAAACAAACGCAAAAACAAATAGCAAAATCAAAAGCAGAAAACAAACACAAAACCAAAAACCAAAAACACAAAGCATAGAGCAAAATTCAAAAACGAAAGCAAAAGCAGAAAACAAACACAAAACCACAAACAAAAAAAACACAAAGCAAAAAGAAAACTTCAAAAGCAGAAAACAAACACAAAACCATAAATGAAAAGCAGAAACAAAATCAAAAAACAAACGCAAACCCAAAATAAAAAGCAGAAAACAAATACAAAAGCAAAAACAAAAAACACAAAGCATAAAGCAAAATTCAAAAACAAAAGCAGAAAACAAACACAAAACCACAAACAAAAAAACACAAAGCAAAAAGCAAAATTCAAAAGCAGAAAACAAACAACACAAAAAAAACACAAAGCAAAAATAAAAGGCAGAAAACAACCAACACAAAAACAGAAACGCAATTAGTTCAGATTTGACTTCGCTCATCCCCCTCGAGAAGCAAATCCCAGTTACGCCACTGGCCTGTTGTAAGGAATCGCACATGGTTTGCTAGACCACACCATTAAGACAGGGGAACAGTATACCCGCAGACACCATGGATCCACACGGTTTACCGTACTCGGCCACCCCTCATTTATAAGGCAAGGTTTACGTCTCTACGTTCAAATAAACTCATAAATAACCGGACTGAAACTAAGTTAGACACAGACAGAATGCCGAGTTGACAGATAGAATATGAACCGGTCTCAACCTAAGTTGGACAGACAGAATAACTATTTATCAAACCAAGTGTCTCACCATACTGGGAGCTGTCATAATTAGTCAACATTCCGTCGCTAACGGGAAACTCAGGACTATGAGAATTCATAGCCCGTCGCAAACGGGAAGATACCTGGTAACTGACCCGAAAGCCAGTGGGCTTGTCAGTTGATATCAGAACAAGAGAGCGAACGTTGACCACAAGAATACACACATCTAATACTGGACAACAACCATCCGCGAAGTGTCCTCGTTCCTAAAAGTTAATAATGTTATGTCTTTTTATTACCATTCTAACTATCGGAATTTAGCTATGAAAGTACTCTATCACCTATTCGTTGTTTTGTTTTTAATTCATATTAAGAGCTTGGTGTATCTTTGGTCATCACCACCGTGTAGTTAAGCGTGTGCTAAATTTGTCTGATAATTCAGTACTGACTGTAGAATCGTGTGGACCTGTAATTATTAGGGTTGGGGATGGGGAGGTAGCCTACTCCTTAATTACTCCTCGGCGCTACAGACCATGTAGAACCTTGGGCTCTCCAACAATCGTTGCCCAATCCTGACGATCTTCTGTACGTTTCCTCCATCTTCTTACTCCAATCTTGCGTAAGGCGTCCTCGTACATATCATTTTCCCGTTATATTTTTATTCTCCTTGCATAGGTCGTTTATAATTATCACCAGTCCGTCTTTTAATGTATTGGAGTTTCATAATACGCTGTGTTTATTTCCGATAAGGGGTCGTTAGCCCCATGATCAACCCCCAACCTTGAGGACCAGAGTATCCCTCTTTGTCTGACCCATCACCTTTGACCTAGCCGGCATGGGAGGCCCTACCAGGAGCTTACACTCCCGCCGGCATAGCTCGCAGGATCATTTGGGCTCTCAAGCCTCCACATCACGTCAAGGAGGATATCATCGTGAGGGGGGTAGGTTCTCGTGGACTTGAAATAAGGTACTAACCCGGCCTGGAGGAGAGTGAAAAAAAAAACCTGGGGGAAAACCACACTCGGGATAGCCAATGTCACATCGGAATTCGAACCTCAAATCTCCAGACTTGCTCCAACGATTGCAAATCTACTAACACGAGTGTCTCATATTTAAGCGCTCAAAACTACCTAGCGACTGCATCGGGTTTCGATCCGGCAACCTCGGCACAGTAAGTGAGAACCTTACAGTTCCAAAGAAGGCAAATGTGGCACACGTGTATGGTATTTGAATAACCGTAAAATTAGCATGCGAACATTTTGAAGCATTTCGCAGTAGTTCTTACATATCTGTGTACGTGTCCCGCATTGAATAGATGCGTACTGTCACTTTCGCCCGCAGAGCAGACCCACGTAGCCCCTACCTCGTCTAGCACTACGCAAGTTCAAGGGACTCGGCTCATCAACTTTCCATTCAGGCACGTAACACAATTAAACAGGCCTGCTCCAGACACCTTTCCTTACCGATAAATATCCTGATCTTGTCACAGACATGGCTTATCATTACATTCACACTTAGAACACAATGCTGGGTTGGCGACAACGGGCCCCAGCTGAGTCTGGTATTGCTTCCACTTACTTGTTCCGGGCTCCTCACTGTTATCTTTTCTTTCGCCCTCCCTTGGCCAACTCTTGTTCTCTTCCGACCCCGACGGTATTAGGGTATCCGAGGCCTAGGGAGTCTTTTACTTTCTTCCCTTAATTGGCCCTTCTCTCATCTTTGGCTGAACGATTAAAGTTTACTTGCATTGTGTTCTGATGATGATGATGATGATAATTGTTGTTTTAAGGGGCCTAACATCTAGGTTATCGGCCCCTAATGGTTTGGGTGATAGTGAAAGATGAGAATGTACCGGTAATGAAAACTATAACTAATACTAACTACAGAATTACAAATTAGAATGAGAAATGGTAAACAAATCAAGAATAAGGCAAATAAACGACAGGAAGAAAAGAAATGCCCTCAACCCTCGAAGAATGATGATTGGTGGACTTGGATGGAAGGAGAGCAATGAAAGGCAGATTGGAAAGGGAAAGAGGAGAGAGTCCGCTCCAGAAGCAATGGAAAAAAAGGGGGGGGGGGGGGGGGAACCGGACCCAGCTCAGGAATCCCTCGGGGTCGCCAACTCCGAACTCACCAGCCGTGAGCTCTTGAGGGTGTAGCACTATCGAGGGTGCACCAGAAATGGTCGGGCTACATACACCCTGCCTCCTTAAAGGCCTTGAGCAGATGGCAGATTACAACAGTGGGCCGGGAAGCCCTTGATGCTGTCATAGCATTTATTGCATTCCCAGCTGGCTAGAACCCTTAGTTAAGACAATTAAGACTTGTGGTGATGTACTGTAGCCTATCTCGTATCCCGTGAACATGGTTAGGCTTAGAACAAAACATTGAATTTCCCAAGTGTAAACACTATCTTCTCAAGAAGAAGTTTGCAGAGAATTTGTTCGTAAGTTTCAGCGCCATGCGATTTTTACTTGTGAGGGAACCTCAAACAAAAGGTGTACAGTAACAATCCGCGTACTCTGAAGGCTCTCGAGAACGAAGTAACAGCACTGTTTCGAAATATCAGTGAGGATCAATTACAGCGAGTGTACCAAAACTTCCTACGACGGTGCAAAGTGTGTTTAGAAATTGAAGAACAGTATTTCCAGCAACTACTCTGAAATTTATGTAATTGTAATTAATAAATACGTTAAAAAGTGTAAATGTGTTAACTACAGTCCAGCAGCCGAGTGTCCGCCTCTGACATTTCTCATGAGGGAGGGAGACAGCGTTGCCGGTTTTGTACCGCGAAATATAAAACAACGTGGACTACATAAAATATTTCACATGTTTGTTATGAGCCGGTGACCTTATTACCGTACTAAAGTAATATACCAACACACAGTTAACCCGTAAGTGTGCACACACAAGGCGATAAAACAACAAACCTGCACTAACACACAGAGCAACTGGATTACAGAAGAGAGCCTTGGCAACATCGAGCTAAATTTAAAGACCGGCTTACCTGGTAAGCCGCTGATTGGTACAGGTGACAACATTCTTCATGGTAGTAAGCGACTTCGCCAACATAGGCGGAATTCCACTGGGATCGAAGAATTTAGGTTTTGTAACCGCAAAATGCCGGAATAACAAAATCATGTATAAAATTTCAAATGGGGTGTGGGACTCCACGTTACATAGTGAAGATGCTAGAGAAGAATTACAACGATGGAAGTTTCATGGTTTTATTAACAGCCGTAACTTGGCTACACTGTTCTCTTTACCCCTCTTCTCCCACCATCGCCAAACGTCCGAGCCGGACACTCAGCGTCTGGACTGTAGTTGGGCGCAACGCAGCTGCTAGCGCCAATGCCTTGGTCGTCACGCTGCAATACAGTTCCCGGCCGCCACACGGCCTGCGAGTCTCCTGCGAGGCCCCTCACTGTAGTATTAACAATACCCTATTATACAGGGTGGGCGGGAAGTAACTAGGTATTTTAAATGGCTGTTAAGTGTTTAATATTGATGGAATAATATTGGAAATAGCGGGAACGTACAGAACATTAAATAGGATAGTGACTTTTCGTGCCGCGTAGTACCGACGGTTGCCACGAGAGGCGGTACAATCAACAATAACAAAGATGGCCGATCGCCATGAGGCGTGGAATTGGATCGTTCTTTGTCAATCGGCACAATAATTGCCATTACTGGGTGGCACAGGATCCTGGAGTTACGGTGGAGAAGATACAGTCTCATCCAAAATTGACCGTGTGGTGTGGAATTACGGCTACAAATGTCATCTGCCCATAACTCCTTCGTGACACAAAAACAATTAACGGGGAACGCTACCTTCAAATGCTTCAGGAAAACATTTGGCCCACGATATCTGGATGGGAAAATACCACCGTCATTATCATCATGCGCACCGCCTCACTTGGCAAATATCGTGCGGAACTGGTAGGATGAGAAGTTTCCAGGACGTAGGCTGGGGAGACGTGTATCTCATGAATGAATGGCCTGCAAGAAGTCCAGACCTGACACCCTGTGACTCTTTCATTATGGGGCTGGGCAAAAGAGGAGGTGTACCGGGCGAAACCTCGCACATTGGACGAATTGAAAGCACGGATTCGGGATGTTCTTACCAACGTCCTACACAACTTCCTCCAGAAAGCTGTGGATTCCATTCCGGGTCGTTTGAGGAGATTGGTCGACGCCACAGGTGCCTACATCAAAATCTAATGGAATTGTATGGTATGCCATCATGTTCCCATATAACAGTGTACACACTGTATTAATTTCAAATAAATAACTCTGCAAACATAAAAGTTATACGGCAATTTCAATACCTAGTTACTTCCGGCCCACCCTGTATAAATCGTTATAGTACTCTCTGTACTGTATGTATGCTTGTAAGCTATGTATTTCTTCCCCTTATTATGCCCCTTTACAATGGGGTCGGGGATGCGATGCGATGAAAGTATATGTGGCGGATAGTTGTTTTTACGGTCGGGTGCCCTTTATGACGCCAACCTAGTGACTGGAGTTAATGAGAGTGATATGGATGAAATTCAATGAAACAGGGCTAGGATATGGAAGGAAGCGGCCGTGGCCTCTCAGAATGTAGCGACCCAGCATTTTCCTGGAGTAGAAGAGGGGGAAACCACGGAAAACCACTTCCAGGATGGCTGAGGTAGGAATCTAACCCACCTCATCTCAGTTTTGCGTCACGAGGCTGAGTGTATCCCGGTCCAGCCCCCACACCAGAATTATATTCCTTGGCAGAGCCGGGAATCGAACCTGGGCCTCCGAGGTGACAGCCAAGAAATAGTTTCAATAGTAGTCAAAAGCTGTGATTCTTGTCAAAACACCTGTAGGATCTGATGATGGTGATGATTATAATGATGATGATGATGATCGCATAAAGATCGAGACATTTCATCGAATCAATTCCCTCCCCCACCTTATTTTTTGTGTTAATTAAACGATAAATAATACATGTAATATTTCTTTCAGGTTAGGGTGATTAAATGGGAACAACCGTGTTGACCAACTCAAAGAAATTCTATAATAATCATTCATGTTAAGGTTTAAGAAACACTAATAAGCCATTCATTAGGACCAGTACCTGCATAAACCTTTATATCGCCATGGTGAGATCCAAGCTCGAGTACGCCAGCCAAGTATGGAGTCCCTGACAGAAAACCTGCATTAAATCCATTGAGCAAGTTCACAAGAACTTAAAAAAAAGCAATTACTCCTACGGTGAACTTTTGTTGAATTTAGGCATGACGCTTGGAGTCTCGAAGACAAATGAATGATAGGAATTTCCTTTATAAAGTTACTAACGGTCAAATTGATAACTCATTTTTCCTATCGCTCCTAAATATCTACATCCCCCGCTTAACTACAAGATCAACTATAACAAATACTACTTCACATAACAATTCACCTGTATGAAAGCTTTGCAATATTTACAACGTTGCAGTTCGTGTAAACTGGAAACTAGATTTCTGTCTCCCAATTAGACCGTTCTTGGAAATTATAATCTAGTCACTGAATTCATACCTGAAATAAAATTATCGATAACACAAAACAGATTCAACAATGAATATATGTTCCCTAGTTATTTAAGTTACCTTTTAGTTTTCTATGTAATAGTTTCAAAACCTGTGTTTATATTTGACATTAGATAACAGTTAGATTTAGTTTTTATATTATATTTATGTTCGACGATGTCGAAATGTAAATATTATATGTCAGAAAACTGTATCATAATGAGGGTCATTATAACACAATTTTTAGCCTACTTTCGATTTTTGCAAAAAATGAGATCACTACAGGGCCAAAAATTGTGTGTCTGTCTGTGTGTGTGTATGTGTGTGTGTGAGTCTCTATGTGTGTGTGTGTGTGAGAGTGTGTGTACTCGGAATGTCTGTCCCCCCCCCCTATCAATTCGAACACGGTGAAACCGAATTGAACGAAATTTGGTACAGAGGTAGAACAAGCAAAGGGCACCTCAGTGTCATGTTTTATATAGCCGCCATCTTTACCAAATCTGAATGGCGGCCACTCAAACGTTCAAAACGTAAAATCAAATAGCGAATAACCAAATTATCCGATCTCTACCAAATTTGGTAATAACATACCTTCATATAGGACGCGCCTTGTGACCAAACTACATTTCAGGATGGCGGCCGTGCGAATTATGCAAACGTTATAATCCATATCATGGGACCCACCAGTTCCGATTATCGAGCCGAGAATCAGTAGGAAATATAAGCCGAAGCTGGCACAGGGGCTAATGGGCAAGATGGCCACGGCGCGCAACAAGCCCTATGTTATTCTTATGGGGGGGTCAGTCAGAGCTGGCACAGGGGCTAATGGGCAAGATGGCCGCCACGCACTGAGACCGTGTATGACGTCACAGGGAGAGTTCGACCGTGTAGTTGCTAAATGGAATATTTATTATTATTATTATTATTATTATTATTAATATTATTATTAGGTAATTATTGATTAATCAAGCACAATCAAGACCAGTCTTATATTGTCCACTTCTTGGTGTAGTGGCTAGCATTCTTAGCTGTTACTGTGGAGACTCGGGTTCGAGTCCTGGCTCTGTCAAGAAATTTAATTCTAGGCTGAGGGTTGGAATGGGATACACTCAACCTTGTGAGGCAAAACTGACAGGAGCTGGCTTTTGATTCATACCGCAGCCATTCTGCCTAACCCAACTTCACCTAACCTAACCTAACTTAACCTAACCTAACCTAACTAAATCCCACCTTACCTAACCTAACCTAACTTCAAAGTCAGAATGTACAATACATTTATTGTTTTTTATACCCTCATAAATTAGATATAGAGAATGTCCACTACGATTTAGATCCTCGAGCACACTTTTCTGACATATATCATTAAAACGTGTAGAAAGGAATGTCTGAAAATATTCACTAACACACATTACACGTGCACCATACATTTGTGTCCACTTTTTTGAATGTTAATGATACGGAAAAGAGTATGCATTGGTAATTCAGTGAGCTTTTTTTTCCTCTCTAATCAACAGTTCTGCCCCCATAGCATTGAGAATATTTATTGTAGTAGCCTTTAAAGAAACAAAAAAAATCATATCTATTACAGTTTAGCTATAAGTGACCAGAACCACCATAACATTTTATTCTAATAAGGAGATTTCCATAATGATAAGAAAAAAGAAAGCTTACCATAATGATGGATTGTGTGTAAGTAAACGTCTTTTGCTGCTTGACGCCACTACTAAACTGATACTCATACAACGGACAAGTGAGTTCATGTTTCGCTGACGTAATCGTATGTTCCTATGCACTTCCTGTGTGTTGCACGCGCCGTAGTGGCTAAATTTGAAACTAGATGAGATGATTTGCTGACGTAATCGTATGTTCCCCTGCACACACACGCAGGCCCCTGTAGACGGATCCTTGTGGACGAGTCCCTGTGGACGTGTCCTTGTGGACGAGCCCCTGTGGACGGGTCCTTGTTGACGGGTCCTTTTTTTGACTAATCCCTTTAGACCGGTTCCTTTTGACTGGCTCATGACCCCTAATGCTATAATGAAATTAAACGTTGTTCCACATGATACGCTACCAAAGAGCCGATCGCTACTATGAATTAACATGTTTGTTTTTGTTTTGTTTTTACGCATGTGCACATAGGGTTTTTGTAAGAGGGCGGGCTTTTTGAATACAGATTTATAGATGAGTTTTTTTTTTAATTACCAAAAGATCCAAAACTAATAGGTAATTAGCTTTTAATATCTCATGAACCAATAAGGCTATGGGACTTGTATTAGAGGTCGTTGGACCTGAGGTGACATTTTGTTTTTGAATGTATTATTATTATTTTCTTGTTAAAAGGGCCTAACTACACTTTTGTTAATATCTCGCTAACTAATAATCAGAGAGGGTCAAGTGAGGTGTCATGGGACTCAGAATGGTCAATCCTTTTCCATGACCAACGAATTTACCCAAAAGATTAAAAACAGCAAGGTCAATGACCTAAGATTTTATAAACTAATAATTGAATATTAACATGTGAGGTGTCATAGGACTTAGAATGGTCAACACTTTCCCATGGTCAATGCATTTACCAAAAATACCCAATACATCAAGGTCATTGACCTGAGATTTTATAAACTAATAATCGGGTACGAACATGTGAGATGTTTACCATGTGTGATGAAACATAGCTAGTAGAGAAAGAATTAGTGTAGGCTACATGTATGGTGACTGACAAGTCTTTTACCATTGAAACTTGTTTTCAGATCAAACTGCAGTATAGAGAGAGTATAGGTTGCAGGTATGGGTTAATACATGAGAAACGGTGTACGCAAAATCTGATTTATCAAGAATTAAGAGTAGACTATCTTTATTTGATTGGTTAAAGAGGATAGCTAAAACACAAAAATGGTCAGTGGTTACCGAGACAAAATGATCGCTACACACAACAAGCTTTAAATACTTGAGGCTAATAATCAACACACACACACACTCGCTTGTTCTAAACTAAACTGTGTTGCTGTCAGTGCTCAGACAGTAGGCTGATGACGAAATGCATTGCTAACAGAATTATGATCATTTCCGGTTGTCTAATGTTACCAGCTATCCATTTATTTATTTTTGTGTTGCAGTGGTAAGCACTTTTAGCTCTTGTATTGGTAGTCTTAACTCGATTTCCAGGTCTGAGGCCTAGAACGAGTCGAACTAAGAAACAAGGGCATGGTGGTGCAGTGGTTAAGCTGTTAGCCTTTCACCAGAGGGTTCAATTTCAGGTTAATATGCATGTCATAAACATATTAAACAAAACAAAACAGAGATAACGTTTAAAACTGTTTACATTTGTGACTTTTCAAATTATTACTTGGATTACAAATACAAAGGTGAACTGGGTTTGATATACAGTTAATGCTGTCTATCACACACTCGACTGTAAGAAAGCCAAAAGAGCAAAAGGCTTAGGTAGAGCAGTGGTAAAATTGCTATATGTAGAGAACTACCTGGCAAAGCTATATCGCATAAACAGTGCAGGATACAATCCAGCAATCAAATTTGTATCTTGTGGAACAGAGAAATGCACTTACGTGAGAAAATGCAAGTTCATGTGTAATATGACCTAACACACAAGTGTTCACCTGTGCACGTGCACAATAAGGGCTAACAAGTCACATTCTTTTTAGTTCGTACGTAACGTTAGGTTAGGGCTAATGCACACACCCTAGTACACGAGGCACATACCATTTGAGAGCAGGTCAAGGGATCTAACTTGGTGGATGGATGTGTTCTAACGAGTCATTTGTAGTTGAAAGAGAATAATACTTGTTCTTAAGATGCTAAAACTGAGGAGATGGTATGCACAGTAAGACGTCTTGTTATTTCCTGTGTAATATTACAGACATGGCAGAGAGCACACAGTTCTGTTGCTATGACTACGCTGCAGTAATTTGAAACCCTACGTGTTCATTAAGACAATGGGTGATGATTATACAAAGTTAGCAGTCATTGGATATTACACAGGTGTTCCTTCCGGTGTCATGTTGCTGACATGGCAGAGAGCGCACAGTTCTATTTGCTACGACTAACGCTGCAGTAATTTGAAACCCAAGGTGTTGATCAAGACAATGGGTGATGATTATGCAAAGTCAGCAGTAATTGGATACCACACATCAACATTGACTAAATCATAAACGTGTTGTCATAACCAGCAGAAACCTCATTTAAAGATTTTAGATTTTACATTTTAAATTTAAGATTTTTTTGATTTTTAGATTTTACTTTTTTACATTTTCCTAAAAGAGTAAACAACAAGGTCACATACCTAACCTCATTAAACCTAACTTTACCAAACCTAACTTAAGCTAATCCAAAGGCTAATGCACATACCCAAAGCATATAAGGTACATGCAACAATCCTTATGCTAGTCTTACAGGTTTCTGTACAACATGATCACTACCCAAACGGATTTTTTTTTCATTTTGTTGTTTACACATATGTCAATTTTCCAATTTCCCATTTTCAGTTTTTTTTAATGTCAGTTTTTAGTTTTTTCAATTCGATAACATGGAAAACATGGATTTTTGCATTTTGTTGTTTACACATTTATTAATTTCACAATTTCCCATTTTCAGTTCTTAAAATGTCAGTTTGAAGTTTTTCAATTTCATGATATTGAAACATGGATTTTCCAATTTGTTGTTTTCACATTTGTCAATTTACCAAATTCACATTTACAGTTTTTTAAAATTTCAGTTTAATGTTTTTTGTTCTATTTGTTAATATGGAAGCATGGATTTTTTTACAATTTGTGTTTTTTACATGTCATGCAACTATCCTTATGCTAGTCTTATAGGTTACTGTACAACATGATCACTACCCCACTGGATTTTTTTTTTTCATTTTGTTGTTTACACATATGGCAATTTTCCAATTCCCCATTTTCAGTTTTTTTTATATCAGTTTTAAATTTTTAAATTTCATAATATGGAAACATGGATTTTGCATTTTGTTGTTTACACATTTATCAATTTCACAATTTCCCATTTACAGTTCTTAAAATGTCAGTTTAAAGGTTTTCAATTTCATGATATAGAAACATGGATTTTCCAATTTGTTGTTTTCACATTTATCAATTTACCAAATTCCCATTTACAGTTTTTAAAATTTCAGTTTAATGTTGTTGTTTTTTTTTATTTGTTAATATGGAAACATGGATTTTTCCAATTTGTGTTTTACATGTTCATTTTGCATTAGGAGTGGAGAGAGGTGGGTAGTAATTAAAAATGTGCAAGCAGTGTCCATTGTTGACAGGTCATTGTTGACGAGTCCTTTTCATACAACAGAAAAGTGAGTTCATGTTTCGCATGCATTACCTAAAATGTAATACCATGCAAGTGTTAAACATTTTACAACTAACCTGTTAGTATGATTTGCACACTACAAAGGTTATATCTGTTCTGGTAATAGAATTATTTAGCGTTGGCTTTTATATTTAATATGTACAGTTTAAAGTGATAGAAAAGTGGTAGAAATGTGGTAGCAAAGTGGTAGGCAAGTGGTAGACAATTGGTAACAAAGTGGTAGAAAAGTGGTAGCAAAGTGGTAGAAAAGTGGTAGAAAAGTGGCAGAAAAGTGGTAGCAAAGTGGTAGAAAAGTGGCAGCAAACTAGAAAAGTGGTAACAAAGTGGAAGAAAAGTGGTAGCAAAGTGGTAGAAAAGTGGTAGCAAACTAGAAAAGTGGTAGCAAAGTGGTAGAAAATATTACATGTATTGTTAAGAAATAGTTTAAGCGGTTACATGGATTCATTACACAATAATTTTAGCATGACAAAGCTCATTTTCTATATCCAATAGTTCTTCCTCATATTTAGCATGACCAGTTTACACATTTATCAATTTCACAATTTCCCATTTACAGTTCTTAAAATGTCAGTTTAAAGGTTTTCAATTTCATGATATAGAAACATGGATTTTCCAATTTGTTGTTTTCACATTTATCAATTTACCAAATTCCCATTTAACACTTTTTAAAATTTCAGTTTAATGTTGGTTTTTTTTTCTATTTGTCAATATGGAAACATGGATTTTTCCAATTTGTGTTTTACTTGTTCATTTTGCATTGGGAGTGGAGAGAGGTGGGTAGTAATTAAAAATGTGCAAGCAGTGTCCATTGTTGACAGGTCATTGTTGACGAGTCCCTTTTATACAACAGACAAGTGAGTTCATGTTTCACATGCATTACCTAAAATGTAATACCATGCGAGTGTTTAACATTTTACAAATTAGCTTATGTGTTAGTTTATGTGTGGGGTCTTATGTTGGGCATTTTGTGTTGGCTTATTTAACAAGTTATTTTGTCAATGCATTTAGTGGATTTTTCTCTTGGTCTTGGAATGTATATCAGTCCATTTTATCACAACATAATGCTTACTGCCATGTTTGTAAGCAACAACAACACACTAAACTTTCAAAAAATCTAAAGTACTCTAAGGTACTCTCAACTCGTACTCTCACCTCTATCCCATGCCAAGTCAAGAACATTATTTTTTCCCCCAAAAAAGGTGAATGGGGAAAGTAGACTATATGTTTAAACTAAAAAAATCATATAAAGTCGTATGATAACTCTAACACCTACGTTTATCCCATTCTTAGTCGAAAAATATTGTATTTGTTTAAATTTTTCTAAAAAATATTTGGAAAGTAGGCTATATTTTTGAAAACTAATCATTCTACAAAGTCATATATAGACTCAAACAATGGCTTTTATATCCTTAATCGTTAGAACAAAATATGGAATTTTTGACATTTTTTCCAGAAATGTTCATTTTTTAAAATGGACTATATTTTGGAAACTAGGAATTTTACAAAAAGGTGTGTTTGACATAAATGACAGGTATTTACCCCCTCTACCCACAAACCAAGTCCCTGATCTCTGGGACAAAATCCAAAAATGTTTAATTGTGAAAGTAGGCGATATTTTGAAAACGTATCATTCTAAAAAGTCATATATAGACTCAAACAAATGTTCTTTAAGTTATTTAACGTTAAAACAAAACTTAACATTTTTTTCATTTTTCCGAAAAAAGTCCAATTTTCAAAATTGTCTATATTTTGGAAACTAAGAATTTTACAAAAATGTTTGTTTAACGTAAATGAAAGGTCTTTACCCCTCTACCCCAAAAATAAATTTCAGGACCCTAGGACAAAAACTGTGCAGTAGTGTGTTTGTAGCGGTTCTGTGACCACCGCCACCGCTCCACCGCCAAGATGGCGGCCGTAGCTTAACTTAACCTAGCCTAACCTAACAAGATGGCGGCCGTAGCTTAACTTAACCTAGCCTAACCTAACAAGATGGCGGCCGTAGCCTAACCTAACCTGACCTACGAGGTGTGATCAAAAAGTTCCAAAAATGTGGCTGCGACTTAACCAAACCTAGCCTAGCCTAACCTAACCTACAAGGTGTGATCAAAAAGTTTCAAAATGGCGGTCGTAGCTTTACTTAACCTAACCTAACCTAACTTAACCTAAACCTACGAGGTGCGATCAAAAAAATTCAAAATAGTGGTCATAGCTTAACTGAACCTAGCCTAACCTAACCTAACCTAAACCTAAACCTACGAGGTGTGATCATAAAGTCCCAAGATGGCGGTCGTAGCTTAACTCAACCTAACCTAACCCTACAAGGTGTGATCAAAAAGTTCCAAAATGTTGGCCGTAGCTTAACTGATTGATCCCTCTTGATTGACCCCTTTTGATTGATCTCTGTTGATGTATTCCTTTGGACTGGTCCCTGTTGACTAGCCCCCCTTTGGACGGGTCCTTTTTGAAGGGAGTAATTTTTTTTACGGGTCCCGGAGGACGGGTCCTTGTTGTTGGGTCCCTGTGGGCGGGTCCCCTTTGACATAATTTGGATAAAATGCAAGGGCCAGTCCATAGGAATCAGTCCAAAGGACCCACAACACGGACCCGTCAACAAGGACCCGTCCTCCGGGACCCGTAAAAAAAATTACTCCCTTCAAAAAGGACCCGTCCAAAGGGGACTAGTCAACAGGGACCAGTCCAAAGGAATACATCAACAGAGATCAATCAAAAGGGGTCAATCAACAGGGATCAATCAGTTAAGCTACGGCCGCCATTTTGGAACTTTTTGATCACACCTTGTAGGGTTAGGTTAGGTTGAGTTAAGCTACGACCGCCATCTTGGGACTTTATGATCACACCTCGTATGTTTAGGTTTAGGTTAGGTTAGGTTAGGCTAGGTTCAGTTAAGCTATGACCACTATTTTGAATTTTTTTGATCGCACCTCGTAGGTTTAGGTTAAGTTAGGTTAGGTTAAGTAAAGCTACCGCCGCCATTTTGAAACTTTTTGATCACACCTTGTAGGTTAGGTTAGGCTAGGCTAGGTTAAGTCGCAGCCACATTTTTGGAACTTTTTGATCACACCTCGTAGGTCAGGTTAGGTTAGGCTAGGTTAAGTTAAGCTACGGCCGCCATCTTGTTAGGTTAGGCTAGGTTAAGTTAAGCTACGGCCGCCATCTTGGCGGTGGAGCGGTGGCGGTGGTCACAGAACCGCTACAAACACACTACTGCACAGTTTTTTGTCCTAGGGTCCTGAAATTTATTTTTGGGGTAGAGGGGGTAAATACCTTTCATTTACGTTAAACAAACATTTTTGTAAAATTCTTAGTTTCCAAAATATAGACAACTAGCTGAAGTACCCGTGCTTCGCTACGCGTCATAAATAAATTAAAATATGAAGGTGACAGTTAAAACAGGGGATAGGCGAGGTGCTGCGCAGAGGGAGATTAAGAATGGAACATTTTGTCCAACTACACCGCTCGGCGTTGACCGAGTTTTATAGCACAAATTTAGGTTTTACTCGCTAACGGTTGGAGATACCTTTCGGATAGAAAATGTAATTTTTAACCTCGTATATACCATCAAAAGTTTGCTATTTCTTAGCGTTCTCTTTGTATTTGAAATGGAAATATGAAAGTTTTAAACCAAAGGGTGTAGTGAAGTCACTAAAATGGTCGCCATCTTTAAATAGTACAAAGTATTGAAATCAAAAGTAACCTATATGTTAACCAGGTAAATCAGCTACTTCCATGTAAAATTCATGTAAATCGGACCAGTGGTACTTGGGTGATTGAGTAATACATAGACGCACATCATCTCATTTTTAGCCTCGCTTCGCTCGCGTTATAGTCGTGTCATATTGTTATTCAATGAAATGCAGGTTTAACCCCATTAACACCCCCTTTAGAACCTGGATATCCAAAAATCCCTCCTTGGTAGACGTTTACGACACACAACAAACATATCCCCAAAAGATCATTCTTCTAACTTTAATCGTTTGGGTTGGTCGATGAGAGTGAACATCAAAAAATCCTTCATTAGGGGACGTTTTTCTTCCAGAATTTCACCCCTCCCCATAGGCCCCTTAAATTGGATTTATGAAAAAACGGTCGAACACATATTTATTTTATTTATTTATTTATTTATTTATTTATTTATTTTTAAGCTGATTGATTTCCTCCGAGTTTCAAACTCCTCGCTTATGTCGTTTAAGAGATACACGGTCCGTTAGGAATCTTTCAACCCGCACTTTTCATCCCTTTCACCTCATAATATACACTACATTGAAAAACCATTAGACATGTGTCAGCTTATTTTTAATGATTAGTATATATGCCAAGTATCACATCCCCAAATGAAACCACTCGTGAGATATGGTTATTCAATGAAATGCACGTTTACCCCCCTTAACACCTATTTAGAACCTGAATATTCTAAACTCTTTCCATAGTGGACGTTTTCGACATACAACGAACATATGCCCAAAATGTCATGTTTCTAACTTTAATAATTTTGGCTGGGCTATGATGAGTGAGTGAGTCAGTCAGGACATTTCCTTTCATTTATTTTTGATAATTTCACCCCTCCCCATGAACCCCATAAATTGGATTTATGAAACAAACGGTCGAACACCTATTTACTTATTTAAAGCTGTTTTCCCCCTGAGTTTGATGAGTGAGTAAGTGAGTCAATCAGTTAGGACACTTTCTTTCCTGTTTTTTTTCCCAGAATTTCACCTCTCACCAAGGGCCCCTTAAATTGGATTTATGAAAAAAACAGTCGAACACCTATTTACTTGTATTTTAAGCTGTTCTTTTCCCGCCGAATTTCAAACTTCTCGCCTATGTCCTTTAAGAGATACACGCTCCGTCAAGAATCCCTCAACCCCCAATTTTCACCCCTATCACCTCATAATATACACCACATCGATAAACCCTTAGACATATGTCTGATTATTTTTAATGATTAGTTTATATACCGAATATCACATCCCCTAAGAAACAACTCATGATATATCGTTATTCAATGAAATGCACGTTTACCCCCTTAACATCTCTTTAAAACCCGAATAAACAAAAATCATTCCTTAGTTGACGTTTTCGATATACAGCGAACATATACCCAAAATTTCATTTTTCCAACGTTAATAGGTTTCGCTGGGCGTGATGAGTGAGTGAGTCAGACAGGACATTTTCTTTCAATTATTTTTACCAGAATTTCACCCCTCCCTATGGGCCCCTTAAATTGGATTGATGAAAAAACGCTTGAACACCTATTAACTTATTTTTAAAGCTGTCTTTTTCCCCTGAGTTTGGTGAGTGAGTTAGTCAGTTAGGACACTTTCTCTCCTTTTTCCCCCTGAATTTCACCCCACTCCATTGGCCCCTTAAATTAATTTATGAAAAAAACGGTCGAACACCGATTTACTTATCTTTTTAGCTGATGATTTTTCGCTGCGTTTCAAATTTCTCGCCTATGTCGTTTAAGAGATAGGCCTACACGCTCCGTTAGGAATCCTTCAACCCCCACTTTTCACCCCTTTCATCTCATAATAATACACCACATCGAAAAAACCTTAGACACATGTCTGCGTATTTTTAATGATTAGTTTATATGCCGAGTATCACATCCACAAATGAAACGACTCGTGAGATATTGTTATTCAATGAAATTCAGGTTTAACCCCCTTAAGACCCCTTTAGAGCCTGAATATCCAAAAATCCTCCCTTAGTGTACGGTTTTGACATACAACGAACATATCCCCAAAATGCCATGTTTCCAACTTCAATATTTTTGGCTGGGCGATGATGAGTGAGTGAATGAGTCAGGACATTTTCTTTCATTTTTTTTCCCTTCAGAATTTCACCCCTCCCGATGAACCCCTTCAATTTGATTGATAAAAAAACTGTCGAACAGCTATTTACTTACTTTAAAGCAGTTTTTCCCCCTGAGTTTGATGAGTGAGTCAGTCAGTCAATCAGTTAGGACATTTTCTTTCCTGCCCCCTCCCCCCCACAGAATATCACCCCTCCCCGTGGGCCTCTTAAATTGGATTTATGAAAAAAAAAAACGGTCAAACACATATTTACTTATTTTTATGCTGATTTTTTTCCGCTGAGTTTCAAACTCCTCGCCTATGTCGTTTAAGACATACACGCTCCGTTAGGAATCTTTCAATCCCTACTTTTCACCCCTTTCACCTCATAATATACTCCACATCGAAAAACCCTCAGACACGTGTCTTACTTTTTAATGATGAGTGTATATGCCGAGTATCACATCCCCCAATGAAAGCAATCGGGAGATATTGTTATTCAATGAAATGCAGGTTTAACCCCATTAAGACCCCTTTAGAACCTGAATATCCGAAAATCCTCCCTTAGTAGACTGTTTTGAAATACAATGAACATATCCCCAAACTGTCATGTTTCTAACTTCAATCATTTTGGCTGGGCGATGATGAGTGAGTGAGTGAGTGAGTGAGTGAGTGAGTGAGTGAGTGAGTCAGGACATTTTCTTTCAATTTTCTTTTTTCAGAATTTCACCCCTCCCCATGAACCCCTTAAATTTGATTTATGAAAAAAACTGTCGAACAGCTATTTACTTACTTTAAAGCAGTTTTTCCCCCTGAGTTTGATGAGTGAGTGAGTCAGTCAATCAGTTAGGACACTTTCTTTCCTGTTTCTCCCCCCCCCCCCCAGAATTTCACCCCACCCCATGGGCCCCTTAAATTGGATTTATGATGAAAGGTCAAACACATATTTACTTATTTTTATGCTGATTTTTTCCCGCTGAGTTTCAAACTCCTCGCCTATGTCGTTTAAGAGATACACGCTCCGTTAGGAATCTTTCAATCCCCACTTTTCACCCCTTTCATCTCTTAATATACACCACATCGAAAAACCCTCCGACTCGTGTCTTCTAATTTTTAATGATGAGTTTATGTGCCGAGTATCACATCCCCCAATGAAACCAATCGGGAGATATTGCTGTTCAATGAAATGCAGGTCTACCCCCTTAACACCCCTTTAGAACCAGAATATCCAAAAATCCTCTCTTAGTGGGCATTTGCGGCCCTTGGGGAAGCTGCATACCAAATTTCATTCCAATCCGTTTGATGGTTTCTGAGATTTCAAGATGAATGAATGAGTGAGTGAGTGGTATTTGACAAATATATTGTACAGTCCCCCAGGGGTCTGCACCCCCTGGAGGCCATCCCCCCCCCATCATCTATTTAAACCACCCCTAACTGGCAGATCTCGTAAGTCCAGAACAACATCTCTAACACCGCAAGGGCAGCTAACCAGTCCGGAAAGCTTGCCCAATCCTTGCATCACTACCACAAACAGCGACACATAATTAACTGGGGCATCTATGCCATTGGAATGCCGACGAAGCAGCACCAAAGACTATAAAGGGAGGCCTTATGGAGGGCAGTCTCTCTCTCAATTACCAGTCTTACAGTGCGTCGGCCGGAGGCTATAGCTGTTATCATCAGGTGAGTCAGCAGTGTTCAGAAGTCCTATACTTTGTAACCTTTACCCACAAATTGTACACACAAGTTTGTACACTTACATTGTGACATTTATTACATCCCCTAAAAGGGACTCATAATTCCATATTACTGACCAATAAACACTTGGTCAGTACACTACACTTGTATTACTGTTTACACGCCTCTTTACGCCCTAACTCCCTTCCTAATTCCCGTCACGATTAGCCGTGACATACAGTAGCCAAATAGTTGCTAGTGCAAGCTTCATTGCACTTCGCGCAGCGGCCCGACTACCAGAGGCAGCGTGCCGCTATATAGCTGACGCGTGCACGTCGGTTATATAACCAGCCAGCCAGCTGGAAGACCAGCACGTTGACCTGTACACTAATTTCCATCCCCTGAAATACACCTACGTCTTTTATAGGAGCGCCCCCTAGCATCCTAACACTAAACAACATTCTACACTGGTCAGCTTACCCGACTACGGGAAGCTACCCTCTTTTAGGCACCTCCTTATAAATTAACACAATAACACTTCCGTTTTAGATCCAACTACCCCCCAATAAGGGATCTAAAACAATATAGTAGAAGATAGTGTCAAGTTTTTGTTATGCTAAACTCGGTTGACAGTGCTGTGTGAGAAGTTGAGTAACTAACGTGATTTCAAGTAAAGATCCTCATTTTCTATACCGGTAGTGCAGAGCGCAAATGGCATCCAGTCGGCCGTGTCTCGACTTGAGCTATGTTGCCATGGAAACTATCCGCCTTGCCATTCCTTCATGAGTATATTTTATGATTTGATTAGCATGTGCTGGAGTGCAAAAGGGTCGAAATCAGAAGAATGAGAAAGACCATCGTAAATTCATGTAGCCAGAGGTTCCTTCTGGGTCCTAAACTATGTGTATGCAAAATTTGGTTGAGATTGGTGGAACGGTGTAGATTTGTATACGGAACAGATCCACATACATACCCACATACAGACTTTCACTTTTAGATATTAGATAGATTTTGAAAATTGGACTTTTTTCGGAAAAATGAAAAAAATGTTAAGTTTTGTTTTAACGTTAAATAACTTAAAGAACATTTGTTTGAGTCTATACATGACTTTTTAGAATGATACGTTTTCAAAATATCGCCTACTTTCACAATTAAACATTTTTGGATTTTGTCCCAGAGATCTGGGACTTGGTTTGTGGGTAGAGGGGGTAAATACCTGCCATTTATGTCAAACACACCTTTTTGTAAAATTCCTAGTTTCCAAAATATAGTCCATTTTAAAAAATGAACATTTTTGGAAAAAATGTCAAAAATTCCATAATTTGTTCTAACGATTAAGGATATAAAAGCCATTGTTTGAGTCTATATATGACTTTATAGAATGATTAGTTTTCAAAAATATAGCCTACTTTCCAAATATTTTTTAGAAAAATTTAAAAAAATATAATATTTTTCGACTAAGAATGGGATAAACGTAGGTGTTAGAGTTAACATATGACTTTATATGATTTTTTTAGTTTAAACATATAGTCTACTTTCCCCATTCACCTTTTTTTGGGAAAAAATAATGTTCTTGACTTGGCATGGGATACAGGTAAGAGTACGAGTTGAGAGTACCTTAGAGTACTTTAGATTTTTTGAAAGTTTAGTGTGTTGTTGTTGCTTACAAACATGGCAGTAAGCATTATTTTGTGATAAAATGGACTGATATACATTCCAAGACCAAGAGAAAAATCCACTAAATGCATTGACAAAATAACTTGTTAAATAAGCCAACACAAAATGCCCAACATAAGACCCCACACATAAACTAACACATAAGCTAATTTGTAAAATGTTAAACACTCGCATGGTATTACATTTTAGGTAATGCATGTGAAACATGAACTCACTTGTCTGTTGTATAAAAAGGACTCGTCAACAATGACCTGTCAACAATGGACATTGCTTGCACATTTTTAATTACTACCCACCTCTCTCCACTCCTAATGCAAAATGAACATGTAAAACACAAATTGGAAAAATCCATGTTTCCATATTGACAAATAGAAAAAAAAACATTAAACTGAAATTTTAAAAACTGTAAATGGGAATTTGGTAAATTGATAAATGTGAAAACAACAAATTGGAAAATCCATGTTTCTATATCATGAAATTGAAAACCTTTAAACTGACATTTTAAGAACTGTAAATGGGAAATTGTGAAATTGATAAATGTGTAAACTGGTCATACTAAATATGAGGAAGAACTATTGGATATAGAAAATGAGCTTTGTCATGCTAAAATTATTGTGTAATGAATCCATGTAACCGCTTAAACTCTCCCACAAGTCCAGTCTCCCACAAGTCCAACCCCTCCTCCACGTGATGGGAGACGGGCAACGGCATGAAGTAGGGGATTGCCTGTAGGGGTGAAGTACAGTGGGGACTTTGTGTGCCCCGGGACCGCTACGGTAGCTGTGAAGGCTCTATGGGAACCCTGAAAAGTGACAGCTGACGGGGCTCTGGTGAAGCTACGATAGGCCTAGCAAGCCAGTAGTGGATATCATATTTGCTTTCAAACCAGGAACAGGCATCGGAAAGGACGGATGCAAACGACGACGACCCGGATATGCTAATGGACTACGAGTTGGGACATTAAACATACAGACACTGACAGGAAAAGTGGAGGAGATTGTAGATGTGATGGAGAGAAGAAAACTGGATGTACTGGGCTTGGCAGAAACAAGGTGGAAAGGAGAAGGTCGCAGAGAACTGAGGAAAGGGTACCGGTTGTACTGGAGTTGGAACAGTGAAGGAAGGAGCAGCGGAGTAGGAGTAGTTGTGAGAGATGGAATGAAGGAAGAGGTAAAGGGAATAAGTGACAGGACCATGAAGATCAGAGTAACTGTAAAGGGAAGAAGCCTGGAGATAGCCCAGGTATATGCCCCTCAAGTTGGATGTACAGCTCAAGAGAAGGAAGACTTTGAGGAGGAGCTACAACAGCAGATGAATGGTCAGAGCATCATTGTCATGGGAGATTTGAATGCACATGTAGGAAGTGAAAGGCAAGGATATGAAAATGTATTGGGAGCAGAAGGATGGGGTAGCAGGAATGAAGAAGGGAGAAAGTTGCTGGATTTTTGCAAGAGAAACGGTTTAGTGGTAGGCAACTCCTGGTTCCGGAAGAAAGAAAGCCACAAGGTAACGTGGTACAGCAGTGATTTAACAAAGAAATCTTTGGTAGATTACATGCTGTACGACTGGGAAATGAAGAGAAGTGTCAGAGATATAAAGGTAATACCATCAGCGGCCTTAGCTAGCGACCACAGAATACATGTAATGAATCTGGGAGTTGTTAAGGATAGCAAGAGGACAGAGTACCAGGAAAGGAGAATCAAAGTATGGTAACTCAAGGAAAATGAAGTCAAGGAAGAATCCCAGAAGATAATAAGGGAAAAGATGCCAACAGACAATCCTAAAACAGGGGAAGAGGAATGGAAGCAATTCAAAAACACAATGGTGGAAGCTGCAGTGGCAGTATGTGGAAGAACAAGCAACAGAAAGCGGTGTAAAGAGACACCATGGTGGAATGAGAGAGTAAAAGAAGCTGTGGGAAGGAAGAACAAGGCTTTCAGAGTGTGGTTCCAGGAAAGAACTGATCTGGCAAGGGAAGATTATAAGGTAAAGAAGAAAGAAGCAAACAAGATAGTCGCAGAGGAGAGGAAGAAGTGGATGGTAAAGTGGACAGAGATGATGGAGGAAGACAGCAGAGGAAATAAGAAAGTACTTTATGGGATGGTCAAAAGTAAGAGAAGAGGTCTGCGAGAGGATGTGGTAATGATGGACAAAAACGGAACTGAGGTACACAACAAAGAGACACTCAAGACAGTGTGGAAAGAGTACTTTGAGGATTTGCTGAATCCAAATGGTCATAGGGAGGAAGACAATGTATTGGAAGATGGAGTAGACAACACAGGAATGGAAAAGGACCTGACTTGGAGAGAACTGAAAATGGCTATAGACAAGCTGAAAGGAGGAAGGGCACCAGGTGTGGATGAAGTGAGTGTTGAAATGGTGAAGGCAGCAGGGGAGGTTGGGAAACAGTGGCTGTACCGTGTGATGAGGGTGATATGGAAGGAGAAAAAGACCCCAGAAGATTGGAAGAAAGGATTAATTGTCCCAATATTTAAGAAAGGAAGCAGAAAGGAGTGTAGAAATTACAGGGGAGTCACACTCATACCTCACTGTGCCAAGATATATGAAAAGATATTAGAAAGTAGAATACGAGCCAAAGTGGAGAGAAAATTGAGAGAGGAACAGTATGGATTCAGACCTGGGAGATCAACAGTGGATCTCATATTTTCAGTGAGACAGCTCCAGGAACACCACTACGAATTTGGAGAGGATCTGTTGATGGCCTTCCTGGACATCGAAAAGGCCTATGATAGTGTGTGTAGGGAGAAGGTTTGGAAAGCAATGGAAAACATGGGAGTGGAAAAAGAGACTGTAGGCAGAGTGAAGGAGATGTATTGTGGAAGTGTGAGTTGTGTGAAAGTTGGAGGGGAAAGAACAGACTGGTACAGACAAATGAGTGGCCTGAAACAGGGTAGTGCGCTGTCACCCCTTCTCTTTATTGTGGTTATGGACGAGGTAATGACACGGATAGCAGGAAAGATAGGAGAAGATAAGATGAAGGCAATGGTGTTTGCAGATGATCTCATGGTCTGGGGAAACAAGGAGGAGGAAATCCAGGAGCAACTGAAGGCTTGGGAAGAAACAGTGGGAGAGTACGGATGGAAGTTCAACATCAGTAAATGTGAAATCCTGTTAACGACCAGGAAAAAGGACAGACCAATGAGTGGGATAACACTTGGAGGTAAACAGCTGAAGAAGGTGGAAAATCTCAAGTACTTGGGAAGTATAGTGGAGGAAAATGGGAGAAATGACAAAGAGATTACGGAACGTGGCAGACAGGCAGAAGCATTTCTGAGAAGCATTAGGAGCTTAGTGTGGAATAAAGATGTCCCACAAAAAAGCAAGGAAGTGTTATACAGAAGCTACTATATCCCGATACTGACCTATGCTTCAGAAACGTGGACAATGAAGAAAAGAGACATAAGCAGAATACAGGCAGGTGAAATGAAGTTCCTGCGAAGTAGGATCGGAGTAACAAGAAGAGACAGGGTGAGGAATGAAAAGGTCAGGGAAATGGTGAAAGAGGAGCCCTTGCAAGGTAGGATTGAGACATCAAGACTGAGGTGGTATGGACACTTAAAGAGAATGGATGAGAAGAAGACTCCCAAGAGGATACATGAGATGCAGATGCAGAAGAAACGACCAAGGGGAAGACCAAGAGATCGATGGCTGAAAGGAGTGGAGGAATGTGTCAAGAAGAGAGGCGAGGACTAGGCCAGAGAGACAGCGGAGAGATGGTGGGAAGAAGGAAATAAGTGGCGAGGCTTATGTTCCAAACAGACCCAGCCTGGGGCTGGAAACTGTACAAGATGATGATGATGATGAACCGCTTAAACTATTTCTTAACAATACATGTAATATTTTCTACCACTTTGCTACCACTTTTCTAGTTTGCTACCACTTTTCTACCACTTTGCTACCACTTTTCTAGTTTGCTACCACTTTTCTACCACTTTGCTACCACTTTTCTACCACTTTGTTACCACTTTTCTAGTTTGCTACCACTTTTCTACCACTTTTCTACCACTTTGCTACCACTTTCTTACCAATTGTCTACCACTTGTCTACCACTTTGCTACCACTTTTCTATCACTTTAAACTGTACATATTAAATATAAAAGCCAACGCTAAATAATTCTATTACCAGAACAGATATAACCTTTGTAGTGTGCAAATCATACTAACAGGTTAGTTGTAAAATGTTAAACATCTCATGGTATTACATTTTAGGTAATGCATGCGAAACATGAACTCACTTTTCTGTTGTATGAAAAGGACTCGTCAACAATGACCTGTCAACAATGGACACTGCTTGCACATTTTTAATTACTACCCACCTCTCTCCACTCCTAATGCAAAATGAACATGTAAAACACAAATTGGAAAAATTCATGTTTCCATATTAACCAATAAAAAAAACAACAACATTAAACTGAAATTTTAAAAACTGTAAATGGGAATTTGGTAAATTGATAAATGTGAAAACAACAAATTGGAAAATCCATGTTTCTATATCATGAAATTGAAAAACTTTAAACTGTCATTTTAAGAACTGTAAATGGGAAATTGTGAAATTGATAAATGTGTAAACAACAAAATGTAAAATCCATGTTTCCATATTATGAAATTGAAAAACTTAAAACTGATATTTAAAAAAACTGAAAATGGGGAATTGGAAAATTGGCATATGTGTAAACAACAAAATGAAAAAAAATCCAGTGGGGTAGTGATCATGTTGTACAGTAACCTATAAGACTAGCATAAGGATAGTTGCATGTACCTTATATGCTTTGGGTATGTGCATTAGCCTTTGGATTAGCTTAAGTTAGGTTTGGTAAAGTTAGGTTTAATGAGGTTAGGTATGTGACCTTGTTGTTTACTCTTTTAGGAAAATGTAAAAAAGTAAAATCTAAAAATCAAAAAAATCTTAAATTTAAAATGTAAAATCTAAAATCTTTAAATGAGGTTTCTGCTGGTTATGACAACACGTTTATGATTTAGTCAATGTTGATGTGTGGTAACCAATTACTGCTGACTTTGCATAATCATCACCCATTGTCTTGATCAACACCTTGGGTTTCAAATTACTGCAGCGTTAGTCGTAGCAAATAGAACTGTGCGCTCTCTGCCATGTCAGCAACATGACACCGGAAGGAACACCTGTGTAATATCCAATGACTGCTAACTTCGTATAATCATCACCCATTGTCTTAATGAACACGTAGGGTTTCAAATTACTGCAGCGTAGTCATAGCAACAGAACTGTGTGCTCTCTGATATGTCTGTAATATTACACAGGAAATAACAAGACGTCTTACTGTACGTACCATCTCCTCAGTTTTAACATCTTAAGAACAAGTATTATTTTCTTTCAACTACAAATGACTCGTTAGAACACATCCATCCACCAAGTTAGATCCCTTGACCTGCTCTCAAATGGTATGTGCCTCGTGTACAAGGGTGTGTGCATTAGCCCTAACCTAACGTTACGTACGAACTAAAAAGAATGTGACTTGTTAGCCCTTATTGTGCACGTGCACAGGTGAACACTTGTGTGTTAGGTCATATTACACATTGTACCCGTTCGTCCTGGGGATGCGATGACCCATCTGCTATAACATCGCATTCCTGGAGATCCAGGACAGAGCGGAGTTAAATGAACCTCTAGTCAAATAAGGAATGTGTCGGAAATTCAGCTGAGTTATCGAAAAAGCAGTGGGTTGTTGTTTGAGTCTTCAGTCTTTTGACTGGTTTGATGCAGCTCTCCATGCCTCCCTGTCCTGAGCTAATCGTTTCATCTCTACATAGCTCCGACACCCTACATCGGAGGCAATCTGTTTAACATATTCTAACCTTGGTCTACCCCTACAGTTTTTGTCCTCGACCCTTCCTTCCATAACTAAGCTTGCTATTCCTGGGTGTCTTAGTATGTGTCCTACCAACCTATCTCTTCTCTTCATTAGCAGTCGCCAGAAACATCTCTCCTCTCCCACTCGTCTTAATACCTCTTTGTTTGTAACCCTATCTACCCATCTGATCTTCATCATTCTCCTGTAACACCACATTTCAAATGCTTCAATTCTCCTCTTTTCTGCTGCACCAATAGTCCAAGTTTCACTTCCATAGAGCGCCACGCTCCAGACAAAGGCTTTCAAAAATGACTTCCTAATACCTAAATCTATATTCGATGTCAGCAGATTCCTTTTTTGTAGAAATGCTTTCTTTGCCTGAGCCAACCTACTTTTAATATCCTCTTTGCTTCGTCCATCACTGGTTATTCTGCTTCCTAAGTAACAGAAGTCTCCTACTTCCTTCAGCTTTTCACCAGCCAATTTGATCTCCATAGAGGTTTCTGATTTATTTCGGCTGCATTCCAGTATTTTTGTTTTACATTTATTAATTTTCATCATGAATTCTTTCTGTAAGACGGAGTCCATACCATTCAAAAACTCATTCAAATCCTCAGGCTTGTCGGCCAAGATGACTATGTCATCAGCAAATCTCAGAGTTGAAATTATTTCTCCTTGAATCTTCACCCCCACTTTAATTTTTTCCCTAATTTCCTTCATTGCTTGTTCAATGTAAAGATTGAAAAGTATGGGTGATAAGTTGCAGCCTTGCCTTACACCTTTCTGAATACCAGCTTCTCTCTCATGTCCTTCAACTCGAATAACTGCTGTCTGGTTTCTGTACAGATTGTATATCACCCTCCTATCCCTGTACTTTATTCCAATTGATTTCAAAATGTCAAACAATTTAGTCCAATCAACGTTATCAAAAGCCTTTTCTAAGTCTACAAAAGCCATGAACATTCTCTTATCTTTCCTTATTCTACCTTCTAAAATCAGCCTAAGACTTAGTACAGCTTCCCTTGTTCCTACATTTCTCCTGAAACCAAACTGGTCTTCACCCAACTCCGTTTCTATCTGGCTTTCAATCCTCTTGTAAATTATTCTAGACAGGATCTTTGAAGCATGAGTAATCAAGCTGATTGTACGGTAATCTTCACATCTGTCAGCTCCCACTTTCTTTGGTATAGGGATGATTACATTCTTCTTGAAATCAGGGGGTACCTCACCTGTCTCATAAATCCTACACACCAAGTGAAATAACCTGATCAGACCTTCATCTCCTATGCAGCGTAGCAACTCAATCGGTATATCATCTATGCCTGGTGCTTTGTTCCTGCTTAAGTCTTCCAAAGCTCTATCAAATTCTGATCTCAATATTAAATCTCCTTTCGCATCCTCATCAATTTCCTCCTCCCTTTCCATTACATGATTCTCAATCTCCTTTCCCTTATACAAACTCTCTATGTAAGCTTTCCATCTCTCAACCTTTTCTTCCCTATCTGTTAGAGGCTTTCCATTTGTGTCCTTAATATTACAGCACTTAGTCTTCTTTTCCCCAAAAGTATTCTTAATCCTTCGATAAGCTGTGTCTACTTTTCCTAATTTCAGACAATTTTCTATACCTGCACATTTCTCTTTCAACCATTCTTCTTTCGCTTCCTTGCACTTCTTGTTAACCTCATTTCTCAGACGTCTGTATTCTGCTTTCCCCTTTTCATCTCTTAGATTCTTGTGTTTCCGCCTTTCATCCATCAATTCTAGTATATCCTGAGTGATCCACGGTTTTCTACCTATTCTTTCTTTCCTACCAATGTTTTCTTCTGCGGATTTTGTTATTTCATTCTTCAAAAGTGCCCATTCGTCTGCAATTGAAGTTTGTTTAGGGTTTTTCATTAGTCCTTCCTTTATACTCTTCTTGAATCTTTCGTTTACATCCTTCTCTTTCAGTCTGTCTATTGCCCACCTTTTTGGCTTTTGACTTTTCTTCAGTTTCTTCAACTTTAATCTGCATTTCATTACAACCAGATTGTGATCAGAGTTTATGTCAGCACCAGGATATGTTTTACAATCCAAAATCTGGTTTCGAAACCTCTGCTTGACCATAATGAAGTCGATTTGGTAACGCCCTGTATCTCCTGGTCTCATCCATGTGTATATTCTTCTATTGTGGTTATTGAATAAGGTGTTAGCTATGACCAATTCATGCTCGGTGCAGAATTCTACCAGCCTGCTTCCTCGATCATTCCTTTCACCTAATCCGAAATCTCCTACTATCTTCCCTTCTCTCCCTTTTCCTACCACAGCATTCCAATCTCCCATTACTATAACATTTTCATCACCCTTGATATACCTCAGAATTTCGTCTATTTCTTCGTAGACCTTTTCAACATCCTCATCATCAGCTTGACTGGTAGGCATATAGACTACTAACAAAAATACTAACCTTCTACCGTACTAACAATTAAATACAAAAACTCTACTAACAAAAAACATAAGTTCCACCAACAACAAATACTACCACTAAAACATTCTGTCATCAGGCACACTCACATGCACCCTCACACAACACAGTCTACTGAAACAATGAACTATAACTAATAAACAATGCAAGTGCTACCAGACACACTCACACACCACAGCATAATAGAACAATGACATATATCTAATAGACAAACTAACTACCTACTTACAACTAAAACTAACTACATACTTACTGTACTTTTATTTGAATTGACAATATTTACAAAATGCAATTTAGATAGAAAATACTTACAAAATGTGCAATTTAGATAGAAAATACTTACAAAATGTAATTTAGATTCAAAATTGTCACAAAATGCAATTTAAGGGGGACGTATGCAAAATTGCACTAAGTGAAGAATGGTTTCATTTCGGCTGTATTAAGGTAAATAAGGAGGATTGTGTAGTCGGGAATTGGTTTTTGACGTTTGCAACAGTGTTTTATACGAGTGTATTCATAAGAGAATCTGCGTCTGATACTAGATCGTTCAGTCCATAACATTTCGTATACTGGCGAGGCGAGCAGCAAATTTATAAAATGCCGCGAAATTTAAAAGAAAAGTGCCACGTTTTTCTTTTTACGACGTTTGTTGGCAAACTATCATGAATATCACAGACAAGTCATCTATAAAAGTTGTTGGCAACAAAATAAGCTTTCATTTGATGTATTCATAATTGATTTGCAATTAATAGTTGCCGAGCTACAGAGATTTAAACAATGGCGCGTGACCTGAATCTGCCTGTGTTTTATATTTTATATTTCTCGAGTAATCAACTTTTTGTGCTCAACATTGAAGATTTCATAAATATACAGGCTTTATTTGTATAAAGAAAACGATTTAAATTATGTTTTTCGCGTTAGATGGAATATTTTTCTAGTCTGAAAATACAGGGTATATTTTCTCGTCTTAAGATACAGAACAGGCACTGAAACGACTTTTCTCTTTTCTTCTCTTAGTCGTTTACCCTCCAGGTTGGTGGAACCTACGGACTCAGCGAGGGAACTCACCACTATCGCCTCTACGGGCAGTGTCCTAGAGCTGGGAACATCTAATCGGAGTGGATACAACTGGTGAGGTGTGATTGGCACCTCGCCCAGGCGGCCTCATCTGCAAAGCGAACAGGGGCCTCACGAGGGAAGGTAATGGATGGTCAGGATGGATAGGCAAGGAAGAGGGGAAGGAGGCGGCCGTGGCCTTGAAGAAGGTACTGCCCCCGTAATTGAATTATATAGAGACCACGGTGGCTATTTTGGAAATTATAGCGAAAGGTATGGCTGTCATAGTTATGACGTGGGTAGTCATGACGTAAGCACGGATGGCGCAGTACGTTATGCCAGCAGGCTACTTGAGCTGAGATTCTCAGTGATGTCAGCAATTTATTCGAGAAGGATCCGAGATGTACGACGCAGTCGTAGGAAACGTGGAATTCTGCTGAGGAAGAAATTATGCTATTGGAGGGGAGACTTAAACCAATGAACGATAGTCTAAAGGAAGACGGAGATTGCGGAAACTATGGTATTTTTGTTACTTTTTGGAATGCAGAATTGTGGAAATCTATTTGCAGTAGAGGCATTGATCTGGAATTTTTGTGAAATTTATTTTCAGTTTTTGAATTATGAAAATCCGTCATGTATTGACGAAGTTGGAACTTCTAGCGATGACGTAGTAACACGCGATGGAAGGGATAGATACGCCCCTCAAGAAGTTCATAAAAGGCCTTGCGCAGAAGAGAGGAGCCTCATTCTCAGATTATAAATCAATCGTCAGATTTCAAATAAGCATTTCAGTGAAACGTCGAGTGAATCAGTAGTGAAAAAGTCGTCTTTGTAACGCGTGGCGAAGCCACTAGTCGAACATACAAGCAGTGCAGGTTTACTGTGAAGTAAATCTAGGTGAAGTTGAAACGACACTTATAACGCTTCTACAAGATTAGCTGTGAACAGTTAGCGGTCGCCTATAAGCTAATTCTCTTGTGCATTGCTACAGTAAGGACTGTAGAAAAGCTGAACAATTTCGAGGAAGTATTTTGGAAGTTATTGACAATATTAGACGACTGACAAAAGTGATTTTCTCGCCACAGGAGAAACACTTTTGTATAGCCAGACTCTACGCTACGGCTGACAGGGCTAGTGAAATAGGGAGACTTCAGATTGCTTTTGTGACACAACACTGCAGTATAATGGAGCAATTTAATAAGGCAGTTTGTTCTTCTAATACTATTACCGAAGAGCAAATGGAAGGCTAAAGGACTTAATGCAATTGGGACATATTTCAACGGAGTAAAATAGCAACATGGAACTTCGCTAATTGCTATTCCATACAAGCGAACATGTGGTAAATAACCATCTACACCCATGTTTCGTGATTAAAGGCTGAATACTATCAAACAGCAATAGAAAGGATTTCATACTTCCTGAATATGAATATTTCTTCGGAAATTTATACAAAAACTTCATGGCGATTTTCAACTGGAACTTCAGGGATTTTTCAAGAGAGGTCAGGGTTGTCCCGACTCACAGGATCAAATCCTGGCGAAGTCAATTGGCATTTGAAGATGCACAAATGCGATGGAACCGTGTCAGTATATTCACCGGAACGTTAAAAATCCTCTTCGGGGCAAAATTCCGGCAGCCCGGCGTATCTAAAATCCACAGTAGTTAAAAGGGACATTAAACCAATCTTCTTCTTAGCATTTTCCCGCTGGTGCAGGGTCTGCTGTTCTGATCTTGGCTCGCCATTTTGCATGATCTTGGGCATTCTGTGATCTTAAGTGGAAATATTTCAGATCAGCATTTACTGTGACACGCCAGCGCTGCCTTGGGTGTCCACGTGGACGATGTCCATTAATTTCAAAAGAGGAAGTGAAATAGGTAACTGTTCAAGATGTGGCACGTTGGACGTGACTAAACCATTGCGAGCCGCTTTTCCTGTGTCTTCTCAGTGATTGGTGCTGTAACGATACTAACTCGCCTCGACTGTAGGACACTTGATTTTTGACGGCTGCATGCAAATTCTTGGGAGTTGAGATGTGGTAGTGCTCTTTATCTACGCTAGAGGGCAGCTGCGCCTTGGTGGATGTTTCAACTGAGTCGTGTTCGCCTCGTGGTGAGAACAGTAACCTTGTCCGCGGGTAGAATGGTGATATTCTTTGCCAAGTGAAGTTGGTTCACTTAGTAACGGCTGTTAGTTTTTTTTTCGATGCATAATTGAGTGTTGGCACATGATCTGGAAAAGACATAACATCATGTAGTCTACGAATATTGAGTAGCTTTTAGCTACTTAATCGGATGTCTTGCTTCGTAAAGTTCGGCATAACTGGCTCTACCAAAATATGAATCGATATGGAATAGTTTCTCTTCAAATTAATTAATTTTTTTATGTAAAATGTGGCAGAAAAATGAGGTTGATTCTCGTGTACACCTGGAGTGTGTGATGGTCTGTGCTTCGGTTTGAAACGGATACCTAAGTGGTCTTGTCGACAAGAAAAATATTAGTTGCTCCTTTTTATTGTTTATATATGTTGTTGTTGACAACTTTAAGGGAAGCAAACCTATATGTCGTGGATTTCTGTAAGAGGCCAAATGTGGTTAAATGGAGTTATGAAGATTTGGTAAAAAGGTATTATGTTCCAGAGAGAAGTAAGTGGATTAGTATATATTTCTGGAGTACATGTGTATCTACCCTGTGCATGTTGTTTATAAACTTATCGTCACCAACGTGATTGGCTCACGTAGTTGGGAGGCTTTCATCTTGCTGGGTGGATAAAGCTTTTAAATATTCGTTTATGGTTTATAAATGTAATCTTTCTCTTTATCCACGTTTAGTTTGCCTAATGGAGGTCCGTGTAAATTATGTCAAGCTTTTATTTTATTCGAGTTGGGGTTCTTATTTGCTGGCATTGCGTTCGTCTTCTGTTTTTGGTTATCGGTTGTTGTGTTCTGGATAACTTTGTTATGACTGTCAGCTGTTAGATGACCAATGAAGAATCGTGGCTCCATGTTTAAAAGGGTTTGACGAATTGAGATCTTGTTCCGAGTTTGCTCACTAAGCACTGCTTTATTATTTATAATGCTGTCATTGCTGCCTACTGTACAAGTTCGTCTTCATTACCGCCACTCTCGGAGTAAGCAAAACTGTCACTGATAACAACACCACGATGTTGGTGACCCCGCAGAATGTCAGTGTCACTTTCGCCAACCACATCAACACTATCTGACAACCTAGATGTCACATCTTCCGACAAGCGAGTATTTTGCTCTTGTATCATGCAGGCTCCGTGAATGAGCTATGCCTGACACGTGTACTGATCTGGTATTAGATCTATAACAATGTGAACTATCTGGCTGTGACGATGAAAACATTTATTATATTTTATATAAAAATGTTATGTTTGAACAATATAAGAAATAAATACTTTGCTTTACATCTGTGAACTCGGGGTTATGTCTTCTAGTCTCCCGCAATCAATAACGAGAAAACAAATCGCATTTGGCAAAACGTTGCAAATACTAAACCAAGAAGAAAGAAAAATATTTTGCTTAAAACTCTACAGATAATAAGCTTTTAATTTTGAAATTGAGGTGGGAGTAGTTAAAAAAAAAATAGATTATGTTACCGTACCTAAAAAGTATTATTAATCAATTAATTTGAGAAATAAACATTTTTTTCAGTTCCTGTAAAATTTGGTTTCCGGTGCTTGCAAGGTTCTGGTGGGGACCTATTCAATTGATGTTCTTGTCTCCTACAACCAGAAACAATTCACTGGCATTTACTGGAATGTCCACTTTGTGCACCAATACTTCATTAAACACGTTTCTTGACCTTGTTCACGTTTCTCGATCACCAGAGTTTTGTCCTTTTAATGTCGATCCTTCTCCTTTTTAGCCCATTTTCATTTATGAAAAAAAAAAGTAGGCTTGTGAGATCACCTTTTGCCCATGTGTGTGTGCGTCCGTGTGTGTGTGTCCCCTTATAACTTCTAAACGGCTAGAGCGACTTCAACGAAACTCCATAAGGTCATAGTACTTTTTCGGCAGACCCAGTACGAGCCCTTCAGATTTTATTACGTCTCACCAATCCAACACGGCGGCTGTGTGAAATATCTCACCGGCATTCTATATCTCCAAAGCAATTACTCATATCACCCTGAAATTTGGTATGGTGATAAAGGACACTGCTAGACGTTCACCTATAAGACTTTCAGAAACCCGTTAACTATACAAAACGAACATGGAGGCCAAGCAAAGTTGAAACATTTAAATAGACTTTTCTCACAATTTAACCATCCGAACGCAGTGAAACTTGGTACAAAAAATTACAGTGAAAATTGCAATGCACTGACATCTAATTTAGTTCAATTGTTTCCATAACTTTAAGATGGTGGCTGTGCGAAATTTTAAAATTAAGTTTTTATCTCTTGTGTTTTAATCATGCGATCGAAATCAAAGTTTGAATAATGAATGTACACAATAATCCTAATCTGGTAGTACTGTTCATAACTCTATGGCCTACATATATTAAAATCCAACATGGCGACCATCCGAAATATTTAGACGGTTCTCAATATCTTTTAATCTATGACAGCAATCAAACTGAAATGTTGTATGTTTATAGAGGCAATTAATATAAATAGGATATACGAATATAGGCTGTTATGTTATTCACAGAACTACTTGTTTCCTTTTAAGATACCGGTAGTTTATTCTTATAAATACTCTTTGGCGGCAGAAGCTTGCAAGTTGCAACTAGTTGTCGCAGAATGCCAGTGAACTCCTTAGAAAAAATATCAGCTGTAACTGCAATGATACGTTTTCGAAATCCGAAGTATCTCCATGAAACTTCTGATACATTTCCTTCATTTCTCCACTTTTTTTTTAGCAAAATTGGTCAACTCAGTCCACTCGGTAAATGGAGACTGGCGCCTCTCGTAGGCCCGATGACGCGTTACCCCCTCCCCGCTGCCAGCGGAAGGCAAGTTACGAGCCAACCTGTCTTCTACAAACCTTGAGCAAGAAGCACATCGGTAACGTGCTGTACCTCATCATCGACGCTCCGGCAACCAAGATCATCGAACACAGCTCGTTCTTGAAACGAGGGCCAATTTGCCCGCTTAAGTACCCAACGATTGGGGAACTCCACGGGCTTCTGGTTCAGAAGAGTAAGAACGATCGGGAAATGGTCACTGTCACAGAGGTCGTCGTGTACATACCAACCAAATAGGGGGACCAGCGCACGGCTACACACACTCAAGTCGATGTGTGAGTACGTGCCGTTCGCTAAGTTAAGATGCGTAGCTTCCCCTGTATTTAATAGAGATAAATCCAACCCTTGAATTAAGCCCTCCGCTTCCCTTCCTCTGGGGCAGGAAGATAGTGATCCCCATTGTGGGTGATGTGCATTAAAATCACCCACGAGTAGGAAAGGGGCTGGAAGTTGATCGACAAGATCAAAGACAGCATTAATACCAAGATCTGGCTCGGTGGAAGGTACACGTTACAAACTGTTATCATAACAGGCAATGACACGTGAACTGCAATAGCTTCTAGATCAGTGGTTAATGGAAACTCTTCACTATAGCAGTCAGAGCGAACGAAGGTGCAAACGCCCCCGGAAGCCCGGGCGGCGTCTGGTCGCTCTTTAGAGTATAGTCTGAAACCTCTCAGAACAGTCTCGTGATCAGGCCTGAGGTTCGTTGCCTGAAGGCTATACTCGCTGCGTATTGTGCGATGAGCTGACTGAGCTCAGTCAGATGCCAGTCATAACTGTTACAATTCCACTGTAACAGTGCCATAGTGTGAACTTGTAAACTAGTGAATAAGTTGGAGCAGCAAGCTCCAACTCAACCTCCGGCGGATCATCACCCACTACGTCGATTATAATCTCCATGACCTCAGGCGAGGTCGTGGAGTGGATCGACTCAGCGGAAGATTTCCAGGACGCAGTTCGGCGGCGGGGGGATCTCCGTGGGGAGCGCGCAGACCTGGGGACCAGAACGTCCCCAGGTGCAGAAGCATCCGCAGCTGGTGGGGCAGATGGCTTCCCCTTAGGTGAAGAAAGGGATCGCATGGTGCGGGTTCTCTTCTTCCCCACCTCCCTAACAGTCCTAGACGGGCCAGGAGTAGAACGATGCCGCCGGGCTTACGTTACGGGCTAAGTTTAATAAAAAATAATGTAAATATAAATGGGCGCCATCAACTGAATTCCTAGCAAACCACTTCCTTTCCGGTTAAGCCTTACTCAAGACAAGGAAAGAAAAAGGAAAATCACACCATCATCAGATCACAACTAAGATAAAAACAAATTTATTTCACTTTGATAGTCAGACAGACATTTTAAATAAACCTCCTACCTGAGAGTATGGTCGAATGCCAACGTTAAATTGTCATTGTCCAAAAATCGAACCATCTCTTTTCTAATCAAAAATATTTCATCCACATAAAACGTGAAAAATCTCTAAAGTTCTCTTGGATTCTCAGGATCACTGTAGCACTATGTCTTTCGTCACTGACATTTGTGATACCTGAGACCTAATTTCTCTTTAATTTAACATCATAAATGTGGATTTGAAAAAGTTATTAATCTGTCTAAACATACACATATTATAATCAGATATATTTAAAACATCACGTAATTTATGGCTTGCATGGCATAATTTAAATGTTGAACATGTTAGTAAAATGCTCCTAAACATTGAATAATTAATTTACACTATTTACATTGTCATTACAAATCGCTTGTTTGTGAATTACAGAAAATTCACGGCTCATTGGTCATCATTATCATCATCATCAAAGTTAAATATTTCTCTCATTAATTCTTATTTCAAAATTCAACATATTCCTGTCAGAATCATTAATTCATCACCATTAAATCATTTAAATCCTCAACTCAAGTTGCAATTTCTCAAATTATATCTCAATTAAATTTATTTAATTCCATATAAATTCATTAATCATCAGCTTCTTTAGTTAATTATCACCTTCTAATTCAATTATTCATCATCTATCCAATCATCTATTAATTTATTTAAATCAGTTTATTTCTCCAATCTTTAATTCATCCATCTATTTAATTCATTGATTTATTCCAAAATTTAATTTATCAATTTATTTAAATTTCATTCTTCTGGTTATTTAGATTTTCATTATTTCATCTAGTCATTCTGATTTTTATTTCATTAGGTCAGATCATTAATATGCTTAACTCTCAGATTATTATTTCGTTAATTATTATTCTCAGAAAATCTTGTATTATCAACGTTATTTACTTGTTTAATTTCCTAACAAATTGTTTAATATGGTTTATAGAACATTGTCTTACAGTTTTATCACTTCCAAGTTATATCTCGTATTTATTTTTCATGCCAAAAAATATCATTGCCTTCACGACATCACGTTGGATCTAACTATCCACAACGACATTATATATCCTCAATTCTTCAAATATCAAATTTGAATACAACAATTATTCCACAAAACTCCATAAATATTCAGCACATACAGCATGAATCTCAACAAATACGCTAGACTGGGTTCGACAACCTCATGTCTGCCTCAAAATACATTAGCAATATTGCAACTATCACTTGGCAACTTCCACAAAATGCCTATCACAAACTTCACTTAACCATGTTGCATGATCTACAAAAAATATATAACTGGCTTCAAATTATCAACGCACACAATCTCCAATAACTGTAATTAATCTGATCACATCTAGACAACTTCTTAAACAATTGGAAAAAATATTACCTTACTAATTCAAGATCTGCTTTCAAATAGCATAAATTCTCTTACAATTCTCATAATTCACATCACAGAAAAACACCAATGTGCTATAATTTCTCATATCAAAATCTGCAATACTGATCTGCCTTAAAATAAATCTGACCATTAATGATTCATCTTGCAAGATTCAATTACTTTAAATCCTTCTCAAAGGTATCAAACACAATTATAAAAATCATCAAAAGCATCAGCTGTACCAGCTGTTAAACTGAAATTACTCTCAAAAGAGTATAGCAACAAAATATTGGATTGGCAAACAAGAATTACAAATGTAACCCTGCTGACATTTATCGTTACTTTATTTAACAAAATTTCGACTGATATGTGACCAGTAGTTCCTTGTTTGATTCACTTACAATCTCATGTACACTCGGATGATAAAAATGAGTCCCTCAATGGCAAGTAAGATGAGTAACCACCGTACAATCGTATAAATACGAAAGACCTCGCCCCGTCGACTAATCATGATATTGCCCTGAACGATGGGTAAGATGAGTAGCCACCATACAATCGTATAAATACGAAAGACCCATCTCGAAGACTGAATGAGTGAATGTACCATCTCCAAACAATCCAATGGAAAAAATCCCTACTGATGAATAATACACACTCGCTAGTATGCAATGAACTGACGAAGTAATTTTAGATAATCAATTGCAGATCACGAGTTCGAAATACTCGTTACACAAAAAAAAAACTCTTCATGAAAAATATCCTTGCTGGAAAAATGTCTAAAAGACCAAACATCTGCTTAATAAAGCCAACCAATGGTGAGAATTTCGTATAATGATGCCTGCCATATCATATGGTCACGCCATATTCTAGCAAAAATTCGAAGCATATAAAGTCAAAGCATGTCTAAACAATCGTATCACTCCTATTAGAAAAATATACATGTGTGCCCAGTATTCATGAAAATAATCATATCAGGTAGTTATAACTCTTACAGTACCTTTTCATAATCAGCTGTCATTAAATTTCAAAGATCGTCGATTTTCCCTATGTAATGAATTTCTCGAAAGATCGGCGTGAATATCAATCCATCCATGCAATGACGATTGCCTTCAAAATCCCAAGTGAATCAGCTGGTGGACCTCTTTCTCGTCAGGAATCGAATCCATCGCTCTGTGGTGCCATCGCGTCTCTGTCTGCGTTTACTCCGACATGATGAACTTCTGGTTATCCATAGCGGATATTGTCCAAATCTTCACGAAAAAGTTCATAGAAAGAGCGGACCCCCTATTCCTCTTCTACGTTACGCCACTGTTCCATACAATGTTCAGTTTGAGTATTGAAAGTTCAATCACCAATAACTGCTAAGTCTCACTTTCATAAAATAAAATTTTATATGAGAGTGTCTAAGTTTATGAAACACCCTGTAGCTGTGTTCATACTCGGTAATTTACAAAACTGCAAAAGAAATAATTGCATTAATGCACGAGCTAATGTTCAGAAGTGCATGTGCTTACAACATTCCGTTTGCTTAAAATTGTTAATGTTACTTGGAATGCGTTATGAAATGCATGGTCGTAATGTCATTAAGAAAAACTATGTTCATTCGAAGTTCAAAGTTGCAGTATCTCGTAACTATCTGCTTTTATAATTCAAATGCTGAATAAACGTTCCAACTCAATGTAGTAATGAAGTTCAGCTTCTGTCATAATGTTTGCGTAAATAATGGGAAATAACCCGCTCGGTTTTACTGCAATGCTATAATCATCTCCGCCTAAAGCTGGCCTCGCCATGTCGCTCTACTATTCTGTTCTGCGTTGAAATGCAGCTTGGAATAAAGTTCTCCAACTACTCGCAATGCTGTCCTAACATCCCGGCCGTCTATGCTTGCTTGCTCCGTATGTCCGCCCGGTTCACTGACCTACTTGTCGTTCGCTGCTCGGTGAAGTCGAAACTGTCGCTTTCACTTTTCCGTGACAGTTTCTGTTCGCTACGCGATCTGTACCATGCGCTTGGCGTGTGCTACTCAGCTCGACTCCCTTGCTTGGCTCACAGAGCTCGACTGACTGTCTCTGCACTGTCTTGACCCTTACCTGCTTGGCGCAGTCACGTGGCGTTCTCCCCACCACTTTGCTCTTGCGTCACAACTATAATCTCGAACCCTCATCATCTCGGCTATTAAGTTATAAAATAACTTAAGGGTTATCTGACTTCCTTAAAATTATTACCACATATAATACATGTTATATCTCCTCTTCTAAGATGTTTAAATACCATGTTCCATACAATGTTCTTAATAAAGCTTCATAATTTCCATCCATAATTCCATCTTCTTACAGCTGTCAGTGCCTTCTTGATCCTAGACCTCCTACGTCATCCTGACATTCCTCTTGACTTGATCTGAGCGCTATCTTTTCTTAACTCTTCCCAAAATCTCAACTACGGCTTAATGTCTGCTGGCGTAGCCGATAGCCTCAACTAGGTATCGGGTACAACATGAACTTGCATTTCCTCACGTAAGTGCATTTCTCTGTTCCACAAGATACAAATTTGATAGCTGGATTGTATCCTGCACTGTTTATGCGATATAGCTTTGCCAGGTATTTCTCTATATATAGCAATTTTACCACTGCTCTACCTAAGCCTTTTGCTCTTTTGGCTTTCTTACAGTCGAGTGTGTGATAGACAGCAATAACTGTATATCAAACCCAGTTCACCTTTGTATTTGTAATCCAAGTAATAATTTGAAAAGTCACAAATGTAAACAGTTTTAAACGTTATCTCTGTTTTGTTTTGTTTAATATGTTTATGACATGCATATTAACCTGAAATCGAACCCTCTGGTGAAAGGCTAACAGCTTAACCACTGCACCACCATGCCCTTGTTTCTTAGTTCGACTCGTTCTAGGCCTCAGACCTGGAAATCGAGTTAAGACTACCAATACAAGAGCTAAAAGTGCTTACCATTGCAACAGAAAAATAAATAAATGGATAGCTGGTAACATTAGACAACCGGAAATGATCATATTTCTGTTAGCAATGCATTTCGTCATCAGCCTACTGTCTGAGCACTGACAGCAACACAGTTTAGTTTAGAACAAGCGAGTGTGTGTGTGTATTGATTATTAGCCTCAAGTATTTAAAGCTTGTTGTGTGTAGCGATCATTTTGTCTCGTTAACCACTGACCATTTTTGTGTTTTAGCTATCCTCTTTAACCAATCAAATAAAGATAGTCTACTCTTAATTCTTGATAAATCAGAGTTTGCGTACACCGTTTCTCATTTATTAACCCATACCTGCAACCTACACTCTCTCTATACTGCAGTTTGATCTGAAAACAAGTTTCAATGGTAAAAGACTTGTCAGTCACCATACATGTAGCCTACACTAATTCTTTCTCTACCTAGTTATGTTTCATCACACATGGTAAACATATCACATGTTCGTACCCGATTATTAGTTTATAAAATCTCAGGTCAATGACCTTGATGTATTGGGTATTTTTGGTAAATGCATTGACCATGGGAAAGTGTTGACCATTCTAAGTCCTATGACACCTCACATGTTAATATTCAATTATTAGTTTATAAAATCTTAGGTCATTGACCTTGCTGTTTTGAATCTTTTGGGTAAATTCGTTGGTCATGGAAAAGGATTGACCATTCTGAGTCCCATGACACCTCACTTGACCCTCTCAGATTATTAGTTAGCGAGATATTAACAAAAGTGTAGTTAGGCCCTTTTTAAAAAAAAAAATAATAATACATTCAAAAACAAAATGTCACCTCAAGTCCAACGACCTCTAATACAAGTCCCATAGCTTTATTAGTTCATGAGATATTAAAAGCTAATTACCTATTAGTTTTGGATCTTTTGCTAATTTAAAAAAAATAACTCATCTATAAATCTGTATTCAAAAAGCCCGCCCTCTTACAAAAACCCTAAGTGCACATGCGTAAAAACAAAACAAAAACAAACATGTTAATTCATAGTAGCGATCGGCTCTTTGGTTGCGTATCATGTGGAACAACGTTTAATTTCATTATAGCATTAGGGGTCATGAGCCAGTCAAAAGGAACCGGTCTAAAGGGATTAGTCAAAAAAAGGACCCGTCAACAAGGACCCGTCCACAGGGGCTCGTCCACAAGGACCCGTCCACGGGGACTCGTCCACAAGGATCCGTCTACAGGGGCCTCCGTGTGTGTGCAGGGGAACATACGATTACGTCAGCAAATCATCTCATCTAGTTTCAAATTTAGCCACTACGGCGCGTGCAACACACAGGAAGTGCATGGGAACATACGATTACGTCAGCGAAACATGAACTCACTTGTCCGTTGTATGAGTATCAGTTTAGTAGTGGCGTCAAGCAGCAAAAGACGTTTACTTACACACAATCCATCATTATGGTAAGCTTTTTTTTCTTATCATTATGGAAATCTCCTTATTAGAATAAAATGTTATGGTGGTTCTGGTCACTTATAGCTAAACTGTAATAGATATGATTTTTTTTTGGTTCTTTATAGGCTACTACAATAAATATTCTCAATGCTATGGGGGCAGAACTGTTGATTAGAGAGAAAAAAGCTCACTGAATTACCAATGCATACTCTTTTCCGTATCATTAACATTCAAAAAAGTGGACACAAATGTATGGTGAACGTGTATTGTGTGTTAGTGAAAATTTTCAGACATTCCTTTCTACACGTTTTAATGATATATGTCAGAAAAGTGTGCTCGAGGATCTAAATCGTGGTGGACATTCTCTATATCTAATTTATGAGGGTATAAAAAACAATAAATGTATTGTACATTCTGACTTTGAAGTTAGGTTAGGTTAGGTTAGGTAAGGTTAGGTTAGGTTAGGTGAAGTTGGGTTAGGCAGAATGGCTGCGGTATGAATCAAAAGCCAGCTCCTGTCAGTTTTGCCTCACAAGGTTGAGTGTATCCCATTCCAACCCTCAGCCTAGAATTAAATTTCTTGACAGAGCCAGGACTCGAACCCGAGTCTCCACAGTAACAGCTAAGAATGTTAGCCACTACACCAAGACGTGGACAATATAAGGCTGGTCTTGATTGTGCATGATTAATCAATAATTACCTAATAATAATAATAATAATAATAATAATAATAAATATAATAAATATTCCATTTAGCAACTACACGGTCGAACTCTCCCTGTGACGTCATACACGGTCTCAGTGCGTGGCGGCCATCTTGCCCATTAGCCCCTGTGCCAGCTCTGACTGGCCCCTCCATAAGAATAACATAGGGCTTGTTGCGCGCGGCGGCCATCTTGCCCATTAGCCCCTGTGCCAGCTTCGGCTTATATTTCCTACTAGAATCGATTTAACTGTTCTAAAGGAAGAGGCACGTTCGAAATTAAAAGTTTATTTTGTAATACTATAGTGCAGAATTGATTTTAAAAAGCTGAGCCGTCTCGGTAAGAAGACAAGATGGCAGCGGATATATTGTGCCTGACTTATATTTCACTAATTTGAGTATTGCATGCAATATAGCGTACTGATACAAAATAAATAAACTTAGTATGAAATGCTTTATACATAAATAATATACTCCACTGATGAAATCGTTAGGTCTAAATCATTATTTGCTAACAAGTTCTATGTAAGTCATTTTATATAGATCAATGTTCGTTGGCACAAATGGCTCCGTGGTAAAGCGTTAGTCTGTCTTTCATATGCCTATGGTTCAAACCCCATCAGAGTTTGGTTTTTTGCTTGAAATTTTACATATTTGTTGCTTTGTAATGACTCAGCCATTTTAAAATTAAGCCTTATATTGTGCATATTACGGTGCAAAACATATATTTATTTAAAACATAATTCGCCAGCAGATTTGCTCGAGACATCTAGCAGCCAAAAAGGTAACTGCGCGCCGGCCTACTTATTAACTTCCAGATTTTATTGAAAAGTTTCTTCTTATGGCCGCTAGAATGCACTCGCCCTGTTAGGATTATATTGTTCGATATTTCTCCACTAGATTTCACGACTGGTCTACATGGGACTCCATTGATAGTATACCATTGGCATTCTATGCGCATCGAATTTGAAGAATGACAGGATGATACTATGATACATTTTTACTTCTTATTTTAAAGGGTTTGTTACAGCCTATTGTGCGTTATTTGAAAATGTTATTTGAAGTAAAGAACAAAACGTTTCACATAGTAACTGAATTCTAGCCGCTGGTACTAGTTCAGGTTATTAATACTTTTATTTCAGGCAAATAGCAATCGAAAATATCCACATAGTTTGTATACACACGTCTCTGTAGGGACACGGAAAGATTTGTTAATTCAATTAGGGTTGTGAAAGCCATGCACAACCAGACGTGTAAAGACATGCCTCAACTCAAAGTTGGATGTTGCCCACGGCAGGTCGATTATGTAATAATAACAATAATAATAATGTTATTTGTTTTACGACCCTTTTAACTACTGCTGCTTTTAGATACGCCGGGGTGCCGGAATTTTGGCCCGAAGGGGATCTTTAACGTGCCAGTAAATCTACTGACACGGCTCCCTCGCATTTGTGCACCCTCAAATGCCAGCTGACTGCGCCAGGATACGAACCTGCAACCTAGGGCCCAGCAAGCGAGAACGTTACCGCAGAGCCACGCAGCCAGTCCGGTCGATTATGTCTCCAGATCCATAACATTCTTGAGATACTTCTTATCTATCTTTCTTCAATGATGGTAGTAGTTTTTTTCCTAGGTTGTGGCGTTTGGTAGAGGTAAATAGTTTCTAAGGTCTTCAACCAAGAAATGATTCTATTATACTCTTTGATAATAACAACGAGTTATAAGTATACTCATACATTTAGGAGAAAGTAGGCTATATGTTCTTTACTGAACATCTTGTTTTCATTATGAATCAGTTTCTCCCACCAATCATAGCTCAAGAAACAGTTGTGTAACCAATTAGGTAAGGATAGCATCGCACCTGCGCTGATTAACACGGCCTTCTATTTTAAATTTCACTGCGTGGCTTCTAGTGTCATAGTGGGGTATTCCAGGAGGCCATGGTATTCTCTGCGTTCCATGCGCTCTGTTCAGTACATAAAACTGACGAAATCTCGACAAATATTTATGAATATTTATGTTCGAACATAAAATAGTTATAATTATCGTCGAACATAAACAGTCGTAAGCAATTCGCCTATAATGGTAATTAAGACACTTCGCTTCGCTCGTTTTATAAACATACTCGACTCTTAATTATTGCCATCATAGGCTCGTTGCATAATGTATTATTAGATTAAGATTTTTAATACTATGTATTTTACTGTGTATGTGCACTGTTATTGGGGCGCACACTGAGCCCTGTGAGTACCGTCAACAAATAAATAAATAATTCCGCTGCATTATTCGCTATGGCTTGAAGAAACTTAATTACAGTACGCAACTCGCACGTGGCGAGATAATCAACCGTAGCAGCCATGTTACTGTGCCTGCAACGCAGCTCAAAATGGCGTAATGCAGTTGGAAGTGGTAGTAGTTATAGTGAGGGAAATCCGCAGTCACTCTCCGAGCTTCCTATCACTAGATTGACTCCTTACTAGCACGAATAGAGGTTGGAAAGAATACCGCCCTCGTACAATGCCTCAATGGGACTCTGCATCACCCCAACACTTCCGGGAGTAAGTGCTTTCATTTCAAGGCAGGGACAACACATTAAATAGAGAAATGGGCTAGCAATGCGGTGAAGAGAAAAGGAGTGATCATTAAATCCTTAAAAAGAAAACTGTTAAATACTTCGTTCGTACTCACCTTTCATTCGAGCTTCCATATCAGTCTACGCATTGCCAATTCCTGTCACAGGCAAGATATTTATCTCAGCAAGGATGTAGGCACAGCCTTTCAGCAACACCGCGGAGAAATCCTCAATGAGGCTTTTACCTTGTCATTGGACACGAATAAAGTTTACATGGCAAAGAATGTGGCGAGAATATAAACACAGGCTATAGCCAGAGGCCGTGTACTGATGAACCCAAGGTATCCATATCATATGCATTTTTAGCCTATTTTCATTTATGAAGAAAAAATAGGCTTATGAGATCACCTTATGTCCGCGCACGCACGTATGTGTGTGTGTCCCACCTAATAAAATCTAAACGACTAGAACGGTTTCAATGAAACTCTGTAAGAACATGGTACTATTTTGTCCGACCTCGACCGTGCCCTTCAAATTTTAATACGTCACACAAATCAAACATGGCGGCTGTGCGAAATATTTCACCGGCATTCCATAGCTCCCAAACTACTACTGTCATCATCCGGAAATGTTGTACGGTGATAAAGAGCACTACTAAAAGTTCAAATTTGTGACTTTCAAAAACCTGTTAACTACAAAACGAACATGGCGGCCAAGCAAAGTTGAAACATTTAAATAGATTATTCTCGCGATTTAACCACTTGAGCGCAGTGAAACATGGTACAGCAAATGTTTATACACATTGTAATGAATTGCCATCTAATTTAGTTCAATTGGTTTCATAACCTCAAGATGGCGGCTGTGCGAAATTTTAAAATTAAGTTTTTATTTCTTGTTATCAAGCAGATGAAAAGCAGCGGTTGGGTAGTGGCTAGCATTCTTGGCTGTCACCGCGGAGGCCCGGATTCGATTTCCGGCTCTGACAAGAAATTCAATTCTGGTCCGAGGGCTGGAACGGGTTACAGTCAGCCTAGTGAGACAAAACTGAGAAGAGGCAGCCATCCTAAAAGTGGTTTTCCGCGGTTTCCCACTTCTACTCCAGGCACATACCGGGATGGAACCTAACGTAAGGCCACGGCAGTTTCCTACCCAAATCCTACTCACTTACAAATACACACACTGGTACAGAAATCGCTCTGACATAGGTTATCAGACAAACTCTACATACTCCCAAGTACAGGGGGCTACTTGACCAGGATGTTTCAAAGCCTCCAAATAATCAGCAACAATAACAAAAGGCAGGTTCGAATCCTGGCGCTGACAACGGATATCCTGAGTGTGGGTTCTCCACACTCTCTCTAGGCAAATGCCACGATAGTACCTTGTTTCAAGTTCCGGGACACCTTCCCCATCCCTGACCCTAATAAATACCACTACACGCACTATTACAGCAACCACAATAACACAGGCTATTAGACAAATTCAACACACACAAAGTGCACGGTGCTCATGACCTAGATGCCCCAACTAACCATCAACAACATCAACAACAACATATAAAAAGGACACACATATATATATATACTAGCAGAGCCCGCGTAGAGTATCTACGCAATAACAGTGCAATGTAAAGAACGGCCTGAGCTATTAGTAACATTACATTTATTTACGAAAAAAACTTCACAAACTTAATATGTTGATACCAGTGCATGAAGGAAAGATCCAACTGGGCTTGAAATGATAACTTCACAGCGGACATTTGGGATACAACCAGGACTTCTTTGACATACAGTAGTTCTCGAGTGAGGTGTACAGAGTTGTATTTAAGAAGCCAAATCACATTTATTCCCAGATAATGCATTTTGTTAAGATACTTTTTGAATTTATCTATCAAAAAATTCTCTAAACTCACAGTCGGTTATTTTGTTACTTGTTGACACAACCGATAGCGAGCTAAACGATCTTACCCGTGAAAGGGCTATGTAAAGCTGTCCATGAGTAAAGGCGGGTTTTGCCAAGTAAAGGCAGATTTTATCGAAAGTCTGACCCTGAGATTTATTTATTGTTATTGTGAAAGCCAACCGTATAGGGAATTGCCTTCTTTTAAATTTAAAAGGCATGTTCGTATCAGTGGGGATAAGGGTTATCCTGGGTATGAAAACGATTTCTCTCTTATCAGAATCGATAATAGTTACCTCTATGATATTACGTTGTAACCCGTTAACTATTAGCCTTGTCCCATTGCAGACCCCTTTTGAGGGTAGAATATTTCTTAATGACATAGGCTAATGATAGCACCTTTCTTAAGTCTAAGTTTGTGTGGAGGCATGCCAGTTGGTGTCAGACTGTTCAAAAATTCTTCAGGGTAAGCCAAGTGATCTCTAAATCTTCGTCCGTTAAATGAACAGGAGGCCTACCGCAGCGTTTGACTTTCACTGGTCTTCCGCGTTTCGCTTGGTGCTTATTAGTTGAGGGAATTTCAACATGGGTAGGAATTCTAATGCTAGGATTTATTTCCTCATAAACATCGAAATGCCCACTATTGTAATCATCTGTAAAGCGTAGTCGTTTAACAGGACTTCCAGAATTACCAAAGAAATGCAAACACTGGCTTGAGTTTTGTGATACATACACCTTAGCGTATTATATATATAGATAGCATCTCTGCGCGGGCGTTGTATGGAGGCCACGGTGCCCCCAGCTGAATTCGGCACTTCTTACACCTTAGCCGGGCTTTTCTACTTGATCTCTCCTGTCAAACTCTTTTGGTCAACTCTAGTTCTTTTCAGACTCCGACAGGCCTAGGGTGTCTTTTACTTTCCCGCCTTAATTGGTCCGTGTCTCATCTTTCCTAATACCCTCATTTTCCGAGGGATCAGATCTCTTCCTTTCTTTGACATGGTATCTCCTGCCTTCTGTAAGATGTCCTAAAGGAGTCGGAGTGTATGTAACTCCATCAAAACACATGGTGCACCCTGGATAGGCTAGTGCTACACCCTCAAGGACTCACGCACGTCCAGTAAGCTCAGAAACTGACTAGCCCGAGAGATTCCTTCCGTCTTTTCCCCCTTTATCCAGTGTCTCTCAGGCGGATCCTCTCCTTTTCCCCTTTCCTATCTGCTTTTCATGGCTCTAGTTCCTTCCAAGTCCCACAATTCTCTCATTCTTCGAGGGTATTTTTCACCTATCTTTTATTACCCATATACCGGTTTTTTGGTTCATTTCTTTTTCTTCTCCTAGTGTATAAGATAAAAGTCGGAAGTTAGTTGTAGTATTCATCTCATATTCGTTTTCATCCTTACTATTAGGGATCACACGACTTTAAACCAACAATCACAGCTATCATATTTAAGGCACACGACGTTACTCATACCTTGTCGGTGGACCAATAGTTTAAAGCACCCACCAGACCAAACAACAGCCGACAGTTAAACTACAGTACTATTGGGAGCTGACTTGAATGCTAGACAGAGGAATGTAGCCAGGGGCGTATATAAGGGGGGCGTGCTGAGGGGGCTCCAGACCCCCCCCCCTCCCGAAAAAAGCCAACAAAAATTAAGAAAGAGTTGCTTTGGTATTAGCATTAAATAATTGTAAATTGGTTTTACCCTAATCTTAACGTATTGGCTAAGTTTTTAAACAATATTAGGATTAAAATTATACTAACTCATGGGGTAGTGGCTAGCATTCTTGGCTGCCGCCCCGGAGGTCCGAATTCGATTCCCGGCTCTGCCAAGAAATATTAATTCTAGTCTGAGGGCTGGAACGGGGTACCCTCAGCCTTGTGAGGCAAAGCTGTGAATTTCTCTCAGTACGGTACTTTTGAGAAATAAATTATCAAGTTGTAAAAGAAAAAAGAAATAATAATAATAAAACAAAAAGTTTATCTTTCTGCTTAGTAAATTGACAAATATTTAGATATTTGTCATTCATCCATAGATTATAATAGAAAATACATTAAGTATAACATTTTATTTTACAACTTTTTTGTATTGCCAGTAATAATTGTAGTCTATATAAACTTTGATTATTATCTAAAATAATTACACAAAATTATATGCTCTAAGATATTGGTTGATATTTCTGGGTATTTTTCGGTGACAATCCCCTGAGAATACTCACAATTTTCCAGGATAGTCAGCCTCCCCCCCCCCCCCCCCCCCCCCCGAAAAAGAATTGTATATACGCCCCTGGTGACAATCCCCTTGAAAACTCACAATTTTTCAGGATAGTCAGCCCCCCCCCCCCCCCCCGAAAAAATTTGTATATACGCCCCTGAATGTAGCCGCCTCGTTGTCTGCCTGGCGCTTAGCGATACCAGCCTTTCCAAAAGCATTGCGCCATCACTGATTTACAAAAGAAACCTCTCTGGAAGTCACAAGAGAAAATAAACAAAACAGTGAGTGATAACGACTTAACAAGACAATACGACCGCAGATAGGTACACCAAGAAAGCAAGTCAGACAGTGACTACCGAGAGTCTGTGGAACAGGCCGATATATTCTACCGAGTAGTAAGCAGGTTTCCATGGCTACGAAAAGAACGCTGTGTGAAGGGAAGCCCTTTTCCCCTGCTCACCGCCTCAGCCCTCTCTATCAAACAAGTGAGCTCCCAACATCACAATATTCGACTAGCGCTTGCGTACTAAAGAGCGCAGATTAGAGTTGAAAAGGACCAGTTTCCGGCATTTAGTTTAGGATATATGCCAGATTTTTGTGTAAATTATGATTATGAAGGGTTAATTATGAACTCTGTATAGTTGCCATCATCTCTAGCGCTCGAGATACCCACACTTCAGAATCAGAAGAAGAAGAAGAAGAAGAAGAAGAAGAAGAAGAAGAAGAAGAAGAAGAAGAAGAAGAAGGAGGAGGAGGAGGAGGACGAGGAAAACACACTTTAAGTTGAGAAAGTAGAGTGTCAGTGATTGGTTTCACATTAATCATCTCTCCCTCACAATTGCATCATCTAACCTACCCCAGTGGTAGAGATGAAGAAGAAACAATCTTTATTAAATCATTTATTTTTCTTAGACAATGTACAACTACCGGTATATGTTCTTACTTATAAATAGTGTGTCTACAAAGTTTCCATGAATGTCATCATATTTTAAGCAACGGTGTAGTCTCCAAGATAGTTTTAAAACAGTGCGCCATCTTTCCTGACTTTACCCTATAAAATATGCACAAATGAACGAAACTACACATATAAGCGCTAACTACTCGTCATCATCACAATGTTAGGCATATGCATGAAATGTGTAATTACTAAGATTTAATAAGATGTGCCGAGCCAATCAAGTATTTATTTGCATATAATTCTCATCTCTAATACTGTAATGACAATGAAGCAATTCTTACAAAGCAGCTTTCTCTGGCCTGTGGGCTATAATGCCTCGGATTTAGAATGATGTATCGTGAAAGAGGACAAAATACCTGTATTTGCAACAAGTCGTGTCATTAACACTCCGTAGAGACGTCACGCACCAGTTGGTTTGCCCGGGACGTGACTTGGTCACGATAAAGGGCAGAAATAATAGCTTAATTACAAGGTTATCGCCTTTATTTCCAGTTTACCACAGAAGCGTAAACCGCAAGAAAGTGAGCCTGGAAAGAGAAACGGAAATTTTTGGCCCGTAGGCCCATGTGAAGTACCTATTAGTTTAAATATTTAATACCCGTCTTCACAGCTGTCGCCTCCGAGTTGGTCATTATCAGAGAGTATGCATTATCTTGTTAACAATTGAGTGAACTAAGTGCTAGTCAGAATTAGCCGGCCACGCCTTACTGATTATATCTCACTTTACATGGGTTTCGTGGAGTACGCACCTGCAGCTACGAGTACTTCTATTATTAGCATTCAGCACCACGTATATTGATTTAACCAGAGCGTATAACTATGGCGTTGTATGTGTTGAGAGGAGTATTAAAGGACATAGGGGAGACTGATAACTCCGCAGTCGGGCTAATTCCGCAGTACTTGAAATATACTTTTTCTGCAGAGATACGCCAGTGCAAAGAAATATTATTATTATTATTTACCATAGGGCCTATTGTAGATTCAGACAAGGTATCGCGGATTAAGCACTAATACATGGTGGCCACTCAAATCGGTCAACGATTTTACAGGAGTTTTCCAGGAATTTTCCAGGAGTAATTCTCATTTTTCCAGACTTAAAAATAAGCGCGATTCCCGGGGAGGCTTTATCGGTTGCCTACTTCAAGACCAAAATAAAGCAGTTGTGCTTGGTTTACTTATACAGATGTTGACAAAAATTTGTGGTAATTGCGTTATTGATACGCAAGCCTACACACAAATGGTTTAATTGTTGTTTAAAAAAGCCTTCGTGACTCAAATATCCACTTAAAAAAAGAGAAAAGAATTCCGCAAGCAATTTTATTGCGGTGAAGTTGTCTATACCCAATATGTTTTACAAAAAATACTATCGCGTGTTCTCCCACACAGAAACAGGTAGCCTGAGGAAATTTCTTTCGTTAACCGCAAAACCGCAGAGGGAGTATGATTTAAGATGGAAGGATTTTTATAATTAATTAACAGTGGCTATTCTCCAGGAGTTTTAAAATTTTTAGTAATTTTCCAGGTGTTTTCCAGACCTAATAAAAATCCAGGAGTTTTCCAGGATTTCCACGTTCTCCAGGAGTACTGACCACCATGTGATACCACCAGTATCAACAACAAAAAAGACCCAAATAGTTATTAAATTCAAAAATCTTCAGAAGTGTTATTAATTGATTTAGACATTTAGACTCGCCAGATGAAATGTTAATAAGTAAATTTATGTCACAAATTTGTAGTCATTTATTTTCTATGTTGATTCTTCGAAACTCTTTCTCTTCATTACGTCAACTCCTTAAAATTGCGGATATAGCTGAGTCTACCATACTTATTCACAGCCAAAATCATGCCAATTCTAACCTACGGGATAGAGGTTATATGGGAACATCTCACAACGTAGATACACTAGAAAAGGTGAAATCAACGTACCTAAAATAAGCACTGGAATTGGCAAAAACAACCAGATACAGACTGGTTGGTTGGTTCCTCAGTTTAGGGGCTACGACAACACGGTCATATAGCCCCATGTACTTCGGGTGTGTGTAGAATCTGTCTGATAACCGGTGTTAATTGTGATGACTGTATTAGTGGGTGTTATCTGCTTTTTAATTCAAGTAAGGATTGCAGACGATAATTTCAAGTAGTTCCTACTTTTGCTACCAAATACTACCTAGCTGTGAACTTGGCTACTAGATGCAATCGCAACCAGCACCTGGCGACGAACGTTGGAACTTAAGAGCATTAATCAAATCCAACCTACAAATTTTGCTTCTCACAATTGAAGTTAGTGGGAGGTTCTTTTACATGTCGTAAATCTATGACATGGGCCCGCTGACTTTACTTCCCCTCCGAAGGAAGGCATACTGAGGGATTTTAACGCTCTTAAAAAATCCGATGACTTCGGCCGGGTTTGACCCCGCGATCTAGGGCATAGAAGCTCAGCATGCTACCAACTACGCCACCGAAGCCGTCATCTTCAGAGTGCTATCGACGAAACTGTTTGTCGCTGCACGCACGCCCTTTTTGCTCCACATTCCAGCTTGCTGAAGTGATGTTATGTTGAAGGAGACTGACCTGCTCTTTGGTGATAATCCATGAAAGTATTTACTTTGTATTGTTAATCTCTGTGGTGATCGAATAACGCTATTCATTTGTTCAAAGAGATGGAAACGTTTGACGTATGTTTAACTTCTGTGCGCTGTAATAGCTGACAACAGACCTCGTATTGGTTCGAGAAATGGCGATTCTGAATGTTTACCTCATAGGGGGGTATAAAAGTCTGATTTATCACCTCTAATGAAAGGTCATTTAGTCAGTCACTATAATATAAGGCAGCCATTTACCTACTAACCCTCCGGAAATTATTTTTGTGGATACACCCTGAAGAAAACTTATTTGAGTACATGTGTAAAATGTAACCCAATATAATATTGCATGAAACCAACAGGAGAAGGGAGAATATGTTAAACTGATTTGAGGCCTTAATGTAGATTGCACTAAGATGTGTAAAAATAACACAGCACATTGGTGTTTATTCATCTGGAAAAAGTAGGCATGGTTCACCGAGATAGAGAAAGATCTGCAAGAACTGGGGATAACACAGGAGGATATCCAGAAACGTGTTCCAATCAAGACGAAACTCCAAGAACATCATGGTTTCGAAGAAAAACCAAAACTAAAGACTGGCTAGACACGGATCGAAGTGCGAAAGAAACAGCATAGGAAACAAATGCGGGAATACTGGGCGAAAATTAAAGCTCAGGAGTAAAAAAATAAAAATGGACAGTTGAAATAGCGTAGTCCGTAGATGGCCGAAACAATAGCAAGTAGAACGAATAAAAATACAGGTAGTGAAAGTTTTGTGCTTTTCAGTCGGTCAACACGATTGTACCCAAATGAGATGGATTATTCCGTAATCCTAAAAAAATGTACAAGTGATTAATAAGATTATTTTCAGGATTAGGAAACACATCTCAATTGGGTACAATCGTTTTGACCGACTGAAAAGCATCAAACTTTCGTGTACTAAGGCAACAGAGAAAATTGCTTTAAGGACACCACGTACTCTTACACGATGAAAAAGTCTATTTTTGTGGCGTCACTTTACTAAGTATTTTCTGGGTTTATGCTAAAGGTACAGCTATGATTCTTGTAACATATAAGAAGCGGTATATTCTGAGCTGGTTTTGACCATGCAGTGCTACTTTGCTTTTATAGGATGTGTGAAATGAATACAAATTTGGACAGATACATTTTCAAAAAAATGTTGTATAAGATGCTTCAGATACACATTTCTCAGTTGTTTTTCAATCAAATACTCTCAAATTTTGTTCACATGCTTGAAATGGATCATGGCAGATGAGTAACTACTTTGTTTCGTTAGTATTGGGACAGAATGCAAGAAAAAAAAACGAACTCTTTCTTTTTAAATTTATTCAAAAATATGTATCAATTTTTCTCCCCCCAATCCATGCCTACTATGTTTTGGAAGTGAAAATACGTTAACATTCAAGTACTCCATTAGGCAAGTTAATGTAAAAAAAATAGCCCTCTATCTTAAATGGTTTCCTAGTTATTGGTACCTGAACATGAAAAATAAGTATTAACGGAAAACAGCCGACAAAGTTAAAAGTGTATTATTCAGAGCATGGGACGGTAATTTTTAAAAACGAATTTAAGGTAGTTGTAGACATCAAAACCCCAACAAACTATATATATTCGAATTCAGAAAAGAATGACGAATTTTATGGCGCCAAAATAAAAAAAATCGATTTTTTCATCATGCAAGAGTACGTGGTGTTTTTAAACACTATAATACCGGAAATGTATAAAATGTATATATTAATAACAATATCCATGATTTTAGTATAAGCCATTGCAATTATCCTCTTGAAAATCTCGAACTGTGTAATATTTTCCACTTCCTTTAGGAAATAGAATTTGAATTCTTAAGGGATTATTGAAACTTCTCATTCTGAGTGTCATTGTATACAATTATTATTTATTTAGCTTATGATGCTTACAAGACAGTCCTGAATTGAATTAACTGGACTGCGTAAGATGAAGATTAAATCACAATCTTATTTACTTGACAACACCGTTAGAAAAGTAGTTTGTCGGTGATTTATAGCAAAACTATTCTATGCCAGTGCAATGCGTATCAGCAGAATCTTAACTTCTTGTGGAACTAGTACCGTTTGAATAGTCAGTGCGCGTGCTACTACAAACATTCCAGCGAAAGGCGAGCAATAAACGTGAGAAACATTATTGAGAGCGAGTTATGTAATTGACAGAATGCGTAACACTTCTCACGATAAGATCCCCTATATTTCTTTCTTTAATTAATTCCATGAATGTTTTCCCGCCTACAGTTCAACTAGAAAGGCAATTTTTATTTTAGGTGCACAATTACACTCTCTTTTGCCAACGTCTTATTGATACATAGGGTTTTTTTTTTTTTGCTTTTATTGTGTAATACCAGGCCTCATGATGTAGGCCTATATTTCGTATAATCGAAAATTAATGTTTTTCAGTCGGTAAACACGATTGCAACCAATTGTAATGGGCGTTTCCCTAATCCTGAAAAACATTTAGATGAGATTAATTAATACATTGTCATCTGTAGCTTTTCAGTCGGTCAAACGATTGTGCCCAATGAATGGGCGGGGTACAAGATATAAATATGTGAATACATATATTAGTTAATTATCACAATTAAATGGGGCAATTTAGGATTACGAGTTTCCACCCTCAAGTGGCCATCATCAGATCCTGATCACTGTGTTAAAGTTTAAATGTTCACTAATGTAAATGCACTACTGTAGAACAATAGTAAGTCGTTACCTATACATAGTATAAAACGAAGTCCCCGATTCTTGGATGTCTCGGGTAATCTCGAGAACCACTGGATGGATTTTGATGTGGATTTCACCATTCTGTACAGGATATTTCGAGGAAGGTTTCTGTAGAAAATAATTTAATTATGATCAAAGGAAGCCAAGCAGTAACGATTTCAGTGAAAACGTCGAAGAAAGAAACTGGCATCTGTGAGCTTCTTAAGCTTACGCTGGGCAAACCGTTAAAAATATCAATATACTATGAGTGTAAGAATTGTTCAGCATGACAAGTTCTACAAAAACGTCCCCGAGAGCATATTTCTATCTTCAATACATCCCCTACTATAAGTGGTTTTACGTTTTCATTTCTTCCAACAATCTCCATTCAATTACTGAGGCGACAGTTTACGAGCTGGTTAGGGGCGAGCCTATCACCCCTGTTACAGCCTAACTAGCGGGCGAGCTTATTACCACAGATACAGCCAGCAGCAAACTGTCGAATCGTGTTGAGTTAACACTTCAGAGAAGAGGGGTTGTGTTTGGAAGTTCCTTGGAAGTGCAACTCGGCTTTTCTTTATTTCGCCTGTGAACTTTCGTTCCGCAAAATTCACAGTCAATTTAAGATTGGACGGAAGGGAGATTTGTGTTTCATGCATCTCGCCATTCTTAAATTACATCTGACAAGAATTCGTTGCACATGCATCTCCAAGATAATATAATTAATAGTCCAGTCAGTGATTTTAACCCATCATGCCGAGATGTAAAACGGATATAGGTCGTAGTTCATTGACATCGAAAAAAGAAGCGCTCATCACGTAATGCAGTCATAACTGTTCCCGGGCGAAGCCGGGGCGGGTTGCTGGTGTGATTATAATACGATTCGCAATTTGAATCTCGTTATACGTTAGGTTTGTTCTGTGCTCAAGGTTTTGTGAATTACGTGAGAAAAGGTTTATATGCACGTGTATACGATTTGGAATAACACGCTGTAATAATAATAAATCAATTAACAAATTTTAGTTTGCACTAGAAGAAACGAATTATAATATTTACTCTACTTGGTGAAGTGCTCCTCACAGCGATGTTGATTTATCGTCCTGCACACCAACTTTAACACAGAGATCAGGATCTGATGTGGCCACTTGAAGGTCGAAACACGTAATTCTAAACTGGCCCATTTAATTGTGATAATTAACTAACCTAATAAAAAAAACACTGATAGTCAGTCTGAAAGACTAGACTTTATATCAATTTAAATGCTACAAATGCTATAAATGCTGCGTGAACTCAAAATCCGTTTGCAAAAAAAAAAAGTGCAAACCAAGGTCAAAGGAGGTAGCTGGCTGGATGACGTCATGCTCACTGGAGCGCGCGGGGAAAGGAGGAAGCTCAAGCAGTACTATGACGTCACACACCTCAGTGCATTCTCGGTACATTTCGTCCCGTCACCGTAACGTAACGCCAGACCCCAGCGAAGTCGACATAATCATTTAAAATGATAAAATCCAGTAGTGTATTCACATATTTATATCTTGTACCCCAGCCATTCATTGGGCACAATTATTTATTTTTACCAGCGGACCCGTGCGAGAACTCTCGTATAATGGGTTGTGTCATGGCCGGCTCTGCGCCCCATGTATACTGACTACCCGCCTGGCTGTAGTGCTATGCGGGCTGCACGCGACAGAGTTCTCACAGGGGCTATCCTCTTGTTTATTTGTTTAAAAGCACTTTATAAACAAATAAATATATTTCCGTTGACTTTTCAATAAATGCAAGATTCTTCCTGTACTATTGACACGATTTGGAATATTTTAGTACAAACCACACCTTCTAACTCTTTCTGGTTTAGGAGCTTGAGTTTTGTCAAACATACACCTTGGCGTACTATATAATAAGATTATTTAGCGTATGGCTTTTAGTGCCGGGAGTGTCCGAGGACATGTTCGGTTCGCCAGAGACTGTAGCTGCTTTAAGTGGACACCCATGGGGTGAGCTACAAGTTCGGTTCAATTTCAAGTAGTTCCAAATTTCGCTACCAGATGTCACTGACACCTAGTGGTGAACGTTGGAACTATGATAGAGTGTTTCATAGGAAATCTAACCTAGAAATTTAGCTTCACACAAGTTTAGTTAGTGGAAGGATCTTTTACATACCATAACTCTATGACATGGGACCGCCGGCTTTACTTACCCTCCGAAGGAAGGCAAACTGAAGGATTTTAACACTCTTAAAAAAAATTCGCCGACTTCGGCCGGGTTTGAACCCACTATCGTAGGGACAGCAGTTCAGCATGCTACCGACTACGCCACCGAAGCCAAGTGTTGACCGACTAAAAAACATTAAATATCGATCAGGCCTACTAAGGCAACACTGAAAAAGGCTTCCAACACGATAATGTATTTGGTATTTTTTGTGACGAAACATGCTTCCCTATTTTACAGACGTAGCCAAATTTTTAGAAAAGGAAATATGTTCTCAATTATTTCTAATTCTTTTAAGTATCCACAGAGTATAGACATTGATGGCTGTGATAGTCAAATTTTAGATCGATTTCATATTATTTTGAGCAATATTTCTGAGCCAATAGGGTTCTTACTATGCCGTGTTTTTCGAAAAAGAAGTTACGTCCATAATCTCTTTATTCAAACGTCACTCATATGTGACTGTCCAAGAAGAAGTTAAAAAGCAACCACTAATGAATTACGTAATTCAAATTAATGCTTTCCAGTCAAGTCAACGCGATTGTAAACATTTTTAATGGGTGTCTCCCTAAACCTGAAAAAAATTACATGAAATTAATTAAATTCACTAGGATGACCAGTTTCGATCGTAAAGCGATCATCATCAGATCTTTTAGACCGTTAAATCAATGTCTACAAGTGATGGTATTTTCAGTATGTACATTTATTTAGTTACGGCAGTTATTGTAAAATTGCGTAACTTGTCAAGATTAGTTATATGTGATTTTAATTTTTCGTTTTGTTAGTGACCATTGGTTATTGACTAGACAGTGGCAGGAGTTGCAAGAGATCAGATCTCACATCACCCAAACAATAAGCCAAGTTCATATTCAATTCCAACCTGACCATTCAATAACATTCATGTAGCCTATATCACGCTAAACAAGCTAACTCGAACAGATCTTTTAGACTAGGCGATCGTTAAATCAATGTCTACAAGTGATGGTATTTACAGTATGTACATTTATTTAGTTACGGCAGTGTTGTAAAATTGCGTAACAATCTGACCACTAACAATATCTGATGAGATTTTTCCACCCTAGGTGATGATTCAAATAAACAATTTCAGCACACACTGACGTCACTATCACAGTCATATGACGATACACCCGACAAGTGATTCTTTATACTGGCATTTATATGAACTAATACTCGAAAACTGAATGACAATATTTTTGTTAGCTCAGTTCCACATGTTTCGAATTTATTTCGTTCTTTTTTCGCAACGTTTCCAAATATTCATTTCGCGCTGCATGGCTCATTTGCAACAATCCATCCTTATAAATTCATTGCTATAAATGTCCGTACCCCAAGGGATAAACTACAAGGTTTAGAAGATCGAAACTGGTCATCCTAGTGTTTTATTAATCTCATGTAATTTATTTCAGGATTAGGGCATAACCCATCTCTTTTGGGTACATTCGTGTTGACCGACTGAAATGCACTAAACTCTTGAAAATATTTGTACAAACTTCAGGACGTAATCCCTGAAAGGAGAAGGAACAAAAAAGTGCATATGAGCATACGACTTCTTCTTCCTCTTCGGCTTTTACGACCTCATTGGACCACTTTAGTCAATCACTACTTGGTCCTCTTCTTCAGTAAGTTTTGTTTCCGAGTTGCCTAGTAGCTTTTCATTCGCTCTGATCTTCTCAGACGTTCCTCATCTGTAAATACCTTTTTACTGTATGACGTTTGTCTATTTTTGATTGAAATCTTATTTTTTATGTCTTTCAGTTTTTTAATTTGTTGTTTTGTTTTGTTTTGTTTTGAAAGTCATCCAAGATTATTTCTAATTATTTCATATCTTCTCTAATTTCCTTAATCCATCCGACTTGTTGTTTCATATTCCAAAGTTTCTCAACAATTTTTCTAGATAATCTGGTTTCCGGTGTCCTCATGTGACAAAAAAAGAAATCCGTCTCTTCCTAATAGTATCAGTGATGGGCTCCAGTTCTCTGTATACCACTTCATTTGGTACTATCCGCCATTGTCCATCTTTCTGATATTTTTTATTTATTTATGCATGTTCAAGATATTCTTCATTCTACTTTTAGAATTTTGTTGATTCTGTTTTTCTGAGTAACTTTAAGAAGAGCTTCGCTTCCATATGTCACCTCTGGTTGAACCACCGTCTTGTAATGTTTTAATTTTGTTGTGTTTGATAAACATACGTTTGTAAATGAATATTGTCCAAAGTACATGGCACTGGTGAACTGCATCACAACATTCAAGAGTGTTACAAAAGAATTTCAAAGTGGTCTCCACGGGACACAATGCAAGCGTCTACACGTCGCATCATGGACTGCCCTCATGTTTCTTCCAAATCTTCCAGCCTGTACTCGAGAGTAGCGCCACAGCTACACGGACACGCTGCCCAAGGGTCTGCACATACGGAACTGGCACAGCGTATAAAACTCTTTTCAGTGAAAATCAAGAGGGTTTCGTCCGGTAACCGGCCAGGCCATGCTGGAATGAAGTTTGGACAAATAGTTTCCGTTCACCCTGTATATGCAAAACGGATACTTGTCTGACAAGACTTACGAAGTTGGATTTATGATCAGTTAGTAAACAGAGGAACATATTAACATACAGTAATTCAAAACTATTTAAAAAGAACAATTCACATGAACATTAAGCAGCAAATATTTTGAACTAATTCGCTGATTATAAAAATCACATGCGACAATAGGCAGACGAATACCTTCTCCAGCCACTATACTTCACATACAGTTATGCCATCACTTTTGACGCAAGTCGAAACTTGAACCCAGTCCAAATTAGAAAATAAAATAAGAAGAAAGCTGAAAATTTCTTCCGTTATCCATAGAATTATGTAAATTTTGAATATTATCTATAAAAAGTGAACACGGCTTCTCCATTAAGCGTGCAGAGGTCAAATAAGTCAGATGCTATCATGACATTTGACAAACTCTCTCGACGTCCGATTCCGCAACCGATCTCATGATTAGAAGCAAGAATGCAAATTTCGCGATCCTATCACCTTCAATATGTCTCCAAGAGGCTAATGGAAGGATTTTATATTTTCTTTTAGGAGATTTGGCTGGGCAATCACAACATTGGGCGGCCTTGGATTGAATCTAATAATTCACGGCATTTACGCATTCCTTGTCGACAGAACGAAGGAAGAAGCACGTCAGTTACAAGAGAACGAAGCAGGTTCCTAACACCGTGCTTTCACTTGGTTCACATTAAATCACAGCGCCGCATTGCACGTGTGAAATATTAAGGGTGATATACTTGCTGAAGGCCGGTTGAGTCCAAGTCCAAGTTAGAGGGATTGAATCTCAACTTTTCTGTTAGTTTAAAATGATGATGTTGTTTATCCGGCATTTGCCTGGAGTAGATGTGGGGAAACCAAAGAAAACCACTGGGGTGGTTATCAAACGATCCTTCCAAAACCGAATATCATCCTTGTACAATAGCCAATAGCATAGCAAGAAAACGCGAGCTGGACATATCCACAACCAAGAAGACGTTTCTGAAGACTGTAATTAGAACTGCCATCTTGGTCATTGACGACACGGCTACGAACAAGGACATTCTACCGGCTCTTGGTCTGGACTTGTTATGAGATGTTTTTCTTTTTTTATATTTATCTTTACCTCTGATATTTGTACAAGCGCGAAGGGCTCACATAGCTGTTTTTTTTTACTCTTCTCAGTTTCGCATCTCGAGGCCGCGTGTACCCCGTTCTAGCCCTCAGATCAGAATTAAATGTCTTACTAGAGTCGGGAATCGAACCCGTGCCTCCGCGGTAACAGCCAAGAATGCTGGCCACTACGCAACGAGGCGAACTATGACAACTAGGGCAAACTCGGCTAATTTGGCAGTATGTTTAATTTGGCAGTATTTTATGTTATAATTATTTCTAACTTATCCGAGTCGTTTTTGTAAGATTCAAGCTTGCACCAACAGAGTGCAGCATGTTTCAAACCTTGTGGATTTTTTGCTGAGTGTTTCGAGTGCTACCGGTGGATGTACGGGAACACAAACACTGCTTGATGTTAGAAGTTGTGTAACAGCGTGTGGTGAGTGTGATACTGGTATTGTTTTCAAGATTGTAGCGTTACTAGCAACAGGATGTAAGTTAATTATACATAAGTTTGAAGATTAAACATCTGTATACGAGGTATGATCAACATTTTCTATAAATATTCATTTTAGGAGGAATAAGAGCTTAACATAAATGTGACTTTTCTTAATGGCATGACACAGTGCTGCCGGTGTGTTCCAAGGCCACGTTTACGAATTCTGATATTTCCTGCCACCTATGGGCCGCAATGTGTATTATAACGAATTCTTATGTTGGCTGTTGTAACCGCATCATATTTTATCACTTTTGTGGTGTAAGGTGTGTTTCGGGGATTCCAGGGGAACGCGGGAAGTACGGCTTTAGATGTTATCAGGCCGATATAAATTCTGCTGTAGGAAATGTGTTAATTGATAGCTGGTCAGTGTACCGATCGTCCAATGAGTTTAATACCTCGTTTAATACTTTAAAGAGATATCTGACAGTTTGTTTCGGACCACACGATGTTCCAGAAGTAAAGTAAGGCTGACCTCTGGTCCTCACAGGCACTCTCTTATAACATTGAAATGCAGGATATTGGCTTTGGATTTACCGCTACAGATGTCCGCAAACAAGCCTATGACCTCGTCGCCAAGATTGGGCATAAAAATCTATTCAACGCTGAAGAAGGTTTAGCAGGTTGGGATTGGTTTCCGAACCAGCCGGGATTTATCCTTTGAACAGGAATGCCCTTTCTGAGGATGTTTATCGTCCTGGAACATAGCATGGCATGGTCGAAATGGAACGGCCAGGAGGCAATATGCACTTGCCACAGCGGTTTCTAAGCGAGCGTCAAAGACGTAACACAGCGCCAAGAGCTCGTGTGTTCGAGAGTTTTGCATCAACGTCTGCCAGTGCTGGCTTTAATAATAATAATGATGATGATGATGAATTGACGAATATTCATACGGAGACCAGTGAGACTCACAGACGCAACATACACACATATGCAACTCGTCGCCGAGTAGAGATGTCTTCAAAACATGTGATGGTTCATTCGATGAGGACCGTGATGGTGAATCCTGAATTCAATGTACACGGTATCTGGATTGTTATCGTGAGAATTGCCAAGGCCTGAAGCGATACCGACTGAACTTTAAATATAACGAGTGCAGTTAAAAATGAATTAACATAAGTATTAGATAACATCTGAAGATCGTTAAGTTAAACACTGTTAATTTTAAAAAAATAACACTATTGCCAAATTACCCTAGAGACTTGCCAATTTAGACGAGTGTGTTTTCCTTGATTGTAATCAAACTATGAGGCATTTCCTGCATTTAGCTTTTGTTTTAAAATATAGATTCCCATGAGGAAATGTCTGAATATGAGTATTTGATGTACCAAATTATGAAAATATGTTTTGTCTGTTTAAAACCAGTCCAATTGCTAAAATTACTGCCAAATTTGCCGAGTCTCCCCTATATGTTGTAAGCCTATATAGGCTACAGTCTTTTACGACCAGTATATTATACATTTTTAACATCTTTTCCTCGTATCTCCATAACTCGAATTTTCGATAAGACAAATTTGTTTTGACACCCCTTAACGCTATCGAGGCTCGACTCTACTGAATATGCAAAGTGGATAACTGCTGCAGTTGAGGATTATAAGACACGCATCTCGCTATCCCGAATGTGTGAACATTTCTAGGACTGACATAGTAGACGGGACAGATGAACCTGATGTCCCTAACCGCTAAAATGTAGTAGGCTTATAAGACACGCATCTCGCTATCCCGAATGTGTGAACATTTCTAGGACTGACATAGTAGACGTGACAGATGAACCTGATGTCCCTAACCGCTAAAATGTAGTAGCCTTATAAGACACGCTATCTCGCTATCCCGAATGTGTGAAAATGTAGGACTGACATAGTAGACGTGACAGATGAACCTGATGTCCCTAACCGCTAAAATGTAGTAGCCTTATAAGACACGCTATCCCGAATGTGTGAACATTTCTAGGACTGACATACTAGACGTGACAGATGAACCTGATGTCCCTAACCGCTAAAATGTAGTAGCCTTATAAGACACGCATCTCGCTATCCCGAATGTGTGAACATTTCTAGGACTGACATAGTAGACGTGACAGATGAACCTGATGTCCCTAACCGCTAAAATGTAGTAGCCTTATAAGACGCGCTATCTCGCTATCCCGATTGTGTGAAAATGTCTAGGACTGACATAGTAGACTTGACAGATGAACCTGATGTCCCTAACCGCTAAAATGTAGTAGCCTTATAAGACACGCTATCTCGCTATCCCGAATGTGTGAACATGTCTAGGACTGACATAGTAGACGTGACAGATGAACCTGATGTCCCTAACCGCTAAAATGTAGTAGCCTTATAAGACGCGCTATCTCACTATCCCGAATGTGTGAACATTTCTAGGACTGACATAGTAGACGTGACAGATGAACCTGATGTCCCTAACCGCTAAAATGTAGTAGGCTTATAAGACACGTTATCTCACTATCCCGAATGTGTGAACATTTCTAGGACTGACATAGTAGACGTGACAGATGAACCTGATGTCCCTAACCGCTAAAATGTAGTAGGCTTATAAGACACGCATCTCGCTATCCCGAATGAGTGAACATTTCTAGGACTGACATAGTAGACGTGACAGATGAACCTGATGTCCCTAACCGCTAAAATGTAGTAGCCTTATAAGACGCGCTATCTCGCTATCCCGAATGTGTGAAAATGTCTAGGACTGACATAGTAGACGTGACAGATGAACCTGATGTCCCTAACCGCTAAAATGTAGTAGCCTTATAAGACACGCTATCTCGCTATCCCGAATGTGTGAACATTTCTAGGACTGACATAGTAGACGTGGCAGATGAACCTAATGTCCCTAACCGCTAAAATGTAGTAGGCTTATAAGACACGTTATCTCACTATCCCGAATGTGTGAACATTTCTAGGACTGACATAGTAGACGTGGCAGATGAACCTGATGTCCCTAACCGCTAAAATGTAGAAGCCCTATAAGACACGCTATCTCGCTATCCCGAATGTGTGAAAATGTCTCGGACTGACATAGTAGACGTGACAGATGAACCTGATGTCCCTAACCGCTAAAATGTAGTAGCCTTATAAGACACGCTATCTCGCTATCCCGAATGTGTGAACATTTCTAGGACTGACATAGTAGACGTGACAGATGAACCTGATGTCCCTAACCGCTAAAATGTAGTAGCCTTATAAGACGCGCTATCTCGCTATCCCGAATGTGTGAAAATGTCTAGGACTGACATAGTAGACGTGACAGATGAACCTGATGTCGCTAACCGCTAAAATGTAGTAGCCTTATAAGACACGCTATCTCGCTATCCCGAATGTGTGAACATTTCTAGGACTGACATAGTAGACGTGACAGATGAACCTGATGTCCCTAACCGCTAAAATGTAGTAGCCTTATAAGGCACGCTATCTCGCTATCCCGAATGTGTGAACATTTCTAGGACTGACATAGCAGACGTGACAGGTGAACCTGATGTCCCTGACCGCTAAAATGTAGTAGGCTTATAAGACACGCTATCTCACAATCCCAAATGTGTGAACATTACTAGGACTGACAGAGTAGACGTGACAGATGAACCTGATGTCCCTAACCGCTAAAATGTAGTAGGCTTATAAGACACATTATCTCACTATCCAGCAATGTGTGAACATTTCTAGGACTGACATAGTAGACGTGACAGATGAACCTGATGTCCCTAACCGCTAAAATGTAGTAGGCTTATAAGACATGTTATCTCACTATCCCGAATGTGTGAACATTTCTAGGACTGACATAGTAGACGTGACAGATGAACCTGATGTCCCTAACCGCTAAAATGTAGTAGGCTTATAAGACACGTTATCTCACTATCCCGAATGTGTGAACATTTCTAGGACTGACATAGTAGACGTGACAGATGAACCTGATGTCCCTAACCGCTAAAATGTAGTAGGCTTATAAAACACGTTATCTCACTATCCCGAATGTGTGAACATTTCTAGGACTGACATAGTAGACGTGACAGATGAACCTGATGTCCCTAACCGCTAAAATGTAGTAGGCTTATAAGACACGTTATCTCACTATCCCGAATGTGTGAACATTTCTAGTACTGACATAGTAGACGTGACAGATGAACCTGATGTCCCTAACCGCTAAAATGTAGTAGCCTTATAAGACACGCTATCTCGCTATCCCGAATGTGTGAACATTTCTAGGACTGACATAGTAGACGTGACAGATGAACCTGATGTCCCTAACCGCTAAAATGTAGTAGCCTTATAAGACACGCATCTCGCTATCCCGAATGTGTGAACATTTCTAGGACTGACATACTAGACGTGACAGATGAACCTGATGTCCCTAACCGCTAAAATGTAGTAGCCTTATAAGACGCGCTATCTCGCTATCCCGAATGTGTGAAAATGTCTAGGACTGACATAGTAGACGTGACAGATGAACCTGATGTCCCTAACCGCTAAAATGTAGTAGCCTTATAAGACACGCTATCTCGCTATCCTGAATGTGTGAACATTTCTAGGACTGACATAGTAGACGTGACAGATGAACCTGATGTCCCTAACCGCTAAAATGTAGTAGCCTTATAAGACACGCATCTCGCTATCCCGAATGTGTGAACATTTCTAGGACTGACATAGTAGACGTGACAGATGAACCTGATGTCACTAACCGCTAAAATGTAGTAGCCTTATAAGACGCGCTATCTCGCCATCCCGAATGTGTGAAAATGTCTAGGACTGACATAGTAGACGTGACAGATGAACCTGATGTCCCTAACCGCTAAAATGTAGTAGCCTTATAAGACACGCTAGCTCGCTATCCCGAATGTGTGAACATTTCTAGGACTGACATAGTAGACGTGACAGATGAACCTGATGTCCCTAACCGCTAAAATGTAGTAGCCTTATAAGACACGCTATCTCGCTATCCCGAATGTGTGAACATTTCTAGGACTGACATAGTAGACGTGACAGATGAACGTGATGTCCCTAACCGCTAAAATGTAGTAGCCTTATAAGACACGTTATCTCACTATCCCGAATGTGTGAACATTTCTAGGACTGACATAGTAGACGTGACAGATGAACCTGATGTCCCTAACCGCTAAAATGTAGTAGGCTTATAAGACACGCATCTCGCTATCCCGAATGTGTGAACATTTCTAGGACTGACATAGTAGACGTGACAGATGAACCTGATGTCCCTAACCGCTAAAATGTAGTAGCCTTATAAGACGCGCTATCTCGCTATCCCGAATGTGTGAAAATGTCTAGGACTGACATAGTAGACGTGACAGATGAACCCGATGTCCCTAACCGCTAAAATGTAGTAGCCTTATAAGACACGCTATCTTGCTATCCCGAATGTGTGAACATTTCTAGGACTGACATAGTAGACGTGACAGATGAACCTGATGTCCCTAACCGCTAAAATGTAGTAGCCTTATAAGACACGCTATCCCGCTATCGCGAATGTGTGAACATGTCTAGGACTGACATAGTAGACGTGACAGATGAACCTGATGTCCCTAACCGCTAAAATGTAGTAGCCTTATAAGACGCGCTATCTCACTATCCCGAATGTGTGAACATTTCTAGGACAGACATAGTAGACGTGACAGATGAACGTGATGTCCCTAACCGCTAAAATGTAGTAGGCTTATAAGACACGTTATCTCACTATCCCGAATGTGTGAACATTTCTAGGACTGACATAGTAGACGTGACAGATGAACCTGATGTCCCTAACCGCTAAAATGTAGTAGCCTTATAAGGAACGCTATCTCGCTATCCCGAATGTGTGAACATTTCTAGGACTGACATAGTAGACGTGACAGATGAACCTGATGTCCCTAACCGCTAAAATGTAGTAGGCTTATAAGACACGCTATCTCACAATCCCGAATGTGTGAACATTTCTAGGACGGACATAGTAGACGTGACAGATGAACCTGATGTCCCTAACCGCTAAAATGTAGTAGCCTTATAAGACGCGCTATCTCACTATCCCGAATGTGTGAACATTTCTAGGACTGACATAGTAGACGTGACAGATGAACCTGATGTCCCTAACCGCTAAAATGTAGTAGGCTTATAAGACACGTTATCTCACTATCCCGAATATGTGAACATTTCTAGGACTGACATAGTAGACGTGACAGATGAACCTGATGTCCCTAACCGCTAAAATGTAGTAGCCTTATAAGGCACGCTATCTCGCTACCCCGAATGTGTGAACATTTCTAGGACTGACATAGTAGACGTGACAGGTGAACCTGATGTCCCTAACCGCTAAAATGTAGTAGGCTTATAAGACACGCTATCTCACAATCCCGAATGTGTGAACATTTCTAGGACTGACATAGTAGACGTGACAGATGAACCTGATGTCCCTAACCGCTAAAATGTAGTAGGCTTATAAGACACGTTATCTCACTATCCCGAATGTGTGAACATTTCTAGGACTGACATAGTAGACGTGACAGATGAACCTGATGTCCCTAACCGCTAAAATGTAGTAGGCTTATAAGACACGTTATCTCACTATCCCGAATGTGTGAACATTTCTAGGACTGACATAGTAGACGTGACAGATGAAACTGATGTCCATAACCGCTAAAATGTAGTAGGCTTATAAGACACGTTATCTCACTATCCCGAATGTGTGAACATTTCTAGGACTGACATAGTAGACGTGACAGATGAACCTGATGTCCCTAACCGCTAAAATGTAGTAGGCTTATAAGACACGTTATCTCACTATCCCGAATGTGTGAACATTTCTAGGACTGACATAGTAGACGTGACAGATGAACCTGATGTCCCTAACCGCTAAAATGTAGTAGGCTTATAAGACACGTTATCTCACTATCCCGAATGTGTGAACATTTCTAGGACTGACATAGTAGACGTGACAGGTGAACCTGATGTCCCTAACCGCTAAAATGTAGTAGGCTTATAAGACACGCTATCTCACTATCCCGAATGTGTGAACATTTCTAGGACTGACATAGTAGACGTGACAGATGAACCTGATGTCCCTAACCGCTAAAATGTAGTAGGCTTATAAGACACGTTATCTCACTATCCCGAATGTGTGAACATTTCTAGGACTGACATAGTAGACGTGACAGATGAACCTGATGTCCCTAACCGCTAAAATGTAGTAGCCTTATAAGACGCGCTATCTCACTATCCCGAATGTGTGAACATTTCTAGGACTGACATAGTAGACGTGACAGATGAACCTGATGTCCCTAACCGCTAAAATGTAGTAGGCTTATAAGACACGTTATCTCACTATCCCGAATGTGTGAACATTTCTAGGACTGACATAGTAGATGTGACAGATGAACCTGATGTCCCTAACCGCTAAAATGTAGTAGGCTTATAAGATACGTTATCTCACTATCCCGAATGTGTGAACATTTCTAGGACTGACATAGTAGACGTGACAGATGAACCTGATGTCCCTAACCGCTAAAATGTAGTAGGCTTATAGGACACGCTATCTCGCTATCCCGAATGTGTGAAAATTTCTAGGACTGACATAGTAGACATGACAGATGAACCTGATGTCCCTAACCGCTAAAATGTAGTAGGCTTATAAGACACGCTATCTCACAATCCCGAATGTGTGAACATTTCTAGGACTGACATAGTAGACGTGACAGATGAACCTGATGTCCCTAACCGCTAAAATGTAGTAGCCTTATAAGACACGCTATCTCGCTATCCCGAATGTGTGAACATTTCTAGGACTGACATAGTAGACGTGACAGATGAACGTGATGTCCCTAACCGCTAAAATGTAGTAGCCTTATAAGACACGTTATCTCACTATCCCGAATGTGTGAACATTTCTAGGACTGACATAGTAGACGTGACAGATGAACCTGATGTCCCTAACCGCTAAAATGTAGTAGGCTTATAAGACACGCATCTCGCTATCCCGAATGTGTGAACATTTCTAGGACTGACATAGTAGACGTGACAGATGAACCTGATGTCCCTAACCGCTAAAATGTAGTAGCCTTATAAGACGCGCTATCTCGCTATCCCGAATGTGTGAAAATGTCTAGGACTGACATAGTAGACGTGACAGATGAACCCGATGTCCCTAACCGCTAAAATGTAGTAGCCTTATAAGACACGCTATCTTGCTATCCCGAATGTGTGAACATTTCTAGGACTGACATAGTAGACGTGACAGATGAACCTGATGTCCCTAACCGCTAAAATGTAGTAGCCTTATAAGACACGCTATCCCGCTATCCCGAATGTGTGAACATGTCTAGGACTGACATAGTAGACGTGACAGATGAACCTGATGTCCCTAACCGCTAAAATGTAGTAGCCTTATAAGACGCGCTATCTCACTATCCCGAATGTGTGAACATTTCTAGGACAGACATAGTAGACGTGACAGATGAACGTGATGTCCCTAACCGCTAAAATGTAGTAGGCTTATAAGACACGTTATCTCACTATCCCGAATGTGTGAACATTTCTAGGACTGACATAGTAGACGTGACAGATGAACGTGATGTCCCTAACCGCTAAAATGTAGTAGCCTTATAAGGAACGCTATCTCGCTATCCCGAATGTGTGAACATTTCTAGGACTGACATAGTAGACGTGACAGATGAACCTGATGTCCCTAACCGCTAAAATGTAGTAGGCTTATAAGACACGCTATCTCACAATCCCGAATGTGTGAACATTTCTAGGACGGACATAGTAGACGTGACAGATGAACCTGATGTCCCTAACCGCTAAAATGTAGTAGCCTTATAAGACGCGCTATCTCACTATCCCGAATGTGTGAACATTTCTAGGACTGACATAGTAGACGTGACAGATGAACCTGATGTCTCTAACCGCTAAAATGTAGTAGGCTTATAAGACACGTTATCTCACTATCCCGAATGTGTGAACATTTCTAGGACTGACATAGTAGACGTGACAGATGAACCTGATGTCCCTAACCGCTAAAATGTAGTAGCCTTATAAGGCACGCTATCTCGCTACCCCGAATGTGTGAACATTTCTAGGACTGACATAGTAGACGTGACAGGTGAACCTGATGTCCCTAACCGCTAAAATGTAGTAGGCTTATAAGACACGCTATCTCACAATCCCGAATGTGTGAACATTTCTAGGACTGACATAGTAGACGTGACAGATGAACCTGATGTCCCTAACCGCTAAAATGTAGTAGGCTTATAAGACACGTTATCTCACTATCCCGAATGTGTGAACATTTCTAGGACTGACATAGTAGACGTGACAGATGAACCTGATGTCCCTAACCGCTAAAATGTAGTAGGCTTATAAGACACGTTATCTCACTATCCCGAATGTGTGAACATTTCTAGGACTGACATAGTAGACGTGACAGATGAAACTGATGTCCCTAACCGCTAAAATGTAGTAGGCTTATAAGACACGTTATCTCACTATCCCGAATGTGTGAACATTTCTAGGACTGACATTGTAGACGTGACAGATGAACCTGATGTCCCTAACCGCTAAAATGTAGTAGGCTTATAAGACACGTTATCTCACTATCCCGTATGTGTGAACATTTCTAGGACTGACATAGTAGACGTGACAGATGAACCTGATGTCCCTAACCGCTAAAATGTAGTAGGCTTATAAGACACGTTATCTCACTATCCCGAATGTGTGAACATTTCTAGGACTGACATAGTAGACGTGGCAGGTGAACCTGATGTCCCTAACCGCTAAAATGTAGTAGGCTTATAAGACACGCTATCTCACTATCCCGAATGTGTGAACATTTCTAGGACTGACATAGTAGACGTGACAGATGAACCTGATGTCCCTAACCGCTAAAATGTAGTAGGCTTATAAGACACGTTATCTCACTATCCCGAATGTGTGAACATTTCTAGGACTGACATAGTAGACGTGACAGATGAACCTGATGTCCCTAACCGCTAAAATGTAGTAGCCTTATAAGACGCGCTATCTCACTATCCCGAATGTGTGAACATTTCTAGGACTGACATAGTAGACGTGACAGATGAACCTGATGTCCCTAACCGCTAAAATGTAGTAGGCTTATAAGACACGTTATCTCACTATCCCGAATGTGTGAACATTTCTAGGACTGACATAGTAGACGTGACAGATGAACCTGATGTCCCTAACCGCTAAAATGTAGTAGGCTTATAAGACACGTTATCTCACAATCCCGAATGTGTGAACATTTCTAGGACTGACATAGTAGACGTGACAGATGAACCTGATGTCCCTAACCGCTAAAATGTAGTAGGCTTATAGGACACGCTATCTCGCTATCCCGAATGTGTGAACATTTCTAGGACTGACATAGTAGACATGACAGATGAACCTGATGTCCCTAACCGCTAAAATGTAGTAGGCTTATAAGACACGCTATCTCACAATCCCGAATGTGTGAACATTTCTAGGACTGACATAGTAGACGTGACAGATGAACCTGATGTCCCTAACCGCTAAAATGTAGTAGGCTTATAGGACACGCTATCTCGCTATCCCGAATGTGTGAAAATTTCTAGGACTGACATAGTAGACATGACAGATGATCCTGATGTCCCAAACCGCTAAAATGTAGTAACAAGAAAACAAAACAGAAGCCCAAGGCAATAAAAGAGAAACTTCCGGTGAAGAAAATGCTGCTTTTGCTCTCATTTATCAAGCAATGGAGAGTGAAAGGGCTATTGCCATAGTGTAAGAATGCACATTCCTGTCATATAGTATAGTTCAACTTCCGCGTGCTGTGCTGTGTGAGGTCTTCTCGCGTCACGCAACCCAGAGAGAAAAGTTAAATATTGACCGACAGACACCAAACGCATCGCCCTCACTCTCCCGATGGCGTGATGAGAGCCCATGTCTCACTTCCTTCCCGTCCCGTCAAGGCCAGCGCTAGGGCTCTTGGCACGTAGAGCCCTACGCGGATAAATAAAACGTTATCCGCATCCGCAAGACTGTTATCCGCATCCGCACTATGTTTATCCGCATCCGTCCCGCATCCGTACGTTTCTTATCTGAATCTACTGGCATTAAAATAATATTTTAATTAGATAAAGTATTAAACATCACATTTAGACATTTAAGAAGAAAGTCGTCCCTTATGCTATGTATGTCATCACTGCTATGTTTAAAATGAATGTTATACAGCCAGAATTGCAACTCTTAATTATGCATAATGACATAGTTTGAATGAGATTAGCTTAAATCACACTCTTACATTTGTCATGAAAAAAAAATCCGCTGATATCCGCGGGTTTGTTCGCTGATATCCACATCCGCGCAGGGCTCTAGTCATGGGCCTTCCTTTCTTGTCTTAAAAGAAACAAATCAATTTTCTTTACTGTTGTGAAATTTTGAAATATTGAGGCATGTTTAGACATCATTGCTTCAAATGGGCGCAAAATTTTATCACAACGTTTCGCGAATGTTGACAATTTTCACGGTTTGTGTGAAATGAAATTCCTAAGAAGTATGATAGGTAAGACAAGGAAAGACAGAGTGAGGAATGAAGATGTTAGGAACGAAGTTGGGATGGGAAAACTAAATGAGAGAATTGAGAAGAATAAACTAAGGTGGTTTGGACATGTAAAGAGGATGGAGGAAAATAGAACAACAAGACAGATGGTGGAGGCCAAGTGCAAGGGTAAGAGCGCAAGGGGAAGACCTAGAACAAAGTGGATCGATTCAGTGAAGAACAGCGTGACAAAAAAAAATCTGGACTGGGACATGATCGTGGAAGAAGAATTGTGGAAGGAAAGAGGAAAGTGGAGAAGTGCCATAAATACCCCGACCCGGCAGGAGCTGGATGAGGGGAAATGATGATGATGATGATGATGATGACGGTTTGTGTGTTCTTGTGACCAAATCAACTCTAATCTCATTTTAAATGAATTCATTATTTGTACAAAATTATTTATCAAGACAGTGAATTATAAAATTCAGTCCACATTTTTGTTCACTGTACAAAATCAAATCCGATTCCGTAAACCTGTTTGAAATTCCAACAAAATAATACGATTGTAGAGCTCGTCTATTACTATCAATAGTAGGATGTTACCCTTCGGAAAAAACAAGTGACGTATTTTTATAGTAACATATAGAAATATATTTCTAGCGAATTGTAATTCATCGACCTGCAGTGCACAATGAACGCCATGTTCTCCACATGAAATTTCCACTGATTGTTCCAGATCCATTACTAGCCTACAGACATGGATGTATTAATTATCGTTACCGGCAATAGATTCTTTGTCATTTTTAGTAGTAACTGGTATTTGAGCACATTACAACTGCCGGTGAATATAGATGAGCAATTAATGTAAAAACAACGTCGTCATTTGATTTATTAACATCTTTTTGGGGTTTTGTAGATGGTTACCAATGACCATTTGGGAATTCCTTTGCATTTATTCACAATCAGAAAAACTCTCCTGGCATACGTTTCAAACTACAAAGAATGAAAGTGACATAGCGATAATTACAGTTAGGAACACGATGCATTTCGTATCATAAGCATAAGTAGTCTGTAAGTATCATGGCCATAGAAAATAGAACAAAAAATAATTTCATGAGCCTACAGATCAAGGTTCATATCCTCTCTGCAACGGCAAGATAAGTATTCGAAAAAAAAAGCAAGTTTGGAGAAAAAACTAGTTAATGTACGCTACATCACTCTTTATACTTATGGTATTACAAATATAGTTTTGATATATTACAGTGTTTTTAAAGTAGCATTTCACAAATTCTCCTTCAACTCAAACAGCACAAGTGGGATTTTATTTATATGTACACATTTTTTGGCGTTTTGTATAGTGAGGGGTAAAAACGGTTTTATATCATGTATTTCTTCTTCTTTCGGTGCATATCCGGTTCGGTTGTTGGCGATCATGATGGCTATTCGTGTCTTGTTGCTGGCAACACAGAATAATGCAGTTGAAGACATATTGAACCAGCATCTAAGAGTGTCGAAACAATATATTCTTCTTCGTCCAGGACCTCTTTTGCTGTTAATCTTCCCTTGCAGTATTTTTTGTAACAGGTCGTATCTATTTTGTATTACGCATGATATGACCTAGATTAAAATTTTCGTCATTTCACTATCTTGATCAATTTTGGTGTTGTGTTCATTCTCTCATTACTTCTACATTTGTGACCCTTTGTGTCCAAGGTATTCTTAGGATCGGTCTGTAAAGCCACAGTTCAAAGGCCACCACCCTCCTCTCCGTGTTGCTATTTAAGATCCTTGTATCTACACCATAGGCTATAAGAGAACAGAATATACACAACAGTGCAAAAGTCTGATTTTTGTTCTTAAAGTTAAGTTATGGCTTTTGAAGACAGCAGTCATTTTCTGAAACACACTTCTTGCTTTCTCAATGCGGATCTTGATTTCTTATGAAATATCCCAACTTTCGTTTATTATAGTTCCAAGGTATGCATAATGTTTTACCCTTTCAATAGTTCCATGATTAATGACTAAATTTACTCCTGTGATATTTTATTTACTTATGACCATGAATGTTGTCTTTTTGGCGTTTATTTCAAGCCCATACTGGCTGCTGGCTCTTACAATTCTATCTATCAATAATATCATGTGATTAGTTTTCTAATGTCTTAATTTGGAAAAAAAAATCTCAAGTATAGAAAAAAGAAGATTATTTTTACACATGTTAGGATAACAAAGGTTGTATTCTAAGGGATGAACCACCTAGAGATTAATGGTGTACATTTAAAAAATGTTACAAAAACGTAGATTTAAAATTATTGAAATAGAAATATGTCTTAGTTTTTTCGGCTGCAACCTCTTCACGGTTTCATTAAGTGTTACCATTGTGGAAGCAGTCAAATCGCGCTTCCTGAAGGCTACCCTGGGGATATCGAAATATACAAAATCAAGATTAGCATATGAACTCGCCAGGGAGACCTTCTTCATTGAGGACCTTCGGATGAAGAGAGGGCTACCATCCACAGACGCCTGGAAAAAACTAATGCAGGAAAGAATACAGAAAAGGGACGAAATCTGGTTCGAGTTTTACACCACGGAGGCCATGATGACTAGGACATGGATGAACACAAATCAAGACTTGCGACACTTTGTCAATTCGATGGCGGTACATGGGTATCACCATAAACTGTGTAATACCGAATACTTTCATGACCCTGATGAATCCAGCGTATGTAAATTATGCGGGGTGCAATGTAGTAGATACCACGTAATTTCTTGTGCAAATCGGGGATCATCCATTGTAAAATTTTGTGAATGACAGTTTGTTTTCAATATGCACAATTTGTGCGATTTATCTTTAATAATTGTGGATCATCCTCAAGAATGAATAAATCTAGAGAATTATGAAACAATTTACGTGAATTATTTAATTAAGTTATAAAATATAGTTGGGTGGAGGGTTTGCAATGAAATATACAATTTTCATAAAAACAATTTTAAGAGTTCAATATAATGTATCTTCTCATTCATTGTATACACCTCCACATTGAAATCAGAAATTTCTCAAAAACTGCTGGAACTATCCACTAGAAAAATGGCACAGAAACAGAGGAAGATGTGTCCTATCATTGAACCTAAAATGAGAAAGAAGCTATTTCTGAGGATTTCTTACTGCATAAACTCTCTTAACCAATCAATTACAATGACCTTCGAAGAATAACAGGAAAGATTTGATCAACAGCAAAATATCATGACCTATCATTGAAATTAATCTTAATTTTGTGGAGAGTTTCAGAGAAGAGCAACAACATTCACATATTTCGGAACTAATTATTAATTTATCCTACCATACACATATTCTTGAGAATGTGGAAACCAGGAGGCGGAAATTACTATAATCGACCTCCAGAATCCACGTGCACGTGTGTATGTCAGTTAAAATACTATGACGGATTTGATGTTTATAGCGAAAAAGTACATATGTTATGAAGCGTGTAGCAACGTAATAGAAAATTACAGTGTGCTGCCTTGAAAATACCTGTAGTTTAAGGCCAGATATAATATTGATACCCATAATGAAGGTATCCACAGCAATAATCATTCTAGGAAGCAGCAAACAAGGAAAAACCGTTATCACAGTAATCAGCAATCACCATGTCAAGATCGTTTATGCCTTTCAATATTTACACAACATGGATATACAAAAAGGCGCACAAACAGGAATTTGTGAAACAATAGAAATGACTTAGAACAGTCGAACTTCGATGTCTAATAAGGTTAAGCCTGCAGTGTGCTTACCAAGAATTTAGAAGAAACCAAAATGAGAGAATCGGCTTCGGTGGTGTAGTTGGTAGCATGCTGAACTGCTATGCCCAAGATCGCGAGTTCAAACCCGGCCGAAGTCGTCGGATTTTTAGGATAGTTAAAATCCTTCAGTATGCCTTCCTTCGGAGGGGAAGTAAAGCTGGCGGGCCCATGGCATAGATTTATGGCATGTAAAAGAACCTACCACTACAATTGGTAGTGTTTAGCCAAATTTGTAGGTTCTATATGGTCGGTTAGAAACGCTCTACTGAGTTCCAACGCTCGCGACTAGGTGTCAGTGACAGTGTCATCTGGTAGCCCAGGTTGGAACTACTTGAAATTGAACTTGCTGGGAGCTCACGGGCGTTCAATTATAAATGCTCTGCTATGGCGGCAATTCATTATAATTAACGCTACCCTTTGGGTGTCAAATAACAAAGCTTGCATCCGGCACCGAGGCCATACGATATATTATTATTATTATTATTATTATTATTATTATTATTATTATTATTAACAATCGATTGACAATGCCAGAAGGAAAGATCGAAAATATGTTTGACAAACATTTAGCCAGTTAACATACTGGGGGGAAAATGGAAAATTTTTCGATTTTGAAATATTCCAAGAATAATACAGAGTTCGGCAAATATATAGGGGATATCTCCTAAGTAATGTCGTTTTTTATTGGGAAAGTTTTCTGACAAGAAATTTAACTATTCTTCAAAGTAGAGACCATCAGATTCTATGATCTTGAGCCACCTTTCAGCGAGGTTTCTTATCCCGCGACGGTGCCAGTCTCCGAGTTTTGATGCGAAGAATTCGGCGAGATCCACTTCCACAGCTTCAATGTTTTTGAAATTTCTTCCGCGCAAGAAATGGTAATCTGAAGGCTCGAAATCAGGGCTGTATGCTGGAAGTGATAGCAGTTTGACTCCTCCCAATTCCTGATGTTTTACCATGGTTGATTGTGCAGTATGAAGTCTCGCATTGTCCTGCTGCAAGACAACTCTATTTCAGTTAACTAATGCTGGGTATCTCCGTCTCAAAATTTCATGAACTCGTCCAGTTGTTGGTATTAAAGATCCGCATTGACTGCACGCCCGTTTGGATCAAACTCCCAGTGAATCACTCCTTCAAAATTCCACCAGATACACAACATCACTTGGGGCCGAACCGATCCTTTTTAACGATGCCTTTGGCAGGTTGAAGGGGACTGAGCCAATGTTTCGAGGCGTCAGCGTTGCGGTAATAGACTCATTTTTCATCACATGTGACAATTCCCCTGATAAATCTTATCATCCATGGGGTTACCGATAAGCTGACGACAGATATCCACGCTGCGTTGAGCCTCTTCAGGGGTCAATTTGTGGAGAAAGTGAACTAAAGCTCGTTCGAGCAATCGACTTCCTGTAGAAAATAGACAGTGTTTTGATTTACATAGTTTGGTTTTGTTATCTTTGAGTGTAGTGTCTTAGGAATGTCTTTGGATGCGATGTTGAGTTGTGTTAATAAAATATTGATTACTGTATATTAAAATGATTTGGTATGTTATACAGTTCATGAGGTACAGATGTACAGCTATTGTTTGATTTTCCAAGTTTCTTAATATGGCGATGTTTGGCATCGTTTGATGATACATTTTCGCAATATACGCAATTCTAGTCATGTCCTCCTGTAAAAGGTGGCTTTTCACCGATGTCTCAGTCTCACTCATGGCTGTGATTATATGGAAGCTACTGAGGTATGGGTGGGGCTTAGTAATGGCATTCGAGGCACAGTCAGTGCCTGTGAATGCTGTGAAAGGTTCAACTCATAGGGTTAGGACTACTGTTCTGACTCAGTGAGGAAAGCAATGGCAAACTACCTCACTCCTCTTCTTGCCTAGAACGCCTCAAAATAGTGCTGCCTTGGGTTTTTGTGGGCATCTACTCACATAACGTAACGGCGGTACTTTTTGAGGATCCAACCAGCCTTCGGGCTGACTACCTAACAGACAGACAGACCTCCTGTAAATAACATTGGCGAACCAACATATCCAATTCTATCTCATAAAACAGCAAACCTAAAAAATGACATTACTTATGAGACATCCTAATATTAAACATTTACAGGATGAAGACTAGCGACCCATCCGATATTATGATTGACAGGTGGGTAGGATTAAAGTAAGTTGTTGTTGATTCACTGAGGGCTTTGCGACATCGTGGTCATGTAGTCCCGTGTGGCTGATGGTTTTTACGGCTGGAAATAATAATACTGCAATAACAATCATAATAATACCGTAAATGTATTCATAATAACACGGTAATAATAATAACAACAACAACAACAACAACAATAATAATAATAATAATAATAATAGCCTAATAATAATATTGTAATAATTATTATAATAATACCGCAATAATACTGTAATGATAATCATAACAATACGGTAATAATAATGATGATAATAATAATAACAACAATCGTATGATCTCGGCAATCAGGTGTAATCTTTTGAGTTTCAACCATTTAGGGGTCTACTCTCCAATTTCGACGTTCCGCTTTTCGCTGCCATCTGGTAGAGAAACCGGAATTCTCTTGGGCGACCTGTACTGTGATTTCATTAATTGTGTATTGCTACCACCAAATGTGATGTTTTGCGAGATGACATCGAACAACTTGGAGTAGCATGGACTATTCCGCCCTTCTTCCTCAGCCAACAATCGAACCCACGATCTTGTGATCATGAGGCGACACGCTACCACTGACCCTTCGAGGAAGAAGAAGCTACAGACAGCAACCAGAGCTCCAAGCTTTACAACTGTCAGTAACAGCCGGTAGTGTTTTGTTGAACTGAGAAATCATGAAGTGCACGGACGCACCCATTTCTTTACCTCTTTGGGGAGTTCACAGGAGGTTGCTGACTCTATGTACACTCTTCACTTTCACTTAGCACAGTTTTTTGGAACTTCACAGTATTGTTATTGTAACTGGTACGTGTAAGGAAAAGAGTCCGTTGTGTTCGGCGCTTCTTTCAGGGAATTGGGTCAGCGTGATCATTAACACCATGCATTTGAGTCTGCAGTATCTTACTGATATACTGTGATATTGTTGTGTTTGTTAATGTTATGGGGGTTACCGTTCTTTTTAACAACTGTAGCATTTACGATGCCGGAGTCCGGAATTACGCCTTGAAAGGGATCTTTAACGTGACAGCGGCTTCGGTGGCGTAGTCGGTAGCATGCTGAGCTTCTATGCCCACGATCGCGGGTTCAAACCCGGCCTAAGTCTTCGGATTTTTTAAGAGCGTTAAAATTCTTCACTATGCCTTTCTTCGGAGGGGAAGTAAAGCTGGCGGTCTCATGTCATAGATTTATGGCATGTTAAAGAACCTTCCACTAATTAGACCTGTGTGAAGCTAAATTGTATAGGTTAAGAATGTAAACAACGCTCTTAGGTTCCTACGTTCGTTGCCAAGAGCCGACTGCGGTGGCGTCTAGTAGCTAAGTTCTGAACTAGGCCTAGTAGTCGTTGATAGTGGCGTTTGGCGGCAAAAGTAGGAACTATTTGAAAAATTCAAAGTTGCAGTCCTTACTTGAATTTAAAAAAACAGATACACACACTAATACAGCCATCACAATTAACACCGGGTATCAGACAGATTCTACACACACCCAAAGTTCACGGGGCTACATGACCACGTTGTCGCAGCCCCTAAACTGAGGAACCAACCAACCAGATTTTGTTGAAAAGCTCTATCAAAGTTCCAACGTTCACCACTAGATGTCAGTGACATCTGGCAGCGAAAGTTGAACTTCTTGAAATTGAACGGAACTTGTAGCCCACCCCATGGGCGTCCGCATTGAAGCATCTACAAACTCTGGCGAGCCGAACATGTCCTCGGACACTCCCGGCACCAGAAACCATACGCTAAATAAATAAATAAATAAATAAATAAATAAATAAATAAACGTGACAGTAAATCTACAGCCACTGGTCCCTCGCATTAAAGCATCTACAAATATGAACAGATTGCGCCACTCAGCCGGTCAGTGTAATATCTATACGAATGCGTGTAGGTCGACTTGCTTTTGTTCTTGCTTATTTTAGAAGCTGCGACATCGTGGTCATATAGCCCCGCGTATGTGTGGAATTTGTGTGATAACCTGTCATATTGTGATGGCTGTTCTAGTACGTGTATTTGTAAACTGTGGGTAGGAGTTGGAAAGAAGCGGCCGTGGCCTTAAGCTAGGAATCATTTGCCTGGAGTGGAAGTGGGGAAACTATGGAAAACGAATTTCAGGATGGCTAGGATGGAAATCAAACCCTCCTCCTATCAGTTTTGCCTCACTAGGCTGAGTGTATCCCGTTCCTGCCCTCACACCAGAATTAAAATTTCTTGGCAGAACCGGGAATTGAAACCGGACCTATGGGGTGACAGCGAAAGGAGGCCGTGGTTTTGACCAACATATCCTCCATACATTCGGTTCCCGGCTCAGACAAGAAATGTAATTCTGGTCTGAGGGTTGGAACAGGGTACACTCAGCCTCGGGAGGCATAACTGAGAAGTGGTTTTCCATGGTTTTCCACTTCTACTCCATGTAAATACCTGGATGGTTCCGAAAGTAAGGTCACGGCCACCTCCTTCAATGTCCCCACCTCAGTTACATACACACTACTACAGAGACGACAATACCACAGGTTATCAGACAAATTCTATACACACACGCAACTACACGGGTCTATACGACCAACGATGCCCAAACCCTTAAAAAAATCAGCGTGGGTCGAATTTATCTGATAAACTGTGCTTCTGTGGTGACTAGTTGTTGCTATTGTTAATCCATTTTAAAAGCTTGCGACATCATTGTCATCAGCCCCCTGTGGTTGAGTGTGATAACTGTAGTAGTGTATGTAGGAACTGTATTAGCTAGAGGGATGAGGTAGGTGCCCCGGGACTTGAAGTATGGTACTATCCCGGCATTTTCCTGGAGGGAGTGTGGAAAAACCTGGGGAAAATCACACTCAATATAGCCGCTGTCAGCGCTGGGAATCGAACCTGCGATCTCAGGACATGCTCCAGGTGCCCTCACGGCCGTGGTGCACGATTTAACGAGCAAGTTTACGCCGCGGGAGTGTGATGACTAGCGCGCGGATGAACGTACATTGTTGTAAGGTGATTCGGTCACTGTGTTCGCATAACGAATAGAGGTGGTAATAATCGATAATATTCGATTAATCGAATAATTATATTAGAATCGAAAACAATCAACTGACCGTTAAATCGATTAATCGACTAACCGAGTAACAGATTAATCGGCTTACCGAAGAATCTTATATTAATCGGCTAACTTAGAATCGATTGATTAGTAGACACGAAATAAGAACAGACGTTTAAATGAGAGGTTAACGCTTAATTTGAGTCTCGCTTAATTTCGGAATGATATGTAGAAATCTATACAAGTTACTTTTTGCCTAAATATACAGTGTGTCCTTCTTTGTTTATGTTAAAAATAATCAAATAATAGTCAGTGACACTGGGAGGACAACATCAATCAAATTGGGAAGGGCTTCGGAAAATGAAAACGATGAGTTTTCGGCAAAGAATTTGAATTCTTTTTCAATGTTTATGATTTATGACAGGAACATTTTTGTTTTACTTTGTTTCAGCCTACTTTTCCCAATGAAGATACTTTATTTAATAATATATGATACAACATATTTTAATTAATTAATTAATAATAATGTTATGGGTTTTACGTCTCTTTGAACTACTGCGGCTTTTAGAGACGCCGGGGTGCCAGAATTCCGCCCCGAAGGAGATCTTTAACGTGCCAGTAAATATACTGACACGGATACCTCACATTTGCGCACCCTCAAATGCCAACTGGCTGCGCCAGGATTCGATCCTGCAACCTTGGGCCTAGCAAGCGAGAACGTTACCGCTGAGCCACGCAGTCACCCTATTTTAATTAATTAAACGTCCGTTTTGTTTCAGTAAGGAGCGAAGTACACCGATTCAACAAAACAAATAAGCAATTATTCGACAAATCGATTAATCGTTTTGTAGCAATGATCGATTGTTATGCTTCGAACAATTGATTACTTGATGACTGAGAGCATGGTGAAAGGAGCGAAGTACAACGATTAATCGACAAAACAAAAAAATCAAGTATTCGACCTATCGATTAATCGTTTTGTACCAATGATCGATTGTGATGCTTCTATTAATCGACTGAAATTAGTCGATTAAAAGTACCAGCCCTAATAACGAGTAACAATAGTTGACGGAAGAAGAAGCAGAGTAGCTCTCACCTGCACGACACGAACCTACTGTACATCACCCGTCCTAACGAGTCCACTATGTCAACGCTCAATTATTTCTCATTTGGTTAGAAAAAGCTCTCTCGTTACTCGCCTCAATGACCTCCTTCATGCGCTCTCTCCAGCACTACAGAAAGTGACAGCGAGGGCTCACATCACCTATATAGAGCACTCGGTGACGGTATGGCACGGGACCCCCGGGCGTGTCCATACTTCAGATAAGTTACGGAGTAGCCTACGTCAACTGAACAGGATGCCACTATCGGGTTGGAAGCTATATTCCATTGTTACCTTAGTAATCGAAATTTAATGTTTTTCAGTCGGTCAACATGATGTAGCCAATTGTAATGGGTGAAAAAAATTCACATGTATTTATTAATCTCATGCATGATTTTTTTCAGGATTAGGGAACCACCCATTACAATTGGGTACAATCGTGTAGACCGACTGAAAGCCATTAAATTTCGATACGAATATTCCTCAACGCAAGGAGAAACTTGACTTGCAGATCCACCCTGCAGCCCTTAAAATAGTTGTCATGAAAATATTTGGCCCCTGTATAAGTGCGTAAGTGTTGGCGCATTACCATGAGGTTTTCAGCTACAATAAGTATTGGTGCTTTCAATTATTTTTTATGTACGCTGATTATTATCCTGCGCCGCTATGTGGCGATAAATGACACTATTGCTCCTTCAGATGCTCGGAACAGCCAACGTTTTCCGAAGTGCTCCGATTAGTGTCCTGCGGCACTATGCGGACTTCTGTAACAGCCAGTGAGATATAAGCCCTAGGCAGCGTCTTTTATTTCACTTACTCCTCTTTCTAATATATATTTTTTTTCAATTCGTTTGTAAATTACAAGTGCCAGTACTGTAGTTAGTAAATAGCCGTCTCCCTGTTCATTATTATCATTACCATAAGGGGAAAATGGCCTGGGTGTTACATCCATTATACTGTACTTCTTATCACCTCCACCACCACCACCACCACAAAATGTTATATTTTTAAAATATTTCTTTCTGTTAGTTTGTAAGCATCATGTGTCAGTTCTATAGTAGTATTCATTATCATCCATAAAACAAATGAATAAATCCACCGGTCGAAGCCGGGGACTACTTCTAGTATTATATAATACCCTAAGGTGTAGCCTATGTCTCACAAAACTCAAGCTCCTAAACCAGAGGGAGTTAGAAGGTGTGGTTTGTGCCAAAATCTTCCAAATCGTCTCAACAGAACAGGAAATATCCTGCATTTCTTGAAAAGTCAGCGGAAATAAGTGTATTTATTAATGAAGTGTTTTTAAACAAATAAACAAGACGATAGCGCCTGGCAGAACTGTGTCGCGTACAGCCTCATAGCACTAGGGCCGGGCGGGTAGTCTATACATATGGGGTGCACACAACCCATTATGCGAGAGTTCTCGCACGAGTCCGCTAGTTATGATTATTATGATTATATACGGTATGTTTTTCTAAAAAGCCTCCGTGGCTTAGGCGGCAGCATGCCGGCCTCTCACCGCTGGGTCCGTGGTTCAAATCCCGGTCACTCCATGTGAGATTTGTGCTGGACAAAGCGGAGGAAAACCGGTTTTTCTCCGGGTACTCCAGTTTTCCCTGTCAAAATTTCATTCCAGCAACACTCTCCACTATCATTTCATTTGTCATTCATTTACTCGTTGCCCCAGGGGAGTGCGACAGGCTTCGGCAACCGGCAGAGTTGTTATCCTCGCCGCCAGATGGGGGCTTCATTCATTCCATTCCATTCCCTGAGCCGGTCGGCCAACTGGAAGCAGGCTGAGGATTTTCATTTTCATGCTTTTCTAAACATAGTGTTGGGAGCTCACTTGTATGCTTGACGGAGGAATGTAGCCGCCGAGCATATGACGCCTTGTTGTCTGGCTGAGACAGCGATATCTGGATATCCAAAAACATTGTGCCATAACTTCCGAGCACAGTGTCAACTCGTCCTACCGAGTGAGCAACGAGCCGATATATTCTGCCGAGTAGTAAGCACGTTGTCATGGAAACAATTGACGTCTGTGTGTGGAAAGCCTCTTCCCCTCGTTTTCAGCCTCACCCCGCACTCGAAAACAAGTGAGCTCCCATCTGTACCTTATGTTGTATAACATACCCAGTAATTAGCTCATTATTATTATTATTATTATTGACATACCGACTGCAGTAGCTATGCTCGCTAAAGCCATGGGGCCAGGATATCTCGGGAATCAGTAAAGAATAGGTTCGATCCTACCTTCGGTCGTCCTTGAACTGGTTGTCCATAGTTATCCATTTCCAATTCCATGCGAATACCGGGACGGTACCTGCTTATAGGCCACGGACACTTTCTTCCAACTCCTTGCCCAGTTTCACTCATCATTCATGACATCTCTAACTCCTCTCATGAGGTTGGCGTCAAGTGCATCCGGCCGTAAAAACCACCCGCCACACAGTAATTCATCTCAATGCCAACCCCGTTGAAACGGGAATAATAATTGGTAAATATTATAACGTTCTTAGGGTTCGTAAAAAAATAGGTCAGGCTATAATGCACTAAATCTTTATTTACAATAATGTTATTTACACTAATTCAAATTAAGCCTACTTACTTCCACACACACATACACATAATCTCACTTTATACAGCTACCAGTCGCTATTAATTACACTGATCTCTACAAGTCAGTTTCTCTTGCAGTCACTATTTATCTTCCACAGTCACTATTTACATTATTTATTTCCACATTTATCTTCACACCCCGTCTTCACTATTTACAGTCCTCCATTATTTATTTCCACTCATCGCGCTAGACACGGCAAAATGCTTCACATTTATTTCCACTGGTCGCTCGGCACGGCACACACCGACAGCGCGGACTCACTCAGGACTCACACTGACTCCCTGCTCGTGCACATTACTGGTATATAAACAATCGGCCTCTGGACTGGAATGTTCTGGGCGTCGCTACCTCTCGCGGCATTGAGAGTGTTCTAGTGGATTCTATGCTGGCACCACCCAGTCCTTTCTAGTTGGCTGTTCCCAATCAGGCTACCTCTTTCAGCAGCGAGTACGTTCTAGTGGTGGATTCTAGAACCCTCTAGCCCCTCCCAGCGATGTTCCGGATTGCCTTTCCTCTTCCATTAGGTTCAAGAGACAGAATAGTCTGGTGGCCCTTGCGCCAATAGTATACCTGTCGTAGGGCTATTGTTCTCCTGGCGGCCTTGGGAGGAGCTTACCCAATTAGCCCTGGCTGGGTTGGCGGCCCAGACACCCCACCAACTTGACACCTCGAGAACGGGGCGGCGGCCGCCGGGAAACCGCACGAACCCCGAGCACGTTACACTGCCCCCTCTCCTCAAAGCAACTCGCCTCGAGCTGTTTACCGTGAGGCTATCCGAGGTCCGAAGGGGTTGCATTGACGGCGCTGACAAGCGCCTCTTTTGGCTGACGATCTCTCGTTTCGCTAGGTGGGCGACAGCTCCTTGCTGCCATTTTCGCGACATATGGCCCCGTCCAGCCCGTAGCAAACAGGTGACCTTTCTACTGCGACGGCGTCCCGGTGGTGGTTTACGTCGCTTTGGTGGAGGATAGCCAACCTCCACCGCCTCATCGTCTCTTGCGGCTGAACTCCTCTTCGGTGGCGTCAACCAAACTGTCCTCTTCGCCGCCGCCATTCCCCACGTGATGGTTTTTGCCTGCCTCAGGTATCGCCTTCCACTGAGCATCGAACGCTGAGGTTCCATGGCGTCGCGATGCTCATCCGCGAAGATGTATGCCGCCTCTCGTTGTACGTGCTCGGGAGGCACGCCAGCTAGCGCGAGTTCTTGAAGTGACTTACTCGCGCACCTGTCCTTATCTTCTAGCCGTAGCTGGTACATGGGCGGTAGCTGGTGGCCCACATGATGCTCCTCCAGCGTCGCGACGATCCCGTTGTAGGCGATCCCCGACTGGATGTCGTGTAGCACCTCCGCCATCTGTTCCTGAAGTCCCGTGATGAGCTGAACTGTTCCGTCCTCCAGCGTGCACCCGGCATGGTTCGCCACAGTGTCGAACCCGGTCCCGCAGATCTGCCGTGATGTAGCCTTATCGACGTGCGGGGTCCTTCCACTCGAGACACTGCCCCTTTCGTCAGAGCTGCTAAGCCTCAATCCGGTTTCCAGGCCTGTGATGCTTCCCAGTGGCTCGTCCCCATCTCGCTCAGCATTCTGACCTCCGGACTCCACGATGCATTCGGCACGGCACACACCGACAGCGCGGACTCACTCAGGACTCACACTGACTCCCTGCTCGTGCACATCACTGGTATATAAACAATCGGCCTCTGGACTGGAATGTTCTGGGCGTCGCTACCTCTCGCGGCATTGAGAGTGTTCTAGTGGATTCTATGCTGGCACCACCCAGTCCTTTCTAGTTGGCTGTTCCCAATCAGGCTACCTCTTTCAGCAGCGAGTACGTTCTAGTGGTGGATTCTAGAACCCTCTAGCCCCTCCCAGCGATGTTCCGGATTGCCTTTCCTCTTCCAGTAGGTTCAAGAGACAGAATATTCTGGTGGCCCTTGCGCCAATAGTATACCTGTCGTAGGGCTATTGTTCTCCTGGCGGCCTTGTGAGGAGCTTACCCAATTAGCCCTGGCTGGGTTGGCGGCCCAGACACCCCACCAACTTGACACCTCGAGAACGGGGCGGCGGCCGCCGGGAAACCGCACGAACCCCGTGCACGTTACAATATCTATTATTATGTAGTTCCAATTTAGGACATTATGACCAAAGTGTCAGGATTTAGTATTTACACAAATTACTAGACTACTAATTGGCAATGAAAGTATTATTTTTGAGAAGAATAGTCCGTTGTTTAATGACGTGAGTATCAGGGAATAACTGTAATCACGAATAAAATACCTGACTGAGTGGGATAAAAGCCACTGTAGAGCATAATAAATCTAAACATTCAATTTATGAAGTATTGTTAAATTTCATTCCATTCTAATATTCACGAAAAAGATTCGCCGTCCTCGTCTTTTCTAAAAAGAAAACCTTAAGAAAAAGCAGTCTCCAGAATACGTGATATTCGATAACTGCTCACTTCAACACATTCGAAACAGAAATAATGAATAACCAAGATATTTAACTTGGATATTGTTTTACTGTAAATGTAGGTGTGCCTGAATATCGACAGAATTCAAAGCTAGAGGGACGCACAACGCTATCCAGCGGGCCACATGTAGTTCGGGGGCGCAGTTTGAAGAGCATTAGAGTTCCGTTGTTGCTTTAGGGGAAAGGATCAATGCGGCTTCATGAAATGTTTAGTCATGCCGGTAACGGAATTTTGATTAAACAGAGGTGTCTCACGGAAGAAATTGAAACAGATCTTAACACTCAACATTTACAAAGAAAGGCAAATACAGATTTTTCTCCATAAAAAAATAAAAGCCATCAAAATAACATTATGAGTTTAAGGTCACCTTCATCCAGTATCGTCGTAGAAGCGCCAGAATGTCAGAACCTTGCACAAGAAGACACGGCATTTAAATTATCAAAATATCTTATGGCACGAGTCTTGCGTTTAAGAATCGTAATACACCAACCGATGATTCGATCCCGCAAAGCTGAGCACAGTTGACGAAAGCTTATCCCGACTGCGCCATACAGCTAACACATTGGTAGTAGACAAATCATCTTTTATTTTATGTTGTAGTTAGAGTATATCACAACATAGTACAACTCGTAGTTCATTTCCGCATGTTAGTTTACAACTCTACAGTAGTTTCAGGGCTCACTGCTTAGTGTATCAAAAGCAATAGTAGCTACACCTTCATAGATTATTGTGGAGGCGGGGAAGGAGGAAGACTGTTTTTGTTGATGGGATAAGTTTAGTCATTTCTAAGTTTTGCAACATTAAAATAAATAGTTCTTTTTCTGGGTGCTTAATGCTTTAACATTTATCCCTCCCTGCTAAGGTCCCATTCCAGTTTTTTAACGAAAATAAGGTCCCATTAACACCAACCTACACACATGGGGTACCTACAGGTTCAGCATAACCCAATGCGTAAGCGAAACGCACTCACTTACTCTTTAAATGCCTCACAATTAAATAAATACCTTAAAACATGTATATTGTTACGAATGCTAGACAGCTTCGTCGCCCCGCGCGTGACTCGGGCCGCCCCAGGCTATCCTGGCTGTGTGTTACCAGCGATTTGCGCAACATTGAAGACAAGCAGTACAAAGAGACCGTCTCGAATATTCGTGGCCCTAATGGTGTTGGAATTCTCGAGAAGGTGTGAACCCTGGTCAATTCTGGAAACATCCATCGAGTCACCAGCCTCACCAGCGAGGGACGAACAGTGTTTTTAAGCGAGTGCGACAATAGTTGGTGACGTGACGTGACGTGCGAAATTACGAAACCCAAGTGAGGCTATTGCAGTGCGGTGAAGTGCTGTGTGGATTGCGAAACGCAGTGGAGTGTTTTCCTAGCCTGCGGACGGCGAGACAGTGTACTGTAACTTATTTCTGACCTGCAATAAACCTAACATTTCAGAAAAAGGAACAATTGTGTTGTGCTTTACCCACCGTAATCCAGTTAACGAACTTGCCACTAGGGGCAACACGTAACAATATTTACAATGAAATAATGAAAGAATGCAACACGGTAACCATGGTAACAGAATCTCACAGGTCCATCTATTTCTGTAAGACGCAATGCAATTCCAATTATTACATTACTTTGAAAGTTTCCAGACGGTTATAAGGTTATCACTGAACCAAATTAAGCTGTAAAATTCATCAATACATACAGTATAATGCGCTTAAGGGGGTCAAGGGGCACTCTAGATTTTTTCACGCAATTTTCACGTGTGGGTGTGGTCCGAAAGGTCTTTTTCACCCGACTATAAAGGGTCTCCGAAAACCACATTTAAAGGCCCTTAAATTAACAGTGTCTGTGATATTCCCAGAAAACTAACTTCGCTCTGATATACCTATGAAGGAATGACAAACTCCTAACCACTGCACCAGTAGCTGAATTGATCAAGTCTGATTATTCATACCAAGGATAAATCAGTCATAGCATTCATGATTGAGATTTTGCTAAGTGTACTCTTTACGACTAGAATATTCGCGAGCGAACGGGTAATGCTAGTCAGTAATAATTACCATACGTACTAAGAATTCTGACGGGTTTTCTTGCATTTTGTTTTTAGAGGGCAGGGACTGTATGTGAGGTTTTTTTTGTCGTGTGGCCTCCTGAGAGGCCGAGTGCAGGTCTTTCTAGTCGACGCCCGTGGGCGACCTGCGCGTCGGGATGAGAGATGGAATGGATGAAGATGAATGAAACTGGGCAAGGATGTGGAAGGAAGCGGCCGTAGGCTGTCAGAAGGTACCGTCCCAGCCTGGTGTTGAAAATGGGAAACCACGGAAAACCATTTCAAGGATGGCCGACGGTGGGGCTCGAACCCACGCGTCCACCAAGTCAGCAGAGAGCTTGGCCCCATGGCCTAAAGCCGCGCTTTAACGTGCGTAGCCACTGCTATCGGTCTGTATGTGAGTGTCACTGTAGGTTTGGTAGTGTTTTGTAGAGAAATTACCTTGCATATTTTGATCTGGTGGTGCTCACTTGACAATCGAAACATGGCATCCCTGAGTTTTTATTCTTCTTCAATAGTCCGTAATAAAACAAAACAATATGGATACTATGTAGTAACAGTTGACTATTGGTTATACATGGTGTCCACAGAATTTTCAATGTCAATTTTCCTGACTTTTCCTGACTTTTCGTGACCATTTTTCAACAAAATTCCTGACTCGCGAAGTCATCGTAACATCGGAAAAAAGGTTTATTGAGCAAATATATACTGGTACATCTTTTTTATTTGCAGCCTCCACCATCCCCATAGCTCCCCAACTTTTGCCTCTTTATTAATTTAAAATACAAAATGAAGTAAATTATAATGCAATAATACATAAATCAAAGTACTTAATAATCTAAACTATAGCGATGGGGTCGCCACATCCCTACGCCAACGCCAAAAAAGCGCACAAAAAATAGGTAAAAGAGGTTATTACTATGATGTACTGTAAAAATGGAAACTTACTATAATGCCCAGTGAGTTATTGCTTTTTATCTTCAGAGATTGGTTGAACTAGTAACATCAAAATATGGCTGTAAAACACAAAATACTGTATGGTTAATATAAAATTCCTGACTTTCTAATACTTTTCGCCATTTTTTTCCTGACTCACGCCATTTTTTCACACTTTTTCCTGACTTTTCCAGACCAAAAACAAAATTCCTGACTTTTCCTGACTATTCCTGACTTTTCCTGCCTGTGGACACCATGTACAGTATATAAAATAAAATGTACACGTTTCACTGCAGAATGTGTAACCTCGTATATCTACAATAACAACCTTGCATACGAACCCTCCAGAAAGCTGACTACTGAATGTTTCCACGTCACTTACCTGAAACAGACAAGAACAAGACAGGTTAAGAAACTTGGTCGAATGTGTCTAAGCTTACAGCACACCAACTCGACCTGAACCAGATGTGATAAAATCTCAACATGTCTGGACCCAGTCAACATTCACAAACAATTATTGCACATGCGCAATGCAGCGCAATTTGACGTCATTATACAGCCACTCACCAAAATAAATAACATAAGATTATTATACCTCCCAGGTGTACTACACAACACTGCTTTCTTAGTTACGGTCACTACACAATTCTCACGCCCACTCGGAAGGAAACTTATCAGTGTTGGCTTACTGAAAGGCATAAGAGCTCCATTCGCCCGACTTACGAAGATATTTAAAAAATAATTGATTCTATTCATATTATCCACAACTGGGTATTCGTGACGTATCCCATTATTATTATTATTAGCTTGCCACGGTGGGTGAGTGGTTATAGTGTCGAACTACCAACCCCAAGATTGCACGTTTGCCCCTGGCCATGGTAAGTGATTTTTGAAGGCGACAAAAATCACGATACTCATGTCATACGTTGTTGGCATGTTAAAGAACCCATTTGAATTCAGTAGGCCGTGTTCATTGGCAAAATTAATCTCGGGATTTTCCGCCAACACAAAGTTCCTCCATTCTCTACTTGAAAGCGCTGTAGTGTCAAAGAGTTTAGATATCTAACCTCCTCGACTTTCATAGCGTTCAAAGGAACGACGAAATTCGACATGCAAGCTACCCTCTGGGTGTCAATTAACAAAGCTTGCACCAGGCATCCGAGGCCATACGATATTATTATTATTATTATTATTATTATTATACGCACATTAAGCCTCCGTGGCTTAGGCGGCAGCACGCCGGCCTCTCACCGCTGGGTCCGTGGTTCAAATCCCGGTCACTCCATGTGAGATCTGTGCTGGACAAAGCGGAGGCAGACAGGTTTTTCTCCGGGTACTCCGGTTTTCCCTGTCAAAATATCATTCCAGCAACTCTCTCCACTATCATTTCATTTCATCCGTCATTCATTTAATCATCGCCCCAGAGGAGTGCGTCAGGCCTCGGCAGCCGGCACAGTTCATATCCTCGCCGCTGGATGGGGGCTTCATTCATTCCATTCCTGACCCGGTCAGAGACTGGAAGCAGGCTGTGGATTTTCATACGCACATTACATCAATCTGGTGTATAGTTATTATAATAGTACTTTAGTTCAACTATACTTTGTTTAGTCGTTAGAGCTTGTAACTGGTTGAAAGTGTCTACTCTGGTATAAGCCTACTACATATTGTATTTTACTAGAACTGTAGGAGCTACCTAGGTATATTAAGTGTTTGCAACTAAAACAAATGAATCAATGATCCGATCGGGTATCGGGACTCGACCCTGAATCTTTCAGCATGCGCTCCTTGAATTACAACTTATTATTACAACAGTTCATTTCAACTGCATTGGATGCCTTGCTGTTATGGAAAGAGCTGCCGATATTAATATCATTATATAAATACAGTATTATGTTCTTAGATATCAAATGCAGTAGTTAAAGGAAAAGAAAATGAGCTTTAGGAAGGTCGATTCCGTACATCTGTCAGCTGATGATGTCCATCTGGCCAAGTTACGAATAATTCCTTTTGCGCTCTCTCATATCGGAGTCATATGTCAGCGTGTGGCCGAACGTTTTCAGAAACACATGTTTAACAGGAAGCTTGGGTCGGATGCGAGGCGCTAGGGGGTGAGAGCCTCTTTCAGCCACATTCCTACCGTAATTCTTCTCTCTGGCTCCCACCAATAGTCTATGACAGCGGTTCCCAAACTTTTGCGGTCCCGGTACCCTTCAGAAGTCATGTTCATTCCGCGGAACCCTAACTCTATCACTGATTTTTACTGAGCATTGTGAACCCACAACGTTATTCCTACTTTCATCCATTCTTATTGGCTGGGTGTATAGCCTAACGCTAACGTAGTAGGTTTGGAAACAAAGAGAGAACAATTTAAATATACATACAAGCCTTTATTTTGGTACAAAAATATAAACAATTCTTTTAGAACAATAAAAATTGGATTTCCATTTAATTTCTAATGTGATGAATGAAATTGTTTCATTCTCGTTCTTAAAATAGTTTTGAAATCGGGCTTTATGTCCGGCAGCTGAATACGTAAATCCGGGGCAGCATTCAATTTACTCGTAAATTTGTTTTTGGTGTAAGAATAAGCAGAAAAGCCTGCTTCGCATCGATAGATGGACACGAAGGGGAGCAGAGCTCGGATAGCCTTTTCGGCTACTGACTTGTATACGTCTATCAGTCCTACCCAAAATTGATTCAGCGGCACTAATTCAAATTTCGTTTTAAAAGCGGAGGTACATTGAATTTCAATAAGATATTCATACTCAGGCAGGGACATGTGAAGTTTATTTCGTTGGCAAATGGATTTTGCTGTGATAAAAGTCATAAATCGAAGTCCTAACGTTGGCGAATAGGTGTTTGGATATAACACGAACTCCACCTACCTTTTCATTAGAGACAATCTGATAGCCTCTTGTGGTTTTATTTTAAAATCAGTTTTAAATGTGATTTTTAAGATTTATCGCGGAACCCCCGCGATGCCTTCATGGAACCCTAGGGTTCCGCGGAACCCAGTTTGGGAACCGCTGGTCTATGATATAATGTAGAAATCCATAATGAACAAAATGCCTCCCTGTTCTGAGCTAATCGTTTCATCTCTAAATAGCTACCACACCTTACTTCTTCTTCCTTAGCATTTGTCCCGCCTAGCTGCAGGGTCCGCTATATGGATAAGTTGCCATTTGTTTCTGTCTCGGGCCATGTCAGGATTAAGATGTTGGTTCTTCAAATCTCTATGTAGCGTATCATCCCACTGTTGCTTCGGTCTTCCCTTAGGTCTCTTGTATAGTGTAGCCAGTCTTTGCAATTGTGTCCACTTCCGCTCGTAGAACATGCCCAAACCAACGCATCTTGTCACTGATTGGTGCAACCCCAAACCGTTTCCTGATGTTGTCATTGGAAACGTGATCCAATTTGGTGACACCCGCTGTCCATCGCAACATCTTGGTCTCCATAACGCCTAAGCGACGTTCTGTCACTGTTGTTGCCGGCCAACACTCGCATCCGTACAATGCGACAGGACGGATGACATTACGATAGATCTTTGACTTTATGTTGTCCTTCATCCTTCGATCGCAGGTGACTCCAATTGTCGTTCGCCGATTCTCGTATTGACCTCTTCTACAAGACTTCCATTATTAGTGATCATAGATCCTAGATATTTAAATCTTGTTACACGTGGCAAGTCTTCCCCTTCTACTTGAATAGTACCACACCTTACCTGTTTAACATATTCTAACCTGGGTCTACCCCTACAGTTCTTGTCATCGATCCTTCCTTTCATAACTGAGTTTGCTATTCCTGGGTGTCTTAGCATGTGTCCTGCCAACATTAGCAGTCGCCAGAAACATCTCTCCTCTCCCACTCGTCGTAATATCTCTTCATTTGTTACTCTATCTACCCATCTGATCATCATTTTTCTGTAACACCACATTTCAAATAATTCTGTTCTTCTCTTTTCTGCTGCGCCAACAGTCCAAGTTTCACTTCCATAGAGTGCCACGCTCCAGACAAAGGGTTTCAAAATGACTTCCTAATACCTAAATCTATATTTAATGTCAACAAATGAATCGGTCATTTCTAAAAGGCCCTTTATGACATTTTTGGTGAAAATGAGTTTAACATGGATTGGGGTTCTTCAGAGGTATACACACCATTCCATGCTGAAAAGGCCTCTTTCAACCTTTTAGTCTAGTCACATGATGGCAGTGCTATTTAGGGTACATTCATTTCTAAAGGGCCCTTCCTGGTGTAGAAGGGGCAGTTTAGCAAGGAACCAGAGCAAGCTAGAAACAGATGCAATCGTTCAATTCTTCGAATAAGGGCCAAAAACGTCTCAGAGAAGTGTTTAGACAGCACCAACCATTGACCAAAGGGGTGAGAAAATTGAGTTTTGAGAGAAAAACAATCAACCCTCCCTTAACAGGCATAAGATCAAAACCGTTTAAAATGGTCAATGTCCTCTAAAATCTTCTGTCTGAAAGAATTTTTGATAATACCCACCCTGATGCCAAGGGATGAGCAAAATGTGTTCTGAATTATAAGAAGATGTGGCTTCATGTTGGCTATATGTGTGGAACTTTTGAGGGTATACAACATCATTGGCGAATTTTGTGCCCTGTGTAGGACAGACGTGATCCTATTAGCCCGAACAAGATAGAAGACATCAAGAAAGCTTTGACGTACATCCACCTGAATAGGGGTGGAGTATTATGACGATTTATTGAAATGCCCAACAGAGGACGCCTAGAGCCATTCACAAGAGGAATACATGATGCTACTCCGTGTTATGAAATATCATTATATGTAAAAACTATGTGTACATTAGAGAATGATAACATAACAAAATAAAGTTTTTACCAAGTTTCATACAAGTGATCATAAAAAAACACAAGAATATTAAACATTTAACTTAGTACATATAAATATTGACTCTTGGGAGTCATTTCTAAAAAGGCCTTATTTTGCAGAATTTGGAAGCTTATTCTGTCCTTTCTAATGAACCAAACGAAACAAATTTTGTGTCAAAACAGCTATTATGGCAGTGATATGTAATGTACAAAAGTTTGTTGGACTCAGATCTATAGTTTAAATGTAAAACATATTTTTGTGTTTATCTCAAAACTAGTCTCCATGCACATGGGGCCTTTTAGAAATGACCTATTCAAATGTATTTTCTGTAGAAATGCTTTCCTTACCTGAGCCAACCTACTTTTTATAAACAAAGTGCACGGGGATGAATGGCTACGATGTCCAAACCTCTCAAATGAAACAATAACCACAAGCGAATTCATTTAACGCCAATTTATAATGTACTGTTACCCGCAGCTTCGCCCGCAATAACATTTGGAATCCCGTTATAACATTAGTTATGTAGATTTTTCCTGTAGTGGAAGATAATGACGGCAACATGGAGCGTTGAAATTGAAAATCGGGTGCAATATACGACGGGGAGCTTTGATTTGAGGCAGGTCCCATAGCCTACTGCCATGTCTATCGAGAGTGTTTTTAACGCATAAGCACTTCTCGGTAAACTACATTTCTGGTCTTTCTCTCAGGCTGCAGAATGACTAAGCCAACAGAAGAACTGACTCTGGAGCATGTCACGTACAGTTGACCATGTGCGAAACAGTCACTTCTCAGATCCACACCAGCTACTTTTAAACTCTGCCCCAGAGCCTTGATGATTCTCATGGCGTAGCAGACTTTCAAAGGAAACTGCAGACGTTTGAATTGAAAATGGTAGTCTGAAGGGATTAGAGGAATGCGGGGTATGAAGACAGTTTCGCCTTGGCCAACACCTGTAAATATGGTGGCTCCAATCACAAATTTATGCTGTGCTTTAACCTGCAGCCTGGTTCAATTGCAGAGTTTAGGTTGCGCAATAACATGACAGGAGCACCAACCTTGAGGATCAGGACATGAGGCGGTATTCTGGGTGGGTTAAGAGTGTTTAAAAATTCCACAGGATAATGAACTGCATCTTCGACCACTACAATTGAGTCTACTGATTCGTACACCATTTTTGTTTTTAATAACTTCTTAAGGAGGGCGATAGTTATACTATCAGCAAAGTCATCTATTGGGGTAAGAATAGCTCTTTCTTCCATCCATGAATTATCAAGGTTGGAATTTACAAACACTTGGGGATAGATCTTTTCGATCAAATTATCTAAACTGTCAATAACTTCGCACAGTTGAGTTGGAATAGTTATTTTTCCGTCATTTTCTCCAACTTTCCATCGCCCATGCTTAGAAGGAGACGGGAAAACTCCTCAGCCATAAAATCACCATAGAGGTGTACGCGCATGTTGACAGTCAAGGGAATTGATTTGACTTTGGGCCATATGTAAGACGATTTTAGACAGGCATTTACATCGTCAGCCCGTGTTCCACGGGGTATAACAGGGAGGGTCTGTCTAAAGTCACCGGCAAGAAGTTCTGTGACTCAACCCATAAGTTGGTTGTTACCCCCGAATGTCCCTAAGTGTTCTGTCCAATGCCTCGACTCCTCCTTTCTGCACCATCGTGCATTCATTCCAAATAAAGAGTTTTGTCTCTCTCAGCACCTGAGCTGTGCCACTTTGCTTCGAGATGTTACAAAGGGCAGATGCAGCGTGACTGAGGTTAAGAGGGAGCTTGAAGGCAGAAAGCGCTGTTCTTCCACCATCCAGTAGGGTTGCTGCAATACCCGAGGAGGCGACTGCGATGGCAATGTTCTGTCGACTTATAAATGTACTGAGCAGGTGATTAATCAGGAAGGTTTTGCCAGTTCCGCCTGGTGCATCCAGAAAAAAGAGCTGACCACATTCTGAAACAACACTTCGAACTATTTCGTCAAAGGCCAATCCCTGCTCGTTGTTCAATTTTGGAACATTATCAGCAACCACTTTGGACAACTTAATTGTGTCGTAAGATATTCACTGACATATTCTCGGTGAACAACGACGGAGTCTTGTTCTCGAGAAGGCGACGGAAGTCCAAAGCGTTCCAGTTGTTGACCAGACAATGTTAGTACTAAATCCTCAAGAAGCACCAGACACCTGTTGTAGATAACGCCCATGATCAGGTTGACATCAGCACACTGCCTCTGAACCTCTCTCACCACATCTTCCGTGAGGCTGTCTGTGTTTTTTCCACAGCATGGTGGGATCACGCACTTGACAAAACACCAGTAAGATGGCAAACAGCTCGCGTATCTTATGGGGAGAGTCGGTAGAGGACGCTTCCTCTATTGTGCGGTTCCAGTGCGCATCATCCTCTAGCAAGCCAAGTGCTTTACATGCCGCTTGAAATGTTGGCTGAACCACCCCTGCCACGGTTTTGAGGTCAGTAAAAGACTGAGGGCAAGGGATTTTATGTAAAAGGAGGCGGAGGTAGTGGCACTCGGCATTACCAGGGTGAACGGTGTAAACTCAGCCAAGGGTCTGATCTTTTTCACGCCAGGATGGCCTGGGACTGGCTTTCCTTGTTTCCTTCTACAGAACTTCTTACCTTTCCATACGAAATAGGATGGAACTTCACAATATAAAAGTGTTGAAGGAAATTTATCGGATCGGCATAGTTTGAAGAAAGCAAGAAGAGTTGTGTTTGGAGGGCTGTTAAACTGGTCACGAACGTCGTCTTCATTAAAGTAAACACACTGGCCGTTCTCGAGGTGGACGGCAAGTTGCATGACCGAAGGATAGCGTTCATGTATGAGGAAGCAGAATATACGCCAAGCCGCCTCTGAGCTGCTGCTGTAACGTCCTGATTCATGTCTCGCAACTTCGTCAAACTCTCCGATGCTAAAAGTAGCTTGGTCGGAACCTTTGTTAACATACTTGCAAATGTATTTTATTGACTTTACAGAGTTGCAGTACTCAACATTGATATGAGCTGAGAAGGTGCGAGATACGACGGGGTTATAGGGTACCACCCAGCTATTGTCAATTTCCACTCCCTTTTTAATAATAGATACCCCACCCTCCGAAGTGGGCAGCCTGCGATATTCATTTTACCAATGACTGACAAACGGCTGACAGCTTTACTCATTGCATCCTTCAGGTGCACATATTCCTCACTTCTCAACTTTTTCTGATTGATGCGAATCCAATCTTTGCATACATATCAACCAGAAACCGATTGAGAAGATTGCGAAATAAGAAGAGATAAGAATTAACACCCTCAAGCTCAAATATTCTGAAGCTATAAAAGTTAGCGGCAGACACGATCTTCTTCAAAGGTGCTTGCGTGCTGTTGTTACGTTGAGGGATATTAATGCAGTAGCCATCTTCTCCTAACGTAATAAAACAATGAACAGGGGGAGTGGGTAAAGGTCGGGAGCAGAGACAACAAAGACGTGCACGTAATGACAGTAAGCTCACTGCCTGCAAAGCGCCAAACACTGGTAGGGGCGACGTTATGCAGCCCGCATTGCCTCATATAATTGCGGTTTTCGCGGTTTGACCATGATTCCGAGTGAATTTTTTGAAAACCTTTCTTAGCGAGCACCTACGACCCTTGAGAAAGCTGCATACCAAATTTCATTCCAATCCGTTCGGTGGTTTCTGAGATTTCGTGATGAATGCATGAGTGAGTGAGTGAGTGAGTGAGTGAGTGAGTGGAATTTGACAAACATATAGTAGATCATTATTAAACGCAGGAACACAAATGCGTTTAGGATTCAAATATCCCGCAGCGTAGCTCACCACAACCTCAATTAAGTGAGTGGAAATCCTAAGATCGAAGGTTCGAGTCACGGCACTTCAAAGTCCTCCTTCGAGAGTTAACGGCTTTTCTTTTCGCTGTATTTCCGACTTTAAATTGTTGTTCAATTAGGGGCTTTGTGGTGGGCATAGTCCCGTGCAGTTGGGTACGTGTGTGATCTGGCTGATAACCTGTGTCATTATGATGGCTATACCTGGCAGCTGATTTTCCGCACGTTGTCCTATTATAGTATACAACGTTTGCGTCTACAAAGTTTCAAGATAGGTTTCGACCTGTCTTACCTGATACTTCCCTTGTAAGATGGTTAAGGTACGAATCGAACCCAGCTCTTCTCAGTTCTGCCTCACGAGGCTGAATAAACACCGTACAAGCGCTCAAATCAGAATTAATTACTTGGCAGAGCCGGCAATCAAACCGGATCTCCGCGAAGACGGCCAAAAATGTCTTCGTCAAGTATTTAGTTGTAAGTAATGATATATAGTAGAAGTAGTGTTTGCGATTGTAACATGAACACCCCCATCATTGGTGGCAATTGACATCAGCACAACCACCATCTGGCTTCGTGGATGAGCGAATGGAGCGCTGTAAAGGGCTCAGGGTTCTATTCCATGACGGGTCGTGGGATATTAACTTTGTATTATTGATTATTATTGTGAGTGACGTCGGCAGTCATAGCATCCTCATTTCGACGCGCAATTCAACTGTACTACGGGCGCCAACTTCAAAGCCCCCACAAGGCCGCCGAGGGTGCAGTCCTCCTTATCTTTACAGAATAGAGAGTGGGGATGGAGCTTAAGTAGCCCCTAAGACAAGCAGGAGATACAGTGAGTGAGTTTGAACCCAAACCACAAAGCATTATTCCCATCTCTGCTATCTTGGATGCTAATTGCCAGTCTTTGCCGTCCATGGCCTAACACATCCCACCTCCACAACCTTGAAGGATGATCTGACGCTTCATCTTTGAAGTGTCTTATGACCTTAATAATGATGATAATAATTGTTGTTTTAAGGGGCCTAACATCTAGCTTATCGGCCCCGAATGGTTTGGGTGATAGTAAAAATCAAAGATGATGAAATGAAAAAAAAATGGAAAAAAAAACTACTACAACGAACTACTCGCTTACATCTAACTTACATACTAGACGAGGAAATAGGTAAAACATGAATACGCGAAATAAAAGATAGAGAAAAGAAATGCTCTCAACTGGCGAAGAATGAGGCAGACAACAAAGGGAGAGGAGAGGGTCCGTCCCAAAGGTAATGGGAATAGGGGAGAAACCGAACTCAGCTCCTGAATCCCTCAGGGTCACCAACTCCCGAACTCACCAGCCGTGAACCCTTGAGGGTTTAGCACTATCCAGGGTGCACCCTGCCTCCTTTACGGCTTTAAGCAGAAGGCAGGAGATGTAATAAAGAGAAGAAGAGAAAGAAGTCTGACCCCTCGAAGAATGCGGGTATAAGGAAGGATAAGACAAGTTGCAATTAAGGCCGGAAAGAAAATAATAATGTTATTGGTTTTACGTCCCTTTTAACTACTCTGGTTTTTAGAGACGTCGGGGTGCCGGAATTTTGCCCCGAAGGGGATCTTTAACGTGCCCGTAAATGTACTGGCACGGCTCCCTCCATTTGCGCACCCTCAAATGCCATGATTCAACCCAGCAACCTTGAGAAAGGGAAAGACTCCCTAGACCTCAGATACCTTAATACCGTCGGGGTCGGAAGAGAACAAGAGTTGACCAAGGGAGGTAGACAAGAAAGATTACGGAAAGAAGTCCGGCACAAGTAAGTGGAAGCAATGTTGGATTCAGCTGAGGTCCCGTGGTCGAAAACTCGCGTCCTACTAGCCGTGAGCCCCTGAAACCGTGAAGTTTACCACCTTCAGCAATAAATGGAACACTCATCCTTTTAATACCAATCAAATGACATGGTCTGAGAACATGCCAGACGACGTGTTCAAGTTTTGGAGTTACTTTCCACAATATACTCCATGGATTATATGGGCTGTAGAACTATAATAATAATAATCATCATCATCATCTTGTACAGTTTCCAGCCCCAGGCTGGGTCTGTTTGGAACATAAGCCTCGCCACTTAGTCCTTTCTTCCCACCACCTCTCCGCTGTCACTCTGGTCCAGTCCTCGCCTCTCTTATTGACACATTCCTCCACTCCTTTCAGCCATCTTATCTCTTGGTCTTCCCCTTGGTCGTTTCTTCTGCATCTGCATCTCATGTATCCTCTTGGGAATCTTCTTCTCATCCATTCTCTTTAAGTGTCCATACCACCTCAGTCTTGATGTCTCAATCCTACCTTGCGAGGGCTCCTCTTTCACCATTTCCCTGACCTTTTCATTCCTCACCCTGTCTCTTCTTGTTACTCCGATAATAATAATAATAATAACAATAATAATAATAATTAATAAGAAGAACCATCAAAAGTCATCAGAGAGTGGGAAAAGAACATCAAAGGCGTTAGCATAGGAACTGCTGGAAACAAAATCAATGTGAAATGCTTGGCTTTCGCAGATGACCTAGCGATTATCACTAGGAACAAAGAAGAAACTAAGCATGCTATTGAGACATTATACAGAATAGCATCACAAGCAGGCCTTCAAATATCATTTGAAAAAACCAAGTACATGAAGAATTTTCAGCAAAAGAAGAAGAAAGAAAAAATAGAAACAGCGTATGGAGCAATATCACAAGTAGAATTTTTTAAATACCTTGGAGAAATAATTCTTCCTTCAGGATTGGACAGTTTGGCTAACACAGAAAGAGCCTCAAAACTTCATAGAGCATTCAGACTAACATGGGATCACTATAATAAAAGAGTAATGTCACATAATGCAAAACTGAAACACTACAAAACAGTTGTACTACCGGAAGCTCTATATGCTTCAGAAACCATAGCTTTAGGAGGTCATTCTAAAATTGCAAATATAGAAAAGCAAGAACGTAAAATTCTTAGAAAAATATTCGGCCCCACACAAGAAAACGGAATTTGGATTAAAAGACGAAATTCAGACCTATACCGTCACACAGATAGTTTCAGCAACACGGTACGAAAAAGACGTTTAACATTTTATGGACACCTCTTCAGGATGGACGATTATAGACTTACAAAAAGGTTATTCAATGTAATAAATTCTCAGAAATCAAGGATAGCCTGGCTGGATGAATCAAGAGAGGACCTGCAAGAGTTGAACATCGGAGAAAATATTCTGAGAAACCGCAAAGTCTTCAGGACCGCAGTAACAAAGCACAAGTTTAAGGTGAAAACTAGTGGCAGGACTGGAACCAAGTGGACAGAAGAACGGAAGAAGCAGCACAGTGACTTCATGAAGAGATTTTGGGAAGATAGGAAGGCGAATATCATCAAGCCGAAAAACAAGTTCAAGCGCGCTCTATAATGGGCAAAACGCAAAAAGAAAGAAAAGAAGAAGAACCATCAAACGTACTTGATTGACATATCTGATTCGAATGACCATAATATCCACCATAAATACAGAGAGAAGATTGATAAATATACTCCTCTAGTTATGGAGGTGGCTAGAATCTGGAGACAAAAAAAAGTGACGATCCTCCCTTTCCTCCTTTCTCCCGCATGCACTGGCCTGACACCTAAATCCTTTTTCAGTAAATCTAGCCACACTAAATCTTCCCATGTACACCCACACTATTGCACAAAAGGCCGCAATTCTTAAAACCTGCAGCATCGTTAGAGGATTTTTGAATACACACTAGGGATTTTCTTGGATCCTCTTATGAAAAGGAGACGTGGAAGAGAAAAGAAAATTAACTGACAAACGTCTATGTTATACCGTATAGCTTGAAAATGTATGCTATAGGCTTAAGTGTTGCTTGACTCATTTTCTTGTAAGCAATGTACCGATATGAGTCATGTTACCAACTATAAGTTGAGTAAATAAAGAAAATAATAACAGTAATATTAATAATAATAATCTTCTTTTTTATTAGGAATATTCTACAATCCAGTAGTTTTCCTTCAACCAAAAAATACTCTACTCCTCCACAAATGTCGGTCTTCAGTATCTTCCTCGATTAAGCCTCTGGTAGCCATGCTTCTCTGTACAGCATCCATCCATTTTTCTCTTGGTTTACCGCGTTTCCGTTTGCCTTCAGCTTGCCGATGTAACATTAAATTTGGAATTCTACTATTCTGCATCCTATTCACATGTCCAAACCATTGTAATCTTCTTTCTTCAACCACTTCTAGCACATTTTCTTTTATCTGCATAATTTCTCTGAATCTCTTATTTCTAATTTTATCCAATCATGATTTTCTTGCCGCCCTCCTCCAATAATACATCTCTGTTGCTAATAATGTTTTTGCTTGCTGTATGTTTAACGTCTAAGTTTCTGCTCCATGATAATAATAATAATGCTATTGGTTATGCGTCCCTTTTTAACTACTGCGGTTTTTAGAGACGCCGAGGTGCCGGAATTTTGCCCCGAAGGGGATCTTTAACGTGGTCGTAAATGTACTGGCACGGCTCCCTCGCAATTTTGTACCCTCAAATACCAACTGACTGCACCAGGATTCGGTCCTGCAATTTTAGGTACAGCAGGCGAGAGCATTACCGTTGAGCCACGCAGCAATTCCTGTATTGAAGAATAGTCTAGTTTACCGTCTAAATTTGCAGCTAGTTAATTCTCAATATGTCATTGCCAGGCTTCGATTTCAACAGAATTTTATGCTGTTGAGGGTCACGTCCAAGCAATTAGCTTGTCTCCTTTAAGAGATGGGTGAACGAATCGCATGTAATAAAAACATAACGAGTTACGACATGCTCAGTTTAACACACACATTCGTAATCAGACGTACCTACGATTAGTGACAGACTAATCGAATGCAAAATATTATATTACTGTAGTATAATTCATCAAATTTGCTTTCATATTTGCTTTCATTTTAGGCTATTATTAAGAATATAGTAGGGCAAAGATGAAGGTAATGTTGTTTGCAGACGATGTTGTGATCTGGGGCGAGGATGAGATGGAGGTACAAGAACAGTTAGACGTAATAAATGAAAAGATTGAGCAATGGGGATTGAAGATAAATGTGGAGAAGAGCAAAACAGTGGTGATGAGTAGAGATAAGAAAGAAGGAAAAGGAGTCATCAAAGTAGGAGATAAGGAATTGGAAGTAGTGAAACACTTCAAATACTTGGGAAGTGAACTGACTGAAGGTGGAAGACTAGATTTGGAAATTAGCAGAAGAAAACAACTCGGGAATGATTTCTACCAACAGGTACGGAGACTAGTATGGAACAAGGATATACCAATTAAGGCTAAAGAAGTTATGTACAAAGCATATTATGTTCCTATAATGACATATGCAGCAGAAACTTGGACAATGACTAAGAGGGATGAGAGCAGAGTACAAGCAGCTGAGATGAGATTCATGGGAAGTATGATCCAGAAAACGAGGAGGGACAGAGTGAGAAATGAAGATATACGGTAAGAACTGGGAGTACAGAAACTAAATGACAAACTGGAGCAAAACAGATTGAGATGGTTTGGGCATGTCAAACGGATGAATGAAGTAAGGCTACCAAGACGAGCACTGGAACGACGGATGACAGGAAAGAAGAGAACGAGGAAGACCAAGAATGCGTTGGATGGACTCGGTGAAGAATAGCATTAGTAAACGGAACCTGGATTGGAACACTGTGTCGGAAGAGGAATGATGGAACGACAGAACAAAGTGGAGAGGAACCATATTTGCCCCCACCCAGTGTCAACTGGAAAAGGGGAAATGATGATGATGATGATGAATTCATCAAATACCTTGCCAACATTCGACTTTTCAACGGACCGTTTATCGATTCGGAAGGACTAAAATATTACATATTCAATCGAGTTGACTGTTTATTAATACAGTAAAACCTGCCTAAACCAGACCCTTCATATACCGGAAACCTGGGCAAACGGAAAACAAAATTCGGAACGGAGGTATATCCTATGTAAAATGACACTGTAAATCGGAAAACTGCCTAACGCGGAAACTGAAAGAAATTCTGGAAATAACCTGACTAAGACTGATTATCTTATCCATGATACAAAGCTATGTACAGTTCTACATTTTGAGCGCGACTGTACTTGCACCAAAGTTGTAGGAAACATTAACGACTGAAGACATTCAAAATGCAGCTGATATTGCGCAAAGGGAGATAAAAATACACACTTTAGGAGAAGCACTATCTGCTGTGAGTGAACTTGAGGAATTTGCAGCTTTCAAAAATGTTCCAGAACTCCTGGAGTTAATGCAGGATGCAAATGATCATACAACGTTCTTTTGTAAAAAAAAAAAATCGTGACAATGCACTTTGAAGGACACGTGGATACAAAGGAACGAGCGGAGAAACTGAATTTTATGTACGTAAGATGAAAATACAGTGTAATACTGTGCCCGTTATCCCGAAGACCAACGCCCACATAGGCGAGAATCTCGAAAAGAGTTGAGCACGAGACTCGGAGAACTCAGGGAAACGGGTTATGGGCAAAGGTGCTAACTGAATTCGAGATCCCCGCCTGAATATAAGTAGGATGAAAAATAACACACAAAATACATAAAACCTATCCACTTTTATTAAAATATTAAAAGCGAACCCATCAAACACTCCAGGGTAGCTAAAATGCATAGTCTCTTACCCCGAGATCCTACAAACTATGTAAATGTATGTTATTTATTGTGAGGTTTGAAGCCATTTTTCAGTTTTGCCTAAGTAAACAAAAGTTTGGTGCTTTTCAGTCGGTCAACACGAATGTACCCAAATAGAGCTGGGTTATGCCCTAATCCTGAAATAAATTACATGTATGTGTGTATGTATTAATATCATGTAATTTATTTCAGGATTAGGGCATAACCCAGCTCTATTTGGGTACATTCATGTTGACCGACTGAAAAGCACCAAACTTTTGTTTTGTATGTTATTTAGGATAACGTCTTATACACTAATCAGTGTTCAATCATGTCCATTATCACATTGTAAACTTGTATCACTTTCAAAATCATCACTTTCGGAAATTTTCACACGGGTAGATTCGTAGCACTTTTCTGAATTATTCACATTTATCATTTATCACATTAGGTTGTCAAAATTGAGTAGAACCAAATTTACACTCACTAAATGATGCATAAAAATAAATGATCATTCTCATTTTGATTTAGAATTTGTTATCACATATTAGTTAAACTTGAACTGATTATAGAAAATTAAGCTCATACAAACAATAATACTCTTTACAACTCATGAAAATGGGAAGCTAATTCGAGATCTAATTTGGGAACCAGACGATTTGTACTAAACTAGAGGGCCGAGCTGATGAGCTTTAAAATTGGGTTTCAGAGGCAGCTCGGCGTAAGTACGCAAGCGTATGCTCACCCATAGGTTAACTTGCTTTCCAAAGCGATGACCTATAGATTTCGAGAGCAAAAACGTTTGCTAAAAGTTCAAACTAACTTTTAACTCAAACCTATAGGAAGTGTTGAGGAAAATTTGCGAGATATTAAGGAGGTAATGTCGTGGTGTTACGTTGTATAATAAATACAACAATGAAATTAGACATGAATTAATGCAACACTTCTAGAAATTTAAAACTAGGTACCAAAGAAATTGATGTCCCCAAGATCCATAGAAGAGTCTCAATATCCAAAAGTTTTGTTACGGGGCCGAGCTCATGAGCTTTTAAATTGGGTTTCAGAAGAAGTTTGGCGTAAGCAGGCTACCGCAAGCGTATTTTCACCCATAGGTTAAATAGTTTTCCAAAGCAATGACCTATAGTTTTCGTGAGCTAAAACGTTTGCTGAAAGTCCAAACTAACTTTTAACATCAACAAACCTAGTTAGAGATAGGCTAATTTAATCCCAAATGCTCAATTTAAACTTACTGATTGCGATTCACCGGCAATATCCACCTTGTTATCAAATCAATTTTATTCGTTCGTGAAGGGAAACTATATAGAATATTACATTGTTCTCTGTGTTATAATATCTATGATTGCAACCAACAATACTACACAACTTTTTGACATCGTTACTGTATAAAATAATAGAATAAATGCTCGCACGTTTTCGATGTACTGTGCATCAATATTCAGCTGATCGCGGCATGCAGCATCTTGTCGGAACGTCCGCTAACAGCAGCACTTCAGTATACACACGGAGCCTACAGTATAGTATCATGAACAATGCCATATTGTGTGTGTATTCTTGTGGTAATTTTTTGACGTATAAATAAATAAATAAATAAATAAATTACTAAATAAATAGACAAATAAATAAATAAACTCAGTGTCGTAGACGTCCGGTGTTACGGGGCCTCCGAACACGTTGTCTGCGAACTTCAGGGGTAAGGTTTTTGTAACATTCGTCGGTAAACAGCACCTTACGCCAATGTCGGGGATCCGTACAGCATGATTTCTGTAGAGGACTGGACTGGATGGTGTTCAACTGTTAAGAGCTTTGATCCTGCCATGGAAACCGGGAATGCAGTTGGGCAACCTGCAACCTATTCATGACAGTCTGCGTGGACACGTGAAGTCATGCAGCGCCCAAGAGCGCTCTACTTACTAACAACTATTAACTTCTTAGATACAAGTGTATACAATCCATAAAAAGTTAAATCAAAGAGACTATAGGAGAGGGTTCCCTTGGAATTAAGAACTATTTTGCCAAGGGTTACTTCCAGGGCCGCCGAGAGGGAGGGTTAAAAGGGGCCCGTAAGCAATGAGGGCCCGTTAGCAGTGTTGCCAAATCTTGAATGAGGAACGAACTAAACCCTACGCTTTAAAACACCAGAAAAGCACCAGCTGGACTCTATGATTCAAAACACTAGAAAAACACCAAAAATTATAAATATATAAACGGCTTTTTACTTACATTTCTTTCATTAAAAATCGTCTTCGTCACTTGCAGAGCCTGCTACCGCTATTACATATTTAGAGCAGGAAGGTGTACTACTGCTATAGCTCTGCATACTTTCAATATTTGTCACTATTATATCCTCCGGAAGTTCGTAGGCTTGATAGCATTTTCCCTCTGTTTTTAGTCCATATCGCACACACAGAATGGAATGCAATTTTTCAACTTTCATTCGATTTCTTTGCTTTGTTTTCACCAATTAAACTTGGCTAAACACTCTCCCTACATCCGCATTAGAGTGAGGGAGTGAAAGTACATAAACTGCCTTCGCATGAAACTGGGAAATCGCCTGAGAGCTGGGAAGAAAATAGATGATAGGTGGATTCTTTATACAAGTGCACTTGCACTGAGCCCTGCATGTTGCGCTTACTTAGCACTTATACACGCGAATAAGAATTTCAGGAACTCCCCCTGCAGGCGTGTTGACCTCGATACGTGTAAGGCTGAACGTAGCCTATCTTAATTGATTAACTTTGTTAAAACTATTACATGGCCTCCAGGATTTACTTATTTGTCATAGGAGACAATTTCATGGAAAAATCCGATAAGCACTCGATTTGGCACTAGTTTTATTGAAATAACACCAGTATTTTGCTATGGCGCTATTAGAACATTTCTGGCACCAGACGAACTTCAGAAACACCAGATCTGGTGCTAAAAACACCAAATTGGCAACACTGCCCGTTGGTGGTGCTCGTTAGTTTCAGTTTATTGTAGCTGCTTTAGTATTATGTAAAATGTTGGCCATAACTTACAACCAGTCCGAGGCTTTTCGGAGTAAAGATATCGATTTGTCTACAGTTCCGCAGAAGATATCTCGTGTTATCATCTTTTAATTGTCAAGAGAAATGAGGCAGGAAAACACTTGAGATGCATAATTACTGTGCAAAAGTATTGACATTCATTTGATAATAGAAGTTCCTCGAGTTTTATTCAAACCCAGAAGAGTATTAAATTATATATGCTGCTCAAAAAAATTAAAGCACCACTTTTTTCAAAGGCCACCAAATTTTGAAAAAATGACCGCACAAGCTCAAAATCTCAGTATGACGTTTGTCCTGATGCCTACCAAGCATATGCTTCAGCACAACTCCCCAACTTGAGTAGTTTCGGGGTAGCGCCCCGAAAACCAGCCCATTTTCGAAAACCGCAAATTGAAGTTTGTGAAAAACGCTGTAGGACTTGTCGCAGGTTGCCAAATCTGTCGAAAATGAATCAGTCTTGCTCTTAAAGGTTCCACAACACGTTGAAATCGTTACATTTGACGTTTGGGCATTTCAACCCCCTTCATCATCCCCTAAACATGGACTACCATTGGGGACGTCTGAGAAGGTACCGGGTGTGTTTAACCACCTGAAAACCTGCACATCGTCCTCAGTTGCTGATTGCAGTAAGTTTGTAAGGCCTCCGGCAATGTTCACCCCCCTTAACACCCTGCACTGGCATGGGACCAAACCCCCCCCCCCTCTCGATTCACCCCTAAGGAAGGTATTAATCGAGATGTTTATCAGTGCAGTGGATGGGGGGATCTTCCCCTAACGTTTCAAAAAAGGAGCTGTGCCTGTGTCACCACCCCTTCCCCCTGCTACCCCTGTTTGTATGATTTTTCGAATCAGGCCTTTTTTAAGGACTGAAACGAGGTATTAATCGCTGAAAGGGCTGTAAAGGTCCTTAGAAGTAGTGATGACACGAAATCAACCCCTTTCGATCGTTGATTGACATTCCATCCCCCAAGCTTGAAATTGTTGCACCCTCAACCCTCCCTGTCTAGACGCGTAACGCGTCATGGCCGAGTTTTTAGAGTTGGATGAAAATGAAGCTTATGGCCTGCAATCGAGCCCAAAACAGCAGGTTGGATGGAAATTCATCTCTAGGGTGGGAAAGGGGGCCAGAAAGTTTTCAAAAAAGTAAACAGCCTATAGTAAGTACACCCATGCATAGGCAACCCACATCACGTCATTTTGCTCCCTTTTCCAACCTTTGTAACCTATTGCCGATCATAGGCAAAACGCACGCACGGACGTGATGTGAGTTGCCTATGCATGGGCGTACTTACCATAGGCTGTTAACTTTCTTTGAAAACGTTTTGGTCCCGTTTCCCACCCTACCGATGAATTTCCATCCAACCTGCTGTTTTGGGCTCGATTGCAGGCCATAAGCTTCATTTTCATCCAACTCTAAAAACTCGGCCATGACACGTTACGCGTCCAGACAGGGAGGGTTGAGGGTGCAACAATTTCAAGCTTGGGGGATGGAATGTCAATCAACGATCGGAAGGGGTTGATTTCGTGTCATCACTACTTCTAAGGACCTTTACAGCCCTTTCAGCGATTAATAACTCGTTTCAGCCCTTAAAAAAGGGCCTGATTCGAAAAATCATACAAACAGGGGTAGCAGGGGAAAGGGGTGGTGACACAGGCACAGCTCCTTTTTTGAAACGTTAGGGGAAGATCCCCCCCATTCACTGCACTGATAAATATCTCGATTAATACCTTCCTTAGGGGTGAATCGAGAGGGGGTGGTTTGGTCCCATACCAGTTCAGGGTGTTAAGGGGGGTGAACATTGCCGGAGGCCTTACAAACTTACTGCAATCAGCAACTGAGGACGGTGTGCAGGTTTTCAGGTGGTTAAACACACCCGGTACCTTCTCAGACGTCCCCAATGGTAGTCCATGTTTAGGGGATGATGAAGGGGGTTGAAATGCCCAAACGTCAAATGTAACGATTTCAACGTATTGTGGAACCTTTAAGAGCAAGACTGATTCATTTTCGACTCATTTGGCAACCTGCGACAAGTCCTACAGCGTTTTTCGCAAACTTCAATTTGCGGTTTTCGAAAATGGGCTGGTTTTTCGGGGCGCTACCCCGAAACTACTCAAGCTGGGGAGTTGTGCTGAAGCATATGCTTGATATGCGTCAGGACAAACGTCATACTGGGATTTCGAGCTTGTGTGGACTGCTTTTCAAAATTTGGTGGCCTTTGAAAAAAGCGGTGCTTTAATTTTTTTGAGCAGTTTATATGACTGAGTTAGCAGTTATAATAACTGTTTAGGACGAATCTACTACAATTTAGTGTTGAATGTGTTATCAAACTTAAGCAGAGTATTAAAATGCTGCTTTTTTAAATTACGTATTAGCAATTGAAGTGAATTCAAACTCAGCAATTTGTATAGGTTTATGCCGTGTCTTGTGTGGAGTTTCCCCTAGGACACCAAGCTCGCTCATCAGTGGGCTCTTTGTGAGCGCACCCGGACCCCCACAGGAGTAGCAAACTGCGCGCTATCTCCCTTTTTATGAAGCGCACCTGCGCCTCTTTACTCCCTACGAATGCTCCCAAAAATATGGTATATTGGCAGTAAATTGAAACTCAGCAATTTTCCTAGGTTTATGCCGTGTCTTGTGTGGGGTTTCGCCTAGGATACCACGCTGGCTCATCAGCGGGCTCTTGGTGTCCACACCCCGACCCCCATAGGGAGGTTAAGGCTGATTGAGTTTTTTTTAAAGTTTTTTAGCTCTCGCATTTAAGAGGCGCATGTGCGCTTCATAAACAGGGAGGTAGCGCGCAGTTCGTTACACAAAACACGGCATAAACTTAAAAAATTGCTGAGTTTTAATTCACTGGCCGTGAAAGCCAATATACAATTAAATTGAAGACTTACAGAATTGCAAAATATTTCCCTAAGCATGTTATGTGTAGGCGTATTAAAAGCCCGAATTGTTTTGTGCACTTTGCAAAATATATTTCATAAAATGAATAGTCTACTAAAATGATTTCTATGAAAAAAGATTTGTATATTCTTTTTTTAAATTATGACTGTGTATCAGATGCTATATCAAAATGGCATTGTCTTTCCGGAATATCTAATAGTGGATCTTATCTTATTATATGATGCGCTATGGTGTATGTTTCACAAACCTCAAGCTCCTAAATCAGAAGGAGTTAGAAGGTGTAGTTTGTACCAAATTCTTCCAAATCGTCTCATTAGTACAGGACAAATCTTGCATTTCTTGAAAAGTCAACGGAAATATAATATGTATTTGTAAAGTGCTTCTAAACAAATAAGCAAGACGATAGCCCCTGGGAGAACTATGTCGCGTCCATCCCGCACAGCACTAGAGCCTTGCGGGTAGTCAGTACACATGGGGCACACACAACCCATTATGCGAGAGTTCTCGCACGGGTCCGCTAGTAATCATAATTAAACGTACTTCAAAAGGAAACCGAGAAAAAAAATTGCATAGGGGCCTTTAAATCGTCTCGGTGGTCCTGGTTATTTCACGGCAAAGCGGTCGGAGAAAGGTTGATATTCAGGTGCAACAGCGAGACTGAACAAGTCACTAAATCACCAAAATGCTAGCCGACAGCTGTGTTGAGAGTGCTACAGTTTGGGTGCCAGTGACCTAGTGACCTGGCGCGGGACAGGACGGGACACCTGCTGCCTCATCTCCTACTCACGGCACGCCCCCACTCCCAGGAGGAGGTGCATGCTAGACCAGACCAGGCACGCACTTTCCTTTTCATTGGCTTTTTTTTCTTTACATTAAATAGTTCCCGTTTTATACAGTGCGATCCATATACAGTAAACCTGAACCACTTTAGTGAGTCATAATATTTGAACAAAAAATGGGACATATGTGCAACTTTGGGAGATGATAAAACACAATTGGGAGATTGGTTGGATGGTTTCTTTGTTTAAGGGCTGCGACAATGCGGTCATGTAGCCCCGTGTACTTTGGGTGTGTGAAGAATCTGTCTGATAACCGCTGTTAATTGTGATGGCTGTATTAGTGTGTGTTATCTGAGATTCAGGTAAGGACTGCAGACGAATTTTTTCAAGTAGTCCCTACTTTTGCTACCAAATGCTACCGTCTACGACACCTAGCTGTGGACGTGGCTACTAAATGCCATCGCAGTCAGCACCTGGCAGCGAACGGTGGAACTAATATAGCGTTATCAAAATAACCTACAAATTTTAGCTTCCACTAGTGTAGTTAGTGGAAGGTTCTTTTTCATGCCATAAATCTATGACATGGGACCGCCGGCTTTACTTCCCCTCCGAAGGAAGGCATACTGAGGGATTTTTTACGCTCTTAAAAATCCGACGTCTTCGGCCGGGTTTGAACCCGCGATCGTGGGCATAGAAGCTCAGCACTACGCTAGAACTACGCCACTGAAGCCGCTCAATTGGGAGATTGCATACATACAAAAGAAAAAGTCCGGCGAGGTTAGAGCAGGTGATCGGGGAAGCTACACATTTTTTGAGATTATTCGGTCACCAAAGTAACTGGTTACAATAAATGTTGGAAGTGCCCTTCACCAGCATCCATACACAACTATACTCGTTTCACCATATCCCATGATGTTCTGTGAAGTGTATCTTCACCTATGTTGTTTATTTCATGTCTAATGATCTCACAAAGTGCAGTAGTTGCCCGAGGTCTATTTTTGTACACTGCCTTGAAGAGATCTTCACAATGTTAATTTTAACATTTTTTTATTAGCCGATGACGCGCTGGCTGCTGATCTCGTCATCCGCTTTATAAGTGAGAGTGGGTTAGGGCCAGCAATCTAAATGTTCCAGTGTACATTGATGCAACGACTTGTTCGTTTTTGAATGCAGAATTTTTGTTTTCCCGTAAATTATGTTTATATAATAATTAAGTTTTATTTAATTTTTTGGTTTATTAATTTTCGGTCTTTTCAAATTTAGGTGCCCAACTTTAAATTTTAAATTCCATTCCAAATTTGCACACTGTAATCTGTATTAAGAGGGGCAGATGACCTCGTAGTTCCGTCCCTTAAAACAACAATAACTAACTAAACAGTTTTAGGTACATTTTTCAGTCAACGAAGAAAAATCGATATTTTGACCTGGTATGGCGTACCACCTTCCCTGCCTTTAAGTTACCCTCATAAAAGTCCGGCGAGGTTAGGTCAGATGATCTGGGGGAGGAGGGCACATAAAAATAACTATTAGTTCCGTGACGAACTAAAGAGCTACTTTCTTTTAGAATTTATGAATTAATCTAAAATGTTATGATCTATTATTGTTCAATTTTGGATGAAATCCATTCGTTAATATAGAAGTTACAAGCAATTAAAAATTGGATTTGACGCACATTAGTTACCCCAAATTAATTTAGAATGTTAGGTACTATACGTATGCAAAGTTTAGATCTGTTGGCTTGCATATATTCTGATTTATAGATATTAGGGTAAAAAGATAGAGAGAGCATTTATTTACAGTTGGCAGCCCTGCTGGCTCTTAAGAATACGCATATTCATATGAGTTATGGTACAAACGTCACATGCGAAACTTGGTTGAAATCTATTTGCTAGTAAAGTAGTTACATGCATTTAAAATTTGGACCTATCAACAAGCTTAGAATCATGTTGGCAGTACTGACGTATAGGCCTACTAGGTACTCCGTAGAAGATCATGTACTTTACGTGTGCAATGTTTCGAGCTCTTGGTTTGCATACTTTCTGATATATTTGTATTAGGATAAAATAATAGAGAGAGTATTTATTAACAGTTGGCAGCCCTGGTTGCTCTTAAGAATACGCACAGTTATATTTGTTAGTATACACATAGTACATACGAAATTTGGTTGAAATCCCATTGATAGTGTAGAAGTAACATGCATTTAAAAATTATACTTATCAGTTGGCTTAGAATCATGTTGGTAACACTGTCATGTATGGCCTCCTGGAAATTAAACTGAAATACTATTATCTATATGTGTGCCAGAAGCCTCCGTGGCTTAGGCGGCAGCGCGCCGGCCTCTCACCGCTGGGTCCGTGGTTCAAATCCCGGTCACATCATGTGAGATCTGTGCTGGACAAAACGGAGGCAGACAGGTTTTTCTTCGGGTACTCCGGTTTTCCCTGTCGAAATATCATTCCAGCAACACTCTCCACTATCATTTCATTTCATCTGTCATTCATTTAATCATTGCCCCAGAGGAGTGGGACAGGCTTCGGCAGCCGGCATATTTCATATCCTCGCCGCTAAATGGGGGCTTCATTCATTCCATTCCTGACCCGGTCGAAGACTGGAAGCAGGCTGTGGATTTTCATTCATGTGTGCCAACTTTGGAATAACTCCCATGCATACCTTCCTGGATATCCAACAGTGGGCTCAAATTTCAATTGCGATTTTTTAGCAGTTGGTAGCAGTGACATCATTTTCAAATATGGCCTTGAGATATTCCGGCATAGATCTTGACTCATGCCAAATTTGGTTTCCATAGCTGCAGCCGTTTAGAAGTTGATAGGGCAGGGGTGTCACACACACACACACAGACAGACAGACAGAAGGACAGGCAGGCAGGCAAACAGACAGATAGACATTTTCCCGGATCGATCTCATAAGTCTACTTTTTCCTCATTTTTGCAAAATGAGAAAAGTATGCTAAAAAATATTCGGTCGCCAAAGAAACTGGTTACAAGTTGCATGGTAGCGTTAGACGTATGACACGTTGCTCCATCTTGTTGAAAATAACCTTCTGTCAGTTCGACGTCATCCAGCTGCTCCAAAAATGTACCGTATTGAAGATCCTCGTATAAACTTCAGTATTGACATTCGTATCAAATAAAATGGTGCCAACAATCCCGGAAACTGACACCGCGCACCACACTCCAAACTTTTCGTCACGCGAACTTCACAAAGCGCGACCAACGAGGTTACAGACGAACTAACACGAGCCGGGCAAAGTGATATTATGCTGGACAGAGGAGCGCATGCGCAGAAACATAAACAGAATTGCCAATGGGAAGTGGTACTGATTCTCCCAGACCCACTGAGATCATTAAAACATATTTTCCATTTCTACGAGCTTTCAGAGGGAAATTATAACCCATTAAAGTGGTTCAGGTTTATATGAATCACTCTGTACTTAGAGTAAGATTGCAATGTCTAAGAAAAATTTGACAAGCAAATATATAAATAAATTTGCATCAGTTTTGAATTCATACAAGCAAACCTTGAAAGCATTAAACATTGGCAATTTCTTGGAGTCAGTAAAGGACGCACCTGTGGATTTTGCCAAACTGAGAAGGAGAAATAAAATGAAGAACAACTTGTGTAACGTACCAATGTACTGTATGATCTCTACTTAGTATAAAACAAAGTCCCCGATTCTTGGATGTTACGGGTAAACTCGAGAACCACTGGATGTATTTTGATGCGGTTTTCACCATTCTGTAAAGAATTTCTTGGGGATGATTTCTGTAGAAAATAATTTATTTATGATAAAAGGAAGCCCAGCAGTAACGATTTCAATGGAAAAGTCGAAAAAAAAACTGGCGTCCGAGCGCTTTGTAAGCTTACGCTGGGCAAACCGTCAACAATATCTAAGTACTATGAGTGTAAGCATTGTTCAGCATGAAAAGTTCTACAAAAAAGTCCGCGAGAGCATATATCTATCTTCAATACATCGCCCACTATAAGTGTTTTAACGTTTTAATTTCTTCCAACCATGTCCATTCAACTACTGAGGCGACAGTTTCCGAGCTAGCTAAGGGCGAGTCTATAATCCCTGTTACAGCCTAGCTAGCGGGCGAACCTATTGCCCCAGATACAGCCAGCAACAAACCGTTGAGTTAAGACTTCTGAGAAAGGTGGTTGTGTTTGGAGTTTCCCTGGAAGTGCTACTCTGGTTTTCTTCATTTAGCTTGTGAACTTTTCGTTCCTCAAAATTCACAGTCAAGTTACGATTGGACGGAAGGGGGATTTGTGTTTCATGCACCTCGCCATTACGTCTGACAAGAATTTGTTGCACATGCATGTCCATGATAATATAATTAACAGTCCAGTCAGTGATTTTAATCCATCATGCCGAGACGGAGAACGGATATAGGTCGTTGTTCATTGACATTGAAAAAGCGCTTATCACGTAGGCTAATTCATTCATAACTGTTCCCGGGCGAAGCCGGGTCGGGTTGCTAGTAATAATAGAATACATTATGTAACAAGTCTATAATGGCAATAATTAAGACACGAGTAAGCCATTACAGGCGAGTTGCAAACGACTGTTAATGTTGGACCATGACGAATAGAAGGACCTAGTGTGAGGACTCCGCCATTATAGAACGGTAGTTCGTGGTCCCGCCGCTACAAGCACTGCAAGCGATTATGTCCAACACGTGTCCTGTTGTTCCGTCGAACCGGGTCATAGAAAAGTGCGGGGGAAGCTACTGTGTGAGATATTTGTGTGAATTAAATTGAATTGTCTTTGCTTTCAGTTCTTAAATTCTGTTCATTGTGTCTTGTGTACATCAGCGTTCTATGTTTTGTGTGGGCCTACTTCAAACATAGGCTATTTCTTTGTTAATATTACTGTTTTGTGCTTGTCCCTCAGAGAATGGACGGTCTACCTTGACTCATATGTCCAGGAACTGAGGAGCAAAGCCATGGCGAATTACTCTTGAGAGATAATCTTATTCATATATATATATATATATATATATATATATATATATATAATTAATTAAATTATATATATCATTTCAAACAAATATATCCAATCAATCATTGCACCCACTGCCGACCTATCAAATCGGTACGGTGTAAAATCACTTAAAACAACAAATTTCACCTAAAACAATTCATTAAAATCAAAAATTTCACTATATAAAGGGGCGTAAGGAGCTCATTGAGAGCACCAGGTTCCCATTCTATCAGGCAATGCACGCATGCATGCAAGCTTGATTATCTCATTCCAAGTCCAGCATCCAAGCAATTGCACGCCACTGCGCCAAGCTCCGTCTTCTAACGCCAATTGATGAAATCGATGATTTGCCAGTCTTTCTACCAAGCCTAGGCCTCGCTATCGCCTCGACTTCGATATTTCAAGCCATTCCACTATGTTCCTATAGGCTTAATTTGCATCCCCCTTAGTAACAGTGCAGATTAAGTCACTCCTCTACCATTCAAATATCCAACACCATACCCACCATGTAACCATCCTAGTCAAGCAACTCCTGTCTCCCTCGAGTTTTAATACAAGTTTAGCTCATCCCCTCTTCCTACTAAGCAGTCAATAATTAATTATTTAATTAATTATTTAATTAACTTCAAATTTCATCAGCGCACTCAACGTCATAGCTCCAACTGTATTTAAACTGGATAATTTTGAGTGACTGGTAAATTTGTTTTTCTCTTTCCTTATTCTCTGGTCGACCAAGGTATTTGACCACCATCTCTCATCACCTCTTACTCATTACACGCGCCTATAGTCTACACTCACGAACACAAACATGTCGCGCACTGACACTAAACCTCGCACATTAACGTACCAGGGCATAACATTCCTGATAACTCAGGACCCTGATGACTCTAAAAGCCAAAATTATACCCCTGTTAATCCAAAAACACTAATTCCGAGTGGGCCTACCCACAAAGGAGATGGTACACTCGTTCCACTTAAACCAACTTCACCAAAATCAGATTCCTCACTCTCTAGCTCACCTCCTCCCTCACCGGGTCACGTCTCATTCCCGACATTTGATTTCGAGAAAGAGCTGTGGTACGCTTCACCCAATGGCAGTAACCTTCAGAGCACGATGGTCCTTATCCACCCACCTATTGGTATTAGCCTTTGTAAATCAGTCAGGCAAACAGTAATTAACGCGCTCAATCCCATAGCCCAGTTTATTTCCCTCATTGAGGAATTAGGTAATCACCACATAGGCATCACTCCTTCTGAGAATAGCCATCTCAACTCTGTAACTAGTGTTCTCAAGAGCCGCTCTGCCATTCCCCCATTTTCATTAATTAGATTCAGACCACAAATTCACCTTCTTTAGTCTCTCAATCTGAGGAAACTAAATTGCCACAACAAGAAACAACAAAATAACAGTCTGTATAGCCTACTCCAGGAATTTGTGCTTTCCTTAACATGTAATGGAGACCGTAGTACTTATTTCCGTGAATTATATTTTCCATTGTGCCCTGCCGTGTTTTTTTAATTGTGATCGCTAATTACATTTTAAAAGAGTATCAGTTACAAAGTACGGTAATTCGTTTCCCTTGGCATTATCCCTAAGACCAGCTGACCGGCAGCGTGGAACTTGCCCACACTAGCGCTGCCGGGCGGGGCGCGCTTGAACTTGAGGAGTCCTCTCACTTTCTCCTTCTATTCGTCATGGTTGGACGATAAATATATCTTTATTTTATGTTTGAACAAAAATATTCATACATATCTGTCGAGAATCCGCCAGTTTCGTTTACTGAACCGAGCGCATGGGACGTACGTAATACCATGTATTCGACCACGGCCTCCTCGAATACCCCACAATGACACGCACTGAAATTTAAAATAAGAGGTCGTGGAAGTCGGCGCAGGTGCGATGCTATCCTTACCTAATTGGTCAAACAACTGATCGTAATGAAAATTTTGGTGGAGAACTTGTATCATAATGAAACGTCTCTTTTAATTGTTGCGGCTTCAGAGACGAAGGGACCCCACAAGAAATAAAATCTTAATTTATCAATATTATTGTATCTTAATTTTGAAAATTCGCACAGCCGCCATCTTGAGGTTATGTAGACAATTGAACTAAATTAGATGTCAGTACATTACAATGTATATAGACATTTGTTGTACCAAGTTTCACTGCGGATGATTAAATCGCGAGCAAATTCCATTTAAATGTTTAAACTTCGCGTGGCCGCCATGTTCGTTTTGTTACTTAACAGGTTTATGAAAGTTCTAGTAGTACCCTGTGTCACCGTACAAATTGTCAAGGTGATATCTGTTACTGTTGCGGAGATATAGATTGTCAGTGAAATATGCCATGTTGGATTGATGATACGTATTAAAGGTAAGGTCGAGATCGACGAGGTAGTAGTATGCACTTATCGAGTTTCATTGATATCGCTTCGGCCGTTTAGATTTTATTATGGGCACACACATACATACGCACACACATACACACACACATGACACAAGGATCTCATAAGCCTTTTTTTTTTCTCATAAATAAAAATAAGCTAATAACTGACGATGTGAGTTTATGTCTGAATAGTGGATAAACAAGTGGTTCCGAGACAAATTAAAGAGCCAACTTTCCTTAAAAATGTAAGATTCATGCCAATCTACGAGGGCTGTTTTTTAAGTAAGGGCCGTTTTTTTTTTAAATTAACAGATCATTTTATTTTGAAACCACATTTATTTTTAGGTTTTACATAACTTCCTCTATTTTTCTACATAGTTGCCTTTTTTTATTTAGGCACTTGTCATACCTTAAAACTAAGTTCTGAAATCCCTCTGCATAAAAGTTTGCTGCCTGCTCTGATAACCAAGAATTCACACTTGAGGAAAATCCATTGGAGAGTGGTTACCATGAATCTTCGGTCCTCGTGAATTTTCGTGTCAATTGCAGTCACCAAGTCATCTGTGATAACAGACCTGAGCGTTCATCGTCATGAACATTTTCACGGCCACTTTTGAACTCGCGTACCCATTTTCGCACTTTACATTCCGCCATTGCATTATCACCATACACCTCTCAAAGCTGACGACGAATGTCTGCAGCCGACATGTTTCTTGCACTCGAAAAACGTATCACAGATCGTACCTCAACGCGGCGGGCGAATCAATAATCTTGAACATTGTAAAGATGCACAGTTCAGCGTACAGGTTAGCTACACAGCTGCAACTGACGCCTGCTTGTTCGCAAAGGATGCCGGGAGGTAGCGCGCACGCTTGTTGCGGCATGCGCACTAACTACGGGGTTAAAAAAACGGCCCTTACTTAAAAAAACTGCCTTCGTAAATAGACCTATCTAGAATAATGACGAAATCAAGTTGGTAATACTAACATTTCTAGGTACTGCAGTTTGAAGTACATTTGAACACGTGTAGCCTAATAGAGTAACTTACTACAGTTGGCAGCCCTGGTGAGTCTGAATAAATTCTTAGGTCCATCTCTTAAGGTATAGAATGCGCATACAAAATTTGGCTGAAGTCTAATGGATAGTATGGACGTTACATGCTGTTTGATATTGGATTTATCTGGGCGCGTAAAATCATGTTGGAACAATGTCATGTATGTGATGTTCAGAATTAATCTTAAATGTTACTATCTATTATGGTGCCAATTCTGGATAAAATCCATGTGTTAGTATAGAAGTATTATCTTTATCTTTTTTCAGTAGCCTATAGAACTTACATGTAATTAAAAATTGAAACTATCATAAAGCTTAGTTACTCCAAATTAATCTAGAATGTGCAAAGTGCAAAGTTTAGAGTTGATGGCTTGCATGCTTTCTGATATATTGATATTAGGATTAAACAAATAGAGAGAACATTTATTAACAGTTGGCCGCCCTGCTGGTTTTTACGAATATGCATAGTCATAGGCCTAACTGTTATGGTGCACAATGCACATACGAAATTTGGTTGAAATCCATAGATAATGTATATGCATTTAAAACTGGACCTATCAGCAGGCATAAAATCGTGTTGGCAGCACTGATGTATATAAGTTACACCAAACTAAGATAGAATGTCAGGTACTATACGTGTGCAAAGTTTAGAGCTGTTGGCTTGCATACTTTCTGATATATATATATATTTTTTAAAGCGTATGGTTTTTAGTGCCGGGAGTGTCCGAGGACATGTTCGGCTCGCCAGAGTTTGTAGCTGCTTCTATGCGGACACCCATGGGGTGAGCTACAAGTACCGTCGCGTGTGGAGTGTTGTCTGGGGATGAAAGTTTTGAATGTAAGGACGAGGAGTTGGAAGGTAGCGGCTGTGACCTACAGTTTGGGACCAATCCCAGCATTTGCCTGAAGGAAGAAGGGAAACCACAGAAGACAAACTTCAAGGTTGCCGGCAGAGGGATTCGAACCTCCTCGCCTCTCGGATGTGAGCGACTGCCCGCAGCCACGCCGTAACGACCACGACTAACTCACCCGGTTCTGATATATTGATATTAGGGTTAAGACATATGGAGAGCATTTACTAACAGTTGGCAGCCCTGGTGGCTCTTTAGAATACGCAGTCATATCTGTTGTAGCACATACGAAATGTTGTTGAAATCCAATCGATAGTATAGTAAGTTACATGCATTTAGAAATTGGACGTATCAGCAGGCTTACAATCATGTTGGCAACACTGACAAGTATGGACTTCTGAAAATTAATCTGGAATGTAATTATCTATATGTGTGCCAATTTTGGAATAGTTCACATGCATAACTTCTGAGATGGCCATCAGAGATCAAATTTCAATTGCGATTTTTCAGCAGTTGGTAGCACTGACGTTAATTGCAAATATGGCCGTGCGATTTTCAGGTAGAGATCTTTACTCTTACAAAATTTGGTTTCGATAGCTGCAGCCATTTAGGAGTTGATAGGGACACACACACACACACACACACACATTTTCCCGGATCGATCTCGTAAGTCTACTTCTTCCTCATTTTTGAAAAATGAGAAAAGTAGGCTAAAATAACGAAGAATGTTTAAAAACTTAAGTTGATTAAAAAAGGGCCATCAGAACGTGTGTCAAGGAGCGAGCTCTGTGTTGCAAGAGAGAAGGTGATATTTTGGTGATATTCGTAGCGGAGCCGAGAGAAACTGAGACGGAAGCCCTAAGGATCCACACACCCACACAGCGTCAGTTCCTTAACCCGCTGCACACCTGACTGACCAGTTTTTAATACCTTATTAATTATCGACTCTCAATATTACTACAGCAGATGTATTATTTTAATAGGCAGCAAGCAAAAGAACCCAAAAGCCGACATCAATGAACAGTCTCAGTCGCGATCTCTAGGATTGTATGTAATACCATTGACAAAATCACACTGATTTTAATCACTATCAACCATTTAACAAACGAATGTAACTTTTGCAACAACTCGCCACAACACAGACACGCTACTAGTGTGATTATTAGGAACTTCAATACGTACCCCGAGTCGACATAGGGTGTTTCAGGTCATGTGGACATGAAGCCAGAACACAACGCTAGACCAAGCCGATGACTATTTGAAACATATCCTCCTTCTATACTCAAGTTTCGTTAGGGATGACCTAAATGCTTTATCATTTCCTTCATTTCTCTCCAATCACCTTTTCTTTCTACAGGAATTGAGAGCGTAACAGATGTTTCCTAAAGAAATCAAATTCGTCACGAATCTCTCATTAAAAAATACAACATTTAACCACATCTTGATAAATGCAGTAATTTTGTCTCTTTGACACCGACTAGACAAAATGCACCTTTCACTGAAGTCACAGTCTCATTAATGGCTATGCTTATTTTGTTGTTGTTGTTGTTTCATCTGGGGGTCTAGAACATCATGGTACTCGTAATTTAGCCCCGTGTACTTGGGTGGGTGTAGAATTAGTGCGGTAACCTGTGTTATCATGGTATCTGTAGTAGTGTGTGTAGTCCTATTTGTTATTTGGTTTACGTCCCATTTAACTACCGCTACTGCGAGTTTCAGAGACACCGGTTGCCGGAAATTTTGCCCAGAAGGGGATCTTTAACGTCCCAGTAAATCTACGGACACGGCTCTCTAGCATTTGTGCACCCTAAAATACCAACTGACTGGGCTAGGATTCGATCCTGCAACCTTGGGCACAGTAGGTGAGAACGTTACCGCTGCACAACGCGCCAATACGTTAAGTTAGGTACAATTACAGCATTTGCCTGGAGTAGAAGTGGGAAACCACCGAAAAACCACTTCCAGGGTGGCTTGGGGGGACGTTATAAATATCTAACCTATGACGGTGATCGAAATTTGATGTTTTACAATCGGTCAACTCGATTGTACCCAATTGTGATGGGTTATTCCCTAATCCTGAAATAAATGTACAAGAAATTAATGAAAATGAAAATCCACAGCCTGCTTCCAGTCGACCGACCGGCGTCAGGGAATGGAATGAATGAAGCTCCCATCTATCGGCGAGGATATGAACTGTGTCGGCTGCCGAAGCCGGTCGCACTCCCCTGTGGGCAATGATTAAATGAATGACAGATGAAATGAAATGAAACTGGAGAGTGTTGCTGGAATGAAATTGTGACTGGGAAAACCGGAGTACCCGGAGAAAAACCTGTCTGCCACCGCATTGTCCAGCACAAATCTCACATGGAGTGACCGGGATTTGAACCACGGACCCAGTGGTGAGATGCCGGCGTGGTGCCACATAAGCCACATGAAATTAATAAATACATGTAATTTTTCCCCCAGGATTAGGGAAATAACCCATCACAATTGGGTACAATCATGTAGGTTATGCAAATATCCACTTTACAATACAAAATTATCTTTTTATATATCACTTGATGTCAATATACATTTTGAGACATGTTTCGGCCCTTTGAGCCTTCTTCAGTCAAAATCACTAAAAAATTCTCCTAAAACAGTCTAATGTTTGGTCTCTCATAAAAATTTGTAAAACATTTTTACATCGTCAAGATGATTAAAACACATGAATATAAAATGCTTAAAGAATTTAAAAGATTTTAATTTTTTTTTTACAAAATTTCGAAACGTGGGCCACATTCTTGTTGATCCATTTTCAAACAGGGGACCTGGAACAATAAAAAATTACCTAACAACCTACGGTTCCTACTTGGAAACATGAAGAGATAACTTTAGTTGGGTAAAAAACTTACCCCATTGTACGAGACCGACTGAAAAACATCACCAATCCGGACCACCATAGTTTATTTTGATTACATTGCAATACTCATAATGTAAGTGAAACATACAAATTATAATCAGACTGTACCCAGCATGCATCGCAATGCCAATCAAAGAAAGTGTTGGCGTTGTAATTTAGTTTGTTAAAGTGATTTTGGAAACAAAATTATTATTTTTCTTTTTCCGTTAACTGCCTCTAGACTATGTAATATGGAGTTACTAACTCAGAAACATTCGTGGAAGCTTGCACAACAACTCACCAAAGTTCCATCGCAATCGGGTGAATGGTAGCCTATATGAACGCATACGGGACTTTGTTAAAATGATTCACCCACCGTCACTCTTTTATTGAAATTAATCGTGCGCTACCTATTCTAACATGGATTTACTAAGTCACAAACCTTTCCTGGAGTGTACACCACAACTCGCCTAAGTTTCATCGGAATCGGATGAATGGTATATGAACGCATAAAGGACATACAGACAAACTATCACGCAAATTTCATTTTTAGCCAATTTTAATTTATGAAACAAGATGTCCAGTAAATAACATATAGCCTACTTTCTCCTGACTGCATGGGTATAATAACTCTTTGTCCTTTTCAAGGAGTATAATTTAATGTAGGTTGTAGTAGCTTGTTGAAATATAACGTGCTATATTATACGTTGATTGATTGATTGATTGAACCTCACAATAACACAAGTTATCAGACAAAATTTAACACTCACCCAAGTACACGGGGCTAGATGACCATCATGTTCAAGCCTCTCAAATGAAACAACAACAACAACAACAACAGCAGCTTCCTACGCAAATCCTTCCTTGTATAAAAGTACACACACTAGTACAGACATTACAGTGAGGCAGTTTATCAGACAACTTCTACACACACCCAAGTAAAGCCCCTTAAGAATCAACATCAACAACATCATACACACACCCAAGTAAAGCCCCTTAAGAATCAACATCAACAACAACAACATCAACAAGTGGATGAAGGACAGCTTCCTACTCAAATCCTACCTCATTTGCAAGTACACACACTAGTACAGGCATCACAGTGACACAGGTTATTAGACACATTCTACACACACCCAAGTACACGGGGATACATGAGCACGATGTCGGAAAGCCCCTAAAATAATCAACAACAATCAACGTTTCGTTGGAACCCTTCATTTCGAAAGAAATAACATTGTATGAAAGGATACAAAAAGGTAAGGGGTGCTAAAAAATTCGAAGACTAATGAAGAATTGGACTTGGCCTACTGACGAGTCAACTGTCAAAACATTTCTCGTGTATGTCCCCTCTGCTACTCTCGCTTACTCGCGTTCCCCTCCCTCTCTCCATCCTTGCGAGTTTGCTTCAGTCCACGGCACACAGCAAGTGAAAGTTTGCCGACAATTGGTTCCACCACTCCAACACCACGCCAAGTCCATGCCCGTTGTTGTATTGCCTTGCCTGCCGCCTGGCGAACCTCACTCGATCAAGACTCCAGCAGCACGCAGGAATATCTACCAGTGTATCTGCATTGAAGTGTGTACGGTGAAGGACACGACCACTGTGTTCTGTAGACACAAGTGTTAAAAGCGGACTCGTGTGCGTGCGTGTGTGTAGGTGCTATGTGTCGCGCTAGACTATTGTCTCTCCTGCTCGTGGTTACGGCCACAGCAGCGGTTTCCCACACGGGTACTAGTACCCGAGGAACCTCCTCTAATACGTCTTCGCAAAAGAATAACGGCAGTCTCATCAACCTCAGCAAAAATTTCACAGCGGGATTGCCCGGCGGAGGGAGAAATTCGGGCCTTCGTAACAGGTAGGATAAAACATCTTCCTTAACTACTCGCTAGTCACAGCAGGTACAACTATTTTGAAGAAAAAAAAAGGCCAATTTTCGGATGGTTGACGATTATAATTTGAAAATATATATCTTGACTTGTATAAAATATTTAGTGTTAGGCCCACCAAAACTGTTCTTTTCCGAGTTTTTGTACATTGAGAGGGGCAAATAAAACGTATCAAATACTATCGAGATCAAACGTGAAAATATGTACGTTTGCATTCATTGATTATCTTAATTTGCCCCCCACACAAATCATAAAGCAAAAACAAACACATGACCAAAACAGCAGAAAGCAAAATTCAAAAGCAGAAAACAAAACCGAAAGGCAAAATTAAAAAACAAAAGCAAAAGCAGAAAACCAACAAAAATCAAAAACAAGAACAAACACAAAGCAAAAAGAAAATAATTGAAAACAACAACAAACACAAAACAAAAAAAACTCAATTACTTGAGATTTGACACCGCTCATCCCTCTCCAGAAGCAAATCCTAGCTACGCCACTTGTAACGAGGGCGAAACTACGTTACTTTTGACAGTAACGAAGTACCGAACATGCTCGTTAGTTATTCAAGATGGAGTAATCAATTTTATTTAAAATATTATTCACATATACAATGTATTTTCGAATAATAAGGCAACAGTGAAAAATGGCTTCAAACACCAAAACCTTAACACGTATTTAATATAAACGCTGAAGTGTATGTATAACAAAGCTCAAGCTCTTAAACCAGAGGGAGTTAGAAGGTGCGGTTTATGCCAAAATCTTCAAAATCGTCCCTAAAGTCCAGGAAAAATCTTGCATTTCTTGAAAAGCCAACGGAGATATATTTATTTGTTTGTTTATAAAGTGAGTTTTGACAAATAAACAAGCCCCTGCCAGATTTGTTTCGCGTCAAGCCCGCATAACATAAAAGCTGGATGGGTGGTTCAACACATGCGAGATTTTTCGCATAGGCTTTCTAGTTTAAATATATTTTAAAATTTGCTTTTATCCAAGTCTGGCTTTTACATCGGACTCCAGAAAGAATAACTCAGTCTTACCCCTTTAAGTGGGAGTGTCTTGGGACGAACTAAACCGTCATATTAATCCTACTCATCTTAAAAATACCTTATTTGGCAAATATCTCACTGTATGATAAGATTTAACCTTGACTAAAAGACCTGAACATGATCAAATTGGGCCTTACAACAACCACCCTTCTTAATCCACCAAATACATTTGAGAAGACCCACAGTATCACTATAGCGAGCCCTAATCAGCGATCAACACTGTTTCCCCAGGTATCGCGACGAGCAACACGTCAACAGTCTAGACAGTAAAAATAAACACGCCTCAAGGAGAGCATGCATTTTCAAACAATGGCGGTGCAGAGACAAACCGTTAGCAATGCTATGGATTCTTAATTTTAATAAATTACGTACCTTAAACCGCCCTTCTCTTTGTAAATAACCGTCTGTTGGTGTGAATCCAATCACCACAGTGCCTGAGAAACTAGTTCCAAAGAGCATGATATTAGACGTTTGAATTGGAAAGTCCCACCAATCAGAACGCTAGTTTGACCACACCAAACCTCGAACATGGATTCAAAACAAAAACATCATGAACGTCAAGAATATTACTAACTAATACAGGTTGAACGTTATTATACCACGTTTATTTTAAAATGTGTGTATTGAAGTTAATTAATAAGCTTCTCGTATGGGAAGTTTAATCACAGACCCGGTACAGTCGGAACAAAAACATAATACGTTTATAACATTAGGGGGAAATGTTAAATACGCAAGAATAATGAAATATTTATTTTATTTTGAAATTGAAAGCTAAACATATATTCAAGATTAAGAGATAATAGTAATAATAATAATAATAATAATAATGATAATAATTAGTATTACCGGTATTATTATTATTATTTCAAAGAGCTTCAGATTGAATTAAGGTACGCAATCATATTCCGTTGGTACTACAGATATTTAATATCAGCATTTCGCATTATTTATTCTGTAAAAATAAAAATATTCTAGAAATCAATATTGTTTTTGTATGATCAATTTCTAGAGATAATAGTAACGAAATATAGACTGCTGGGAACTACGAACTAGTCTTTATTTACGATAGGTTTTGAAATGTTCTTGCAATAAAAGATGTTTGATCTTAGGATATTCCGAATAATCACATGGCAGTTCGAACTCATAAACATCCCAACGGTATTTTTTCCTTCTTTCTCTCTTTCAAACCATGAAGTCGAGGAATCATTCCGCAGACGATGATCAAAAGCAACATATTACCGAAGTCACTCATAAATAACAAACAATTCTGACGGTAAATCGATTTATTTATCTATGATACACTTCAGGTTAAAATGTCACACATTCATTTTCATTTGAGACTATTTTGACTTTCAGCGTCCAGTCTAGTCTGCAGGCTTCCGTTTGCGAACTAGTCGCCTCCATAATCCCCTATTACCAGTGCGGCCTCTACACCTCTCACTTTGAAATCGTTCAAAATTGAATTTAATCATCTCCTGCTAGGTCTACCTCAGCTATCTTACCCTCTCCTACCCCATTCTCATATTCACAATACATGACCCTCACCATCTGAGTCGGCTAATACGAACAGCTTCATCTGAGGTGTTCATGTCTAACTTAACCTTTATCTCTTCATTACGACTACTTTCCTACTCATCTATTTGTCCCAAAAATTATTCGTGCGACCTTCATATCAGTTACCTCTAGCCAATGTATCAGATATCCTGAATCTATCCAGCTCTCACTTCCATACAGCAAGGTCGGACTAAATACTGAGCGATGTACGGAGAGTTTAATCGCCACACTAAAATACTAAATATAGGATACACACATAAATCGTATGGTGAAAGAGGAAATCAACTAAGTTTAGACCTTCCTTTCTTTTCTTTTTTTTTTTTTTACATTTTTAAATGGTTTACAAATTTCCGGCGGTTGTTATGTTATATACTGTAATATTAGGAAATGAACTGAAGGAGATGTAAAACAATAGCTTTTCACTGTTTGGCTTTGACTCAGAGGGTCCCGGGTTCGATTCCTGGCCGGGTAATGAGGATTTTCATCTCCTAGGAGTAATTCGTTTAAGGGCTTTGCGACATCATGATCACATAATCCCGGGGACTTGGGTGTATGTGTAGAATGTCTGATAGCCTGTGTTGTGATGACTGCATTAGTGTGTGTATACGTAAGTGGGACTAGAATTTGGGTGAGACGGCCGTGGCCCTAATTTAGGTACCATCCCAGAATTTTCCTGGAATAGAAATAGGAAAACCACTTCTAGGATAGGTGAGGTGGGAATCGAACCCACCTCTTTTCAGTTCTGCCTCAAGAGACTGAGGGTGCCCCGATCCAACCCTCAAACCAGAATTATATTTCTTGGTAGAGCCGGGAATCGAACCCGGACCTCCGCGATGACAGCCAAGAGTGCTAGTCACTACGTCATGAGGTTGACTTCGGATTAATTCTCTTGGCTCAAGTACTAGGTGTTTGGCATCAAGACAAGCAGGTCAGCCACGGGCGTCAACTACAGTAGAAAGACTGCACCAGGCCTCCCAAGGAGACACACAACATTTCATTTCAGCGCTTTATAAACATGAAAATCCCGCTTCACTGTCCATATCTTCAAGTTATGAGCTCTTGGAGAAGTCATCCATTTACTTTCACCCCATGTGAACTGCATGATGATGGACTTTGAAACATGTAACATCTCGCCATGCAAATTACAGAATGTCCATTAGCGTTAACTCCTGACGATAGATAGAAATTGAACAAGCAATCCGGGGAAACTAATTCAGCCTAGATTGTAACAACTGAGGGATTGACAACAACTGGACTTTCTCTGTCACCATATTTTGTTGGTCGATACTTGGTGTTCTGATCATGATCTGGCCTACTAAAATAAGGAAGCTCTCATCTCCGTTTCGTTCTGTTAAGCCTAGGCAGGATCAAGGGCGCCAACCATGGGCTATGGCCAGCCGGCTTGGCAAGCTTGGCATAAGTTCTTTCCAAAGGTCACCAAGCAGACAGCATACTTGCAAACTTAAAAGGAAACAGCAGAAACAGGCAATAAACCTTGCCATTGCATAACATAACCATAATTATACAAATGACTACATGTTGACTTCAAACATCAACCTCATCCCACACTGTTTCTCTATTTCCACCATCCACGAGGAAATGAAAGTAACAATTTTAATGGAATTGCAACTTAACTAGGCAATGAGATTTATAACAACTACTTTCCGCAGGTAGCCAACAATGTCTTATAAAAACTGTCTTCCTTTCTACAGTACATTCCCTCATTCCTTGCAAACAGCTATCCCACACTACTGGCGTAAGAGGAGGGGAGGTTACATTTAACTTTGAAATTAATCTGGCCCTGACTAAAACTGGACGTCAACTGAAGTTTCTCTTTAGCGAATGTCACACAGACATACTTCACGGAATAAATATAGGATCGCAGCTATTTCAGAGGACCTAGCAGCTTAACAGAGTGGGCTAAGAGACACTTTACGACTGCAGTGCAGAGATCCGAGATTTAAATCTCGGCCCCGACAGCGGACATCCCTCCCAAGTTTTTCCATACTCGCTCCAGGCAAACGACGAAAATGGAGAAAATTTCTAGTCCCGGAGCACCTACCCCATTCCTAGGCCCTAGTAATTAGAACAACACGCGCTACTACAAACAATTCAAAACAGACTAACAGACAAATAACATGTACACACAAATACACGGGGCTGATGAGCAAAGATGCATCCAGTATCTAATTAAAACAACAAATATTAGGGAGTAAAATAACTTAGGGTAGTACTGTACAACTCTGTACTCTTAAAAAAAATCAATCAGTTTATGAGCGGTGCAAGTGCCAACTACCGTCACTTCCGTACCTTGTTCATTCCGTCTGGCCGAGTCTAACGTAGAGGAATGCTCTCTCGCTCCAGTTTTCACAGAACGGGTTCGGTCACGGTAAGCATCCTACTCTCCAGCCACACCTTGCAACCAAGGACGCCCGCCGTCCAGGATAGGATACCGGAAGGCACTTCGCACATAACAATTACAAGAAGAAACATATCTGGTTGAAAATAGAAAACACTCCAGAGGAAATCTACGATGAAGCGTAAATAGAAATAAATATATAGGTATCAACAATTAATTATGTTTAAAAACTGTTAAAAATGTAATCGTTATTCCATTTAGGAACACAGTGGTCATCTGTTCCGTATAATAGGGTGTAGCCTATAGGAATTTGTGGTATTTCGATGCCAGTGCTAACTTCTAATTGGGGCTAGTGATTACACAACCGAGGAATATATCTGGATAATATGAGGCTTCGCAACCCAATAGGCTATATAACAGAACTCATAACCACCACTCACAATCTTTAAAATATTTTGCAGCTTGTGTCACAGTAGCCACTGCGTTGGTTTGTACTCGACGAATTAACCTTCGTTCACTTTCTACGTCGATGAGTCATGGCCACCCAATACTCTTTCGGCGTTTCGTGGTCCATTCCTCCTTGGACCACCATCAGTAGGTACTCAGTAATGCTCATCGTCAGCACTCCATAAACCTCACCGTTTCGGAAATGGCCTGACCCAGTCGTCAAGCCATAACGATTGGGCTTTTATCCGAGTCAGTCTGGACTTTATACCTGCAATTAACACGTCGACTATGCATAAATGAAGGCAGCTTACCTTCTAATGCAGCTTTGGCCTCGAAATGTTTCGTTGTTACAAGGTGGTTCATGTCGGAGCAGTCACTGTTTTGATCAATGTACAATGGTGACTTCAATGCGGGAGTAGCCAGCGAGCTTAGCACACAGAGACTCTACGCGGTTTCTTTGACAATCATCCCAATAAAACACACCCCGTTTACATACCTCAGAACTAGAGATAGGAACTGCAGGAGCGGTGAAAGACTACAATAGTTATTCGCTGTAGTATTGCATGTGAGGGATTTTATTTTAAAATGCGCCAAAGCAGAAATAATAGGAAAATTAATGTTCAATATTATTTTATCATATAAGATAGAGTGAGCCTCTGTGGCTTAGGCGGCAGAACACCGGCCTCTCACCGCTGGGTCCGTGGTTCAAATCCCAGTCATTCCATGAGAGAGTTTTGCTGGGCAAAGCGGTGGCAGACAGGTTTTTCTCCGGGTACTCCAGTTTTCCCTGTCACAAATTTCATTCCAGCAACACTCTCCATTATCATTTCATTTGTCATTCATTTAATCATTGCCCCAGGGGAGTGCGACAGGCTTCAGCAGCCGGCACAGTTCATATCCTCGCCGTTAGACGGGGGCTTCATTCATTCCATTTCCTGACCAGGTCGGTCGACTGGAAGCAGGCTGTGGATTTTCATTTTCATAAGAAAGAATATTGGGTGGCTATGACTCATATGTGTCTTTTGCGGTGTTTTACCTAGGTTCACCAAGTTACGCTATTCAGCAGGCTCTTGGTACACCTTGCCGGACCGCCGCTGGGGTAGTGGATCATGTACTACATCCATTGCTGGATTTTTATTACTTGCCCGTGAAGCTCAATATGCCAACTAGGGAAGCTCTCAGTTCCCGCAGCAAAGAAGTGCGGTACACTTAATACATGGGACGTAGTGCATGGTCCAGTACCCCAGCGGCGGTCCGGGCAGCGGGTACCAAACGCCCGCTGAAGAGTCCGACTAGGCAAAATCCCACAAAAGACACGGTAAAAACCTAGAATAAGCCTAGTTACTGGATTTTAGGTAGATTTCATGAAAAAGCTACCTGTTGTAATGGGTACCACGTTACGACTTCCGAAAAATGTCGACATATCTTCGCGTTTCACATCTCCCAGGCCCCAAACCGCAGTCATTTCAAAAGTTAATTTATATACATAAATCACTTTCTTGTGGACACGATAACAACCGACAATTTGCACCAATCACTTTAAAAGTTGTACATAAAACATAACCAATCAAACCCTCGGTCGAGTTTGTTAATGGGCAAAATCGGACCAAGCATGTGGAAATGGGGAGGCTTTTTCAAAAAGGTGAAAAATCACTATAACATTCTTAGTATGTGAAAAACGAATGCATTCAAAGTTCATGCTGTTCTTCGGATAAAGGACAAAAACTTATCTCAGTAAAGTCTTTCGATAGCACTAACCATAGACAAAAGGGGTGGGAAAATGGAGTTTGGAGAGAAATGAAATTTCCCTTAATAGGCACAATATCAAAACCGTTTAAAATGGTCAATAGTCCCCTGAAAATTACCTAATTTTTTTTTTGTCTGAATTCATTTTTGATATGGCCAACCCTTTGGTCAAGGGATGAGCAAAATGTTATTGAAATTATTAGAAGATGCGACTTCTCGTATGCTTAACATGTGACATTTTGTAGACACACGACAATTTACAAATTTAGTCATTTCTATTTTATTTTATTTTCCGGTGAAATCTACCTCCGCCTTCCGGCGTGCCAAGAGGGATTTTTATTTTGGTCTGTGTCACGCTACAGAATTAGCCCGACAATGTCAGGTACGCACTGCGTACGTCAGGAGAGATCGTACAATTACACAAGTTATCAGACATTTTACACTTGCAGTGAGTATTATGATGCCCCATGTCTGTGTATAAAACGAGTATCGTAACATTGGATAATATTGTTGTATAATTTCCGAGAACACGGACACGGCGAGCCTGTCAACAAGATTCATATCACGAGACAGCACCTATTAGGAAGGGAAGGGTCACACGGTGACACAGCTGTACACTTTACCACCTACACACCAAGACGCGAGGCGAGCAAGTAACATTTCAGCCAGGATCCAGGGCGACTCGCAAGCTGTATAATTCGCGCAGTTCCCAAGACCACACGAAGAGCACAGGGGACATTTGGTTTTCCGAGACTCATTCTTAATAGTTTACCTTATAATGGTAGCCCCTTAAATAATACTTTAATAATTGTACGCCTAGTCAATCTATTATTCATCTATTATTCTTTCGAACATGTTTCGGCTTTCGAAGAAGCCATCATCAGCGAAAGTTTTATTACTCACATAAAACAAGCATAAAATAAAGAAAATGAAAACTGAATATCCTTACAAAAAAAACTTGGCTTAATATCTAAATGGAAAACAATATTCAATGAAAGAATTTATTTAAAAATGTTTTTGAATTATTATTGATCTCAAAATAGTCTATATCAAAATATAATGTATTAAGTTGTCCTGATCCTTGAAGAATGCATGTTAAAATGTGGAGTTAGAAACGCCTTGAAGGTGCCTGTCAGATTGAATATGAACGAAGTTGGAGATCTAGTTGTATAGATGATGAACAAATCTAAACGTTGAAATATTGTTGAGAATGTTTATCGTAGTAACGTTAAGGGTTGAAATCGCTTGTGGATGATGTATGGACTATTATTACATATGCATTAATCGATTTGAAATTTCGTATCACGTGTGTTGGATTTCAGTATATTATAATATTTATTCGTAGTTTGAAGTTTGTGTCAAGGATTAATGCTGAAATCCATAAGCATGCCCCTTAAATATCTCAGCAAAGAACGCCTCTGAACATTACTGTTAATTTCTGAAGAGAAACTGAAATTATATCCTGATGACTTGAGCCTAAAACTTATCAAATTGATATAAGAAACCGTTTTAACCGGTGTCACCTGACTCGGTAACAGCTATGTTGCTGAGAGTCTAAGTTATGCTAGATTCCCCATAATTATGATATGATCCTACTCTTATAGTTTTATTGCTAATAGTTCTTTTATTTGTGTAATTTTAAAAATATTCAATTGAAGATTAAAAGACCTTTCTATCCCCATCCATACTATTTTTTCTGGAACTGAGAATTGTTATGTTACCGGTACGTAGTGGCTAATAGTTACTTCACGATCGACAATACCAACTTGAAAACTTTGTAAGACGATGTTTCACAAACAAATCAAACTTCTTATTAAAATATAAACACTGCTCTTAAAAATTACAGTGGAAAATATTTCAAATTCGGATGGTAGCAAGTGCGTTATTTGTTGTTCATTCAAAATCCTCTTTATCACATTAAGTAACTAATTGTAACGCGTGCGCCCATCTGGAAAGAGACCGACTCCCGGCTGATTGCAGTTTAACAGAAAACTAACAAATGCTTAATCTAGTTGTTGCGTATATTTGCATTCTTTTGATTCAAAACAAAACGGAAACGTAATTCCAAAGTCAAAGGCAACTGTCGGTATACAAAATTGAGGTGTAAATAGTTTGTAAGTTCTAAGTTCATTTGGTTTAAAGGTAAATACGCAATACAACTATTAACTACTTAAATGCAGATGTATACAGCCCAGAAAAGATGTTAGTTCAATAACCGACAACTGATCCTTTTTCATGTACTCGCACTTACTTTTACAAATAAGCCAGGAGTAGCTTAGGATCATAACCCACGGGATCTCATTTTTACGCGGAATCCGGACCTGTGGGCGAACATTTTTACTTCAAAAATCCCACATGCATTAACCAAGAACCGAACTGGTCCGTCTTGGCGAGAGGCAAGCAGCTTGACCACTGTGACATTACGCCTACACTCATATTTTAAGAAAAATACTTTAACCTTAATGAGTTTTAACTACAACTACCGTGCGTTTCTTTTCATATGTAATATTGGTGGTGTCACCTCTTATTATGTACCCCAAGAGAATTACTAATGAGGGACAGATAACTTCGCTGTCCCGTCCTTTAAAACAACATTAACTAACTTAACTAAAAATTACAAACTAATTTCATTTCTTTGACTGACTCCTGGATCAGACAAAGGATACGCCTATTATTAGCAATGGCTTGAGAGAATACCCTCTCATAAGCTAGACTAACCTCGGTAGTATAATATCCGGTGGCTGAAAAATAGGTGTAATCCGCTATGTATATTGCCAATATTGGAATATGACAGTCGTCTTATAGTTAAAGCCCTGCGCGGATGCGAATATCCGCGGATAAATCCACGGATATCCGGAAAATATTTCACCATACAGTTATGCGGATAACGGATATCACCATACAGATATAGATATGGCTGTGCGGATAACGGATAAGCTGCGGATAATATTTGGAGAAAATTTGCGGATAGTTTTTAGAATACAGTCCAAACTTGTTTAATAAGATTATGAGGACCCGGATGTTTATGACGAATCATATTTTTCAGTTTTTTTCCATTCATGACAATAATTTAAGCGAATCTCATTCAAATTATGTCAATAAGCATAATTAACACTCTGAACAGAAAAGGGTTGCAATTCTGACTGTATAACATTAATTTTAAACATAGCACATGACATACAAATCCTATAGGAACGACTTTTTCCTCAAATGTCTAAATATGTTGCTTTAGTAATTTATGCTCTATCTAATTAAAACTATTATTGTAATGCCAGTAGATTCCGATAACAAACGTGCGAATGCGGAAAAAAGTCGTGCGGATGCGGGGCGGATGTGGATAACAGTTGTGCGGATGCGGAGCGGAACGGATAACAGTCGTGCGGATGAGGGGCGGATGCGGATAACGTTTTGTTTATCCGCGCAGGGCTCTACTTAACTTATAGCCCGTTCTGTCATGTGGAGAATACACTCTACATGTGTTGCTTCAAACATTCTATAGGAATGAGAGCGACTACGTGTTACGAAAGCTGCACCTATCCAATATTCCATATCTTCACAATCAAGTATTTTAATGTGTCAGAAAATCCGGTATGGTTCCATAGAAAAAGTAGGCCATAACTCGTATTACACACTCCGTATGCATACCCTATGGGCACAACATGTTAATGGGCCCGGTTTATGAAGTATACGTTATGAATAATTATTTTCATTTACTGGTTCGGCTTGATCAAGAGATTAAAAAGAGAAAAAAAAACAATACGTCAGGTTGTCAAGAAGCGCAAAGACCAACCTTATTTATGAGTGTGAAATAGCAATCTACATTCCTGATCAATGTATCACTTAGGAGAAGTATTACAAATACATAAATAATAATATTGACCGCTTATTACTAGCGACAGGATTCTTAGGTTTTTACCTATTCTTTTCCTTACTTCTAAATACAAAAATACTTCAATAATTTTCTGAATCAAACTCAAAAGAGCCATATTCATGAATTCTGTAGTACCTAAGATAACCTAAATGATATGCGAGTACCTAAAATTCCTAATTGCAGTTTTGTTCCATTTATTGTAGTATATTTGAATTTTTCGTCCATAAATTTTAAAAGTAAACCACAAGACAGTGTTTATTACTAACTCTAGTTGAGAGAAATCCTACCAGAAAATTCAAGTAATTTCAACACTTTTCTGCTTATATCTTATTGTTTGGTTAATTACTGTCAAGAAAGTGGGGATAAGTTGAAAAGTTCCCTATATTCTAAATAAACAAAGTTAATTAGACAGTCCTCTAGAGTGTAAAATTCACCTCGACATCCTTGGTATTATTGAATTTGGATAATTAACATATTTAAGGAGAGCAATATTGCCTAAAATTGGTAAGTCCTTGGTGATAATTTTATAAAAGACGTATCATTACGTAAAAAATTTACACTCTTGTTGCAATCACATTTTCTACTAACAATTATGCATTAATTTTAAGCTTTGCGCAGTTAATGTCAACTTTTGCTACACTTTAAACATAAAAACCTATTTAAAAAAACTATTCTACCTATCACAAGGCTTAAAAAACTATTTTTTTAAACCTAACATGACAATTTTTTAAAACCTAAAAATCCGGTCCCTAATAACAGAAAATCTACAATGTAATAATGAAATACGATCCCTGATAGTTATAGCTAAGAAACTTTTAAAACAATAATGTTACCAATTGGTATAGTAAATCACCATTAATCGATTACAACTAGCGTTGTTTCCAGGGAGGTCGATATTTCTCTGCTTGCATCCCGTATGGTACTAATACACTGCAAGCATATCCTGCAAACGATACTGAACACTATTATTTTTCCCTGTTAGTCTGTTAGAACTTTTTCAGATTTTGCACGTTTTTTCCTCTCTATGTCTAAACAAAATACGAGTATGGTCACCCATAGAATAGTACAACATATTCCAGTGAATATGAATGGGTTAAGCGTAATATTTAGAGATATAATAAATTACAAATAGGCTTAATGAACATTTTTTATAATCAAAATGTCACTTTTTAACTTACACGGTGTTTAAGTTCGTTAGTTTGGCAGGAATAATTGCTTGGATATTTGGTGAATAGAAGGTCGAAATGCGAGGTACCACTTCCTGTTGTCAGAATTTGGCGTAGTGGAATTCATGTACAGCGCTCATTATTACAGTAAGTAACGATCGCGATCTACTAAATATATGCTGGCGATCTAACGAAGCCAGGAATCGAACTCAGGGCCTACGGGTGGAAGACAGACGCGCTTCCCTAACACCACGGGGCCGGCAATACGCCAAGAAATTTTTCGAATAAAGAAACAATTAAATTCATTTCTTAGAAAAGTAGATATCTAAAAAACATAAGACTCGTGAATAATTGAAAGAGAATTCTTCCGGTACGCAATACACTAACTATTTGGTCATTAGCCAGTGGTTTCGTTGTAAAACTGTATTTGTGACTAAATATGCACGAAGACAATTTTAGAATTTAAAAAACCAAATCAAATCGAGAGACGAAAATAGTTCACAAGAAGGCATGTGTAACGTAAGGTCGCCGAAGGCTTCATGTATACAATTCAAGGACGCTAATACAAGTGCAGGAGCCTTTGGGTACTAGTCGACCTACTCAATACGTTGTGAAAGGAAGCAATTAATGACCAGATATCCTTTGTCTCAGTTAACTAGCACAATACTTAGCCATCACCCATATTTAGAGGCATGATTGTTTCGCACTAATTTTTGAACGAGAAGGTTTCGCGTTTATCGCGAAATAGATATTGCTGTATCGCTTTAATTTCGCTTTGATGAAATTCTAAAATTAATCATTAAAGGTTACATTATTCTGATCTATTTATATGAATGGTAGATGTATAAATTACAAGTAGGCATCCAACATTATTTTATTATGTACCTGATTTTGCATTGATTTTAATGCTAGCAGTGACTGGATTACTTCAACATGTTGAATCTTTGTTCGCTCTTCTCTTTCATTTCATACATAATCTTGAAACAAAATTCCAAGCTCGTTATTCACTACAGATTTCGCTGTAATATCGCGCTTATCGTGAAATAATTGAATTGTACTTTAAAATGGTCTTATCGCTTCAATTCGCGAACATACGAAGGCTGTTTTTTAAGGAAGTGCTGTTTTTTTAAGCCCGTAGTTAATGCGCACGCCGCAACAAGCGTGCGCGCTACCTCCCGGCATCCTTTGCGAACAAGCAGGCGTCAGTTGCAGCTGTGTAGCTAACATGTACGCTAACTGTGCATCTTTACAATGTTCAAGATTATTGATTCGCCCGCCGCGTGTGAGGTACGATCTGTGATACGTTTTTTAAGTGCGAGAAACAAGTCAGCTTTGTGAGGTGTATGGTGATCATGCAATGAACATTTTCACGGCCACTTTTGTACTCGCGTACCAATTTTCGCACTTTACCGTCACAGCGCAAGACCTCACACTGCTGCCCGGACTCGGGAACTGATTGACTCTTTTCGGTGGGAAGTTTTGGATCACCCACCGTATAGCCCTTCGTCATCTCGGTGGGAAGCGCTTCGCCGACGATGAAGAAGTGAAAACAGCCGTGAATTCTTGGTTGTCAGAGCAGGCGGCAAACGTTTATACAGAGGGATTTCAGAACTTAGTTTTAAGGTGTGACAAGTGCCTAAATAAACAAGGCAACTATAATACCGGTATGTAAAAAATTGAGGAAGGTATGTAAACCCTAAAAATAAATGTGGTTTCTTAATAAAATGTTAGGTTAATTTGAAAAAAGAAACACGGACCTTAATTAAAAAACAGCCCTCGTAATATCCTTATCGCAAAATCGCTTCATTTTTTGTCGCGTTTATCGTTAAAGCGAAAAAATCATGCCTATACCCATAATTCATTTCTAAGCAGGGGACAGCGCAGTACAGAACTGAAAATCCACAGCCTGCTTCCAGTCTCCGACCGGGTCAGGAATGGAATGAATGAAGCCCCTATCTAGCGGCGAGGATATGAACTGTGCCGGCTGCCGAGGCCTGACGCACTTCTCTGGGGCAATGATTAAATGAATGACAGATGAAATGAAATGATAGTGGAGAGTGTTGCTGGAATGAAATTTTGACAGGGAAAACCGGAGTACCCGGAGAAAAACCTGTCTACCTCCGTTTTGTCCAGCACAGATCTCACATGGAGTGACCGGGATTTGAACCACGGACCCAGCGGTGAGAGGCCGGCGTGCTGCCGCCTAAGCCACGGAGGCTTCAGCGCAGTACAGAACTATTGTGTGTAAATGTTATTTCAATACCTGGTCACACAATTGTGTGGGTACGTATTTTATTTGTTAGTTGAGATAACTTTTGGGCCCCAGATCAGCCTGCATGGATTGTATAGGTTACTGGATACATGGAAATCCAATATGAAGCTCCTTTTGTAGCCTATTCCATGAAGTTGCGAGATCTGTTTGCTTTTCATCTATGGACAACATGGAACTCCAATATGAAGCTTCTTTTATCTTCTGTGAAGTTGCAAGATCTATTTGGTTTTCATCCAATGACAACATGGCTGCCAGTAACCACTGACCTCGAGGTAAATACTGTATTTATACTGTAATTAGATACGAATCTAAAAAATAATATTTACCTCAAGGTAAATAGATACGAATCTAATTACTAATATATACCTCAAGATCGGTGGTTGCTGGCAGCCATATTGTTCATAGATGAAAACCAAACAGATCTCGCAACTTCATAGAATAGGCTACAAAAATAGCTTCGTATTGGATTTCCATGTACCCAATAACCCACACAATCCATCCATAAGTATCCACACAATTGTGTTGCCAGATGAAAGAAATTGCTTGGGATTGAAAGTGATCCTATTGCGGCACTATCCCAGCATTGTCCAGGAGACAGAGTGTAAAAAAGGGAAATACACTCAAGATAGGCATTCGAAGCCGCCGAGTCCTGAGATCGAACCACCCAACTCTGGCTCCCTGGTCCTCGAATTGACACATGTTCAATTAATATTAAAAAAGCGCACACGTGTGCATAGTTACAACATAAAGGTCCCTTCAGGACCTCGCTGTTCCGCCCCTTAAAAATAACAATATAAGTTATAAGGGCACTTAGATATGCACAAAGAGATTCAGTCTTCAGCACTTAGTTCAGTCACTGATTTTTCACATTTCGTGCATGAGAGAATATCAGCTCATCCCGCAGAAAGTGCAAGTATAACGGGTGTTCAAATGAAAAGTTACGAAACGATACTGTGGGTGCAATTTATTCGTTATTCAAAAGTAATCACCACAGGCCTGTGCACAGGTGACCCATTGCTTCATTAGCCACAGGATTCCTTGTTCCCAGAAGTCTTGTGGTTGTAACAGGAGCCAATCCTGTACGGTGTCCTTTAGTTCGACGTCCGATTGGAAACGTTTTCCCTTGAGTCAACGTTTGAATAATGAACCTACGCAATAATTGTCATTCTAATAGTACATGACACTATGGCCTACATATATAAAAATTCAACATGGCGACCATCCGAAATATTTAGACGGTTCTCAATATCCACTAATCTATGACAGCAAACAAACTGAAAGTTTGCATGTCAATAAAGGCTATTAACATTAAGTTCACCTATGGGAATTTCAATAACCTGGTGGGGGCACAAATCCAACATGGCGGCGACGCGAAATTTAAATATTGTAATGGTCGTTTCTCGCGAGGTAACCATCCCAGCGCAGTGAAATTTGGTACGGTAAATGCTTATACAAACTTTAATCCACTGACATCTAATCTATTTCAATTATTTTTATAAGCACAAGATGGCGGCTGTGCGAAATTTTTAAATCTCCTTTTTTATTTCTTGTGTCCTAATCATGCGATTGATGTTTTAATAATACACCTATGAAATAATCTTCATGCAATAACTCTATGGTCTACATATATAAAACTCCAACATGGCGACCATCCGAAATATTTAGACGGTTCTCAATATTTAAGAATCTATTACAGCAATCAGACTAAAATTTTGTATGTTAATAGAGTCAATTAATATACGTAGGATATATGAAAATAGGCTATTTAGTTCTTCACGGAAGAGGTTTAAGTGCATGGCTGTGGAACTGAGTAATGAGAGTCCGGCCTTGTGTGTATTGCTTTACATTGTACAGTACTTTCATTATTTTCATCTTGACCTGCATTTATCACGCATTGATCATATCAATTAAACGTCTCACTAATCATTGGAGGACGATGATGATAATTGTTGTTTTAAGGGGCCTAGCATCTAGGTTATCGGCCCCTAATGGTTTGGGTGATCGTGAAAATGATAATGTTAACTACAAGTAAAACTAACTACGGACTTACATTCTAGAAGACGAAACGCAAAAAAGAAGAAGAATAAGCTAAATAAACGACAGGAGTAAAGGAATTGCCCAAGGGATTTGGAAGGAAGGAGATCCATAAAATGCAGATAGGAAAGGAAAAGGTGAGAGAGTCCGCTCCGGAGGCAATGGAAAAACGGGAAAAACATGACCCAGCTCAGGAATCTCTCAGGGTCGCCAACTCCCGAACTCACCAGCCGTGAGCCCTTGAGGGTGTAGCAATATCCAGTGTGCACCATAAGTAGTGGGGCTACAAACACCCCCACCTCCTTTAGGGCCTTGAGCAGAAAACAAGAGATATCAAGAAGAGAAGAGAAGAGAAGAGAAGAGCTCTGATCCCTCGAAGAATGAGATATCAGGAAAGATGAGACAAGGGTCAATTAAGGCGGGAAAGTGAGACACCCTAGGCCTCGGATGCCCTAATACCGTCAGGGTAGGAAGAAAACAAGAGTTGACCAACGGAGGTCAACAGGAAAGATGACATAGAGGAGACCGGAACATGTAAGTGGCAGCAATGCCGGACTCAGCTGACGTCCGGTGGTCGCCAACCCCACGTCCCACTAGTCGTGGGCACCTGGTGGGGGGGGGGGGCTATTCATTTAAAATTTCAAAATTCCTATTTCATCATGGATTAAAACTAAACTGGAGCTAGCTGATTTGGGTTGAAAAGAAGTCAGAGAGACAGGGCAGCGCGTTTAGTCAACACGTTTCTTGGAGTCATTAAAGATAATGCATATGCATGAGTCAAACGTAATATCTTCAAATATCGCACATTGAAGGAGGATTAGCACATGTAACACACTGTTTGCGAAGGTATTGCATTATCATGATTTTCTTCCTGTCAGGGCCGTGACCATGGGCGCCTGCACGATTTTTTTTCCAGAGAGGGGGAAGGGGGTGGGGGGGGGGGCAAGTAATATTTTCATTTGATTACCTACCTGTCACTATTCTATTATTTAAATTACTCATGATGGTTCCGTATTGATGTACTAAATAGTTTCTAACAATAATTATACAACCGCCTTAATCAATACATAAACGAAAATAATTATTATTTGAGTTGCTCCTGGTACATGTTTCAGGGATTAACTAACAACATTTTTTATCCCCTTCATCAGCCAAAGAAAATTATGAAGTAGCGTGTCACTTAAATATAAATGGTTATTAGAATTAATATGGTGTCACCATATAAGTAGGTTGTAGTAAAATATTTTAAAGTATAGGGCAAATTAAAAAGTTTGTTACGGTGATAGAATTCAGCCATCAAATATAAACGAAGATATACCAAGAGAACCAGTGGACAGTTGGTTCATATTTCCGCTCCAAGCTTGAAATGACATAAGTGGGATTAATTCTAATTCTAATTAATTCTAAAAACCATTTATATTTAAGTGCCACGCTACTTCATAATTTTCTTTGGCTGATGAAGGGGACAAACAAATGTTGTTAATTAATCCCTGAAACATATATCAGGAGCAACTCTAATAATAATTCTTTTCGTTTATGAATTGATTATGGCGGTTGTATAATTATTGTTAAAAACTATACTTGTCACTAAGTAATGATTTTCGTTTCATTTCTAACTTGCTTCGTGGCATTCATTATTTGCCTGCTTTGAAACCGTTGGGTACATTATCTTTATGGCATGAATTGGAGGTAGTGATGTAAAATATCTGGGCATTTATAAGTCGGGGCAAATGCCCAAGATAAATGCTCGGACAAATGCCCAAAATCCATAAATGCCCAGGCATTTTCGGCATTTACCTCTTTTATAAACATATTCATAATGCAACGCTTATATAAATATTGTTTTAGCCATATATGTATCTACATATATGTATTCTATATATGTATCTACATATATGTATATGTATTTAATTTATATTGCTGGAAAAGTAGTCCTAATATGTTTCTATAGCCACTCAACTCAAGTGGATTTTTATACATAATTATGTGTTTGCCTATGAATGTTGATTGTGAAATTGGGGAAAAAATCCACTTAACACATCAACACATCTTTATAATTCTTCAATGAGTTTGATATTTTACTGACAAATGACTAATACTGAATACATAATGTATGCTATTACATTAACTGTATAAGTTAAAAATGAAACAAATGAGGACATGAGGTAAAGTACATATATTTAAATATGAAATTAATAATAAATTAATGTTTTGTGTCTTGGGTATCTTAATCACTTTCTTCTGTTTCTGTATCCTCTTCATCACTTTTTTTCTATTGAACTTTCAAGTAGTTCTGGCTCAGATTCTTCTGACAGTTCTGATTCTAAATCTTCCTCTAGGCCTATAATTCGTTCTTGACTGGGTGTTGGGATTTCTTCTCCTTGTTCTGGATTACTCTGACGAGTCTCTTCAGTTATTTCGTTGGGCTTACGCTTAGATGTTCTATTCTCCCCATTCATCAGCTTCCAATAGGCTAGATAAATCAATTTGGCAGCCCTCTCAGATGTAAGTCTGTTTCTTTTTTACTAAGAATCCAACCAAAAGTGCTAAAGGTCCGCTCTGTGGCAGCAGATATAACAGGTGCCCCTACATTTCCTACATTTAAATGAGTAGGCCTGCAGGCCTAACTCTGTAATACAATGTTTTATTCAAACCAGATATACTTAATTCCCATTTAGATGATATTGGCAACATTGACACACGATAATTAAATTATTATTAGCATTATTCGGGCATTGCTAGTTTATCCATGAAATATACCTTTGATTAATGGTTTTTATTATGTTTTAGAAGCTCTAGTAACAATCACAAGAAAGAAAAAAAAAGTATTTTAAATGCCCAGATTTTGGGCGCTTAAAACTGCTTTGGGCAAATGCCCAGGCAAATGCCCATTTATAGATGTCCTGCCCACTGGGCATTTGTCCGGCCCACATCACTAATTGGAGGAATAGTTTTTTAGTTCAAAGTTTTTGTTCGTCGCTTTTTTTTTTTGGTGAATCATCGTCATAATGTTCATTTCTTAAAAACAGGTAAAAATTAGTTGTATCACCATGTACCGACAACAATATAAATCAATCAGTTCATTAAAATGGTAATTTTAATCCAATACGCCTATTTTCTAAATAACTGGAGATATTTTTAAATAATCCCAAATTACTAAGTTAAACAAAACAGTGGAATTATCCTTACATCTAAACCAGTTAACTATCAGTAACTTCAATTTATAAAATAAACTGGTGTGACAATAAACAAACGAAATATTCTCGGGATTCCAGAGGGGGGGGGGGGGGGGGGGGCACGAACCCTCCTAGCCCCACTGCGTGCGCCCATGGCCGTGGCCCTACGTAAAGCACCTACCTGAGCTATAAATGGAGAACCATGCACCAGAATTAAATTTCTTGACAAAGCATCAGTGGTAACAGCCAAGAATGCTAGCCACTACACCATGAGGTGTTCTAAATATAATAATAATAATAAATACAGATTTAACATCCTAACAACCAACGGTATTTAAGATAAGCCAGAAGGTTGGAGTATTTGGGTCACAGAGTTTCCTCTAGGAGCCGGTAGGTCGAGCGACAGGTAATAGTCGTTGTAATTGTTAATTCATTTAGGGGCTTTATGACATCGTCATTTAACCCCGTGTACTTGAGCGTATGTGTGTATAGAATTTGTCTGTTAACTTGTGATATTGTAGTGTCTGTAGGTGTATTAATAATGCAGGTGAGGATTGGGAAGAAGGCGGCCGTGGCCTTACCTTAGGAAACCATCCCAGCATTTTCGTGGAGTAGAAGTGGAGAAACTACGGAAAACCATTTCCGGGATGACTGAGATAGGAATCGAACCCACCTCTTCTCAGTTTTGTTGCTGCGACATCGTGGTCATGTAGCCCCGTGTACTTTACTTGGGTATGTGTGAGTGTGTGTGTGTGTGTGTGTGTAAAATTTGTCAGATAACCTGTTTTATTGTGATGGCTGTATTCGTAATTCAGAAAATTACGTATTTAAACATTTAGATGCCAGCAATCTCAGTTGGTATCGAACCCGAGCACGTTTAATTGTTGCGACACTCATACTAGCTGATTATTGAATTGAATTTGTAAATACGTAATTACATTAAAATCCCGTTCGCACATTGTTAATACAAAATCCCCACATGCGCTTGTCAAGAGCTGTCGTCGAACACTTGCCCACTCATTGCTGGCACAGGAGCACGTCCACGCACCATCCCCGGATTAACATGTTTACCGTTTGGCTCCAAGATTTAGAAAGCGGTCGATATCAGAAACAAACTCGATATTCAATGAATGTAGAAGGAGAAAAGCTTCGTATGTGAAGCAGGTTAGGACCAGATGCAGATGAACTGATTACAGTGGCACCGCGCCACATCATTACACTTGCAGGATATTGATATTCTTGTTGTATCTCGCAAAAACTAGGTAAGTGGAGTGTACTCGAGACACATGAATAATTTATTAGGAGTGACAATATCATCCGCTTTAACCAATGAGCTATGGGTTCCAATTCTAGTCAAAACACGGGAAACATTTCCTACGAAATTTATGATATATGAATCGCTGCCAATGGCCATAAGCTGGGCATTTTTGATTGAACGTCCGAGAGCTCCCAACAAATTCAATTTTAAGTAGTTCCAACTTTGGCTACCAGATGCTACTGTAACTAACACTAGTCGCGAACGTTGGAACCTGGTAGAGCGTTTCCTACCCAGCCAAATACATGGGTTGGTTTTTTAGTTTTGGCACCTTAGTTATAACTGGATTAATAACTCACTTAGATGGTTCCAAGTTTCACAGGCCCTCGATGTAGTCCCCACCGTTGCGTACAACGTGTTCCCAGCGATCCGGAAGTCGTTGGATCCCGTTGGCACTGCCCAATCTATTGATGGTACGAAGAGAGCGCTCAGCAGCCTGCTTAACGTCATTGTCATCTTCATCTTCGGGATGAGATCATAGTCGCAGGGACTGATGTCGGGAGAATATGGGGGGTGATAGAGGACCTCCCAGCCCCAGCGATCCAACAATGCCGACACAACGCCTGCTGTGTGTGCCCTAGCATTGTCATGCAGAACGATGGGCGGTGTAAACATGTGGTGGCGCCGCTTCCTTCTCAGAGCTCCTAGGAGATGGTCTTGCAGAAACGAACAATAGTACGCTGCATTAACGGTTTGCCCTCGGGGAACAGTATGGCAGCGCCTCCGTACCATTGAAGACGTTAAGCAGGCTGCCGAGCGCTCTCTTCGTACCATCAATAGATTGGGCAGTGCCAAAGGGATCCAACGACTTCCGCATCGCTGGGAACACGTTGTACGCAACGGTGTGGTCTACATCGAGGGCCTGTGAAACTTGGAACCATCTAAGTGAGTTATTAATCCAGTTATAACTAAGGTGCCAAAACTAAAAAACCAACCCATGTATAATCTACAAATGTTGCTACACCCACCAATTGCAGTGGTAGGTTCTTTTACGTGCCAAAAATCTATGACATGGGCCCGCCGGCTTTACTTCCCCTACAAAGGAATGCTACGAAAATTATAATATGTCGTTTATGTCGCAAGTGTTCTGAATGCTTTTTGCGGCATTATATTAAATTTTGAAAAGAAAAATAAAGAAAAGAAAAAAAACGAATGAACTCTAGCGACTTACAAGAATGTGTAACAAACTTATTGACATCATAACGGACCACCTCACGGTGTAGCGGCTACCATTCTTGACCCTCGGGTTCGATTGCCAGCTCTGCCAAGATATGTAATCCTGGCTAGACTCAGTCTCGTGAGGCAAAAATGAGAAGAAGTGTGTTAGATTCCCACCTCAGCCATCCTGGAAGTGGTTTTCCGTGATTTTCCACTTCTACTTCAGGCAAATGACGGGATGGTTCCTAACTTAAGGCCACGGTCACCTCATATCCAATCCTCACCTGAATTACAAATACATACACTAACACAGCATAACAATAACACATGTTATCAGACTCATTTTTTTATATACTCACAGAGGTACACGTGGTTTAATGACGATAATGCCACAAGAAAAATAGTCGTTGACTGCTGGAAACATTTCTAGGTTATATGAACACTTTTACCAAACATACAGTAAAAAAAATGTACCGTACATGTAATAAATGACAATACATAACATTAAATAACATCCCTGGAGCACTGGGAACTTGTTTGTGCACCACGAACATAGCGTGCCATCACACAGCCGCTGAAAGCGAAAGCAGAGTAATTCGATAAGGAAGAAAGGGTCATCGTTCGACGCAAGCAGCCTGCAATTAGGCGCATTACTGCAACAAGTCGGAATCGAGTTACACGGAAATTATGGGTGAAGTATGTCGAACTGAGACACAAGACCAAGACTAGCCTAGCCTACAGGGTGAGAGTGATGTAAGACTGACAGGGATATTCTTCAACGTAGCGAAAAAAACAAAAACATTTGTTATTAATTCATTTCAGAGGCCCGTATATTTGTATGGTTGAATTTTTTCTTTTTAATAGAATTTGTCTGTTGGTAGGAAAAGCAAATACTTTTGCTTTGTGGATGCTTCTGCGGTCTGCTTCTGGCCCGATGAAAAAAAGACGGTGACTTGTAATTAGTCAAGGGAACGGATTTTTAGCTTTTAAAATTGTCATTTTGTGTTAAAAAAAAAAGTTTAGGCTATATGTTTAAAATGTAGGAAAAGTTGACAAAGACTGCGCAAAGCTTAAAATTAACGCCTAAATGTTAGTAGAAAATCTGATTGCAACGAGAGTGTAAATAGTTGATATAATGATACCTTTTATTAAATTATCACCGAGAACTTCACACTTTTAGGCAATATTTGCTCTCCATAAATATGTTAATTATTCAAATTCAATAAAACCATGGATGTCAACGGTGATTATACACTCTAGCCCGTTTAATTAATTTTGGTTAGTTAGAATATACAGGACTTAAAAACGATAAGAGATTTATCCCCATTTTCCAGACAGTAAACAACCAAACAATAAGACATAAATTGTAAAGTGCTGTAAGTATTTGAATTTTCTGGCAGGTAAGATTTTTCTCAATCAACTAGAGCTAGGAATACAATCTGTCTTGAGGTTTACTTTAAAAATACGTACTAAACAAAACATGCTACAATAAGTGGAACAAAACTGCAATTAGGTATTTTTAGGTACTCGTATATCATTTAGGTTTCCTTCTACAGAATTCATGAATAGGCCTATGGCTCTTTTGAATGTGATTCGTAAAAGTATTAAAGTATTTAGAAGTAAGGAAAAAGTAAGAATCCGAATGACTCCCATCCCATTGATATGAGCTGGGAAGAATGCGGCCTTGTTCCCTGGATACAACATCAATATGCTACGCGGAACACGGAGCTCGTTATATTCTTGTGTACATTCATTAACCCACTTCACCTGACTTTAGCTCTTCTAGTCCATTCACATGACCTCCATTACACATTTACTATGTGAACGCTTCAACGAAGATAATGTACAAAAACTCCATTGTTTTAATCCAATTGAATCTTACTAAACGTCATCAAATTGCATTCTAAGCACGATTAACTTACTTTTCAACAACAATAATTGATATTATTGCGAAACAAGAAGACAATATAGGCAACACTCTTCAATCCATAGGCCTATGGTGAAACTTAATATAAGTAGTGCACGTGATTGAATTTGAAATTTTGATATACTGTACTTTTTGAAGTCGTGCCGATATAAAATTTAGTTTTTTTTTCTTGGGGGAGGGAGAAGATTCTTGCGGTGAGCATTTCATTTCATAAGTCGACGTTTCGCTTCCTACGATGTAGGTTATTTTACAAGTTTTTAATGATACATCTCATATCAGTTTCAGCATTAAACTATTTACCAATCATCAGCTTGTGGAATCTACCTTGAAAATGCCCTTTACATTTAAGGGCAAAATATCAGTTACTGAAAAGAAATTTATTTATTTTTGTTTCTTTGTGTGTTTGTTCTTTCTTTCTCTTTTAATTTATTAATTTATAGCCTATCTGTTTTCTTTCTTTCTTTCTTTCTTTCTTTCTTTCTTTCTTTCTTTCTTCTCAAGAGCTAGCTGCTCACATTGAGACGCAGTCGCTGAACGAGCAATAATTAATTATTAACGGTCACTAACAGTTAAACATATGTCTTTAATAAAAGCTTGCAAACAAGTTGAATCAGAATAACCCAATTGTCTAGAAGAGTGATGGCGAACGCTTTCCGGCTATTGCGCCAATTGAAGTTCAGTTCACAGCATGAATTGTCTAGTATGCCACTCGTTGCTTTTCTGTTTTAAAATAGCCACGAAATCAGTCTCCTTTGACATCCTACTTCCCAATTATACTGTATTTCACAAATTGTATGGTTATTTATTTAATTGTATACATATTTTGAATGCACAAAACGTGATCTTATTTTTTAAGTACTGAATAAACTACACTTTAAAATATAAAGAACACATAACATTATACAGTAAAACCTGCCTAAACCGCTCCCTGTATATACCAGAAACCTGGACAAACGGAAAACAAAATTCGGAACGGAGATATTTCCTATACAAAATGACACTGTAAACCGAAAAACTGCCTAACACAGAAACGGAAAGAAATTGCGGAACTGTAAGCGTAAATAACCTGACTAATACGGATTATCTTATCAATAATACAAAGCTATGTACTGAATTTTGAGCGTGATCGCACTTGCACCAAAGTTCTAGGAAACATTAACTCTAATTCTTCTTCAAGAATGCGGCAGGTATGCTACATTTCACATCAACTGAAAGGGAATGGAATGTACCGTTACTTCCTCCAACCCTCTTGCAATACACACAGTTTCCTTCTGACAAATGGGAGTAGAAGTACGAATAGAAGAAAACAGTGAACTTGAGTGATCTTTAAAGGTGTACTTTTTACTGTGCACTGCATTTATTTACGTACTGTACTGTAATTCAGTCACAATGCCTATTAAACATGAGACACTTACACCAGAGGAGAAAATTAAAGTTATTGAAGAAAACGAGAAAAACAAACGCCCGGCTAAGCATTAACTGTGTTGTTTAAAGTGGGAGAAACAGTATTTCTTCGTAGTGTATTGACTTTGTAAAACAGAAACCTGTGAAAACGGAAAAATAAATCTGGAACAATTGTGTTCCGCTTTAGAGAGGTTTTACTGTAGTCTACATAAATATCAAGCCTATAGAATATTAATTGTAACACATTTCGTTATAATGTATTACAAATAAACACATGACGAAAAACACTGTCGATCGACTTGATGTGAAATATCGTTCTCACATTTAAGCCTGATCCAAGACGGTCTCTAACTCAACTACCAGGCCTATCAGTGTTAACTTACTTGCGCGTCGGAATGGAACTAGAATCTAGACTTTGTACCCATTTATTCATTACATGTGCAACACTGTAAGCAGCAAAATATATGTGCATGTATATAATACAAGACGTAGCCTACACTAGTGGACATACTTCTGGACACTTTTTTGTTATAGGTTGGACTCAACCATAGAGCTCAGAATAAATACTTACTGAGTTGTTTATGACACCGTACAACACTGTTACTTGTTTATGACAAGTTAGTAATGGGCATTGTTGATTGTATTGCAATTTTGCCCTCATTGTTATGTACCAATGTTGATGAGAAAAGAGCGGGAAAAAGTTATTCATTTCTTGAGCTTAAGTTTCCTTCCCATACCCATTATTGTCATATGGTATACTGTAGCGGATGTCATTGTTAGTAAAATTCACGATTTATTGAGTGACCGGTGTGCTTTAGTGTGCTTCTTGCTGTGATCTTAAGAAATCTTTCATTTTGCTGTGTGGGTGAACATTCATTCAACTTGTTAGCTGTCCTTTCAGTAAAGAATGAGACCTACGCCCAAGAAACGGATTCACTGGTCACCATCTAAACGCAGTAGAGCTATAACTTAACGTGAGGAAGGTTAAACGTTTGAAGAGATTTCAGCAAGGCTGGGTGGTGGAGCTACTAAGTCAGGTGTAAGGAAGGTGTGGAAACGTTATAAGATAACCATGAGTTCTAAAACTGTTCCTAGAACTGGAAGAAAACCTGGGCTATCTGCTCAAGAAGAATTTGCCGCCTTGCGTTACAAGACCGTCGGCGTACTGTAAAACAGAATAAGGAAGTGCTGGAATCATCTGGAGTCACCATTACTGACAGAACCGTTCGAAGAAAGTTGTGTGCGAATGGTTTGCCAGCCAGGAGGCCAAGAAAAAGCCTTATCTTAATGCAAAACAAAGTGAAAAAAAACGTAAAGTGGGCTCTGGAACACAGATCATGGACTGATGTGGACTGGAGCAAGGTAATTTGGAGTGAAGAGACACGTATTTTCATATTTGGAAGTGATGGTATCAAATACGTGCGTCGTCGACCTGGCGAAGATTTGTTACCAGAATGCAAAACCGCTACTATGAAAAATCCAGTCAGTGTCATGGTGTTGGTCGGCTACATGTGATAGATGGTACATTAAATGCCCAAAGATACCAAACTGAGATCTTGGAACCAAATTTGCTAACTTCAATTAAGGATTTGTTTCCTTATCATCCGAGACAGTGCTTCCTTCAACAAGATGGTGCACCATGCCACACTGCAAAATTGAGCATGAAATGGTTGAGAGATCATCGTATTAATGTTTTGCCATGGCCAGGTAACAGCCCTGACCTAAACCCAGTAGAAAACTTGTGGGCAAGACTGAAAGTACTCGTTTCGCGCCAAAATCCAGGGGGGAGGAATGGAACTTGTTGAAACCATCATCCAGGTCATTACCACAGACAATCTTCAAAGGTTAGTTGGCTCCATGCCTCTCAGAATCGAAGCAGTAATAAAAGGCAAAGGATTCCCCACAAAATGTTGATTAAAAGTCAATGGATTCCCCACAAAATGATGATTAACTGTTAGGTTGCAGAGATTGTTTTATACTGTGGAATTAATGCCGTCCTCACATAACGGCCGTGATGTTGTGTATTTCAAATGTCATCCTTAAATATAACCACATGCCACAATATCACTTATGCATTACATTAATTTGCTTATAACCCCATCACCTATCAAGTAAATAGGAAAATAACATAAAAATGCATTGCATTTTGAAAAGTGTCCAGAATTATGTCCACTAGTGTATATCAAAATTATAATTAGTTTATGTGACGTGCCACTGAAATCGTTATATGTTTGCCATCCGGTCTAAAACGAGTAACACCAAAACAATAAAATATAGTAACTTACTGTACTCCTCTTTCTCGGACATCATTTGAGTGGGTCGTACATGCTACCTGGCCCCATTTCTGAGACTTTCACAGCAAAACCTCACCAGACAATGTGTCAACAACACACGTAGGTGCTATCACCTACTTTTTTTTGTCTCTGCAACCTCGTAAACAGAATTGTTTCTTATATGGGTCCATAATCGAACCCCCCACCCCCCAGCCTTTTAAAGATTTTGGTTGGTTGGTTTAGGGGATGCGACAAGGCGGTTATGTAGCCCCGTGTACTTTGGGTCTGTGTAGAATCTGTCTGATAATCGGTGTTAATTGTGATGACTGTATTAGTGTGTGTTTTATGTTTTTAATTCAAGTAAGCATTACAGATGATAATTTCAAGTAGTTCCTACTTCACCTAGCTGTGAACTTGGCTACTAGATGCCATTGCAACCAGCGCCCGGTGACGAACGTTGGAACTGACCATTAATCAAACCTAACCTGCAAATTTTGCTTCACACAAGTTTAGTTGGTGGAAGGTTCTTTTACATGCCATAAATCCATGACATGGGCCCTCCGGCTTTACTTCCCCTGCGAAGGAAGGAATGAAAAAATGAAAATCCACAGCCTGCTTCCAGTCTCCGACCGGGTCAGGAATGGAATGAATGAAGCCCCCATCTAGCGGCGAGGATATGAACTGTGCCGGCTGCCGAGGCCTGACGCACTCCTCTGGGGCAATGATTAAATGAATGACAAATGAAATGATAGTGGAGAGTGTTGCTGGAATGAAATTTGACAGGGAAAACCGGAGTGCCCGGAGAAAAACCTGTCTGCCTCCGTTTTGTCCAGCACAGATCTCACATGGAGTGACCGGGATTTGAACCACGGACCCAGCGGTGAGAGGGCGGCGTGTTGCCGCCTAAGCCACAGAGGCTTCGAAGGAAGGAATACTGAGGGATTTTTAACGCTCTTAAAAAATCTGACGACTTCGGCCGGGTTTGAACCCGCGATCTTGGGCATAGAAGCTCAGCATGCCACCAACTACGCCATTTGAAGAGTTTGTATTCGGGATTCTGGTTAATGCGGGTGAGACTATCAAAGGGAAAAGCCATGTCCAATGGTTCGGATTCCAAAGCCCCTGGCATATGATTGCAAGAATTATCTAGCGTGCTTTTGCTTTTGTAATGCTGGGCGCACTTGGGCAAGATACACTGCAGTGAAAAAAACAAAACAAAAATGGAACGTTGGAGACAATTATATGCAGTTGGATGTTTCTCTATATGTTTGTACTTTGTATTCCCTTGGAATGGCTCATATAGCACTAATGAGGTAAGGGTTTGGTTATTTGTGAATGTAATTTTTCCCCTTTTTGATGTAGTAGTAATAGTAGTAGTAGTAGTTGTTGTTGTTGTTGTTGCTGCTGTTGTAATAACAATAATAATACTATGCTGTTAAGGGTATTACAATTCTTAACTACTGCGGGTTCTAGACACGCAGGGGTGGCGGAGTTTATCTTGGAGGGGATCTTTAATAACATGTAAGTTAATCTACAGTACTGACACGGTCCCTCTCGCATTTAAGCACCCTCAAATGCCAACCGACTGCACCGGAATTCGATTTTAAAACCATGGGTACAGCAAGCGGCAACATTAACACTGTACCACGCAGTCAGTCGTTTCAATTTGGGACTAGGGACATCAAGGTCAACAGTCCCTTTGTATTTCAGTGTTTGTATGTAATTTTTCAGATAACCTGTGTCATTGTTGTGAATGAAGCGGAGTGCGTAACTGCACTTCAAAGGGTCTAGTTAAGGTGTTGTTTCATTTGAGGGGTTTGGAAGGAAGGAAGGAAGGAAGGAAGGAAGCTTGTAGTTTAACGTGACCGTTAATCTGTAGATTATGAGCCACGGGACCTCCTTTTTACGTGGAATCCGAACCACGGGACATGGCATTTCACTTCGAAAATCTCACATGCATTGACCGGGAATCGAACCCGGACCGCCTTGGTGAGAGGCATACTGCTAGACCGCTGGTCATTCAGCCCCGTGTACTAGGGTGCGTGAGGAATTTTGTCTGATAATTGTGTTATTCTGATGGCTGTATTATTGTGTGTATTTATATTCAGGTGAGGATTGGGAAGGAGTCGGCTGTGACCTTACGTTAGGAACCAACCCGGCGTATAAGTGGGAAACCACTTCCAAGATGGCTGAGGTAAGAAACGAAACCACCACTTCTCAGTTTTGCCTCACGGGGCTGAGTGTACCCCGTTCCAGCGCTCAGACCAGAATTAAATTTATTGGCAGAGTCGAGAATCGAAACTGAACCTCCGGGGCAAAAGCCAAGAATTCTAGCCCCTACACCAAGAAGTGGACGTCTAGGTTAGAGGTACTGCTCGAGTCCAAGCTCCGGAAACCTGAGAGGAACGTGGATCGCGGACGATGAAGAGAGATGTGGGGGGTTCCCGTCCTTGCGTAGTAACAGAACCAAATACATTGGTCGGTAAATCACTCACTCATTTGCAACACAGCCATATGTTAGTAATACAGGGTCATCGAAAAATAATGCCAACATTTCAAAAAATTATAGCACCGAAACCCTTAATGTTAAACGTGTAATTCTTTCACTGAACGCCAGCTGGTTCAAGTAAGTTTTGTTTTGGAGGGGACGCGACCTTGCTATGCACACACTAGATGCGCAGTAGCTAAGGTCGGCCGGGGGCGCGCGCGCCAATGAAGTCCCGACCTCACCCCTTTGGATTTTTTGTTTCTGGGGGTACATTAAAACATTGCGAATGAAGAAAAAATTCGGGATTTGGAGCACCTGCGGGAGCGAATTTCTGCCGCCATCTTGACAGTTACTCCTGAAATGATTGCACGTACCACTCCAGCCATTGGGAAAGCGTGCGTTCAATGCTGATGTTGGTGGTCGGCCTGGCCTAGATTTTTTCTCTACAGTCCCTGTTTCCTTAAACTGATTAAACCATCCAATTACAGCTTTGTAATCAGGTGCAGTTTGTCGGGTGGTGCAGTCATTGGTGCACGCGCCCCCGGCCGACCTTGGCTACTGCGCATCTAGTGTGCGCATAGCAAGGTCACGTCCCCTCCAAAACAAAACTTACTTTAACCAGTTGGCGTTCAGTGAAATAATTACACGTTTAACATAAAGGGTTTCGGTGCTAATTTTTTTGAAATGTTGGCATTATTTTTCGATGACCCTGTATTGGAACAGACAGGAATTCCAGATAACACGGCGGGCTCTTGGCAGGCCCTTCTCTTCCCGCCTCCCACGTCACCTCACTCCCCAAGTTTACAGAGCTTGGAATCGACCAGTAGCCTACATGTACTGGGATTTCCAATAAGGTACTATCCACACATTTATTGGAATAAGTGTGGGAGAAGAATTGAAGTGTTTGAAATGTCGTGCTACAGGAGAATGATGAAGATCTGATGGGTAGATAGGGTTACGAAAGAAGAGGTATTAAGACGAGTGGGAGAGGAGAGATGTTTCTGGCGACTGCTAATGAAGAGAAGAGGTAGGTTGTTAGGACACATACTAATACACCCAAGAATAGCAAACTTAGTTATAGAAGGAAGGGTCGGGGATAAGAGCTGAAGGATTCTAACCAAAGTTAGAATATGTTAAACAGATTGCGTCGGATGTATGGTGTGGTAGCTATGTAAAGATGAAACGATTCGCTCAGGACAGAGTAGCATGGAGTGGTGCATCAAACCAGTCAAAAGACAATAACAACTAGTGTGGGACAACAGGGGTGAAAAAAGGAACAAAGTTTGTAGTTATACGTGACTGTTAATCTCGTGATCATGAGCCATGGGACCTCCGTATTAACGTGGAATTGAAACCACAGGACGTGATATATTACTTCGAGGAAAATAAGGGGAAACCGCACTCAGAATGGCCGCTGTCCTCGCTGAGATTCTGACCTCCCAGTGTTTCAGACACTGGAGAAAAGATGTAGGCCCTACTCGGTTGGTTGGTTCGTTAGTTTAAGGGCTGCGACAACGCGGTCATGTAGCCCCGTGTACTTTGGGTGGGTCTAGAATTTGTCGCATAACCGGTGTCAATTGTGATGGCTGTATTAGTGTGTGTTATCTGTGATTCAGGTAGAAGGACTGCAGACGATTAATTTTTTCAAGTAGTTCCTACTTTTGCTACCAAATACTACCGTCCACGACAGCTAGCAGCGGACATGGCTACTAAATTCCATCACAGTCAGCACCTGGCGGCGAGTGTTGGAACTAATATAGCGTTATCAAACTAACCTACAAATTTTAGCTCCCACAAGTGTAGTTAGTGGAAGGTTCTTTTTCATGCCATAAATCTATGACATGGGACCACCGGCTTTAGTTCCCCTCCGAAGGAAGGCATACTGAGGGACTTTTGAAAATGAAAATCCACAGCCTGCTTCCAGTCTCCGACCGGGTCAGGAATGGCATGAATGGAGCCCCTATCTAGCGGCGAGGATATGAACTGTGCCGGCTGCCGAGGCCTGACGCACTCCTCTGGGGCAATGATTAAATGAATGACAGATGAAATGAAATGATAGTGGAGAGTGTTGCTGGAATGAAATTTTGACAGGGAAAACCGGAGTACCCGGAGAAAAACCTGTCTGCCTCCGTTTTGTCCAGCACAGAGCTCACATGGAGTGACCGGGATTTGAACCACGGAACCAGCGGTGAGAGGCCGGCGTGCTGCCGCCTAAGCCACGGAGGCTTCACTGAGGGACTTTTATCGCTCTTAAAATATCCGACATCTTCGGCCGGGTTTGAACCCGCGATCTTGGGTATAGAAGCTCAGCATGCTACCAACTACGCCACCGAAGTCGCTAGGCACTGCTCGTAGCATTGAGTCAAACCCCTCTGTACAGGAAGCAATGGGGCATGTCAGACTGTACCACGCTATAATTCGCTCGCCTGCTCATCAATATCATCCTCCTCGTTGGACCCACCACGGAATGTCAGAGTTCGTGGCGCGAGCGCGAGCGGACTCAATGAAAGTGAATCTTCAATTACATCACTGACCGGCAACCTTTCACTGCGCTCAGTGGCCCTGCTAAATTATACGCTCAACAAGTGGCTTGGACCGAACCTAGATCATGCACTTTGCAGCACACACAGGGATTCTAACTTCTCCTAAGTCCATGAGAACCAGCAACTGGCCACTCTGGCCGGTTTATCTGACAGTCCTTGCACCCTAAATTAGATGATAATAATGATTGTACGAGGGGGTGTTCAAATGAAAAGATACGAAACGATACTGTGAGTACAAAGTAATCACCACAGGCCTGAGCATAGGTGGCCCATTCCTTCACTAGCCGCAGGATTCCCTGTTCCCAGAAGTCTTGTGGTGTGGCAGGAGACAATCCTGTAGAGTGTCCTTTAGTTCGTCGTCCGATTGGAAACGTTTTCCCTTGAGATGATTTTTTTAACGGACCAAGCATATGAAAGTCGCAGGGTGACAAGTCCGGAGTGTAGGGCGGATGCCCAAGTTGCTCCAACGTGAACGTGGCCAATACATCATGTGTGACGTTAGAGACGTGTGGGCGAGCGTTATCATGGAGCAGAATCACTCCCTTCGTGAGCAGTCCAGGCCGTTTGTTCTTGATGGACTTGCGTAGGCTATGGAGTGTCGCAGAATACACGTCACTGTTAATGGTTCGTCTCAAGGGAAGAAGTTTCCAATCGGACGACGAACTAAAGGACACCGTACAGGATTGGCTCCCGTCACAACCACAAGACTTCTGGAAACAGGGAATCCTGCGGCTAATGAAGCAATGTGCACAGGCCTGTGGTGATTACTTTTGAATAACGAATAAATTGTACTCACAGTATCGTTTCGTACCTTTTCATTTGAACATCCCTCTTTATGTTTTTAGGGGCACAACAGCAAGGTCATTTTCCCATCGTAACACAGTTCAAAATACAAATTTTGAGGTGGATGCCTAAATAAGAGCGCAGCCTAATACAAATAAAACAAAAATTAAAACTAGTGATGATAATAATAATAACTGAGCGGTAACGTTCTCGCCTGCTAGTCTCAAGGTTGCAGGATCGAATCCTGGCGCAGTCAGCTTGAATTTGAGGGCGTGCAAATGCGAGGGAGCCGTGTCAGTAGATTTACTGGCACGTTAAAAGATTCCCTTCGGGGCAAATTTCCGGCACCCCGGCGTCTCTAAAAGCCGTAGTAGTTAAAAGGGACATAAAACCAGTAACATTATTATAATAATACTGTATTAATAATACAAGCTGGGGGAACAAGTTCATCTGAAATTGAGAAAAGAGTAAGTGAGGCTAGGAGAACAATTCCGTTGTATGGAGCAGAAATATTTTAAACAAAACTAATATTGGTACAAAGTATTTTGTTATATGGAGCTTGGACGTTAAACAGACAGCAAGCAAACAAATGATTAGTAACAGAGATGTATTATTGGAGGAGGGCGGCAAGAAAATCAAGATTTGATAACATTAGAAATACGAGATTCAGAGAAATTATACAGATACAAAATGCACTAGAAGTGGTTGGAAAAGAAGATTACAATAGTTAGGACATGTGAAAAGGATGCGGAATAGTAGAATCCCAAATTTAATGTTACTTTGGCAAACTGAAGACAAACGGAAACGCGGTAAACCAAGAGAACAATGGATGATGCTGTACAGAGAAGCATGGCTACCAGAGGAAGATGCTGAAGACCGAAATTTGTGGAGGAATATAATATTTTTGGTTTGAAGGAAATCTACTGTATTGTAGAATATTCCTGATAAATACTAATAAATACTGAATAGAAAACTGACAATTTGAAATTTTACAAAGAGAATAAGTTTGTTGTTCCGCATAACATTGGTTAATTCAGTTTGTTGGCCCCAACCCATTCTCTCCTAAAATGCGGATGATGCGATCAGCAGCCACCACATCATCGGTTAATATTTGTTGTTTCATTCGGGTGTGTGTGGAATTTTGTCTGATAACCTGTGTTAGTGTTTGTTATTTGCCTGGAAAAGAAACAGGAGGTAAACCATGCTCAGGATGGCCACTTTCAGCGTTATACAGACGTGGCCAAATGATTATAATAAAAATATTTTTTCTACATTAATTAACTATTTGTAGCCCTAATTAAGAATGGAAGCATTTTAGTCACTATGAGGGTAAATTCCTAAAATTTGAGCTATTTAATATTTTATGGAATTATTTTAAGCCAGAGGGGTTCTTTCTCACTCCCTAATTTTTTTTTTTTTTTTTTTCAAAGTTTGTCACTTAAACGAATCTTAAATATTTACAATAAAAGATCAAAGAATCCATTTACTTTAAGATAACCTATACTAGTAAAAAAATGAATCTTTACCAGATTGCTACATAAATAATTTCTGTTTGGAAAACTAATATACGTAGCACATAATTCTAACAATATAACCATGTCTACCCAGAATGCCTTTAATCACCCTACATCGCTGATTATGATATAAGAGAATCAAAACAAAAACCACATATTATATTGAAGTACTTAATCATACTTGCATACATAATTTTAGAATCTTGATTGGATCTATGCCAAAATACCACAATAAAACATATGACAAGTGAAATTTGCCAAGAATTATTAGCCCGAGAACTATTATCGCTCAGACTCTCACCAGGCGACCTTCGAGAAAACGACCAGATAAACTAGGCTATATTTGCAGGTTGTTCGCGTCATAAACAAACTGTAATTTCCTTCGTTTCCTACATGTTGAGAAGACTCATTTCATGAAGTAAGACTTTCTACAACCAATAATAATGAATACGTTTTTTTTGTGCTATTTTTATATATCAACTAGCAACCCACCCTGGCTTCGCCCGGTATCTTTAACGGTTCATCCAGCTTAAACTTAATAGGTGTACGAACGGCAGGTCCCAGGCGCAATTCAGAAAAGCCGAGGTGAACAGCTAAACTCCAAACACGAATACTCTTCTCTGAAGTTTTAACTCGACACGACTCGACAGTTTGATGCTGGCCGAAGCTGGGGTAATAGGCTCACTCGCTCTAAAGCTTGTAATTTAAATTTCCATTGAATGGAGAGTGTTGGAAGAAATAAACGTAAAAACACGTATAGTGGGCGATGTATTAATGATAGAGATATGCTGTCACGGATGTTTTGTAGAACATTTCATGCTGAACAATTCTTACAGTTTACGCAGGGTGAGCTTAAAAGGAGCACGGACGGCAGGTTTTTCTTCGACTCGATTCACTGAAATCGTTACTGCTCGGCTTCCTTTGCTCATAAATGAATGTTTTTCTACAGAAACCTTCCTCGAGAAATCCTTCACTGAATGGTGAAAACCACATGAAAATTCATCCAGTGGTTCTCGTGATTCCCCGTTACATCCAAGAATCGGGGACTTTGTTTTATACTACGTAGAGATAATAAAGATACTATTTGTACGCCCCGTGAAATGAAGCTCTTGGTTTATCCATGTTATGCTTCCTTACGACGTTATAGTGATTCTCATTGTACTTTAAATTACTGGTTTTCCAAACACAAAAGGCGCACTAATAATTCGTGGCGAAACTGCAGTTCTATCCCCGTTTCTACCGGTTCGGGGATGCGGTGAGATAAGTTCCTATGCGACAATGTTCTTGATGACTGGACGCCCTTCTTGGCGCCAAACACACGAGAGAAGTTCACGAGTAATAAAATGAATGAAGAAGAAATTGGTAGTTATTTGTTGTTTCATTTAGAGGCTTTGTGACGTGGACATGTAGCCCCATGTACTTCGGTGTGTGCGAGATCTGTGATAATCTGTGTCATTGTGATGGTTGAACTAGTGTGGGCACCAAATTGTAATTAGAGCTAGGCTTTGGGTACGAAGCGGCCGTGGTCTGAAGTTAAGAACCTTCCCGGCATTTGCCTGGAGTAGAAGTGGGAAACCTCGGAAAACCCCTCCTTGGATGGCTTAGGTGGAAATCAGATGTAAGTTACAGTAAATACACTAAGAATTCAATACATTGCAACACCCCTCTAGACAGTAATGAACGACTCCCTCTTTTGGCATAAAAAGGAACCACCATGTGACCTACTGCGAGTAACAGCAACTCCTCAACCCCTGCGTGTGCGCCCGGCGTCAGCTCAGCACTCAGCCTAGCCAGGCGGGACGTTCGGCATGATAGCACATGTCACGTCTCCACTCACTCACCCACAGCTGGGTCGGTCAGATGGCAGTTCTGCTGAAGAGCAGTGTGTTAGGGAACTATGTTCATCATATGGTGCAGCACTAATACTCACACGGGGACAGTAATGTGAGGTGCCACCGAGGAAGGATTGTCTTAAGAGTGATACGAGACACATCTTATGGATTGGCCCCCAAACTCCCCCGATTCTAATCTTATACAGCAGGCACTCTTAACCTTTTTAAGACTTTGAGCACCAGCCTAGTGCCATACCAAGTACCCGACCACCATGAAATAAAATATAATATGTTTTTCTTTCTTAGTCAGTTCACCCTCGAGGTAGGCGTTTCTCCCGGACTCAGAGAGGGATCCCTCCTTTACCGCCTCTACGGGCAGTGTCCTGGAACTTGAGACATTGAGTCGGAAGATACAACTAGGGAGGCGGGACTAGCACCTCGCTCAGGCGACCTCACCTCCTGAGGGATGGGAAGGGATGGGGAAGAATGGGAGGGATTGACAAGGAAGAGGGAAGGAGGCGGCCATGTCATGACAGTAGGTACCATCCCGACATTTGTCCGAAGAAAAAGTGGGAAACCACGGAATACCACTTCGAGGATGCCTGAGGTGGGATCAAACCCCCTCTACTCATTTGGACCACCCAAGGCTGAGTAGACCCCGTTCCAGTCCTCATACCACTTTTCAAATTTCGTGGCAGAGCCGGGAATCGAACCACGGACCCCCGGGGTGGCAGCTAAGAATGCTGACCACTACACCAGGGAGGCGACTAAATATAATAATAATAATAATCATAATATTAATGAAACAAAAATATTCCTATTTTTTCTTTGCCTAAACGCTTCAAAATAGCGCTGCCTTGGGTTTTTGTGGGTATCTACTCACATAACGTAACGGCGGTACTTTTTGAGGATCCAACCAGCCTTCGGGCTGACTACCTAACAGACAGACATCTCTCCCTCCGAAGTGCTGAAATTGCTAAGGGTCCACAGCTGAACAGGCGTGGTGCAACTGCTTGCATGACTAATGCAGACAAGATAAACTATCGTATGGACAGTCGAGGCGAATCAGCATCCTTCGTGCTACTCATAAAACAGGAATGTGCAACTATTTTTACTGTACCGGTAAAAATACTAAAATTTCTGACTGTCAAAACTTGTAATGAAAACACTATATTTCCGGTTCGTGCAACAGAATTTGATCTGAAGAATGGATCTCAGGAAGCTGGTGTTCACGAGCACTTTTTGGCTCGTATGTCGAGGGCAGCAAATTTCATTTAAAGATAATAATAATTATGTTAGCTTGCCACGGTGGGTGAGTGGTCAACGTATCGGTCTACTAACCCCAAGCTTGCAGGTTCGCTCCTGGCCGTGGTAAATGATATATTTTTTTGAAGGCGGCAAAAATTACGACACCATGTCATACGATGTTGGCATGTCAAAGAACCCATTTGAATTCAGTAGGCCGTGTTCATAATGGCAAAATTAATCTCGGGAGATTCCGCCAACACAAAGTTCCTCATTTCTCTACTAGAAAGCGCTATAGTGTTCAAAGAGCTTATATGAGGGGTCTAGATGCAAAACCGGCAATCTCCACTGAGTCTAATTTTACAGGAGAGACGAATTTCTCATACCTCAGTAACTAAGTGATATAATATTATGGTTATTGTTCTATAATGTATTGTTCGATTTATAAATGACATTAAATGCATGAACAAACTAGAATATATGATAACATATTAATAGGGGGCAATAAAAATTGGAGATTGCCGGTTTTGCATCTCAATCATTTAAAATACAAGTATAGCACGATTGTTTGCTGGGATACCTGGAATCGGGATAGAGAAAAGTGAAATAAGAAGATTAACACTGGAGAGAAAAGTATTTTCAGTGTATTCTATGGAATTATGATATAGTACAAGTTTCCTCAACAAAGGTGTTTAAACAATGAGATCCTCAGTTTCCTCCAAGCCATCTTCTTCAATAAGTCTCTCGGCTCCATCATTGTTTGCTTCTTTTGCTTGATCTCCATCAAGTCGGTGTAAAGTCGTAGATCTTTGAGGGTTTTCCATTGGTCACCGTAGTGTTTAGTAATGTCCCGTAATTTCAAAGAGTTTACTTCAACATCCTTCCTGATTACGGCTGGATTAAGCATTCCCACATTCTTGCCTGATTTACAAACACTTTTTTGACACACATACATCAGTCCTCTAATAAGGCTCTCCACGCACCAACACGTTATTCATGGGATTTGTTTTGGACCTTGTTAGAATGAAACACTTACTAACATTACATTTGAGGTGCCACGAGCCAGTGATTTTGAACACCTTATTTGCTTCTGTCATCCAGTCAGAGACTAGACAGTCATTTCCAATTTCAATAACGGTCCCAAATATTTCAAAAATGTTTTTGTACTCGGTCGGATTTGTGACAGTTTCTCTTTTTGTTATTATCTGCTATGGAGATAGCCGGTTCTGCACCTCAACGCTGTACGGAGATTGCCGGGTTTGCAACTAACCCCTATTTTTCACCCTCTTTTTTAGGGGGATATAGACGGATTTGCTGCCAAACAAGTTTATAAACAGATGACAAACACCTCAGAGAATGGTACTCCAATCATAACTCATTTTCGCCAAAAAAGTGGAGATAGCCGGTTTTGCATCTACACCCCTCATATATCTAACCACCTTGATTTTCATAGTGCTTCAAGGAACAACGAAATTCGACATGCAAGCTACCCTTTGGGTGTCAAATAACAAAGCTTGCACCCGGCACCGAGGCCATACAATATTATTATTGTTATTATAATAATGTTATTGGTTTTATGTCCCTTTTAACTGCTGTGGATTTTAGAGTCACCGGGGTGTCGGAATTTAGCCCCGAAGGGGGTCTTTAACGTCCCAGTAAATCTACTGACACGGCTCCCTCGCAATTGTGCACCCTCAAATGCCAGAGCTGACTGCGCCAGGATACGAACCTGCAACCTAGGGCCCAGCAAGCGAGAACGTTACCGCTGAGCCACGCAGCCAGTCCTCATTTAAATAAATTGAGAACGGCTGTTACAGAGCGGTGGTTCCCAACTTGTACGGGCTGAGGGCCAAAATGGGAACTTCGGATATGGTTGCGGGCTGCACTTTAATAATAGGCCAATAGATGCCCTTCCTGATACCAGAGAATTTTTCAACTGAAAATCCTACCTCAGGCAGCAATCAGCGGGATTCGATTTTATTGCTAAAAACTATTCAAAAATTCCATAAAGGAGATAAATTAAAGATACCAAGATACCAAGAAAAATGTAGTTTTGATGAAGAACACTGAACAATATAAGTTTACTAGCTTTTACCCGCGGCTTCGCCCGCAATAACATTTGGAATCCCGTTATAACATTGGTTAAATAGATAGATAAGCATGGGTCCTAGTGGAAAATAATTCTATCACCTGAAACCAAAAATGCATGGGACGAAAAAAAACATCAAAATATCATGTTGGTTTCGGACCCTAAAAGACGTGAAAAATATAATAAAAGTATTAAAAAAAACTATTTTTTGAAATTTCATTCGAATCAATTTTTATGTCATTCCTGTGACTTAGAAAATTCCGGCCAAAAAGTACAAAATCATTAATAACTCCCTACGTATTCGTCGTATGATGAAATAGCAAGAGACAAAAAAGATGTAATGTGTTATTGTCTACAACATAGGCCATGTATAATTTTAAACTCAGACATATTACGTTTCCTCCCCCTCCCCCATAATTTCACCCCTCCCCATGGGCCCCTTGAATTGGATTTATGAAAAAAAAAAACGGTCAAACACCTGTTTAGTTATTTTTTTATGCTGACTTTTTTCGGCTGAGTTCCAAACTCCTCGCCTATGTCGTTTAAGAGATACACGCTCCGTTAGGAATCCTTCAACCCCCACATTTCACCCCTTTCACCTCATAATATACACCACATCGAAAACCCTCAGACACGTGTCTTCTTATTTTTAATGATGAGTTTATATGCCGAGTATCACATCCCCCAATGAAACCAATCGGGAGATATTGCTATTCAATGAAATGCAGGTCTACCCCCTAACACCCCTTTAGAACCTGAATATCCAAAAATCCTTTCTTAGTGGGTGTTTGCGGTCCTTGAGGAAGCTGCATACCAAATTTCATTCCAATCCGTTCGGTGGTTTCTGAGATTTCGTGATGAATGAATGAGTCAGTCAGTGGTATTTGAGCTTTATATAGTAGATTTGAATTCATATAAAAAAGGCAAACAGCCAAAAAACTAGAGACACACTGAATAATGTTATGAAAACTATGCTTACAAAAGGACAATAAGTTTTCTTTGAATCTATATTAAAAATGGGTTCATTATTCCGTGAGTAGCCTACAGGGGAGGGAGGTCAGTGACTTGCTGTGTGATGCGGCGCGTTGTATAACGATTCGCCATCAATTCTTTATCAAATTACTTTGTTCATTTTTGCCGAATAGAAATACATAGAAAACGAGCAATGAAATATATTCTTTCATGCCTTTTTTTAAATTTCTCTTTTCTTTCTAAAAGCTTTCCTGGGCCGCAAGTTGGAAACCACTGTTATAGGGTATCCATGAGATGCTGCGGAACGGGCTCACTAAATTGTACATCCCCCACCGATCTCCATGGGCCCGCTATGGACCGCCATCAAGAATAAATGATGTCAGATCCCAAAGGAGACTTATCAACAGTCGAAACCATGCATTGACTTAATCGGGCCGTTCTCCGGGCCACAAGCGAAGTATTAACTTGATCGACACAATTTACAGAGCACTGAGTGTAATAATCAGGTAACTGAAACCAGAACCATAAGGTGGAAATGTTATACTACCGTGAGAATACTCTTGTTACTTGAGAAGGTTGATGTATGTAAATTAGCAGTGCATCTCACATCGTATAATTTTCGGCAGGTGATTCCCTCTTATTTCCGTAATGGGGACAAAAGATCACGCTTCAACCAGCAGTGTGTAATAAAACAGACTACCTGTTGGCCTTTCTACCTAACACGCTTCTGAAAAGAAGTAACGAAATAGTGCTCATCCTAATGCAACTTCCATTTAAATGAAGGCCACACTATCCCAACAACAATTTATTTCTTATTGGAGCAGCGAGCCACTCGCTTGCTACAATTCGTAACAACTTATCACATAATCAAGAGCCATATTCATTGCTGGAATCAAGTTCTGCCATTAACAGTTACAATAGTAATGTATGCCCAGTCTTCAGATTACCTTCACTGCTCGGATAACGCAATCGAGTGGTCGTGATGCAACCATGGTATTTACAGTTCGTTCCTTATTCCTCTAAACCAGTTGCTCTCTACCCGCCCGGTCGTGATCGCACAACTGGTGATCACGTCCGTAAAGTGATGTACCCGTTTATGAATATATGTGATTACTTTGCGGCAGAAGTTACTACCTAGACAGTCTCTTCACGCTTCAAAAGACTACATACATTTCCACATCCTCGATTCTGTTATCGTTGGCGGGGATAGGCTCCAATGAGCAAAGCATTGCTAATGATCAGATACCTTACAGCAGAGTATGAAACCATGTACTCGCTCCAAAACAGTCAGGATACTCTTAAATCAGAGGTGAACAACCCACGGTCCGCAGCCCGGTCCCGGTCAATCTCTTTTTAGCGGTCAACATTGCATGAACATACAGAGTTTAATCTCATTATTGTAAGGTAGTTGGTTCCTCAGTTTAGGGGCTGCGACAACGCGGTCATGTAGCCCCGAGTACTTTGGGTGTGTGTAGAATCTGCCTGATAACCGGTGTTAATTGTGATGGCCGTATTAATGTGTGTATCTGTTTTTTAATTCAAGTAAGGACTGCAACTTTGAATTTTTCAAATAGTTCCTACTTTTGCCGCCAAACGCCACCGTCAACGACTACTAGTCCTAGTTCAGAAGTTAGCTACTAGACGCCACTGCAGTCGGCTCTTGGCAACGAACGTAGAAACCTAAGAGCGTTGTTTACATTCCTAACCTATACAATTTAGCTTCACACAGGTGTAATTAGTGGAAGGTTCTTTAACATGCCATAAATCTATGATATTGGACCGCCGGCTTTACTTCCCCTCCGAAGGAAGGCATACTGAGGGATTTTAGCGCTCTTAAAAAATTCGACGGCTTCGGCCGGGTTTGAACCCGCTATCTTGGGCACAGAAGCTCAGCATGCTACCGACTACGCCACCGAAGCCGCCTATTGTAAGGTAAACTATGCTAATTATAACTAGAGACCACGGGCGGCTGCACCTTATGTGCTGAAGTGCTGTAGTACATTGTTTTATTTGAAAATAGATTACTTTCATAACATTATAATTATACAGCGCATTAAAAAAGACGTCAGCCAACGAATAGGAAATATCTCAACTCCCCTCACATCTAGTCGTGCGCTCCATTCCACTTCCGACACTGGCTGTGTAGATCGCAGATCAGCGAGAATGCCTAAGTTTATTGCCAGCAAGCATGTAATCTGCCTTTTGCGCATGCGTGCCCAACATTTCCGTTGTGCTGTTGGGACAACAGCCAATACATCACAGCGATTCTTCGTTCAAGCTCAGAGAGGCAGCACTGGTCACACGAAATGAGAACGTGGCAGGTGGAATCAGCTGTAGCATTTGTAGCAAACGGAGGAAACTTTTTCAGGAACATCAGCAGTTCCCGCCAGAATATTGTGATTTATTTTAATTACAAAATGTCTAGTTTGTACATTTTACTATAACAAGATAACATTATAGTGTTGCTGGTTCCTTTTTAATGCTTTTGGTGACACTGTGAAGTTCTGGTTTTGCGCGCTTACACCAAATGAGGTAATACGAGTATTTTGTCATTGCAGATGTTATTGTGTGTTTAATTAATTTTGGAAGAGGAATGTGTATATGTGTTGAGTTAGGTGGCGTGTTTGTGCAGCATGGAAAACTCCGTGGAGAGTCTCTTGAGTGTTTCTATATGTTTCTACATTTTTTTAAATTTTTTTTGGAGGGTTATTATTTTTGGAGGGAGATGAATTACACAGACAACTGAATTTCTGCACCAGCCGCCACTGGATTACCTTTAACAATGTACAGTAGGCTGCAGTAGCTTCATTAAGTACTGTACCAAAAACACATCATCAGCCTTTGTTATATACACAAACAAAATTGATATACACTGCCGGCCAAAACAAGCGAAACACTTGCATATTTTCAAAGAATGCATTATTTTGAAACTTATGCAAGGAGATAAACAGCAACTTCATTTTAAGGGGAACATATTTTTTCACTTAAAAGTTCACTTTCGGACGAGTATAAATGAAGTTTTTCTTAATTGTTGACGAATTTTCATGAATAAACATCACTACTTTAATAGTTTGTGCTAAACCAAAATCACTGCCACTAAAATGTCACAATACATCCTTGCACATTCAGTCTTCACTCATCTTTACTGCTACCAAACTTCCCGATGTTCTAGGAAATACTGAATAACAAGTCATTAGATGAGTGCCCAACAATGCCACAACATCCCAATAATAGAGGAGGCGCAACGATAGCCGAAACGTTGGTAGACAGCCATCAACATACGACGCGGCTCCATCCTGAAGACCTAGATAATAGCATTAACCCGACTAGAAGTTGAATATAATATTGAAAATTACACCGATTTTGTTATTGTTTTGGTAGTTGTTGTACGCTATTTCATTCAGGGGCTTGGGCATTATGGTCTTATCAGCCCCATATACTTGGGTGCGTCTAGAATTTGTCTGATAAATTGTGTTTTTGTGGTGTCTGTAGTAGTGTGTGTATTTGTAATTGGAAAAGCTGCAGTGGTTAAAAGGAACGTACAACCAATTTATTATTAGACTATTGTTAATGTAATTCAAGCTGGGATTGGAAAAGAGGCGGTCGTGGCTTTCAGTTAGGAACCATCCCGGTATTTGCCTGAAGTAAAGTGGTGAAACCTTGGAAAACTACTTCTAGGATGGCTGAGGTAATAATCGAATCCTGCTCTTCTAAGTTTACCTCACGAGGCGAGACCAGAGATAAATTTCTTGAGAGCTGGGAAGTCGCCTCCGTGGTGTACTGTAGTTATGGGAATACTAATTGCCATTTCTGGTCCGTATTGACGTATATAAATAGTTTAATCAGTTGAAACTTTCCGTCAAATCAATACAAAATATTTTGCGCTATTATTGCGCTAAGTTAGGTACATGTTTCGAACCTTGCAAGGCGGTCCTTCATCAGCCTCTCACACAAATGGCAACACATCAAAAAAAACACTGAACAATATCCAAAAAAATGCATGCACTGTAGTTGTCAGCGTGCTTAGCTGCCACCCCGGAGGTCCGAGCTTCGACTTCCGGCTCTGCCACGAAATTTGAAAAGTGGTATGAGGATTGGAAAGGAGTCTACTCAGCCTCGGGTGGTCCAAATGAGTAAAGGAGGTTCAATTCCCACCTCAGCCATCCTCGAAGTGTTTTTCCGTGGTTTTCCACTTCGTCATAGGGCAAATGCTAGGATAGTACCTACCGTCAGGCCACAGCCGCCTCCTTCCCTCTTCATTGTCTATCCCTCCCATTCTTCCCATCCAGTCCTATCTCTCATGAGGCCCCTTGTTCGCTTCGCAGGTAAGGCCACCTGGGCGAGGCGCTAGTCCCGCCTCCCCAGTTGTATCTCCCGTCCCGATGTCAAGCTCCAGAACACTGCCCGTAGAGGCGGTAAAGGTGGGGTCCCTCGCTGAGTCCATGGGAAAAGCCTACCTGGAGGGTAAACTGACTACGAAAACGAAACGAGAGCTGAGAATCGAACCTTCCCAAGTCCGGAGTCTCAATACGTAGCCCGAGGCAGCAAGTGAATTACGCAGTGACCTATTATAATCATGGGTGACTGATCCAGATTCCACGAATATATTTGCAATGCGCTCACTATTTTCCTGAGGCCTAGGTTCACTGGGCTAAAGACCCCATTGTGCTATCGTAACGCGAACACAGATCTTTGATAGCAGTTGTGTACCTCGCATAAAGGGAAAGGAGATTGTCATTGACCTTAAAAAGACCAAGTTTACAACACGCCTTATTTCTGATTACACAACGAATTAAGATGACAAACCTTGTAGGCCTAAGCACAAGATTAGAGGTCCAATAAACTCATATTTAATCAAATGCAACTGAACATCTTGAGTGGCTGTTAATGTTAAGTACAAATAGCATCTGCACTTCTACATGTCATGATTACAACAAAGTCTTTATTATATCCATCACAGATTGAAAATAAACTATTATGACAATGACTGAGTATCCTCAGGCTGTTGAGCAAAGAAGACAGAAAATTGAATGTATTGGGCAACAAGAAACAATCACTTAAACCTCTGAAACACACTCAAGAGTACAACCGGCATATTTCGTGGAGTTCGTGAACACTTGCGTAAGAAATATTTTTTCAACGAACAGATGTAACTTTTATAATGTTAATGCATCCAAGCTGCTAGTACGACAATAGGCTCTACTTAGTGGACGCCAAGTAATTTGTATATTGTGGATGTAATCTTCAATTAACTACCCTGCAGTAGGTCTCTCCTTAGGCAAGGTTAACGACCAACATACACAGCCCAGCACATACAAGTGCCACTCCACGAAAGGTCTGGGAAACCACAATTGAATGGTATCACTATCACTTGAAGATAATGACCCAATTTTGTATTCTATTAAATGGTTTATATATTTAATTGCTAAGATCGTATTTGTATGCAAATTTGTATTTGGTTGTCAACAACATGTAATATAGGTAAATAACAGTACGATTCCACGAAAGTGCTCTACCGAGGTCAATCAGTGACACGCCACATTTTAAGCTATAAAATCCGTATAAATTGAGTTTCAGATACGTTCTTCTTATGAAGGAGCACCATAAAACCTTCCTCCCCGAACAATATTTTGGAAAACAGAATTCTAAATACAATTTCAGAGAAATAGGTAAAAATGTGGTGCTGACTGACCTCGTAATGACATTATCGTGGCATCATTCAATAATAATAATAATAATAATAAGTATTATTATTATTATTATATATATGAATTGCAGTCAATGGCCATATCAGGGTATTTTAATTGAACGTCCGAGGGCTCCCAGCAAGTAAAATTTCAAGTAGTTCCAACTTTGGCTACCAGATGCCAATGTCAAGGACACCTAGCGGCGAACCTCGGAACTTGATAGAGCGTTTCTAACCAACCAAATATAACCTAAAAATTTGGCTACACACTACCAATTGTAGTGGTAGGTTATTTTACATGCCATAAATGCCCGCCGGCTTTACTTCCCCTCCGAAGGAAAGCATACTGAAGGATTTTAACGCTCTTAAAAAATCCGACGATTTCGGCCGGATTTGAACCCGTGATCTTGGGCGTGGCAGTTGAGCATGCTCCCGACTACGCCACCGAAACCGATAAAATAATGCTGGGACGGTACCTTCTGACAGGTCACGGCCCCTTTATTCCACATCATTGCCCAGTTTCATTCACCATCATTCATTTTATCTCTCATTAACTCATCTCATAAGGTTGGCGCCAGGAAGGGCATCCGGCCGTAAAAACCATCTGCACCAAAGACTTCCACAGTATCTCATCCCCGACCCCGTTGGAAAACGGGAATAATAAGGGTATTAAATAAATAAAGCATTTAATAGAATACAAAATTGGATCATACAGTATCGTTCAAATTAAAAAATACAAACAAGCTAGGAAAGGTAACCAGAAAGAGTGAAAATGCGCAATACAGGAAAGACGAGACGAGACGAGGAAGAAGAATAAAAGATGGAAAGCACGCACACGACTGACGTGAAAGTCCTTAATTAGCAAGTACAACTTTACTTGTCTGTGGTGGGCTCATGCCAAGTGAGGCAGTGACGTTTCCGCAACGCAGACACACGCTAGCATTTGGAGCACAACCTTAACTTGTCCTCATTATCAAAACTCTACCGGAAACTAACCAATCTGCTAAAACTGTCTGTATTCCCTTTCTCCTACCTCCACAACAATGCTCTCCGTAATTATTATGGTGTATGGAATCTGTATGATAACCTGTGCCATTTTGATGGCTGTATTCGTGAGTATATTTGATGATGATGATGATAGTTGTTGTTTTAAGGGGACTAACATCTAGGTTATCGGCCCCTAATGGTCTGGGTGATAGCGAAAATGACAATGAGATGGAAACCATAACGAAAATTAAGCTGGACTGAAAATACTTACAAAATGGAACTCAGATTGAAATGACTCACAAAATGTAGAGTGGAAATACTCACAAAAGGAATTTCGATTGAAAAATACGCACAAAATGTAGTTTAGGTTCAAAATACTTACAAAATGCAATGTAGATTCTAAATACTCAACAAAATGTAATTGAAATTCAAAATACGTACAAAATTTGGGTAAGATTTTCAAAAAATCACAAAATGTAATTTCGAGACACCGAGAGACAAAAGAAGTCTGATCCCTACAAGAAAGAGGGATCAGGAAAGATGAGATAAGGGCCAATTAAGGCGGGAAAGTGAAAGATTACCTAGGCCTCGGATACCCTAATACCGTTGGGGTCGGAAAAGAACAAGAGTTGACCAAGGGAGGTCGAAAGGAATGAAGACGGAGAGGAGCCCGGCACAAGCAAGTGGAAGCAATGCCGGACTCAGCTGGGGTCCCGTGGTCACCAAGCCACGTCCCATTAGATGTGAGCTCCTGGAGGGTGAATATATTTCTAATAGAAGCTAAGATTCGAGTACGAGGCGTCGTGACCTTAACTTCGGTACTATCACGGCATTCGCCTGGAGTAAAAATGGGAAACCAATGAAAACTAATTTCAGGATGGCAGAGCCGTGAATCGAACCCGTACCTCCGCGGTGAAAGTTTCATATAGAGGCTAGGACATGGTGGTCATGGACTTGGAGATGTGTGTACAAGAAATAACCCGTGTTATTATAGTATCTGTAGTAATGTTACTAGGATTGGGGATGAGGAGGAGGTCGTGGCCTTAAATTAGGAACCATCCTGGCAGCTCTCTGGAGTAGAAGAGGGAAACTACGAAAAAACACTGCTTGGATGGCTGAGGTGGGTATCGCACCCACAGCCAATTCTCAGTGTCACAACACGATGTTCTTTTAGACCTTCCACTAATGAGAAGAGTAAGCAAATTAGCATGTACCTGAAAGCATATTTCAATACAAACCTATCTCTATCTTAACTACCCACCTCGTGGTGTAGCGGCTAGCGATCTTCTTGGAGGTCCGGGTTCGATCCCCGGCTCTGGCAAGAAATTTAATTCTGGTCTAAGGGCTGGAATTGGGTACACTCATCCACTCGGCAACCCCGATTTTCCGTGGTTTACCACTTCCACTCCAGGCAAATATCGCGATGGTTCATAACTTAAGGCCACGGCTGCTGCGTTCCCAATCCTCACCAGATTACTAATCCACACACTATTACAGACACCACAATAACACATGTTATAATACAAAATTTATTTACTTATTTATTTATTTATTTATTTACCGACAGTAGGTAGCTACGCTCACTAACGCGCAACGTTAGGTCATGGTGCCAAGCTATCAGCGGACTCAGTAGACGTGGGTTCAAGCCCCAGCGTCGGTCGTCCTTGAAATAATTTTCCGTGGTTTCCCCATTTTCAACTCCAGTCAAATGCTGAGGCGGTGCCTTCTGACAGGCCACGGCCGATTCCTTCCAACTCCTTATCCAGATCCATTTACCTTCATTCATTTCATCTCTCATTAACTCCTCACACGAGGTTGGCATCAGGAAGGGCATCCGGCCGAAAAATCCACCCATAGGTGGTGTTCTTTTTTCTTCATCTCATCCCCGACCCCGTTGAAAACGGGAATAATAAGGTGTAGACATTTATTTATTTATTTATTTAATCTCATGTAACTTTTTTTCAGGATTAAGGAACAATCGTGTTGACCGACTGAAAAACATTAAATTTCGATTTATTTATTAATTTATTTATTTATTGATTTATTGTGTATTTATTTATTTATTTATTTCGCGTATGGCATTACACATGAAACACAAAAATAATAGCAATAATAATAATAATAAGTACATACAAGCACAGATATCGACCTTGTTATCGACCTTATGTCCGTCTATTTATCCAGTCCAGGCTCGATGGTGTAGCACTGAAAAAGTCGTTAGGCAGCACTAAAAATGGCTTCAATCACGATATAACAATTTATAAATAAATAAATTAATTAATTAAATTTTATTTATTCATTTATGTACATATACTCGGCCCTAAATGACCACGATGTCTATGCCCCTCAAATGAAACAACAACAGTCATAACGAGTGCTGCCGCTTCCTCCAACAAAAGTACATACAGTTAAGAAATACATTAACATAAAAAATAAAAGAATGCAGTATTAAGGTTTCGGCTCGTTGATTCACGAGCAATACCCATTACTCCACTTGGGAATGAACAGGAAGAGTTCTGCATACGATCGCCGGCTGAAGACACAAGCTAATTATTTCGTCACAGCTTTCTCAATGAAAGGCTAGAATTACGAGTTACGTAGCATATGGCTATTGAACCTTAATCTGCAGTAAATTATAGCACTCTCAAAACAAGAGATAGCGTATGTTACAATTAACGATTTGATGACTGCACTTGCGTAACGGAACATCATTTGAGGGAATTTCGTTAGCTCTTCCTCAAATGGACCGCAATGCAAATTGAAGCGTTTCAACCGGTTCACTCTAAGAAAGAGTTTGGTTGGTTCCTCAGTTTAGGGGCTGCGACAATGCGGTCATGTAGCCCCGTATACTTCGGGTGTTTGTAGAATCTGTCTGATAACCGGTGTTAATTGTGATGACTGTATTAATGTGTGTTATCTGTTTTCAATTCAAGTGAGGACTGCCGATATTGAATTTGTTCAAGTAGTTCCTACTTTTGCCGCCAAACGCCTCCGTCAACCATTACCAGTTCAGAACTTGATTACCAGATGCCACCGCAGTCGGCTCCTGGCGACGAACGTCGGAACCTTAGAGGGTTTGTCGAATGTTTAACCAATATATAATTTAGCTTCACACAGGTGTAATTAGTGGAAGGTTCTTTAACATGCCATAAATCTATGGCATGGGACCGCCGGCTTTACTTCCCCTCTGAAAAAGACATACTGAGGGATTTTTAACACTCATAAAAAATCCGAGACTTCGGCCGGGTCTCTAAGAAAGAAAGAAAGACACTCGTTTAATTCTCAACAACAACAATGGAGAGTCACGGTGTCATTGCAAAGAAAAAAGGCGAGAGTAGGGTCAAGTTAAAGGAAAAGGAAATGATGATGATGATGATGATGATGATGATGATGATGATGATGATGATGATGATATACGTATTAAGGAGCCTAAATTTGAGGTTATCGATCCTAGATATCAGTTGATCACTAATGTACTAGAATAAAATATTTGTTGTTGATTTAGGGGCTTTGCGACATCGTGGTCATGTAGCCCCGTGAATTTGGGTGTGTGTAGAATTTGTCTGATAACCTGTATTATTGTGATGGCTGAATTAGTGTGTGTATTTGTAATTCAGGTGAGGATTGGGAAGGAGACGGCCTTGGTCTTAAATTAAATTATCCCGGCATTTGCCTGGAGTAGAAGTGGGAAGCCACAGAAAACCACTTCCAGGATGGTTGAGGAGGGAATCGAACCCGCTTGTTCTCAGTTTTGTCTTACAAGGCTGAGTGTACCCCCATTCCAGCCCTCAGACAAGAATTACATTTCTTGGCAGAGACGGGAATCGAACCCAGACCTCAGAGGCGACAGCCAAGAATGCTAGCCGCTACACCACGAGGTGGTTCAGAAAGGACGGAAACAGAACCATGCACAGAGAGGGGAATGACAAAGAGAAATGGCTCCATCCCGAAGTCACTAGAGGAAGGTAAAATGGACCCAGCTCAGGAATTTCGGGGTGCCCAGTTTTCTCACTCACCAGGCGTGAACCAAAATTTGCTAGGGTGTGCAATGGGCTACACGCATCTTACACCTCTAGTCATCTCTTACGACAGGCAGAGAATTCCATGGGTGTATTCGACCCCTCACCCACAGGGGAGAGAATTAAAAGTCTGATCACTCAAAACATGAGAGTATACGGTAAAGAAAAGACATCGGTTAGAACGTTCGGGTAGAAAAATACAGGAGTTCACCAAGGGAGGTCAACATGGAAGATAGACAAGAGTTCGGCAAAAGTAGGAGAGACACCTTGTAGTGCAGTCACCTCCTGGCTGTCACCCCTGAAGTCTGGGCTCGATTCTTGAATCTGTCAAGAAATGTAATTCTGGTCTGAGGTCTGGAACGGGGTACACTCAGCCTCGAGAAGCAAAACAGGGAAACGGTTGGTTTGATTCCTAGCTCAGCATCCTAGAAGTGGTTTTCCATGGTTTTTCACTTACTCCTGGCAAATGCCGGGATGGTAGTTAAATTACCGGTGTGGCCAACTCCTACCCTACAAATGCACACACTTAATACAGCCATCACAATGACACGTGCACACACCCAAATATACGGGGCTAAATTACCACGATGTCGAGGGCCCCTGAATGAATCAACAACAAGAGAAGTCAATGCCGGGCCCTAGCCGCCGACACACATACCACACCGTGGAAAACATTTTTGCGGGTCTCTCCAGCCGCCAGCCTCACCCAAATCATAATAATCATAATACCAATATGAAGGGGGACGATGACTTCGCTATTCCGTCCCTTTAAAACAACAACACTAATAACTAATATGAATATAAAGAAAAGAGTTTCGTCGCAGACTGTATTTAAGAAAACATCGCCAGATTTGGAAGAAATAACGGCGAACTATTGCCAGTGATTTATGGTCACGATGCACACACAAGCTAACTATAATTTGCACACATTATACAGCGTTTCAGTGTTTAAAGATGACTGCTTCTTTCAACTCCATCACGTAATTATACACCCCACATTCATCATCATAAAAAGTACCGAGACAATGGATGTCACGTACCAAGAGGTATCGATTATCTGTCAGAATTGCATACAACGGGAGGTTTTTCATTTCACTTCTGTCCGGATCAAAGGGTAAGAAGGAAAGGTTTCAAGTTGTTGATTTCACTAATTACGTAAACACATTCTTAGAGAAATAATTTTCATTTTCTTTTAAATTTACCCATTTTAGTATTATTATTATTGTGTTCAAATGCTAAGTTGGAGGGGATTTAACGGACCTAATATTAGCTTGTCGGCCCCAATGCTGAGTTACTGAACACTTTTGAAAAAAAAATGAAAATCCACAGCCTGCTTCCAGTCTCCGACCGGGTCAGGAATGGAATGAATGAAGCCCCCATCTAGCGGCGAGGATATGAACTGTGCCGGCTGCCGAGGCCTGACGCACTCCTCTGGGGCAATGATTAAATGAATGACAGATGAAATGAAATGATAGTGGAGAGTGTTGCTGGAATGAAATTTTGACAGGGAAAACCGGAGTACCCGGAGAAAAACCTGTCTGCCTCCGTTTTGTCCAGCACAGATCTCACATGGAGTGACCGGGATTTGAACCACGGACCCAGCGGTGAGAGGCCGGCGTGCTGCCGCCAAAGCCACGGAGGCTTCCGTTACTGAACACTTTTAATAATACGAATTTGGTGAACATGGATTTGAAAATAGGAAACGTGAAGGTTTTGTACATCAAGGCTTGAAAGTGAAGATACGCGCGCACAAAATTTAATAATCGAGTATTAAGTTTTTAATTTCAATTTTATTCGATTTTTGAGAAACCACAGATTATTTGCATCGAAAACTATAGTCCATGATCGGGTCTCAACTGTTGTTATTAATTCATTTAAGGGCTTGGAACAGCATCTTGGTCATAAGACCCATAGACGTGGGTGTGTGTTGAAAATGTCTGATGCGTTTCTGTGGAGTTGTAGTAATACGTATAGCTGTAATCTTTAGGATTGAAGATTTGGGTTGGTGTCCCTGGACTTGAAACAAGATGCCACCCCGGCCAGTAGCGTAGCAGCCACCCCAGCGACCTCTGCAGGCCTTTCAGAAGGCCACCTTCCTATCAGTTCAGAGTCCCTATAGCTAACAAAATGGTGTGTTATTTTAGACTAACCAATATATTTCCACAGGGACATCCGCTTGGCAGTCCTGGAGATCATAAAGATCCAGAATAATAAGGTACATTGTTTGCTCTACAGCAGGACTGCCCAAACTACGGCCCACGGGACGGATATGGCCCGCGAGGCTATTTTTTCCGGCCCGCTCCCGCCGTGTCCCCAAAACTTTGAAACAAGTTCCAGTCAAAACACTAAACTAAATTTTCATGAACTTTAATTCATAATTTGATTATTACTTGTGTCAAATGAACATAAATACTAACTCTTTGTCATTCATACTGTATGAATGTACCGAATATCATCGTACTTCTATTGTATTTTACCAATACAGTCATCACAATTAACACCGGTTATCAGACAGATTCTACACACACCCAAAGTACACGGGGCTACATGACCGCGTTGTTGCAGCCCCTAAACTTAAGAACCAACCAACCAACCAACCAACCAACCAACCAGGGATTTATTAAAAATATTTCAATTTATTTTTAGTGTTTTATATTTTTATCCGCTACAAATAAATATAGAAAATGGCAACAATACTAAGAAAGCTAAGCTCAGACAGCCACAAAACTCACCATTTTGCACTTATATCTAAAAGAAAAAAAATCATACCCCCCGAGTGTCATTGGCCCGCAAGATCCCCCAACTATTTACAATGTGGTCCTCAGTTAAAAAAGGTTGTGCACCCCTGCTCTACAGTGCATACAGTATACATTACGATACACCATATAAATGGTTATTCAGCATGTGGATTAAAAGCTCTCAATGTGACAAAGAAGACCTTGGCACTCTTTTTTACCTCTCAGTAAAAAGATGCGAGAGGGAAGTAAAAAACAAACCAAAAAACACAAAAGAAAGTTCTTAACGAAAATACGTTGACGGTTATTGTTGTTACTTTAGGGAATATCGCCTTCGCCATCAGGCCCCATTCACCGAAAAGAAAGATACAGAAACAGATTTGCTAGGAAGGTGAGCATGCAAAACAAATGTTATGCAATTTTAACAAGTTAACTCGCACAGTAAGAACAAAATTGTAGTGAAAAAATTATCCATTGTTCTAAATTTAAATTAAAAAAAACCAACTCATTGCTCGAAAAAAAAATACAATCTTTATAAAAACGCATCTTTAGTTATCATTAGTTCCGCACATTTTTTTTAAACAATTGACTTAACTCTTTTTTTTTTCTCAAACTTCTTCTGTCGCGCCCCCATTCAGAAACATGAAATATCAAGCACCCTACATCCCTCCCCCCTTCCCCTCTTATTCTTCTTCCCTTTCTTAGCACTTCTCATAGGCTACTTCGCACAAAGAAAGCGGATCACAAGATCTATAGTGTTTGCTTCTGTCTAATTATAAGTAAGATTGTAGTTTTACGTTACCGTTAATTTCGAGATCATGAGCTACGGGACCTCCTTTATACGTGGAATCCGAACCACAGGACATGGCATTTCACTTTGAAAAACTCACATGCATTGACCGGGAATCGACCCGGTCCACCGTGGTGAGAGGCCAACAGCTGTGACCACTGCGCCACCCCGCCCTCTCTGTCTAAATGCTGCAACTACCAGTTACAATAGTAATGATAATAATAATTATTATTAGTGCCGAGAGTGTCCGAGGACATGTTCGGCTCGCCAGAGGCTGTATCTGCTTCAAGGCTTCAAGCGTACACCCATGGGGTGAGCTACAAGTTCCGTTAAATTTCAAGTAGTTCCAACTGTCGCTACCAGATATCACTGACACATAGTGGTGAAAGTTGGCATTTTGACAGAGCGTTTCAACGAAATCATACCTAGAAATTTAGCTTCACACAAGTTTAGCTAGTGGAAGAATCTTTTACATGCTATAAATCTGTGACATGGGACTGCCGGCTTTACTTCCCCTCCGAAGGAAGGCATACTGAAGGATTTAAACGCTCTTAAAACATCCGACGACTTCGGCCGGGTTTTAACCCGCGATTTTTGGTACAGCAGCTCAGCATGCTACCAACTACGCCACCGAAGCGGCTACAATAACAATAATAATAATAATAATAATAACACGCAATTAACTATTCTTAGAGCTAATCAAAGTTCAACAACTTTTTGTAAAAAAAATGAACTATATCTTCTTGCTTACAAAAAAAACTGCTGCATGTGCAGGTATTGGAATTAAACATTTTTTATTTCACTAATTAGCTCTTTAGCTGGCACCTGTGTTGCTTTTAGTTGAATAATGTTGGTCAATTCTTGTGAAATAAGACAGCAAAAATGGTCGTGGGAGCTTCCTGACTATGATAGGTTCATGGATATGAGGATAGCAATATTTGTAACAGAATATGAAATATAAATATTTCAATCAGAGCCAGTGCTCCCCCTCCCCCACCTTTGCAACTTAATACTTCCTACGCCACTGACCCCAGCATTGACCTGGAGGAAGTAATTAAATATTCTGGGAGAAGCCACACTCATAATGGCCGCTGTCAGTGCGACCTAAAATGTTGCTGGGTTCTTTCAAATTGTGTGTACTGCCGACCCCGGGTACCTTAAATAGGGCTCGAACCCTTTCTAGCAGGTATTTCGAATCACGTTCTTTTCCACTGCGCTGCCTCTCTTGGCAGGTCAGTTATCTTTACTTCCCATGAATATAAAGTAAAAAAGGAAGATTGTAGTTTTACGTGACCGTGAATCTTGTGATTATGAGCCACGGGACCTCCTTTTTACGTGGAATCCGAACCACAGGACATGGCATTTCACATCGAAAATCTCACATGCGTTGACCGGGAATCGAACCCGGACCGCCTTGGTGAGAGGCATACAGCTAGACCGCTGAGCCACCACGCCCCCTGTATATAACGTACCTTGCCGTTTCTATTCTGTACTTTCATCTGGCCAAGCTTTGGGTGGCCAAGGTCACGGAAGATGTTTACGGTCATGTTCACACCCAAATCTCAACATAGTCTCATGCAGTGTTGTGACCCGAAAAACAACTCTCCGCAGTTCACAAATCTTAGTGATATTGCCACGTGTCAAACGCCTTACAGAAATACAGCTAAGCCTGTCATAAGGAACTGTAAAGAATTCTCATTCATGATGATTAGGGTCTTTGGTTGGTTATTAATTGAAGAGCTAGGGATATTTTGGAACTCGTTCCGGTGAACTTGAAATTTATTTCACAACCTGTATCATTCTTCGTTAATCGAGAACTGGAATTAGGAAATATCCTGAGCTGCACGATCACATTGGAACAACTGCTGGGAGAAAACCGCAATTCAAATTATATAATCAAATGATTGATTGTTTGTTTGTTGTGGTTTCAAGGGGCGGAACAGCAATGTCATCTGCCCCTTTATATATTCAAATTAAATTAAAAGTGAGAACATTCAGAAACTGCAAGTCAAAGTGAAGTACTCTTATCTGAATCATGTTGTTGTTGTTGTTGTTGTTGTTGTTGTTGTTGTTCATTTAGGGGCTTTGAGATACCGTGGTCATTTGACCCCGTGTGTGTATAAATTTCTACGTAGTATAAAACGAAGTCCCCGATTCTTAAATGTAACGGGTAATCTCGAGAACCACTGGATGGATTTTAATGTGGTTTTCGAGATTACCCGGAACATCAAATAATCGGGGACTTTGATTTAAACTAAGTAGAGAAGTTTTATATGTAAGTTAGCATGTAAAGAAACTAACCTTTTTTTTTAGCAGGCGGTGATTCCTAAAGTATAATTTACTGTATCCAGTGTTTCTCTTTTCTCTTTCTACGATATGAAACAAAATATGGCAACAAATGTTTTACAAAAATGTGGTGTGTTTATTAACCTTCAGAGCGCTAGTGACGAAATGGTTCGTCGCTACGCATGTGCCTTTTGAGTTCCACATTCCAGCTGCTTGAGGCGATCTTATTTGAAAGTAGACTTACCTGCTCTTCTGTGATAGTTCATAGAACCATTTACTTTGCTTTTTTAATCTCTATGGTGATGCGAATTACGCTATTCATTTGTTCAAAGAGGTAGCGAAGTTTGACTTATGGTTGACTTCTGTGCGCTGTAATGGCTGACAACAGACCAAGTAGTAGTTCGAGTAGTGGCGATTCTAAACGTCTAACGTACCCAGGAGGGGGCATAGGCGATATATCCCCCCTAAAAGTCTGATTTGTCTCCCCTAGTGAAAGGCCGTTTACCCAATCGCGACATAAAGCAGTATTTACCTACATCCATATCCACTATCACCCCCGAAATTATTTTCCGGGTGGGCAATTTTTGGAAAACTATTTGAGTACATGTGTGTAAAATGTAACCCAATGTAATATATGGAACCAATATGAGAAGGGAGAATATTTTAAATTGATTTAAGGCCTTGATGCAGAATGGGTCAAGGTGTGTGAAAGTACTGTACAGCATATGGGTGTTTAATCATCTGGAAATACGAGTACGCAGCAGTTGAAATGTTAAAAATTCATCCAACTCGTACCTAAATAATTTCAACAAAAATAATTTTTGTTATTCATATAAGTTACAACAAATACGCTTAAACCTGTCTATCAACAACAATGGCTAAGTTTATACTGTTCCGTATGAACATCGTAGGCAACCAGACGTCTTTGCCAACCAGAGAAGTCTACGGTTGCTGAACATGCCATACAGAATGACCATCGAATTCTTTTTGATGACTCAATGCATGTGAGATTTTCGAAGTGAAATGCCATGTCCTGTGGTTCGGATTCCACGTAAAAAGGAGGTCCCGTGGCTCATGATCTCAAGATTAACGGTCACGTTAAACTACAAGCTTCCTTCCTTCCTTTCCTTCTTTTTGATGAAACTTCTGTCATCTGTATGGAGAAACATTTCACAACTCGTATGATTCGGGAGGCGATTGAAATAAGTAAACAACCACACAACTTTAATAGAGGTGATGATTATCCCTTGAGTAAATCATGGCTGCCTTCTATAGTTTCATTACCAACATCTTCTTGTTCTCAGGAGGTCATGGACTAACTATTTGTTTTGTCATGGCTTCCTATCTTATACCATTTATCTATGGAGGCTATATGACATTGTTTACTCATTCCTTCTTTCTTTCTTTCTTTCTTTCTTTCTTTCTTCTCTTCTTTCTTATAATAATATCGTATGGCCTTGGGTGCCGGGAAGCAGGCTTTTTTATTTGACGCCCAAAGGACAGCTTGCATGTCGAATTTTGTTATTCCTTGGAACGCTATGAAAGTCAAGGAGGTTAGATATCTAAGCTCCTTGACACTACAGTATAGCGCTTTCTGGTAGAGAAAGAAAGAACTGTTGTGTTGGCGGAAATCCCGAAATTAATTTTGCCATTATGAACACGGCCTACTGAATTCAAATGGGTTCTCTAACATGCCAACATCGTATGACATGCGTGCCGTTTTTTTGTTCGCCTTTCAAAAAAAATCACTTACCACGCCAGGAGCGAACCTGCAAGCTTGAGGTTGGTAGTCCGACACGATAACCACTCACCCACCGTGGCAAGCTCTTTCTTTCTTTCTTTCTTTCTTTACAAACCTTGTTAAAGGGGCAAGAAGTTGTCTAGAAACGTCGGTTTCTAAAGTTTCACTCAACCTCTTAGCCCCAAAGCTATATTATGTAAACAATAAGTTTGTTTACGCCGTCCCATATACAGTGTGTAGTGAAGGCAGCGAGCGATCGCATGAGAGACACAATTCTTCTGCACGTCCAAAGCGCACAGCACGGCGAAAATCGCGCGAGAGAGTGAGAGATGATAAGTGGACAAAATACTGAGACGAATGTTAAAGATCGTAGCACGTGAGGACTTCGTTACCATAACAACATTGATCACTGTGTAGCCGCCAGTATGCCGATGGTATCGCTCTCACTTCATTACCGAGTTATAATAAATTGTAACACTTGTAATTAATACTCTCAGCCAGTATTTCAACTGTATTTCCATGTTTCAACACACAAATAGGTAGCTGCCCGTCAATAACGAGTAATACAGTAATAATCAAAATGAAACCTGCAGGCGATTATTTCTATTTTTAAAAGTTAACTTGAGAAGCCAAAGGAGACAAGTGATTTCTGAAAACGCGGCAATATGATAACTTCTATTGTATCCCGATGATCTCTGATGGTATTCCATTCCCATATTAAGACCAATAATAAGGGCAGTGAGAAGGTAACAACGCAGTATCTAAACAGCCCGTGCATAGAGAGAATGGTTATTGCTCTAATTAAGTGTCGTGCACTGTGTTGATGTTGCTGTTACGCATACATTTCAAACAAACAAGCAATTACAATAGTACATTATGCAACGAGCCTATAATGGCTATAATTAAGACACGAGTATTTTTTATAAAACGAGCGTATGCGAGTTTTATAATTTCCATACGAGTGTCTTAATTACCATTATAGGCGAGTTGCATACGACTGTTTATGTTCGACGATAATTATAACTTTATTATATGTTTTAACATAAATATTCATAAATATCTGTTGAGAGTCAGCTACTGGAATTTTGTGATCGCAGAGTGTTATACCTTCGTCTTTCAAGAGCTTTGAACGGCCGACGCATGCGCTCTGCCATATGCAGCCATATGTTTACATCAGCCGTCCCTCAGTAATATTGTCACCGCAGTCATTTGAAGACAATGCTCTGTGTAGAAATTAGTGTTAGTGATTTTAAGGTACTGTGCTATTTCTTGTCTCATATTCGCCAGTTTATTTACGCGAACATATGGACGGTGGGTATTCCATGTCGGTAATTTATTATAGTTCGATGTTGTGTTTATGTCCGACATGTTGGATTTTGAGCGCATGCGCGAAATTATCGTTTCCTAATTGGTCAATGAACGAGCTCTGATTGGCTGGAGAAACTGTATCGTAATGAAAAACGGTGTTATAATGACCATCATTATGATACAGTTTTCAAACACATAATAGTGAGGGTCGAACATAAATTCATTTATATCGTTGACTTTCATAACATGCTTAAGCAATGATGACGGAGCTTTATGTTTTACAGATCAGGGCCGTGTTTAACCAATAACCAATGCCTGGTTCCACATCGCTAAACTGACTTCAATCTGCAGAAAGTATGACTTAACTGGAGGGAATGGGATGCTATCCGAAATACAACAGAATCCAGTCGGGAGGGGGGGGGGGGGGGGGTAATTGGACCTGTCTGATAGAAACAGCATCTATAGAGTTACTGGATGGAGCTCAGAAAAAAGCTAGGCAGAGGAATGTAGGCGCCGAGAGCTGAGTCAGCGATAACATTTTTTAGGGCTAGGTTTTTAGGTAAATAAATATTTTTTTATGTAAATACATATTTTAAGCATATTTTCTATAAATACATATATTCCTGCTTTTCATTTATTGGCACATAAAAATACATAATATTTACATATTTTAAAATCAGTATGCCTGTATCTTTCAGTTTATTGCATTTTAGTTCTGTGTTACTTCAACGGGGTAGAAACTGTGAGCTATCTAATCTTCATGCAGACCGTATGTCAGCCTGCAACTGTGTTATTCTTAACTTGTCGCCCCGTGCCACTCACTGTGGAAACCAGGGATTTCCTGGTCCATAGCCATATTGCACCACGTGCTAGACCTCCACCTCCCCCAGCTACCTGGAACCAGTGTCACTCACATGCAGTTCATTTTTGACACTGTGAAGTGTAAGGTAGTTCTACGATGCCTAAAATAATAACAACTGCAAGTTATCGTCTGTTGCAGAATTTAAAGACAACTTACCTCTGATGGGGGCGTTCTGTTGTGCCAACCATGTAGAGCAATCATGGCTGAACAGCGATCTCAAATTACACAACACCTCAAGGGCAAGAAACATATTACCGCAGTTTCGCGCCTTCAGAATGTGTTTCGCGATAATCGTCGGTCATTTGTGCTGGACAACCCGAAGATGTATATCGTGTATTGTAGTGCTTCAGCAGTCAGTGAGATATAGCATAAATTGCATTCATGGGTAATGCATATTGTTTATAATCACATTAATAAACTAAAGTATAATTAAATATTTTTAATTTTTTGTCACATATTTCTGGTATTTTTAATACATAAAAAATAAATATTTTCCCGATTTTTAGCACCTAAAAATCCGAGCCCTAGTGATAACTGTATCCGTAACTTCCGACAGTGCCCACTCTTCCTACTGGTTGCGCAACGGGCCGATATATTCTACCGAGTAGTAAGCAGGTTGCCATAGCAATGAATGACGTCGTGTGTAGAGAACCTTCGACACCTCATCCTCCACCTCACCCCGCTCTCGCATTCTTCTGAGCTCGAAACAGTACATGCAGCTGTATTTAAGGGCGGATGGAAAATGCTGTAGTTATCCCAGTGTTTATTATTTTGCGAAAAGATTGCATAATATGCGCATAGGCTGGATAAAAAGTAAAGGCAACACCACTACAATTTGTACTGTGGTATATCGGTAAAGGAAACGCCAGTCACATTGCTTCAAGGTACTCTCTCATCATGTTTAGCACTTTCTGTCACACTAGTGGGAAGAGTCATACTGTTCACCATGGCTTCTCTTTATTTCATTTTAACGAGAGGTCATAAACGTTCGGACTCATAAGAGGTGAATACGGCGGATGTTCCAGTACTTAGTCAAGGACTCCCGTCATCCTAAGGCTAATGACGTGTCACGCTGCTAACGCTGTAATTGATCCCCTACGTGCCCGACGACAACAACATAAACTAGAGAAGATGACTGTCAGCGTGGTGCAGCGGTAACGTACTCGCAGGATCGAATCCTGGCGCAGTTAGTTGGCATTTGAGGGTGCCCAAAAGTGAGGGAGCAATGACAGTAGATTTACTAACACGTTAAAGATCCCCTTCGGGGCAAAACATCTGGCACCCTGACGTATCTTTAAGCCTTAGTAGTTAACAGGAAGTAAAATCAATAACATTATTATTAACTTAAGACTATTATTATATTATTATTTTTATTACCTAAAGGATTTCACTGTTACTATTTTATGGTTGGTTTTTAACAAAATAAATATATTACATTTTTTATACTTAAATTAAAAGTAAAAAATTGTAATAAATAATAAATTGTTGCTAATTCAATTGAGGGGATTGGGACCTCTTTATCAACATCCCCGTGTACTGGGTGTGTGTTCCATTTGCCATTCTGTGATGGCTGTAACTGTAATATTTAGAAATTATGGTTGGTGCAGGTGCCCCGGGACTTGAAAGAAGGTACCATTTGCTCGGTGGCACTGTGGGAAACCCCCTGAGGAAAATCACACTCAGGCGGCCGATGTCAGTGTCGAGATTCGAACTTTCTGCCTCCGGACATCCAGTTCCCACGTGCAGTCAAGCTGCATTAATTAAAGAACACGGCTATTATTATTATTATCATTATTATTATATCGTGTGGCCTCGGGTGCCGGGTGCAAGCTTTGTTAATTGACACCCAGAGGGTAGCTTGCGTGTCGAATTTAATGCTCCTTGGAGCGCTATGAATGTCAAGGAGGTTAGATAGCCTATCTAAGCTCCTTGGCGCTATACCGCTTTCTAGTAGAGAAATGAGGAACTTTGTGTTGGCGGAAAATCCCGAGATCAATTTTGCCATTATGAACTCGGCCTACTGAATTCAAATGGGTTCTTTAACATGCCAACAACGTATAACATGAGTATCGTGATTTTGTCGCCTTTCAAAAAAAATCACTTACCATGGCCAGGAGCGAACCTGCAATCTTGGGGTTGGTAGTCCGGCACTATAACCACACACCCACCGTGGCAAGCTATTATTATTATTATTAATATTTAATAAGGAGGAGTTGTTGTTGATTCGTTTCGGGGCTTTTTGATATCGTGGTAATGTGGTGAAGCTACGATAGGCCCAGCAAGCCAGTAGTGGATTAAACCAAATGCTTTCAAAAATGGAACGAGCCTCGGACAGGATGGATTTAATAGACGACGACACGGCTGTACACACGGACTAAGATTTGGAACTTTAAACCTAAGAACGCTGACGGGGAAGGTGGAGGAGATAGTGGATATGATGGAAAGAAGGAAGTTGGATTTATTGGGATTGGCAGAAACAAAGTGGAAAGGGGAAGGAAGGAGAGTACTGAGAAAAGGCTATAGACTGTACTGGAGTGGGAACGAAGAGGGAAAGAGGAATGGAGTGGGAGTAGTAGTACGAGATGGTTTGAAAGAAGAAGTGAGGAGAATAAGTGATAGGATGATGAAAGTGAAAGTAGCACTGAGGGGAGAGACCGTAGAAATAGTGCAAGTATATGCTCCACAAGTAGGCTGCGCTTCTGAAGAGAAGGAGGAGTTTGAAGAGGAATTGCAGAAGCAGCTGGTAGGAAGAAATATGATTGTTATGGGGGACCTCAATGCCCATGTAGGAAGAGAAAAACAAGGTTATGAGAGTGTTCTAGGACCAGAGGGTTGGGGTGGAAGAAATGAGGAAGGAAAGAGACTGTTGGACTTCTGCCAGAGGAACAGCCTGCTAGTTGGGAACTCCTGGTTTAAGAAAAGAGAGAGCCACACAATCACATGGTACAGTGATGACTTGACCAGGAAGTCGGTGGTCGACTATATACTGTATGTGAAAGAACTAAATAAGAACATCACGGACATCAAGGTTATACCATCGGAGAACCTGGATAGCGACCATCGATTACTGGTAATGAACCTGAGAGGGAGTAAGGAGAAGAAAGGGACTGAGAACCAGGAAAGACGTATAAGGATATGGAAACTGAAAGAAGGGGATAGAAGGGTCGAGTACCTCAAAATGGTAAAGGAAGGAATTCCAACAGATGAAGAAAGAGGGGTGGAAGAGGAATGGGCTAGATTTAAGAAGACACTAGTGGGTGCAGCAGAAGCAGTATGTGGGAGGACAAGTAGTAAGAAGAGGTGGAAGGAAACACCATGGTGGAATGAGAAGACAAAAGATATAGTAAGGGAAAAGAATAGAGCCTTTAGGAGGTGGTATCAAAATAGGACGGTAGAGACAAGGGAAGAGTACCAGGAAAGAAAGAAGGAGGCGAAGAGAGTGGTGGCTGAGGAGAGAAGGAAGTGGATGGAAGAGTGGACAAAGATGATGGAGGAGGATAGTGAAGGTACAAAAAAGGTCCTGTATGGGATGGTGAAAGATAAGAGGCGGAAGGATCCTACGGATTATGTTAGAATGGTGAACAAAAGGGGACAAGAGATAGAAAATAGGGAAGAACTGAAGAAAATGTGGAAAGAATATTTTGAAGAACTTCTGAACCCAAATGGAAAAGATGGTGAGGAGGAAGAAATCGGGGAAGAGGAAGATGAACTGCAAACAGAAAAGGACTTAACATGGAAAGAAGTGGAAGATGCAGTGAACAAGATGAAAGGAGGGAAGGCACCGGGTGTGGATGAGTTGAGTGTGGAGATGGTGAGAGCAGCAGGAGAGGTGGGGATACAGTGGCTGTACCGAGTGATGAGGACAGCATGGAAGGAAAGGAAGACCCCAGAGGACTGGAAAAAAGGAATCATTGTCCCGATCTTCAAGAAAGGTAGTAGAACAGATTGCAGGAACTATCGGGGAATAACACTGATGAGTCATTGTGCAAAGATCTTCGAGAAAGTTTTGGAAAAGAGAATTAGGACAAGGATAGAAGGAGGGATGAGGGAAGAACAACATGGCTTCAGAGCAGGAAGGTCCACAGTGGATTTGATTTTTGCTGTAAGGCAGTTACAAGAACAGCACTATGAATATGGAACAGATCTACTGATGGCCTTCCTGGACATTGAGAAAGCATATGACAGTGTATGCAGAAACAAAGTATGGAAGTCCCTGGAGGATAGAGGAGTAGAGAAATGGACTATAAAGAGGATAAAGGAGATGTACAAGGGAAGCGTGAGCTGTGTGAAAGTGGGAGGAGAGAGATCTGACTGGTTGGAACAAAGAAACGGCCTGAAACAAGGAAGTGCACTGTCACCGTTACTTTTCATTGTGGTGATGGATGACATAATGACCCGAGTGGCACAAGTAATTGGGGACGGAAAGATGAAAGCAATGGTGTTTGCAGATGATTTGATGATTTGGGGAAACAAGGAGGAGGAGGTACAGGAACAGTTGGACGTGTGGGAAGGAGTAATACAAGGATATGGGATGAAATTTAGCATAAATAAGAGTGAGATGGTGATCACAACAAGGAAGAAGGAAAGAACCACAACGGGAATAACAATTGGTGGGGAACAGCTGAAGAAAGTGGAGAGTTTTAAGTATCTGGGAAGCCTGATACAAGATAATGGAAGAAACGATAGAGAAATAAATGAGCGGGGGAGGCAGGCAGAAGCATTTCGGAGGAGTGTGAGAAGCATGTTATGGAGCAAGGATGTCCCTCAGAACAGCAAAAAGATCATATATCGGACGTACTATGTCCCTATCCTGACGTATGCCTCGGAGACCTGGGTTATGAAAGGAAGGGAGAGGAGCAAAATACAGGCCAGTGAGATGAGGTTCTTGAGAAGCAGTATTGGAGCTACAAAGATGGACAGAATAAGAAATGAGAGGACCAGAGAATTAATGAAGGAGGAACCATTACAGGATGGTATAGAGAAATCTAGACTTAGATGGTATGGACATGTAAAACGAATGGAGGAGAAGAGGATACCCAGGAGAGTACATGAGACGAAGTGGGAAGGAAAGAGACCGAGGGGAAGACCGAGAGACAGGTGGCTGAAGGGGGTGGAAGAAAGCGTGAAGAAGAGAGGAGAAGACTGGACAAGGGTGGAGGCTGAGAGATGGTGGGAAGACAGAAGACGTTGGAGAGGCTTGTGTTCCAAACAGACCCGGCCAGTGGCTGGAAACTGTGCAAGATGATGATGATGATGGTAATGTAGCCCCGTGTATGCCGCAGGTGCACCTTGGCGCTGGAAGCTATTTACCACATCATTGGAGGCTGCTTTTCTCTAGCCGCTGTGAAGTATACAAATGGGCATAATGATGTACCCAAGATCATAGATCATGGTGCTTGCTATAACAGGTGGACCTTTGGAAACGACCATGGAGTATTGCACCTCAGCCGTCCAACGTACTTGAAAACGAGGTGTACTGGGACAGACATATCCTAACGGACCGAACATCGTGGCATATCAACCAGATATCGCGTACCTTACTGTTGCTGTAGGAAAATACGCTCCAACAAAATCAGAGGGTTTATCTGATAGACATGGCGGTACCTCTGAGTCAAAATCTCAAGACCACTCAGGCACAAAAAGTCAACAAACATGCACCGCTGCCAGAAGAGATCAGGAAGATATGGCGAGTAAACTCTGTAAACAAAAGATGTTAGCAACGGGAATAGTTCAAAAGGCTCTGGAAATGGATCTGGAGGAACTAAAAATGAAACACCTGATCGCCAGTGTTGCTCGATACATGTCACATTATTTTTATCCCAGTAATAATTAAGGTAAAGTCCGTATCTTTTATATTGAGACTCACCATATCACTGAGGAAATAAAGGTGACTAGCAGACCCGTGCGAGAAATCTCGCATGTTCATAAACTACACTTCCCCCCAATAGGTTTAAAATGAGAGACTTAGCAAATCGCACACTTCTTACAAAAATCGATATTTATGAAATTAGAATGCAATTCGTCACAGCTAATGTCATTTGTGTGCTGAGTCCATCTTAGCTTAGCTTAGCTGTAACACTCACCGGTTTTTTTTTTTTTGTTTTTTTTTTTCGTGTAGCCTCCTGAGAGGTCGAGTGCAGGTCTTTCTAGTCGACGCCCGTGGGCGACCTGCGCGTCGGGATGAGAGATGGAAAGGATGAAGATGAATGAAACTGGGCAAGGATGTGGAAGGAAGCGGCCGTGGCCTGTCAGAAGGTACTGTCCCAGCATTTGCCTGGTGTTGAAAATGGGAAACCACGGAAAACCATTTCAAGGACAGCCGACGGTGGGGCTCGAACCCACGCGTCTACCGAGTCAGCAGAGAGCTTGGCCCCTTGACCTAACGCGGAGCTTTAGCCCGCGTAGCCACTACTGTCGGTACTCACCGGTTATTCGATATTTATGAAATTATACGATTTGAGTACTCATTCCTCTGATTTACTGTTTCTGAAATCCATGCAAAATGATAAAGGAAAGGCCTCAGAATGTTAAAATGACATGAAACAGGCGTCACAACGGCCAAAATGTGAAGTGGACAGCAATTATGGAGCGTATTTTCCTACAGCAACAGTATCTACAAATCACACACTTCGTACATTTGTTTTAAATAATTTTTTAAAGAAATCATAGGTTTTTATGAAATTAGAGTGCAATTCGTCACTGCTAATGTCTATTCTCATTTGAATGCTCATTTGTCACAATCGATCGCTTGTGAGCGCGGCAGGGGGGATCTATACTATTGAAATAATATATATGATGATAATAATAATGATGATGATAAAGTAATAATAATCTAAAAACTATTTCTAACTGGACGAAATAATCCAGCATGGCGTAACGAATGTAAACATGCGTGAAATTACTGAGAGAGAGTGGAGGGGGATAATGTACATAAACAAGAGCGGCAAGTTTAATTCCATATTAGGCGAAAATGAAAGTACTAGTTGTGGCGTCGTAATAAGTCAATGTTATGCAATGCTCTAGTCTAGTTACTGGCGTACCACATAATAATCCGGTACTCAATAGCTTCTCCATGTACGGTTTTTTGGCATATGATGAACCCAATATGTCACTCAATGTTGTTGAGAAAAGATATCAACCTGATTGTCTTCACATGGTCACATGGGCTGCCTGGCTACCCAACATGTGTTCACTCGAATACAGCGTAATCATTTTGAAATTTACGATCTCAAGGTGAAAAGGAAAGTCGGATGATGATGTAGTGTGACGTACATTATGCAGAACAACTAATTTAACGAAGCCGCGGGATTGATCCAAGTCCGCTATTAATGCTGGATCACTCTTAATATCTTTGTGTTCCTGTAATTGGCATCAAGCATACTTCCTGAATCCCACTTTTAAGGTCATGGCAGCTTTTACCTGTTTATATCACGGTGAATGAAGTCTGCGCCAAGTCGGGAGCTGAATTAACTCTTTAATGCACATCCATACCAGATGGTTCTAATCTTCTTCTTTTTTGCATTACACAAAAGAGGCCTAGGCCTACATTTTTTAAAAATACAGCAACATATAGGAGAGACTCTGCTAAATCTGCGATATTAAGGGATTGATGGTAAACATGATAAATTAAGGGAAAGGGTTTCAAATAATTAACATACATATTTGTGACAAATTCAATTCTTAATATTTCGGGACCGTGGCGACACAGCGGTTAAGCTGATTAAGATGATTTTTATTAAGATCCTCTAAGCGGCTCCGCCATCATTGAATTTAATGGGGGAAATTGGTTTATTAAATAGATTAGTTATATGGCCTTTCACCACGGTGGACCAGGTTCGATTCCCAGTCAATGCATGTGAGATTTTCAAAATGAAATGCCATGTCCTGCGGTTCGGATTCCACGTAAAAAGGAGGGTCCGTGGTTTATGATTTCGAGATTAACGGTCACGTAAAACTAAAATCATCGTTCTTAAGATTTCATCCGGCGTGGGTTGTCTAAATTATTTAGGTATTTGTGTATAAAGAGTGTGTTAGTTTGTAGGTTATGTAAACACTTGTTTCCCGCCTAATGTAATTGGGCACAATTCGTGTTGACCGACTGAAAAGCTTTCTTTATTAGAATTAGGCAGCACTGAAAAATGTTTTCTATCACTACAATAAATTATTTAATACTTAAAATAACACTTTCGAAGAAATTTGATCTACTAACTTTTTAGGATTTTTAGTTGATACTAGTTGTACTAGAGCTAAATCCATGATACCTTGTCTAAGTTTAGTACAATATAACTTAGTAAGTGTAATAATAATGCTCCCTTACTACCAAATAAATAAATCACTGAAACACTTGTAATTTTATAAATACTTCACCAACAACATACAACACAGGTTAACACGATTTACCACCAGGTGGTAGCATTTGACGTTTCGAAATTCATAGTCAAGAGAAATTAAATAGTTGACTACACAACTGGTGAGATGAACTCATCTCTTGCACTGGGGTATCTCTACAGGAAAAGTATGGTAGGCCCACTGCGGAATTAGCCCGACTGCAAAATTAGCAAAGTCTCACCTACGTATAAGCAAGTAAGACTGAAATCATATTTTTAGGAACTGCTTTCTGAGCTGTGCTCCCCAACCTACTTATGATAAATCGTGGGCATCGCGGTCATTTAGACACTTCGGTGTGTGTCGAATGTTGTCTGATAACCTGTGTTTCTGAGATGGCTGTAATAGTGTACTACTTTCTACTTTCTACGGCTTATCCAACCATGCTCATTTTGGTTTTGGCCGGGGATTTAAGGCTGGATGCCCTTCGTGACGCCACGTAATTTTTCAGGTGAAAATTCCACCCCACTGTCATCGGGATTCGAACTCCGGCCGTACGGGTGAAAGACGAGCAGCTAAGATGGTTGTTTTAGTGTGTGTATTTGTAATTCGGGTGAGGATTTAGTCGGAGGCGGCTGTGGCTTTAAATCACGAATCATCCCGGCATTTGCCTTCGGTAGAAGTGAGAAACCACGGAAAACCCCTTTCCAAGAAGATTGAAGTGGGAATCGAACCCACCTCTTCCCAGTTTTACCGCATGAGGCCGACTACCCCGTTTTAGCCCTCAGACCAGAATTCAAATGATTGGCAGAGCCTGGACCTCCGGGGCGACAGCTTAGAGAGCTAACCGCTACACCACGTAGTGGCCAGAACAACAAAGCACTGTGTAACACCTTAGGAGCATCTCTCCACATTTGCCCGGACTTCAAGCGGAAAATCATCCATTTCCTATGATGACCGAGAGTATGATTCGCAATCCCTCTCGCCTTCCATATCGAGGCTAAGTTCTCCCCCTACCAACATCCTCACTAGGAATAATAGACTATCCCCCATGACTGAATTAGAAGCTTGCCACGGTGGGTGAGTGGTTAACGTGTCGGACTACCAACCCCCCAAGCTTGCAGGTTCGCTCCTGGCCGTGGTAAGTGATTTTTTTTTTTGGAAAGGCGACAAAATTCACGATATGGAAGTCATACTTTGTTGGCATGTTTAAGACCCCATATGAATTCAGTAGGCCGTGTTCATAATGACTAAATTAATCTCGGGATTTTCTGCCAACACAAAGTTCCTCCATTCTCAACTAGAAAGCGCTATAGTGTCAAGGAGCTTAGATATCTAACCTCCTTGACTTTCATAGCGTTCAAAGGAACGACGAAATTCGACATGCAAGCTGCCCTCTGGGTGTCAATTAACACCCGAGGCCATACAATATTATTATTATTATAGAACTAGATACTGAACGCGGGCAAAAGCTATAGTTTTCTTAATGCTTCAAAAGTGTATTCACTATAAAAACATAAACGTATAAGAGCTTTCTTTTTATTCAGGTCAAGTTTCGCGCGAATTAAAAATAAAATGTGTCCTTATGTACGGTGCGGTCTTGGGTGACGCACTGAGACACCGGTTTCTATGATCCTGCGTTCGATTCTTGACTGTCAAAAATGTATTCTGTTCTGGGGTTTAGAACGGGGTACACTTAGCCTCGTGAGGCGAAACACGAGAAGAGGAGGGGGCTCGATTCTCACCTCAGCCAGCCTAGAAGTAGTTTTCTATGGTTTCCTACGTCTACTCCAAGCAAATGCCGGGATGGTTACTAACGTACGGCCACGGCCTCCTCCTTCTCATTCCTAGCTCCCAATTAATTAACCATACACTACTACAAACACCTCAGTAATACTGGTTATCAGGCAAATTCTACACACACCCAAGTACACGTAAGAGAAGACCACGATATCCAAGCCCCTAAATCGGTGGTTCCCAACCTTTGCCAGCTGACGCCCCCCTTTTCAGATAAGGGTGGTCATGGCGCCCCTCTCCCGGTGCTTCTATAATCTCTTCGATAAATTTACGTGGAGGATATAGACCTAACCTAATAACACTAGGCCTACATAATGGAATAATTATAAAAATTATAACACCTTGTATGTAACAATAATACTGGAAAATGAAAGCAATTACTACATCGTTGATGAGTTAAAACATGTCGCGTATGGTCATAGTTTACTTTCACGCACGTAGGTCCACAAAGTGTGCTCTCAGGCTTGATTTTGCTCCTTACAACACAGCACATTCCTTATTTCACCTCCAACCTCGCGGCTCCGCAGAGGTTTGTGCCGACAGTTGGCAATTACCAGTGCTTTTGAACGATTGACTTGGTGCGACAATCACTTGGAGAGATTTGGAAAATGTTTGTAAAAAAAAAACTCTTCACGCCCCCTTACGGGAAGCGCCCCCCACCCGCATGTTGGGAATCCCTGCCCTAAATGGAGTGGTTCACATTTATGTTGCTGTTGTTGTTCTTAATTCATTTTCTGGGACATTTAGATCATCAGCCCCATGTTGTTGCGTGAGTGTTGAACTTGCCTGATAACCTGTATTACTGTAATGACTGTACTAGTGTGTGTAACTACATTAGGGACAAGGATGATGAAAGGTGCCCCGGGACTTGAAGTAAGATACAATTTACCTGGAAGGAGTGTGCAAAAACCAGGGGGAAAACCACACTCAGGATAGTCGTTGTCAGTGCCCGGATTCGAACCTGCGATCTCCGGAATAGCTGCAGCTGCCCTCGCGGCCGTTGTGCACGATTTAACGAGCACGACCACGACGCCGGTCAGTGTTTTCTTCGCTCTACCGGACAAATTATGCACATTTTCATGGCGATCTTGAAGTTCCCTTGTGAGTTGGGCAGCAAACAAGGATGATCTATAAGTCTCCAGGTATCCCCTCCGTGGTCGGTCACCACACACTGGACCGGATGCTGCCTTGCCTCGGCTATGAAGGCCACCGTGACTAAGTGGGTCACACCTCACAGTGTTGATATAAGTCATAATCACAGCAATTACACGCAACTCTCCACAATGATGTATGGATGTTAAGGCGCCTTCGTAATATAAACGGAGTGAGCGACTAGCCGCGTGGAGCAGCACTAACGCTCTCGCCTGCTGTACCCAAGATTCCAAGATCGAATCTTGGAGCAGTCAGTTGGCATTTCAGAGTGCGCCAACGGGAGGGAGCCAAGTCAGTAGATTTACTGGAACGTTAAAGAATCCCTTCGGAGCAAAATTCCAGTACGCCGGTGTCTCTAAACATCAGTATTAACTGCAGAATTAAAACTTAATATCATTATTATCATTATCAGCTGTGCCTAGACATGAGCCCCCTTAGGGGCTCATATCTAGTGGGACGTGGGTTGGCGCCTACGGGACCCCAGCTGCGTCTGGCATTGCTTCCACTAACTTGTGCCGGACTCCTCTCCGTCTTCTTTCCTGTCGAGATCATTAGGTCAACTCTTGTTCTCTTCCGACTCCGACGGTATTAGGGTACCCGAGGCCTAGTGAGTCTCTTCCTTTCCCACCTTAATTGGCCCTTGTGTCATCTTTTCTGATACCCTCCTTCTGCGAGGGGTCAGCATTCTTTTTCTTTCCATGTTCTCTCCTGCCTTCTGCTCAAGGCCCTCAAGGAGACAGGGTGTATGTAGCCCCACCACTTCTGGTGCACCCTAGATAATGCTACCCCTCAGGGGCTCACGGCTGGTGAGTTCGGGAGTTGGCGACCTCAAGAGATTCCTGAGATGGGTCTGGTTTCCCCCTTTTGTCCCTTACCTGTGTGGCGGACCCTCCCCTCTTTCACTTTCTTATCTGCCTTTCACGGCTCTCCTTCCTTCCAAGTCCCTCAATCCGCATTCTTCGAGGGTTGAGGGCGTTTCTTTTCCTCCTGTCCTTTATTTGCCTTTTACTCCTTTTGTTTTCCATTTCTTCTTCTAGTATATAAGTTCGTAGTTAGTTTTTAGTTATAGTTTGCATTTCATTTTTCATCTTCACGATCACCCATACCATTTGGGGCCGATAACCTAGATGTTAGGCCCCTTAAAACAACAATAAATTATCATCATTATCACTAGACATGAGTAGGAGTAACCCGTGAACACATAGTGTAGCCTAGCCACTCGGGCGTGGAGTATGGCAATGTATAACGCAGATACAGTAATAAGCAAAAGTTTGGTGCTTTTCAGTCGGTCAACACGAATGTACCCAAAAGAGTTGAGTTATACCCTTATCCTGAAAAAAAAATACATGAGATTAATAAATACACTAGTCACTCCAAACAGACAAATTCCGGAGTTCTATCAGCACTTTTAGCAGTTCACTAAAATATCACACAGATTACAACTAACAAATACCGACGAGTTGCAATACTAATACTGCAACTAACTTAAATAAGTGTACATATTGTAAATATTTTCACCAGTATTTTCAAACATAGATGTTATAGCCTAAGTGTAATGGATCTGATGATGATCGCTTGACGATCGAAACTGGTCATCCTAGTGTATTTATTAATCCCATGTATTTTTTCCTCAGAATTAGGTTATAACCCAACTCTTTTGGGTACAATCGGGTTGACCGACTGAATAGCACCAAACTTTTGTTTACTAAGGCAACACTGAAAAATGGCTTCAAACCCCCGAGTTTTTAGATTAGCCTACTACGTGATGGCTCTAACCTGCGCGGAGCGACAAGGTTGGAGGGGAAAGTGTATCCCAGTATACTTGGGTGTGTGTAGGATATGTCTGATAACCTGTGTTACTGTGATGCCTGTACAAGTATGTGTATTTGTAATAGAGATATGATATGGGTAGAAAGCGGCCGTGGCGTGGCCTTAAGTTAGGCACCATACCGGCGTTTGCCTGAAGTAGAAACGGAACACCACGGAAAACCAGGATGGATGAGTTAGGAATCAAACCCGCCTCTTCTCAGTTTTGCCTCATGAGTCTTAAGTGTACCCCGTTCCAGCCCTCAGACCAGAATCAAGTCGAATCAAACGCGGGCCGCCGCGGTGAGATGCAATAATGCTAGCCACTAAGCAACGAGGCGGAGAAAGATCGCTAGAATATCTCAAACACGCCGAGCAGCAACTCTCGACTTGCCCTGATGACAGTGCCGGGATTCGAACCTTGGATCAGCCCGGCTGCTCTACTACTTCCTAAAGGCCTTGTCGATATTGGAGTGCGTACTGCAGTTGACCTCCGCGCTGTGTGAGAGGGGATCCTGGCCCAGGGCTTGAGAGTGCAAGTGCGGTAGGCCTGTTTTCTCAACATTGAATTTATTGGTCTTGCGCAACTGAGAGTTGTTCAATTTGTGCAATATCAGTCATACCGGCTCTCTCAAAAGTAAATGTACACCAGCTTTTACAGTTTCCCAGCGTGAGGCACAGCGTTGTGAACTTTCCACCGTAGCCACTGAGAGCAAGCAGCGAAACTGGACACAACTAAAGTCTATTCGCCGAGTCGAGACAGTGCCCCTGGCTACCCGGAAAGGGAAACACGCCCAGTTCACGTCACCGAATCTGCCGGACAGGGGTAGCCAAGAAGTTCCGAGATCATTAGTCATGTCGTAGCCCTAGAAAAGACAAGACTTGCTGCACTTATACTGTTGCCTGTCATAAGCAGTGAAGAACTTATTAATTAAATAAATATAAGGTGCGTTCAAAAAGTAACGAGCCGAAGGCATAATTACAGAAGCCATTATGTTAGAAGTATTGGCCCTGGCTGTTGAGGCACTAGTCCCACTGAGACACGAGGCGGTGAATGGCTGTCTCATAAAATTCCCTGTGCTGCGATGTGAACCAGTTCTGCACGTACAGCTGGACGTCGGCGTCCGAGGTGAATCGTTGGCCCCGCAGAGCCCTTTTCAGGGGACCAAACATGGCGTAATCACAGGGAGAGAGGACTGGACTGTATGGAGGGTGGCCGAGAACCTCCCATTTGAATTTCTGCAGGAGTGACGCGACTGTGTTGGCCGTATGAGGTCGTGCATTGTCGTGGAGCGACCACGGCGGCTATGGCGTTCACTGTCACTCGGCGGTCCTGGGTAATGAGTGCATCAACCAGCTGGACGTTGTCATCGGTAATGCAGGGGGATGCCCCAGTCCGGGCATCATCGGCTAACGACACCCGTCCTTCCCTGAAGCACTTGTGCCACGCCTTGAGCGTTGCAAGGGACATGCAGTGTTCGCCGTAGACTTGTGACATTCGGCTATGAATGTCCGTTCCCCCTACTCCTTCCGCTGTCAGAAACCGCACAACACCTCTTTGCTCTTCGGTTGACGCCTCAATGTCACTGTTTGCAATGCGACTGGCAGCGTTGGACGATTGATGCATGCTGCTGCTCCCTTTGTATCGTCACGTCACGTGACGTGCACCCGTGCCCTCTAGCGACGGGCTCTGACCTTCCATGCTCTGGTCGGAACCACACCTCGTTACACACGCCACGATTAGCCAATGTAGTCTCCGGTTTGCGCATTCCAGCCTCCGGCTCGTTACGTTTTGAACGCATCTTATACATAAACGAATAAATAAACCGCGCTGTAGCATGTAACCGATAAGTCAGCCCGCTATACACAGCACTGAAGTTGGCGTACGTTCAACAGGCACAGCTCTATGCACCCCTTGCGGGCAGCCCTGCAATCACGTGTACAACTGTGTTGACTTCCACTATCTCGACTCGGCGAACAGACTTGACGTGCAGATGTGGAACACTGGACACTTGACATCCGCGTGACACGCGAGTTGGCCGCCAAATGGGACTTAGGAGTCCACGTGGAGAGATAGAGGAAGCTTTCTATTGGTCAACAACCATCAGCTATTGGTCAGTAGCGAACAATGGTTATTGTCGGCGGGTGCTACAGCCTTATGCTCGAGTCGCCGCTCATTAACCAGGAAATTGAGGGAACTATATAAGGCCAACTCTATCATTAGAATGTTTGTTGTATATGCACTAATTGTAACCAGGCTAGAGTTCAGAAGGTCGCGGGTTCAAACCCGTCCGAAGTCGTCGGATTTTTTAAGAGCGTCAAAAATCCCTCAGTACCACTTCCTTTGGAGGGGAAGTAAAGCCGGTGGTCCCATGTCATTGATTTATGGCATGATAAAGAACCTTCCACTAATTACACTTGTGTGAAGCTAAATTATAGGTTAGATTTGACTGATGCTCTTAGGTTCCAACGTTCGTCGCCAGGAGCTGACTGCGGTGGCATCTAGTAACCAAGTTCAGAACTAGTTGGTCGTTGACGGTGGCGTTTGGTAGCAAAAGTTGCAACTACTTGAAAATCGAATGTCTGCAGTCCTTACTTGAATTAAAAAATACAGATAACACACACTAATACAGCCATCACAATTAACACCGGTAACTAGACAGATTCTACACACACTCAAAGTACACGAGGCTACATGACCGCGTTGTCACAGCCCTTAAACTGAGGAACCAACCAACCGAAGTTCAGAAAGAAGCGGTCGTGGCCTTACGTTAGGTACCATCTCGGCATTTGCCTTGAAATGGGAAGGTGGAAACTAGACGGAAAACCACTTGTAGGATATCTGAGGTGGGAATCGAGCCCACACCTTCTCCGTTGTCCTCTCGTGGGTGTGTAAACTCCGCACTCCTTTAATGTTTTTACTATGGGACCTGTGGGAGAAATCTCGCATGCGCTGCTCTGTTATGCGGGCTTCTTGTTTATTTTTCAAATGCACTTTTTAAACTAATTGTCGGTATTCATGAAATCAGTGAAATTTGTCACTACTGCGGGCAATTCTGTTTCTTTTGAATGCATAATAGGTCACTTATGTGTGCACCATGTGTATGGACCACCCGCCTGGCTCTAGTGTTATGCAGGCTGGACGCGACACAGTTTTACGTGGTTTACCATTTTCAACTCCAGGTAAATGCCGGGATGATACCTTCTAATAAGCCACGGCCATTTCCTTCCAATTCCTAGCCCATCATCATCATCATATATATTACTGCTGTAGTATATATCCCTCCTGCGGCGCTCACAAGCGACCGATCGTGACAAATTAGCATTTAAATGAAAGAGAATAGACATTAGCAGTGACGAATTGCACTCTAATTTCATAAATATCGATAATTTCTTTAAGAAATTACTTTAAAAAATGTATGAAGTGTGCGATTTGCAAATACTGTTGCTGTAGAAAAATACGCTCCATATGCTGTCCACTTCACATTTTGGCCGCTGTGACGCCTGTTTCATATCATTTTAACATTCGGAGGTCTTTCCTTTATCATTTTGCATGGATTTCAGAAACAGTAAATCAAAGGAATGAGTACTCAAATCGTATAATTTCATAAATATCGAATAAACGGTGAGTGTTACAGCTAAGCTGTCAATCAATGGACTCAGCACACAAATGACATTAGCAGTGACGAATTGCGGGGCGAAAGTGTGGTTTATGAACTCGCACGGGTCCGCTAGTTTTATTAATTTACGTAATCTCACATGGACTCTTTTCTCGGGGTTGGTGTAAAATAATTACACCATCGAAACTCGCCTCACCTCATTCCCGACCCTGCAGAAACAAAAACAAATATAACAGGCTGTAGAAAAAATGCGAAGAAACTGACCACGTCTGCCGTAGAAAGGGTAAGGAAGCCTCGACTTGACTGCAGTGAAAGTGTTCGGTACAATTCAAGTATTAACAATAAGGAATAATTAGCACCAGATGCGTCTCGTTAATAGTCAATTTCACTCTGCGACAGCTGCAGATAAACAATAGTGTACGGCTTTTCCTTTCGCATTTACAAAACAATATTGAAATATTAGAAGCCTTTTTTGAGTGTTGCCTAAGTAATCTATTCTCGGAAGCTTTTCAATCGACCAACACGAGTGTTCCCAAATTAGATTGGGCGGGAATTACAATTAATTTTCTAATTACTCGTATAATTACAATTTAATTTCCACATGCATTGGCTGGGATATCATCTCGTGCTTCCTGTACGACACCGTACAGGCATTCAACATCCTGTGGCGTACAGGAGGCACGAGTTGATATCCCAGTCAATGCATGTGGACATTAAATTGTAATTATCCATTAACCTCCTAGGTAAACTTTCCTCCCCCATTCTCTTCCCATGACCCGGTTGAAAACTGCTCGTAAATAAAAACAAGATGTTCAGTAAAGAACATATAGCCTACTTTCTCCTAAATGCATGGGTATTGTTATAACTCTTTGTCCTTTTCAAGGAGTATGATCGAATGTTGGTTGTAGTAGCTTGTTGAAATACAACGTGCTATAGGGATATTAAACATGAATATGAGGTGCCCTTTGCTAGTGCTACCTCTGTACCAAATTTCGTTCAATTCGGTTTCACCGTGTTTGAATTGATAGGGGGAATCGATTTGCACACATACTTGGCCACCATCTGCAAACTATTGGGCTGATGTTCTTGCAGTTTGGTCTGAATATGTTTCCCACATAAAGATATGGTGTTGCAAAATTTGGTAGAGACTAGATTATTAGGTTGGTCGTAATTACATTTTAGCTTTTAACATTTGGGTGGCCACGATTACGTTTCCGTCAAGATAGCGGTGATATAAAACATGACACTGAGGTGCCCTTTGCTAGTGCTACCTCTGTACCAAATGTCGTTCCATTCGGTTTCACCGTGTTCGAATTGATAAGGGGAATCGATTTTCACACAAAGATGGCCGCCATCCGCAAAATATCAGGCTGATGACCTATTAGATTGGTCAAAGGATGCTCCCTCCATAAAGGTATGTTGTTGCTAAATTTGCTAGAGATCGGATGATTAGGCTAATCGTAATTTGATTTAAGCTTTGAACATTTGTGTGGCCACCATTACGTTTCCGTCAAGATGGCGGCGATATAAAACATGACACTGAGGTTCCCTTTGCTAGTGCTACCTCTGTACCAAATTTCGTTCATTCGGTTCCACCGTGTTCGAATTAATAGGGGGAATCAATTTTGACATAAAGATGGCCGCCATCCGCAAACTATTAGGCCAATGGCCTATTAGATTGGTCAAAGGATGCTCCCACCATAAAGGTATATTGTTGCAAAGTTTGGTAGAGATCGGATGGTTATGTTAGTCGTAATTTGATTTAAGCTTTAAACATTTGTGTGGCCGCCATTACGTTTCTGTCAATATGGCGGCGATATAAATCATGACACTGAGATGCCCTTTGCTAGTGCTATCTCTGTACCAAATTTCGTTCCATTCTGTTTCACCGTGTTTGAATTAATAGGGGGAATCGATTTTGTCACAAAGATGGCCGCCATCCGCAAACTATTAGGCGAATGACCTATTAGATTGGTCAAAGGATGCTCCCTCCATAAAGGTATGTAGTTGCAAAATTTGGTAGAGATGGGATGATTAGGTTAATCGTAATTTGATTTAAGCTTTGAACATTCGTGTGGCCGCCATTACGTTTCAGTCAAGATGGCGGCGATATAAAACATGACACTGAGGTGCCCTTTGCTAGTGCTGCCTCTGTACCAAATTTCGTTCCATTCGGTTCCACCGTGTTCGAATTAATAGGGGGAATCAATTTTGACATAAAGATGGCCGCCAGCCGCAAACCATTAGGCTAATAACCTATTAGATTGGTCAAAGCATGCTCCCTCCATAAAGGAATGTTGTTGCAAAGTTTGGTAGAGATCGGATGGTTATGTTAGTCGTAATTTAACTTAAACTTTGAACATTTGTGTGGCCGCCATTACGTTTCTGTCAATATGGCGGTGATATGAAACATGACACTGAGATGCCCTTTGCTAGTGCTACCTCTGTACCAAATTTCGTTCCATTCGGTTGCACCGTGTTCGAATTAATAGGGGGAATCGATTTTCACACAAAGATGGCCGCCATCCGCAAACTATTACGCTTATGGCCTATTGGTTTGGTCAAAGGATGCTCCCCCCCATAAAGGTATGTTGTTGCAAAATTTGGTAGAGATCGGATGATTAGGTTAGTCGTAATTTGATTTAAGCTTTGAACATTTGTGTGGCCGCCATTACGTTTCCGTCAAGATGGCGGCGATATTAAATATGACACTGAGGTGTCCTTTGCTAGTGCTACCTTTGTACCAAATTTCGTTCAATTCGCATTCACCGTGTTCGAATTGATAGGGGGGGACAGACATTCAGAGTACACACACTCACACACACACAGACACACACACACACACAGACACACACACAGACTCACACACACACATACACACACACAGACAGACACACTTTTTTCGCCCTGTGTTGATCTCATAAGTCTACTTTCATTTTTTGCAAAAATCGAAAGTAGGCTAAAAACGGGCCAAAATAATGCCCATTGCCGAAGATAAAGGAGTTTTTTAAATTTTAATATTACGCAATGTAATTCAATTTGACGGACTAGCAGAGATACACGTTAATTTATATTTCTGGTGTGATTAAAAAATATGTTGTCCAATAATCTGCGAATGGCTTGTGTAATGACTTTGTTTGTTATTAGCCTATTTTCAATTGTAAAAAAATAGGCTGATGAGATCACATTTTGTCTCGTGTGTATGTAGACTATGTGTGTGTGTGCGTATGTGTGTGTGTCCGTAATAAAATCTAAACGGCTGGAGCGATTTCATTGAAACTCGGTAAGGTCATAGTACTTTCGTCCGACCCCGACCATGTCCTTCAAATTTTATTAAGTCTCACCAATCCAATATGGTGGCTGTGCGAAATATTTCACTGACATTATCTCCAAAACTACTCCTGATAACACCCTGAAATTTTGTACGGTGATAAAGGGCACTAATAGAAGTTCACCTATGTGACTTTCAAATACCTGTTAAGTACAAAACGAATATGGCGGCCTATAGAAGTTGAAACATTTAAATAGACTTTTCACGCGATTTTACCACCTGAGCTCAGTGCAACTTGGTACGGTAAATGCTTATACAATTTGTAATCCTAATTTATATCAATTGTTTTTATAACCACAAGATGGCGGCTGTGCGAAATTTTAAAATCTCGTTTTTTCTTCTTGTGTCCTAATCATGTGATTGAAGTTTGAATGATACACCTACGCAATAATCTTCATGTAAGAGTACATAACTCTATGGCCTACATAAAAAATCCAACATGGCGACCAACCGAAATAGACGAATCTATTGCAGCGATCAAACTAAAATTTTGTATGTTTATAGAGGCAATTAACATAAGTAGGATACATGAAAATAGGTTATTTAGTTCTTCACGCAACTACATACTTTTACAATATGGGGAGAGCGTTAAACAGTGTTGCTAACCACAAGGAAGTGATCTTATACCAATGCCTGGAGCACTAGACCCATCCCCCACAAACAAATACTGTCAGTACTGAAACAGAGAGAGGTAAAGCACTTAAGGCCATACGGCTAAACGGCTTACAATATATCTTGTCAAGCGCGCAGGGACCTTTCACTCTTCTTATTAGAATGTAGGTCGGATTTATGAGCAAGACTCAAAGCGAGCGGACTTTTAAGTCCCACCGTCAATTCAAAAATATTGTATTTATAATTTTAAAAATAATGTATAATGATAAGCGAGAGGTAACTGATATGCGGGTAGTAAGAATGATTGCTGGGTCAAATAGATGGGAGGAATGACAGGAAGGTAGCCTACTGGCAATGAAGAGATAAAGGCGAAGTTAGAAATGAACATAGATGAACCTGTTCGCTTCAGATGGTGGACTCATGGGAAGAGCATGGTGGAGGAGATTACCTAAGAGGTTAATGGATAATTACAATTTAATTTCCACATGCATTGGCTGAGATATCAACTCGTGCCCCCTGTACGACATCGCTAAACCACGATGACGGTTGAAAAATGCTCGTAAATAAATAAAAAACGGGCCAAAATAATGTCCATTGCCGAAGATAAAGGATGTTTTTAAATTTTAATACTACGCAATGTAATTCAATTCGACGGGGTAGCAGAGATACACGTTAATTTATATTTCTAGTGTGAATAAAAAATATGTTGTCCAATAAACTGAGAACGGCTTGTGTAATTACTTTTTTTTTTTGTTATTAACCTATTTTAATTTATTAAAAAAATAGGCTTATGTGAGATCACCTTTTCAAAAATATTGTATTTATATTTTTAAAAATAATGTATAATGACAAGCTAGAGGTAACTGATATGAGGGTAGTAAGAATGATTGCTGGGACAAATAGATGTGAGGAATGACAGGAAGGTACTAGCAATGAAGAGACAAAGGCTAAGTTAGAAATCAACATAGAAGAAGCTGTACGCTTCAGATGGTGGAGTCATGGGAAGAGAATGGTGGAGGAGATTACCTAAGAGGTTAATGATTTCGGCTGTAGAGGGTAAGAGACAGAGGTAGACCTAGGAGGTGATGGTTAGTTTCAGTGATGAACGATTTCAAAGTGAGAGGTGTAGAGGCCACAGTGCTAACTGCTAATAGGGGATCATAGAGGCGATATGTTCACAAACAGAGTCTTGCAGACTAGACTGGACGCTGAAAGGCAGTCTAAAATAAAAATGTGTGTATGATAAATACTGCCTCTCTTCCAAGAGATATTGTTTTGGTCAATGTTTTTAATAGCTGAGGAAGTAGGATAGCCTAATATCAGGTCTACAAATGCTTTCGCGAAAGTACGAGCATTCGTTACCATTACAGAAATTACAGAATGTACCGAAACTGCAAATAATTCATGAACTTGCAGTCATTGCAGAAATAAATATGTGTGTTTGCATTTTATTAAATTTATGTTTATTAACAGGTCTTTCTTTACTTTATTAGATGAATGTACCCTAGTACATTTTAGTAAGAATGTAGGGACATTTCAATTTGGCAACAGTGGTGCTAACCACCTCCTCCGTCCTTTGTATCCATACCTACATTATACATGCATAAAGTACGAGGCTGATGGCCAGATTTCCCTAGCCTGTAATAAAAACAACACCCCTATACATGGAACTTCCGACTGAAACTGCGGGTCAGATAGCTTACCATCACCATCATGGAGAGGTTGACGACCCTGATCCACAAGATGTCGACACTTCTACTGTGTTTGGTAATATCCTCTACCTGTTCCATACTGGCCCGGAGTGCCCAGCCTTAAGTACCAGTAAAAGTTTAATTTCCCAGAGAGTGAAAGGCTGAAATATTAAACTAATATTAATGGCCGAGCCGTGCCAATAAAATACATACACTGCTTTGAATAATTTATTTCTAATCACGTGGACCAATTCTTAAAAGGGGAAGGTCAAGACATACAAGGGCTATGCAACTTTCAAAACGGGTACAGGCAGTTAACAAGGCGAAAATATATGTGCACTAGCCGAAAGAGGATACAGGTCATGTGTGCAGTATATAATAACTAGGGCTCGGATTTTTAGGTGCTAAAAATCGGGGAATTATTTATTTTTTATGTATTAAAATACCTGAAATATGCGACAAAAAGTAAACATATTTAATTATAATTTAGTTTATTAATGTGAATATAAACAATATGCAGCACTCACGAATGCAATTTATGCTATGCCTCACCGACTACTGATGAATTACAATACACAATGAGATACATCTTCAGGTTGTCCATCACAAATGACCGATTATCGCGAAACACTTCTTCTGAAGGCACGAAACTGCGGCAATACGTTTCTTGCCCTTGAGGTGTTGTGTAACTTGAGATCGCTGTTCAGCCTTGATTGCTTACCCACATTGTAGGTAGCTGGGGGGGGGGGGGGGGGGGGGAAGGTCCAGCACGTGGTGCAATATGGCTATGGACGGCTTCCACATGAGTGGGACGGGGCGACAAGTTAAGAATTCTTCCCCATTGAAGTAACACAAAACAAATATGCAATAAACTGCAATATCTAGCTAGCCTACTGATTTTTTAAATGTAAATATTATGACTTTTTACGTGCAAATAAGTGAAGAACTGGAATTTATCTATAGAGAAAATGCTTAAACTATGTATTTACATAAAAAAATATTTAACTAAAAATCCGAACCCTAATAATAACTCTAATCATCGTTTATTTGCAGGCAAGACAACGCGATTCGTGCGCCCGTACATCGAGTTAGCACCGAAAGTGCAGATTTAGTTTCGGAGTTTGGTCGACTACAGTCGAACCTCGATATCTCGACCTCTATAGTCGAATATTCGATAGCTCGTAGTAATTATTATTTCCCAAACAAACTTCCTATAATTAATATGTGTTTTTTTTTCTTTAATTCAAAATTTTCGATATCTTGAAACTTAAATTACAGAACTGTTCAAATTATACGGTAAAACGTATTTTCACAAAATCTTCCTTCAACCAGATGAGCACTAACAACTGCAACTTTACCTGGGGAAATGTCTTTGTCTTCCCCAAAGATCCGAAAACCATCCGATTTTACTGTAAGCAGCGCTGAACGATGGAAGGAAACAATCGATTTAATTATGTTCTATAATAACACTGAATTTAACAGAGAGATAGCTAGTCTTCCCCAGAAACTCCCTATTAACAATCCACCAACAATGACCGTAATCTCACATTTTCATTGTTGCCTGAAGAAAGATTCCAACAATTACTTTCAGTCTCAATCGCTCTCCAAAACAAAAGTGCCAAAGGTCAAAACAGAGTCGCCAACATCTAGGATGAAGCCACAAATGGACTGGGAGCAGTTATTGCAAATTATAGTCTAAAACAATTTGACACAAAAATTCCCTTTCATGAACGGCCTTCTTGAAATTAATTTAACAATGGCGGGAATTTTTGTGTTGAGTCTGATAATTTGAACAGATCTGTACGGTATATCCATGGCACTTAAATGTGTTATTTATCTCGAACACTCACGTATGTCTATAGTGCAACTTGTTTCATACATCACTGAAGTGGTTCAGAACTTTGTGGTGGAAGCTCGTTCACAGAAAATGAAGTAGAAGATGACTAATTTCGTCAAGTCATGAAAAAGTAGATAAAGGCTCGTCTGCATTTTGTAGTTATATAATGTAACATGGAACAAAACATCGAATTTTCCTAGTGGGAACGTGTCTTCTGAAGAAGAAGTCTGTCAGTAATGTGTACGTAAGTTTCAGCGCCATGCGATTTTTACTTAAAGGGGAGCCTCAAACAAAAGGTATCCTACACAGAAACAATCCGCGTACTCGAGAGGTTCTCGAGAACGAAATAACTGCACTGATACTAAATATCAGTGAGGATGAATTACAGCGAGTGTACCAAAACTTCCTAGGTCGGTGCAGAGTGTGTTTAGAAAATGAAGAACGTAATTTCCAGCAACTACGGTACTCTGAAATTCATGTAAGTAATTATGATTAGTAAATACGCTAAATGGTGTAAATGTTTTGAACTAGATGGACACTACGTTGCTGTTAGCGCCACTGCCTTGCTCGACACGCTGCAATACACAGTGCCACGGCCGCCACACGGCCTCTGCGAGGCTCCGTTCTACAGGGAAGGACCTCACTGTAATTAGAAGCGTCCCACTGACAATGTACTGCTCGGGTCCAAGCTCTGTGAACCTGCGGGATGAGGGAAAGGGGTAGGCGGGAAGAGAAGGTCAACAGCCCGCCGTGTTTTCTGGTATTCCTGTCTATTCCAATACTGCTAACATAGGGCCGTGGTGTTGCGAATGAGTGAGTGAGTCATCGACCAATGCATTCGGTTTCGTTACTACGCACGGACCGGGAACCCAGCACGACTGTCATTAATCATAATATCGTCATCTTCCGAGATCCAAATTCCTCTCAGGTTCACGGAGCTTGTACTCAAGCAGTAGACACAAATGGTGTCTGCTTGTGTGCAAGGGATGCCGAATGCGAAATAATACCAATGCGCACAATTTTAAAGAAATGTTGGCAAAAGACTTATAAATATCGGCGATCAAGATAATAATAATTGTCTTAAGAGCCCTTAAAACTATACTTCGTATGGCATTCCTGTAACATCCATACCACCACCAGTAGTAGTAGTAGTAGTAGTAGTAGTAGTAGTAATTTTCCTAGAAGAATTGCTGAGTTTTAATTTACAGTTTGTTTATTTAAGCCAAAGTTTACACATTTTGGTCCTGCCAAGCTTAGTCTTGTCGGCAGGTGCCAATTAATTATAATATTACAATATATATATGTTAACGAAAACAATTAAATTTACGCATATACAGTCCAATCTCTCACCTTCCAATTATTGTATACAGTGCCGCTAATAATAATTCACAAAAATATTCAATCACCTCATAACAATTAATTAGGGTTAAAATGATTATAATATGTTAATATTAATACAATAAAGCAATTGTAGTAAATTATAGACTACTATTTTTCTTCCTACCTTAATACAACAGTTATGTCGTTACTATTTTTAAAATTTAACTAAAACTTAAAAAAAAAAATGTTACTATTATGTTCAATTAATTTCTCCTTTCATATTGCCACAGTCTATGAATAGGAGTCTAGTATAGTAGTAATAGTCCATGGTTTACGATTTAGAATACACCTACCGCAAAATACACCACGAACGAATAATAATAACAATAATAATAACACCGCGTATAATCTGTAACACATGACGCTATATGGAGAGAAATCAGGAGATGCTGAACTGAATTTCAGAACGCACTACAATTTAATCTCGACTGCACGCTGAGAAAGCGTGTAATACAGAGGTTGACACAGATGTAGCACATGTAGATAATTACGACGACATGCTACTGTTACACAAAGGGGGTAAGTAAGTCTCACGTCATATCCTCATTTACCACACGTAACCTTCTCCGCAACCGGAAGGAGCCGATCAGGAAATGTCGCACTCCTACTGACTTGATTAAACACGAATGATTAAAGGGCAATGCTACAATGAAAGTGTAAGATACTGGAAATACACCCGCCTCCGCATTGTACTTAACAAAATCCACTAAAACCGGCCAAAAATTCATCAAATCAGGATGAAATGATCAGCAAATACAAGGATTGTTCAGAAGAAACATAATAATGTCGAGAAACCTACAAGACCACCACGTGGTGTAGTTGCTAGCATTCTTGTGTTTCTCCCCGGTCCGGGTTCGATTTCAGGCTCTGCCAAGAAATTCTGGTCTGAGGGATGGAACGGGGTACACTCAGCCTCATGAGAAGAGAAGCGTTCGACTCTCACCTCCGACATCCTCAACTTACAAATACACAGGCTGCTACGGATACTACAATAACACAGGTTATCATACAAACCCTATCTATATATATATAAATACGTTGATGTTGTTGTGGCTGCTGTTAATTCATTTAGGGGCTTTGCGACTTCGTGGTCATTTAGCCCTAATTTGTTTGATAACCTGTGTTATTGTAGAGTCTGTAGTAATGTGTGTAGGCTATTTGTAATTCAGGTGAGGATTGGGAAGGAGGCAGCCGTGGCCTAAAGTTAGGAACCATCCCGGCATTTGCCTGGAGTAGAAGTTGGAAACCACGGAAAACCACATCGAGGATGAATGAGATGGGAATCGAACCCATCTCTTCTCAGTTTTACCTCACGAGGATGAGTAGACCTCGTTCCAGCCCTGAGACCAGAATTAAATTTTTTGGCAGAGCCGGGATTCGAACCCGGGTCTCCGTGGTGACAGCCAAGAATGCTAGCACAGCCAAGAATGCTAGCCACTACGCAACGAGGCGGACATAAATAAACACACACACTCAAGTACTGACGGGACTAAATGATCACGATGTCCAAGCGTCTCAATTAAAACAAAAGGAACGACACAATACGTATTGAATAATATAGATTAGCGTTGAACATTAAGGGGCTTTGTAACAGCATGGTCATGTAGTCCTTTGTAACTTGGGTGTGATTGGAATTTGTCTGAATCCGTGTTTTTGTGATGGCTATATTTTTGTAATCGAGACAAGTAGTAGGGAAAGAGGAGGCCGTGGCCTTAATTTTCCTGGAATAGAATTATGACGAATCGCGGAAAACCACTTCCAGGGTGTCTGAGGTGGGAATCGACCCGGACTTCAGGACTGTTACCGACAGCGGTGGCTACGCTCGCTAACGCGTAGCTCTAGGCAATGGGCCAGCTCTCCGCAGACTCGGTAGATGTGAATTCGAGTCCCACCGTCGGCCGTCCTTGAAATGGTTTACTGTGGTTTCCCATTTTCAACTCCAGGCAAATGCTAGTACAGTACCTTCTGACAGGCCACGGCCAAATTCACCATCATTCATTTCATCTCTCGTTAACTCATCTCATGAGGCTCTCGTCAGGAAGGGCATCCGGCCGTAAAAACAATCCGCCACAATTACTTTCATCTCATGTCATCTCATGCCCGACCCCGTTGGAAAAGGGGAATAATAAGGGGGAGAGATACATGTAGATAGAAGTTAGAGAATTAACATATCACCCAGCGGGACTAGAACTCGCGGGACTAGAACTCGCGACCTCCCCTTATATCTAAGTGGTCAGAGCACCGGCGTACAGAGTTGGAGATCGTGGGTTCAAGTTCCGCAGGGTTCAGGCATTTGCATTCTCTAATTTCCATATCATCACCCTCATACAGAAAAACATTCTGAGAAAGAAAGTGTTATTTTGAAGGGTGGAACAGCGAGGTCATCTTCCAGTATCCCGAGGAAGTTTTAAAATGGTAAAAAAAAAATCATCATTATCAACTTCATCATCCTCGAGTACTCAGTCCACAGACTGGTGTGTTGTCACAAAATAATACCAAGTTTCTCAGTCCGGTAACTTCTTGGATTTGCTAGAGATATTATGTACCTAGGTATGTGTTGGTCGTCCTCTAGGTCTCTTCCCATTAATGAATCCTTCAACAATAAGTGACATCAGCTGAGAGTGGCGTAAGGTGCGACCCTACCAAGAAAGACGTCTTTTACGAATCACCTCCATCAGAGATCTGTTTTGATTTAATCTGTGCAGTATTAGTCACATTATCCAACCGCGAAACATTAAACGTCCTGTAGAAACACCACATTTCGAAGACTACAAGAGATTTTACACAGCATTTGCTTATTATCCATGTTCCTGAGGCGTACAATAGCACGGTCCAAAGAAATGTATGCAGAATTCTTATACGAAGAGGTAGATTATGTTTATTGCTACATAATTACTTCTTCTTCTTCGTCTTCTTCGTCTTCTTCTTCTTCTTCTTCTTCTTCTTCTTCTGCATAAAAGCTATCTTAGTTTGGGCAATACGCCTCATTATTTCGGTCATATACCTTCTTCCCATTATTTTCTGGTCGAGATAGGTAAATATCTGGACTTGTTCTATCTTGACATTATGGATCTTCAAGTGAAAGAGTTTTGGTGATTGCGATATGGCCACGCATTTTGTATTCGAGGTATAATAATAATAATAATAATAATAATAATAATATACGTTTACATTTTGAAGGAGTAGAAATCTACAAATAATTTAACTGCTATTAGTATATCCTTACTGATACTGAGATAAATTAGTTGGTTGGTTGATTTCTCAGTTTAGGGTCTGCGACAACGCGCTCATGTAGCCCCGGGTACTTTGGGTGTGTGTTATCTGTAATTCGGGCAAGGACTGCAGACGATCAATTTCAAGTAGATCCTACTTTTGCTACCAAATGCTACCGTCAACGACACCTAACTACGAACTTGTCTACTAGATGCCACCACAACCGGCACCTGGCGACAAACGTTGGAAATTAATAGAGCGTTAATAAAATCTAACCTACAAATTTAGCTTCACACAATTGTAGTTAGTGGAAGGTTATTTTACATGCCATAAATCTATGATGTGGGCCCGCCGGCTTTACTTCCCCTCCGAAGGAAAGCATATTGAGGGATTTTTAATGAGATAAATTACAGTGTAATATTGTTACTGAAATGGTAATATTAATGAAGGCTATTAGGCCTAGGTACCTTCTATCTTATTCGAATTAGTACAGTAACTAAGTAGAAACATAATTATGGCCACCTAAATCGGGCAAATATCCCACTGGGCGATGCGATGGTAAGATTCGAACTCACCTGTCCCGCTAGTGGTCGGTACTACGGAAGTTGTCGACTTGTCTTAACGGAGTGTTGGAGAGCACGAATGTAACATACATGAACAAGGCTGAAGTTTACACCCACATCACACGATCACAATAGGAAACAGCGTGCGATGTTTGTGTCAGCACGTTATTTAAGATACATGACAGCTCGCAGCGACTTTGTCACCACGTGGTAACCTGCTAACAGCTACGATAGCTGCTGTGAATCATAATTCTAACATGCAACAGTTGAATTGTCACCGCCTCGAAAGAAAGTTATGAGAAAGATGGCAAGTAGGTGGTCGGTCGATCAGTCTATAAACTAGCACCTCACTCAAATAAACAGTGCACAAATAATCGAACCCACACGATCGCATCTACAGTATGGGCATTCGGAATGAAACGATATAACATTGAGATATCCTTTTAAAATCTGACAGATTATATTCTTTTCCTGTGGCATGATGATGGTACTGATGATGTTGATGATCAGGGCCCAAATGTTGATATGTCATCTTTTAATTGGCTCAATACAGACATTGTGAACTTGTACAGAAATCCTAATCATAGTTCCAACATTGGATAAATGCTAATGTATTTTTAACGGCTTCGGTAGCGTAGTCGGTAGCATGCTGAACTGGGGGTTCATTAATATTACCCTTTCCGATCGCGGGTTCAAACGCGTCGGATTATTAAGAGCGTTAACATCTTTCGGTATGCCTTCCTTCGGAGAGGAAGTAAAGTCAGCGGGCCCTTGTCCTAGATATATGCACGTAAAATAATCGGTAGTGTGTAGCAAATTTTGTAGGTTATATCTGGCTAGTTAGAAGCGCTCTATCAAGTTCCAACGTTCACCGCTAGGTGTTAGTGACAGTAGCATCTGGCAGCCAAAGTTTGAACTACTTGAAATTGAACTTGTTGGGAGCCTTCAGGCGTTCAGTCAAAAATACCCTGCTAAGGGCATTGACTGCAATTCATATATAATTACGTCATTTTTCGGTCATGCGCCAGGATTCGGTCCTGGAACCTTGGGTACAGCGGACGAGAACGTTACCATTGAGCCACGCAGTCAGTTCAGTCTAGCTGCTTGCTCTCCGTGGCTACTGTGGGGAGTTGACAACACTGTGCCTCGAGCTGGGAAAGCCCTGGCTCCACGAAGACATGAAATGTAAACATGGCCGCCCAGCTAGGCTTCAAAAGTGAGAGAATTATAGCTTATCATCAGGGTACCGATTTCTATGTAAATACATATCTGCGGTATTTGGAATGCTAAACTTAATTATATTTTATATTGACTTTATGAAACATGACATGTGGAGTTGAAAAGTGGAGCATTTATTTTCCATATTTGTCCATATTTGGAAGTTTAGCACATATGTTCCATATTATTAGTCATTAAAATCAATATAGTCAATATTTCGGCTAGAAAGTAATAAATTCTAGTAAATTAGCAGTACTGTCAATAATAGAGAAACAAGTTAACAATCAATATTTTAAAATTATATCGTGGTACAAGTAAAGTAGCAGATGTGGCAAAAATGAAAATGTAACCTGTGAACATGCTGAACGCAGTTTTCAGCGAAACGTCAGGACAACAAAATAATGTCCTTAGAACACGGCCTATAAGCCCGCGAACCAGAGATTCTTATTTATGGACACTGTACTTTCAAAGAACCCTGGATATGAAGCAATGGGAAAGGTTGCTGTAATTTTGTGTGGAGAATTAAGTGTAAAGTTAACGTTGGATTTAACCCCAGCAGGTATTGTGAAGTTCAAATATGCCACCATTACCTCTTCTGATGTTGAACGCATTTTCAGTCAATATTAATCCATTGTTTTGGTAACAGAGAATAAAAAGATTGAGTATTCTTCAAAGACCATATTGATTTTAAAATGAGAAGTGCAACGTTATGTTTCAAGTAGATCTACTTTGTTTGAATTTGGATATTAAAATAGAAAATATAGTTTTTTGTAAATGTAAGTCCATTATATAATAAATTCTATATACCAATTAAGAAAAACTAAATATATATGTACAGTACATATTTCATTAATTTTATTAGTACATATAAATCCGTTCCCTGCGTATCATACGTATTGTTTTAAACTACATTACGAACCATGTCGATAGTGGCATACAGCACAGACGAGTGTACGAAATGTATACGTCAACAACACGGCCACAGGCTGCAATAAAGATTATTATTAAACTACATTACGCACCTTCCATACGAAACACATTGACAAAAACATTAACAAAAGTAGATTAAGGCTTTCGCGGCTCGGATTACTGTTAACAGTATTCATGTTTTTGGAATATTGCCGTGTAAATATAAAATGTAAATACCAGACGTTTCGAGAGGAACCTTGCCTCCTTTTTCAATGGAATTAAAACAATGTGGCTACAGGGCCATGATTTGATCTCCTTTGTTCGTCACTCGAGGAGTTTCCGTCTGATTTTTCGCCGTTGCCTGTATGACGTTGGGTATCGTACCGATACACTTCCCTTTTGTTTCTTTTTTCCTTATATCCATCCATCCCTCTCCCTCCGCCCTTTCTCCTTATTTGGACATCCTCATTCTTCGAGGAGTCTCAATATATTTTCCCCGCTCTCTTTACCTTCTCCTTCCTTACTACTCTGTCCGCCGTTCTAATTAATATGGGGCGATTTTCTACCAGGGTCCATACAGTACTTACTGCGGATGCTCTCTGGTGACGAATACAGGAATTTCTGTAGTTTTTTGTAATCTCATTGACACACTTTCTTTGACCACATTGTTTTAATTCCATTAGCAGCTTCGGTGGCGTAGTTGGTAGCACGCTGAACTGCGGGTTCAAACCTGGCCGAAGTAGTCGGATTTTTAAAGAGCGTTAAAAATCCTTCAGTATGCCTTCCTTCGGAGGGGAAGTAAAGCCGGCGGTCCTATGTCACAGATTTATGGCATGTAAAAGATCCTTCCACAGACTTAACTTGTGTGAAGCTAAATTTGTTAGGTTAGATTTCGTCAGAACGCTCTATCAAAGTTCCAACGTTCACCACTAGGTATCATTGATATCTAGTGGCGAAAGTTGGAACTACCGTACTTGAACGGAACTTGTAGCTCACCCTAAGGGTGTCCGCTGGAAGCAGCTACAGACTCAGGCGAGCCGAACATGTCCTCGGACACTCCCAGCACTAAAAGCCGTACGATAAATAAATAAATTTAATTCCATTGAGAAAGGAGGCAAGGTTCCTCTGGAAACTCCTGGTATTTTTCACACGGCAACAGATGAAGAATTTTAAAATTAACAAAAGTACTCAAATCCCTGATGTATTTAAAATGTAATCACAAAGAAGTGCATCATATGAGGAGAACTTGTTTTCTCATGCATAGAGCAGTCCGTTTAGAGCTCTTTTTCGTGGTCAAAGGAATGAGTTATAGCTTATACAGGGTGTTTCTTAATTCCCATTACAGACTTTGAGTGCTTGTGGTGGGAACCAAGACGGTTAAGTTTACCATAGGAACTTGTGTCCGGAAACGTAACGTCTACCCGCTTTTCGCTAAAAACCACCACGGCACACGTTCAAATCTCCCGCATTTTCGGTGCAACTGACTCGAGTACGTACGTCATTGAATGATCACCTGATGTCCCATATCCCCTACAGGTTTGTTGACATTCAATGCCATTCAGTTGATGGTGTGTTTTCAATACCCGCAACAGTCATGTGTGGGCTAATAAAAACCCGCATGCTGTGTGCCCCAATGGGTTTCAGCAACGATACTTGTGAACATTTGGGCGGGGTTCCTGAATGGCTTTCACTAAATCTCACGGGTGCCACGTACTTGGTATTTCTTGAAGACGTACAGTAGGTCTACTGCACGAGTTCTTAGACGATGTGCCACTGCATGTGCGTCAAAACATATGGTTTCAGCACGATGGCGGACCACCTCATTTTTCAATTACGGTCCGAGACCATCTGCACCACAGATTTGGGCAACAGTGGATAGGTCGTGGTGGTCCAACTCAAGAACTAGGAAAGTAGAAATAAAATTGGCAATCGATAAGAAATTTGAAACGGATAACTTTCACCAGGGAATAAAAATACGATACACTGATATCTCCGGTCGGGTGAACAGCGGTCTGCAGCATTTCCTAGTGAGTCAGGCTGTGTGAGCGGAGGGGCTGGCTGAGAAGCGGGAACTAGCTCAATTTTATCCTACTGAGGGAGAAATAATTGTAAAGGAGAGGAAATTGATAAGCAATATTGTTGTCAATAAGTACCACATACTCACACGCATTTTGCGTATGCCATTTCCAAGTACAGAAGGCTTTGAAGCCATTTTTCTGTGTTGCCTTATTAGCCTACTTTTCACATTTTGCAAAAATGAGGAAAAAGTAGACTTATGAGATCGGGAAAATGTCTGTCTGTCTGTCTGTCTGTCTGTCTGTCCTTCTGTCTGTCTGTCTGTCTGTCTGTCTGGCTGTGTGTGTGTCCCCCCCTATCAACTCCTAAACGGCTGCAGCAATCGAAACAAAATTTTGTAGGAGTAAAGATCTATACCTGAATATCTCACGGCCATATTTGAAAATGATGTCAGTGCTACCAACTGCTAAAAAATCGCAATTGAAATTTGAGCTCCATGTTGGATATTTTGGAAAGTATGAATGGGAGCTATTTCAAAATTGGCACACGTACAGATCATAATATTTCAGTTTAATTTCCAGGAGGCTAAACATGGCAGTGTTGCCAAAATGATTATAAGCCTCCTGATAGGTCCAATTTTTAAATGCATATAACTTCTATACTATCAATTGGAATTCAACCAAATTTCGTATGTTGTATGTGTACATAACCAGATATGACTGAGCGTATTCTTCAGACCTACCAGGGCTGCCAACTGTTAATAAATGCTCCTAATTTATTTTATCCAAATACCAATATATCAGAAAGTATGCAAGCCGACAGCTTTAAACTATGCACACGTATAGTCCCTGACATTCTATATTAATTTGGAGTAACTTATATACGTCAGTGCTACCAACATGATTCTAAGCCTGCTGACAGGTCCAACTTTAAATACATGTAACTTCCATACTATCATTTGGATTTCAACCAAATTTCGTATGTGCTATGTGTACCATAACAGATATGACTATGCGTATTCTAAGGAGAAACCAGTGCTGCCAACTGTTAATATGTGCTGTCCCTATTTTTGTTACCCTAATATCAATATATCAGAAAGTATGCAAGCCAATAGCTCTAAACTTTGCACACGTATAGTACCTGGCATTCTAGACGAATTTGGAGTAACTAATATACGTCAGTGCTGCCAACATGATTCTAAGCCTGCTGATAGGTCCAATTTTAAAATGCATGTAACTTCTATACTAACTAATGGATTTCATTCAAAATTGGAACAACAATAGATCATATTATTTCAGATTATTTCTGACCAATACATGCATGACATTGTTGCCAACATGATTTTACGCGCGCTGTTAGATCCAATGTTTAACTGCATGTAACGTCCATGCTATTCATTGGACTTCAACCAAATTTTGTATTTTGTACCTTAAGAGACGGAACTAAGATTATATTCAGTCATCAGGGCTGCCAACTGTAGTGCTCTATTAGGATACATTATGCCAGGTATACAGTATTTCGAACTAATTGGAAATTTCGATATTAGCAACTTAATTTCGTCATTATTCTAGATAGGTTCATATTCTGTAGAATAATCATTGGCATGAAAAGTAGGCTGTATAGTTCTTCACGGAACTTCTTGTTTAACTTTTTAATCGCTCATCACAATATAATCCCAATTGTAATTTTTTTACAGGTTTTCTTTTCGCATTTCCCAGTAATTGAGATTTTATGTTGACCGACTGAAAAGTTGCCGTATCAATTTCCAAGCACTCATTGAATTCGTAATTGGTGAGGAGGAATGTTTTAATTAACTGTTATGGCTTGAGGCATCAAATATCACCTGTCTATTCTTACTTCACCACATAAATGTACTTTGAAGAGAATAGGTGGGTCGTATCTGATAAGCTATATTTTAGTCCTTGGCATCCGAAGAATTTATGTTTTTGAAGTTCCGCATGTTTTAGTAGTCTATTTCCTTTTATATATAGTATTATTATTATTATTGAGTTTACAATACATAGAAGGAACTCTATTTTGCATAGCATATTAGGGTCATAGTTGGACAATTACAGAAAATTTACTACTTAGGCTATATTACATTATATATAATTTATTAGATGAACAATGGAGATTGTTGCCTAATGCAGTTGTCTATCGGGAAAGTGATCCAATAATAGACACGATGAGAAAAAGGAGAATTGACTTTTTCTGTCATTTATCGAGATTACATGATGATTTACTTTTAAAACAAATATTTAACCACTTTTGAAAAAAGTAAAACAAAAAATAATTGGTTCCAAGAAGTTCAAAATAATTCAGAGTGTTGAATATTACAACGCAACAAATAAAATATAGAGAAGAAAAAAAGGATTCTGAAGCACAAACATATAAGACTTAAACTGATGAAGAAAGAGCAGTCATGTCAGTTAGAATGAAGAGGTTTTGGGAGAGAACTAAATTCCCTGTCAATTCTTTGATACCGTAACTTACATGTATTTGGTTTGAATTAATTGTTCCAATGTGGGCATAATCTGTATAAATAAATAGATAAATAAATAAATATATAAATAAACAAATACATAAATGAATAAATTGAAGATGGAAGATATGATGGATGGGTGTAAGAGAATGAGAATAACATGATTGTTTTTAAAAATACGATACAGAAGTTTTGTCAGTTCATTATAGCAGCAACTCATTTGACATTTTATAATATATTAATGTTTCTCGTTCAAAAGCAGGGCAGTCGAAAAGTAGGTGATGTACAGTTCGGGAGGATCCACAAAAGCAAGTAACTTATAGTCATTTAAAATAATGAATTGAAATCTTTCGAAGTATGACTTGACCCCGGCGTCTCTAAAAGCCAGAGTAGTAAAAAGGGATGTAACACCAATATTATTGTTATTATTATTATAATTATTATACTACCGGTACATCCAAATACACAGCCTACTGTCAAAAATATAATTTAGATTAAAGACATCGTTAAGATATTTTTTATGCTTATGACAGACATTTAACTCATATAAGTGAGCTTGACCCATGATTGTTTTAAGAAATGTTTACACTCATGACATAGTAATCTTAAGCATCTCGTCTGGCGCACATACCATAGTTTTATTCATCTCATCATCACACTTCAAACTCCTAACGAATTACGGTCTCTCTTGATAACCCTTGAAGTCAAGCAATATCAAAAGAGAAAAGGCACAGACAAACCATATGGGACGGAAGTGATGCAGCGGAAAGATACCACAAAGTTACTGAAGACATTAGGTCCTACTTTCTAGCTGTCCATCACAAGAAGTCCATGCGGGTGTACAGTACAGCTTTTAACCTTGACCAAAGGTAAAGAGGACGCAGCTCCAAGTCTTAAAAGAAAAATATGAGCACGCAATCTCTCACCGTGTTGAGCAATTCAAAGTGTCGGAAAAGACTCTCAAAACCCGTAAGGTATAACAGAAAATGGAGCAAACTTCTCGACCAAAAGTGTTCAACTTGGACCCTAATAAAAATTACTATCGATTGTTAAACCTAGCGATCTCTGATCAGCTGTCATGAAGATCATTGCATCATGACACGAGATGCTCCTCAATAAGGAAGGTAAGGCAAAGCGTGGCTCCCTTGTTATTTTTATGAAAATGGGAGGATATAGATTAATGCACTGTGGTTAGTTGAACTTTTTTTTTCTACCGCAGGCAACGAATTTTCTGATGTCTTAGCCACAGTGCAAAATTAATTTTCCATGGCCTAACGATGGAATATGACGATCTGCATGGTGTCTATTTCTAATGAACAGTGTGCGTGCTATGTGCTTGCATAAATCCCTTTGTGAGGGTTAACATTGAAAGAGAGTCAAAGCACCTCAATCAAACTACATAACTCACAACTAGAAGAAAAAACAATCATTTCAAATGGGCGACATGTCCATTTCTGACTTTGAGTGCCAGTGGGATAGGAGAGATGTTTCTGTCGACTGTTAATGAATTGAAGAGATAGGTTGGCAGGAAAAGAACTGTAGGGGTAGGTTAGAATATGTTAAACAGATTGCCTTGGATGTAGGATGTGGTAGCTATGTAGAGATGAAACGATTAACACAGGACAGGGAGTCATAGAGGGCTGCATCAAACCAGTCAAAAGACTGAAGGCTCGAACAACAAATGTCTCTATCTCTAGTGAGTCACACCGTACAAAAATGCAACGTTATGCAACAAAACGCGACGAAAATCTTTGACCACAGCTAGCCCCGAATGATCAGGCAGGCAGTCGCTATGTCTCGCGCAAGGAGTAATCTAGAGAAAGCTCACCAAGGTTTCAGTTGATGAAGGCTATGCACCTGAGTACACAAAAAGAATAATTAAAAACAAGCTGTTATGAATATCCCTGATATGTCCGAGTCACGCAGGCTATCCATAGTGAATTGTTTACTTAACAAGAGGTATTGTACCGTATGTACAAAAACTATAAAGCTAAAAGTGTGTCGTCCAAACAATTAAGAAAAACCTACTAGAAGTGAACAGAGCCTCCGTGGCTTAGGCGGCAGCACGCCGGCCTCTCACCGCTGGGTCCGTGGTTCAAATCCCGGTCACTCCTTGTGAGATTTGTGCTGGACAAAGCGGAGGCAGACAGGTTTTTCTCCGGGTACCCCGGTTTTCCCTGTCACAATTGAATTCCAGCAACACTCTCCACTATCATTTCATTTCATCTGTCATGCAGGGGAGTGCGACAGGCTTCGGCAGCCGGCACAGTTAATATCCTCGCCGCTTGATGGGGGCTTCATTCATTCCATTCCCTGACCCGGTCAGTCGACTGGAAATAGGCTGTGGATTTTCAGTAGAAGTGAATAGGCTGTTCAGGTTATTTAAGACTATTTTCTGGTCAGGTGGCTGCCGCCTTAACAGTTCTTGTTTATAAATGAGATGATGCAGGTATTAAAAATCTTTTCGTCGGTAACAAATGTAATAGAAATAAAATTAAAATAAAAATAGGGGGGGGGGGGGGATAGCGGTGGTTATAGGTAAATGTTATTTGGATCAGGTGTACTATGTACTTTTTTCTGCAATAAACCTAGGCCGTTATGCGCGGCAGTATTAAAGGTGCCGGGACGTCTTTAATAGACCGTGTACCGCTTAGTTTACATGTCTTTTAGTCCACGCGTGGTGAAGATAGTTCCACGGTCTTTAATAGTTGTAGATCTTCCTGATTTCAATAACATACATTCTTATCTAGATAAACATGGCACTGACCTCAGAATGAACATAGCAACAAAAGGGGGAGAAAGGGAAAAACCAGTCTCGTCCAGATAACACCCGGGTTAGTCGACTACAACTGGTACCAGAGTGAACACGAAACTGCTTGAAGTCCCAGTTAGGAAGACAACCGGATAAGTATCAGCCTGTATTATTACAGTAGGCCTATAACCATAGTTGATTTTGTATAACCATATAATCACCCCGAACAGACAAATTCGGGATTTTTATCACCATTTTAGAATTTCACCTAACATTAGATATACCACATTTAGCATACACTGACAGTTGAATTACCAACACTGCAACTAAATAATTGTACATATTGTATATATTTTTCACCTGTATTCTCAAACATAGATGCTATAGCCTAAGTGTAATGGATCTGATGATGATCGCTTGACGATAGAAACTGGTCATCCTGGTGTATTTATTAATCTCATGTAATTTATTTCAGGATTACGGCATAACCCAGCTCTATTTAGGTACATTCGTGTTGACCGACTGAAAAGCACCAAACTTTTGTGTAGCGATATTTTTAAGGAAATATATTTTAAGTCACCATTGCTGAATTATTGTATAAGAGTGTTCCGCTCACACAGTTTGATCAGTTGTATAAATGTGCTCTCGGCACTACTTACTTATCTATGTGAAAAAGATCCAAATTAATGTAAAAAATATCCAAATTAACTGGTGAGCATTTGAAGATGCTGCTGATAATTTCCACGGTAAACTTGTTTCACAACTGTAAACAATTGTCAGTGGAAGGTTACAGCTACATAAATCTCAATAATCATAGTAGTCTAATTAATTATTAATATTAATATCGTATGACCTCGGGTACCGGGTGCAAGCATTATTATTATTTGACGCCCAGAGGACAGCGTGTATGCCGAATTGTGTTGTTCCTTGGAGCGCTATGAAAGTCAAGGAGGTTAGATACAGTATAATAAACTCCTTGACACTATAGCGCTTTCTAGTAGAGAAAGGAAAATCTTCTGTGTAGGCGGAAAATCCTGAGATTAATTTTGCCATTATGGACACGGTCTACTGAATTCAAATGGGTTCTTTAACATGCCAACAACGTATAACATGCATATCGTGATTTTTGTCGCCTTTCAATAATAATAATAATAATAATAATAATAATAATAATAATAATAATAATAATAATAATAATAATAAAGATACGAGCCTTACAGTAGTCACATATGATGTGTAAAATCTGACATGTTATCCTACTATGAAATTGAGATGAAATGTATGTGAAGTAATCTGACATGTTATCCTACTCGTATACAACACAGCTTGGACATTCTTAACATGTTAATTTACGCTCCGTTTTCATACTGGTACTATGATGAATGTATAGATTGAATTGGAGATATGCAACTGTCACACTTGTTTGAACAAACATCACATATTATATTGTAAATTAAGAGGAGGAATGAAACCATAGTATCTAGCCTATCTATAGACTACGTACTAGAGTGTTGAGCAAAGTTACTCGGGGAGTGGATGCCCATCACTTTTATCCAGAGATTGAAAAACAGACTCTAAATAAATCATAATTGTTTTCAGCAAATATGATATAATGAATATGTTTACACCAAGGAACGACAACTTGAAGATGATTTATTGTAGAAATATCTGTAATGGCGCCTCCAAAGCTTGAAGTAATCCGTATGTGATAAACATTCCACATGGCACCACTGCCAGCTAGATCGCATCCCTCCTGGCTGCTTTGTACGTCTTAAACACTTCCGTCTGATCCACTCCCGTCCCATTTTTCAAAATCACTCCCACAAAAATATCCAGCAACCGAGTGGAAAGATGTTACACATCAATAATGAATAATTTAATTGTGTGAATTAGTGCCTAATTATGTATTTCACATATGTTAAGGATAAATCTCATGCCAATAATTACTGTTAAAATGTTCAATTTAATTATGTATGTCAGGTATTGTATTGTGTTTCTTAATTGGTCGTTAAATACAAACATCTGATTATAATTTGTATGATTTACTTACATTGTACATTTTACAATGTAGCATAATCAAAATAAGCTATGGCGGGCCCGGATACCGGGTATGTCCGGTCGGCTACCGTGGGTCGGTGTTGACTCGCGTGCCGTAGTTTGGAGACTCCTGATCTAGACAACTACCCTCCAAAGTTGCCGTTCTATTTTGACTGCTATTGAGCACAGAAATCGGAACACTGTTGGGCGACCTTCAGCTGAGATGAAAATAATTACTGTATGTTGTTGTTTTTTTTTATGTTATTGATTTTACACCCCTTTTAACTACTGCGGGTTTTAGAGATGCCAGTGTGTGCCGCAATTTGCCCCGAAGGGGATCCTTAACGTGCCAGTAAATGAACTGACACGATTCCCTCACATTAGCGCACCCTTAAATGCCAACTGACTGCACCGGGATTCAATCCCGCTATCTTGGGCTCAGCGGGCAAGAAAGTTACCACTGTACCACGCAGCCAGTCAAACCGTATGTCTTGTAATCATCAAATGTGATACGAGAGATATTTCGCAAGGCGACATCGCACGACTCCGTGTTGGTGTAGAAATTTCCCACCCTTCAAAAATCCTACTTCTTCGGGCGGAAATTGAACCCACAACTTCGGAATCCAGAGGCGAGTACTCTTACTGTACAGTGGATCCACCGAGGAAGTTCTTCTCAAGATGAGGATCTATACGCCTTGCCCCTTTTGAATTTTATAAGGAACATTTAAACAGACTTTGAAACGTCACTGTTGTCCTACAAAATAAGAAACTTCAGCAACACAAACCCCGCAATGTCGTAAGCACAACGGTGCCTGCAGACAAAGCTTTGTGATTTTTCCCCTTCATGTTAGTAAGACAGTAACCACAAAACCAATGTAGGTTAACAGACCTCTAACACCTGAAATTGATACACCCACAGTTACAATACAAATACACATTACGACAAGGTGCAATTTTTAGGTCATTCATTGCAATACTACACCCCAAGTGTTATCTGATAACTTGCTGGTTTGAGTTGTCATTGAGAAATTATAGCGAAGGAGTACTGTAGATATTGCATTCATATGTGATTGCATATTTAGCTTCATTTGACGTTCAACAATTTCTATACATGGATTATGCTATTACGGTACAAACACTTCCAAAAATTCAGTATATTATTGTACAATATAACACGAACCAATCATTCTTCCTACGTGTCTAAATACACACATCAAAAAAGGTTTCCATATTGCCATGGAGCACAGTAAGGACGGACTTATTTATTAAGTAGTGTCCACGCCTGCTCTACACAATTGAGATCGGGAGAATAGGTAGGCCATTCCATTCTGTGAATACCATTCTCCTGAAGAAAGGCATTGACAATGTTCGGGCGAGCGTTATCGTCCACGAAAGTGAAATTTGGGCCGAAATTGTGAGCATAGCCTTTCACTACAGGTGCCAGGATATTATCCCTCTAACGTAGGGTCAGGAGGGGTAAATATGAGACACACAGAGAGTGGGGTAAATAAAAGACATGCTTGTTATGAGGAAGTTTGACAGGAAAAATAATTAATATTATTTACATCACTCTTTAATAAGTATAGAGGCATCCCTTACAAACAAAGAATGCAATAAGACATGTAATGAATTTGCAAAAAATTAAAACGTGTTTACATAGAAATTTCATTACAAAAACTTTTAAGTTTTCCCTCCAAACTTTTCTTGTTATTTAATATTTATATGCTTGGCCACCCTATTTTCATGCTTAATGGCACCTGTATTGCTTATTGGTCAGTGTGCTTTACAGTTTACAAAGACATGTGTTGTTTCAAGATTAGAAATTCGATTTTATAAAGTAACTACTAACGGGGGTAAAAAAGAGACATTCAGGTAAGAGCCTGTGTAGATATTCTGAAACGTTTGAAGAAGAGGAATGCAATAAATTGGTGATAGTTTAGATGACATTGACCTCATAGAAGATGAAGCTAAGTGTACTGACATTTGTGAGGTAGGGCTACCTGAGCCAAATGAAGTAAAGGTTGGAGATAATGTGTTAGTCGAGTTTAAAGGTGGTAAAAGAAAAACAGTTCTTGATAAGTACGTATGTGTTGTACAGAAAATATACCCTGTAAGTGAAGAATATGATGTCATATGTATGAATATGGTATCTGGAAATAAGACTCTTTTTAAGTTGAACGAAGTAGATGTGACACTAATTCATAAAAGTGATATTGGCATACTTCCAGTGCCATTTATGTCTTTCATTGGACAGCGTATGCAATATTGTTTTGCACAGCCAATTGATGTGTTTCAAAAGTACAGAATGATTGAAGGTTGAGTGCTATGTTTTTTCATTAATGCGTGTTTAATACCAGCTAAGCTATAAAATTAACACTCATTAGTACCTAAATTACCCTATTGGATATTTGAAGTTCGGTAAAATGGTGCTTTTTGGTGTAAATTAATACTTTTTTCAGCATACTATACTTAAAAGAAACCTGCTCTGTCTTATTTTTGCACTCCCATTTGTGTAGCTCCCTTAGATATGGAGAGTGAATGCTGTCTTTTATTTGCCCCATGCTGTCTTTTTTTTACCCCATTTGGAGGGTAAAAAGAAGACACTGTTTTTTATTTTTAATTAAATAAATATGTAAACTGGTGGGAAATAGTCTTCTAATTTGAATTCAGCATGCAATTTACCATTATTTTAATCATTTACCATAATTTCAATTATTATTTTTCTGTTCAAAAAGTGAAAGTTTTGATTTTGTCTCATACACCCTGGGATGTTACACAAGAGTGGTTCAGCGACCATACATGATGCCACCCCAAAACATTGCACCACCTCCTCCCTGTCGGTATCGGTCTGTGATGTATTGGTCGTGCATATGTTCACCGGGTCGTCTCCACACTCGCACAGATTTATCCTCATTGACACAGGCGAGTGGACAGCCGATATACACGCACGCAAGAACGACTAATGGGTTTGAGACCACTACAGCTCTTGGCCACCAATATGCAAAACTATTTTTGATGTGTGTAGATAATAATACTACTACTACTAATAACAATAATAAAAAAAGAACTGGATCTGGATATTCAACTATACAAATTAATGCAGAAGGCAGTAGTTCTATCAACAACCCGAATCGTCCGGAAGTTCATGGGTAGCGACATTCCAGCTTAGAAGTTGCTGTTTCAATAACTATACTTTGGTTCACTGAAGCCCGTATAGTTATATTGTAATGTACCAGCAATGTGTTGAATGTAATGTATAAACCGATGATGATAATAATAATAATAATAGTAATTGTATGCATGTCTACCCCTTATAATTCCCGTTTTTCCAACGGGGTCGGGGATGAGATGCGATGGAAGTCTTTGTGGCGACGGTTTTTACGGCAGGATGCCCTTCCTGACGCCAACTTCATGAGAGGAGTTAATGAGAGATGAAATGAATGATGGTGAATGAAACTGGACAAGGATGAGGAAGGAAGCGGCCGTGACCTGTCAGAAGGTACCGTCCCAGCATTTGCCTGGTGTTGAAAATGGGAAACCACTGAAAACCATTTCAAGGACGGCCGACGGTGGGGCTCGAACCCAAGCGTCTACCGAGTCAGCAGAGAGCTTGGCCCCATGACCTAATGCTGCGTTTTAGCCAGCGTAGCCACTACTGTCGGTAATAATAATAATAATAGTAATAATAATAATAATAATAATTATTATTAAAGAACACTGTCGCGATGCGGAAAAGAAAGATTACTTCTTACGGACACGCAACCCGAATGAAGTCAACACAAATAACCAACATTTTCACTCTCCTGCAAGAGAAAAAGACAAAGAGAGCCTGGTTCAGTGAGGTACAGAAAGATCTGCAGGAGATTGGGATTGCATCTGAAAGTATCCAGGAGCGTCATCAGCTTAAGAAAACCTCCAAGAACTTCAGAGTTTTCAACCAAAGTCGATGTTGAAAACTGGCAACCAATGGACGAAAGAGAGAAAGGAACAACACCGTCTACGAATGAAGGAATACTGGATCAAAACTCAAAGGAAACCGTTCAAATGACGTGGTCCTTAGTTGGCCGAAACATAAGAAGAAGAAGAAGACAACGACGGTTTGCAAGATGGTGTAATAGTTCTTTTAAAAATCATTGTGGGCTTGGTAGTATTTTCTATTACTTCCATGTCGCATAAGTCAAGAAGTCGCATGATAAAACGTTTTTTCATTAAAAAAAACTGATAAAATACAGGCAATTCTACCACATGTTTTGAACTACTGTATGTTTCCCACCTCATTATCTGCCTAATTACTCAAAATTGACAGAAGATTGCCTCGGTATTGTCACGTTTCACTTGCGCGTACTCTTCCTGAATTACCCTTCGTAAATCGTTCAAAATTATAACTGTCTTCGTATGAAAAATAGTAATGATAGGTGTTTAACGTCACATAAGCTGATAATTATATACAATCCAAGTTGCAAGCAGCACGTCCCTGTGTGTCACTAAGTCACGGCGTACTCTACCTCAATACATCATCTGCAAGCTTTCTAAGAGCATTTAAAAATCAAGGACGTTTATGATTTATATCGCACCCATTCTATTCAACAGAAAATTGTTGCGGATGGATTTCGTGATTAAAGGGCAGCATTGAGCGCAAACCAACCATTAACGTACAGTCACTTACATACAAAGGACAATACACCTCAATGGAATAAACACGAATACGCAAGATTATCTGCAGGATAATGAGCACTTCCCTTTCTATTATTTAGTCTCATCTTTCAGTTAAAACAAGGGTAAATGTTCTACAACAATGCTCTATTTCTGTCTTTACCTCCCATTTAACAGCTGCGCTTTGAAATACCCTTCTTGGATTCTAAAAGAAGAACTAGAACTGTACTCTTCTACTGAGGAGGTGACGCCATGGAATAGATTAACTGGCGACCAATAGCCATCTGTTCAATAATGAGGAGAGTAACAGAACGCATATTAGGCACGCGACGAAACTACGTAGGCTTTAATGCAAATCAATGTGGTTTCAGAGACTCTCCTGACACTCACATCAACATTTCCATTTTTGAATCAGTTCTGACATCAGCCAAACACCACAAGATCTACAATAATATATTTTTCTTGGAAATCAATAACACCTTTGACAACCTGGTGCCTATAAACTGACTCAATGAAGCGTTGTGTGCCAGATTGCTGAGTTCATTCTTAGGGTCTGTTTTGACTTCGTAAAAATTTGTGTTCGGATTTTCAGTAAACTTCATTTAACTTATAGTGAAATATTGTACTGTAGCCTATATATCAATTTATGCAACGTCTTCTTAGTGTTTAGTACTTCAATGACGCAAATTCAATATTGGACACTTTAAGATAATACAGTAAGTCTGTCTGAATTGACATAGTCGCGGTCGGCTCGCGAAGCGAGCCACCGCGGCTGTGTTATGCGCCAGGTACCGGTGCGACAAGCGCTCCTCTGCCTGGATTTGAATTAAGTTTGAGCTTAGAGAAAATTTTTGGATTTTGAATTTTTGGAGGTGATTAAAATTTGAATTTTTGTCGTTTATAATATAATAATAATAATATATGACTTTGTTAGGGGTTTGACAATGTGAGATCTGACTTAAGGTCCGCATTTGGCTTGTGGGATATAATAATTTAGGGTTTTGACTTTGTTGTAGACCCTGAAAACTCTGTTCGCTAGTTTACAGCAGTGTGGGACGATGTTCGCATATTATGCTAGATGGAGCAAGGCTACTTATCATCCCCGCTCGCCATGGTGTGGATGTTTCTATAATCGTGTACAGCGGCAGCTTCAGCTTAATAATAATAGTAATAGAAAAAGAATTTTTTAATATATTGGGTTTGAAGTTAATTCGTTAGGAAATAAGAGAGACCACTAGTGGGTTGATTTTGGTGAGAAGGAGAAAAGACATATCTATAGTAGGTTTTTGATTAAAATAATAATAGTTTTTAATAAGCCTCGCTTTGGATTAGGGGACGGAGTGGATGAAAATGAATTGTAGTATGTGCTAATTGCGATGTTTTCTGTCGAACCCACGGCCCACACGACACCATCCCGAGTGAGTCAGCCGTGGCTAACCCCCAGGCAGATGCCTCGCGGGGCCGTAGGACGGGTGGCAACAATGTAGTGAGAGTATCGGCTGAGTTATTGTTGATTTGAAAGTAGTTCTGAGGCGGGGAGTTTGATTTGAAGAGCTGCTTCCCTGATTGGCTAGTCTGTTCTTGCGACAGCCAATCAGGGCCGTGTAAATGCTTGGCTGCTGCCTGGCTGTAATTACAATGTTTTAAGTATTTAAATGTTAAAAGGATATTATTTTGTGTATATTTGGTTTGTTTGACTGATGAACTATTGTTTTTGGGCTTGTATAGGTGTCGTGAGGGCTAATTCCAGTCGATACACAGGTCGGTGCGCGACATCCCAGGCGATCAGGCTTGGCTCGATCCCCGGGCAGGCACGCAGCATTTTGGAGTCCTGTGTTCGACTGTAAACAGACTAGTGTAATTGTAGCGAGAGTTGAGTTATCAATTGAAGCAGCTGGGAGAGTGCAGTGGCGGGCTGTTTTGAGTGAGAGTAATGAAGGTATATTGGGGTGAGTTCGATGTCTGGTTTGTGCTCTATGCCTTTGCCTGATGGCGTCTTTAATGTATCGACAGCCTCCATAACTCGCCGCGTGATTGCCCCCACAATTTACACACGTGGGGCTGTTCTTATGCACCTTGCAATCTGTGTGACGATGATTATCGCCACACCTATTACAGCGGGTAGCATGCCTGCAATTCGCGGCGTCGTGGTTCAAGCGCTGACATTTGTAGCACTGTAATATGAGTGAGGAATGGTGTGTAATCGGTGGGCGGCGTCGCGACGCCCTAGTTTCTGTGTTTGGGTTATTTCGGGACTTGTGTTTGCGCGACGCTTGTTCGGATGTAGAAGGCTGATGTTCTGTAGCAGAGGGCTGGTTGTGGGCTGAATTTGTGGATGTTATAGGGCTATTTTTCTCTGGGTCAGTGGCGTGAGAGATGGAGTGGCTAGGGGGGGGGGGGGCGGTTTCAGTAGGAGGGGGGAGTTTGGGTTTTTCGGTAGTGATTTTAACTGGGATGACTGAAATCGTTTGAACCGGAGTTAAGGAAAGGGAGTGAACGGTTTGGGTTTCCTTGGATGAAGGATATTTAGGCATAGGAGGTGGAATTGGGATGGTTTGGGTAGATTGCACCTCGCTGGTCTCCTGGATTTCAGTTTGAGTGTGCTCGTCTTGAGGATCTGTTGGATAGGGGCACACCCAAAAATGCTGGGGAATGGCTGAGTGTCGATGAAGCGCTTCACTCAAGGTTTTGAGATGTCTTTCGTGAGTAGGAATGATTGAGACATAATGCTGGCATGTCTCCTCTATACATGAGATGATCCTGGCATGGGGCGCAAGTGCGTGGCAGATGGCCTGTCTAAGTGTATCTGGATGGAGATTTCGGGGCGGGTGGGTCATAAGCATCGTGCTCCACATGGGAGGTTCCGCTTTAGGATTGTCAGCATACAGTTGCGCTGTCATATCCATCTCTAGTATCCAGTTAGTGCGGGTAGATGAGCGAGTGTTTGTACGTGAATCCCTGAAGGTATCCCAGACGGGATCGGCTGGGTCGTACTCTTCAGGGTTGTGTTTGCGTGTGGAGTTCATGTTTGAAAGTGGTGATCGTTAAGTGAGTGTAATAATGAATATGTATGATTGGTCAAATGCTTGGCAGACCTTAGGGAACGTAGATTTCGGCTTCGCCCAAGAGAAAAATACCAGTCGTCAAAGTTTTCCAGAGTTTAGGCAGAGGAGCTGCGACAGTTGACGAGCTGGTTTAAATTATTAATTAATAATTAATTAATATCGATTAATTAATTATGTGGCTGCAGGGGGAGAGAGGGAATGAGTTTTTTTGCTTGGCGGCAACTCAGGAAGATGGGATTGCTTGACTTGGAATGGTCTGAAGGTGGGTTTGAAACTTGATTGTTGGCGATAATAGGCAACGGTTAGGAAAGGGTATTGTTGCTTGAATAATGCAGGGCGGGAAGGGAGTTAGTTGAAGGCTGGGTAAGGAAGATGGTATCGATGAGTCAGAGTCTCGGTGGCAGATGGATCATCGATTTGCATCGGCTTCAGTATTCGCTGCTCGGAGCTTGGTTCTGGAGCTGCTTCGTGCACGGCTGCTAGCTTGCGAATGACGAATACAGTAATTCAAGAGTACAAACTTTTAAAAATCACTACCAAAATTTAGGATGCAATTCTTTTCTAGTTCCGGTGGATCTTTCCTCGATATGAAAGCATAAAACTATCTGCCGATATAAATAAAATGTTCATAAATAAAAACATGATAACACAATTATTAAATTTCTAAACACAAGTGAAGACCCCACGGAAAGAACGGGGTAAGTCTATCTTTTCGGAAATGAGTTTATGGCGCATTCTGGTGGCCAGCCATCGTAACTACAGATCAGTTGAAATTGATTTCAAATAAAGCGGCAAGTCAACGAGATACAGAGGTCTTTATTTTTAGTGGAAACGGAAAGAACGTCCCATATCCTTTCACTTCTTCATAATTAAACTTTAGTAGTTATTTGTATTACATGCACTTCCTTTACAAGAAATACATTTGTCAAAATAAGTATATTGCTTACAATCAATTGGGGTGTTTTAAGTATTGCCTTATAGTCTTGAAAGTTTAAAGTGGCTCTCCTGAAAAACTTACATAATGTGACCTAGCCCGTTTTTCCCGTGGTGTCTTCAAGTGTAATTTAACTCAAGGAATGAAAGTTCCCTTTTTATTCAAATGCTAATTTTGTAGTTACAGTGGTTTTCTTTTACTCATTAATTTTTATATTTACCTCCTTTATGAATTTTAAATCTCAATTCTTTTCCTTAAAAACAATAATCACCACATTATCACGATATATTGCAATTGCTTAGTTCAACTATAAAATGGCATCGAATCATGAAAATATTTTAGCCTTGGCTCATGGTGGCGACTGACTTTGACAAATTTCCCTGATTTTTTCCTGGTGTTGCCACAAAATTCCCTAATATTAATTTAGGGAATAATGTATTAATTAGTACATAATCTTGCATATATGGTACCTCCCCACTTGCCCAACGATTCATTTAGAGATGATTTAATTCAGCGAGGGGAATCGCACTACGTTTTTCGCCGCGTCAGGTTACGGCTGCAAAATAATTCTCACTCACTCGACGCAAAATTTGTTGTATTATATATATAGTAACGCCATCATTACTTCCGACTTGACGTTTCAGTGTTACCCTAGAGTTATCTAGCGGTCAGAGGGAAAATCACTTTAACTAGCCAATCACAGGCAGCCATACAAATCGATATATATGACGACGAATTGAGTTTCGTTCGCGATGTCGCAATTTAGCCAACGAAACTATAGCCTAGCACAGAAACGTCAAGTCGGAAGTAATGATGGCTTTACTATAGGCGTATATATTTAAGTTTCTTCAAATTTACCTGATTTTTTTCTACATCTTTGCGAAATTCCCTGGCATTTTCCTTATTATTTCCAGAGAGACAAATGTCCCTGATATTTCCCTGATTTCCAGGTTCTGTCGCCACCATGCTTGGTAGACCGCGATTTATTTGTAATTACTGTCATGGTTCTGGACACGACGTAACTATCAAAACAAATAGCGAGGTATTAATGAAATGCAACCAGATCACCGCCCACTACGATACGAGATAACTACCCAGTACTTTAGTTGATATTTGTAAATGAGAAATACAATTTCTTTTAATTTTCATTCAAGAATTTCATAATGATTAGGTTTTTCAGTACCTCTTTCTCTTTACAGTCTAATGTTTTGTAATATTGATGAGTTGTCCAACGATTGGGAAACCCTTTTGGTACAAGAAATAGCGCAGCTACTCCTTCGAATGGAAATACTGACTAGTTTGTTTAGTTTGGTTATATGGGAGTTAATACTAGAGCTGATAATAAGCGATGTTCGGTTAATCGATTAATAATAGAATTATTTGAAATTAACGAAAACGATTAATCGACTAACAGTTCTATAGATTAATCAACTAACCGGATAATAGATTAATTAGTTAACCAAATAATCGATTAATTGATTAGAAGAGAGTAGACACGAGATAAGAAAAGAAGTTAATGAGAGGTCATCGCGTAAGTTGAGTTACGCTTTTCTTTGGAATGATGTATAAAAATCTGTAAAAGTTACTTTTTGCCTAAATATGCAAAGTGTCCTTACTTGTTTATGGTAACAAATAACCAACAGTGACAGTGACAATCAAATTGGGAAGTGTGTCCAAAAACGAAATCGAATAGTTTTCAGCAATGATTTTGAATTCTTGTTCAATTATTACAATTTAGGACTGGAATATTTTTGTTTTACCTTGTTTTAACCTAGTTTTCACAAATAAGGTACATTATTAAATATATATGATACAATATATTTTAATTAATTAAATGTATGTTTTGCTTCTGCGAGAGCTCAGTGAAAGGAGAGGAGTACATCGATTTATCGACAAAAAATTAATTATTCGACCAACCGATTATTAGATTAATCAATTAAACGCACAATAGATAAATCGTTGTTTGTAGCAATTAATCGATTTTTCTACTTCGATTAATTGATTATTCGATAGCTGAAATCAATCGATTAAAAGTACCAGACTTAGCTTATACTTAGGGCAATGTACGGTATTTCATAATGCAAAAATGTGTCGTAAATTTCGAATGACCCCCTGGGTACAATGCTCATATTAAAATTAACCCCCTCCCCATCTAAGAACCACATCTGATAAGAGCAGGATCGATTGTTTCGTAGTGCTGTACTATTGACAAAGACAAACAATTACCGGAACTACAAAGGAACACAGGCAATTGACACACATTCAGTTTTATTGGTAGAGTCCTGCATTTTCATTACCGGTATTAGCAATGAAGCATTGGTTTATTACAAAATTACAAAAGAAATGGGGAATCGAGATGAATGCGGCGAGACTTCATTAAGAATGAGGACTCCGTTGAAAATGTTTCCACATCTTCATTACCAGTCTGTTGCAACAGCAAGGAGAATAATTATTCTCGTAAACGGGAGTATCAGGCTACTAATCCTATCAAAAAGATAATCTGCCAATACAGTACAACATATTTGACCCTAAGTTTTACAGAGTTTTAATCATCATCAGATACTGCCAAAACCCAGCCACAGTGTGTCATTTAAGGACAAGTCCTAACAAATAATTTCATGAAATCAGGTGTTAAAGGAGCATTTTAAAACAGAGCACTCAGATTTTCAACAAAGGAAGATTCATTAAAGAAGACAGCAGAACAGCTAAAAATGACTAAAAAAACTCGTCCCACACTGCCTCGTCCCAACATCATGCGCAATAACCTCCTCTAAGATGGCTCAACTTCTACCACCAGCAAAAATTATGTCAAAAATATCATAAATTCCTCAATCAAGCAACATGCTGCAAAGGAGGATTGAAAGCAGGGAGATAACATTAAAGAACAATTAAGTGTTCGTACATCATCTTAGTTGTCATTCAATTGGATGAAACAACAGAAGCGACTAGCCCGGCAGTTTTATTGTGTTGCATGAGGTACGAACATGAAAACACCTTTCTCGAGGACTTTGATTTTTCTTATGTTCATTGACACGCTATTGCTGAAGAAACTTCATGGCGCCAGGATTTGAGGCTTCATCTTATCCTCCTCGCCCCATTAATAATTTGTAGCGTAATTTTATCTTAGGGCTACCTTCTACTTACTCACGAATTCTCATGCCATTCACACCAGTAGTTTTGACACCAGCCCATAACAGATAGACACAATTAAAACTTGATATAATGTACCTCATCCCGGATAAGTACGAAGTTTTAGCCGAAAATTCAAAAGGTTCAGTCAAAAAGCTTACTTCATTTATAGAGATATCGGCTCCTGCCTTTGAACTTAATATTCAATCTGCGTTCGGTTTTGAAATAAAGGAATGTCAAAACTAAATTTTTGAAAAGAGCTCTAGCAACAGGGAAGTACGCCCCAAATAAGATGATATACGCCCTTTCCAGAGAAAGTTTCTTCCTGGAGGATTTAAGGATTCAGCTACAGCTACCATTTACAGACGCATGCAATACAGTGATGGCCAGACGAAAAAGAAAGCAAGAAGAAATCACTGAAGAATTTTTCCGAACTAATGCTATGATAAACAGTAATTGGAGAAAAACAAACCAAACGCACAGGCATGCCACTATTAGACTTGCCATACCTGGTTTTTACCATAACTTATGTACAACCAAAACGTTCCACCACGCAAATGATCTATATGTGTATTGTGTGACCAGAAATGTGAATATTATCACTTTAAGTGGTGTAAAAAAATAACAAAAGCACTCACTGACTATTTGCACAGACAATAGTAGAGAATAATTATGTTATGATGATGATGATGATGATGATGATGATAATTGTTGTTTTAAGGGGCCTAACATCGAGGTTATCGTCCCCTGATGAAATGAAATGGCGTGAAATGAAAGGATGAAGATAAAAAACAGCTCACTGCTATGGATGGAACGAAAATGGTTTAGATAAAATAGACAGTGAGCCCCAACAACTATGCCTTATGTAGCAGGAAAAATACTTACAAAAAGGAACACAGATTGAAACTACTCACCCAAATGGAGAGCGGTAATACGTACATAAGGGAATTTTGAACGAAAATACTCGAAAAGGAATAGATTGAAAAATACGCACAAAATGTAGGTTAAGTCCAAAATACGTACAAAATGCAACGTACAGTCGAAATACCTACAAAATGCAAGTGAAATCAAAATACTTACAAAATGCAATTTAGATTGAAAATAATTACAAAATGTAATTTAGATTCAAAATACCCACAAAATTGCAATTGAGACTTAACTACTTGAACAAAGCGGGGTAGGTTGAAAATACAAAATGCAATTGAAATTCAAAAAACTCACAAAAGCCCCGGCCCGGATATTGAAAGACATACTAAAAAGCAAATTAGATTGTCAATCCTTACAAAATGCAATTGAGATTGTAAAACACTCACAAAATGCAATCTAGATCGAAAAGACATAGCCTACAAAATGCAACGTAGATTAAAAATACCTACAAAAAAAATCCTAAAAGGGAATGTAGATACACGGGGAACCAAGTAACAAAAACAGTGCGGGAATCTGAAAGAGAAAAGGAAATATAAGGAAAAGAGGAGAGGATTGGAGAGGAGAGGGGAGGGGAGAGAGGGGAGGGTGAGAGAGGAGAGGGTCCGCCCCAAAGGGAAGGGACAAAAGGGGAATACGGACCCAGCTCAGGAATCCCTCGGGGTCGCCAACTCCCGAACTCACCAGCCGTGAGCCCCTGAGGGTGTAGCATTATCGACGGTGCACCATAAGTGGTGGGGCTACATACACCCTGCCTCCTTAAGGGCCTGGAGCACAAGGCAGGAGGTAAAAGGAAAAGAAAAAGAAGGCTGACCCCTCACAGAAGGAGGGTGTCAGGAAAGATGAGACAAGGGTCAATTAAGGCGGGAAAGGAAGAGACTCCCTAGGCCTCGGATACCCTAATACCGTAGGGGTCGGAAGAGAACAAGAGTTGACCAAGTGAGGTCGACAGGAAAGAAGACGGAGAGGAGCCCGGCACAAGTAAGTGGAAGCAATGCCGGGCTCAGCTGGGGTCCCGTGGAATTATGTTATGGTAAATGGTATACAGTATTATGTTAACTTTAAAATTTTGTAACTAATGTCATTTCAGCTGCAATAAAATGTATAAAATGTGCATAATAAATAAATATAAATATTTGTCAACTTTCAGATTAATTGGAATACGGTACCTTCCAAATTAGACGCTCTAAACTAGTAACCTTTCATATATTACATAAACACGCAATTTAAAAAACTTAAAGTGAACACGTCTCTTGCGTTTGGGAGGATCATCCTGATTCTTTCTTGCATTTTGTAATATACTACAGTACAGTACAATATAAACCTGCCTTCACCGGAAACGAACGGGACTCACAACATTTTCCGTTCAACATAGGTTTCCAGTTAACGGAGGTAGTCTATCTAAAATAATTGAACCCTGAACATGCATACGAGTATAATGGATATACGGTGCTGATATATGGTGTACATAGTATACGTTATTCAGTGTTGAGCCTATTTACGTGAATCGGGGCAAAACCATCTAGACTGTCGTGAATTACTACTGTGTTATCCACTGCGTCGTGCGTTAGGACGTGCTATTACGCAAAGGAGATCAAGTAAAGGAGAGACCGAGCAAGGCTAACGAGTTCGTTGTCTGTCACCTTCCGGAACTTTCGTAGCGGTTACAGCTTATATCACCGTACTTCATTCAGCCAAAGATCGTCGGTAGGAAAAAGTACACATCATCAGTGTCATGTTCCATCAAACATCTCTTTAGCAATATTGGTGAGCGGCGGTTCTCACTTAAGTCAGCCAATTTACCTGACAAGATGTTTGTTCTTCAGTCAACCAACACGTATGGGGGAGCCTTATTATCTTGGGCGAATAATGTTAATATACTAGTACTTACAAATTGTTTATGTTCGACCCTGACTATTATATGTCAGAAAACTGTATCATAATGATGGTCATTATAACACTATTTTTCATTATGAAACAGTTTATCCCACCAATCACAGCTCAAGTAACAGTTGTTTGACCAATTAGATAAGGATAGCATCGTACCTGCACTGAGTTCCAAGGCCTTCTAATTTAAATTTCACTGCGTTGCCTAGTGTCATAGTGGGGTACGGTAATCGAGGAGGCCATGGTCAAATACAAGGCATTATCTGCGTCACATGCGCTCTGTTCAGTACATAAAACTGGCGAAATCTCGACAGATATTTATGAATATTTATGTTCGAACATAAAATAGTTATAATAATTATCGTCGAACATAAAACAGTCGTATGCACTAATACTTCACTGCACTTTGAAATAACAAATATAATAAACGCAATTCATTCAAAAAAGTCAACCCCTGGCACTATCCAGCCCATGACGGGCTAAGGCCGACCAAGCGACCGCTGCCCAGCCATTTGGCCTGCAGATATTGGGGTGACGCGTGATCAGCGCGTCGGGTCCCCTCAGCCGTTATTATTATTATTATTATTGAATATTGAATTATTATTATATTATATATTATTAATATAGTAAAACCAGACTTCAACGGAATCAAACAATATTCGGTTTACGGCTAACGGAGGTAGACTCATGCTAAAATATCTAATTAAACCATGATCACACTGAGAAAGGAAGGAAAGGAAGCTTGTAGTCTAACGTGACCGTTAATCTCGCGATCATGAGCCACGGGACCTCATTTTTACGTGGAATCCGAACCACAGGCCATGGCATTACACTTCGAAAATCGCATATGCTTTGACTGGGAATCGAAACCAGTCCGCTTTGGTGAGAGGCATACAGCTTGACCGCTGCGCTACCACGCCCCTAAATCGTACTGAGAATAAAATAAACTAGTGTACATTGTCTACCTTATTCGGTGTTGTATTTTCATATTTCTGCTATGAATTAATACAGTATTGTACAAATTGAAGTGATCAAAGCCATTTGTTAGTGTTGCCCGGTTCTAGTTAAGAAAGTTTTTCAGTCGGTCAACATAGGTTTTTGTGCCCAATTACATGAGGCGGGGAAACAACCTATTAATATGTCCTAACCTGAAAAATACCGTACTATATAAGATATTTATCACAAAATAACACGTTTTTATGTACAAAACATGGGGTTACTTAAAATGGATGACATGTTTCGAACGTCAAGCGTTCATCCTCAGATTCTGCTCACTTAGGGTTAATTAATTACGATGTTTATGAATTACACTTATGCACAAATATATAGTATATATACAATGTTCAGATTACGTAAGTTCGCAAAGCCTCGTGTAACGCGTCAATCTTATTTACAGATTGCGTTAATTTTGATGTAGTTTAAATACATGTATGTTTATATTGAATTATTATTGTGACCAGATTCAGAAATGATATCTACACTATTTTGTTAATTATGTTCTAAATCAACCGTTCCTATTTAAACTGGTCTGTCATGTGTGGTTATAATGCACAAATAACCATGGTAGAACTGGTATTAGAATCCAAGCCGCCTGGACGAAGAATCACTACCCGTAGAGAAATCTTGACGGTTGGTGAACAGAAACTATCACCTGAATTCGATCCTCCAAATGCTCTCAAGAAATTAAATTAATAACAATAATAATAACAACAATAATCTAAAAAATTACGAGGGACTGTGGAAAATCTTCAAAAGACACTTGTGAAGGGTCCGCACTCCACAGTAGTGTGGGATTTTTACCCACTAAAAACCACATCCCTTTTCCCACGATGCGTTCATCACCCCGGAACCGCTCTCGCATTACTTCAGGGTGATGTGCTTACTTAGCCTTTCAGACTTCTACTTTCTTCATTTCTTCTTAAGGGCGTTCGTACGCTTCCAGATCTCGCTTTTTCTGGCGAAGGACATCCTCCACATACACTGCTACATGATCCCATGATTGCTGGTTCCGTAACATCACAGAAATAATATTATCTGGTGTCAGTTCTCCCAATTCAGTTTCCACATATTCTCTCTTTATCATCCAATGGCCGCACACGAAGAAGGTGTGAAGTACATCATCGATGTCGTCACAATATATGCATGTTGCACCACTCGCTCCGCCTACTCTATGCAGGAATTTACGGAAATATCCATGTCCTGTTAGAAGTTGTGTGAGGTAATAATTGACTTCACCATGGACTCTTTCGACCCAGGTATCCAGGCGTGGTATCAGTCGCTTGGTCCATTTACCACGTGGGTCACTTTCCCATCTGAGTTGCCATCGCCTCATCCGTTGGTTAAAGGCACGCTTCTTAACATATTTCTTTCCCAGCTCTCCTTGGGTACGCCAGATTTCTTGTCGCTCCAATGCAAGTAGATCTATTGGGGCTATTGCTGCCACCGTGAGGATTGGAGGTTCAGAAACCGTGGGGTATGCACATGCAATACGTAAAGCTGCTCTCCGTTGTACGGCAGCTATCTTTCTCCGATACCATGCAAATCTCAAGGATTCGGCCCAAACTTCGGAACCATACAGGAGCACTGACTGAACCGTCGTCATGAGGAGGCGTCTTTTACTTGATTTTGGGCCATTAATATTGCCCATCTGCCTACTAAGTGCTGTCATGTATTTTACTGCCTTATCTGTCACTCTCTGAATATGGTTCCAGAATGTGAGCTTGGAGTCAAGTGTCACTCCTAAATAATTTGTACTCGTAGATGTTTCAATCACTGTATCTCCAACAGTCATTGGTACAAGAGTCTCAATTCTTTTCCTCGTCAGAAGAACTATCTCCATTTTATGTTCTGCTAATGTTAATAGTCTGTGACTCGTCATCCAGTTTTTTATGCGCCGCATCACCTGCTTCAATTTGATTTGAGCCATCTCAACATTGCGGGCCACTATCAAGGCAGCCACATCATCAGCGTAGCCCACTAGATTCGTATCCTCTGGTATCTCCATCATACATGATGTTCCAGAGATCTGGACCAAGGATCGATCCCTGTGCTGCTCCAGCCGTCAGTCGTTTTGCCCTTTGTCCATATTCCGTATCATACAGCAGAGTGCGATCCCTGAAGTAGTCTCTCATTATGCGCATAAGATACTGTGGTACTTTGAAAGTCTCTTCAAGAGCTTCCAACATGTCATTCCAACAATAATAATAATAATAATAATAATAATAATGAATAATAAGAATTAATCAATCATGAAAAAGGCCTAAAAATACATTGACAAAGTGTATTTCACACTACTTAAGTATATTTATAATTTGTAAAACTTGCAAGTATATCGTTTATTTCAGGACTTGGAGTAGGTCGGTAGCCTATATTAACATTAACAGCCTAAGGTAAGTCGCCCCTAAACGTGTTGAGCGACTGAAGGACATTTCTTTACATTATAATCCAACAAGCCAAGACTGAATAAATTGCCTCTAAATACGGGAACTCGTCTGCAGTGCGATAATAATAATAATAATAATAATAAGATAGACCTATATCAGCAAACAGGCCAGACATTATTCTTATTTATAACGTGCAAAAGAAAACTCTTCTAATAGACATCGCAGTCCCTAACTCGCATAATATCCAACACATTAATGCTGAGAAAGTGACGAAATACATGCCTCTGGCTGAAGAGATCCGACAGATGTGACGACAGGAATTTGTTACTGTATTGCTTATCATAATCTCTTCCACAGGGATCATACCAAAGTCCCTGAAGGCCAACCTTGATAAATTGGGGCTCCATCATAATCTGCATACCAGTATGCATAAAGTACAGTAGTCATTGTAGAGACCTGCTCCGTAGTTCGTTCGTTCCTCAACCTACCAATATAGAGAACTCAACTCCATATTGCAACAAATGCCGATGACATGCTGAATTGTACCCAATGACATGGTGAACATATGGATCATGATGATAATAATAATAATAATAATACCGATAGTAGTGGCTACGCGGGCTAAAGCGCTGCGTTAGGCCATGGGGCCAAGCTCTCTGCTGACTCGGTAGACGCGTGGGTTCGAGCCCCACCGTCGGCTGTCCTTGAAATGGTTTTCCGTGGTTTCCCATTTTCAACACCAGGAAAATGCTGGGACGGTACCTTCTGACAGGCCACGGCCGCTTCCTTCCACATCCTTGCCCAGTTTCATTCATCTTCATCCATTCCATCTCTCATCCTGACGCGCAGGTCGCCCACGGGCGTCGAATAGAAAGACCTGCACTCGGCCTCTCAGGAGGCCACACGACAAAAAAAATAACAATACTAATAATAATAATAATAATAATACCACGAACCTACTACGCTGTCGTAGCAGGCGGAGAGGTGATACTCCGACGTGGCGCGTCCCAGGTGGCGGATAGGGGGGTTCTCACCGGCTTGCCGGCGGACTTGAGCGAAATAAAATAGCTCTCGCGGACCAAACACACTTAAGCCAGAGAACACCTAGAGGCACCTCTCGATCTCAACAATCGAGTAGTAATTTCGTGATCTTATCTTAAGATCACCACTAGTTGTATATTCAACTTGTAACTAAGGCATGATGGAACACACACTACTAACGCAACTACCCCAGGCCCCGGACACACGTCCGGTCTTTCCCGATCATCGGATTCTGGGGGATCGGGAACGAAATCATGCTTCAGAGAAGGATCGGAGCTTCTCAAAATCTCTTCGCCCCAAGAAAAAGAACTTCTTGGGTACTATTAACATCAATACCCTGTTGAAAACAGGAAAGCTCAAACAACTGACTGACGTCCTGGACAAATTTGATATTCAAATCCTAGCAATTCAGGAAACACGATTCCAAGATGAGAACCATTTCGACTCTGAAAACTTCAGGATATTTAAGGGTAAACCAGCCATTAATATCACAGGCAATTTATTAATGTTTGGGACGGCTTTTGCAGTGAGGAAAACTATCTTAGATTCAGTTATTGACTTCACATTGCCATGCGAAAGAATTTCAGTGCTTACAGTAAAATCAAGCAACAAGGCATATGCCTTGATAAATGCCCATGCTCCCACTAACATAGACAATAAGAGAAATCCACAGAATGTAGAAGACTTTTGGGAATTACTAGAGGAAACTACAAGTAAAATCCCCAAACATCACGTGAAAATCTTATTAGGGGATTTCAATGCACAGGTTGGCAGAGAGAAGATATACAGATCAATAGTAGGACTCCATCCCGCACATCGGCGGACTAATAAGAATGGAGAGCGTCTAATAAACTTTTGTACATTATTCATGCTGAGACTCATGTCCACGCACTTTATGAGACCATTACACAAAAAGAAAACCTGGAGATCACCTAACCCGTTATTAGGGGAATTTCAGATAGATCATGTGGCATTTCCGCAAAGAATATGCTGGAGATTCAGAATGTTAAGGTACGAAAGGGAGTGGTAGATTCGGATTACTACCTCACGCAAATCAAGGTTCGGTTTCAACCAAACAGATCCAAACCTAAAGGCAACCGGTTTCCAAGAGTTGATCCGGACTGCTTGAGGAAGAACGCCGAGGTTTTCGTACGAGATTTACAGGAAGAAAATCCTAGGGAGTGGCCAGACCTTCGCAAAACATTACAGTCATCAGCCATGAAATTAGGACAACCACCTAGGAAAAGAAAGCACAGATGGTGGAACACAACGTGCGATGAAGCCGTCAATGACCGAGTCAAAGCATGGCATCAGTGGAATGGACATCGGACAGTGGAAAGATGGGAGAACTTCCTAAAAACTCAAAAACTGACCTCTAAAACAATCCGGCGCGAAAAACGTGCCTACAACAAAATCAGACTCGAAGGGTTAGAACAGGATTTCCAGAAAAACAACACTCGAAATTTTTACAAGACATTCCGTGAGGACTTGTCAGGGTACAAACCACCAACTCTAAGTTTCCGTCGACGTAATGGACGACTAGAAACAAACAGTAAGGAGAACTGCAAGATACTGGCTGATTATTTCCAAACTCTACTGAACTGTGATCCTCCAGTGGAAAGACTGCAGTTTGAAAAACCTGTACCAAACCTAGACTCACTTCCCCCAACAACTCAAGAAATAAAAGAGATAATCCAATCGCTCAAAAATAACAAAGCCCCTGGGAACGATGGAATAACTGCTGAGATGTTGAAAATAGGAGGAGATGACCTCATAAGGAGAATTCATACACTCCTAACAGAAATATGGGAGAGCGAAATAATTCCGAAGGACTGGAAGAATGCCATTATCCATCCGTTGCATAAAAAGGGCGACCGAGCGGACCCCAACAACTACAGAGGTATATCACTTTTACCAATTATATACAAGGTATTATCTAAAGCACTCTTAAACAGAGTAGAACAACAAACTGATCATTTGATTGGTGAATACCAGGCAGGCTTTAGGAAAGGTAGATCGTGTTCGGAGCAGATTTGGAGCCTAAAGACTATATTAAGGATACGCCGCAGTACCAACACATTTGTCACCTTCGTGGATTTTAAGAAGGCGTATGATTCTATTGACAGACAAACTGTTCTGAACACCCTAGAAGAGCTCAGAGTTGACAGGAAAACCAGGGACTTAATCCGCCAGACTCTCACTGACACAACATCTCAAGTGAAGTTCCTAGGTGAACTATCAGAGCCTTTCGAAGTACATACCGGAGTTCGACAAGGTGACGGCCTCTCCCCACTGCTTTTTAACTTAGTGTTAGACAAAGTCATCAGGGAGTGGGAAAACAACAACAAAGGCATAAGCATTAGTACTCTGGAACAGAAAATAAAAGTAAAATGCCTAGCTTTTGCTGATGATCTAGCTATCTTTACCAAGACTAGTGAAGAAACCAAGTATGCCATAGAGAAGTTACATGAGTTAGCATCAAAGACAGGACTCCAAATATCGTATGAGAAGACGCATTTCATAGTAAATGGAGACCAGAATATCCCGAGATCTCCACTACAGACCAATTATGGAATAATTAGACACGTACCTTCCTTCAAATATTTAGGAGAAATTATTGTACCGTCTGGATTGGACAGGAAAGCTAATTTAAAAAGAGCTACCAAACTTCAGAAAGCATACCGAATAACATGGAATCACTATAATAAAAGAGTGATGTCACGAAATGCAAAACTACGGCACTACCAGACAGTTGTTCTTCCGGAAGCATTGTACGCCTCCGAAACTATATCTCTAGGAGGCCACTCTCAAATTGGTGAAATCGAAATCCAGGAACGTAAAATTCTCAGGAAAATATATGGCCCCGTTTATGTTAATAGTATATGGATTAAAAGGAAAACCACAGACTCGTACACAGTAATCAATAAGTTCACTGATACCGTGCGTAAGAGACGATTGAAATTTTATGGTCACATCTGCCGAATGGACAACACCAGATATGCAAAAAAACTGCTTGATATAATTAATTCAAAGAAGGTCAAAATCAGTTGGTTAGAAGAAATCAAACATGACTTAAAGGAAATAAACATTACAGAAGATAGCATCATGAATCGCAAGACTTTTGGAACCCGAGTTACAAATCACTCTTTCGCCGAAAAAGCTAAAAAGACCACTGGAAAAAAATGGACGGAGGAACGTAAGAAGGGGCATAGCGAGTTCATGAGGAGATTTTGGGAGGAGGAGAAGAGGAAAGCTCCATCAACCCGAGTCAACAAGTTCAAGCGCGCTCCCTAAGTGGGCAAAACGAAGAAAGAATAATAATAATAATAATGAACAAAATGGAAACGGCGTACCAACTCACCAAGGACGTTTACAACAAAAAGTCAATATCCCTGATCGCAAAACTTAAGCATTATTGCACTGCCATACGACCAGAGGCTCTGTACGCAGCGGAATGCCTCACCATGAACAAGAAAGGCCTAGTAGAAAATTCTTGGCCCGATTAAAGACAACGGTGAATATAGACGACGGCATAACTATGAGCTGTATATTCAAGTCCAGAAGATCTCTGATGTACTGAGGAAAAGGAGGATTGCATTTTATGGCCACTTGCTTAGAATGAAACCCACACGATTGGCGAACCGGATCTTTAACTATTTTAAAAATAAGAAGACCAAGCCAGCCTGGTTCGAAGAGGTGGAAAGTGACCTGCAAGAGATGGAAATTACCTGTGGGGATATTCAAGAACGCAATCCCCTCAGGAAGAAACTACACGACCACCAGGGTTTTCAAGAAAAAACGATGTTGAAGACGGGAAAGATGTGGACGGAAGAAAGAAAAGAGCAACACCGGCAACGTATGAAGGAACACTGGGCAAAGATCAAAGCCCAGAGAAGCCAGTTGAAATAACGTGGTCCTTAGTTGGCCGATACGATTAAAGAATAATAATAATAATAGTAATAAGATGTAGGGAAACAAGAAAGGAAAATATTGAGGAAAATCCTTGAGTATGTAAGTATATTAACATTAACAGCCGAAGGTAGTCAGTCGGGCGCCCCTATACGTGTTGAGCGACTGAAGGACATTTCTTTATAATCTAACAAGCCAGCACTGAATCAATTGCAACAGAAGGAATCGGGATTAAACGGAAGTCTCAGGAGCTTTATCAGCATGCTTAGAAGATCACAGTCAACTTCAGGAAAAGGCGATTGAAGTACTACGGCCACATTCTCAGAATGAACCAAGGCAGGCTCACCAAAGGATTCTCAACCTTGCTCTCCCAATGAAAGTCAAGAATAACTGACTTAGTGGAATAGAAAAAGACCTTCAAGAAATTGGCATTACAGAGGAAATTTTACAAGATCGGCCCCAGATCAGAACATTAATCAACAACTATATTTCTCTGAGAAAATTACTACCAGGACCAAGAAATCATGGACGGAAGAACGGTGGAAGATTTTTAGTGCCTAGATTTTGGGAGAAGAAAAAAAACATCATTAACAAAATATATTATATCGCGCTTCACAGATGGGCATAACGATGTAAAGAAATAATACATAAAATAACAATAATAATAACTTTAACTGATAAGAAGAACCATCACACGTACCTGATTGACATATCTGTTCCGAATTACCATAATATCCACCATAAATACAGAGAGAAGATATACTCCTCTAGCTATGGAGGTGGCTAGAATCTGGAGACAAAAAAATGTGATGATCCTTCCTTTCCTCCTTTCTCCCACTGGCCTGACACCTAAATCCTTTTCAGTAAATCTAGCCACACTAAATCTTCCCATATACACCCACAATTGTGCACAAAAGGCTGCAATTCTGAAGACCTGCAGCATCGTTAAAAGGTTTTTGGATACGCACTAGGATTTTCTTGGACCCTATTGTGAAAAGGAGACGTGGAAGATAACATTACAGAAAAAGAAAATTAACTGTCAAACGTCTATGTCATATAGTTTGAAAATGTATGTTATAGGCTTTTCAAAGTGTGACTTCACTCATTTTCTTGTACGTAATGTACCGATATGAGTCATGTTACCAACTGTAAGTTGAGTAAATAAAGATAATAATAATAATGGTATGGGTTTAGCGTCCCATTTAACTGTTGGGGCTATAGAGACGCACCAGTAAATCTCCTGACAAGGATTTTCGCACTTAGTACCTCAAATGACAACCGACTGGAACAGGATTTGATCCCGCAAACTTGGGCACAAAAAGCGACAACCCTACTGCTGCGACACTGGACTATTCAAATATACCATCACGTTGCTGAAAAATGTCAAGGGGTACTTGTGGCCGATCAGCACGGCAAGATAAATGAATAAACGAGAACTGAAAGTGCGATCGTATGTTGGAATGTAAACAAGCAGGCAAGGGATGTGGCTTTAAAAGCGCCCGCAGCAATTACACAAGGTAAGGTGAAACAAAAGTAAGAGTAGTCTAGCCTCCGTGCAAACAGGTTACTATGCTAGTCGGAGAATAGCAGCAAGGGGTCAGCATAGTTTGTGCGGAACCGGTCACCTCGCCAACGCCCAGTTTTATACACAGCAGGCCTTAAAATATGCTGGAAAAAGAGCCTAACCTTGAAATCAAAATGAGAAATGACCACTCCAACAGACGGAACTTGGCACGGACAATCGAGCGTAGGTTGCTTTTTATCTTTCGACCAAACACCATTGCTACAGTTCTAACACACATTAATAATTTTCGGGAAATTTGTGAAAATTTTGGTAACCTATTAGGGCTAACTGAAAAGAGAAACAAATAGCGCGAAAGGCGACTATTACCAAGAAATGTTATAGGCTATAACCAGAAATTTGGTTAAGAAAGAATGACAGCGTTTACGTTTCATCGCCGAAATCTGCAAACGAACACCTCCAAGGGTTAGATTTTTCAGACCTTAGACCTAATGACTATACGGAACAGAAGTTGCTAGCGAATCACCTTGAGCAGAACGAGTTAACATAGCCTACACGTTGATTAGAATAGCTGCTTATATATTGTCGAACAATAAATTATTAATAATAATAATAATGTTATTGGTTTTACGTCCCTTTTAACGAAAACGGCTTTTAGAGACGCCGGGGTGCCGGAATTTCGCCCCGAAGGGTATCTTTAACGTTCCAGTAAATCAACTGACACGGCTCCCTCGCATTTGAGCAGGTTTTGATCCTGCAACCTTGGGAACAGTAGGCGAGAATGTTACCGCAGAGCAACGCAGCCATCCAATAATAATAATAATAATAATAATGTACAAGAAACATGTTTGGGTTTGTCCGGCGCAGTTGGCTTAGCATCAGAATATGCCCCCAAGATGGCGTGTCCGTTACCGTTGTTGTTGCTGCTTATTTAAGGGACTTTACGACATCGTGAACATGAAGGTTCCATTTATTGTTCTTACTCTAATTCCAACTTCTCAAGTACACACACAATAATCATCTCACTTCTTCCCCTCCATATCAACATCTCAATAATCTAATCGATGAATTGCACAGATACTCTCATAAAAATCTTCCAGTATGGACTCCTCACAAGAATAGTCATAGAGTACTAATAAAAACGAAAGACATATAAAAAACAAAAGAACAACGTAAATAGGAATAAAAATACAGATATGTCACTCAATTTAGCATGGCCCTCTTCTCCTTTACTGGTTCACCATTGCCAGGAATCTCTAAGCTTTGCGCTGAGGCCTGCAATAGCTCACCAGCAAAGAGTAGCCATGATCAAAACCAAAAGTCATAGATATTGTATTGTGACAGAACTTGGTGTCTATGTAGGCCTACATGTTTATTTATCTCGAAACAATTAGCATGTCTTTAAAGTACCATAAACTCATCGGACAGAGTCTGCAAATAAAACTCTCTATCTCGCAATTTCGGATGAATCAGTGAGTAGTGATTGTAGTTTTTGTACTTCATAAAGTCGAGTTATATTAAAACATACGAAATGAGGTTGAATTATTCTGAATAATAATAATAACCCCTAGCACTACAGCCCATGAAGGGCCTGGGCCTAGGCCTACCAAGCGACCGCTGCCCAGCCATTTGGCTTGCAGATATTGGAGTGACGCGTGATCAGCGCGTGATCTTGGTTTTCGTGATCGGGGCGCTGCCTCACTGTCAGACAGCTACTCAATTGTCCTCACGAGGCTGAGTGCACCCCGTTCCAGCCCTCACGTCAGCTTCTAAAATCCCTGACGGAGCCGGGAATCGAACCCGGGGCCTCCGGGTGAGAGGCAGGCACGCTACCGCAACACCACGGGGCCGGCTTGAATTATTCTGAAGTTCTAAGATATTGAGGCAACTTTAGACTACACTGATATGTATGATTTCTATACTTACTAAAAAAAACTGGTATGTACTTCTGAACTCTCATAGCATATTTGTTTTATTCCTGCAACTATCTCGAATAATAACAAAGAATTCGGTAACTGTACCACGTTGTAACCAACATCACTACCTCCATAGTATTACTCCGGTAGAAAATACATGCACCCTCTCCCCATCCCAATCCATTCCCATATCCTAGGAACTTCGAATTTGATTGATGGCAATTCATTAGAACCAGATATGATTTATGTTGTCACATGGAACATGCTCAAGTGTGATTTAAACTTACCACAACAGTATTTTAACATGTTGCTTCCTTTTGTTTCAGGTAAGATATCCTGTAACTTCCACAACGATCTAATGGCTCTTGGTAAGTTACTCTGCAGGATGTATCCATGTAGAAGTACAAGCCAGCATGAAAACAAGCTCTTGTAACACATCGCTCAATTGGGGCAATTGAAAATTGGTAACACAGTGTATGTTTCCATTAGATCTTCAAGTCAGTTAAATTTACGGTAAGATAAAATTAAAACCAACAATGGACACGTCATAAATTATCAATATTCTATGTTTGGTCGTTAGTCTCCTCTTAATCAATATTTCTCAATATTGGTCTTCAGTCGATCATCATTATAAGTAAAATGAGTATTTATTAAATTTATACACTCTAGTCAATAAATAGTTTTGTAAATAATATATTAAGTTATACCAGTTTCGGCCACATTATGGCCCTCTTCAGTAACTGTCTTATAAAATTAATTAAAACTAATTGAATTGCGAGCGAAGTTGATTAATATTTAGCCTACCTTGGAGTTTCCCTTTCCTTGATAATCATTTTTCATAAAAAAGTATTTAAAAACAGATATGTCACAATGTGTGCTTTAAAATTGATGATACAGTACTATAAAATAATTTTCTGAAATATATGTAGATCTAAAATATCTGGTGATAGTAAAACATATTTTATAAATAGATTTAAAAAATATCTTGCGATGGTTTTTCATAGGATGAAATAAGGCTCTTCAATGAGGGGAGCATGGTTTTGGATATTTGTTGAATTTATTCCTTGCTTAAATGAAAATTTTATATATGGTATTTTCAAAACTCTTTATTGACTAAGGTGTATAAATTTAATAAATACTCATGGTATTTTACAATGATTATAACTTCAATAAGGAAACCTTCTTAATATGATTAATTTCAATTCATCGCATATATTCATTATAATATAGGCTAGTGCAGTGTATATAGGAAAATGTTCTCGTGCTTCAACAATTACAACTTTAATCTGAAGTTCCGACAAAGATTTTCTCGAACCTATGTCTGGTCGACACTCTTGTATAGTATGGAGGTTTGGAATTTGAAGGTGAACACCATGAAACGATTAGAGGCCTTCGAAATGTGGATTCATAGACGAATGCATAAAATATCTTGAACTGTTCGAGTTACTAACAGAGATGTCCTAAGAAGAGCAAATTGTGATCTTCAGCTTTTGTATACATTAAGTATCGAAAAACTGCCTATTTGGGTCAGTTTGAATCAGTTGATTCGACTAATGCAAGGCAAAATAGATGGCACACGAGGGCGTGGCAGAAGACAGATGCCCTGGCTTCAGAATATCAAGGAGTGGTCAGGGATTCGATCTGTTGAAGAATGTTCCGGCTTGCGGTGGACAGAGGCGCCCTTTTCATGATGATCCCCAATGTTCGGGAGACCAAACACGGTACTTGAAGAAGAAGGAAAATTTATTATATATATTTTTTAAATTTATTTACACTGTTTACGCCCACATTGGAGCACCAAAAATCAAACCTTATATACAAAGTTTTCAAATACTAAGTTCAGTTCTTAATTCTTGATATTTTTTTCCTTTCCTTTCCCAATACTTCTTCATTCTGGAAGATCTTGCAGCTCGTTTTTCTGCTGATATAACATATTGCTTACGCTGTGAAATTTTGAATGTTAGTCGAGTGTATTTGTTATTCGGAAGCCGTTTATCCTCTCTATGTTCAATTTTATGCTTAGAAATTTTCAATTCGTCTAAATCCATTTGTATTTCTTTAAACCATGTGATTTTTGTTTTACTGTTCCAAAAGAAGTCAAAAAGTTGTTTCAGGAGTCTAGTATTTGGCAAGCGGGATATATGTCCAAATAAACGCAATCCTTCATTTTCGCATCGTGTCAATGATAGATTCATTTTCTTTGTAAAATATTGAATTGGGCAAAAGTATCCACTGGCCCTCAACCTGGTGTTTTTTTAATTGATTATTGTCTGAAGAATCCGTCTATCAACCTTCTGTAGTTTGTCAGTTGATCGGGTGTTTAGTTTAAATAAAGTTTCACTTGCATATGTTGCTTCTGGCTTAACGACGGAGAAATAACGTCGAAGTTTAGCATTAATCGAAAGAGACTGTTTCTTATTTTGGCCAGGTAATCTGTTGTGCTCGTCGCAATTTTAGTGTTCTAATTTCTTATATAAAAATTATCACAAAAAACATAAATAGGATACCGGTATTTGAACAAGCACTCTTAACCTTGTTGCCAGTCTGGCTGACCTAATGTGTGGTGTGTCTAATCTGGTATATCCGTGCGGTAAATGACCTGCGGCGTGCAGTGAGCGGTCTCGAGTCTGCCAAGGTCCTTCTAGCGACCATGATCTAACTCCAGCCTAATTACAAGAACAACACAAATTTGTATCTTATTGTGTAACACAAATTAAAACAATCTCCTTATTAACTGTAGCAGACATTCTATCAGCAAAACTGGCTTCTCGAAGCGTTCTCTACAGGTGAAAGGAATATACAGCTATGAGGATCAAGTCATTTCGAAGCGCAGTCAGAGTTACGAGAGATTTTAAAAAAGGTGCACGTCTATAGTACGAGGGGGGATCGAGAAATCTTTGCCCCTTCTTTTTGTAGCAAAAAATACATACATACAGCTAATTACAAATATACGCGATGTTTTAAATACATTACACTATTTTTACACATAGTCTTCACATTTGTTCAGACATTTGTCCCATCGCAGCACTTTAAGGTTCCCCTGTGGTTGAATTCAGCCAGCTGACTGTGGAACAATCGTCGGACTGCTGTCTTGGCGTCATCGTTGCACGTGAATCGCTGTCCTGCCCGGAACTTCTTCAGCGGCCCATGACAATGCGAGACCACATGTGGCAACCAGAACCGCCTACAAGCTCCGGTCATTTCACTGGGAGAGTCTGGAGTACCCACCATACAGTCCGGACCTCGCCCCTAGTGATTTCCACGTATAATGTATCCAATACCTCGGCCTACCACTGCCCACCTGACTGAGGCTTCACCAGCCAGCAACCACGGAGGGACTCGATCTTCGTGCTTACGTTGAGAAACAGATTATGGCTATGTTTTGAGCGTAGACAATGATACCACGCCGCACGTTTCAGCCAACGTGACGGTCCAAACAGACCAAGAGAGCGTGACTTAAATCACTAGAGGGCACTCGGGTCACCACGTCAGAAAACCACTGTAGTTTGTCTTGGCCCAGTTAGTCCGGTGCACGTAAGGCTGTCGGTTAAAGCCTCGTTCCTTTTAATTCTGTACTTTCGTTTGCTGAGTAAATAACATGCACTTGACACTCTGGGCTGTAGTCATTTATAAGTCCGTCACTCTTGACCTAACCGGCTTGGGTGGGCCTGCCAGGAGCCGAAACTCCTGCCGGCATCGCTCTCGGGATCATAAGACACACGCAAGCTTCTCCTCTCCAATATGGCACGGTACCAAACCGTGCTACCGAACCTCCCCACAACATTTGTCACAAAAGTTTCACGAAACCAAGTGAATGATATGGTGTGCATTACGTTTTTAAGAGCTTGAAACTCAATTGTGCGGATTTAAGTTTGGCACACTTTTAGTAGCCTACCTTACAGGGAGCTGCCTACGCTATGTATCAACATACAGACAATATTTGCGCATTCCGAAGAGAATAGGAAAGGATGAAATGTACAAAGAAATACTTTTTAGACAATTCTGTAACCATTCCCATTATTTTCACTAGCAATTTTTCATCACGTTGTACAAGCTATGGCAAGTTCCTGTATTGACTCCCATCCACTTGCCGTACAAGCAGTCTCGACCCTATCTTGCAAGAAAAGAGTCAGGGCTTATTGCTGACCAATCTTCCACTATCACCGTGCATTGCTAACTAATCTTAAGGTTTCCTTCATAGACACAATGGGGTACATCATTTCTATACATGTTCACCAATAGCAGAAATGAGGTTTTATCTACACGTGCCACTTAAGATCTCAAATCTTCAAGTGAGATCAGTTCAAAAGTTTATAATTTATAATTTATGTCAAAATATTAGAAAAGAAAAACTTACAATTTCCTTTTTGGTGCGCTATGTTAAAGTTACATGCTGCATCAGTCAGGCCTCACAATGATCATAATGAATTAACACAAGTTCAAAGTCTATTTAGTAACTTATCGATTACAGCACACACAGTCGGAAGAGAAACATTACCAGTTATGATACGTAGCTTAATATTATTCAATTTTATGTTAAGAAGCGTAAAAGTATGATAACTCAAAAATGACTAACAGTCAACAAGATTGATTTGGCAAATTCTGATTTTATACCTAACAGCATTCACTGGAAACCTATCTGGTTGGTTGTTGGCGTTAATAGATGTGTGTAATTCACCTGCAATTTAGGAAGACATTTACGAGGTAACAAAGGCTATCTTTGAATCTCCAATATGGTAATCGAATACTATATATCCACCGGGTGAGTTAGCCGTGGTGGTTACGGCATGACTGATGGCAGTCGCTCACATCCGGGAGGCGAGGAGGTTCGAATCCCCCCGCCGGCAACCTTGAAGATGGTCTTCTGTGGTTTCCCATCTTCCTTCCAGGCCAATGACGGGGTTGGTCCCTAACTATAGGCCACAGCCGCTACCTTCCAACTCCTCGTCCTTACATTCCAACTTCCCTCCTTCCCTCCCCAACGGTACTTGTAGCTCACCCATTGGGTGTCCGTCTCGAAGCAGCTACAAAAACTGGCGAGCCGAACATGTCCTCAGACACTCCCGCACTAAAAGCCATACGCTAAAAAAAACAAAAAAAAACCAAACTATATATCCTAGCTTCATTTGAGTTCAATACCAGTCTCTAAGAATTAAAAGAAAACATCCATTTCATTTAACGTTTAATGCGAGACGACTCCACGGCCAGATAGAATTCCCCTAGGACCCTGTGAATAGGAAATACTGTTTTAACGGATAAAAGGCTGGAACAGCCACAAACCATTATAACTAACCTTTTACGGCCTTCTATGAGAGTCGACTTCTGGTCTTAATGAACTTTCTTTATATCAGATTTCCTCAAACCTTACTACTAGAGATGATTGCAGAAGAGGAAAGCTCTAAACTGTGGGAAGTTCACGAATGGGGTTAACGAACAAATACTCACAACGAGAGCGACTTTTTAATGAAGCAACAGCACGACAAGCAGCAACGTGAAAAATACTTGGCACGGCCGGCACGACGTCTCCTAGGGCACTTCATCAATAGGTCAGCCGTGAGTCTTCGGGATCATCTTCAAACATTAATCGTCTGTCCTAGTAATTATCATGAGAATGACCATGACATAAAATTATTAAACGAACGACATCATAAAATTAAGAAACGGTATACGTTTCTTATTGTGAGAATAGGGTGGAAGTAGTAAGGTGAGTTGGCTCATGAAACTGGCATGATTAGTCTTCTTTGTGAAAGGATATAAACTGGCGTTGACCAAGGAGAAGCTATCCGAAACAAAGAGACCCGGTCACAAAAAGTTTTAAAAATATAATAACTTTCGGTAGTTGGACTCTTCATGAAAAATGAAAATCCGCAGCCTGCTTCCAGTCTCCGACCGGGTCAGGAATGGAATGAATGAAGCCCCCATCTAGCGGCGAGGATATGGACTGTGCCGGCTGCCGAGGCCTGACGCACTCCTCTGGGGCATGATTAAATGAATGACAGATGAACTGAAATGATAGTGGAGAGTGTTGCTGGAATGAAATTTTTGACAGGGAAAACCGGAGTACCCGGAGAAAAACCTGTCTGCCTCCGTTTTGTCCAGCACAGATCTCACATGGAGTGACCGGGATTTGAACCACGGACCCAGCGGTGAGAGGCCGGCGTGCTGCCGCCTAAGCCACGGAGGCTTGATGACCTTAAAAATATAATAACTTTCGGTAGTTGGACTCCTCATGATGACCGCTTAGCATGATTTGCTTATGTTGGAATATGCTTTGTATTATACGCTGCCGAAGTGACGCGCCTAGCAACCGCATGGGCGCAGCCACATTGGACCCAAACAACTGGTTGCTAGTTTTTTTTTATATACATAGGAAGCTGCATTAACGCTGCGCAGCGTCTTGAATTTTTTGGATAAAAATGAGTAAAACGCGTGAAATAAGGCAAACGCCTCCCGTGAAGATCATCTACAGTGTTGGAGCTACAAAATAGAAGTGAAATTTTATGGGATAAAGTACGAGAATTTTGCGAGATAGTACAGTTGACCTCACTCCTGAGGCAAGAATTGCATGGCGGGTACTGCAAATTATAAATATTTATCATTTAGTGGATAGAGTATATCTAATATAGAGAGATATTGAGGACATATATGTCACATAAAGGGGTTTTTGGTTCATGTGGGGAGTGTAGTTGTAATTAAATATGGTTTGTACTATAAGTATTACAAACGACAGCCTACATAACCTTACCGCTGATGCACTAACACCAATAAATTTTATCCTACAACTTTTCTGAGTGGTGATTTTTCACTTAATTTATTTAAGCAGTGAATTGTGTTTCCAAATAACAATTAGGCCTATCCCACACTGAAAATTTCTGCCTAAATATTTTATTTTTTGCACTTTCAGAAAACAATAAATCATGTAGGCCTACACCCTGCAACAAAGTTACAGTACCGTATAGTGACATTATTCAAGCCAATGAATAGGCTACTGCTTATTTCTTAAGTGATGGAGTGGCAAGTCTTGTTGTGATTGTCAGGGACGTTTCGTTGAAAAAATCAGTGGTGTCAAGAAATGAGGTGATGAGGATAGTCGCGAACCAGGCTACCATGGCATTATGTCAAGATTGTTAGAAAATGTTTTAATCGTTTCAGCATGAAGTATTTGTGAAAAAGTCAGTGGTGCCATAAATGTATCAATAAAAGTGGAAATATAATAACCTAGGAGTGTACTTAGTCAGTTTCTTGTGCGTTACTTATCTGGACAATTTTTCGAACATTAGACAGTAAAATTAGGCTAGTTCAATGAAGATATGGAATGTACATTTAAGTTATTATGAGTTATAATAAAACTATAATGCTATTCTAAATATCGAGCCTTAATCGCTTAACTGCAATGTTTATACCAAACATCTTTAATTGATATCAGGTAGTACTGGTATATTATTGGGAAGTAGGCTACTCCCCTGCGATTCAATTTACATGCTCCTGCAGAAGTGTGGATGTGTTTTTCTCCCCTCACAATAGGCCTTTTTGTTATTGAGCAACTGAGCTTAATTGTAGTTGTAACAGGTCATTTTATCACAGGTTGTGGTGAATTATGTAATATGGTACCAAATGTCAGGTAGGTGGTGTTGCTGGTTATTGAGGCCATTAGTCCCTAACAGGAATGTAGGCTGATTTTATTTAGTTCTGTTGATCAAGTAATGAATTTGAATCATGAAGGGGTGGGTAGCATACATATTTTCTAGATAATGTTTTTGTTAGTATAGGCCTACCTCATTAAATTCATTTCTTAACTCAAACCTAAGGTATATGGTATAGTAAGTCTGTCAACACACTGTATTGGTACTTTTACAGTGAGTTAGCTACCTACTTAAATTGGAGGCTTGTGGTAAGTAATGAACATATTTTACACCAAGAATGGTGTAAATTTCTATATCATTGTCCAATATTTTTATTTCCTTACTACATGGGCTAATAACCTAAGGGCAATTCCATGAAAACTGAGCCAACAAGTAATTTTTAAAACTTTTTTTTATTAAATTTGTTTTATTGATATTTGGACTCATAAATATATACTCGTTCACATGGCATAAGCGATTAAAAAAATACGGTATATATTATTTTGCATTGTTTTTCACTTACGTTGTTACATACACATGCTGGTTGATATAGGACTGTTTTTTTAAAGATCTTTGTTTGTTTGTAAAAAAAAAAACAATAAAAACAGTTGGCAGCCTGGGAAACATGTGAATAGAGTCTACAACATTATATGAACTTCTGATACTACTTTCATTGAAGTAAGTATAGGATTTAATGTGTTATTAATATTTTTAGTAAGGCATTGCAGCTTGTAACACCCGTAACAAAATACATGTAAACTTTTAATTATCAACAAGGTGAAATGTTTGTTTACAAAAACCTTTTGTGAAAGTGAGGTTATGTTCTTTTCAAACATCAAGATTATAAATTTGAGGTGTTAAAAGTTTATTACACCTGAAATTTGGTGTTACGGGTGTTACAAAACTAATGTTACGGGTGTTACAATTTAACAATGAAACACCCGTAACACGAACTAAAATATTTTTCTTTCCTCACAACTAAGCTATTTGTATATTTTAACAGGTAGGTACTCATCATTGTTAAGTAATTGGTCATAAACAATTAAAAAATCCAGTTTTTATGTTTAAATTGGAACTTCTTTGTTAGTTCTCATGGCAAAGGAGCTATGGATGGAATTGGTGGCACGGCCAAAAGAAATGTCTGGACAGCTGTAAAATCAAGGAATGTTTTAATTGATAATGCCAAACACTTTCACCAGTATGTTGATCAAGTCTTCAAAACAAAAATTAAGTCATTGTACATCGACAAAGAAGATGTCGAAAAATGTGTACCTTTCTTAAACAAGAGATGGGAGAAAGTCGTCCCCATAACAGGAGTTCAAAGTTGCCACCATTTTCGCCCTTAAGATGATCAAGATCTTCTAATTTCTAAAACTGCAACTTCCTTGATGAAGAGAGTTCCAATTTTCTTAAACTTAGATGAAGCTCTAGGAGCCATGAGGCGTCTGAAATTTAACGAGGTCTACACAGACTCGGAACTGTCCGACTATGAAAATGACGACCCTTCCCGACAAGAAATTTCCTGCATTTCTGAGGGCATAAAAGTAAAAGACTTTGTCGTGCTGGTATATGAGGGAGAGTATTTCCCAGGACAAATATCTGAGGTTAAACTGGACAGTGACCATCCTCTGTTTAAGGTACAGTGTATGATGAAGTCAGGACCAAATTGGAAATGACCTTTACCTCCTGATGAAATGTTTTATTCAAGGGAAGAAATTCTTAAGAAAATTGAGTGTTGTTTAGTTATTCCTGTATCAAATCGTGGAGTTTTTAAAGTTGTAGAACCCCTTTTAGAGGAAAGGTGGAAGAACATTGAGTAAAAGAATGCCGAAGTATCATACTAAGTTATGAACTCTTTGTGATTATACAATTTATTGTTCTGCAAAATGTTGTGCAATATTTATTACCAAGAAGTGTGTTATCCAAGTAGCCTACTAGAGAATATTCTGTGTTTCAATCTAATTCTTTAAAAAATAATTGAACTTATACAACTTTATCAATAGGTTTTAAGGTCTCTTTTTAACTGTAAGTCTATAAAAAAAAAGAAAAATGAGACAATTGGGTATTTTTTGTATTAACATTGTGTTGTTTGAGTAAAAGTGTAATAATTTACAAAAAAAAGTTCATTTACACCTCTATATATCCCTCACAACCTTTTGCTAGTGTTAGTATATGCATTTAATCTACCAAACTGTGTTAAATTAATATAAAACACGTACATAAACTGTAGATTGTTGTACTACGTAACACCCGTAACAATGTTCGTAACACCCGTAACGCTAAGGTTTAATTTACTGAGTGGAATGCAAAACATTTAAAAACATAGAAACTGCACTATGGTATAGTCTGTACTTTAATACACAACAAATTAATGTAAATATAAATTTTGCTCTAGAACATTCACAGAGTTTGTGGTATTAACACATGTCCATCAGACACCATGTCCATTTTTTGTAACACCCGTAACACCTCTTTTTAGTTTTTTCCTCCATTTATGAAAGGACAAAAACCAGTTTTGATTGTATCAAATTGATTGGAATTTTATGGTAAAAATTTTAGCATTGTTATATTTAGTTTAAAAATTTCAGTTTAGTAAAGAAAGTACAATTTAAGTGTCCGAATGTAACACCCGTAACCATGGAATCGCCCCTAATTATCTTTTACCCACTATTCAGTACCATAAGAACCAACACCCTCGTTCCCATTGTTTGGATTGGAACATAGTTATGCAGGCCAATTTCCAGCCCTGGAGATTAATCTTTGTGGAAGAGTGGAAAAATATTCCCCCTCCTCCCCTCCAAATGGCCAGTCACTGATCAAGCTGTACTACCTCGAGTGTACCATACATGTATGCATCAATTACTTTATGTGATGCATTTTACTAATGTATAATAAGGTATTGGAGAGGGTAAAATCTAACACCAGAACACAGCCGCTTACTGTTGAAAGAGGCACTTTTATGCTGCAAACTGAGCATAATATGTGGTCTGTGGAAAGGTTTGAAGTTGCTACTATTCAATTTGGTAACTGGAAACTGTGTGAGCCATCAAGTACCATAGCACATGGATCATCGTTATGGTACCGGGACTAGCATTTCCCTACATCAACTCTTTGGCCCACTTCATACCAAGTAGGCTACTTGTACCACTTGGACTGTCCAGCACATATTGTGTGAATGTTTGCTAGGATTGCTCGTGAAGATGCAAGGTAGCTATTTTTTTTGTTCTAAATCTCTATATACCAGCTAATTCTATTTAGCTCTTTTGTGGCACACCAGCAAATGTGTAACAATAATCAGTGTGATAATGTGGTCATCAGCTTGGTGTACTTATTGGGTGAGAGCCTCGGATATTTTCATGTCAGTTTTAGTGGCCTTAGGCCCTATATTTAGAGCTAAGATAGGAAAAGTGCCCCATTATTTAGAATGAGGTAGGGCGATAGGCCTTAATTGTAGACTTCTCTAACCTGTTAGTGAGCACATAGGTTAGGCTTTGTTAATTTGATTCGTTTCCAAACAAACGCGGCGTTGTGGTAAACACACAAATTGTATTGAAATGCAGTCTTTGTTTCTTCTATAGCTGTTGATGAGATTTGGCCTAAACACTTATCCAAATATTTTAAACTGTTCCCTTATGCATTGATAGACCTTAAGTTCATTTTATTCGTCACTTACTGATAGGGCCTACGGTACTTTATTTTCCGTAGTATTGGTCATTCATACGGGACGTGATTCACAATATCCAGAAATGTTATATTTTCATGTTTTCACTTAATTTAAGGTAAATATCGTAGGCCACATCTCTACGACTTATGTTCTAAGACTTAATGTGCATCTTGTACGCGATATTTTACAACTTTACTGGACAACTATGTTAAATTACTGTGGAAAATATACTATTCTATGCTTTCTTGCCTCTAGACATCCATGCATGTACAGTTTTATACGATACACATAGGAAATAATGACGGCTAAAAGACTGAAGCAAGCTACAAGGGAGCTATGTTCGTATTGCTCCAGTTGCTTAGCAACGGAGCGGAAGTGACGTTGACTTCGGCAGCGTATACGCTGCCGAAGTGACGCGCCTAGCAACCGTATGGGCGCAGCCACATTGGACCCAAACAACTGGTTGCTAGGTTTTTTATACATAGGAAGCTGCATTAACGCTGCGCAGTGTCTTGAATTTTGTGGATAAAAAGGTGTAATATGCGTGAAATAAGGCAAACGCCTCCCGTGAAGATCATCCACAATGTTGGAGCTACAAAATAGAAGTGAAATTTTATTGATAAAGTACCAGAATTTTGCTAGATAATATGAATAAAGTCGACCTCACTCCCGAGGCAAGAATTGCATGGCGGGTTCTACAAATTACAAATATTTATTTATAACATCATTTAGTGGATACAGTATAGCTAATATAGAGAGATATTTAGGACATATATGTCACATAGAGGGGTTTTTGGTTCATGTGGGCAGTGTAGTTGTAATTAAATATGGTTTGTACTATAAGTATTATAAAGGACAACCTACATAACCTTACATCTGATTCACTAATTTAACAGCAATAAATTTTCTCCCACAACTTTTCTGAGTAGTGATTTTTCACTTAATTTATTTAAGCAGTGAATTGTTTCCAAATAACAATTAGGCCTATTCTAGACTGAAAAATTCTGTCTAAATACCGTGTTTTATTTTTTGCAAACTGAGCATAATATGTGGTCTGTGGAAAGGTTTGAAGTTGCTAGTAGAAAGTCCTATTCAATTTGGTAACTGGAAACTGTGTGAGTCATCTAGTATCATAGCACATGGATCATCGTTATGGTACCGGGACTAGCATTTCTCTACATCAACTCTTTGGCCCACTTCAATACCAAGTAGGCTACTTGTATCACTTTGACTGTCCAGCACATATTGTGTGAATGTTTGCTAGGATTGCTCGTGAAGATGCAGGGTGGCTTTTTTGTTGTTTTTCTAAATCTCTATATACCAGCTAATTCTATTTAGCTCTTTTGTGGCGCACCAGCTAATGTGTAACATTAATCAGTGTGATAATGTGGTCATCAGCTTGGTGAAGGCCTACTTATTGGGTGAGAGCCTCGGATATTTTCATGTCAGTTTTAGTGGCCTAATATTTAGAGCTAGGATAGGAAAAGTGTCCCATTATTTAGAACGAGGTTGGACGATATGCCTTAATTGTAGACTTCTCTAACCTGTTATTGAGCACACAGGTTAGGCTTTGTCAATTTGATTCGTTTTCAAACAAACGCGGCGCTGTGGTAAACACACAAATTGTATTGAAATGCAGTCTTTGTTTCTTCTATAGCCGTTGATGAGATTTGGCCTAAACTCTCATCCAAATATTTTAAACTGTTCCCTTATGCATTGATAGACCTTAAGTTCATTTTATTCGTCACTTACTGGTAGGGCCTACGGTACTTTATTTTCCGTAGTATTGATCATTCATACGGGACGTGATTCACAATATCCAGAAATGTTATATTTTCATGTTTTCACTTAATTTAAGGTAAATATCGTAGGCCACATCTCTACGACTTATGCTCTAAGACTTAATGTGCATCTCGTACGCAATATTTTACAACTTTATTGGACAACTATGTTAAATTACTGTGGAAAATATACTTTTCTATGCTTTCTTGCCCCTGGACATCCATGCATGTACAGTATTATACGATACAAATAGGAAATAATGACGGCTCAAAGACTGAAGCAAGCTACAAGGGAGCCATGATGTATTGCTCCAGTTGCTTAGCAACGGAGCGGAAGTGACGTCGACTTCGGCAGCGTATTGTCCTATGCTCCTATCGTAGTCCACGGTGTAAATCAGACTGGTGAGAAAACAAGCTCGGGTTTAGTGTTCCAATTATGTACCATTGGTTCAGCCAAAATTCACGAGAAACAGGCTCAACTGGGGACCTGAAACTACCGAAGATGTAGGGTCAGTCCCGTAGGCTTCTCAGTTTAACAAGAGCCCTATAGAGGGATTATTTATTGTCTTACTCTTCCGGCAAGTCCCCTGTTGGGGCTCCATCTAGCGGATTTTGACTCAACTAAGGGTATATTATGTATGAACAAATCTTATCAATGAGAAAGACAAACCATTTCCTCGCCGTGTTAATTCCGTACATTTGATTTGCAGTCTTTGGCAGTTAATTGTTGATCTTTGACTACTTGGTTTTCATGATGAGTTAAATTTATTAATAATAATAATAATAATAATAATCATAATAATAATAATGGGCAGTTTAATTTAAAGTAAACCAAAAAATCCAACTTAGCCTACGTATGATTCAAATTAATATTATTTAAATACCAAAAATTGTATTTTCACGACCACAATGATGAGACATGAAGGCTTTAAGCTTTTAGATCGTGTAATGCACAAATAGTGCAAGCCATGTAGATGGAAGTTGGACAATTAAAATGTCTAGCCCCGTTAGAAAGCCTAAAAATCGCGACTTTCGGCTTTGTACGCCCAGAGCGGGAAATAATTCGCAATACAATAGGCTGGCACTTCTCAGTGCCATTGCCCAGTGAGAACTAATTAAAAGGTTCCCCTATAGCTCAGTGGTCAAGAACATCGCCGGATAAAGCCGGAGATCGTGGGTTTTTCAATTTACATTTACATTATTACGGCATCAAACGACCTAATAGTTTAAAGTTGTTGTTGTTGATTGATTTAGGGACTATGCGGCAGGTAGCCCCATGTGCTTGGGTGTGTGGAATTTGTCTGATAATAACCTGTCTTATGGTGACGGCTGTAATACTGTGTGTATTTGTAAGCCAAAAGAGGATTGGGAAGGAGACGGACTGGCTTTAAGATAGGAACCATCCCGGCATTTACCCAGAGTAGAAGTGGGGAAATCACAGAAAACCATTTCTAAGATGACTGAGGTGGGAATAGGACTCTCCTCTTCTTAGTATTGCCTCATGAGGCTAAGTGCACCTCGTTCCAGTTCTGAGACCAGAATTAAATTTCTTGGCAGAGCCGGGAATGAACCCGGACCCCCGGGGCGACAGCCAAGCATGCTAGTCGCCACACCACAAGGTGGTCTAAATAGTATTATACTTTTTTTTTTATTGCTGGAGTAAGATAACATCAACTCTCCTGTTATACAGTAAGCACACGGTAAAACGAGACAACTTTTAAAATGTCATTAACGTTTCAACAAAGTGATTGAGTTTCGAAACTTCCTTAGTATTCGGAATCCCAAGATCTGCGTGACTTCCCTCTCAGTTTACTTCCTGATATTACGAGTAAACATCATCAAGGCACGACCTCATCCTCAACTTGATAAGACCACCTCAGTCTTGGCAGTCACCCCGGATGTCCGGATCCGATTCTCGGCTCTGTCAAGAAATGTAATTCTGGTCTCAGGGTTGGAACGGGGTACACTCAGCCTTGTGAATTGAAACTGAGAAGAGGTAGGTTCGATTCCCACCTCAAGCATCCTGGAAGTGTTTTTCCCTGGTTTTGCACTTCTGCTCCGGGCAAATGCCGTGCTGTTTCCTAACTTAACGCCAGGGCCGCATCCTTTCCCATCCTCACCTGAATTACAAATATACATACTACTGCAGACATCAGAATAGCACAGGTTACCAAACTTACTTTTTTTTCCTCTCTCTCTTTCTCTCTTATCTTGGACTGAACATGTACATCGAATTGTTAATAAAGCTGCATCGATTAATCACCAGCTTCAACGTAATAATTGGTGCCTATCGATTAATGCGAATTATTACGCAAATTACTTGTTCAAACCGTGGTATATCCTGTGTTGGAGTATTGCTCATTGGTTTATTATATTTCAGAAGCAATTGACATCAAAATTCAACGAACACAGAATACATGTGATATACGCACAGATGAGCGTATCACACCTCACTTTAATCAGCTTCAGTGGATTAAATTAAACGAGTGAAGATTACTGGCTATAGCAATTGTAACTATCATTAGTCTATACGTTTGTCCCCACCATATCTCTATAACCATTTTTACCGTATGGAGGACGTTCATGGACGATGTAATAGATTTACTCAAGTCACGATGCAGATACCTCACCAACATACGGCCAAATGCAATAAATCATTTATTTGTTCTGCATCACGCATTTATAACCAATATGTATGTCTATGAGAACTCTCATCGATCAGTACTAAAAGAGATACTGTACCTTACCAGTGTATTAATGGCGGGCTATAAGTGACAATTAAAGAGGATTACTCGATCGTGGCAAGAACATCATGGATTTACATAAATAATTTAGTGTAGCTTATATTTAATGTAGATTATAGTTTGTTATATTTAATGGTTGTTGATGACGCTGTATTTTTATGTAAGAGCGGATTAGATACATCCAATATGACATTTTAGTCCTATGTATGTAATGCTTAAATAAATAAACAATCAATCCCTATCTCTCTACAGTATAAATATGTCGCAGTCAGATAGTGTAATCCGTCATTTCATGAAAATCCTAGGCACTTCATGGAGTGCGCATTTGATGTAAAAATGGATAGTTGCACAATCGGACGCCTTTCTTCATGAAGCGACGGACCGATTTAGGCAGATTGTGTAAGAAATCTCTTTACATTATAAGCCGAGGCACTTCATGAAGATCCGGTGTTTGTTGATTCGACTCTTCATGAAATGATTGGCTCAATGGAGTCGTACATTAACTTTTCGCCGTCATACACGAACTATTCCAAGAAACAAATTAATGCTTGTTTATTATGGTTTGAAATGAATTTACAACAATAAAACGACAATAATAGAACAACAGAACTATACTAAAATGTGCAGGCTGAACAAAAAAATACAGAAATCATTAATTGGCAAAAATACTCCTCAAGAAACAACGGCCTTTAAACGTACACGGTGACTTCCTTATCGCGTCCACGGTGACTTCCTTACCGTGTATTGCCACTATTAATTTTTCAAAAGCACCCTTATTTCACTATTACGTCACCGCTACCGCTACTTCATGAAGTGACGGCCTGAACTTCCCGACACATAATGTACAAAATTATTATATATTAGTCATTCTTGCTTAAGGGGCGAAACTAGGAGGTCATCTGCCGCCAATGTACAAAAAGAATTACACTATGTGACGGCAAAATTTATTCATTACATGAAACCACGAGTCAGATATTACCCGTTTAACATTTGATTGCCGCTGCGCCAGTGTTTGTTGTTGATTGTAGCAGCTGCCCCGCGGGACGAAGCGGGGAACACAGCGATGACAAGAGTTCATTCTGCAAATAAGACAAGCAGCATTGCGCGTCACAGGAGCTCATGTCACCTCGGAGAGTCCAACGATAACTGAGGCTATTGGAGCTGAGTCATATCCTACTCGCGCAACTGTACCTGTCAACGAAGCAGGCTGACGTGTGACACAAGTAAACAAGGAATAGTTCCCATCTCGACCGCCGGCAATCAATTCGTGAAAGGGCAATAGTACAGTTATCCATTTTTACATCAAATGCCAGTTTTTCATGAAGTGCCTAGGATTTCACTATCTGACTGCAACATATATACACCCAAGTATAGGGGACCAAAAGGCCACTTTATCCATGCCACTGGAGTTAAATAACAACACCTCTTCTTGATAAAGCATCATATTTAAAATTGTAGTACATTGCAAAACAAAATTATTTTTCCATGATGCTTAAGATGGCTGGAGGGAAAACTGAGATTCTGAGACACTCTCCCTTCCCCGGACTATATTGTATATAAACCTTATCTATGTAAAATGGGAGAAAGTCGCTCTGCTATCATTCCATATCTTGGATCGCGTCTCCGTCACGGTGAAGTCGTCTATCAAACCGTGAACGGAGATCGCACGTCTCCACTGGGTGACACTACCGGCTTCCATTGTGCAAGCAACAGATCATATCTGCTTCATTATAACTATGATTATAGTAGAACAATGACTTCCACATGAACATTACTTCCTAAATACCACAGCTAGACACGGAAAACTATTCTAAGATCATCACCAGACCAGCAAGAGGTAGACATGTCCTCTTTTTAATATGCACTGCATGGAAGAGGTATTTGTGGTATTTGTTGTTGTGAGGGACGGTGCATTGAGGTCATCACCCCCACTGAGATTTCTCTCATATAATAACATGGTACCATCTACTCCAGAAGACTAACGTTTGGAAATATACTTCCATACATTTTCATTTGAGACTGGTTTGTCTTCCAGCGTCCAGTCTAGTCTGCAAGCCTCTGATTCCAAACAAGTCGCCTCAATGATCCCCTATTAGCAGTTATCCTCCTATGTTTCTACACCTCTCACTTGGAAATAGTTCAACACTGAATCTGACCATCGCCTCCTAGATCTACCTCTACTTCTCTTACACTGTATAAAAGAGTGCATTAACCTCTTAGGCAATCTCTCCTCCCCCATTCTCATCACATGGCCCCACCATCTGAGTTGGCTTCATCTAGCGTGTTCATTTCTAACTTAGCCTTTATCTCTTAATTACGAGCACCTTCCTGCCATTGCTCCCATCTATTTATCCCAGCAAACATCAGTGCTATCCTCATATCAGTTATATCTAGCTTATGTATCAGATAACCTGTAACGTTTTGTTTGAATGTGATTATGTAACTCGACAGTTACATTGATAAGGTAAAAACATCACAACAGTTTACGAAATCTGGATCTGATAGGTTGCTTCAAACTAGTCTTGAGAGAGAGAGAGAAGGTCTGATTTTGAGAGGACGTAGACGATACGAGGCTACAAACCACTTATAGCCCATGTTTTAATATATCTTAAAAGTATGATTTATGAAGATTTCAGACATCCTTCAAATGTCAAATTTTGTTTGATTTTAGACATTAAACAACATTTGGGCGTAACAATGGAAGGGAAAGTGAGATCTCTCGGTTAATACGTCTGGTCCCAGTGTATCAACACATTTCAAGTGCAATTGCGGCTTCGGTGGCGTAGTTGGTAGAATGCTGAGCGTCTATGCCCAAGATCGCGGGTTCAAATCCGGCCAAAGTCGTCGGATTTTTAAGAGCGTTAAAAATCCCCCAGTATGCCTTCCTTCGGAGGGGAAGTAAAGCCGGCGGTCCCAATGCATAGATTTATGGCATGATAAAGAACCTTCCACTAATTACACCTGTGTGAAGCTAAATTGTATAGGTTAAGAATGTAAACAACGCTCTTAGGTTCCTACGTTCGTTGCCAAGAGCCGACTGCGGTGGCGTCTGGTAGTTAAGTTCTGAACTAGTAGTCGTTGATGGTGGCGTTTGGTGGCTAAAGTAGGAACTATTTGAAAAATTCAAAAGTCTGCAGTCCGTACTTGAATTTAAAAAAAAAAGATAACACACACTAATAGAGTCATCACAATTAACACCGGTTATCAGACAGATTCTACACACACCCAAAGTACACGGGGCTACATGCCCGCGTTTCGCAGCCCTAAACTTAAGAACCAACCAACCAAGTGCAATTAAATGTCTTTATACTAAATTTTGAACTAATGTTTCTGAGCACATTCTACGCGTTTAACTAGAGAATATATAAACCGGTTCTCAGTCAAATGTGGCATTGTGATCGTTTCCCGATTCATGTTGGACGTGGTGAAATGATACATGCACGGCGTGGCGATTGAGATATCACATTTCCCCTTCCATTCGTTATGATTAGGGTATCAAAAGATATGTATGACAAATTTGTTTTGAATGTTGTATAGGCCTACATAATATGATACGACACAGAGGTGTAGGGATGAATGGACGTAGTCAAACTCGGGCTGTTCTAATGAGAATGGGCCTAAGTCTTGACACCAAACACCAAGGTGATCACCCCTCATCTAAACATAAGGGGGAAGATAAAGACTACGGTAACATAGACGATGTAGCAAGAGAATAGAATGTATGTCTACCCCTTATTATTTCCGAATTCTAACGGGGTTGGAGATGAGATGCCATGAAAATCTATGTGACGGATGGATTTTACGGCCGGATGCCCTTCCTGATGCCAACTTCATGAGAGGCGTTAATGAGAGATTAAATGAATGAAGATGAATGAAACTGGACAAGGATGTGGAAGGAAGCGGCCATGGCCTGTCAGAAGGTACCGTCCCAGCATTTGCCTGGAATTGAAAATTGGGAAACCACGGTAAACCATTTCAAGGACGGCCGACGGTGGAGCTCGAACCCCAAGTCTACCGAGTCCACAGACAGCTTGGCCCCATGTCCTAGCACTGCGCGTTAGCAAGCGTAGCTACCGCTGTCGGTAGCAAGAGAATAGAATAAATAATAATATTAAACATCATCATCATCGTTTGGTCTAAGTTACCTGGGTAGAAATAGGGATGTCCGCCTCATTGGGTTGTGGCTAGCATTCTTGGGTATCACCGAGGAGGCCTGGGTTCGATTCCCATCTCTACTAAGAAATGTAATTCAGCTCTGAGGTCTGGAACGGGATACACTGAGCCTCGTGAGGCAAAACAGAGAAGAGGCGGGTTCAATTTCTACCTCACCCACCCTGAAAGTGATTTTCCGTGGTTTCCCATTTTACTGCAGCCAAATACCCGGATGATACCTAACATAAAGCCACGGCCGCTTCCTACCTCAATTACAAATACACACACTAGTACAGACCTATCAGTTATTATTTATTTAGCGTATGTCTTTTAGTGCCAGGAGCGGGAGTGTCCTAGGACATGTTCGGTTCGCCAGAGTTTGTAGCTGTTTCCATGCGGACACCCATGGGGTGAGCTACAAGTACCGTTGCATGTGGATGAGATGAAATGAATGAAGATGAATGAAACTCGGCAAATTCAATTTCAAGTAGTTTCAACTTTGGCTAACAGACGTCGCTGACACCCAGCGGCGAACGTTGGAAATTGATAGAGCGTTTCTACCCAAATAACCTACAAATTTAGCTACTCACTACCAATTGTAGTAAATAACCCGTCACTACAGCCCATCAAGGGCCTAGGCCTGCCAAGTGACCGCTATCCAGCCATTTGGCCTGCAGATATTGGGGTGACACGTGATCAGCGCATCGGGTCCCCTCGGCCATTAATCTTGGTTTTCGTGATCGGGGCGCTGCCTCACTGTCAGACAGCTACTCAATTGTCATCACCAGGCTGAGTGCACCCCATTCCAGCCCTCGCGTCAGTTTCTAAAATCCCTGACGTAGCCGGGAATCGAACCCGGGGCCTCCGGGTGGAAGGCAGGCACGCTATCCCAACACCACGGGGCGGCCTGCCAATTTTATTGGTAGGTTATTTTTCATTCAATCTATGACATGGGCCCGCCAGCTTTACTTCCCCTCCGAAGGAAGGCATACTGAAGGATTTTAACGCTCTTAAAAATCCGACGACCTCGGCCGGGTTTGAACCCGCGATCTTGGACATAGCAGTTCAGCATGCTACCGACTACGCCACCAAAGCCGCACCTCACAGTGACACAGGCTAACAGACAAATTCTACTACGCAATGAAGGGGACCCTTGGTTCTATTATTGGCCCAGTACGGAAGCTGAGAGCCCCCTGCCACTGCTCATAGTGGGCAGCAGTCTATGAGGTAGCATCACGACTGATGGTCTCTATTGTCTCCAAGCTGGGAGCAGAGTGTTTTAAAAAAGAGTAATGAGACAAGCGTTACACAAGACTGCACTTAACTCCTACTACCGCTGTCACTACACTTGCAGTTTAAAGTTTCGCGGTGTTGAATTATTTAATGGGACTTCTTATCAGACGACGCAAGGGAGACTATTAGCATTATCAGAGCTACTAAAAGAACCAATTAATATCCTTCAAGTTCCAGAGACAGAACAACCTACTGGAGCCACTGGTGCAAATTTGTGGCTCCTTGCACCCAAGTTCTAATTGTCTTCAGAACAACCCAATGTTGGGTAGACAGCAATTAATACCTGATGGCACATCTGTACGGAATGAGTTTCGTATATGTGCTGCAGCGGAGGAACGTTCACATCGGCTTCTATAATGTAGACTGCAATTAATACCTGATGGCGCAAACATGTGCGAACCTGGGAGCGAAGAGGGGAAAGGAGGAGAAGGAAGGTAGTGGATGGAGTCACTGCTGCTGCACTCAAGGGAGACACTATACTCTGTGAGCTGCCTGAATAGGATTGACAGTTCTCGCCTCGCCATGTGGTCAGGGAACAAGGTTGTCAAACAGAATAACAAGCGATCGCAATGTACAAGCCAGAGATACAGCAGACTAGGCACTGACCCACGTGTTATTGCAACGCAGAGTATTATGAAATCAACTATGCGAACATGGATTCGTCAAGAGGCAGAGGGGTGATGACTGACGTGGAACTTCCGGCCAAATGTCAATCCTATTCAGGCAGCTCAGAGAGTATAACGTGCAATACTGCTACAGTTACATTAGGAGCCGATGTAAACGTCCCTCCACTCTAAATCAAGGGGGCGTGGTGGCTCAGCGGTCTAGCTGCATGCCTCTCACCAAGGCGGTCCGGGTTCGATTCCCGGTCAATGCATGTGAGATTTTCGAAGTGAAATGCCATGTCCTGTGGTTCGGATTCCACGTAAAAAGGAGGTCCCGTGGCTCATAATCACAAGATTCACGGTCACGTAAAACAACAATCTTCCTTTTACTCTAAATCAAGCTGCAGCACATGGACTCGCCCGCATACGAAAATCTTTCCACGAGTAAGGCTGGTATTACACTGTCAAACAAATTTTTCAAATATCTTTTATACAAGATATGACAGTGTAATGGGGAAATATTTTATAAAAGGTGATTTTATAAAATTTAAATTTTAGAAATTGGCATCATGCTATCTTTGACAAAAGATTCTAACCAAAATGACGGATCATAATAGCTGGGATATTACCGCAACAAAGATGCTCATATCAGAGAGTAAAATTCATGAATTGTTATATAATAAAGGGTATAAAATATAATAAAACATAAATAAAAGATAGAACGTATAGGTAAAAAATAGCAGAGGCTATGAGCGCTGTACATAAATGACGCAAGAATTAAATAGTTAAATAAGCTGAAAAAAAAAACATGAATGGTAGTGTATTTTATGTTATAATATTAGTATTATAATTCGTCAATTTCACTTATGATATTACGAGTGAGTGTAAATAAGCACTTTATCTTTACCGGTAGGTAATGAGTTACATGTGTAACCGAACGCAATAAGCAAATGTCTACTGTAGTTGGCAGAATGAGTAGAGCTTTCGACTATAGTACGAGAGGACCAGGAATCGAATACCACCTAATGCGTACTTTTTTACTTCGTATGTTTCAATTTTCTTTGCTCGGACAGTGGTTGTTTGGAACGTCATCATTCATTTCATCATACTTATTAGACTAATAACTAGCAGTAGTGCCCGGCTTCGCCCAGTGAATGTATGTATTTGTTTTAAAAATGAATTCTAATACTGAACTGTTATAAAACTTAAAAACCAACGGGGAAAAAATATAACTTTTTGTGGTGGTAGTGGGGGGTAATAAGGAGTACAGTATAATGGACGTCGTTCAGGTCATTTTATCCTAATGATAATTATAATAATGAACAGGGAAACGGCTATTTACTAACTACAGCACTGACACATGTAATGTTGTTGTTGTTGTTTGAGTCTTCAGTCTTTTGACTGGTTTGATGCAGCTCTCCATGCCTTCCTGTCCTGAGCTAATCGTTTCATCTCTACATAGCTCCGACACCCTACATCCGAGGCAATCTGTTTAACATATTCTAACCTTGGTCTACCCCTACAGTTTTTGTCCTCGACCCTTCCTTCCATAACTAAGCTTGCTATTCCTGGGTGTCTTAGTATGTGTCCTACCAACCTATCTCTTCTCTTCATTAGCAGTCGCCAGAAACATCTCTCCTCTCCCACTCGTCTTAATACCTCTTTGTTTGTAACCCTATCTACCCATCTGATCTTCATCATTCTCCTGTAACACCACATTTCAAATGCTTCAATTCTCCTCTTTTCTGCTGCACCAATAGTCCAAGTTTCACTTCCATAGAGCGCCACGCTCCAGACAAAGGCTTTCAAAAATGACTTCCTAATACCTAAATCTATATTCGATGTCAGCAGATTCCTTTTTTGTAGAAATGCTTTCTTTGCCTGAGCCAACCTACTTTAAATATCCTCTTTGCTTCGTCCATCACTGGTTATTCTACTTCCTAAGTAACAGAAGTCTCCTACTTCCTTCAGCTTTTCACCTGCCAATTTGATCTCCATAGAGGTTTCTGATTTATTTCGGCTGCATTCCAGTATTTTTGTTTTACATTTATTTATTTATTTATTTTCATCATGAATTCTTTCCGTAAGACGGAGTCCATACCATTCAAAAACTCATTCAAATACTCAGGCTTGTCGGCCAAGATGACGATGTCATCAGCAAATCTCAGAGTTGAAATTATTTCTCCTTGAATCTTCACTCCCACTTTAATTTTTTCTCTAATTTCCTTCATTGCTTGTTCAATGTAAAGATTGAAAAGTATGGGTGATAAGTTGCAGCCTTGCCTTACACCTTTCTGAATACCAGCTTCTCTCTCATGTCCTTCAACTCGAATGACTGCTGTCTGGTTTCTGTACAGATTGTATATCACCCTCCTATCCCTGTACTTTATTCCAATCGATTTCAAAATGTCAAACAATTTAGTCCAATCAACGTTATCAAAAGCCTTTTCTAAGTCTACAAAAGCCATGAACGTTCTCTTATCTTTCCTTATTCTACCTTCCAAAATCAGCCTAAGACTTAGTACACATGTAATTTACAAACAAATTGAAGAAAATGATTAGAAAGAGGAGTAAGTGAAATAAAAGGCACTACCCAGGGCCTATATCTAATTGGCTGTTAGAAAAGTAGAGACTAATAGTGTAGTATTTTGCCGCATAGCGTCGTAGAAAAATAATCAGAGCACTTAGGAAAACTTTGGATGTTCCGAGCTCCTGAGGTAGCAATAGTGTCATTTATCGCCACATAGCACTGTAGGATAATGATCGGAGTACATGAAAGAAAATTTGAAAGCAACAACACCAAATGCAGCTGATAACCTCGTAATGGCGTGATGATTGCTTTGTATAATATTTATAGTTCCGTTATATAAAATGTCTTTGATAGTATAATACCGTCTTAATAAATGCTGTTTAGCTGTAGCTGTATAACACGTAGTGCATATCGCAGGAGCACAGCAGCAGAGACCCTCTCCACTACTTTCCTTCTTGGTTGTTGGTTTTCTTTTTATCCATCAGGTAATAATTTCAGTCTATGATGATAATAATATGGATTTAACACCCCTATAGGGCCCAAAAAAAACGAACGAAGAAAATTAATTTGTAGTCTTTTATATGAGAGTGTACGGCCTTCAAGGACAATGCTGTGTACGTCCAGTTATAGCATCTGTTTGCTACGTGCAACATAAGACTGTAGCTGATTCGTATAAAAATTACATAGCGGAAATCAAGACTTGACTTGCTCTTTCACATTAAGAATGCAAGTATGTAAAGTTTCTCTATGTCAACGCAATGAACAGACATCAAATCGGGAAGTTCTTCAACCAAAACCTAACAACAGGTCTAAGGTCATAGAATGCCGATTTCTCTGTCTTTCACATGCGTAGTTTATCGCCCATGTGATAAAAGACGACGCCTACATGGATGGGCCTTATCTTGTATAAAACAATGGAGAAGGAAATTATGGCCTATCATACAACGCATTTCAATAAACTTCCGCTTGGATCTAGGGACCTAAATTTGTCTCAACCCCACGCGAAAGTTCAATAGAATTCAAGAATGAATGTGAAATTACTTATGGCTGATGAGAATGAACGTAAACATGAGAATAAGGACAAATAGAAAAAAAAAGGTTGTTGTTGTTCCTGTTTGTTAATTCATATTAGAGGCTTGGGATACCTTGGTCACCAGCTTCGTGTGGTTTGTTAAGTATTGAATTTGAATGATAACCTGTGATTCGACAGTGACTGTAACAGTAGGCTATGTGCTACTGTAATTATTGGGGTAGGTACCCAGAGACTTGACGTAAAGTATTACCCCGGCATTTGCCTAGAGCGAGTGTGGAAAAATCCGGGGGAAAACCACATTCATGATAGCCGCTGTCTGCACCGAGGTTCGAACCTCCGTTCTTAGGACTTGCTGCAGCTGCCCTCACGGCCGTAGTGAATGATTTAACGAGCACGGTTACGCTACGGGACACGGAAGTAGGATACGAACCTTTCGCGCACCACGCTTCTCAACATGTCCTCTAGAGAGGCGGACAACCTCATACTAGGATTAAAATTCTTCATGACAGAGCCTTGAAACAAAACCCTGGCCGTCTTCGTGCAGAACTGTTCGCAACCTTAGCGAAACATCTCTACGTAGTATAAAACAAAGTCCCCGATTCTTGGATGTAACGGGTAATCTCAAGAACCACTGGATGGATTTTGATGCGGTTTACACCATTCTGTAAAGAATTTCTCGAGGAAGGTTTCTGAAGAAAAACATTCATTTATGAAGGAAAAAGGAAGGAAGCTTGTAGTTTAACGTGACCGTTAATCTGTAGATTATGAGCCACGGGACCTCCTTTTTTACGTGGAATCCGAACCACAGGACATGGCTTTTCACTTCGAAAATCTCACATGCATTGACCGGGAATCGAACCCGGACCGCCTTGGTGCATTCATTTATGACAAAAGGAAACCAGGCAGTAACGATTTCAGCGAATCGAGTCGAAGAAAACCCTGTCGTCCATGCGCCTTTTAAGCTTACGCTGGGTAAACCGTTAAAAATATCTATGGTATCAGTGTAAGAATTGTTCAGCATGAAAAGTTGTACAAACAAGTCCCGGACAGCATATCTCTATCTTTAATAAATCACCCAATATAAGCGTTTTTAGGTTTTCATTTTTTTTCAACAATCTCCATTCAGTAGAGATTTAAATTACTAACTTACGAGCGAGATTACAAGCTAGCGAGCGATCCTATCATCCCAGCTTTGGCCAGCATCAAACTGTCGAGTCGTGTCGAGTTATGACTTCAGAGAAGTGTAAATGCGTTTGGAGCTTCGCTGTTCACCTCGGCTTTTCTGAATTGTGTCTGGGACCTGCCGTCCGTGCGCCTTTTAAGCGTACGCTGGGTAAACCATTAAGATAGCGGGCGAAGCCGGGCCGGGTTGCTAGTTTCTGTATAAGTTAGCCATGACTGTGGTGAACCAATTAAAATATGACAGTCATCAATAACCGCGCCCTGGTGATCACGAATGGGATAAAACCTTTAACGGGCGTACTGTGTATATCCAACAGGAACAGCCAATGAAGAGAGAACTACTTGATGAAGCATTAACTTAAGGCTCCAATTCTACCTTCAACAATATTTATTCCGCGCCGACAGACTCAGTACACTTAATACAAATGCTAATATTCTACCTTTATTGTGAAGGTCGTGGTCGTCGGCTGACATTTAACAATATGTTGAGCAAGTTGCAAGCATTCAATTCTGTCTTGCATTATGATGTAATTACTGAATGAAAAATATAACTGCATAATAACGACTGTAGTTGCAGATTAGACATAAAGGCGCAGGCAAAAGACCATACTGTATATATTAATTATATTGTAACTAGAACCAGCAACCCGTCCCGGCTTCGTCCGGGAACAGTTATGTATGCATTACGTGATAAGCGCTTTTTTTTTCGATGTCAATGAAGTGCGACCTATATCCGTTTTACGTCTCAGCATGATGGGTTAAAATCAATTACTGGACTATTAATTATATTATCATGGAGATGCATGTGCAACGAATTCTTATCAGACGTAATTTAAGAATGGCGAGATGCATGTACACAAATCCCCCCTCCGTTCCAAGTTAACTTGACTGTGTTCTCAGGCGAAATGAAGAAAAGCCGAGTTGCTCTTACAGGGAAACTCCAAACACAACCACTCTTCTCTGAAGTCTTAACTCAACACGACTCGACAGTTTGCTGCTGGCTGTATCTGGGGTGATAGGCTCGCCCGCTAGCTAGGCTGTAACTGGGGTGATAGGCTCGCCCTTAGCTAGCTCGAAAACTGTCGCCTCAGTAATTGAATGGAGATTGTTGGAAGAAATCAAAACGTAAAAACACTTACAGAGGGCGATGTATTGAAGATAGAGATATGCTTTCGCGCACTTATTTTTTGAACTTTTCATGCTGAACAATTCTTACACTCATAGTATATTGATATTTTTAACGGTTTGCCCAGCGTAAGTTTCAAAAGCGCACGGACGCCAGGTTTATCTTCGACGTTTTCACTAAAATCGTTACTGCTTGGTTTCCTTTGAACATAAATTATTTTCTACAGAAACCTTCCTCGAGATATCATTTATAGAATGGTGAAAACCGCATCAAAATCCATCCAGTGGTTCTCGAGATTACCCGTGACATCCAAGAATCGGGGACTTAGTTTTATAATAAGTAGAGATGGCGGCGCACCTGCCTCTCACCCGGAGGCCCCAGGTTCGATTCCCGGCTCAGTCAGAGATCTTAGAAACTGACGTGTGGGCTGGAACGGGGTGCACTCAGCTCGTGAGGACAATTGAGTAGCTGTCTGACAGTGAGGCAGCGCCCCGATCACAAAAACCAAGAGTAACGACCGAGGGGACCCGATGCGCTGACCACGTGTCACCCCAATATCTGCAGGCCAAATGGCTGGGCAGCGGTCGCATGGTAGGCCTAGGCGCTTCACGGGCTGTAGTGCCAGGGTTTATTAGAGATGGCGGCTCATAGGTATAACCCCAACAGAACGTTAGAGGAATTACATTACCGAACAGTCCGTTGTTTTCTTTTTTCTAAAAAAAAAAAAAAACATACCGTAGATGCGTATGCTTATTGTGCAAGATGTTAATTCATTTTAGGGGCTTGGAACATCTTGGTCAGCAGCCCTGTGTAGGTGTGTAGGTATTTAGAATTTGTCTGACAACCTGTATTTACAGTATCTGATGACGGTAGTAGTGTGTATAGCTATATTAGGGAATGGATAAGGTAGGTGCCACGGGACTTGAAATACGGCACTATCCCGACATTTACCTGGAGGGAGTGTGGAAAAAAGGGGAAATACCATACTCAGGATATCCGCTGTTAGCGCCGAGATTCGAACCTACAATCTCCGGACTTGCTGAAGTGCCCACGCGGTCGGTGTGCACGATTTAACGAGCACGGCTACGCCGCGGGATACTTTTGTAAGAGAACTGTTATGATTTTCTTTAAAAAAATATTCATGTTGTCATGGTTTAATTTAGTAGTATGAGCCATATGCACTTGGTAACGTGAGCGTATGGGATCAGTCTGATAACCTATGTTATCGTGGTGTCTGTACTAGTCGGAGTTAAGATTGGCAAGGAGATAGTCATGGCCTCAATTTCGTAACCAACTGGCATTTATCTTTAGACAGAAAGACGCGAACGACCTCTAGTCATTTTCAAGACGACAGTGGCACTCGCACTTTTTCACATAACGACATTATGGCCTCGCACAGAGCCCTTTTGGACGTTTCCGTCTTTTGAAGTTGCTGTTTTCCCCACCTTGCCTCACAAGCAACTAACCTATTTCGTGATGAAATTAAATATTTCCTCTGCGATGTGATTTTAATAATGTCAGGTGTTTAATGTTGCATCAACTGTTAATGGCGCCAGGGATGTTGCAATTTCGCCCCGAATGAGTTCCTTTACAGCCAGTAAATCGACCGGACGGGACTAAAGTATACACAAAAGCGGGACGACCCCGCAATCTTGGAATTTGAAGGGCAGTAATTAGCCAACTCAGTCAATCAGTACGACAGCGAGACAACAAACCTCCAAGTATATCACATAATTGAAACCTACAGACAAGATTCATGGAATTCCTCCAAATTGGGAATTCTGAAGCAATTCGTCTCGCGTTAACAAATATAGTTACTTGCAAATTATACATCAGTCGCACAATGCGTTATTTGAGAGAATGGCAACAAACCAATTAACAAACACAACCTAAATATATATATATTTTTATCATAAGAATGCACATCTATATATATATATTTTTTTTAAGCGTATGGCTTTTAGTGCCGGGAGTGTCCGAGGACATGTTCGGCTCGCCAGTTTTGTAGCTGCTTCGAGACGGACACCCAATGGGTGAGCTACAAGTACCGTTGGGGAGGAAAGTTGGAAGGGAGGGTCGAGGAGTTGGAAGGTAGCGGCTGTGGCCTATAGTTAGGGACCAACCCCGGCATTTGCCTGGAAGGAAGATGGGAAACCACAGAAGACCATCTTCAAGGTTGCCGGCGGGGGGATTCGAACCTCCTCACCTCCCGGATGTGAGCGACTGCCATCAGTCATGCCGTAACCACCACGGCTAACTCACCCGGTACATCTATAATGAAACAATACTTGAAAAAATAACCGATACGTTAAGACAAAATTGTAATTTATTACAATTACCCAAGCGTAATAAATTTGTTTTAACTTCTTATTAGCGTGCTGCATGTGTTGTAAGGGCCCCATGATAAGGGCTACAATGACCTGTTTCTTATAATTAACAAGGGAATATTTTGTTAAAGGCCACGGGGATAAAAATGGCTACTTCTAGCCACAGGTCCTGGGTTAAGTTCCTGCCTCTGCCAACTATTGAAATTATGGTCAAAATCCTGGAGCTGAGTGCATTCAGTCTCGTAAGGACAACTGATAAAGAAGTCCAGTAGATTGCGCCCCACTTGGAAATAACGTTGCGTGTGATTATACACTTCTTTTCCAGAAAAATATAGGGACGGTGCATAACTTAAGGCCATGGGCACTCTTTGCCAATGCTAGCTCACGTCACAAGGATACTTATTAGTGCAGTACAGATACCACAATAATACAGGTTATCAGCCAGTTTTCTTTCTTTCCTTTTCTTCCTTTCTTTCTTTCTTTCTTTCTTTCTTTCTCTCTCTCTCTCTCACACACACACACACACACAAACAAACCCACATACACAGAAGTAGGTCTACCCGCTGCTGATGTTAGTTATTGAGGTTTTACGGGACGGAACAGCGAGGTCATCTGCCACTCGGCTGATGTTGCCGAATCCTCAACACCATAAATGAAACAACAATTACCACAACAACATCAGAACATCGGGATCATCTACCCAAAAAAATAATATCTCAAATAAGGCTGTCTGAATACTTCTTCTTTATCAGTCCCTTTTGCCTCTCCGCGTCGGGTCTATCTGAATACAATTAATTCCTCCCACGCCAATGTAAACTCTGAAAATGAGGTAGCCGTGCCCTTAGTAACAATACAGTATGCAAACTCTTATATTACTGGATATTAAACTCTCTCTTTTCATAGCCTCCAACTTCGGGGGTGCAAGGCACTTACTGCCCCACTCAAGTAATGAGCAAGAGGCATTGCCACAATAATATTACTAAAGATTAATTTCAGGATAATCTACTCAATTCAAAGTATCGTCAATTTGTTTGAAGGATTAACAAGGGCATAGAAAGGTGAAATTTGATGTTTCAAGTGTTGAGTCATTAGTAGAAACTAAATTGGCCGCAAGACTTTTGATGGAAAACAATAAGGCAATTATTACCCGAATTACTAGTAATTAAAGACATGCATAATATTCTAACATCATTAATACTTTTAAGTAATTATCATTACAAAGAACACTAGTATCTGATTGTGTTCCATCCCATGCCCAATATTTGAAGAAAGTCAGCACTTCTTGTGTACGGGAAGACTATTTCCACAAATCGTTGTTGTTTTTGTTATTTCATTTAGGGGCACGGACATCGCGGTCATTTAAAGCCCCATGTACTTTGCTGAGTGTGGGATAATCTGTGTTATTGTGGTGTGTGTAGTATTGTGCGTAGTTGTCATTGAGGCGAGGATTGGAAATGAGGCGGCCGTGGCCTTAGTAACCATCCCAGCATTTTCTTGGAGTATAAATGAGATGGGAATCGAGGTACGTCTTCTCACTTTTGCTTCAAGAGGCCAAGTGTACCCATTTTCAGCCCTCAGACTACAATTAAATTTCTTAGCTGAGCCCGCAATCGAACTCAGCCCACAATAAGTGGCAGCCAAGACTTCACTTCCGGACTGCTGTACAGCCTGCCTGCTTGCCTTGTTTGGTCGCGTAAAAGGATACTTATTTGTTCGCGCACTGTGTGAAGGACCGAATATCAGACACAAGGTAGAATTTTTATTCTATACCATGAGGTGCCGTATTTCTAAGATGACCAGATCGCGACGCCAAGGACAAAGAGAAAAGAGACTGCGGGATAGGAACGTACCCTCCTAACTCGCAATACCTCTCTACCCTTCATCCCTCCCGTCAAATACGATACCTTATGTTGTATCTAAACGAGTGGAGTGAATGTAAATTACGTAGTCAATTTTATTTATTATGATGACCTTGTCAATTGGTAATTCCGAACTTCTGTACAGCCTGCCTGCTGCCTTGTGTGGTCGCGTAAAAGGATACTTATTTGTTCGCGCACGGTGTAAAGGACCGGATATTAGACACAGGGTAGAATTTTTATTCATGGTCAATCACATAAGAACAAACGAGAAAATATATCTTAATTACGAAAGTAGTTGATGTAATAAAAACTACACTTGCTCTTTTGAAATATAATGAAATAATGTGGTAATTTCACCGTGTCTTGAATCAGAGACTGATTTCATCTACTTACATTTAAGCATCCATCAAGTAACTATTAAATTACAATCAATTATATAGATTTATAATTTAATTAGCGGCTTCGGTGGCATAGTTGGTAGCATACTAAACTGCTGTGCCCAAGATAGCGGGTTCAAACCCGGCCGAAGTCGTCAGATTCTTGAAGAGCGTTAATATCCTTCAGTAGGCTATGCCTTCCTTCGGAGGGGAAGTAAAGCCGTCGGTCACATGTCATAGATTTATGGCATGTAAAAGATCCTTCCACATACTAAACTTGTGTGAAGCCAAATGTCTAGGTTAGATTTCATTGGAACGCTCTAAGTCCAACGTTCACCACTAGATATATTTGACATCTGGTATCGAAAATTGGAACTACTTGAAATTGAACGGAACTTGTAGCTTACCCTATGGGTGTCCGCTACAAGCAGCTACAGCCACTGGTGAGCCATACATGTCCTCGGACACTCTCGGCACTAAAAGCCATACGATAAATTAATAACTAATATAAAATAATTTAATTATAAATTAAAATGTTCCCGGTCAATGCATGTGAGAGGTTTTCTTTTCGAAGCGATATCTCAAGGACGATTGTTCGGATTCCATGTAAAAGGGATCTCTTGGTCCATGATCACGAGATTAATGGCCACGTAAAACTACAAGTTATCTTCCTTTCCTTTAAAATTATAATGAATCTTAGGTGGAACATTCGATCAGGTGTCGAACCGTTTGTAACAGAGCGCGTGGAGCGAAACTGATTACAGATGCGGGGTGTTGTAGGGTGAGCATAAGGTACTAGTGTTGGAAAGTCTTAGCGTCTAACCAACTACACTGATCGGCACGAAAAACGCAACACCCATTAAATGATGTGTAATTATCTATTTAATCAAAGTGAAGCACTTAAACCTATTTCTTTAGACGGGGTATGCTATTGGCATCGCTTTGCGAGCAAACAATGAAGTGCCGATTGTTGATTGCACTAGCCTCAATTGTTTTTTCCCGCGCAACCTGGAAAACACATCACTCGATGTGAGCCAATAATGTGTTCCCGCTTTTATAGCGCTTATTGTTGTACTTTGAATTATTCCCTTTTCCATCACATGTGTTCGTAGGATCTTTCTGTGATTGTCATAATTATCTTTCCGGAGCCAACATGCCCTTAAGCCCCGAACAAGCTGCAAAAGCTGTTGCTTTGGCGGAAGATGGTCGCAGCATGCATTACGTTGCAGAAGTGTTGAGGACTACAGCTTCCACGATTTCCAGAACCGTACGAAGGTACAGGGAAACTGGGGGCTTTGCAAGGAGACCAGGAACAGGCCTGAGAAAAGCAACATCGGAGAGAGATGACCGCTTCTTACAACTTCAAGTTCTCCATGACCTTCACACCACCGCCATTGAAGCACGAAATCGACTCTACCAAGTTCGAGGGGTCGATGCTAGTGAGAGAACCGTCCAAAGAAGATTGGAAGAAACCAATGTTCAATCCATAAGACCAGTTACAGGCCCAGAACGCACCAGAGCACATCGCACAGCTCGACTACTTTTCGCAAGGGAACTCATGGCAGGACAGTACAACAATGGGAAAAAGTGTTGTTCACCGATGAGTCATGGTTTGGCCTCCGATCACCTGACGGAAGAGAGAGGGTCTGGAGAAGGCCAGGGGAAAGGTATTCCCCTTGCACATTCTCATCCAGGACGCCTTTCAGAGTGATTCTGTGATGGTGTGGGGGCAGGAATCAGTATGGCTGAAAGGACGGATTTGGTCTTCGTGGAGAATGGGAGCCTTACCGGACATTGGTATGTGGAGGAAATCCTTCTGGAGCATGTTGTGCTTTTCACTCCATTTATTGGTGATGATTTCACACTAATGCAAGACAATGCACGCCCACACGTTGCGAGAGTTCTTGGATAAAGCAGGGATTCATGCTATGGCTTGGCCTGCTCGAAGCCCTGATATGAATCCTATTGAGCACGTTTGGGACCGGCTGGGGAGAGGAGCCCGTCAGGGCTATCCAGAGACCCTAGAGGACCTACGGAATGCCCTCCTGGAAGATTGGGAGATGATTCCTCAACAGGACATTACAGCATTAATCAGGAGCATCCCTGAGAGGTTGAATGCCGTCAGTGGTGCAAGAGGTGGCAAGACACGCTTTTGAAGATGCGAACAGAGGTCTCAGAGATCATCTCCGAGGTCTGTGAAGTAAAGGGTGAAGTGTATAAAATCAAAACAGAAGTGCATTACCTTTATGAGCTTACTCAAAATTTCCCGCTCTTATAGCGATCTTTCCTTGAAGTGTGCATCTCTGGCTTAATTTGTTAAATTTGTTTATAATCGTCTTTTTTTTTTCATTGTTAGACACCTACATGGGACAGTACTACAATATTTCATCATTTTATAGTAGATTAGTGTCATAAAAGTGTCATAAATTAAAAATTAATTTAGGTTTTTGTAAGAAATCGAAGTGTTGCGTTTTTCGTGCCGGTCAGTGTATGTCAGCTAGACCTCGCACAGTCCTTGAAGACGTCTTGACATCAACATTTGAGTGTGTGCCAGTGTGCGTGTGACGCTGAACAATGACAAACAATGACGCTCTATCAAACTTTCCGACGTTATTTTCCTTTATGTATTCTTCTCTGCAGCTCTCCCAGATTTTTACATAAGCTTGTTTGTTCTCTTATGTCTCTATCTATTACAGGTACTTAGATCCTGCACCATATTTGTATTTTGCTGGCTGCATAGCCATTGTGGTCTAACGCCTTAAATGTAAATTTATAAAACTATGCTTAGCTGAAATGGTCTAAAAAACCGTGGCGCGAGAATTTGAGAGTTAAAGAAAGAAAGAAAGAAAGAAAGAAAGAAAAAGGAAGACGACGAAGGAGAAAGAGAGAGAGAGAAAAAAGTATTAACTAAAAGCAAATAAAACTCGAGAAACCACAGCAAAGGAACTACCTTGGCTCTATATGATATCCGTGATTTTGAATGCATCACGTACACTTTGAAAGGTTACTACTAATAAGATGACCTAGCAGTCCCCAGGAAGGACACACACATAGAAAGACGCGGAGGTATCCGCGAAAGTGTGCGCCGAGACTATATTGACACATTGAACTTGGGTACGATGCACGCATGCAAATTAATTTCTGCCGTGTTTTATCGCCAACACATCATCCATATTGATGAGGAAAATACAGTACGAGGCACGTATATTAAGCCCGCCAGCTACATGAAACAAGTAACACTTTACTCATGAGGATGGAGGAGAGAGAGAGGCGACTTTCGGCGAGGGATTAAATATGGAAATTATACAACAGTAGGGATCTCATAACCTGACGCAAAAAGAAAAGAAGACACTTTTCAATTCTTCCAAAGTACTGTTGTTGTTTTACATGTAGGAGCTCAGACATCGTGGTCATTTCAGCCCCATTTACTTGGGTGTGTGTGCTTATAAATAAATAAATAAATAAATAAATAAATGAATACATAAATAAATAATACGCCAGCGATGCCTTTCTGTGAACTACCAGCTAGAGAAGTTGGAGGTCCTGGAAAGGAGAATCCTACGGAAAATCATGGGCCTAATCCAGACTGAAGCCGGATGGAAACTTCGGAGCAACAACGAGGTCTACAAGAATGTAGAAAAAATCTCTGAGACCATGAGGAAACGGAGGATAATATTTCCTGGACACCTGTACAAAATGGACAAATCCAAATTAACTAAACAGTTATTTAACTACTTCTGGAACAAGCAAGACCACTACATCAAGGATTAAAGAAACTCGGAAACCCCTTGAAAGATCTAACATCCCAGAGGACCAAATGTTAGAAAGGGATACATTTCGAAACACTATACACGACGTGGAAGGGTTTAAAGACGAGATAAGTGCTACCAAGACCGGAAGAGCTTGGACGGAAAACCAACAGCAGCAACACAGTGATCGTATGAAGGAGTACTGGAGGCAGAGAAAATTACCTATACTTACAAAGCTGAAATAGCGAAATTGAAGTGGTCAATTCGTAAATAAATAAATAAATAAATAAATAAAATTGATAACCTGCGTTGTTATGGTGGCTGTATTAGTGCGCGTATAATTGAAGCAGAGATTGGGATGGAGACAGCCGTGGCCTTTGGTAGGAACCATCCTGGCATTTACCTGGAGTAGGGTATCTACCCACATAACCTAATGGCGGTACTTTTTGGGGATCCAACCAGCCTCCGGGCTGACTACCTAACAGACATGAAACCACGGAAAAATACTTCCAGGATGGCTGAGGTGGGAATCGAACCCTCCTCTCCTCAGTTTTGCTTCATGAGGCTGAGTGTACCCCGTTCTAGCTCTCACGCCAGAATTAAACCGTCTTGGCAGAGACGGGAATCGAACTGGACTTCCGAGGCGACAGTCAAGGATGTTAGCAGCTACAGTACACCACGAACTGGTCGATGTGAGTGTTTGGAGTACGTCTGAGAACATGTGTTGTTGTGGTGTCTGTATTTGTAATTATATTTGGATCATGGTCGAAACATTAAATTGTAATCAAATTGGACCGAGTTGGTATGAGAACGTGGATGAAATGATGGTAGTATTAGATCTTACAGTGCGCACAATCGATCGTCATTTGGCAAGAGTTATTTTAATCTTTCTTTTCTTCATTTCTTTATCTAATTATTCGTCAGATGGATATGATAATATACAGAGTCCTCTTCGTTGCATAGTTGCCAGCATTCTTGGCTGTCACCGCGGAGGCCCGGGTTGAATTCCCGGCTCTGTCAAGAAATTCGATTCTGGTCTGAGGGCTAGAACGGTGTACACCCAGCCTAGTGTGGTAAAACTGAGAAGAGACGGGTTCGATTTCTACGTCAACCATCCTGGAAGAGGATTTCCGTAGTTTCCCACTTCTACTCCACGCAAATACCGGGAAGGCCACGGGTGCTTCCTGCCCAAATCCTAACTCAATTACAAATACACACACTAGTACAGACATCACAATGACACAGTTTGCCAGACAAATTCTACACACATCCAAGTATACGGGGCTACATGACTACGATGTCGCAAAGTCCCTAAATAATCGACGACAACAACAAGAAGCTATGTACAGACATTCTTAAAAATGTTCATACATTAGCTCATGGTCAGAAAGTAGCAAAACCATCAATCTAGTCAGTTTAGGGGCAGATGACCTCACTGTTCCGCCCCTTTAAACATCAATAACTAATCCAGTTAGTAAGTAGATTAATATGGGACCCTTCTTTAGCATTCAGTATGCTTTCGATCAATAGCGTTAAGAATCCCTCAGTATGCCTTCCTTCGGAGGGGAAGTAAAGCCGGCGGTCCCACGTCATAGATTTATGGCAAGAAAAAGAACATTCCACTAACTATACTTGTGTGAAGCCAAAATTTGTAGGTTAGGTTTGATTAATGCTCTTAAGTTCCAACGTTCGTCACCGGGCGCTGGTTGTGTTGGCATCTAGTACTAGCGAAGTTCACAGATGGGTGTCGTGGACGGTAGCATTTGGTAGCGAAAGTAGGGACTACTTGAAATTATCGTCTGCAATCCTCACTTGAATTTTAAAAAAAGACAACACACACTAATACAGTCATCACAATTAACACCGGTTATCCGACAGATTCTACACACATCCAAAGTACACGAGGCTACATGACCGCGTTGTCTCAGCCCCTAAACTAAAGAACCAACCAACCAGTCTGCTTTCGAATGTCCTCCGGATCTATAAAGACTTCCACAAAATATAATAAATATAATATATGAATATTATTATAGAGTCTGCCAGACAGAATTCTACGGTGCTTGATAATACTGAAATTACCTCCCCCTCAGTTTCGAATAAGCAATCCATAAATTAACCAGTCGAATCTCAAGCACCTCCAATATACAGGGTGAACAAAAAATGCCGCACTTGGAGGTCGGCATGCGGTTCCTCGTCGAAATTCACGACAAAAGTTTATGTTGCAAAACCTAGTCCCGCCAATAGGTTTAACAGAAATGCGTGCTAAGAAACGAGGCTCTGGCAAAGCTGTAACTGCATGCAGCGTGGCCAAAAGCAGGTTGCAGGAACTTGGCGTTCTGCCGGAGTTTTCTGTGTACATTCTGATGCACTGCAGGATGTGACAGTGTTGTCAGCTTCTCGTTTTCATACTTGTGTTTTTAAACAGCACCCGATCCGATTTTGCTATTGAAACTCTTGTCTTGCAATTGGATGAGGAATCGCATGCCGAGCTCCAAGTGCGGCATTTTTTTGTTCACCCTGTAGATATAGCATTGTACTCGCAAGTGGCATCTGTAACACAGTATTGTGAATCAGTATACTGTCGTAATCCAGCGACCAAAAATATCCGGTGTCTTTCTCCATCCAAATATTTCAAAACAATAACACGATCTAAACATGTTCTTTCTCCTCTGATGAATATGCATGAAACGTTGAAGAAATGCGTTGTGTCAAATTATGAAGGAGCACACACATTGCTGATGAAACTACTCCACAATCTCACTAGGCAACATCCAGAAACTGGTTTGTCGGTACTCTCGGAAAGTTCAACAAGGAAATGGGATACCACATCACTGAAAGGTCCTGCGAATACTGACGTAACGTCAACCTGTAGTAGAGGAATATATCCATCACCGTGAACTACATTCTGAAATAAAACATCTCGGCTGAAATGAAATTCCCAACTGGTCATATATAACATACAGTGAGTACTCGGGAAAACATTCTCACGACGTAAGAACAGCGATATTACGTAATATTTCTAGCACGGCCGTATAAGCGTGGGTGGAAACACGCTTTTTATTGGATTTCATAAGTCGAAAATTGTGTAATACTGCCGGAGGGATACCCATCTCTAGTTCCTAGTCCATACTGGCTTATGAATACCTGTCCTTATGAAGATATTCATTATGCCACAAAGAAAGGTCAAATACTAGGAGTGAAATTGGCAGCAAATCTTCAACAGGTGCTCAGAAATGACAAAGCATCTGATGAAGTGCGAGTAAATCAGAGGTGTCCTTCCTGATTTTGTGATTTATAAGTGTGAGGATACATATTGTCAGGGTTATTATTATTCATTTGTTTCATTTGAGAGGCTTAGACATCGTGGTCATTTAGCCCCGTGTATTTGGGTGAGTGAGGAATTGCGTCTGAAAACCTGTGTTATTGTGATTGCCGTATTAGAGAGTGTATTTGTAATTCAGGTAACAATTGGCCTTAAGTTAGCCATCGCTGCATTCGCCTGGAGTGGAAATGGGGAAGCACCAGGATGGCTCAGATGGAAATCGAAGTGAGTGTACCCCGTTCCACCAATCAGACCAGAAATAAATTTCTTGTCAGAGTCGGGAATCGAACACGGATATCCTGGGCGACAGCCAAACATGCTGGCAGCTACTCTACAAGGTGGTCTCGAGTTCTCAAACTGACGGTGGCCATTCAAGTCACTCACTCGTTAGGCAATGCTGAGATTTCTCCTTAGTTCACGTTCCAGGGCACCTATTAAAATCCTAGACTAGACCTTACATACCCTGTATGTCTGCTTTGTTCCACCCCTTAAAACAACAATAACTAACTATGGCTGCTACTGTACTACCGACATCACAGTAACGCAAGTCGTCGGATTCAGGAATATTAATAATGATCGAGATTTCTTTAACCCACGAGGACTGACGCATGGGTATTTTTGACCCGAGGCTTTAATTATGCTCTATATTTTCGTTTTGGTCAGCCCTTATTTCCTGTCGCTTACTGTACCTTCCTTCCTAGCCTTGAATTCATCGAGGTAAAAGAAACATGTCCATAGCTATTTGAACACTCAAGTTATTTCTATATTATTTACGATATGGTCAGATTTACCCATGGCGCCAGTCCCCACGTGACAATTTTCTGCTTACGTAGTTGGGACAATCTATATATAAAAAAGGGGGAAAATTCACCTATTTTGGTGCAGCACAATCACATAGGTCCGTCCGTTCTTGTTGATCCCTGTTTAGGGTCTCGAGACACCTTGGTCATTAGCTTCTTTGTTAAAAAAAATTAAGATGACTGCTTTACCGCCAATGATACTGTACTGTTACAAAAACACTGATAGTCAGTCTGAAAGACTAGACTTTATATCATTGTAAATGCTACAAATGCTGCGTGAACTCAAAGTCCGTTAGCGAAAAAAGAAAAATAGCAAGTGCAAACCAAGGTCAAAGGAGGTAGCTGGCTGGATGACGTCACGCTCACCGGAGCGCGCAGGGAAAGGAGGAAGCTCAAGCAGTACTATGACGTCACACACCTCAGTGCATTCTCGGTACATTTCGTCCCGTCACCGTAACGTAACGGCAGACCCCAGCGAAGTCGACATAATCAATTAAAATGATAAAATTATTATCATTAATTGTCTGCATGGTAAATTTGAAAAATATAAATAAACCGCATTTTATATTAGGAATGTTCATAGGAAGACACCAGGTGTAAAATTACTTCATTAAAATACGTACGACTAAAAGGGAGTGACACGCTATGGGTCAAACTGACCCGGCGCCAGTCCTCGTGTTATATTATTTCATGCCATCCTCAAGGGTTAAACTGTAAACGAAGCAGCGACAGCAACAACTTAAGTAGCACACCATATCATTACTTAAGCACTCCCATCCAATTCTTGTATTTGGGCTACGTTCTTACACCAATTTAACACCAGCACCTTCATGGTTTGAAGTGAGAAATACCTGATGTAATGATGATTTATTCATGAGAAATTCATTGCCTCCATAAACAAGCCTCTCCGAATTCGTGAGAGCGCTAGAAATGGAATAAGTGAAGAACGTACTGTAGTTCAGGCGGAAAAATCTTCTCCTTTCCAGAGCTTGCTGCGTGGCAAATCACAAAGAGTAATGATATACAGGACAGAAATACGATATTGCACAACCTACTGAATTTAATGATAGCCTGCCACCCATACGCTACAGGTTGCTTTGGAAATGTTACACAATGCTCCTACTTTATGCGACAAGAGAGTCCCATCGTTGTTAACAAGATAAAAAGTCGACGTAGAACAGGCGCTTTAAATTAAATTTGGTGCTCTCGTCATACCTGCCAAAAAAGTGTTCGCGAGCACTTACTAGCTCCCCCGAGATCCATTCTTCAATTCAAATTCTGTTGCACGAACCTGAATAATAGTGTTCTGAAAATCAGAAATTTCATAACTTTGTCAAATATAAATAAATATTATGTCAATAATTGGATATCCTTATTTTATGTTAACACGAAAGATGCTGATTCCACTCGACTGTAGCGGTTCGGTGGCGTAGTTGGTAGCATGCTGAGCTTCTATGCTCAAGGTCACGAGTTCAATTTTGGCCGAAGTCGTCGGATTTTTAAGAGCGTTAAAAATCCCCCAGTTTGCCTTCCCCATGTCACAGATTTATGGCATGTAAAAGAACCTTCCACTAATTACACTTGTGTGAAGCTAAATTATAGGTTAGATTTGACTAACGCTCTTAGGTCGCCGGGAGCTAACTGCAGTGACATCTAGTAACCAAGTTCAGAACTAGTTGTCGTTGGCGTTTGGTATCAAAAGTAGGAATTACCTAAAAAATGAATGTCTACAGTCTTTACTTGAATTAAAAACATATAAAACACACGAATACAGGCATCACAATTAACACCGGTCATCAGACAGATTCTACACACACCCAAAGTACACGGGGCTACACGACAGCGTTGCCGCAGCCCCTAAACTGAGGAACCAACCAACCAATAGACTGTCCACACGTAAGTATATCTAACTTACGGGAGTCATGCAAGCATATTGCAGTATGCCAGGTAAGCGGTGAATCCCAGCTATATCAGTACTTCTGAGGGGGAGAGTGATAGGAAAGGGATACTTGTTGAATAATAATAATAATAATAATAATAATAATACTTTTTCTATTTTTACCATTATTATAATATTTCATCAGTGGAACGTCGTTTATCCGGACTAATTGGGACCGAAAGTGTTCCGGATAACGATTTCTCCGGATAATCGAACATGCGTTCATTTCACAGGGAGAACCACCAAGCCTCATTTAGTTGCAACACTTTCTCGCATAGCAAAGGTCCAGAAATGGGATATCCCTTTGGTATTGTCTGAATGAACCAAAAGTACGCCACTTCATCCAATGTTTCATCCGTAGCTGATCTCATGATTTTTCTGTTTTTAGACCCTTCCTCACTACCTAACTTAGATGCATAATTCAGAATTTCACCTTTTCGGTTCTTCAAATCATAAATTGCGGATTTTCCAACACTGTAAGTTTTCATTGGACACTGCCCACTCTCACCTTAATCCAGTTCATTAATGATCTCCACCTTATTCTCAATCGATAAAACATTGCGATTTTGTTTTTCCTTTTAGCCACTCGTAGAAGCCATTATCACAACGTAATTCAGTACAGTTTTACGCACACTCACATACTGTAACACGTTGAAACATTAGAGTAAACAAACTGTAGGAGACAACAGAGACAACAATTGAAAACGAGAATCGACTCACTACTGTAGGCAGCGCGCACATCCGTCTTTTTTCCCCTCTCGTCCGGATAATTGACGTTCCGGTTGTTTGACGTCCAGATAAAAGACGTTCTACTGATGGTGTTCGGGTACTTGGTATGGCATAAGGGTATGTGCTCTCAGTCTCAAAAAGGTTGAAAACGCTTGCTCTAGAAGTCTAGAGCGATGAACAACTGTAAGCAAAAATATGCAGACCATTATCCTTTCGCGTTACAACAATGCTCCTCGATATTAGGGGCAGATGACCTCGCTGTTCCGCCTCTTAAAACAACAATAACTACCTACTCGTTATTGAACAGAAGTGTGCAAACGTATTTCGTTCGAAGTTTGGCCGGCATCGTGGGTAAGTGGGTAGTAGCCAAAAGCCTCAGGTTCGATTCCAGGTCGGGTCGTGGGATGTTAACTTCGGATGTTTAATTCCCTGGCTCAGGTACCACTTGTTTGTGACGGATTCACCTTTCATGTTATCCCCATCACGACGCACCGATAACCTACGGCATCAAGTTGAAACATCACCATCGAGCTTCTACGGAGGCCAAACACTTCTTATTATTGGTATATTGGCTTTCACGGCCCGTGAATTAAGACAGCCATTTTTCTAGGTTTGTGCCGTGTCTGGTGTGGGGTTTCGCCTAGGACACCAAGCTGGCTCATCAGCGGGCTCTTGGTGTGCCCGCCCGGACCCCCAAGGGAGTAGCGAACTGCGCGCTACCTCCCTTTTTATAAAGCGCACCTGCGCCTCTTTACTGCGAGAACTTAAAGCTCAGCGTGCAACCGACTACGCCACCAAAGCCACTAATAATAATAATAGACTAATAATAATGACATTTGCAATTTATACTCCGGATTACTGACGTTTCTACAGGGTTGGAGATGAAGTGAGATGAGTTCCTATGTGGCAACGATTTTCACGGTCAGTTGCCATCCCAGACGCCAACCTCGCGAGAGGAGTTCATGTGAAATGAATGAAGCGGGACAAGGAATTGAAAGGAGGCGGCCGCGGCCGAATAAATAATAATACAAGTAGTTCCGTGAAGAACTAAAGCCAATTTTCATATATCCTACTTATGTTAATTGCCTCTATCAACATACAAAATTTCAGTTTGATTGCTGTAATAGATTCGTAGATATTGAGAACCGACTGAATATTGCGGATTGTAGCCATGTTGGATTTTTATATATGTAGGTCTTAGAGTTATGTAGGCCTACTGTTACATGAAGATTATTGTGTACGTGTAGTATTCAAACTTCAATCGCATGATTAGGACACAAGAAGTAAAAACGAGATTTTAAAATTTCGCACAGCTGCCATCTTGTGGTTATGGAAAATATTTAAATAAATTAGATGCCAGTGGATTAACATTTGTATAAGGATTTACTGTACCAAGTTTCACTGCACTCGGATGGTTAAATTGCGAGAGAAAAAACATGTGAATATCTATACGTCGCGTCGCCGCCATGTTGGATTTGTGACCACCAGGTTATTGAAAGTCCTATAGGTGAACTTAAGTTCATAGCCCCTATGAATATAAAAAAATCAGTTTGATTGCTGTAATAGATTCGTAGACATTGAGAACCGTCTAAATATTTCGGATGGTCGCCATGTTGGATTGTTATATTTATAGGCCATAGAGTCATGTACCATTAAATGAAAATTATTGCGAACGTTCATTATTCAAACTTTCACTTCGATCGCATGATTACGACAAAAGAAATAAAAACTTAATTTTAAAATTCGAACAGCCGCCATCTTGAGGTTATGCCAACAATTGAACTAAATTAGATACCAGTGCACTACAATGTGTATTGCCTGTAGCAAGTTTCATTGCGTTTGGATCATTAAATCGCGAGAAAGTCTATATAAATCTTTCAATATCGCTTGGCCGCCATGTTCGTTTTGTAGTTAACCGGTTTTTGAAAGTATCATAGATGAACTTCCAGTAGCGCCCTTTATCTCCGTACAAAATTTCAGGGTGATGCCGCTAATAGTTTCAGAGATATAGAATGCCGGTGAAATATTTCGCACAGCCGCCATCTTGAGGTTATGTAAACAATTGAACGAAATTAGATGTCGGTACATTACAAAGTGTATAAACATATACTGAACCAAGTTTCATTGCGTTTGGTTGGTTACATCGCGAGAAACGTCTATTTAAAAGTCGCAATTTCGCTTGGCCGCCATGTTCGTTTTGTAGTTACCAGGCTTTCAAATGTCACATAGGTGAACTTCTAGTAGTTCCCTTTATCACCGTCCAAAATTCCAGGGTGATATCGGTAATAGTTTCGGAGATATTGAATGCTGATGAAATATTTCGCATAGCCGCCATGTTGGATTGGTGAGACGTAACAAAATTTGAAGGGCACGGTCGGGGTCATCCGGAATAGTGCTGTGAACTTACCGAGTTTAATTGAAATCGTTCCAGATGGCGGCTGTGCGAATTTCGAAAATTAAGTTTTTATTTCTTGTGTTCTAATCATGCGATCAAAATCAACATTTGCACAATGAACGTACACAAAAATCATCATCTAATAGTACATAACTCTATGGCCTACAAATATTAAAATCCAACATGGCGACCATCCGAAATATTTAGACGGTTCTCAATATCTATTAATCTACTACAGCAATCAAACTGAAATTTAGTAAGTGTATAGAGGCTATACGCTTAAGTTCATCTATGGGACGTTCAATAACCTGGCGAGCACATATCCAACATGGCGGCGACGCGAAATTTAAGTATTCAAATGGACGTTTCTTGCGTTTTAACTATCCGTGGGCAGTGAAACTTGATACTGTATATGCTTATATACATTTCAATCCACTGACAACTAATTCATTTAAATTATTTTCATAACCATAAGATGGCGGCTGAGCGAAATTTTAAAATCCCGCTTTTATTTCTTGTGTCCTAATCATGCGATTGAAGTTTGAATAAAACTCCTACACAATAATCTTCATGTAATAGTACATAAATCTAAGGCCTATAATATAAAAATCCAACATAGTGACCATCCAAAATATCTATGAATATATTTCAGCAACCAAACTGACAATTTGTATGTTGATAGAGGCAATTGATATTAGTAGGATATATGAAAATAGGCTGTTTAGTTATTCACGGAACTACCGGTTTCATAAATGAAAATAGGCTAAAAATATTTGGAGCAATATACAGAGATGGCATATGGATGAAGAGACCTACCAAAGAGTTATACGAGCACACAGATATGCTTAGAAAACGCAGACTAACTTTCTACGGGTACATACAGAGAATGAACAACAATAGACTTACAAAGAAGATCTTTGATATAGTAAACAGTTCAAGCACGAAAGCAAATTGGTTTCATGAAATAGAGGAAGACTTCAGGCAGGCAGGGATCACGAGGCAAATGATAGGTGTATTTAGAAACAAAATTAAGAATACAAAATGTATAGTACCTGAAAAAAAAAGAAGACAGGAACAATGTGGACAGAACAAACGAAACAGGAACACTGTCAAAGGATGAAGAGATTTTGAGAAGAGAAGAGGAAGAAAGGAAAGAAGTGGAAATTGTGTCATCGTGAGATTTTCGAGTTCAAACACTGTCCGTAAGAGCAAAGTGATAATCTAATAATAATATAATAATAATAAGCATGATCAGTGCCATACCGTTACACTTAAAGTATTTTGTGGGCTAGGCGCGACATAGAATCGGCAGGAACAATGGTCCCTATTCCACATTAAAGGACCCCTAATCCCCAATTTAAAGAATTTTTAAAAATCCTTTCCTAACAATAATAATAATATCGTATGGCCTCGGGTGCAAGGTGCAAGCTTTGTTATTTGAAGCCCAGAGAGCAGCATGCATGTCGAATTTTGTTGTTCCTTGGAGCACTATGAAAGTCAAAGAGGTTAAATATCTAAGCTGATTGACACCAAGCGCTTTCTAGTAGAGAAAGGAGGAACTTATGTGTTGGCGGAAAATCCCGAGATTAATCTTGCCATTATGAACACGGCCTACTGAATGCAAATGGGTTCTTTACCATGCCAACAACGTATGACATGCGTGTCGTAATTTTTGTCGCCTTTCAAAATCACTTACCATGGCGAGGAGCGAGCCTGCAAGCTTGGGGTTGGTAGATCGACACGATAACCACTCACCCACCGTGGCAAGCTAATCGTTTCCACAACAATACAGATAATTTAAAAGATTTTGGCGAATATCACACATCCTAACTCCTTCTGATTACGGAGTTCCAGTTTTGTGCAAGATAAAACTAGGCGTTTTATAATAATAATAATGTATGTATTCACGTTTTCCAACGGGGTCGGGGATGAGATGCGATGGAAGTCTTTGTGGCGATGGTTTTTTACGGCCGGATGCCCTTCCTGACGCCAACCTCATGAGAGGAGTTAATGAGAGATGAAATGAATGATGGTGAATGAAATTGGGCAAGGATGTGGAAGGAAGCGGCCGTGGCCTGTCAGAAGGTACCGTCCCAGCATTTGCCTGGTGTTGAAAATGGGAAACCACGGAAAACCATTTCAAGGACAGCCGACGGTGGGGCTCGAACCCACGCGTCTACCGAGTCAGCAGAGAGCTTGGTCCCATGAGCTAATGCTGCGCTTTAGCCAGCGTAGCCACTACTGTCGGTTCTATAATAATAATAATAATAATAATAATAATAATAACAATAATAATAACAATAATATTGATATAAATAATTCATGTTTCTTGGGCTAATGCCGTGTGTATTTAGATTTGTTTGGTTCCATTGAAAAGGGAGGCAAGGTTTCTCCGAAACGTATGGTTCTAATCTAAATACACACGGCAGATTAGAACCATACGTTTCGGAGAAACCTTGCCTCCTTTTTCAATGGAATCATACAATTAAATACACACGGCATTAGCCCAAAAAACATGAATTATTTATATAATCCGGGCCGTGAAAGCCTTAATATACGCAAATAATAATGATACTGAGGAGGTGTTCTGGCTGATGAAATGAAGCAGTAGTATGACGTGGGCACTTAGTTTTACTCAAGTTTCTCATGTGTTATTGTTAGCTGCGTGTGTTCCCGTTATGTCTGCACACCTCTTCAGTCAGCGAGCGAAGGAAGCCACGCCCAAGCCTGAAGAGTTGTGAGACGACCTTGCCCTTCCCGTTCAAGGATCATCCCGCGCGGAGAGATTCATTCTCATGTCAACAATCAGGCCACGGGCGGTGTTTGTGTGTGTGTGTGTGGTATATGTGGTCTGAGATTTTAAGGTCACCACAATTTCATTTAACGCCCATTCATGCATAATGTTTCAAGTCATTCGAGAAGGAACGGCCGACTAACAAAGACCGCTATTATTCCCACGCTACTTTCAATCAGCATCACTCACATGACAACAGTTCCTTTGTTATTTTAATTGGCATCAGAAAGATGAACGTCCTTGACGACAAAATATTAAAATATGTAACCCTAGATTTTACGACAAGTTTACCTAAAATCCGGGAAGCAGGGTTGGGCAAGTTAATTCTTACAAGTAACTTCAGATCTTTTACCACATTAGTAGTACCGTACACAAACAATACCACAACAATAGTAGCATGCTGAACTGCTCGGCCCAAGATCGCGGTTTCAAACCCGGCCGAAGTCGTCGGATTTATTAAGAGCGTTAAAATCCTTCAGTATGCCTTCCTTCGGAGGGGAAGTAAGATGATTATGATAATTGTCGTTTTAAGGGGCCTGACATCTAGGTTATCGGCCCCTGAGGAGGGGAAGTAAAGCCGACGGTCCCATGTTATATATTTATGGCATGTAAACGATCCTTCCACAGACTAAACGTGTGTGAAGTTAAATTTCTAGGTTAGATTTCGTTGGAACGCTCTATCAAAGTTCCAACGTTTACCACTAGGTATAAGTGCATATGGTAGCGAAAGTTGGAACTACTTGAAATTGAACGGAACTTGTAGCTCTCACCCTATGGGCGTCCGCTTGAAACAGCTACTGCCTCTGGCGAGCCGAACATGTCCTCGGACACTCCCATCACTAAAAGGCATACGATACATAAAATAATAAAAATAGATTAGTTTGGGGAAGGGAAGACTGGTTTTGATGATGGGATAGTAGTCATTTCTAAGTTTTCCAACATTAAAATAAAGTAGCGGACCCGTGCGAAAAATCTCGCATGTTCAAAAACCACACATTCCCAATAGGTTTATAATGAGAGACTTAAGGAGAAAGGTTATGTTTTTATTTCAACCAAATGATTATAGAACACTATTTACATTTCAGTTAGAATTCCAAGTTCTACGATCCCTAACTTAAGAAGGCAATCACTGAAAATTGGATCATCATAACACTCACAGGTTATTCGATATTTATGAAATTATACGATATGAGTACCGGTACTCATTCTTTTGATTTACTGTTTCTGAAATTCATTTAAAATTATAAAGGAAATACCTCAGAATGCTAAAATGACATGAAACAGGCGTCACAGCGGCCAAAATATGAAGTGGACAGCGATTATGGAGCGTATTTCCTACAAAACACCATCTGCAAATCGCACACTTCGTACAGTTTTTAAAAAGTCATTTTCTAAAGAAATTATAGATATTTATGAAATTAGAGTGAAGTTCGTCACTGCTACAATATTAATTAATAATGTTACTTACCAAAAATCATAAGTTACCGTTATTTTTTCTTAAACGTAACTGCGTTATAGTTGCAACTGTGTTTTTTCTCCCCCCCCCCCCTCTCTCTCTCTTTCTCTCTCCCAAGATACCACTGGAGAGTGGGGTCAAAATTCGGAGGATATAATAGTACCCAAGAATATCGGAAGTATGTCTACCCCTTAGCCTATTATTCCCCTTTTCAACAGGGTCGGGGATGAAATGCGATGAAAGTCTATGTGGCGGATGGTTTTTACGACCAGATGCACTTCCTGACGCCAACCTCATGAAAGGAGTTATTGAGAGATGAAATGAATGAAGATGAGTAAATCTGGGGCAAGATGTGGAAGGAAGCGGCCGTGGCCTGTCAGAAGGTACTGTCCCAGCATTTGTCTGGAGTTGAAAATAGGAAACCATTTCAAGGACGGCCGACGGTGGGGTTCGAACCTACGCGTGTCTTTTATCGCATTTCATCCCCGACCCTGTTGAAAACGGGAATAATAGGCTAAGGGGTAGACATACTTCGGATCTTCTTGGGTAAGTTTACTATTATATCTTCCGAATTTTGACCCCCACTCTCCAGTGGTATCTTGGGAGGGGGAGGGGGGAAGAGAGAGAGAGAGAGAGAAAGCACTGTAATTAATATCCATTCTCATAAATGCTTCTATGATTTGCGCATTGTTGGTGTAATGTTTTGCCGACATTCGTCGCTTAGCTGGGAACTTGAGACGGCGGATCAGTTGATCGGCCTACCGCATGCTGATTGGTTGTATTTTATGTACAAAATGCTAAAATTGTTACAAGCAACAGTAAGATGGTGCATTTTTGAAGCCAGCAAAGTCAGCTACAAGTTCCAAACTAAATCAGTAAAGTTACAAGATCACCCCACATGATCACCATATCTTAATTAGATAAGTTGTCCATGGTTTTTAACTTGAGTGTTGGTTGGTTGGTGTTGGTGAGTTCCTCAGTTTAGGGGCTGCGACAACGCGATCATGTAGCTCCGTGTATTTTGGGTGTGTGTAGAATCTGTCTGATAACCGGTGTTAATTGTGATGGCTGTATTAGTGTGTGTTATCTGTAATTCAGCTAAGAACTGCAGACGATCAATTTCAAGTAGTTCCTAATTTTGCTACCAAATCCTACCGTCAACGACACCTAGCAGCGAATTGGTCACTATATACCACCGCAACCAGCACCTGGCGTTGAACGTTGGAACTTAATACAGCGTTAATTAAATCCAACCTACAAATTTAGCTTCGGACAATTGTAGTAAGTGGAAGGTTCTTTTTCATGCCATAAATCTGTGACATGGCCCCGCCGGCTTTACTTCCCCTCCGAAGGAAGACATGAGGGATTTTTAACGCTCTTAAAAATCCGATGACTTTGGCCGGGTTTGAACCCGCGATTTTGGGCATAGAAGCTCAGCATGCTACCAACTACGCAACCGAAGCCGCTTTACATGAGTGTGACTAAACGTGAATATGCGGTAGTGAGTGCGTAATGTAATCCATCAGAATGATAGGATACATTTTCTTTAAACACACAATTATGTTACCTTCATTTTGTTCATTTTGTTGTTGTTGTTGTTGTTGTTGTTGTTGTTGTTGTTGATTGCCTTACAGGTTTGTGACATCGTGGTCATGTAGCCCCGTGTAATTGGGTTGATGTGTGTGGATTTTGTCTGATAACTTGTGTAACTGGGATGGTTGTATTAGTGAGTGTATTTGTAATTCAGACGAAGATTGGGAAGGAGGCGGCCATGGACTTAAGTTAGAAACCATTCCGACATTTGCCTGGGGTAGAAGTGGGGTCACCACGGAAATCACTTCTAAGATGGCTGAGATGAGAATCGAACGTACCTCTTCACCGTTTTTTGGAAGCTTGCCACGGTGGGTGAGTGGTTATCGTGTCAGACTACCAACCCCAAGTTTTCAGGTTCGCTCCTGGCTGTGGTAAGTGATTTTTGAAAGACAACAAAAATCTCGCCACGCATGTCATACGTTGTTGGCATGTTAAAGAACCCATTTGAATTCAGTAGGCCGTGTTCATAATTGCAAAATTAATCTCGGGATTCTCCGCCAACCCAGCGCAAAGTTCCTCATTTCTCTACTAGAAAGCGCTATAGTATTATAGTGTCAATGAGCTTAGATATCTTATCTCCTTGACTTTCATGGCACTCCAAGGAACGACAAAAATTCAACGTGCAGGCTGCCCTCCAGGCGTCAAATAACAAAGCTTGCACCCGGCACCCGAGACCATACGATATTATTATTATTATTATTATTATTATATTATTATTATCATTATTATTATTATTATTACAGTTTTTGGAGACATATTCAACACGGGGCTGATGATCAAGATGAACCATGTGGAACTCGGCAGATGTCCCCACGGCAAACCATCTCTTCAGTCACCGATACAAACTTACTGTATCTTCAGTGATACAGAAGGCCTATTATTCTATTAAAGGAACGTTTTTTAGGCCTGTTGCCATCTCAGGATGAATGCAGTATTATTTTCAGATTTATTCAACACTCACTCAACACGGGGTTGATGACCAAGATGTTCCAAAAACCTAAAACGAAACAACAACCTCTTCAAAACTCAGGAATTTTTCTATGTTTGTGTGGGGTTTCGCCTAGAAAATTGGCTGAGTTTTAATTCACTGGCCGTGAAAGCCAATATACCATCTGTTTGGAAGCCTTCATAGGGAGGTTATGGACTGCTTGAGCTTTCAATTCCCGCAGTAAAGAGGCGCAGGTGCGCTTCATAAAAAGGGAGGTAGCGCGCAGTTCGCTTCTCCTGTGGGGGTCCGGGCGGGGACACCGAGAGCCCGCCGTGAAAGCAAATATAACAACTTCTTCTTTCGAAACAATGCGATCAAACACAATAATTTCAACCTCATGTCCTTTGTCGTGAACTTCTACATAACGAATCAAAAGAAACCTTGAAACAATTCTCCTATCACTGAAATGTTTTGCCTGGAAGCTTGCAGTGTCCTAGAAGTCAGCACGAACGGGTTTAGCCACATGTTGGACCTTCAAGCAATGACAATATTTAAATGTATTAGTATTTCGCTGCCCATGCTTTCAGAAAGATACACGACTTGGAAATAGATTCAAAGGCTATTATATGTCAAGAAGATCCAGGAAACTAAATTGAGCATGTTCTGTCGGTTGGTAGGCTGGCCTCGGATGGACATTAAAAGGTCTTAGATCAGGGTCGGAATGTAGGTGTCGCTGGCGGGTATTCCAGAGTTGCGTCGATAGTGATCTCATTATTCCCTTCTTTGATTGATCTTACATGTGAGACTGGCTCAGCGGTAACGTTCTCGCTTGCTGTGCCCAAAGTTGCAGGATCGAATCCCGGCATGTCAGTCAGTTGGCATTTGAGGGTGCACAAATGTGAGGGAGCCGTGTCAGTAGATTTACTTGCACGTTAAAGATCCCCTTCGGGTCAAAATTCCGGCATCCCGGCGTCTCTAAAAGCCACAGTAGTTAAAATGGACGTAAAACCAATAACATTATTATTATATCTTTATTGGTTGGTTCCTTAGTTTAGGGGCTGCGACAACGCGATTATGTAGCCCCGTGTACTTTGGGTGTGTGTAGTATTTGTCTGATAACCGGTGTTAAAAGTGATGGCTGTATTAGTGTGTGTTATCTGCGATTCAAGTAAGGACTGCAGACGATTAATTTTTTCAAGTAGTTCCTACTTTTGCTACCAAATGCTACCGTCCACGACACCTAGCTACGGACGTGGCTACTAAATGTTATCGCAGTCATCACCTGGCGGCGAATGCTGTAACTAATATAGCGATATCAAACTAACCTACAGAGTTTAGCTTCCACAAGTGTAGTTAGTGGAAGGTTCTTTTTCATGCCATAAATCTATGACATGGGACCGCCGGCTTTACTTCACCTCCGAAGGAAGGCATACTAAGGGATTTTTAACGCTCTTAAAAAATTCGACGACTTCGGCCGTTATTATATCTTACAAGTCTGTAATTTGGTAACTTGTTCATCTATGTATACTAGGTCAGTGGTAGTGCCACCTAGCCTATACGTTGCTATAAGAACACAAGCTCTTAGTTACGTATTGTGTGTTTCGTTACGAATTTATTTGTCTCGTATTATGTTGAACGCTGGAAAGTGTACAAATAATATTGATGACGCTAATTTCGAATAGATCTCCAACCCAAAAACATGCCCATGTTAAAATAATTTTACGAATAGGCCGGTTACACACACGGCGGATTTTTCCGAGCGTATAAGTTAACGTCGCTGCCGTTCCAACAGTAGCCCATTGAAGTACACTAGAGCTTACACATTTAACGAAAAAAGTACAGATCGGTCAGTTTGCCGTGGGCGGTAGCTGTGCAGCCGACAGGTACCACTGGAGCCGACGGATGTTTTACCGCCATCTTGAACTAGTGCCCTACGTGACCTGCCTAAACTCTTCAAATAACGTGTAGGCCTAGAAAGTGCCAACCTCATATCTCCTTTCATTAATTGTATGAACCCAAATCAGTCAATTTTTTTCTTCTCCATTTCATTCAGGGGACCTCGTAGTTCCGCCCCTTGAAACCTCAATAACTAACTCCTTTTCATTCGACGGAATAACAATAACGCTAGAAGCTGCTATCAGTCCATTTCAAACTACATAAGCAATCAATAATTTGAACATCTGAGGAAGTGAGTTGGTTTCAGAACCTACACTGCAACTACTCGTACGACGGCGACGGGAAATTTTCCTCCCAGCGGCGACGGTTAAATGTCCGACCGAAAAAAAAATCCGTTCGGAAAAATCAGCCGTGTGTGTGTAACCGGCCATACTGTAAATGCATTGCCAAATACATAACAGTTAAAAATGAAAGCGGAGGGCATAGATTGCAATATTAGTTTTATCTATTGAGGCAGGATCCTAGTTCTATTTCCACAAAATGAGATGAACAGCAATTTCCGTAAGGCCGTGAACCCTCGCGTTAGGTGATGGTTGACTCGAGGGATGGCAGTTGGTCTGGCATCTAAGCTAAGTTATACTCGTAGAGCACAGCAGCAGGTGTCTAAAGGTCTCCACCCTTTGCTTACTGGTGCAAGGCCGTCCAGTGGCCGGCCAGCCTGTCGCGCTGAGCTGCAGCCTCAAGGCTCCGGCACAGCACAGCGCAAATATCACATCTTCATCAATCAAACACGTCTGGCAGGACACACGGCACGGCGCCTAACCAAAATAATTATCAACTTGGCAAGCGTACTAGGTTTATGTCGTGTACATAGTACAGACTACGTTTGGATTCTCGGTTCCTTTGATCAATCTGAAGTGTGCGATTCTTAAAAGTATAGTTCAGTATGACTAATTCAAGGACCATCAAGCAGCCCATGATAATGATGATGATAATTGTTGTTTTAAAGGGCCGAACATCTAGGTTGTCGGCCCCTAAGTACCGTTGGGGAGGGTAGTTGGAATGTAAGGACGAGGAGTTGGAAGGTAGCGGCTATGGCCTATAGTTAGGGACCAACCCCGGCATTTGCCTGGAAGGAAGATGGGAAACCACAGAAGACCATCTTCAAGGTTGCCGGCGGGGGGATTCGAACCTCCTCGCCTCCCGGATGTGAGCGACTACCAGCAGTCATGCCGTAACGACCACGGCTAACTCACCCGGTATCACAAGATTTAACAGTCACGTAAAACTAGTTGTTGTTGATGGTATTGTTCTAGATTCATTGAGGGGCTTTGCGACATACGCATCGTCGTCATGTAGTCCCATGTGTGGAATTTGTCTGATAACCTGTGTTATTGTGTTTACCACATAATCAACAGATCCATGAGCATTGTGTCCATATCCACCGAGTCCAGCCACTGGTCCAACCTGGTGACCACCACCATACCCACCAAATCCTCCGTAGCCACCCAGGCCACTGAAAACACCTGCGATGGTCTGATGGGAGGCGGCAGCCAACACTGTATTAGTGAGTGCATCTGTAGGATTGGAACGGAGGCGGCCGTGGCCTCAATTTAAGAACCATCCTGGCATTCGCTTGGAATAAAAGTAGGAAACCACAGAAAACCACTTCCATGATGGCTGAAGTGAGAATCGAACCGGCCTCTCCTCAGGTTTGCCTCGCAAGGTCGAAGTTGAGAGACTACCTCGTTCCAGCTCTCAAACCAGAATTGAATTTCTTGCAGAGCCGGGAATCGAACCCGGGCCTCCGCGATGACAGCCAAGAGTGTTAACCACTACGCAACGAGGCGGGTGTTAAACTACAAGCTTCCTTGCTTTCTTCCTGCCGATGTCGGTTCGTAAAAGATCTCTCTTTTTTTGGCGATTACTAGGGCTCGGATGTTTAGGAAAAATCATATTTTATCTTTGCCTCCAATTTCATTTCCGATTGTTTTTGATGCAAAACAAGTGATTATCGTCATAATACAGTGGATTTTATCTGTCATATAAATGCGTATTACGAACATTTCTCACCATTAGGTCGTATTATAAGCATTTTTTGGTAAGAACGACATATTTCGGTAGTTTGACGGCAGCTGTAGGTGTGCAATCATCCTCAACTTACCGAACGGGAACTAGTGTTTACAGAAATAGGCTGGAAATAACCACTTAAACATGTAAGTTATATTCAAAAAATTAATATGAAAATCGGAATAAAGAATTTAGTTTACAATTTAATCTCGAAGATTGTCGCTTGGGTTTATAATTTAAAAAACTGTCATATTTAAATCGGTCATTTTCAGGTAATATTTCGTAATTTTTTTCCGTCATATTTCGTCATTTTTAAGGTCACATTTGCTTGCATATTCGGACTATTTTTAGGGCTTAAACATCCAAGCCCTAGTGATTACTAAACAATAACTAAATCTCAGCAACCAGTCGCCCAATAGTGTTCGCGATTCTCTTCTAGGTGACATTGAAAGCGGAACGCCAAAATTGGAGAGTAAATCACCTAAATGACTCCCACTCGAATTGTCTACACTAGGTACTAGATTACACCAGTAGCTGAGGCCGTATCTTTATAATAATAATAATAATAATAATAATAATAATAATAATAATAATAATAATAATAATAATTATTATTATTATTATTATTATTATTATTATTATTATTATTATTATTATTGTATGGGCACAGTACCTCAGATGGAGCGTTTATGCGATCTACTAAAAAATTGTCATGTTGCGCTTGCAATGCACCCTTTCTGTGTACCCGGGACTCTATTGAGCGATCTGCGGTTGTGAAATAATTAATTTTGTGTTGAAATAACCAAACGTGATTTACAAATGGCTTTCCACGAGCTGACATCGTATGATTCGAAGCACTGCAGACTATTTTATTATTATTATTATTATTATTATTATTATTATTATTATTATTGTATGGGCACAGTACCTCAGATGGAGCGTTTATGCGATCTACTAAAAAATTGTCATGTTGCGCTTGCAATGCACCCTTTCTGTGTACCCGGGACTCTATTGAGCGATCTGCGGTTGTGAAATAATTAATTTTGTGTTGAAATAACCAAACGTGATTTACAAATGGCTTTCCACGAGCTGACATCGTATGATTCGAAGCACTGCAGACTATTCACGCCCTCCAAAATTCTGATTCTCTCGGCCAGGAATCGATCCTGCGATCTTGTAATCAGGAGGCGGACACTAACACTGATCCACCGAGGAAACAAGTAAAAGACAAAGAGCGTAGGAGGTAAGATACAGCTTAAAATC